>CM053785.1:363610952-364930952 GCA_028749045.1 Cupressus sempervirens
ATTTGTTTTCTTGGGATATTTGACATGGCAGGAGATGCAGGAAAGATATGGCAGCAGCCACCACCTTTCAATGGACAAAATTATGATACATGGGCAAAGAAGATGAAAACCATTATGGTTGCAAATGATTTGTGGGAGTTTGTAATTAATGGGTTCAATGATGTGACAGACCCATCTTAGTATGTTGCCCTCACAAATGCACAAAAGACTCATTTGAAAGAGTCAAGGAGAAAGGATGCAAAGGCATTAAGTCTTATTGAAGCATCAATGATAGAAACTGAATTCCCCAAGATTGTAGCAGAAAATTATGCAAAGGAAGAATGGGATATCCTTGAGATGAACTTCAAGGGGACTGATAAAGTCCATACAATAAAGCTGTAGAATATAAGGAGGGAGTTTGAGAACTTTCAGATGAAGGAAAATGAATCAGTTGCAAATTTTAGTTCAAGGACCTCCAATGTGATTAATCAACTAAAATCAAATGGAGAAGACTATCAAGAGAAGAGGATAGTGGAGAAGATATTGAGGAGTTTACCTCATAAATATGACAATTTGGTCATGACTATAGAAGAGGAAAAAGACCTCACTGTTTTGACAATGGATGAATTGATGGGTACTCTTCAAACCCATGAGCATAGGATCAACAAATCTGCATCTTCTTCTTCCCAAGAGCAAGCATTCAAAGCTCAGTCAACTCCAAGAGGAAGGGGGAGAGGAAGAAATGGCTCAGGCAGAAACTCCAGAGGCAAAGGTTGAGGTAATGGAGGACAAAGAAATGCTGCAACAGAAAGCTCAGGAAGAGCAGATGGAGCAAGTAGCTCACAAAATACCTCAAGAGGAGGTAAGAAAAACTACAACTCAAATAAGAATAATGTAGAATGCTACTACTATCATAAATATGGGCATTATGCAAGTGAATGCTGGAAAAAGCAAAATGATCAGTTAGGACAAGCAAATGTGGTTGATGTGAACATGGGAAGTGGAAACAATCCCACTGCCTTCATCATGTGTAATGTTGGCAAAGAAGAAAGCCCTGAGGTTTGGTACCTCGACAGTGGATGTAGCAACCACATGAGTGGTAATGAAACATTGTTTTCATTCATTGACAAGAGTTTCAAATCTGAGATTAAAATGGGTAACAATGGAACCCTACCAGTTGTGAGCAAAGGATCTATTATGTTTCGCACCAAGAAAGGTGAGAAGAAGGAAATACAAAATGTATATTTTGCCCCTGGTATGAAGCACAATTTGATGAGCATTGGTCAGCTCATTCAAAATGGATATAAAGTGCTGATGGAGAATGACATGTGTGTCATTCAAGAAAAGGATGGAAGCAAGAACTTACTTGCAACAGTTAAAATGACAAAGAACAGAATGTTTCCCTTGAAGATAGAGACATGTTTCTCATCTCAAGTTAGTGCTGCACCTCCCACACAATCAGCTCTAAGGAGTGTGATTGAAGACCCCTCACGGCTATGGCACCTCAAGTATGGTCATCTTGGCTATGCTAGTTTAAATTTATTGTCAAATAAAAGAATGGTAGAAGGTTTTCTATGTATAGAAAATTCACGTGACAAGTGTGAGGCTTGTATTTTGGGTAAGCAACATAAAATTCCCTTTAATTCTAAAAATTCTAGAAGGGCTAGATATCCATTAGAGTTAGTGCATATTGACCTAGTCAGTCCTATGCAAGTTACTTCCATGGGGGGGAGTACTTATTTCATGACATTCATTGATGATTTCAGTCGTAAGACATGGGTGTACTTCTTAAAGAATAAATCTGAAGCATTTGATAAATTTTTAGAATTTAAAACCCAGGCTGAAAGAGAATGTGGACACTATATCAAGGTCCTAAGATCATATAGAGGAGGGGAGTATACCTCCAATTCTTTTATAAATTTTTGCAGAAAATATGGCATAAAGAAAGAGCTCACAGCCAGCTATACACCATAGCAGAATGGAGTGGCTAAAAGAAAGAACAGGACCATTGTTGAAATGGTAAGGAGCATGATGAAAGAAAAAGGTCTCCCAACTGAATTTTGGAGAGAGGTTGTGGCAACAGCAATTTGCCTAATTAATAGGTGTCCTACAAAGGCAGTCTGTGATAGAATTTCAATGGAAGCATGGTCACGAGGAAGATGGACAGTTGAACACCTAAGGGTGTTTGGATGTGTTGCATATGCACATGTGCCTAAAGAGAAAAGGAAAAAATTGGATGACAAAGGTGTGAAGTGCATCTTCACAGGGTACAACTCAAAATCAAAGGCATACAAATTGTATGACCCATTGAACAACAAGATGACTCTCTCAAGAGATGTGGAATTTCTTGAAAATCAGTCTTGGTATGGTCCAACTAATGAGTCACTGAGCACCTCAAGTAAAGTTCTATTTATGAGTGAAGAAGATGCTGATGAATAGGAAGAAGAAGGAGCAGATAGAAGAAAAGGCAAGCAGCCTCAATCACTGCTGAGTTCCTCTAGGCATGACCGAGTGTTAGTGCCAAGCAGCAGTGAAGATTCTGATCCCACACTCTCCTCCCTATTACCAAGAAAGACCAAGAGTCTTAGGGAGATATATCAAGATGAAAAGTATGAAGATTATGATGAGAGTGTTAATTTTGCATTATTTTCTCATAGTGATCTAATAAATTTTGAAGAAGCTATTAAGGAGAAGAAATGGTGTAAGGCCATGGATGAGGAAATAGATGCTATAGAAAGAAATGAGACATGGGAGCTAACCGAATTGCCTCCCAAGAAGCAAGTGATTGGAGTGAAATGGGTCTATAAGACCAAATGCAATGCTGAAGGCAAGATTGATAGGCATAAGGCAAGGTTGGTAGTCAAGGGCTACAAACAGCAGTATGGCAAAGACTATGATGAGACATATGCTCCTGTTGCAAGAATGGAAACCGTGCATGCTGTCACAGCAATTGCAGCTCAGTACAAGTGGAAGGTATTTCAAATGGATGTGAAGTCCACCTTCCTAAATGGTGTATTGAAAGAAGAAGTATATGTGGAGCAGTCACCTGGTTATGAAGTTGTAGGTGAAAAGAATAAAGTATATAGATTGAAGAGAGCTATTTATGGGCTCAAGCAAGCTCGAAGCGCATGGTACAGTAAGATTGACTCATATTTGATGAGCAATGGCTTTAGCAAAAGCAATGGTGAGCCTACTCTCTACATCAAAGCAACAAATGGAAATTTGTTGATTGTTGTCTTGTATGTAGATGATTTGATTTTTACTGGTAATGACAAGGATCTAATTGGTGAGTTCAAAGAGACCATGAAAAATGAATTTGAAATGACAGACCTAAGTCTCTTGAAATACTTTCTAGACATAGAAGTAAAACAGATGCATGATGGCATTTTCATCTCTTAAGAAAAATATGCAAGGCAAATCTTAGAGAGATTTAAAATGCAAAACAGTAAGGTAGCCCCAACAGCAACAGCAATAGGTCTGAAGTTGAGCAAGGAAGACTCTAGCAAGAAAGTGGATCCAACACTATACAAAAGTATGATTGGAAATTTAATATACTTGACTGCAACTCGGCCAGACTTGATGCATGCAGTAAGTTTGATTTCCAGATTTATGGAAACACCAAAAGATTCCCATTGGCAAGTAGAAAACAGGATCCTAAAGTATGTGAATGGTACCAAGGGTTTTGAAATTTTATATACTGCATCAAATGAATTCAAGTTGGTGGGTTATACTGATAGTGATTGGGCTAGAAGTATAGATGATAGGAAGAGCACTTCCAGATACATGTTTTATGTGGGATCGGGTGCAATTTCATGGGCATCCAAGAGGCAACCTATTGTTGCTCAATCTATAGCAGAGGCTGAATACATAGCAGCAAATGCAACAGCATGTCAAGCAATTTAGTTAAGGAGGATCATGACAGATTTGAATGAAAGGAAAGAGGATGGAGCCACAATTTATTGTGACAACATCTCATCAATTGCATTGTCAAAGAATCCAGTCTTCCATGGGAGAAGCAAACACATAGAAATCAGATATCACTTCATCAGAGAGTTGGTGGCGAATAGGGATATCAAGATGGAATTTTGCAAGTCTGAGCAACAGCTAGCAGGCATTTTAACTAAGCCATTAGGCATTGGAACTTTTGTACACCTAAGAGAGTGTCTTGGTGTAGTTGATTTGGATCAGCAGTGATCCTTGTTTGTTTGGCTCAAGACAAAGGGGGAGTGTTGGAATATTAAATGCAATTAACGTTTGTCCCTGGAGCCAAACGCCCACCTACCATCCCTGACGACCTGCACAACAGTCATAAACATTTATTATAGGTAGGTGAGTTTTCAAATTTGCAAATGAGGGGAAAAACATTTTTGGCAGAGACAAAAAGAAAATGTTCTATTTCATTCGACCAGTTAAAAGAAGAAGCAGAAGAAGAGCAGATCAAAGAGTTGCAGAGAAGAAAGAGAAAAAGGTGATCAGCAAATCAGTCATTGCAGAGACAGAAGGAATCATTGTCGTGCCTGCAGTTGCACATGTTTCTACCTATCATTCTGTAAGTTCATAGTTTATTGTTTCATTTGTCCTGTTGAAGCAGTGATTGCTTCAGGCGTTATTGTATGCAGCCATCAGAGCTGCAAGTTTAAAGTTTCTAAGTATTGAAGTTGCTTGAAGTTTTAGGGTTATTTTAGGGTTTTCTGGTTGAAGCCGAATGCTCTCACATTTTGTAATGGTTTAATCAAAGTTGAATAGAAAACAAGGAGGCATACTAGAATACATTGTTCTTCTTCTATTCATTGCATTTGAAAAAATTATTTAGAAGCTTCATATTTTGGCTCTTTGGTTTTAATGGTGAAAAGGAGTTCACGTTATAATTCTGTCACTCGGTATTGTCTTTGGTATAAGTCATCTGCAGTTCAAGCCGAGTTCACTCGATAACGTCTTCTACCGAGCTCCACCCTGTAGTGGCTACCGAGTTCACTCGACATCCACACTACTGAGCTCACTTGGCATCCTTTGGGTACTGAGTTGTCTGTTCTTTATTTACCGAGCTCACTCAATAAACTCTCCTGCCACTCGATTTCTCAGTGTTTACCGAGCAAAACTGTCACTCGGCAATTGTGAGTGCCAAGCAAATTTTTAAGTTTAGGGTTGTGAATGATTTTAATTTTTAATACTTCTCACAGTAATCAGTGACAATAATCAACCACTTAATTAGAGGTCATATATTCTATGTTTTTCCCTTTTAAGTAGTGATCTATTAAAGGAAACATAAGGCACAGCCTTTGTCTAACTGAAGTTTTCCCATATTAAATTTCTCCACATTATATATTCTGTCAATTATATGTTTATGATTGTTGCGGCTATTTTCATTTAAATATTACATAACTCGTGACATTGCAAATATGAGCAAAATGTCAGTTAGCTTTTACTACAGAATAATCATAAATATTATGTGGCAAATTAGAGAGCACGCTTGAAATCTTTTTAGGTCTATCATCTAGGGAAAATCACAAGAAACTACAAACCATAGTAAATAAAAATGTCGTCCTCAAAGTTACCTTCCTATTTACATTTATGCCTACTTTGGTACCATTAAAAATATTTGTCATTCATGTGCAATGTTACGACCATCACCTTCATCGATTAATGTCATACAAGAGGAATCTAACAAGACGTATTGTACCATGTAGTGTCCCCAAATCAAATCATGAGAATTAACAGCACGTTGGCGGTCCTTTCCTCGGATTACCCAAGAAGATGACTTGGAGCTTCGTGGCAACGGCTACCCAGGTAGGAGGATCGACTGCCTGGGTATCCTCGCCCCCCATCCTCATGCCTGGCTCATGCCTCATGCCATCGTTCAGGCATCGCCCATGACATTCGCGGTCGTACTCTGCAACAGACTGACAAACGAAATTACAGACGCGTAGAGGAACGAAGGTGGTGAGTTTAGGCAGCCATTTATGCTGAGATGGGATTGCCACGATTTATGCTGAGATACGATCGCCGCCAAACAAGATTATGTTGAAAAAAATATTTTAATAGAATGGTTTTTCTTAAGAATGCCTACTTACCAAATATAATAATAAAATACATAATTATATTATATTAGTTTTAATAAAAAAATTATAAGTTTTATTAAAATACATATTATATGTATAGTTTTACATAATATAATAACAAACATAATTATGTTGAAAAAAATATTTTAATAGAATGGTTTTTCTTAAGAATGCCTACTTACCAAATATAATAATAAAATACATAATTATATTATATTAGTTTTAATAAAAAAATTATAATTTTTATTAAAATACATATTATATTTATAGTTTTACATAATATAATAATAAACATAATTATGTTGAAAAATTTACTCACAAATATTTCAAATGTCAAATATGAATAAACCATTCTTAAAATATTTTTGTTATATGTAAATCTAAATTTATATTATTTAATTTATTTTATATTTAAGCTAAATATATAAATATATATAATTGTTCAAAAGATTTATTATATTTTTAAAAATACATAAATAATTTAATTGTTTCAAACCGAAACTTATATTAATTAATAATTTCAAACTCATTTGTTGACAAATTTTTTAATACATATTTAAAAATTAATATTAAATTCAATAATGTTATAATTGACAAACTTTAGTAACATTTGTTTTTAAATATAAAAATAAATTTAGTAAATGTTATAAATCTTGTTAAATTTTTGAAATGTAATTCTAACTATATATTTAGAATTATTGACCCTTATTATATAGATTCAAATGAGCAATTACATCAAGCAAATCTAAATGCACTAACAATATGTTCTAAGAACAATAACTAGTAAAATTAAACTAATATTTATCTCAAACATGAAAAATTTCCTTTTAAATATTTGTAAATGTCTCAAATATTAAAACCTAAAAATTATGTCATTTAGAAAATAAATTATAAAGTTGGATCACAAAAGTCACACACCTAAATGTTTAAATGAATACGAATCAAATACATTACCGAATCAAGGAAAAAAATAGAGAATTTTAACTTAACAAAATAAACTTTGTGCATCACAAAACCAACAGTGTATTTCTTCGTTGTGCCTAACATACAACAAAATATCACAAATTTATTTGATAGAAATTTTACGGATAGCTTACTCCTAATATCTAATCTAAGTTCAAAAACATGAGCAACCAGTTTTTTGGGCACCGCCCTCATTTCTTTCCTTGTGGCAAAAAAACAAACAATTATCTAACATTTATTTTTCACCGCCAGTTTGTGGCTGTCAGATTTGGCAGAGGGGGCATATTTGTAAGAGTGTGAAAAGACAGCAGAGTATGTTCGTGTAGGCGTCATTGCAAGAAGGACATTGTGTGTCAGAAAGGACGAAAAGGGCAGGCATTCGGGTAGTCTATCCTCCTACCTGGATAGTCGTTGCCTTACTAGGTAAAAGTATTGTAGACTAACTTGAATACTAAGGGTGATATTTTATTAGTTGTCATAATTAATTATTGAAGAATACTAATGGTATAGTATCCTTGTTAATGTGGTATAAATTAATAGTGTTGAAACTATTATATAAATAAAATTAATATGTTATAATGAAAATGTTATTTAAGCAAAATACTAATGAGAATTGCAATAAATAATTCATTATAAAATTATATATATTTTATTTTCTAAAAGTTATTTACATATTTAGAATTAATGTTTAGTGTTTTATTCATTATATTTAAACACTTGTGATAGTTGTGTTTCTTTTTTCAATTATTTTTCATTTTTTATTAGTTTGATGGTTTCATAATGAATAAATTCAAATTGACAAGTGGCATTTATGTTTTGTTACTTGGGTTCAATTAGAATCTCGAATCTCTAAGCCCAATTTTTGAATGGCTCTCAATTGTTTAATCATGTCTTACCAATTCTATGTCAAACTCTAATTTTTTAAATACATCCTTTGTATTTATTGTTTTAATATTTGTGATATAAAAAACTTCATCATATTGCTTTTAATGTTGAATTTCCCCAAATCTTTCAAATAGAGAGTAAAAATGTAACTCATAGATATACACTCTTATAACTTTGTATTGCTTGTAGACTTAAGAGCTACCTTCAATTTGTTATGATTTGATTATTTCTTCAGTATATAATTTGTGTTCCTCATCCATAATTTTGGATAATTTTTCTGGCCAACTATTTTACGCTACTTATTGAATATTGAATGGATCCAATTTTACAATACTTATTGAATATCATAAAATATTATAATAAATAAATTGGCTCATAAAGAAAACTCTCATTCATTACTCATAATATACAAGATGTGTAAAGTGTAATCGCTAAACTAAAATTGTCGACGAAACCAAAAGGCTTGCCTTATATCCTCTAGATACTCAAACTCTCACCACATATTGGAACACTAATGAGGCTTTACAAAACAACCATATAAATTGTCGATACAAATATAATCATGAATTCATTTATATAAAGTTTGATAAACTATAATGATTATCTCAAGATTAATTAATTAATTTATAGAGAGAGAGAGAGAGAGAGAGAGAGAGAGAGAGAGAGAGAGAGATGACTTATTAAAATTAATTGACTAGTTGTAAAAAATAAGAGGTGGAATTTCCATGTACATACTAGTTGTTTATTTCAATGAGTGTTATTATTTTTCTTAACAAGAGTAGAATATCACCATATATTATAATAAATAAACTAGTTCAAAAAGAGCTCCTGAGGGAAAGAACCAAAAAGAAAACCCTCATTCGTTACTCATAATATTCAAGATGTGTAAAGTGTAATCCCTAAATTAAAATTGTTAAGGAACCCAAAAGGCTTCCCTTATATCTTTTAGCTATTCAAAATCTAACCACATATTGGAACACTAATGAGGCTTTATAAAATAGCCATATAAAGTGCCCGTACAAATATACTCATGAATACGTTTATATAAAGTTTTATAGACTTTAATGATTGTCTCAAAATTTATTGGCCATAATCCTCCATATAGATATCATCAATACCTACAAAATGAATGAGTTAGTTATAAAATTCATTTAAAAATAAGGTCTTAGAAAATTGAATATCATTTCATAATTTCCTTACCATCTCCACTTGTTGTGTTTTGGTTAAGATCAATAGAAAAGGGTAACCCATATTGTTGATTAGTTTGTTGATCATCTAATACAACGATGCACATTTAACACATCCATTTAGATAAAATTAAATTATAAACTAAAAACTCAAATATAATTTCTATTTTTTTATTTTTTCTATCATAAGAAATTATAAATCAGAATATTGTTCTCATAATCTATATCACATTATGTAACAATAAGAAAAATCAAAATTCCATTACCTCCACAAGTTTGTTGAAATGTTTGAGGATGAATAACCTTTGGCATTGATGGTTGATCTCCACAAACTACATCTTGGTTATTTGATAAAGCATTAAATGCAATTAGAAATGTGAACTAAGTAATCAATTTTAATAAAAATAGTTAATAGTGAGTAAATTACCATCTAGTACTTGTGTGTCATCTGTTATTGTTTGGTTCAAATCAATAAAGAAAGGCAATCGACGTCGTGGAGATTCTCCTTGATCAACCAAACCTATATTGACACATGTTCAACATATGAAATAAAAATAACAAGTATTGAGCTATATGTTGAAAGTAATAAAGTACTTTTAAATAAATGTACTCACCTTGTTGTGACAGAATAACTCTTTCTCCTTGTATTGCTATGCCTGAACGATTAATGGCTTTTTTTCCCTTTTTTTAGAGCGTATAGAGGGGAATTGAAAATTTTCATGATCATCAACTCTTTTACTTAAGTTTTGAGTCATAGGTTTTTTCTTTTTATGAATAAATCGACGCTTACACATTTTTCTTGGACTAAACCATGGTTTCTTGGCATGTTCTCTGAACTAGGAATTGATTCAAAATTGGAACTTGAAGCAAGAGATGCATGTATCTCATTTCTAAATCTCCCAACATGTTGAATGAATATTTTTTTTTCATATTCTTCTCTAGTTGACAAATTTTGGATAAATGAATTTACATAATCAATGCAATTTTGAAGTTCATCATGAGAAGTATCAAATGATCTCACACAATCTGTAGTAAAAAAAATAAAATTGTAAAGTCAAAATACTATTTTAAAATACTATATATTTCTTAAGAAAAAAAATGGTATTAAAACTTACTAGTTCTCTCATCTTCACCAATGTTGACTCCAAGCACATCTTGATCTTCTGAAGGTGTAGAACCATCTGCAATTGGAAAAAAATCACTTAACTTTTTGATCCATAAAATAATTTAATATTTACTTGTAAACACACATTCTTATTACCAATGTTATAGTTTTTATGACCAAAATTGCCTCCAACTTTGTCGTAATCCTCAACCAATGCAGTAACATCCTGTATTTAAGATCAGTTTAAGTAGGTCTTAACAATATAATAATCAATTATATAATATAAATAATTAAAATTAACTCTCAAATGATACTTACCAACCACTTGACCTTGCTGGTTTATATTGGTTCTCTTTAGTAGATCTAAAATCTTCAGCACATGTTTGCATGTGTTACCTCTTTTTGCCCACTCACAATCACACACTTGCAAATTTGGTTCAAAATTTCTTACAAGATACCATTTGGTTGAAATCATTTGACTTCTAACTTTAAATGTATCAGGAAGGTCATATAGGTAGCAATCTGTATCTGCTATTCTCTTTGATCTCTCTAAAGAAGTTAGGTAGTATCTTTCCTTTTTGAAGTTGGTTAGAAACCCAAATAACTGCAAGTATCTCTTATTTTTATAGTATGGCTCTACCCTATGAAGAAGAACATGAATGAACCAATCCATTCTCCTTGTGCATTTTCTAGAATAGTCGGTCAAGTGGTGACTCTTGATGTGCATGTGGTATGACTCTATGGAAGCATTAGTATCTTGATTTGCATGGGAGAAACCTCTAAAGTTTTTTGCCCACATTTCTATGACAAAAATATGATAATGTTTTAGCATATATATAATAAAAGAACCAAGCAATAAAAATAAAAATATAATGTAATGAATAATGTATATGATCTTACCAATGCGTCTCTCATCATGGCACCAAGCCTTTCTAAAGTAATCAATAAACTCTTTTTGTTCTTTGAATTCATCCATAAATTCTTTTATTAGATGAGTAGTGACATCTCCATCATCACTTATGGCATACATTATCTCACCTAGTCTAGTGAACATATTTGTTGCAACATCCTTATTGCTTACAAACCTATAATAAAAAAGATAATATCAAGCTATGATGTTAACAAATATAACTTTACATTTATTTTAAGTAGAAATGACTCACTTGTAGACATTCTTCAACCATGCCCTATGTACGTGCCAGATATATAAAAGTACTCGACAATTGAAGGATGATCTACAAGTTACATTATAAGCATTAATAAGTAGCATTCAAACACAATCAGTTATTAAACTAAAATTATATGTTTAAATAATGAAATGTATAGTTTGAAAACCTATATATCAAATATAATTGGAGGATAATCAAACCTAATTGCTTCAATCTCGGCACTAGCATCATTGGTCATGAATGCATTGACTTTCCAATCATCTTTACATTGCTTGCCTCTTTTGTTAACTTCTGCTAGCCACCCATGTATATCATCAATTTTATTTCTTGAAGATATGGCCCATGCAATAGGTACGCCGGCCTCTTGTTCATCAAATACAAGTAATGAATATAACTCATATTGCACATGAAGAAATCAATAAATTAAGATTTTAGATAAATTTTAGATGAACTAAACTAAAATATATTAATATAGTTGACATTGGTAAACTCACAGAATATTTGTTTGTTGAAAAAGTGGAATCCATTGCTATAATAGAGTTATGTGAATATCTCACCATCATCTCTCGCATCCATGGTGTTTGAATACCTATGATAAATGGAATGTTTTCTCTACTATTGGGTGTTTTATAGTAGAAGAAGTTGTCTTTCTCCTCTGCATGCCATAAACTTACACTTTTGGCATCATTTTCATTTTTTTGTGATCGAAGGGAACGCACCCTATTGCATGCATTCATTACATCTTTTCTTAGTAGAAATGTGTCCCTCTTATTCATTAACTTCGTAAGACTAGGATCCAAATAATGTTGCTCACATATTGTGGAAACCCCCACACCCATCAATAACAATGACTCAATATAAGATTTATATTCATTTGACAATCTCGGTGCAACCATACTCCTTGGATCACCAGAAGGGTCATCCTTTCCATGAAAAAATTCACCATTAGCATCTTGATGACTAAACTCATTATAAGTAATGATGGCAATATCTGGTCTTCCATACATAACTCTAACACAAAAGTGTGTTTTACAACCCCTTTTCTTTGCAAACCTTGGTAACCTTTGCATATTTGTTTAGGGTTTTCTTCTATTATCATCAGGTCCAAATGCACATTGATATCTGTATATACATGTACAAATATATTTATACCAATTTATAATCAATAAAGTTTAAAAAATTAAAATATTGCATGCTTAATTATTATACTAAATCTAAACAAACCTTGAATACATCTTGGTAGCTTGGTTATTAGGGTTTGTCAAGTTCATCACATTATGTTCTTTTCGTATGAACGTTGTTTCTATACCATCCAGTAGACCTTCTCCCTTGACAAAGTGAGACAGTCTCTCAAGAGGGATAGCAGCACATAAATCCATAAATGCATTATGATGTCCAATAGGTGTCCACTCTAGTTGTGCGCTTGAAAAATCATTTCCTTCATTGGGGACATCTTGCATAGGTAGTTTGATGAGTGATTGCCATTTAAACTTTGTATCCATTCTGAGAAATATTAATATGGTTAGTGATCCTTAACTTGTTGAAACATGTTAAAAAAAACTAATATGAATTATTACATATATCCTCGATAAAAAAATTAGTATATTGAAATCACAATAAATACAATTATATCCTCGATATGAAATAATTTCACTATACCATCAATGAAAGATTTCTCAAAATTATATTAGAAGTTGATATTATATATTTTATTCTATAGTTTTCCAATCTTGTGATCTAGTAATGAGATGCATGTTACTACAAGCCTAGGACACATGATTCATATTGCCTTAATAAGCGAATTCCTCTTATATAGAAAATAAATTTCTATAATTTCAAAACCTTTACTAGGAAATCATGTTGTCACTTATAAATCTATAGTTATTAAAATCTAATATGATTAGTCCACTAGTCATATATTCTAATTCATCATTATTTATTACTAACTAATTCATTTATTGTGTCATTAAAGATGATCACCTAATTTACTTTTTAATACTAGGCTTTGTGTTATGTATGTACATTAATTTAAGCTTAAAATAATTTTGAATGAACTTGAGTACAACTAACATGGGATGTAATTGTCCTGCCTTCCTAGCAATCAAGATCTGAGTCATTTTGTTATCAAGGTCCATAGTGTTCATTGTATCAAGGTCTAGGTCATTTTCACATAGAGAAGTTATGAAGTTTTCCATGACTTAAGTCCATTTCACTGTATCCGTGGATAAGTACATTTAGTTATCAAGCTTTAATTCATTTAGTTATCAAGGTCCATAGTGTTTAAGGTCCTTAGTGTTCATTTTCAAATAGTGAAGTTATGAAATTTTCCATGATTAAGTATGTTTCATTATCAATGTCTAGGTCATTTGAGGTCATTTGCACATAATGAAGTTATGTAGTTTTTCATGATTTTGTCATTTTCACGTAGTGAAGTTATGGAGTTTTCCCATCATTAAGTCCATGGAGATTTCCACAATTAAGTCTATTTAGTTATCAAGGTCTAATGAAGTTATGTAGTTTTCTATGATTTTGTCAGTCATTTAGTTAAGTTATGGAGTTTTCCCATCATTTTGTCAATCATTTTCACATAGTGAAATTATGGAATTTTCCCACCATTAAGTCCATTTAGTTTGCCACTATAGTGAAGTTATGGAGCTTTTCCTTATGGAGTTTATTTCATGATTCAATCCACTTAATTTTAGCCCATTTAGTGTTTAGCCCACTTAGTGTTCATCTCATGAAGGTAAAGAAATTGTTTTCTAGTTGAACATGAACAATTAAATCAATAGATAAAACTATCATATTATCCATCATTTATTAATCTAATTTAGGAGAAAAATTTATGGAACTCTAGTCTTATTGACACTAGATCATAACTCATAGCATAACATCTAGGCTATATGTTCACAAGGTGAAATTATGGAGTTTCTTCTATGATTAAAGCATGCTTAGTTTAAGTTATGGAGTTTCTTTACGATTCAATCCACTTAATTTCAACCCATTTAGTGTTAACCCCACTTAGTGTTCATTGCATCAAGGTCTAGGTCATTTCACTATGGTCATTTTCATATAGTAAACTTATGGAGTTTCTTCATGATTAAGTCCATTTAATTATCAAGGTCTAGGTCTAGGTCATGTAGTTTTTCCATGATTAAGTCCATTTAGCTTTCTACTATAGTGAAGTTATGGAGTTTTTCCTTATGGAGTTTCTTTTATGATTAAGCCCACTTAGCCTTCATCGGATCAAGGTCTACGTCATTTTCACATTGTGAGGTTATGGAGTTTTTCCACGATTAAGTCCATTTAGTATCTCATAATCAAAAGTATCTCGTGAAAGATATTGACCTATTAGGAATCTATTACAACTATATAGTTTATCTGTTATTGTTAGGGAACTAGGCCTTATTAGAAGCCTCAACCCTATTAGGAGTTGTTATTATAATACAAAAGGTACAAGATGAGCCCACTTCTCAAGCATGCATATTCAACTGTTGTTATTATAATACAAAAGGTACAAGATGAGTCCACTTAACCAACTAAGATCAATTTCATATTTATAAATAATAATCAGGCACATAGAACAACAATTAGGGATTTCAAGCAAACATTTACAAGCAATGGGCAAGGGACAAAGCAACCTTGCACATGAACAAAAATAGTGTCATAGTATGAATCTAATCCCTAGAACCACTACTGTGTATGTTCTCAAAATATTTTTCAATCACGCACATAGTCCCAAAAAAAAAAAATTGGCAGCACTAAGGTTCTTAGTAATGGTCAACTCTGCAGCTTTTGCAATCTAGAGTGGGTGAAATCCAATCCTGGCCTACCAGGGTTTTGACATATTCCAAAAATTTAATCAATCGGAGATACTGAGGAGATCTGACAACCCAACAAAAGATTACACCTGTGGGGATTTCCCCCACAAGGACATTTATATAGCGGTTGCTACTACCACGTCAAAAATGGCTATTATCGCTTGAGGTACCATCCACATGGTTGACCCAATAAAGGGAATGTCCACTACGGTTTAACCCTCTCTAATCAAAGAAGACTCACAAAGTTGTACCACATGAGGACTTGGTTTGGATTTAAGGGTTCCAAGTTTCTGATATGCCCAAAAGAGAACAGAGCATACTCCTCTAGCCTCTTCACCTTACCCAAACATAGAAAACAAGATTCTTTGACACACTAATTTGAAATCACCTCACCAACTTTTTGGAAAATCCAACAACAAACACCACCAGTCTCAAAAGAGAAAGTACTAGTGGATGTTGAGGACAAACCCAAGCAGAATAGTGAGACAATAACAAATATCCTTCCCTACCTACAAGGAGATCTGTCGTCAAGAGGAGCTTCGCATGTAAAGCAAGAGAATGAAGCTTAGTCTCTCAAGATCTCCCAAATAGTGTTCATAGGGCCTAATTACTATGTGAAACATATATGCGTGAAAGCAAATCTAGATCCAATTTTAGAGTACCAAATGAAGTGTGAATCTATGAAAGCATGTAAAAGCACTCAAGCCAAACACATGAGATGTTCGTTTTAGTTCCAAATCCAAGTGTTATAGAGATCCAACAAAATACCTAGTAATCCTTGCAACGCATTTTTCTCTGTTGTACCTTTCGTTTATGCTTGAACACTCACTCGCAATGAACAAAGCAACAAGCAAACACAAGATATGCAATAATATAACAAAGCCAAGAGGTATTCCTAGATTAGAGGGAAAATAAACTATATGCAATTTTCCATATAAATTATTCCAAGTAATCAATTAAAAACCATTGCTTCTTGACAAGCTTATACATATGTTTAGCATGTTTTCAGCCCTTTGATAGAATGGACAATAAAGTGGTTGGACTATCATATGTTTGAGGGAAGTTACAATATAAAATCTTCTAAGCAATTAAATTCACTTTTGATATCTATATTTGAGCAGATAGCTTACCTATATTTGTCATCAAACTTGCAATTTGACTTAAAGGGCAAACTAGCAAATAGTTGTAAATATACCTTTATTAAAGGAAAATGTAGAAACTATTATGATGATAACCATGATCAATTGGAGGAGACAAAATGGTTTTAGATTATAATGATTTACCAACTATCTTTGAACATAAAATTAATTGGAAAGAAACCCTTGGGGTTATGTGTTCATATCATTTTTGATAGAGTTAGACATGCCATTTTTTTTCCACATTCGGAGATATAATGTAATCTATTTTTAATAATCACAATGACACTCACCAAGAAGTTGCACTTTTAGGGCTTTACTAAAACATTTTTTAATTACATGAAACAAGTAGATGGACGATACCAAGGAAGAATGAGAGGAGAGAATATATTTATTTTACAACATGGGATTTGTAGAGACAAAGTGACATTCTATCAAGGAGATCCCAATATAGAACAATATTCGCTCCAATCGCTCCAACTATAAGGAGATTTTAGAAGTAGATAACGTAGGCGGTCATTTTAAGGAAACATATACCTAGACATGACATTAGACTTAGCGATCAAAATTCATTGTCGAAAAGGAGATTTAAAGAAGCTACAAAGGGTCAGACGTTCTATCACCCCATTTTGGGGTGTTTTCTTTTTCTAGGGAGTCATATAGACTGCTTTGGCCTCCTAAACATTATTAAAGTATTTCATTCAATCATTCAATCCTTGTAGAAGGTACACTAAATAGGGATGCACAGTTTCATACTCATTTACAACAATACTAAAGATTGATTAAATATGAAAAAAGACTCTATGTTAATTGTACTTATAGATTAATATTAATAGACTATCATGATAGCAAATACATAGTATGGCAATCCCAAAGATCTCCAATATTATGGAATCCCTTTTTTTGGCATAACTGATTAATGATGAGATTATTGGCACAATTGATTAAGAGATTGTTGAAGTGGTGTTACATGATGAGTTTATGATGCATTCATACTGATTTGATAATAGGTAAATCAATTATTTGGATTTCATTGATGTCAGCTATTTGATGTAGTATTTTTAGCATGTTACCAAATATTGATTGAGTAAAAGATGAGTTATAGTATGAATTAAATTTTGTTATTCTATCGGAAGGTTAAACTATGAGTCATGATGCTATGTTTATGATAACACCTATTTATGTGAATAAATGAGTAAGATATGTTTAGTAAATAAATGAGTAGGATAAATGAATAAATGATAATACCTATTTATCGGAAGGTTAAACTATGAGTCATGATGCTATGTTTATGATAACACCTATATATTACTTAGAGATTCCATTTAGATACATCAGTCTACCATTAAAGTTTCATTGCAAGATCAAGTTTGGTTTTGAAGATTTTTTTTTTGTGCATTAGTAGTAGGATACATAAATTTTGAAGTCAACTTTTAAGGATTTAAAGGCTCTAAAAAGGGGTAAAACATCAAATGACTACATCTTTCACAAGTTGAGCATTATAGTGGAGTTTGTGTCATTTCTAAAATGGGGTTATAATATCCTATTGAGACAATTGGTGATGTGTTATGGTCTCTAAAATTGTGCTACCTTAAATACAAGAAAATGAAATTCCTTCAAATTTTCTTTGGAGTTATGAAATTTGTTGGAGCTTGCTCTAATCTAGAAAAATATGAATAATAATATCTTAGGGATGATCAACCTCAAATTTTAGGGTTAAGATTTCTAGAGCCTTCTTGGGTGATTAAAAATTGTTGATAAAAATAAGGCATGTAGGATTGTCTAGGTCAGTTCTGGGGGTCCATGATATAGTAGCTCTAGCTTGTAGAATATTGTAAGCAAAGTTTCCATGTGGTTTTTCATGTCACATTTTTTAATGTTGTAATTCCATTGTATTAGAGATAATAGTTCTAAACAAGATTCATGTTCTTGCAATTTGTTGCTATTTCTCTATTTTGTTGTGTGTATTTGCGGTAAGAGGGAGAGTACCCTTCCTTAATCATATATTTGTGTACCAAAAACCTTTACATATATAGTTTTTAAAAATATTTGTTTTCATCATGGTTGGTCTATTTATAATAGTTCTAGTTATTCTACATAAAAGAAACGATATGGTTGTTAAAATGCAAATTGGTGTACTATATGTATTTTTACTCTGGTATTGAGGTACTATAGGTGGTATAAACTTGTATTGATTTTCTCTATGTTGTGGTGTTTGTGTAATATTATTGTTGGCTAAACAAAAGTGTTAAAGTAAGAATGATATGCATGTGTTAATGATTAGAGTCACAATTTAGATGAGGGTTAGAAGAATGATATTGTTAAGAAGGGGATTAGAAATATTACACTAGCATGAATAACATAATGTTGTTGATGAACAATTGAGGTATTTTTTTAATCATTATAGAATATCGAAGTGTGTGTTTTCAAAGAAGCACTCTAGAAACTACCTAGAAGAATATTTTGCACTCTTCCATGTTTGATTATATATCCTTTTAGTTTGGCATGTAGATTATATGTTCTTCAAGAATATGGAAATTCTATATTTTTAGGTTCCTAGTGTTTCCACAAATGACATGAAGAGTGTGATTTGTTGGCAATTATATTGCCTATTAGGAATGGTCCAATAAATTCTCTCTGAATTTCTCCTCATTAAAGTTTGTAGTGTTGTTCCTTGGAGGGAATATTCAAAATATCTATGTAATTTGTGTCAATTAAAGTTTTATAGTAGATATGTGTACCACAATAATGTCTTCTATTATATGTTTCATGACTACGCTTTCCTTCTTGTCCAATTTTGAAGAATTTTATGCAAGAATAGATGTTATATCCTAGATCATTTAGTAAATATGACACACGATCTTGGGAATTGTGTTAGATGTTCAAGGAACATCTCTACTTGATTCAAATAGAAATAATTGAGCTCTTTGGTCTTGCATCATGTGTGAAGTTGGATTATAAGATTATTTATGACTATCTAACTCATAGGGGTTTTTCTCTTTTTTATGTCATGTTCTTGGTTATGGTCTTTGATATTATGGTAGGTAAAAGTGCGAACTCATGCCACCCTTTTATGAAGGAAAAAGGCTAACAACACCAAATCTGTTAAACTTCAACATGGCTTAA
Organism: Cupressus sempervirens; assembly: GCA_028749045.1. Lineage (NCBI taxonomy): Eukaryota > Viridiplantae > Streptophyta > Pinopsida > Cupressales > Cupressaceae > Cupressus > Cupressus sempervirens. The sequence continues at coordinate 363,630,380 of CM053785.1, forward strand.
AAGTGGTATTTGTGTTCAAAATTAAAAGATAATGTAAATTGATAAAATGAGTAGAAATAGATGAAGTTTATCCCTATTTAATTTAATTTAATTTTTTAAGTTTAAAATTTGATACATTAGTTTAATTTTAATGTCCATTTTTTAGTTGTTGAAAGATATTGCAAATGAGGGGGTATAATTCCCACCATAAAACTATATGTTAATAAAGGCTTTTTTATCTGATTTTAAAATATGTTTTAGATGACATATATAGCTTGTACAAAAAAAGAGAGATTGGTCTATGATGTATATTTTGTCTAGTATAACTACTCAAAGTCAAATTTTCACCTCCTACCATATGTCCCCTATCAAATCTATGTCAATCAAAGAAAAGATTATACATTATCAAAGAGGAATCTCTCCTCTAGAGTAGTGTATAGTTTTTAATTTTTTTGATATCATCTAGTTTTCTTTTCCTTTTTTTGAATGAGAATCTTCTTTATGTTAAACTAACCACTTTTAATATCTCGTAATTAAAATATATTATATGTAGTCAAAACTCTATAAAATTTATATGAGCATTATCCCAAATTCAAGCTCTATAAAAGGATATTTTTAGTTTTTTAGAAACTTGGTTTTTTATGAACTTGGTTTTAGAAGTCTAAATTTCTACAATTCTACAAAATTTGTTGATTTGGCTGCCACATGGGATGATAAATAGGGAATTTTGGCTGAAATGGGTTTGGTCAAACCTGATTTGACATAAACCCTCTATACATTTTCCTAATATAATGTATCTTGGAAGTAAGTTTGGTAATAAGCCTCTTGCAAAAAATTTATCATTGTGAGTTAATTATCAATAATTATTTTTCCTCATTGGGTTTTCCATGTAAATATAGTGTTTGCTTGTGCATTGTATTCAATGTTATATCTTTCATCGTTTCTATTTAAAGTTACACATGTTTGAATCAAAGTTAAAGTTAAATTTTTATAAGGCACTGATTATGTGAGAGTCCCCTTCCGAAAGTAAATGCTACAGCTTCAACCTAGTCACTAGTTCAACTATAAATAATGTCACACATAATTGTTTTGATGTCTCATAAAAATTGATGTTGATTCATCCCACTTCTTGTTTTCCCCATTGATCCAAATCTTTAACTAGAATTAACCCTTGATGACTCATTACCGAGTGCGTGGGGGAAGATATTCATAATATTAACATGGAAATCACTTTAAATTTTTTAAAATAGAAAATTTGGTGATATTCTATACCTAAAAATAAATCTAAAGACAGTAAAGACAGTCTACTATCCGCAGTTACTGTGACCAAAAGACAATATACAATATGCATGTTTGAATTCAACAATGGCTGAAATGCATGTTTGAAGCAAAATTATATGGACATGGCAAAATCAAAACAAAACATGTTGCGCACATACCTTTTACCTGCGTAGCAACAGTAAGATTTTTAGAGGGTTGAGAAGCTTCAGCAGAACACTATATGCTTCAAACAATATGCAGCACACAAAATGCTCCAAACCAGAACAGAGATGGGTATAAAGAACAAGAAACGCACAGACGAAAAGAGCAGGCTTCCCGCGTCTTCTTTTTAATGAAGTTGGTGTGGACTTTAGTGACATTGATATCAAGTTGGCGTGTAAATTTTGGTTGGTGTTGGCGATCCCATCTCAGCATAAATTGCTACCTAAACTCACCACCTTCCTTCCTCCACGCGTCTATACTTTCGTTTGTCAGTCTGTTGCAGAGTACGGCCGCGGGATGTCGGCCGCGGGATGTCATGAGCGATGGCTGAACGATGGCATGAGGCATGAGCTAGGCATGAGGATGGGGGGCGAGGATACCCAAACAATCGATCCCCCTGCCTGGGTAGCCGTTGCCGAGCTTCGTTGGGTAGAAATTGCAGTCTTTAGCTGGTTCTCAATTTTACATTTAAATTAGTTGCACAACTTTTTAAGCAGCTTAAGTGAACTTAAGTTATTTTAAGTAAACACCGTCCATTGTCAACCCATTTCTGAGCACCTTTTGGGACGTATGCACATGAGCAACTAAATATGTCTGTTTACGGATATTCTTGGGAGCCTAGTGCGTGTTTGAAAGACAGCTAGGGTTTGATAAAGTTCAGAAATTAACATGAGGTATTCTTGTGCCGAAATCCATGCATTTTCCTGTCTACAACTTAGAAAAACCAGTGGAAAATAAAAAATATGCTTTTCTGAAAATTCTGGGTTATGTTGCAATTATGTCTGATCATAATAACCAAGGTTGCACGAGTATGGGTACTTTGGGTATGGGTAAGGGTGCGGGTATGTCTATTTTTCAAAATAAGGGACGAGGTACATGGGTGTGCCTAAATGTTTATTAATATAATTTTGATATTTTATAGAAAATCTAAAAATATGAGTCATGAATTGTGGCATAGCTTTCAAAACAAGAAATCTGAAAATTCGAGTCATAACAATGTTTAAACTTTAGATGCATAACAAAGGCAACCTTTAAATATGAACAAGATCATAAATCATATAACGACATATTTGAAATGATAAACTTCTAACTTGAAGAGTGAAAATCAAAAACAGTTTAATAGTTTATTGTTACTCAATATTGTATTGAAGTTCAAACTGATTACATATTGAGTTAACCTTGATAAACAACAAGGTGGTATTCAAATGAAAAACTGAAACAGAAATCGAACATCTTAATCTACATGGCAGTTTTTTTTTTGTTTTGCTAGGGGGGAAAAATTTGTAAGCTGGTGTGGGATTTCAGGCTGCAGGGTGCGTACCCAGGCAAGTATCTCGTACAGAATACGTGTACTAGTACCCAGTACATGTACCAGGGGCCTGGGTACGTGTACATGTGGAACCTTTACAATAACACTCAGAAATTTCTGTTTATGGTCCTAATTTCCTAAACCTAAACCTATTCTCAAAGCTGAGATATAATGAGAATAATCTGATGCAGTTCATTTCCAAATTTATGACTTGGTTGCAAAGAATTTTTTTGTTATCAGTTTGTGCGCTAGTTTTGCACATTTTACTGTTTCTTTTTTAGTATCCCATTTAGGTATATTACAGTGGCATCAAAGTTGTGCATCCTACCAGCCTGAGGGGTTAACAGGAAAACAATCATTTTCAGATTGCTTCTGATAAGTATCAACACTACTTCGTATTAGTTTCAGCAAATTGTAGGTCTAATTTCAAAGATGAATACAAATCAGGAACTCGTGATAGAGTTGTTGAAAACTTCTTGAGGATATCAAAAGAATCTAAGAAATTTGTCAGAGCATCCTGAGTTTTTGACATCCTATTTATAAGTTTAAAAGAAAGATGAATACTCGTCGTTTAAGGAAAATAATAATTTGGAGCAGATCATCGAGCAAAAACCAATATTAGTTGACCCTCATTTTGCATCTGTGGTAGTATAATGAACCATCTTCATTACACAAGCAACAAATGGGGACCCTAGGTAGGAAAAACATTAATCTCGTTATAAACAAACAAGGAAGATGTAGTAAGGAGCCTTAACATGTGTGATGAATGGCTAAGGAAGGCCAAGAAAGCTAAGTCAATAGCCACTCATGCAAGAGAACACCTACAGAAAATTACTAAGTTACCGATTCGGATGTGGATTCCGAAGCGGATATGGGATGCGGAGATTTTTTTTTTTTTAAGGATGCGGATGCAAGAGGAAACGTGTGTGTATATATATATATATATATATATATATATTAACATATGCAAAGAAATGCAAGAAATACACAAAAACAAATCATTTGATAAATCATAATATGACTATGAATCTATGATACTTAACAGTTAACTGGAACCTTTAAAAAAAATTCAAGATATTTCAAAATTCATATGATATTCATATATCAATATCAATATGTGCTTCTCCAACATTAGCGTTTACTCTTGACTCTTAAACAATAAGTTCAAATAGGTCATGTTCACGATTCCAACAAAATAAAATTTAAAAACATAGTAAATGATTGAAGTCTGAAGATTCAATCAATCAAAGTCTGACTTTGAATCATTGGGATTCGCAAGAAAATCCACATTCTCATTGTCATCTCCAACTGCTGAAAGATCATTTGAACCAAGCATGGTTCCACTTATGCTAGATGCACCACGTGCCACACTAACATAGCCCGAGCTTGTGTAGTCAACTGGTGATTCTTTGATTGCTGCCACCATTTCCTTCCAATATGGTGATCTCACCAAGTTGAAAAAAACCCCATTCGCATAGAGGCAATGTGCAATAGCTTCTTCAGCACAGTCTCTTGCCCCCATTTTAAATGCGGTGTCCAATGGGCCTCTTTTATAAGAAAATAAATAAATTTTAATTAGTTCCTAACATCTATGAACATCAATGATCATGCATACAAGTGGAAAGAAGTGAGAAAAATTACTAAAATAGATACCCAAAGTTGCTTCTACATATCTTTCAAAGAAAAAAATTTGAAAAAAAAACTTTTAAAAAACTTCAAGAACTTGAAAAAAAATTAAAAACTCAAAAAAAATCATCTAAATACTCAAGAAAAGAATTGATCACTTACCTTGAATGGTTTAAGCTTCTTTGAGAAAGCTATCTCTCCCTCTTCGATCGATCCTCTTCGAAAATGCTGAACTTAGCTTCACATCGAAGGAGTGGCTGTCAGTGCAAACAAAATTCTAAAATGACTCTTGTGAATGCTTCTATGTTGTCTTCTAGAGTTGTTTTAGGGTTTTATTGTGAAAAAACACTTTAAAAAATACTTTTAGTCACAATTTGTTATGAAAGTTTAAGTTAAAATATACTATATTTTATTGTTTTCCCGCCTAACTCTCGTGGATGCGTCCGGATGCTCCCGGATTCCCTGCGGGTGCTGCTCAGAAGCCACCCGCAGGCATCCGGATGCGGGTGGAAGCTGAGCAAGCATCTGACTGCGGGTGCTGCCCGGAAGCCACCCACAAGCATCCGGATGCGGTTGGAAGCTGAGTCCAACCGCATCCGGATGCCTACGGGTGGCTTCCGGGTAGCACCCGCAGCGCATCAGGAGGCTTCCCACATCCGTCTGCATCGGATGCGAAAGCCAGGCCCTACTGGCACGAATCGGTATCTGAGGAAAATTAAGGCAAAGGTTGCTAACAAGGACCATGTAAAGGAAGCAATTGCGATGAGAAAGTATGAAGGTAAATCAGTATCATGTGGAGTTGAAGAAGAGCCAAAGGTAAAAGAAAATACCTTATTTTGAAAGGTCTGCATAACCAAGTTCCAAAATGATTTTATTAAATTATTTGCAGGCAAAAATGATGAAAATTCCATAGCAGCAACCTTGGGTACAAGTTCAGATCAATCCAGTCAAGTCTGAAACTAATGGCTCCTAAGATCACAAAATTGGAAGATACAAAGAAATATCTTGTTTTGGTTTTCATATTAATAGTATAATACCAATTGATCATCTTTGCAAGAATCTGACATTCATGAGGAAGATTGGAAAAATCAATTAACAGTGACTGCTAAGAATGGAATGCAAATATCAAGGTTTTATAATCACAAAATCTGGGATCCAGGTAAAGATTTCAAATTTAAGGCAAACTTACATATAGTTGGAGCTTAGTGATTATCTGCAGCCAGTTACAGAAGTGCTACCCGAAGAAAAATAACTGATGAATTCATGCCTAAAAATCACCATACATGCAGGTACGACAGAAGAAAGAAGTTGCATTTTACCATTGAAGCGCATATGCATTGTTCGGTAGTTGCGGTAAAGAAGTTAATGTGGCAACTTTGCAAGTCTCAGGTTTGTTCTTTCATCAGACGGTAATAGTGAGAAAACACATTCCAAATTTGAACTTTTGATCGATGCATTTCTAGATGATAGTGTTGCAAATGTAGAGATTGATCTGGGCATCTAACTGCAGGTATAGTTGTCAAATCAAAATTAGTGTGAAGTGGAGTTAGTCAAGTGCGGTACAACATCGATTGGATATGCATTAAAAAATGTGCTTCAAGATGTGCGCTAGGAAAAATCAGACATTATTAGTTGCGCAAGTGGCAGTTAAGAAGTTTCAGAATTGATAGACAAAGTGGTTATTATTGTTCATAATGGCAATAATATCAGTAAGATATTGAAGAGCGTCAATATTGATCAAATTGTATCCAATCACTATCAATCAAAGTAACAAGAATCAGAATCAGATCAGAATCGGCAAGGCCAAATCGAATCATGAATCAGCCATGAATTGGAATCGAATCGGCCACGAATCGGCAAATTTTAAAAACCCTTGAAATTTAGTGAGTAGCTTATTTTATAAACCCTTTATCGCTGATTCAATTTATCAATTCACAAAAAATCGTTTGGCTTGAATTGAATCGCGTGAATCGCCATGATTCTCGGAACTATGCTATCAATCACCCTTCACAACAGCGGTTTCAATTTTCAAATTTTCAAATACAAGCTGTAAAGTTGCTCCTGCATATGAATAACCACTTTTTCAAGAAACTGGTATGCCTGGAAGTTCATTAGAAAATCTGATAACTGTATTTGTGATCATGATGGTCTGGTGAGTCCTTGTATGGAAGCCACAATACATTTGCAGGAGCTGAAAGACAAGTAATCTCAATATCAACTAAGCTACTTGATAATGCTGCTGAACTGAGTCCTCAAAATCTGAAAGACTCTGTCTAGGACAATCTCACTTGAGAATTGTTTTCTATCTAGGGTATAAGCTTCAATACCTTCCTTTACTTGAGAAGAAGGATGAATCTCACTCTTTTACTTATAGAGAACCAGACAGTTTCTCTTTCGGAGCACCTTCAACTGTTTTTCCTGCAACTTCACCTTATAAGCGGTCCAATGGCAAGGGAGAAAGGACACACAAGACTATTGATTTGGGTACTCAGTGTAATCATCTTGTATGGGACTTCAAAGCAGCATTCACAAGCACTTATAAGACACAAGATCAAGCAAGCACATTATGGGAATAAATTGAAATCTTGCACCTCAGAAAAGAGTACATTAGTTCATATGGCCAGAAGCCTGGTTTAGCTATAGAAAGATCTGCTAAGAACACGCTAGTAGAATATGCAGGTACCTTGGTAAACACGAGAAAAATTTAGAGAGATAACAGATTGTAAGTGGCTTTTTGAACAAATTTCTGGCAGTAAAGGGAAATGGAACGTCAGGTGGAGTTCAGCAGTTTCACAAACTGAGAATTACAAACTCTGGTGTGCAGATTACTTCAAATGATACAGATGACCATCACAAAGAAAATTATAACAGTAAATTGCCAAGAATGTACTGTATAATAGAAATTGAAGAACTTAGTCAAAAACTTGAAAACCAATGTTTGATTCTGCAAAATATAAATACTTTCCCATGGGAAATATCCCTTCAGTTGCAAATGATTCAATGGCTTGCGCAGGTGCGATTATTGAAAAGAATAATTCTGATTTAAAGAGTGCAATAAATGAAAATGGCATGCCATCCAGCATGTTGAGTGCTCATCTTAATCAGTAGATTGTTTTGAATAGGCAATTTACATGACAGCCAGGGAGCACCACAAGCAGCAATAGTGCCTCTTCCTAAGTGGATTCATTCAATTTCTAATGTGTCTGAAATGTCTCTTATGGAACAGGAACAATATAATAAGCTAAGAGAAGTTGAGATTGCACTAACAATGACGCAGTTACATCTTGAGGAAGCAAAGATGCGCGTGGTTGTAGAGTCAAATAAATTAAAGATATCAACCAGTCAAAAGCAACATGCAATGAGATCAAAATAGAGGTGATAGCTGATGAGTATAATAAGCTTTTGACAAGTCAATTAGAGAATCAACTTCAGTATCACGATTCGTTACTTGCTAAGGCCAAGAAACAAAGGGTTACATGCATTTATGAAGCTAAAAAGAAAACTGCAAATATTAGAGTACAAAAATTGAAAACCAAGCTTGACAAATGCACCAAGAACAATGAATTCCTTGGTGCAATGAGCAAGAACCTTATTGCCAACAAGGAATTATGGAAGAAAAGAGTTGCAGAACTTGATAAAGGAGATGAAAATGCCTTACGGCTTGACATAAGATTGAAAATGCTTGTTCTAGTACAATACAAAAATCAATCTACCACCTCTCGGAGGCTCCATGGTATCAGAATCTTGGTAAGCATATGACTACTCATTTACAAAATATGGGAGATGAATCTATTGAGGATGCAACATGTGAAGGAAAAGGGATTCTTATGCATCCCTGTTCATTGGATGGGGAGGGCTGTAGTATCTCCAATTTAGAATCATGAGAATTAGCAGTACATTGGCTGTCCTTTCTTTGGATTAACCTAAAGGAAGAGGACTACAGCATCATTGGGTAAATATTGGAGTCTTTGGCTTATTCTCAGCAAGTTTATTGGCACACTTTTAGGGTTTCAATATGGAGCATCGGACTAAAAGATGGAAAATCAAGAGCTGAGATTAATTTATCTCTTTGGGAGCTATTAGAAAGCTCTCTTGAGCCCTTTTGGAGCTCATTATGTGCTAAAGCTTTGTCTTATCGCTGCTGCTACTTGGCTTGAGGATTCAAACCCATGAGCACCCTAGTTTCGGTGGCTCTTGCTAATTAGATAAGTGTGTTTCGATGGAAAAACTCCGGCTTTGGTTAACACTAGTACAGTGTGAATTCTAAGACTGCAAGTCTTAATCAAGTTGGAGGCCAATTAAAGGAAGATATCAGCATTGAAGATTTAAATTGGTGAACATCTACAGCTGTACACTGTCAAGTTCTGAGAACCTTTTGGGATGACTACAAAGGAGCAACTAAATTTGTTTGTTTACTGGTGTTTTGGGGAGCGTAGTGCCTGTTTGAGGAGCGGCAAGGGTTTGATAAGGTCAAAAATTGTTGGCAACAAGAATGTGTCTCCCAAACTTTTTTAATTTTCAGTCATGCAATAAATAATTTATTTGACAAATTGTATGTAAAATGAAAAACTGTAAGTACATGTAACAACAATACAACTCATGTAGGATTGTACAGTTGAATAAGTCAAAGTTGGTTGTACCTCTCCCCCTTTTGCTCACATCCTCTCCTTTATAAATATGACAGTACTCACTGCAACTAGGGATCTTATATGCACAAACTCAGACAAATTGGTGAGCATTGTAAAATTGTGTTTATATTGTGCAAACTCAATTCAAATCAATAAAAGGAGAAGTTTTGCTTTCAATCTGTGTATAGGAATAATTTATACAATTACAGTGTTCTTAGGTCATTTAGTTGTATAACCTTATCGGATTTGAAGCTCTGAGGCATTATTTCTTTGTTTAAAAAAATAAAATTCAATCTGATTGTTGTAGACTTTGAACTGCAACATTCATTTTAAAAGATAGTGTTAGTTTTGTAAACTAGAAAAAGCATAAAGTCTTTGAACTGCTACATTTTCTTAAGTTTATGTGCTATAGGCTACAATGTATATGTAAGTATTTGAGCTACAATATTACATCCTAGTTACTTATTTGTGTGAGGTAATCCTAGTCTTTGAGCTTCTGTGTGAACTTCGTCATTAATGACTCAGTAATTATTGCTCCGGTTGACTCTGTACTGGAATCATAGAAGTTGCAAGTTTGATTTGAGACTTGCCACAAGTGAAATAACATCTCTCTTGGAAAAAGAGGCAATGATGCATGTAACACCCTAATGTTGATTTAGTGTATATATTCCTGGTTAAGGAAGGGTGTCTCCCCTTTCCAGTCAAGAGATCCAATCTCACACGCTGAGCTTGAAATAATCATTTTGTGATTGGTTTTTTCAAGTCAATTAATGTATATTCACCCAGCAAAATCAACCGTAGTCCTGAAGCTCAAATGTCATGCCTTTACACTTATATAAGGCATGAAGATCCATGCTAAGAAGCCCCTGCACCATGTCCATACCCCTACTGCAAACCCATCAAATCAAATTCTGTGATATCTAATGCTACTGCTGTTCTTACAACAAAGTCACCACATTTGCCTCTAGCAGGCCCAAAGTTGGGTTGCATTTGCAGCAAAGGTAAAGTATTGTCAAATTCCCGGCGAATTCTGTTGCAGGTGGACGAATTCCTGCAAAGTCTGTCAGCAGAACCTGGGCAGAATTTCAAGCGAATTTGAAACCCAGCGGCAGAACCTAGGCTGACTTTGGGCAAAAGATTACTTTTTTTTGACTAATTTAGTCTATTTGACCCTCCAACCCTAAAATAGACCACTAAATAGGCCAAAAGGACATTTTATATGTCATTTGGACTGAAATATTAATATAAATGGTAGGCAAGAGTCTATAACATAATGGTAAATTGTGAGCCTGTAATTTGAGAGTCTTCGGTTTGAGTCTACTCAAGCTTAACACATAATAATAATTAATTTGAACAAATAATAAATAAATAATAACTAATCAAGGATTCAGCCTGTTACCTATCAAAAATACATATTTAGTGGTGTATTTTGCTGTGTTGTTTTACTTTTAGCATTGCTGCATATTTATAATATATATACATACACATATTTTTTGTATGGACAAACCCAGAACAAATTTGAACCCACCCCCAAATAAAATAATTTGAACAGATTTCAAACCCAAATCCAAACTGGCAACTTAAGGTTTACAGATAAGACACGATGGAAACATTTGTAATACAGAGACCATGATAAACTGCCTAAGATTTTTCTATTGAAATACGGCCTTCTTAATCTGCTATAGTTTAATTTCTAGAAAGTTACAATCACAAAATACAGCCTCAACAATTAATTATATCAAGAATTAAATAGAACAACTGAATGTGATTCTTTCGGCATTCCAGATATCCTCATACTGCAGGATATAGAAGATAATTATATTTGAGATCCTGTATAATCAAACAAAATAGCACGAGAGAAGAAAAATACCACCCATGAGGCAAAGCTAAGAATCATATCACCATAAAAAAGACGATCACAATGTAATCCCTTGACACAATTCCAAATGATTGAGGTCAGTCTTTGTAGAATTGTGACTTCTTGTAAACAACACAATAAACTCAAGTGATTGACAAAATGTCATAGCTTTGCACTTCCCTTGATCAACAAGAATGTACGGCTTCAGATTTTATTTGAAGGATACTTTTAGTTTTTGTTGTAAACTTAAATGGCTGATGGTTGTTCCCCTCTATGGGAAGGATTGGTAAACTTGAAATGCCGCTTTGCTTAGAAAGAGGACAATGTTCATAGGGCCAAAATCGTACGATTCTTTTTCAGTTTGAGATAAAACAAATGTCATGGACTCAAAAAATACGAAAGATCTGCAGCTTATGTTAGAAGTTGGAACCCACTTTTAGGGTAATCCTCAAAAAGAGAGATGCAGTGGAAAGAATTTCATAAGGTTTTCGTTCCACACCCAATTTGTTGATTAACAACAAAAGATTCAACAATCAACATTAAAATGCTTGTAAACTGAATATTCAGCATTAATAACTTTCTCTTCAAGTAAATTCAAAAATTGCACGTAATACATTAGATAAAGAAAACCTAATTGTTAATGTAGTTGGAAAAAATCTTCAATAACTGGCACAGATGCAGATGAACAGATCTAATTCCAATATATTTGACCCGCATCATTAAAGCTTTTAGTCGGGTCTCAAGTTTACTGCTAACTGATCGCTCTCTACGTTGGTCCCAATAGGTTTATTTTCCATTAGCTTCACAATTTCAACGATAAACCAGAAGAAATACTCACGATATCGCTTAAGAACACGAAATGGGTGACACAGCTGACATAGGCTTGGTTAGAAGTGAAATCCAACCCTCAAAAGCAGTCTGACATGGATTTGCCCGATGGGTGCATTTACATTAATAAAATGAAATGGGGCATTACCCTAATAAGTCGGCAGTCAAGTAGCAGTAAAGCAACCCACCTGTTATTGCCAAAGTTCTTCTGTTCACAAATAGAGAAATTGACAAGGTTACTTTCCAGGAGCAGCCATTTAAAGATACTATGAATGAATGGCAAATTTGAAACAATGTGCAAGAATAACTTAACTGCAACTGTTAAACCCTCCGGTAATTAAGCACTATAATGACATGTAAAATAAGGTCCATTTTGTAGGATCAATTTGTACAATTGTATTCCTTCTGCGCTGGAAGAAATAAATGATTTCAGAAGGATGCTGAGCACTGAAATGTCCACAATTCAATAGAGAATTGGAAAGAACGGTATAAAAGAAAGTCAACGAAAGTAAGCTGAGCACTGAAATGTCCACAGTTCAAGGGAGATTCGGAAGGAGCGGTACAATTTAAAAGTCAATGTGATTGCCTAATGAGAACATTGCATCGATTGCGCGCCTTAACCAGCAGCTGAAGATATTCAAACCCTTAAAATCTGGAGCTTGTTGGAAAAGGCAATGGCAACCCAGTCGGGATGGGTAGAGGACCACTGGAGCTGCTCAATCTCAGCGCCGGCGGTGTAGGCGAGGATGGGATCAAGGCCCCCATCGAGAGGGGGCTGGTGAGTGTGGGAGGGGTTCATGGAGGAGAGGTCCCAGATGAGCGCCTGAGAGTCGTCACCGGCAGTACAGATGTGGCAGGAGCTATGGGGAGCCCAGGCAATGGCATTGACGCTGGCGTGGTGCCTCTGCAGCTCAGCCACGGGCAGAGTTGGGTACCTGATGTCCAAGACAACGACTTTGGGAGAATCCATGATGATGGTAGCCATGTAGCGAGGGTCCTGCTTGTTCCACCCGAGCCGCACAAGGGGCTGGGTGCCGGAGCTCTCGTAGATGATGGTGGAGTGCTCCTTATCGCGCAGGTCGAACACGCGGACAGACCCATCGGCGCTCACTGAGGCGAAGACGCCCGCGCCGCCCCAGGCAATGTCGTAGACTTCCTTGTCGTGCGCGATGAGCTGCGTGTCCACCACGCCCTTGTCGATGTCCCAGATGGTGCAGGTCGTGTCGATGCTGGATGTCCCGATGCGCTTGGGTTCTGCCTCGTTCCAGTCGAAAGAGGTGAGCGGGCCGCAGAAATCACTGTTCTTGTTGTTGTTGAGACAGCACTTGAGGGAGACTTGGTCTTCCCCAATCTCCCATATGCGGAGATAGTCGGCGGAAGTGGCAACAAGGTCCGGGTGGAGGCAGTCCTTGTCCGGGATGAAGATGAGCTTGGTCGGGGGGTACGGGTGTTCGAATGACAGCTTCGGGTCGCCCTTGATCTCGCCCGTCTCGTCATCCAGCTGAACGATTTCCACCTTGTTCGAGTAGAGCTCTACCAGGCTCGAAATTCCCAGCCGGTATTTCTTGTCCTTGCGCACGCTCCAGTTCATCCCGTACACATGCCATTGCGACTCGTATGTGTAGATTTCTGATCGCTTCTGCTGCTCCTCTGCCTCACCCTCTCCCTCGCCCTCCCCCTCTCCTCCTCCTCCCCCCTCTCCCTCCGCCTCTTCCGCCTCTGCCTCCCTTTCCCCTTCTACCTTCTCTTCGTTCGCCATTCTGATTTCCTATCGATCAGATCAATTAGGCCACTTCAAACCCCATTATGTCACTCCCGGGCCTCCAAATTATTTGCCTATTTCAGTTTTCTCTATTCAAATTTAGTTATAGAGTGTGCATGGATAAAACTGAAAATGCATGGGTTGCTAGGCGAGAGGAGTCGATAATACTCGGTGTTTTAGGGATTTAGAGGATACTTAGGGCATAAATCTTGTATATATAATGTTATGTTTTCTATGAAGTTTGATTTGGGCATAAATTTTGTATATAATGTTATGTAGTTTGACTTGGCATAAATTTTGCATATGATGTTATGTTTTCTATGTATAGTAGGGTAAAGAAGTTTGACTTAATCAATCATTCAATTGTGTCCATCAATCAGTCAATCGTGTCTTGTATTAGGTCATATTTTTATAAAAGAATATTGTCTATATAAAACAAAATCAACCAAAACATCATGAGTCATCTATGACTTGTCATCCTAGTCATAAATCAACATTACAAGACTATGTTGCCATGTGGAAGTCAATAGACCCAAAATAACAAGGCAACTACTATTGCAATTTATAATTAGTAAGACCACACATCTATAAGGACATGATCAAAATCGCACATTAGTGCACATTATTGTCCAGTGTTTATAGTTGGAGCATTCACCTACTAGTCACTTCATCTCCCATCCACCACCAAAAAACTATAAGGTTCCCATTTTCCATTGAAGGGCAATCAAATCAAAAGTAAATGGAAAAAAGATCAAATTAACTCAATAAATTCAATGGACACTTAGAATTCCAATCAAAAGGAGGATAGTCATTAAAGATGTCATGCCAAAACAGAAGTTTCACACATACAAAGAGACATAAATTCATCTCATTCAAACATTTAAGAAGACAAAAACCATCAAAGAGGAAGAAGAATACACAACAGTTACAAGTATTTAAATGTCATTCTTTTGTTTCCATGATATATCTTGTTTATTTTCCCAAATTCTTTCTCTTTTTCTTGTCTTATTGTTACATGTAATTATTGTTTTGCATTTTTGTTTGTCTATATGTAATTGTATAGGGGGAAAAGGAATCCACTACACAATGCAAGGTCAAGGGTGAAAACATTCACCTCCTAATGTAAGCATGATTAACACAAGATAAAGTGTCAATTTGTAACCTAATGCAAAAGGAAGAATCGCTTTGACTTACTTCTCCCTCACCTCCACAAAGAGAGGGTATTATAAAAGTAGATATGTAATGTAAAATCTAAATGTAGAGAAATGGAAATATGTATGGAACTAGAGAAGAAGAGAAAACTCACCTTAGAAAATACAAATCTGAAATCGGTAGTTAGATGTTGTTGAAAACTACTAAAACTCAAATTGTAGACCTAAAACTATGAGATATGTAAAACCCAGAAATCATTTGGCTCTAGGTCAGAGTCAATCTATTGGGGAGGCATCAACTTGGGTTTGGGCCCACTTGTCAGGGGTTGGGACACATTGCATCTTTGACCTTTGGGGGTCAATTGCAAAATAGATTTTGGATCTCTAAAGTTCTGCGAAAAGGGTATCCAAATATGTGCTCTATTGTGCTTTCCAAGATTTGTAACTTGCAAGAGAAATTACATTTGTTTTGTTGATGGGGGGTTTACCTTGGTCAAACCCCAATTTAGGAATTAACCTTGAAATTAAAATTGAAATTGAGAATACTAGCAAGTAGCAGGAATAGATCTGACATGAAGCAATCTAAATCTACGAATATGCTCTTGAATTTAGAATGTAATCAAATATGTTGATGCAATAGCATTGACTCAACGTTAGAAACCATAGAAAGAAAATCAAAACCTTTGTGAATGAATGTGCTTGGAATTCACCTTAAGAATGGATGTGGTTCTTGGAGAGATGAATGTAGAAGATGCAAGAAAGAATCTTGAATGTATGAAGGGAGGTCTTGAATGTTGAAAATTCTATGAAAGACGTTGCAAAATAACCTTCAATTGCTAGAATGCTTGAATCCTTGATCTTCAATGGATAACTTGCTTGAATGCATTAAATGCTTGAAGAATTCTTAATGCTTAATGCTTGAGTGTGTCAAGATTGTGTCCATGAAGAATGCTTAATGCTTGAGTGTTTGAAGAATGCTTAAGTGCTTAATGCTTGAGTGCTTGAAGATTATGTCCATGTGTGATGGATGAAAAATGGAGCAAATGAGGTGCTTAAAAAGGATGCAGAGTAAAGCTTCTCCCATCAGTCGATTAGGCAAGAACATTAATACCTCAAATCAACCTCGACACAAGGGTCAAAAAGGGGACCTGAAATAGGTCCCAAGTTGCCTACCTGGCCTAGGTAGGGATGTAGTGTGTCTATCACCTCAAGATCGAAAAACCCTTAGGATTTCTCCAAGGTCCTAGAATAGGCACCAATTTTAGGAAATCATGTGCAAATCTCAAGCAAACCTTATTTTGGTGTGGAAAAAAGGATTATGGGTGAGTGGAAGAAGAGCAAGGAGGACCCAAGTGGACAAGTCCTACCTCAAGCTTTATGCCATGAAATAGGAATGTTAAGGAGGGTATATTAGATCCTACCCAAATTCTATCTAGGAGGAATAAAAGTAGATGAGAAGAAATGGGAGAATGTACATTAAATGCAAATCTAGCATTAAATCTCACTAAATGGGTGTTAAACCATCATTTAATTTAAGTGCTTCTAATTTAAGATGGTCCATTTAGCCCCCACTTTAGCAAAAGTATAGGCTCAACCCAAACTCTTGGTAAAGTACAAAAGAAAGAGTCTAATGAATCACAACAAGATAGAACATCACTTGGTCAAAGAGCATGAGCCGGCCAAGACAAAGAATCATAGCTCCACATTCATGCACAAGGGTGTAAAAACAAAGCAAAAAGAAATAAATCCAAAAATATAGAGACACAAAAAGGGGTTAATCCAAATCAACCAGTAAAGTCACCTCAACTAGCAATATCTCATCCACTAATATCATATTTAGAAGGCTATCATAAGAGAATGAGTAATGACATTAGAAATACAAGAGAAACATCATTAATAACATAGCTTCATGATATATTCCTACTAGCATGAGAGAGAGAGAGAGAGAGAGAGAGAGAGAGAGAGAGAGAGAGAGAGAGAGAGAGAGAGAGAGAGAGAGAGATGATTCCCTCACCCAATAAGCTGCCCACCCTATTGTGAACTATAGGAAGAGTTATTTGTAAAAGATGACATTTAATAGTCTAATAGGGTCATAACACATTAGTCAACCCACCGAAATTCCACCCATAGATCAATGTCCTTGTATCACTATGGCATGGTCCAATAGAAATGTATTACCTGTCCATGGGATTCAACATATGTTAATTTAAAAGGACAAAGTGCAAGACTATAATACAAAGGAGGGTATATAATGCCCCCCTCCTTATCATGTCCATATAATAGACATGAGAAGGAAGAGAAAGAGGATACCTACTTCAAGCAACAAGGAGATATCCTTAAAGCAATAATACATACTATATTCATAGTGAAGGGCATTAACCCTTAGAATCTAAGAATATAGACAATCATGAAAAGGACACGTTGCTAATGGTAAGAGGATCCTTAAAAGGGAGAAATCTTGAATACAAGGTATCTACCTAAGAGAAGCACTTGAATGAGATAACATCTCTGAGACAAAGAAGAGTGGAACAAAAATTCAAGTATCTAGCCCCATGTTTCCAAAGGAGATAAGATTTTTTTATGAAGGATGCAAACTTTAGACCAAAGTAAGGGAAAGTGTTTAAATGGACATAGCTTTGCTGATAAAGAAGAGCTAATGATGTAGGACATATACCTCTTGCAAGAGAGAGAATCCATACTCAAGACACAATTCTTTATCAAAAAAGAACAATATCACACAATAAACAAGTGTCACTTAAACCCAACAAAAGTAGATCCTTAGAAAATAAGCGAGAAAAATGTATAAGTCATCTTGCCCCCAAGTGTAAAGGTAAGATGAAGAAACATCTATGGATTGTTATTGAATGAAAACATATTTTTAATTAAGTGAAAATGGGTTTTAAAGGGCCCCTAAAACCCTTTAGAATAAGGCACTAGAGATAGGAACTATCAAAGCTTGGCATCAAAAACATCATCAAACAAAGAACAAGCACTGCAAAAGACAAAAGTCATCCAAACAAAAATATCACAAGAACAAAAAGGAACAAGCCCACCAAAAAGACCAACAACAAGAACACAACCAAAATATAAAAGGACAAATCAAATCACAACTACCCCAAACACTTTAGTAGCTTCATTTCTTGAAACTCCAACTTTTCCATCTCCCCCACAACTTTCTTTAATTCTTTGACCTCATTAGTAGGAAATGAGTCATTTTTCTTT
Organism: Cupressus sempervirens; assembly: GCA_028749045.1. NCBI lineage: Eukaryota > Viridiplantae > Streptophyta > Pinopsida > Cupressales > Cupressaceae > Cupressus > Cupressus sempervirens. The sequence continues at coordinate 363,648,225 of CM053785.1, forward strand.
GTATTTGCTCTAGTTCTTCTACTAGGGCCAGCTTGAGGGTCGGTTGGAGAATCATTATCATCTACAACTTGAATAATGCCTCTATCCATATTAAGGTTCTTCAACTTACCAAGGAGAATCTTAATATGATCATTTAAAGCCATCAATATATTATATATTTGGTTATCAATGCTTTTCAAAGTGAAATCAATGCTAGAAACGTTACTTTCCAACACCAAGACCCTATGCTCCAGCCCTTTAAAATCAACAATGTCCTTGCCTCTCCTGATCATATCATTATTATCCCCCATGCTCGGACTAACCCCATCCATTGTATCCCTGACAACAATAGTTGCCTCTTGAATGTCCACTTTCCTTTCTTGAGCCCTAATCTTTAGATGAATACCCTTGAACTCGTGGAAGGGTTGTTTATTGGCTCTATAGAAATCTAGCACCCCATTCCTAGCAATAAGGAGTACATCAAGCCCATGATCTATGTTGGCATCACTTAGAATGAGCATTGAAGGGTTGATTATCTAGTCCAGTTCACATCTCCCTTCTCCTTAGCGTTGATGGACACATTAATCTTCTTCCTCGAGACCCTAATATTCATCTTCTCCAAATCCACAAGCATCAACTAATTCTCAAGAACCTTAGTCTAGGTGATGTTATCATTAAGGATATCATCTTGGATAGAAGAGGAGACATCAACATCAAGAAGATTATAGAGAGGAGGGAAAATACCCCAAGTAGTCTTCTCTAAATGTTTAGTAGCTTCCCACAGGAGGGTCTTCTTCTTTTTCTTATATTGCATCCCCTGCTCATCCATATCTATATCCATATTTGCATTATTCTCATTATATTCTTCATCAGATGAGGCTTTCCCTTTAGGATTCTTACGCTTCTTCCCTACAGACTTGTTACTTCCGAGGGAGGGTCTTCTTCTTTCTCTTATATTGGATTCCTTGCTCGTCCATATCTATATCCATATTTACATTATTCTCATTATATTCTTCATCAGATGAGGCTTTCCCTTTAGGATTCTTACGCTTCTTCCCTACAGACTTGTTAGTCCTAGGGTTCTTCTTAGGGATGTTCCCTTTGTCTTTTTTGTGATTCCCTTCCCCTTATATTCGTTCAAATTTGAACCCCCTCTAACAACAAAAAAATATCATCATCAAAAGATTCCAAGTCCTTTATCTCCTCCCCAGACTTAGGATTGTCCTGAATAGATGTGCCCCCAGAATTTTCCTTAAAGTACTCATAAATTAGGACCATTGAACCATCGTCGATGCAAGATCATCTTGGGTCAATAGGCAATCTTGCATCACCCAAAAACATTTCTAGTTTTTAGTACTAGTCTATTGTTTGTGGCTATTATTTTTGCCTTGAGTTTCAAGTTGTGTGTTGTTAGCTTTCTGTTCAGGACCTATTTCAGTCCTTATCTTAAGAGCACAAAATATGATGTGTCATATGCTATGATTTTGGTGTCATTCTTCCCGATCTTTGTTTCCTATAGTTTTCATCCAGTGAGGTGTGTTATTTCTTTAGCATGATTTCCTCATATAAGATGACATCTTGTGTGATTGGGAGCCGATTCCTTGATCGTTTTTGGACTTACCTTCAAGAGCACGTAAATAATTGATATGCATTACTTGATTTATGGCTTACACCTCCAAGGCATGACCTATATTGTAATTAAATGCTTGACTAGCCAACTTGTGGTCTAGTTGGCTATATGAAAACTCAGATTTATCGTAGGAAAGTCGGTAGAAGATAGAAGAATGGTTTTGGGGATAAAAGGAAAAATGAAAGATGAAGATGGTGAGCTTCTAGCTCTATGATTGTAAACCTTTCTACTAGCTGCAACCTGAAATGCCTCACAATTGGGCATATTGGTAATTGTTGCATATATTTCATGCTAACTGTGTGATCAATCTCTAGATTGTGAATTTGATTGTCTCTTTGCCCGCAGTTATGTGTTTTATTATGTGTTCACTCTTGATAGGGTTGTTAGGTGATTGCATATCCCTCCTTTCAACTACTATGCTTATGTCAATTGTGTATAGGAGGGTCAGTGACTTCTTGAGAATGAATTCCACTGATGTTACTTTTTAGAGAGGTAAATAGGTAGTAGAGTATGGAGATTTTCTTAGTGTGCTTGAAGTGATTCAAAAAAAAAATGTGATATATGCAAATTCTAGAAAAATGACCATCAAGACTAACATAATGCATAATAGCCTTGAGAACCATCCTCCAAATCTTCTTAATTGAGCTTGGAGAGTAATAAGCTTTTCCTATTTTGACTAGCACCTCTCTCTCATCCTCATCCTCAGGCGAGGAATTGACATCAATTTCATAATACTTCCTATACCCATAATTTTCTCTCTCCAATAATCAGGATACCCATAACTTAGGATATCATATCTTCATTTATAGTAAATTTATTTCCTTGAATAATCAAGGAACCCTCATCCCAATTTCTATAGAAACATTTTGTGATTGTAGAGTTACCTCCATAAGTTGCTCCAAAAATGATTTGAGACCACTGACTTTAAGAATCTCCCAAACTCTCTTTTCTTTTTCTCCACTTCTCATAGGAGACAAGTTCTTCGTGCCTTCTTTTCCCATCCATGTTGATAATAAAGCACCTCCAGCTCTTCGTGCAGTTAGTGAATAACCAATTTTACACAACACATAGAAAAACCAATGGCGGAGCATATAATAAGTAGCCAAAGGTACCATATTAAATTGGAAGCACCTCAATTTAATGATGATTTAACACCCATTTAATGTGAATTCATCATTCATTTGCATCTCTCTTCCTTTATTCCCATTTCTTCTCCTATCCCCTATGTGGAATCGGGGTAAGACATAATTGATCCTCTTTAAATCTTTTTTTTTAATGGAGTAAAGCTAATGGCATGATCTAACCACCTAGGTTCTCCATTTCCCTCATCATATCACGCAAAATCTCTTATCTGTACTCAAAAAACTATATCTTGGGTTCTCTACCTAATTTACGAGATCTGGGAGCCATTTTGGAACCTCAAGAAAATCCTGAAGGTTATGGGCAATGGTTGACAGTGACACAATGCATCCTTTCCAATTAGAGATGTCATGTGCCCCTGATGGGCCAATCATGGATGTAGTGCATCCCTATTTGGGGCCTATTTTGGGTCCATTTCTCAAGTCTCATATCTAGATTATTCTACAGTGCTAACTCCTAGGCAGGTTAGCTTCTAGGAGTTAGTAAATTCTAAGCCCTTTATAAACCCCTTCATTCACTCCATTTCTCATAAAGTTTTATAGGGTCATGGAGGTCACCCTTGAATTTAGTGTTATGTGAGGTCACCCTTGTTGACAAAAGACACCCCTGTCAGATTGCCAAATGATTTATGGGTTTTGTTTGTCTCACAATTTCCAGCCTAGAAAATGAGATCCAATGGTTTTGAGCTCATTTGACAACCTGTTTATAGGTTTTTATTTCCTAAGGTATATCATTTTCCCCTCTCTCATTATTTTTGTGGTTATCTCATCATTAGGTTACTTATCTTCTTGCTTAAAGCCTCTTAAGGTGGAGGTGAGAGGGAAATAAATCTAAGTTATTCACTCATTTTGCATTAGGTTATGCATCAACACTTCCTTTTATGTCAGTCAAGTCTAATGAATGGGGTGGATCTATTAGTCTCAAATTGGTTTTGACAATTGAGTGTCAACACACTTAACTAATTCTCAAGATGATGTTGAATGTAATACAAAAGCCAAGCTACAGTGTGTACCAAGCTAGAGAATTCAATAGGTGCCAAGTGAACTTCAAGTACCGAGTGATCTTTAGGTGCTGAGTGAAGTTCAAGTGTCGAGTCACTATAGATGCCGAGTAGAGTATAGATGTCAAGTGAAGCAGTACTGCTATAAATGTCGAGCAAGAAAGAATTGCTACAGGAGCCGAGTGATCTAGTTTTCCTATATGTGTCAAGCATCAGCAACTAGTAAGTGTCGAGTAACACAAAATCAACATATGAGTTTGTGTCTTCACAAACTCAGATGTAAACCATTTTTGAAGCTGACATAGGATGAATCTCTAAGAATCTTGAAGATAAGAACAAATCTTTTGCATTACCTATGTAATCAACATGTAGCTAATAAGAAAAAGTGAGAAGGCATGCAACCAATAGGAAATGTGCAAGAAATGAGCAGGAAATGAAGATTTAATATTGATCATAGATTCATATCTAACCCTAAGTCTTTGAAATATTTAAAAGGAGGACGAAGCCCCATTATGCAAGAGAGAGGATGCACGAGAGAGAAGTGTGTGGGTGAATTATAGCAAAGTGTAGAAGGGTGTAAAGACTTAGTGAAGAATAGAGAAACATAGCAGAATCTAGTTGATGAAGAATAGAGTTTCAGAACTTTGAAGAGTGACATATCAGATCAAGTAAGGATTAGAGCAGACAGAGTAGAACAAGAATCTTTAATCAATAATTAAGGATTGCAAGTCATCAGGTCAAGACCTTCTAATACTCTCTAGCAATTATATTAGATATGGAAATCTTATGGATTTAGGTTGGCCTAGCAACCATTTGTAAATCCTTTAATAGGGTGGCATTCCAAGTGGAAGTACAAAAGTCCTTTAACCAGGCCTACTTTTAGCAAGGTAGTTAAATCCTTTAACCAAGTCACTTTTAACATGGTGCAAAGTCTTTAATAAGATAGGCCTTTCACAGGGCAGACCATTGGAAGTGGTCAAACTTTGTAACCTTAAACATTTACATATTGTTGTAGTGATATTTTTTGGGTGTCATTCCCACCCCAGTTTTACCTTCTCATTTTGGAGGGTTTTTGGATTACCAAATTTGTGTGCTATCTATTTTCATGCATGTCTTTTACTTTCATGTTTATTAGATGAATTAGATGCATGCAAATGGTTTCAGTTAAAAGGATTTGAAAAGGTTAAAGTTAGTTAGTTCTGATTCCCCCCCCTCTCAGAAGTAAATCTTCCCACTTGTTAATTCCAACAATTGGTATCAGAGTTGAGTTCTCACAAGAAGGAGCCTTACAGCTCGGACAAAAGATCTAGTAATGGAAGTCTACAAACTTGAGAAGATCATAGAGAATCAGGCAATTGACATACAACTTGCTTTACATGCTTTAGAAGAAGTTAGAGGAGAAATGAGAAAATCCTTAAAGAGAAGAAGAGAGATTGTCATAGTTGAGAATGATACACAATACAAGGAGATTGACACCTCAAATATGTTTTCAAATGGAGATTCCAAAGAATTCGATGCAGCAATAGCATACCTGATGGAGAAGAATAGAGCTCAAGCAAAAGAAATCAGAACACTCAAGCTTGAACACGAATCACAAGCCATGATGCTTTATGAAGTGATTGAACAGAAGAAAAGAGCCATTGAAGACAAGGCTATGCTAGAAGAAGACAAGAGAAACCTTGCCAATGGACTGGAAGAAAAGTCAATTGAGCTAGCAATAATTTCAAACATGTAGATAGACACCCTAAGTCAAATGATGAATGCACATCATGAATTGAATGTCAAGGACATTGAGATCTCTACACTAAAGATGCAAAATGAACAACTGCAAAATGACTTGAAAAGAGAGAAAGAGATTGTAGAGAGCTTCGACAAACCTAATGAGGCCATCAAGTACTTTGAGTAGCTACTGAAATCACCAAGGGCTAGCAATGATACTTTAGGACTAGGTTACATCAACACTGAACAAGGAGAGTCATCCAAGACTGCAAAAGAAAGGAGTAAAAAACATAAGAACACTAAACCTACTTGTCATTTCTACAGTAAAAAGGGACATACCTCTAATGCGTGTAGGAGCAAGAATGCCCATCAACATGACAAACCCAAGAATGCAAGTCATTGTCATAAGTGCAAAAAGCAAGGACATCAAGAACATAACTGCAGGACTAAGACTATCAGAACACCAAAATTTGAAGGTCACTACTACAATTGCAAGAAGTATGGACATACAACTTTTTAGTGCAGATCAAAACCTATGTGGAGACCAAATTAGCCAGCTAGAGAAAATAATGTACATCACTACAATTGGGACTATAACCCTAGGTATAGCTGTCATTACTGCTAGGAATATGGACACATTCCTAAAAATTGCATAAGAACACATTTCAAAGGAAACTATAGCAGATGGTTGAGCCAAACCACATGTTTCAGTTGCTTGAAGACTGGTCATAACAATAGGAATTGCCCAACAAAGTCAAAGGCACCCAACTCAAAGAATGACAAAGGTAAAGAGAAGGTAGATGTTGAACACATCAAAGGAGAAATGAATAAAACATGGAAGAAGAAAAATGGGTGTACCACATCAAATGAAGAGATCACTTCACCTAACAAGTCAAGTGATCACACTTCATCAAACTAAGCAAGAAAAGGCATAAGGGACTGATTTACAAAGTTTTATCATACATTAGTTCCTAGACAAGTAAGTATTGAAAAGAAGAGATCAACATGAACAAAGATGCAAAGTTAAAATTTTTAGATTTCACAAGTGTTGTTGTGTTGCCCTCAGATGCCGAGTAAAAATGTAGTACATGCTGAGTTGATTGTCAAAACAGTAGAAGTCGAATGATTATTAGGAGCTAAGTTGGTAGAGAAAGTCGAGTGAAGAAGAAATTATAGTTGAAGTCGAGTAAAGAATACTCTTGTGGAAGCTAAGCATTAAAAAGACAATGGAAGCTGAGTAATGTAGAATCCTTCAGAAGTGGAGTGGATAGCTATAAATGCACTAAGCATTAAATGTGATGAAAATAGGGTATATTATTGCATTTTCAATCATTTTTCCTCATTGCAAATAAAGAGCAAAGATAAGAAAGAGTGCAAAGCAAGTTTAAAGCAGAGATTCCAGTGATTAAGTAGAATTCAATAGCATTTCAACATGATTTCATCAATCTTGAGGTATTTACGTCTATGCCAAGCTACATAGTTTCATATTTTCTTTGTGTACAAACCTTAGATTACAAAAATGGCTTCTAGCTCTAGGAAAACTCAAGAGAAGGAACCTTTTGAAGTCTAGCTAGTGTCCAACGAGGTCAAACAACTTGATTTCTACCCAATCCCAAAGGTGGCATATAAGAATGACCCAATTGGAGCCCTATCCATCATACTCCCTAAGGTTGTAATGGTTTAGGATGTAAGGAGATGCTATAATTGCAAAATTGAAGCCAAAGATGACATGGAAATGAGGGAGGCCTATGAAAAATTATGTGAAAATGGAGTGTTAAAGGAAGAATTTCATATTGTTGAAAGGAAGGGTTTAATGTGTGTCCTAGAATTTTAAACCTAGAATTCCCCACCATTTTTGAAACTGAATGGATCAAACTAGTACTTAGCTGAATACATGATGGAAGCTTATGGTTGGAAGATAGCCCAATAAAAATCACAAAAAGAATTGTTCATAGAGTGACAGGGTATCCAACCCTAGATCGGCCGAAGACCCTCAGGAGTGATTCTAAGGAGGCAATTGAGAAGATTACTGGTGCAAAGTGGAACAAGAGAGGGATGACAATTTATACCATCTAAGATCCTCTTGTTGATTTTGCTGTTAGGGTTATAACACACAAATTCTAGCAATCCAGCAAACTCAACAGTGTGCCTTGCATTATAGTAGATGTAGGTTACAAATTGGTGAAGAAGGATCATACATATGATCTTGTAGAACTACAACTACAACAGATTAATGAGAATCTAGCAACAATCAGGAGAACCAAGGGAGCCCAATGCAAATTTGGTGTCATTTTGATATGTATATTCTTTTATGTGTAGAATGAATTTCCTTCATTTGGTCAAGTAGCCTAGAAAACTAATAGGTCAATCATAGCTCAAGTCAATGAATATATAGAGTAGATGGGAGCTCATTTTGAGACCTTAATGACTAGTATTTTGAAGACTTTAAGAAGTCAATGAAGCAAAGGTTAAGAATTCCCGTGTCATTAGTAGAGAAACATGTAAATGATGTATGTTTTCTTGTAGATATAGACTATACATACATTCAAGTTTCCATACCAAGAGTAAGATGGTTAAGACCTCTTGGTTATGAAATAAACATAGATGAACCATCAGCAGCAATAACTGCATTATTAGTAGAGGAAGTTGACAAGGATGCACCACATTTTGGAACCTATGATGTGGTGAGATCAAAAGTGGATATGGAGTTGAAGACTACCTCCACTTTGAAAAAGAAGGATAAGCTTGTCAAGAAGCTAAAAGCTAAATTTGGGGAAGGTATTGCAGAAGAAGCAAAAGAAGAAGGTGAAGATGCTGAGGGTGATGAAGAAGAATAAGATCAGGGGCCACTTGCCTTAACCCAAGGTATGGGGGAAGATGCAGATGAGGAGGAAGGTGCCAAGCAAGAAGCACCAAAGGCTGAGCCAAAGAAGAGAAAAGCTCAAAAATAGTCAGCTGCATAGCCCAAGGGAAAGAAGAAAACTACAAAGCCAAGACCAGTCAAGCCTACTAAAAGGGTTGATACCAGGGCTACAACTCAAGTAGCAAAAAAGTCGGAGAAGCAGAAGGCAAAAAAACAAAGAGGGCCTCTAGAGCTAAAGAAAAGAAGAAAATATGTTGCACCTCCTAAATCAAACGAAGAAAGGACAAAGTTTGATGAAGATCAATTTAGAGTGGTAAGAAGTTCTACCGCATCTAAATTGGAAAGCATTTTTAATAACATTAGAGGCAATGCTGATTTAACTGGTCTAAAGACCATAGATTTTAATAAGTTGTCAAAGGAACAACAAAACATAGTGGAAGACTCCATCTACACTATGATGGCTAAGTTCAAGACCACTCCACTTGAACTAGATAACTCAATGCCTAAGGAGCTAATTAGTTGAGAATAAATGGCATTACTATCTCAAAATGAAAGAAGAAATAAGGGAGTCTACATTGGCTCATGTAATGCTAGACCTTACTAAAGGTCAAATAACAAAGGCTAGTAAAAAGCATGGGAGCAAATTTGGACCCAAATATAGAGCCTTTAGAATTTTGTAGAACCAAATAGAAGATGTTGTATAGAAATCCACACAAATGTGGAAGTTAATTTATGGGTTGACAACTATAAAAGAAGGGCAAGAAAACCCATTTGAGGGGAGAAATGATGAAGAGGAAGAGGAAAATGAGAAAGATGAAGAGGTATAGAAAGAGAAAAGAGAAGAAATAATGGAGAAGACACATGGTGAAGAGGCAACAACTGATGAACAATAGGAAGAACAGAGTGTCCAAGACACCCAACTACCACCACCAAGTCCTCCACATACAAAACCTATAGAAACAATAATTGTAAAGGATGTTCCTGACACCTCAAGTTAGAACATCAATCCTTTAACTCTAGAGGATCTCAAAAAGATCCTTCACTAATCTACATTGCAAGTACAACTTTGTACAAATCCAATTTTGGTGAGTGTTGATGAATTGCAGAAGGCTATAGCAGAGATAAAAAGGAAGAAGGAAAACACTCAAGAACTACCTACACAACCTCCCATAGCTACAACAGATCAACCCAAAGAGCAAGAAGAACAGGATGAAATTGCTAAGTTTGATAATACAGTTACAGTCACAACAACTGTCGAGGAGCCAACAAAGGAACAAACAGGGCAAGATGTTCTTACTGCACAAAGCCAAGGTGCACCTCCTCAAATTATCATTATTGATCGAGGCACTAGAGAAGAGGAGAAAGAAGATGAGAGAACCCCTAAAGAAAAGGAGCGAGAGGCAATACAAACATTAGCAAACTTGCCTACCTCGGGGACACCTACAAAGAAGCTGAGCATTGACGTATTGCCATTGCATATTTTAGCACTAGGATTGAGCTCCACCAAGGTTGCAAGGGTACTTCACTATGGAGACCCTACACTTGATGAAGAAATAGTCATACCCAGTTATGACTCAAGAATAATGAACCTACAATAGATAAATTAAGTGCAAGAGGCACTAGAGAGAAGGAAGAAACAAGAGATACTCAGAAATGAGTACAGGCAGAAGCAAGCACTGGTGGAAATTAAAGATATATTTCTTGATGCTTTCAGCTTGCAAGTACCTAATGAAACCTAGCCCATCATGGAGAAATTGGCCAACATTATGGACTAGGTACAAAATGAGGACCTTGATACAAATGTAAAATTATTAGAATGGTCAGAAAAGAAGTTCCAGATGAAATGAATGAGAAGATATCAAGTGAAATAACACTTTCACAAGTTGAATTGGTTAAGAAGATTGAAAAGGAAAAAATAGTACTTGGGAATGTGTTCTCACTGTACAACAAGTTGTGTGATTCATCATATTTCACACAAGAAACTAGCCAAAGGATATTGAGCTTGGAATGAAATCTCAAGATTTCTAGCACACAACTACCCAAAGATCCAATTCAAAGTGAGAAGCATTTTGCAACTACACTTCACACATAGAAAGAATTAGCTATATTGATAGTAGAAGAAGCCAATATCAAGGTCAAATTGATGTAAATTCAATCTTCAATTAGCCCACATCTAGAAGTACTCCATAAGGAACAGGCCTATGCAGAAAATGTTCTAAAGAAAGATCCTAACCTTTCTACTTTAGAAGGCCTTGTACATCTTGTAGTAGAGACAACCATCCAACACAAGTCATTGGAGATTGCTTTAGATAATTGGGATGCTTCTTTCAAGATGATTATGGAGGTAAATAAAACATTTTTGGTGAAGTATTCTATTCATTCATAAGACCCTTTGACATAACTATCAAAAAGGGGGAGATAATTTGTTTTTTCATCTAATAAGATTGGGGAGATATAATGTTTTGGGGGAGATGTGAATAAGAATGGTTACATAATACATTCTTTGATGGAAGCAATAAAGAATATCCAAAGGGGGAGATATTCAAATTTTCATTTTCAGGAAATAATAAGGTAATAAAGCCAAAAAGGATGTGAAAGGGGAACATATACAAATTACAGGAAGCAGAAATAGGGTACACACATAGAGAAACAAAGGCAGCCAAGGCAAAGAGTATTAGATATATCAACATGAGACACATTCAACACACGAATTTTGGTGACAGGAATGGAAATGTCACATTAGCTCAAGGGGAGTTACAAGATTTTTGAGGCATACAAAATTTTGAACAAGTTTTTGAAGTTTTATATATATGTCGAATAAAATATGTAGTATACTCATGTAGATCAGATTCATAATGTTTAAGTTAAGTATTTTTTCCACTCATGTCAAAGGGGGAGATTGTTAGTCTCAGATAGGTTTTGACAATTGAGTGTCAACACACTTAACCAATTCTCAAGATGATGCCAAATGTAATATAGAAGCCAAGCTACAATGTGTGCTGAGCCAGAGAATTCAATAGGTGTTGAGTGAACTTTAGGTGCCGAGTGAAGTTCAAGTGCTGAGTCACTATAGATGCCAAGCAGAGTATAGATGCCAAGTGAAATAATATTGCTATAAGTGTCGAGCAAGACATAATTTCTATAGGAGCCGAGTGAGCTAGTTTTCCTATATGTGTCGAGCATTAGCAACTAGCAAGTCCCAAGTAACACATAATCAACATATGAGTTTGTGCCTTCACAAACTTAGATGTAAACCATTTTTGAAGCTGACATGGGATGAATCTCGAAGGATCTTGAAGATAAGAAAAAATCTTTTGCATTACTTATGTAATCAGCGTGTAGCCAATAAGAAAAAGAGAGAAGGCACACAACCAATAGGAAACGTGAAAGAAATGAGCAGGAAATGAAGATTTAATATTGATCGTAGATTCATACCTAACCTTAAGTCTTAAAAAATCTTTAAAAGGAGGACAAAGCCCCATTATGCAAGAGAGAGGATGTGCGAGAGAGAAGTGTATGGGTGAATTATAGCAAAGTGCAGAAGGGTGTAAAGACTTAGTGAAGAACATAGTAGCATAGTAAAATCCAGTTGATGAAGAATAGAGTATCAAAACTTTGAAGAGTGATAGATCAGATGAAGCAAGGATCAGAGCAGACATAGCAGAACAAGGATATGTAATTAGCAATTGAGGATTGCAAGTCATTAGGTCAAGACTTTCTAATAGTCTTTGGAAATTGTATTAGATATGGAAATCTTATAAACTTAGGTTTTCCTAGCAGCCATTTGAAAATCCTTTAACAAGGTGGCATTCCAAGTGAATGTACAAAAGTCCTTTAACTAGGCCTACTTTTAGCAGGGTAGTTAAATCCTTTAACTAGGTCACTTTTAACAGGGTGTAAAGTCTTTAACAGGATAGGCCTTTCACAGGGTAGACCATTGGAAGTGGTCAAACTTTGTAACCTTAAACAGTTACATATTGTTGCAGTGATATTTTGTGGGTGTCATTCCAACCCTAGTTTCACCTTCTCATTTTGGAGGGTTTCTGGGTTACCAAATTTGTGTGTTATCTATTTTCATGCATGTCTTTTACTTTCATGTTTATTAAATGAATTAGATGCATGTAAATGGTTTCAGTTAAAAGCATTTGAAAAGGTTAAAGTTAGTTACTTCTAATTCACCCCCCCTCTTAGAAGTAAATCTTCCCACTTGTTAATTCCAACAGGATCTTGGTCTTCCCCCTTTTTAAATGTGTTAATATGGTTGGTTCCATTTTACCCCTACACATTTGGGGTAACCTAACATATCCCCTTTTCTTTTTGGAGTTATATTTCATTTTGGTGTATCTAGATCTACTTTGTATGCTATTGTTTGCATTAATGATATATATCTCCTTTTGCATTTTCAACATAGAAAAGAATTGCATCTAGTTTCTTTATTAGTTATTGTATTTCATTTCAATGAGCTCATTATCTTTCTTTTAAAGTTTCATTCATGGTATTCAAGATGTTCTCTTTCATGCATATGATGAAAACTTAGTTTTTTCTTAAATCATTGATTCGTGTTCCCCTTCAAATGTAATCTTTTCAAAGTTGGTGTTGGTCAACCTTTAGTGATTCATGATGTCCCTAACCTTGATGGTACTACTATTTAGGATGAGCCCTTGGATAGGAATATTGACCATTCTCTTCCTCATGATACTTCTTTGAGTCATGATTGTTCCTCCCCTAATTTGTGCTTTCTTCCTTCTTTGGATGATCTTAGTATTTGGGATGAACCCTTATATTACTTTGTCTTTCTCATGAGGCACCTTTGGATGATTTCATGGTTATTAATTCTCATGGACAACCTCTTTCTATGCATTTCTTTAGTATTCCTTCTATACATGAGGCCTTTATGAGTTTTGCTTGTTCTTCTCCTAATAGTTCCTTAGCCATAGAAGACCACATACTTGATCATTCTTATTGTTCCTTTCAAAATAAATCTCAAATCAATTTAGGTATTTTTGAACATGATGACCTTCCTTTCACCAATCTACACTTAAATCTTAAGGATGCTAGTCATTTGACCTTATACGTGGCTTCTCTACTCTTCAAGATTGAGAAGCCTTATCTTTTACACCAACATCCTACATTCTTGAATTTGTGAATTTAATAATTTTATTTGATGAGTATATGAATATTGGTTTCCTCTCTTTATATTTCCATCTAATTACATCTAAGAGTACAAAATAAGTACAAAAGATGTTGTGAGTTGTAGTAAACAACTTGTGCTTTCTCAGAATCAGATTCTACAGATGCTCAATGTCACCAACAATATCAATGGTGTGTGTTCTTTTGGGATCAAATTTTATGGTTTATTTTTTCATGGGATGTAATGTTTCATTCTTTATTTTGTGTCAAATTTTGATGATTATGTATTATTTAGCCTTTATGGACATGCTTTTGTGAATTGCAATTCTAGTTTTACGAATCAATCACAAAAGATGCACCTTCTCGCTCATCTTCCAGGTGAAACAAATGGGACTAACTAGTTTCCCAAAACCAAATTTTGAAAAACAACACCTATTTTGACAAATTCCAGATATGAATCAAAACCAAGTATTGCTGATTCCACTAACCAAACAAGTCAAAAAGAAACAACTAAGGGATAATAAATCCTAGAGAGAAGAAAGGAAGAAAACCCAATGTACACCCTAAATGATAGATTTTTAGGATACAAATTAATAAAAGATATTGGATGCATTGAACAAGAGAAGAAGAACAGATTATATCTCCCTAAGTGGTTTCAATTTACCCTAGACATATTTAAGAAAATATAAGAATGCAAGAAGAGATGTCATCGTATAAAAGGAAAACGAGTCAACAAAGGAAGATAATGGATCCTATGATATATAAAGAGAAAATAGAGCCCTTGCCCCCAAGTGAAGAGACAAGATAAATGACTATTATGTTACTTATAAAGTAGGGCAATGAGCCCCTAAAGGAAAAGCTAACAATGCCACAAGTCTAGGAACAACATAATAGGGATGTAGATGTATCAAGTAAAATAATCATGAAAAAGATACCATGCATCATCATAGTTCAAATGAAACATAATATAAGAAATGTATTGATATTGTTAGAGTAATAAAGTATTTATTGATTAATTAAATCATATTGATTTAATTATTAAGTCACTTATTAACTCTATTTTACTTAAGCAAAACTTTGGGCATATAATAATTAATTATTTAATTAATTAATTATCATGCAACCTAGGTTTTATCTGTTAGGGTTTTGATCTCCTTTTATAAGGATTGATATCTTTGTAATTTATTAATTCACTTTTGATAATAGCAATCTCTCTTTTTGCTCATCAAGAATGTCTCAACTATAGATCTGGGAATTCCAGCCTCCATAGCTTTTGCTTCTCTCTTTCTATGATAGGTGTTTTCATGCAGGTGATTCTTGAGAGTCGTGGAGTTGATCTTTCATCAACTTCAACATGGTATCAGAGCTCCAGATCTTCATGCCACTGTTCTGTTTATGAGAAGTTTGGCTTGGATTTTAGATTTGTGGTTCTTCTTTTAGAAGGTTTCATTTTTCAATTTTTTTAAATATTGAATTTGAGGGGTCACCATTTTTTGGTGCACATTAAGCCCAAATAGACCTCATCGTTGAGCTAAAAACACCCAAAAACCCCTAATTTCATATAAATTTTGTCCAATTTGGACACAATTGAAATTTGAGGCAAAAAATTATTGCTCCGAATTGGGCACATTTGCTGAGGTGGCAATTTTGTGAATTCCAAAATTTTTTGGCACATTTTATAAGTGGTTAATTTCAAATTGTTTTGGTTTCATTTGGATTTGTTTTGAGAAAGATATCAGATGCCCTAGGTAGGGTTCCGAGTTTTACTTCAGGTTTTTTAACAGTAAAATTAGGTTTTGATACAAAGATCATAAATTATAATTGGGTTGTTGGATTGGGCTTAGATTTGGATATGATTTAGAAGGACTAATTTTAAATAATTCCTCCAAAGGGTTTGGCAAGAAAGTTTTGGGAACAAAGGTTATGAATAATGGAATCAGTTGTAGAAATCACGATATGCAAATTGAGAAAGGTTGATGTTTTTGTGTTGAAAAGTGTTATGTTTTTCCTCATGAGATGCCTCTAAGAATGTAATTTATTCAATGGATGTTGAAGGGATTAGTATATATCCCACTTATTGATTGCTTTGTAAGGATATTTTTGTATCAAACTTTGAATTTGCCTCTATGTTGAATGTTTAATGTCAGTGATATGTAGATTTGGGTTTGTTTGAAATCCTATTTACATCAAATTGGTAGCAGAGCCCAGCAAAAGATTTGGGTTGGTAAAGTTGTTTGTGGATTATTATTGTTTTGGTTGCAGGTTTCCTATCCATCAAAGTTGTAGAAAGAAATTTTATGAAGGTGTGTGTGTGGAAGACCTAAGAAGGGGTCTTAATATTGTCTCCATCAAGATGAAGCTAGGTAGAAGGTGCAAAGAGAGAAACCACTAAGAAAGAGTGTAGTGCATCTTCCAAGGATGGGTAAGATGTCAATATGTGGGTAGTTGAATAGTAGAAAGAGGATTGGTGGATTTATGGAACCCTTTTTTACCATCCATTTGAACTCTATTCACGAGAATTAGTTGCAAGATAGAGTGTGCAATAGGAGCATGAGGCAAAGCTTATTTGCAAATTATTCACAAAGGTATTTCCATGGGACATGGAAGTTTTTCAAAGTCGGGAGTATGGTGTAGGAGAACCTAAATTACAAGAACACAAGGAGGTTAAGATTCCTTACATCATATATTTAAATGTCTTTGTCATTTACAATATATTTGAGAGTAAAGATGTAAAAGCTAGAGAAGCCATTTGTAACAAGTTGTCAAAATTGTGCAAGGAGGCCTTAAAGTGGTCAAGAATGTCAAAATATGAAAAAATGCCTTATAAAGGATAAAATTGATGTAAAGTGTCTATTTAAGTCCATTTTAGGGTGATTAAAGTGTCCATGCAAAGATTTGTCAATTTTAGAGTTAAATTTGTAAAAATTGTAATGCAAAATGCATAAAGTGCATAAAATGTTGTCAAAAATGCATAATGGTTAAAAGAATGTAAAGAGATTATTTCAAAGGTGGTTTGAAAGTTACAACCAACCACAACCATTATAAAATTTTATGTATGGCCAAACTAAAGAAAGAATGGAAGAAAAGAGATACATCTGTAATCAATTTGGAGTAATTCTAAGTTGTTATTTTGATTAGAATTTAGTTTTTGTGGTGGTCCCAAGTCTTGTACGACCATGTACAGCCTGGAAACCATATATAATCTATATATTTTGATATTTTAGTGAATAAAATTTGTTTTGGCTTTGGTTTGGGTTTATTTCATGGAGAAATGAATAAGTTATAGGCATTTTGGTAAAAGATGTTATTTGCAGATCTGAGGATTTCCAGCTACAACTATATTGAAACGTTAGGTACAAACACATTTGAATGAACCAAGACATCTAATTATACTCAAAAAAAATATATGTGAAGTAAATTTCTTTTCATCTTGGTTTGATTCATTTTGATGAAAATGTGTGAAAGTTATGATAAGTTTGGTGAAAACTTTCTTTTAAAGATATTCATTGAAGTTACAGTCAAAGATTTGTTATTGTAGAATGATTTATGAATTAAAAGATTAATGGGTTACATATTTGGAAACTATACTCACAAGTGTTCAAGTTGAATTGTTTTTGGTTTCAATTGTATTTGCATTGAGAAAGATATCGAATGCCCTAGGTAGGGTTTTAGGTTTTACTTATGGTTTTTGACAATGCAATTAGATCTTGATACATAGTTCATAACTTGTAATTGGGTTGTTGTATTGGGCTCATATTTGGATATGATTTAGAAGGAATGATTTTTAATAATTCTTCCAATTTTTTTTACAAGAAAGCTTCGGGAACAAACGTTATGAATAATGGAATCAAATATAGAAATCAGAACATGCACATTGAGAAATGCCAATGTTTTTATGTTGAAAAGTGTTATGTTTTGCCTCACGAGTTGCCTCTAAGAATGGAATTTATTTAATGGATTTTGAAGGGATCAGTATATATCCCACTTATTGGTTTCTTTGTAGGGTTTCTCTACATCAAACTTTGAGTTTTCCTCTATGTTGAATGTTTAATGTCAGTGATATGTAGATTTGGGTTTGTTTGAAATCCTATTTGCATCACTTTTCTTGGAGACTGACATCCTTCATCCAAGGATCCCTATTTCACTTGTATAGGGGAATGAATAGGTGTATTCTTTTTCTTCTTTCTCTCTTCCTTTTCTCGGAGATTTTATCTTAATCAAGCACTCTTCTTAGGTAGATGTATTGTCATTAAGATTTCTCCCTTTTGAGAATCCTCTTTCCATAAGTGATAGATCCTTTTCATGATTGTATATGTTCTTAGATTGTAAGAGTTAAGGCTCTCTACTATGAATATAAATTGCATTGTTGCTTTAAGAACATCTCCTTGTTGCATGAGGTAGGTATCCTTTTTCTCTTCCTTCTCATTTCTAGTATGTATACATGATAAGGATGGGGCATACATACGTGGCCTCCTTGTACATAGTTTCTGCTCTCAATCATGGGCTAGAAAATATCAATTCTAAGCATGGCTTATAGTACTTTAACACTATATCCTTAATATGCTTTCTAAGTTATCCTCAAATATATGCATTTTTACTTCATCTCTCTTTTGCACATACAAGCACACATGCTAAATCTCATAATGATTAACAAAATTAAACTTGTCAAATCTCATTCATGGGTAACACATCCAGAGATACATGCTAAATCTAGTATATGGGTAACATGTACAAGCTCACAAAATCTCATATATAGGTAACACACTAAAAAATGACATGCTAAGTCCCATGCGTAGGTTAACACATTTTTACAGGGTCATGCAATAACTATACAAGGCTGATCTATGGATGGAACTTTGGTATAGGTTACCACCCAATTAGACCATTCAATAACATCTTTTGTAGGAAGATCTATGGTGATTCATAGTAGGGTGGGAACTCTACTAGGTGAGGTAATTAATTTTCTCTTCCTTCTCTCTCTATTTTTCTTTAACACTAGTAGAGATAGATCCCAATGCTATGTTATTAATGATGTCACTCTTGCATTTCTTATGTTATCACTTATTATGTTGTAATAAATTTCTAAATATGATATTAGTGGGTGAGACATTTCTTTAGTTGAGATCTCTTTCATTGGTTGATTTAGATTTTTTTAGTGCAACCCCTTGTTGTGTCTTTGCCTTTTTAGCTTTTGTTTCTTTTTTCTTTTCTTTTTCACCCTAGTGCATGGATGTGGAGTTAGGACCCTTGGTCTTGGGGAGATTTCTCCCTTTGACTATGTGATGTTCTATCTCATTATGATTCACCATATTCCTCTCTTCTTGTTCTCTCTACTTTGTCGTGAGTGTGGGTTGATCCACACTCTCATTAAAGTGGGGGATAAATATACCATCTTAGTATCTAGAAGCACCTTAATTTAATGATGACTTAACTAATAGTTAAATATCTTCATTTGCATCTCTCTTCCTTTCTTCCCATTTCTTCTCATGTCCCTAAGTGAAATTGGGGTAAGACCTAATTGATCCTCTTTAAAGCTCCTATTTTCATGGTGTAGTGCTTGAGTTAGAATCTAATTACCTAGGTTCTCCCTTTCCTTCACCCAATCACTTAGAATCTCATATCTACACTAAAATGACTATATCTCAAGTTTTCTACCTAATTTTTGGGATATGGGACCTATTTTGTGACCCTAAGGGAATTCAAAAGGTTCTAGACCTAGTTGACAGGCACATAGTCCAATCAAGGATGTAGTACACCCTTGATGGGCCTATCAAGGACATTGTGCATTCCTATTTGGGCCCTATTTTGAGTCCATTACTTGGGTCCTGTGTCTAGATTATTTCAAGGTGTTAACTCCTAGGTAGATCAACCTATGAGAGTTAGTCAATTATGAGCCCTTTATAGGCCCTTCCATTTTCTCCCTTTCTCATCCATAAAGTTCATATCCAAGCATTCTATGATCAAGCACTCACACTCAAGTACTCAAGCATTCTTCAAGCATTTAAGACATTTAAGAAATCTTGCCATTGAAGATAAATAATTCATGCATTCAAGCCATTGAAGGAATTTATGCAAGATCTAGTATTTCAACATTCAAGATCTTACTTCATACATTCAAGATCCTTTGTTACATCTTCTACATCCATCTTTTCAAGATCTATATTCACTCCTAAGGAAGATTTCAAGCACATTCATTCATGAAGGTTTTGGTTTCACTGTGATATCCTTTAATAGGGTTATTGAAGTTGATTCAAGGCTATTGTACCTACATACTTGATTATATTCCAAATCAAGAGTATATTCATAGATTTACATTGCTTATGTTAGATCTATCACTACTACTTGCTAGCATTCTATCTCTATTTCAATTCAAGATTAATTCCTAAATTGGAGTTTGACTGAGGCAACCCCACCAACCAAACAACAAATGAAAAAATCCTTCATTTTGCAAGTTCCAAATCTTGGATTGGCAAATATGTTCCATATTCAAATACTATTTTTTACTTTATTTGGAAATACAAAATAAGAGTCAACATCACATACAATTTTATAGGGTTGTAGAGGTTACCCTTGAATTTAGTGTCACATGAGGTCACCCCAATCAATGAAAGTCACCCAATTAGATTGCCAGACGATTTTTGGGTTTTATATGTTTCGTAGTTTTTAGCCTAGATAATAGGATTCAAAAGTTTTTGAGCCCATTTGATAGCCTATTTTCATATTAATTTTTTTGCACAAGGTGTACTGTTTTCTCCTTTCTCTCATTATTTCTTTGGATATCTCAGTATTATATTACTTATCTTCTTTTTCA
This sequence comes from Cupressus sempervirens, assembly GCA_028749045.1. Classification (NCBI taxonomy): domain Eukaryota; kingdom Viridiplantae; phylum Streptophyta; class Pinopsida; order Cupressales; family Cupressaceae; genus Cupressus; species Cupressus sempervirens. Next base: position 363,668,497 of record CM053785.1, read on the forward strand.
ATCCCTTTTAAGGTAGAGGTGAGAGGGAAATAAATCAAAGTGGTGCAGGGGCACCTAGGTGGGCTAAGGAAAACCTAGGTCTCCTTTTGGGATTTTGGCTTGTAGTGGTGCTATCCACACTACTAGGTGAATAAAGGGACTCATGTAGTCCTAAGAATGTAAGTGTTAGGTTTGACAAGCCCAAATAGGTCAAAGTTGCTTCTAGTTGCACACTAGGCCAAACTAGGTGTTTTGGGGCCTAGAAGGTAGAATGGTCAAATAGAGGTTTTGAGGCCATATTTAGGTGTTTTAAGCCCTATTTTAATATTAGGAAAAAATTTATGGCCTTTGGAGAAAGTTCGAGGGTCTAACTCAACAAGATATAAAAGTTGCTCAATTGTTGTCAATATTGTCAATGACAACATTAACAACTTTTCTTGCATTTTGTGCAAATTTGTCAGCAAGAAGAGATAACTACCTAAAATAGTTAGGAGTGCTCATGGAAAGCCTATATGAGGCCATTCTCAATCTATTCATAGGGATGGAGAAGTTAGTTTTTGGATTGTACAGACTAAGCAACAAGTTCATAGTAACAATTTTATGCTTTTGAGTTCTTTTGGCTTGTATATATTAGAGAAAAAGGTTAATTTGATTTCATTAATTAAATTACCTTTTCTCCCTTCTTAAGATTTTTCTTTATGTTCTTTTTCAATTCTCTATTTAATAATTAATTAGTAATTATTAAATATCTTTTACCTTTTAGGTTACCCTTTGTAACTTTTTAGGTTACCCTTTCAGGTTTTGATCTCCTTTTATAAGGATTGATCTTTTGTAATAATCTACATCTTTTCTTTATCTAAGAATATAATTTGCATATTTCCAAAGAAAACCCTCACCTCTTCTTATCTTTTTCTTCTTTGTGATAGGTTTTTACATGCAAGTATTTGAGGGCTTCGTGGATTTATTTTGCGTATTTGCTCAAATCCTTCATGGTATTAGAGCCAGATTTGTTGTAGTTTGTTTAGTATTTGGAGAAAAAGGAGAAAAAGGGTTTGACATAATAGATCTAACATTTTTTGGGCATTTTTATTTCATTTTTAGAGCTGCAATAACGACGATTTAGAAAAAAATAATTACAGAGGTGATTTTCAAACAATGATATCTCACTCATATGAACTCCTTTTTCTGTGCAATTTTTTTTTGTTTTGGGTAGAATTTTGTGACCTACACATTGGTGTGGGTTGTTTGTGATCTCTATTTTAGAATTTTTTTGAAAATTGCAATCCAATTTTTGCAACATCAAAGACTTCGTTGGGGCTCATATGGACACATATTCAGGTACTATTTTATTTAAAAATGCATGATTTATCGTCTACTTTCCAAATTTGGTATTAGTTTGGAATAATATTGAGTGGACATAGTACTTTTGGCATTTGGTCATTTTTTGGCCTACAAAAAAAATAGGCATTTTAAATTCATAGCTGAAGTTTTTTTTGCTCGTCTCTCATTTACGCATTCCTTCTAGCAGTTGGAGTTTGGTGTTTTGCATTGTTGGGGGGGGGGGGGTTGTTTTGTCATATTGTTTCTATTATTTACTTATGTAAGCTAGAACTACATTAAAAAATAATTCAACACCTTTTAAACAATGGCCAAGACCTCTTATTGTCTATAACTTTTGACCCCTCACAATTATCACACATGGAAGACCTTAATGACATGGCTTCTCTAGTCAAAAGGGTTGTGGTCTTGTTTAGATGCAGTGCAACCAATTTTATAGAGGCCTTTTGAGGTCATGTAGCATAGGAGCAAGATGGATAAGGCAATAGGATTGATTCCTTTATAAGTCTTTGATAGTTTACAGTTTCATCTTGATGGGTGCAATACCCCTTTGGCTATGTGGACCAAGCTTGAAGGCTTGTTTGGTATAGTGAATGAGTTAAGGGAACTTCAAAATGAGGTAGAGCTTACCTCACTTATACTAGATTCTTTTCGCTCCATTGAGGACTTCTTGATGAAATTCAAGCAACTGAGATCTTTATTGCAAGGTTGTGGGAAAATGAAGACTAACACTGAGTATATCTACCTAATTCTTTCTAAGCTTCATGGAAACTTTTAGAATTTTTCTTCTACCTTCTATTCCATCAAATATTCTTTGGGTAATAGATTTAACATGACATCCTTGAGGTTTTGTGTGATTGGTTGACTCGAGAACAAGCTAAGCTCTCTCAATTGGATTCTCTCACAGGCTTATAGAGTCATGCATTGGTAGCTTGACCATCTTTAGGGATAAAAGAGAAGGCTCAAAAATCTCATTCTATAGAGATTCATATTGATTCTAGCACTCACAATTCATTAGGGCCACCTCCTCCTAAAGGGGTTAAATCAAATCTAGAAAGACCGAAATGTGCTTATTGTAATAAGCCTAATCATGATGAGTCACATTTCTATGAGAAGAAGTTAGATGACTATGCCAAAAAGGTTCTAGATTTGATAGCTCTCCTTCAGAAGAGCAACATTGATATTCCTTCTACTTCTCACAAACCTTCTTCATCATCATCATTTCAGTTAAATAGTAGAGATATAGGAAAGGCTCATGCATTATATTTAAGTACTATTCCTCATTCTTCTAGATGGTTATTGGATTTAGGTGCTTCACACCATATGACATCTTCTTAGGATTTGTTCTCTTCTTTTGAGGCTTCTCCTACTCCACACATTTTGATAGGGAACAACATTGTTATGATTGTATGCGGGAAAGGTTCTATTGACATTGATGATGGTACATTTGATGATGTACTTTGTGTTTCATCTTTGTCCTCTAACCTTCTCTCTATTTATCAGATTACACACAATGGGACAGGGAAGATGGGTGAGTTTTCACAAGATTCAGTGCACATCTTAGATAGTGAGATAGGGAATATCATTGCTATAGGGACTATTGATCATGCATCCTGCCTATATTCCTTCTCACATTTTGGTCCACCATCTCCACTATTAGAGACTCACTCTCTTTTTTCATGAGATTCTACTGAGGTGCAGTCAGGTCGCTTGAACTTATGTGTTGTTCCTGAGACTAGTGTTGTGACTTCTACACCTGCACCTATTGGTCAGATTCTTACACATGATCACTCTTCAACATTGCTTACTATTGCGGCTCTAGTCGTCGAGCCACCTACTGTAGTTGTTGAGGATATATTAGAGGACACACATCTCCTCTCAAATGATAGATTCAACACACCTATTATTCCACCTCCGTTGGAGATTCCATGTCAAAATTGTCATGCTTTCTCCTTTGAGCATCAACTAGGACTACCAGCTGCACCTTACATGGATGGGGTGTATCATCCTTGACCACTATCTTTGTTTCCTTTAGATTGGAGTCATATTGGCATGTTCATTAACATAGGAGTTATGGATTCTCAAGCTTCTATCATGGAGGCTTTAATTGTACTTATGGTATTGAGAGATTCTCTTGAGATGTTTCATTTATGCATTTTTTTCTATCTATTTTGGAGTAGAACTTTTCCCACTGGGTTTTCTCTATTTCTCCATTTCATTTCATAGAGATTTTATTGTGATTTGGTACCTCATTAGGCCTTGTTGCCAAGATCCAAGTTTGCTTTTTGCATTGCATTGTAGTTTCCTTGCTCTTCTACATTGTTTATAGCTGCATTGTTGCTCATCTTAAGGGGGGGTGTTAGAGAAAAAGGTTAATTTACTTTCATTAATTAAATTACCTTTTCTCCCTTCTTAAGATTTTGCTTTATGCACTTTTTGCATTCTCTATTTAATAACTAATTAGTAATTATTAAATAGCTTTTACCTATTAGGTTACCTTTTGTAACTTTTTAGGTTAACCTTTTGGGTTTCAATTTCCTTTTATAAGGATTGATCTTTTGTAATAATCTACATATTTTCTTTACCTGAGAATATCATTTTCATATTTTTAGAGCAAACCCTCGCCTCTTCTTGTCTTTTTCTTCTCTATGATAGGTTTTTACATGCAAGTATTCAAGGGCTTCGTGGATTTGTTTTGCATATTTTCTCAAATCCTTTAATATATGGATTAGATTTGGATCTTTCTATATTGGAAGTGTTAGAGTAGGTTTTTTTGAGATTCTGTACAAACTTAGTTTGTCATTTCATAGGGTTTTGGGTGCTTGATTAAATTATTTTGTTTTCCACTAGCTTGTTGTTTTGAATCAAGTTGTTTGTAAGAATGGGGTCATAGAGCCACTTCCCATTGTAGGTTCTATACAACCTTTTAAGATTTGGAACAAGACTCCATGTACATGTTTTTTATAGTGAATCTAGGGCCCTGGAATGTTAAGGAGCTATTTTTGAAGTGATGGCCTAGGTAAGTCCTAGTAACTTGGTTAAGGATCACAGTGCAAAGCAAGTGGATTTGGAGAGGTTGAACATTTGTGATACTTCAACCAAATCTTGGAGAATGTTAGAAGATGTTGTGGAGTAACCCCAATCCCAATGGAAAGTATTTGGAGGAGCCCTAAGGGAGATAAAACCTTCTTTGTATCAAACTGCCTACCAAGCCCTTGTAACCCTTATTTTAAGGCTAAAATTATGTCTGTGTTGTATGGACAGATTGGAAGCCCTAGACCCCCAAAATCCTTAAGGTCTTTGAAAAGAGTGTCTAGATTGGTGGTTTGTTTGACCCCTTGTTAAGGATTTTTGTAAAATATTTGAGTTTACTTCATTTGGAGGGTTGATTGCATGTAGCCCTATTACAAGCATTTGAGTACATTTTTTCTTGGTAGTTGGAACTCGATTAGGGTCTCAAGTATGATTTTGATTAAGGATATTGAAGGAAGTTCAAGTACCTTCCTAGATGACCAATCATCCATTGAGGAAGTCAAATGAACATTTGGGGTTACTTGTGATGTTGGTGAGTTAGCAAGCATGTTTATTCTACCTAATTGATGGACACCAATTGAATGGTTTGGGACCTCTTGAATAAAGTTCTAAGGAGTATAGGGTGAGTAGAAGACATATTTGGTCAAGTGTATTACCTAAAGAAACCCTAAGAGAGCTTGGATTAGAAGCAAGATTAGTTGTTACATCACAAAGTTATTTCCTCCTTTTACATTAAGTTATGCATTGATACTTCCTTTTGAGTCAATCAAATCTAAATCAAAGTGGTGGATTTAGATCTTCCACATTTTAGATGTTTTAGGGTGATTGATTCTATTTTACCCCCAATAATTAGGGTATGATGAATGAAACCAATTTTGATATAAAAAAAAAAACCCAAAAAACATGCAAGTAAAAGTGTTGATTATTACCACAACTGTTACAAAGGTCGATCACTTGCCTCATAATCACAAAAGTCCATTTTGGAGTAAATAGTAATTCATTTCATAACACTCATTCCTTTCCATTTATCTTATCATAATTAATATGTGAAATTACCTCAAATAGTAAATCCACATCCCCTTGCCATCTTAGGTGCTGAGTAGATCTAACTGCCACATTGGCTAATGAATTAGTAAATGTATTCGATTCTCTAAAAGAGATCAAAATGTGATTTTTTTCCATTAGAATAGAGGATTTCCCTATCTTTTAGAATAATATTGGATATTTCCCAAGAGGGATTAGTCAATACATTCAAACATCTAATAATGTTTAGAGTAATATCCTTCTAGCCAAATCTTTGTGATAACACTCATCTCCTTGGTCAAAGTGATAGCTTAAAGGGTCCTCACTAATTTTGCATAGTGCTTAGTTTTTTTTCCCAAGGGGATCACTACAAAAATAATGAATTGGCCAAAATGGTTCCTTACACACCTAGCCAACCCAAGTCTCCGCTTAGTTACTCCATCAAAATTGACTTTAATCCAGTTGAAAGAAAGGAAGATCAATTTACTCTTCTCTATGCTACTTTCCTTAGGATGAGGATAGGTAAGCATGCTCTAGGTAAGCACCCAAATAGGTAAGCATTGATAGGCAGGACATTTATGGTTCTCCAAAATAGCCATGCCAAATTTTATGAAGATCGCCTTGGAAGGAGAGAGTTTATCTTTGAAAACTTTATTATTATGTTCTTTCTAGATACCTAAGAGGATGCGTGGGAGAGAGAATAGCCACAATATTTTGAAATCCTTCAAAGAAGAGAAGGGGGAATCCATTGAAAAAAAGTCAAAGATAGAAAAAGGGATGGCCCATTCCAGATTCAATGAAAAAAACATGTTACTCTTTAGGCAAGAAAGGAATTTGTTAAGAAGAGACACTTGATATTGCGTGAAATGAAGTATCTCATACGAAAAATAAAATGTATCATAAAATAATGCAAAAGCCATAGATAAGGAGAGACATATGCTCTTATATCATCTAAAGAATATCCTACAAATATAAGAAATATAGTGAAAGAAGAAATCATTACATTTCTTCACAACACATACATAGTTCATAAAGATGTAATATATAGAGATAATAGATATAAAGAAATGAAGAACATCCAACATCTACCCAAATACAAGATCATCTCACAATAAGGATATACTTTCAAGAATAAGGTATCAAAATGAAGGTAAAACATAAATGCTAGGAAGAAAGAACACCAAATTACAAGAAGATGCAAACTTGTGAGACATGGTGGATGACAAGAAGGAACACACTAACTCTTGTAGTGGTTTCCATGTATACAAGACATGCACTTTCAAAAAAATATCAATAAATGCAAAAAATAAAGAATATCATTATATAAAAGAAATGCAACTCCCAAGAGAGAAAGTGAACTCCTAGAAAGTTAAAGTAAAGAGGAGGGGATAAAAAAATAATGTCCCCACAAGAAATTATTAAATGACAAATATAATTCCTAACTTATAAGATAGATAGAAATCTATCTGAAAGAAATACCTACATATAGGCATAAAAATAGATCCCCAAAAGAAAAGAGGAAGAAATAAGTCAAACTTCCCCCCTAGCCAAGGGACAAAGGAGAGGAACCTATTGGCTGATTCCAAACATTCATTATGCCACATAATGGGGAATCCTACCAATAGGTGAAAATAAAAACCTAAGTCAAATCATTAAGAAGTTGCAATACTTCCTATATAAAAGGGATAATTCCTAAAATGATTTTTTCCCTTAAATAAAAACATAAGTAATCACAATCAACAAGCATATGAGGATAATTATAATGAAATGTACATGTAAAGTTAGAGACCATCTTTTAGAGGAGTTAAAAAGATTTCCTCATCAAAAGATATTAATTGAACATACACTCTTTTAGCCACATCTTGTCGAGTATTAGGACAATCAAGGTTAGGAGTATATAATAGAAGGTAAAGAGGAGGTCTAGGAGGACAATTCACTACATAAAAAATGAAATCTCAAATCCTAAACCATGCTTGTTCTCCTTACCTTTCTTAGAAACTATGTTGTATCCCATAGTATATGTATCTTACAAATCTTTAGTAGAATGAGTTTTTTCATGATAATCATGAGAAAATGTAGTGTAAGGTGGAACAATTGGAGGAGGAAATGAGATCTGAATAGGATCTAGGATGATTATAGAGGAATGCTTTACATAATTACATAAAGTTAATTCAAAGATTTATATAAGAAAATTAACATAGTTGAAATGCTTAAATGAACAAAACATAGTAAGGTAATGAACTAAAAGCAAGAGAGTAGAGAGATAAAAGAAAATACAATTGATAATGGAATTCGTTTGAGTGGAGTACATCTTTGATCCTACTCCAATAGGGGGACTAATCTGATTAGCTCCAAAAATCAATTACACATGTTTACAAGATTTTCCCTTCAAGTACAACAACATCATAATTCTCCATTTCACAAGAATACTCACAAGTTTTCAAGATCATAATCTCCTTCTTCATCACTTAGATGCCCTTTAAAAGGCCTATCACCCACCTTTTATATATAAAATTAGTCAAAAAGGGTTATAACAACTAATTACAAAAATGTAGCCCCTTCAACTAATTTAATATTTGTACTAATTCTTTTTCCATTTTATGAATTTGGCTTTTTTTATTTAACTAAGGATATGCCAGATATGATATGGTTTAAATAATGTTTAACCCAAAAATATTTTAAATGCTAAAAATAGCACAACAATCAATAAGATAGGTTCACCAAAATGTATAGGTGAAACCAATACAAAATAAGGGAGATCAAGAGATCTAATTCCAAAGTAAAAAAGAGGAGATGCATTGGGTTCACCAAAATGTCACCAAGATACACAATCACAAATTTTCCCAAGAATTCCTTGAATACCTCATTCATTAGTCTCAAAAAAGTAATAGGTGCATTAGTTAAACCAAAAGGCACACCCAACCCCTCATACAAACCCTCATTAATCTTAAAAGAAATCCTCCATTCATCTCCTTCTCTAATTCTAATCTAATGATAACCACTCTTCAAATCAATTTCAATAAAATACTTTGCTCCACTCAAACAATCCATAATGTCATCCATCTTAGGAAAAGGAAACCTATACTTCACTATCATTCTATTTATAGCTTTGGAATTAGTGCACATTCTCCATTCTTTATTCTTCTTAGGTTTCAATACTATAGGTACTGCACAAGGAATCAAACTTTCTATGATCAAACCCTTCTCAAGCAATTCTTGTACTTGTGTATTGAATTCTTCATTCTCTATACGTGTTGACCTATATGGTGCTTTGTTAGGAAAACTAGCTACATGTATTAAATCCATACAATGATTAATACTTCTCATAAGAGGTAAACCATCAGGTATATTGTCTGAAATAATATCTCAAGATTATGTCAACAAAGATCTAACCTTAGGTGCATGCTCAAGTTCATCTTGTTTCTCATTCTTTCTAGGGATCAAAGAAAAACACTTTTTTTTCTTCATGTCCTTAAAAAACTGATTTCTTTCAACCAAACAAACTCTAATTGTGTTAAAATAATTTTCTTCAGATTTCTCTATCGAATGTAACAAGAATTTCTTCTTTCCATCAGCCCAAATAGTATATTGATTCAATCAACCATCATGTAAAAATTGTCTATTATATTGCCAAGGTCCTTCTAGAAGAATATGACAATAATTCATAGGCATAATATCACACAAGATCTCATTAAAGTAATTTCCAATCTTGAATTTCCCAAGGCATTGTTCACTTGCTAGTAACTTGTGCTCATCCTTGATCTAGACAATGTGATAAGCATAATGATGTTTCAGCCTCTATAACTACAACTTAGAAACTAATTCTTTTGATGCCAAATCATCAAAACTACCATTGTCAGTGATCACCTTGCAACATTTCCCTTCAATCTTACATTTGATCTTAAAAAGACCTTTCCTTAAAATTGGTTCTTCACTTAATTGTTCATTCCACAAGGTTCTTATGATGATAAGATTCTCTCCATTTTTCAAGCTCACTTCTTCTTGAATTAAGGCATTCCTGCTAGTACTTCCTATCTTCTTATTGGAAAAGGTGCATTCAAAGGCTCTATGTCCTTCCTCTTCACATTTAAAACAAGTGCCTTTAAACCAAAATCTATCTTCCCTTTTACAATTATTGTTATCCCTATGGTAAGCAGAAGAATTACTTCTAGAGTAGTTACTTCTTCCTCTACTTCTATAATCCTCTTATTTGCCTTTGTCAAGAGATGTATTATCAAATATGCTACTTTCTCCATAAGATCTACCTCTACTTCATTGAAACCTTCCACCTCTTGTCATTTTTCAAAGTTCTCATTTCTTTGTCAATATCTCTTTTGTTGTCAAAGCACAAACATGCATTTTCCACGCTTTTCATCTTTACAAAACTAATTTCATCTTGAATTGAAGTCCCTAGTCCATTAAGATATCTAGTAACCTCTTCAACTTCATCATCAACATGTCTAATCTAATATCCAAGTTGTAAAATTCCTTAGTGTAGTTTTTCACAATCATATCTTTCTATCTCAAATTTTGCATTCTTCTTAACAAATTAACTTGATAATCAACTAAAAGAAATTTTATTTTCAATTTACTAACCATTTCACCCAACTCTTGATATTTTTCTTTCCTCTTCTTTGTCTATCAGTTTGAAAGTGTTCTAACTAAAAATAAACATGTTCCCTCAATAGAGTAGCTACTATCCTCACCTTCCTATCATCAGAGGTACTTTCATAATCAAAATAATTTTCCATCTTAGAGATACAATCCAACAAAGCATCTATATCAAGATTCCCACAATAACTAAAAAGATCAAAAGGTCTCAAATTTGCTCTAATAAAATCTCTAAAGAGACTTTCTTAATCTTGTTCCACTTCAGGTTTAGGATTAAGTGCAACTGCTTCTTCTTCATCACTAACATCATCAAGATATACTCATCTTCAGTCTAGCTATAATTTGCCTCAACATGTCTATGATATCATTATCCACATTTCCTCAATCTCAAACTATTTTGAAAATATTTTCGGCAAGAATCATAACCCTCTACAACTTATAGGTTAGAAACCAAGTCTACCACCCTACAACCAATCCAAATAGGGCTCTCCACAATCCCAAGGTCCCACAAGGAAGGAAAACTTCACTCTAATACCAACTAATGCAAGGGAAGATGGATATAATGACTGAAGGGAGAACTCACCACCACCCTGATAGAGTTACTCATGGGAGCCAACACCAATATGAAAGAAACAACTACTTATATTGATTCTAATGCAGATATGTTGAGACAATTATATTACAATGTGTTAGGCATCAGGTCTACCTCATTGCAGCCATATACAATCAAATAATTAATGAGATTATAAGCTTGGGGTTATAGAGACAAAATGCTTCTATCTTTCTTCCACTTTCTTGGTCACTGCTTACTCTAATCCTAGACCTCAAATATATAACCATTAAGAGCATAAGTTGACTTCATAGATATAATTATTACAAAAATATAGGTCCTACCCTAAAGAGGAAATTAATGAACACACAATTAAGCAAACTAACATCCATGAGAACACATATAGGTCCATACATGTGGAATACAGATCCCTTTCTATCATTGTAAAATTCAATGCTAAAGTCCTATATGATTCTTTTGTAGAATGTGTTAGCCCTTAATTGATATTTGAAATGCAATATTTTGATATGTTGAGTAATTAATTATGTTAGATAGTAACAATTTCCTACCTGTAATGATGATGCTTTAATTTCTCTTAGTTAGCTAATGAAATTACTTGCATGATGATGTCATATGACATGTCTTCAAAAGATGTTTATTATGTACTAATGATGATGAGATGTTTATGTTAGAATATGATGTTATTTATATTTAGGATTTACTATTATTCTTACCCCATCATTGCATGTATATGGTGTGCATATCTATTTTGTATTTATGTTTGATGTGCTTGATATGATTGAGGGAGGGAGTCATAGTCACTTGCTAGTTGAGATCTACACAATGCACCACTCCCCACCATTGCCTGTTTAGCTTTTGTGTGTGTGTGTGTGTGTGTGTGTGTGTGTGAACATGTGAGTCTATGCATGTGTGTGCATGCTCATCTTTTATATAGGTTTACAGGTACCAACATTGACTTTCCTGAATTGTCAGGATGAACGTGCCATATCACAATAACTCAATGGTAAGAATGAGGAGATATTTTTCTAGTCAAATCCCAATCATAGCCTAATTACTTATCCTAAGAAGTAGGACTCGTATTTGACTGTCTACCCTTTTAAACCCATGAGTGATCTTTACATGTGTTGGTTGACTTTGGTTTCAATCGATTTTGCTTGTGTAATTCTTACGTAGTTCTGGTTGCATGGTTTACTTGGTAAATAATTTAATTATTATGCTTGCTTTAATCTTATGATATTAAGATTATTAAATATTATTTGATTTAAAAAAGAAATATTAAAACATGATGATATTTAATCAATTAAATATCTGCTTCAATTTAAGAGATTTAATTTAAAAGTCTAATTTTAATTATTGGATAAAAATAATTACGTATTAAAGATTTAATATTGATTCATTGTTATTTAATTGATAATAATTAAATTAAAGTTACATTTAAATAATGAACTTTAATTATTATTAATTAAAATAATAAATTATGCTTTTAAGAGTGCTTTGCAAAGATAATTGAGTGGAGAAAAGAAAATAAAAAGAATATTTTAATTAAAAAGTGCATAAAGCATGCACAAGAAGATTAAATAAATTAAAGCATTTATTATTTAATAATTTACTATAATTTTTATTAAATTAGAGGGTAGAAACCCTATGTAGGCTTAGGGCTCTTTATTAGAGGTTTTCTTTGTACACACATGAGTGTTGGTAGAGTCATTTGAGAATTGAAGTTAAATAATTATTGAAGGATTATGAATATTTGGATTGCATGTGTTCATTAGTTTGTCCAAAATTTTAGTTGTCAGATTGAAGTGAGGTTTGAGAATACCTCTATAGAAATTATTTTGAAAAATCTATCTATCTTGTGTTTGTCACATTGCTAGAATATATTTGTTGAAATTAATAGGATGATATTTTTGGAATAATTCTAATTTGCATTTGAAAATAGAATTTGATTCATGTATTGTTTGGGTAACTTTGTGAGAAGTAAATAGTAGAATCATGCTACTAAAATTTGTATAAGAAAATCTACATTTGACCAACCAGTAGGAAATTCACATTGGAAAACTATGATTTTTATATTCATCTCAAAACCCTTTTAATATGAGAGTTTCAACAATAGAAAACTGATTTTTTTTCTAAAAGATAGAGAACCAAGTATATTATGCTTGCATATTTTTAGAAGATCAAAGACATGTGAAAATACTAGTTGCATACTTTTTTTTTATCAGTGAACGACTAAGGCCTTGATAAATTTTATTAAACTTAAAAAGGAATACAATAGCTATACTCTATTCAAATGGGCACTGGTAGGAAATAATGGAGAAGAAAACCTCTAGTCTATCCTGGGACAGATGTCCTATATTATTATATATTGAAAGGGGCATACCCCAATGAATATATTAAATATTTACAAAATATGAGGGAATGAAACCCTTATGTACATTTACATCAAATCTGCATTTCGCAAAATTAGTTGAGCTTTGCCTGTTTTGGGAATGAACATTACCCTTACGTAGATAATCTTCTGCAATGATCAAACCTTCCTCTAAAAGAACTACTCAATAAAATGTTAGTCTTCAAAATAAACCAAATTAAAGAATATCTACCATACTGGCTTCCACAAAGTAATGATTTCCAAGCCTTGGAAATCACACTTTATCAATGAAAAAATTCTAACAATACTGATCCTAAGAAACTTAAAAGAAAACCAAAGAACTAACCCCTAAAAATAGCAAAACACCTAAGTTACACAAATCACATGAGACAAGAACTTAAGAGAACAAAACTAATTAACATAAGGACCAAAAAGATATCTACCCATATTCAAGGAGCAAATGAACATATAGGGTGCGTTAAAGAGAATAGAATAAAACAAGATACTAACTCTTTCTAAGTTAAATTCATAACTGACTATAATCTATAACATTTAAAGGAGAAGAATCAAACATTCTACCATTACCATACTTTCCAATCTTCATTTGCTGCATCAAAATGAAATGAAAGATAAGACACCATCCTGTAAACTGCACTCTCTTATTGCCAATAAATGACAACTACTAAGAAGTAAGTAAAGAACATAATCAACTAATCTAAAAAGTAAAAATCTCCACCTTAATAAGAAATATAGAAATCCTGCGATAAATGACATGAAATCTCCAAATGGGCATGTTTTCAAGAGCAACTGAACATAACATAACTCCTAAACTAGATTAAGGGAAACTAACAACAGAGATACTTTGCCGAAATAACATCTAATCTGATTGAAATGTATAACATAGAAGCAACCTAGTCACAATGAAGAAAGCCATGCCATCATCCTAAAAACCAAATACCAAATAGCTATGTGTCTAGTAAAAACAATCGAATCAAATTCATGCAGTATTCTTAATTAGACAAAGAGATAATGGTGAAGATTACCAGAATCCACATAATCCCATAAACAATCTAAGAAATTAAACAATGATAAGAAAAATCTAAAATGTAAGGGATTACAAATCAGTAATTAAGCCAACCCACCATGAAACCTAATCAACAAGTAGATTTTGGCATATAACAAAATCCATGTCATCACCAAGGTAATATATAGTCCATTATGTTAGAATTCTTTAGAATAACTAAGAGGGGGGGGGGTGTGAATCAGTTATTCAAGGTCCAAATGCCCTAATAAAATTTTTTCACTACTTTTAATGAATCCATACACTTTTCATCTATCCAAACTTAAATCAACCATATTAGCAAGTTACAGTAAATCAACATGCAAAGATAAAACATGTAAGATCAACACATGACACAATGATTTACGTGGAAACCCAATTTGAGAAAAACCACCAGTAACATGCTACTTGATTTTCACTCTTCTAAAGTGATGCCCTATTAAAAGTCTGCCTTATTAAAGGCTTACGACACACTGTTAAATGTGACCTTGTTAGAGGATTTCACCAAACTATTAGGAATGGGCCTGGTTAAAGGACTTTAGAACATTCACTTGGAATGTCACCCTGTTAAAGAATTTATCTCATGGCTATCAAACCAACCTAAGTCCATAGGATTTAAACTAACCGTTACAATTGCTAGAAAGTAACAATAATGGCCTTTTGATCTAATATAACTTACAACATACTTTGTAGATTTTAGATCACACTTTCAGTTCAATCCTTATGCTTGGCTTCAATCACTTCAGCTCTGATTGCTTGTCTTCTTATCAAGCTTCGTCTCCTTGAGTCTTCTTACTCATCATGCCAATGCATCCATATCTGGGGTCTTCTTATTGAAACAGAGTAACTATGCTCTCTTTCCTCCTTAGCACCTCCTCCAGCATTTTATGCTTTCATGCTTGACTGCCTCTCTCTCTCTTTTCTTCATGAACTTATGACTCCTTAAATAGAAAGCTGATGTTTCCTTTGTCGCTCAATTCTCCTTCTCCAATTTTAGGGTTTCAAAATGGATTAGGTAGGATACAATGTATCTACCTCATATCTTGTTCTCATCTAGAAACTTCATCAGTTGTATCCTTAGAAATGTTTTACATGGTGTTCTGTGCCACCAACTCATCATTCTTATCTTCCATTTAATTCACAAACTTCTAGATAACAACCTTGTCGGCTTAGATCTGGTGAATCTTCAATTTTCAAAATAATGTAGCAACTCGGCATTATTGTTTTTACTGGTGCTCAGCATCTCTGTGTTTTTTGGCACTATTGGTTTTACTGGTGCTCGGCAATTATATTTTCTTGGTACTTGATATCACTCGACACTTGAAGTTTACTCGACACTTGATATCACTCGGCACTTGAAGTTTACTCGACACTTGATATCACTCAGCACTTGAAGTTTACTCGGCACTTGATGTTGATCTTGCTTGGCTTCAAATAAGAATCTGCTCGACACTTACTAGCTTGCTCGGCTCCTTCTCTCTAATGAAATTTAATTAGGCTTTACAGATGTCTTAGTTTAAACCTTACATCTTTGATATGTTTTAGTGTGCCCATTCTCTATGTCTATAGTATATCATCAAATACACTTTTTCATCAATGGATTAGCTGATCCTTGTACTTCATTACAACATCATAACTTCAACCTTTCTCTAGGTGTACTAGTTACATCTTATTGATTGCCTCCTCCTTGTCAATCAACTAATTGATAGTATTTGGATCACTAAAGCAATTGTCATTCCTACAAGCAGCAAGTTTGACATCAATGACAAAACGATGATTGAGAAAATTCTTTACCATTTTCATATATCATTCCAACAACTTTTTTCATGATCTTTTCAATCATTTCCAACAATCTCCCTCTTTGGCATTGATGGCAAACCAAACTGATCAATTAATCAACTTAGTTACCACCAAGATTGTATAAGTTATTTGCTACTTTTCTTTGCTACTGCATCTTTACTAGCTAATCTCATATATCTCCCTCTTTCATATATAATTCCCTCTTGCTTTGTATTGATCGGGTTTCACATTTCTCCCTCTTTGACATAAATGCCAAAGATGTAGCATCTTTATTATGCAAAATATGAGCTTTGGGTTCTTGATGTTTTCTCCCTCTATCACCATGCTTGTGACTGATTTGGAGTTTCTGCTCCTACTGTTATCATCTGCATCATTCTTCTGATATTTCAATGATTCATTGCTGGTGATGCAGGGTAGCTTCCTTGTTGCTTTAAACTGCTTGAGTTAGGGGTATTACCCCCAACTTGCCTCTAAGATATTCATAAGCATCCTTGGGAAATGGTTTGGTGAAGATATCTGCAGTTTGTTCCTTTGTGTGGATGTATTCCAACTTCACTTGTTTGTCTTCTACTAGTTCTCTAACATAATGATGCTTGATTGTGATGTGCTTGGTTTTTGCATGCATTACTGGATTTTTGGATATGTTTATAGCACTTGTGTTATCACAATACAATATCACAGGTTTTCTTACCTCTTCTTTCATTCCTTTCAATAGATGTGTGAGCCACACAATGTTTGTGCAATTGACTACAACTGCCACATATTCTGACTCTGCAGTGGACTGGGATGTGCATATTTGTTTCTTGCTAGTCCAGGTAACTAGCCTTTTGCCTAGAAATAATGCACCTCCACTTGTGCTTTTTTTGTCATCAATGTTGCCTCCCCAATCTGCATCTGTATATGCATTGAGCTCAAATTTTCTATTCTTTTTGTAGTATAGACCAAAGTTATCAGTTCCTTTAAGATATCTCATTATTCTTTTCACTGCTATGAGATGATTTTCTTTAAGATTAGCAGAGAATCTAGCCACTATTCCAACTGTTAATGCTATGTCTGGTCTACTATGTACAACATATTGTAGTTTTCCAATCATGGATCTGTACATTATTTGATTGACTTCAGCTGATTCATCATTTTTGGACAGCTTATTTCCTGTTGCCATTGGTGTGCTGACTGGTTTGGACTCCTCTAATCCAAATGTTTTAAGAATCTCTTTGATGTACTTTGATTGTGTCACAAATATACCATGTTTGAGTTGATGTACTTGCAATCCAAAAAAGAATTTGATTTCTCCAAACATAGACATCTCAAATTCATGTTTCATTTTGTTAGCAAAACCTTTGCAAAGCACTTCCTTTCCACCAAACACTATGTCATCCACAAAGATTTCAGATAAAATAATGTCTTTACCTTCTTCTGCTTTGATGTACATGTTGCTGTTATCATCAGTTCTTTCAAATCCTATTTGTATTAGATACTTGTGAAGTCTCTCATACCATGCTCTAGGTGCTTGTTTCAAACTATAGAGTGCTTTATGTAGCTTACAAACCATATCCCTGTTGTTTTCATCAACAAATCCTTCTGGTTGTTCATGTATATGAGAAATGTTAGTATGCTAATAGAAACCAAATTTAAATAAAGCTTCTACAAACTAAAAAAAATTCATAAACTTCAAGATAGACTAAGATGAACTCTCAATTGAGAATATGAGCCATTAATGGGCTCTCTCAATGAGAAGCTCTCTTGTTGAGTAGCTTTGTCTAAATAGATAGGATGTATGCTCAAGCTTATGCTTCAAAAAGGGCTTCAAATGGAGTTGGAATTTGGGTGTGAGTGTATGGTTTTGATGTAAAATGGCTTCTCAAAATGGAATTATGACTTTACTTCATGGATTGTGTTGAAATGGCTTGGGAGAGGATTCCTTAAATAGGCAAAGGGCTTGAGGGATCAAGGGCTAGGATGCAAGGATGGGAAAAAGCTCATGGAGGGCTTAGATTGCATGAGAGGAGAGCACATGGATTGTGCTTCCTTACAACCAATCAAGGAGTGACACATGTCACATGGTGAGAGGATGGAGGAAAGGGGAAGAATGAGTCAACAAAGGAGGCTCAAGGGGTAAAATCTTCATAAAGACCCTCATAATGACTTGTAAGAGCAATAAAAGGGCTTGGAAGAGTCATTTATGGCCTAGTGGGCTTCATAAAGTTTTATGGTTGAGATATTTTGAGGGTGATGAGAGCAATTTCGACTTGGACTTGATTAGGAGGGTTTTAAGCTTGCTTAGGCTTGTGCAAATGATTAGAGGATGGATTAAGATGGTTTAGGATTAGCTTAGGGATAGGCAAGTGGATGGCATTTAATGAGGGTGGGTGAAGGAGGAGATATTTGTTAACTTTGGCTTGGGTTAGTAATTCTTAACCCATGTTTAGGGAATGTGACAAGGTTAGGAGGGGATTAGAATTAGGGTTAAAGACATCTTCTAGAAGAGTCTAGGCTTTGGATTAGGATGAAGACTTTCTAGAAGAGTCTAGAACTTCCTAGGATGAGGATGAAGACTTTCTAGAAGAGTCTAGAACTTCTTAGGATGAAAATAAATTAGATTTTTAGTAAATAAATAAAGTTTTATTTATTTCAAGGGTTTGGGTTGAGGAGATATTTATTAAAACTTTTTTTAATAAACATGAGGATTAATATTTAATCTTAATTAAATATTTTGAGTTGGGATTAGGGGTAGGAAATGATGGGATTAGCCTTTAATCGAAATTAAAGAAGGATTAGAAGATTTTGGAAGAGGTTATTGGTCATAAGGAAATTGGCCAAGTTTTGGGCAAAAAATAAATTTTTTATTTATTTTAGGATTTTTGGTCAATTTATTAATTAAATAATTAATAAATAAGGAAATAATGTTTAAATAAGATTTAAACATTTTTGGGAGGGATTCCTTAATTAAATATTTTTAATTAAGATAAAGGGATTTAATGGCATACAAATTAATTAATTAATTAATTAAATAATTAATTAATTAATTAAATAATTAATTAATTAATTAAATAATTAATTAATAAATGATGATGTCATCAGGACTTTTTCAAAAAATAAAAATACTTTATTTTCTAAAGGTTTTTAGGTGTCTACAGTTCAATGTAGACTTCTTCTCCTAGTATGCCATTTAAAAAAGCAGATTTTACATCCATCTGATAGACTTTAAATCTTTATAGGCAGCATATGCAAGTAAAGTTCTTACTCCTTCCATTCTAGCAACAGGGGCAAATGTTTCCCCATATTCTATTCCTTCTTCTTGAGCATAACCCTTGCATACTAGTCTAGCTTTGTTTCTAGTAATCTCACCATTCTCATCTAGCTTGTTTCTGAATACCCACTTTGTGCCAATCACATTCTTGTCAACTAGTTTGGGAACCAAACTCCAAGTTTTGTTCTTCTTTATTTGATCAATCTCTTCTTCCATAGCTTTGTACCAGTCATCATCTTGTAATGCACCATATACTGTCTTAGGTTCAGATTTGCTGATTAGACATGATTCATGTCTTAGTCTGTTCCTTGTCATTGGTCTTGCATCTTTTTCACCAATTATCTATTCAACAGGGTGATGTCTTTTTACATATTTGGATAATCTTGGCTCTGTCCTTGTTTCCATGTTTGATCTTTCAGATTCAGGATCACTATGCACTTCATTGTCAGGTTGTTCTTCATCATGTGTATTGTCTTTAGAATCAGTTTGTGCATTTTCTTCATTCTACAACTCGGCTTTTGAATGCAGCTTGACATTCACTGGTTGTGAGTCGGCTAAAACTAAAATTTGTTGTTGAGTTTCAATTTGATTGGCATCATCCTCATCAACAGTCATTTCTTCATAAGAATACACAAAGGTTCTATATTCATCCATTCTTTTTGGTTCTTCAGCTTGAACTTTTGTATGTTCAGCAAAGTTTACATGTGCACTTTTCACAATTTTATTAGTGTTAGTATTCAAACACTTATATGCCTTACTTCTAGTGGAATAACCAAAGAATATGCCTTCATCACTTTTTGCATCAAATTTTCCATTTCTAGCATCTTTAAGGATAAAGCATTTGCAACCAAACACTTTGAAATGTTTTACATTGGGTGAGTGACCATACCATAATTCAAATTGGTGTTGTATTTGTACCTTTCTTGACTTGTACTCAGTTCAGTGTATGAAAAGCTACACTTACAGCTTCTCTCCATTATTTTAGAGCAATAGTCTTTTCCATCATTAATGTTCTAGCACAGTCAATCACCGATCTATTCCTTCTTTCAGCAATTCCATTTTGTGGGGGAGTTCTAGGAGCTGATGTTTGTCTTTTGATTCCTTTATTATTACAAAATATCTTGAATTCATTTGATGTGAATTCACCACCTCTGTCTGATCTTAGGCATTTCAAGCTTTTTCCTGTTTCCTTTTCAACTCGAGCCACATACCACTTAAACATTTGAAAAGCATCAGATTTTTATTTTAAGAACATAACAGTCATCATCCTGGAATAGTCATCAACAAACAACATTATGTATTTATCTCCTCTATAGCTTTGTACTTCCATTGGACCACATAAGTCAATATGAACTAACTCAAATATCTCTTTAGATGTATAGTTTTTGCTCTTGAAACTTGACTTTGTCATCTTTCCTAGCTAACATTGTTTGCACATGATATTATCAGGCTTCTTCAATTTTGGTAAACCTTTGACTTTCTTCATTTTACTGATGTTGACCAGATTGTCAAAGTTTACATGACATAAACTTCTATGCCACAACCATTCATCATCAAATTTTGCAATAAAACAAGAAACATCATCCATATCAAGGTAAAACAGATTACTCCTTGTTTGATCTCTTTTTTCTATCAGTTTACCATCAGTATCATAGATTTTTGTAGTTTTGTTTCCAAATTCTACTTTGCATCCTATATTGCCTAACTGTGAGACACTCATCAAATTGTAGTTCAATCCTTCAACATAGTATGCATTATCACATCAAATTTGTTCTGTGAGCTTAATGGAACCTTTTCCTTTGATTTGACATGGAGCATCATTACCAAATCTAACACTATTTCCATCATACTGAGTAAAGTTAACAAACTTACTTTTGTCTCTTGTCATGTGATGTGAACATCCACTGTCTATGATCCACCTGTCATTCTTGTTCATACATGTTACCAGTGTTGTGGGATCTTCTTCATCAGATTGATCCTTCATGGCTACATAAACAACTTCATCATCATTGTCATCAAAATTTTCTTCAACAATATAACACTTCTTACCTTTTTCTTTGTAATCTCTCTTGTCATAATCTCTTCTAAATTTGTTTTTGTTGCCTTCCTTATAATCCTTTTTCTATGTACACTTGGTAGCAATATGACCTACTTCATTGCAATTGAAACAAATGATAGCAAGCAATGCTTCCAATTGTTCCACATCTTCCTCATCAGTGCTACTATCACTGGATACATACTTCATTTTTCTTCCTTTCTTTGATTTCACCTATTCAGCATCTTTCAGTGATAACTTGGCCTTAAAGGCAGACTCAACATTTTTTGGTCTGTAGTTGTCAAAATTAGATAACTCAAATGCAGTGAGTCTACCTATTATACCTTCAAAACTTAGATTGTTTCCTGGTATACATCTTAGCTCTTGTATTGCTGATACTCTAATAGCATAGATAGGGAGCAAGGTTCTTAAGAACTTACTATTAATAGTATCTTCATCCAGTTGACCACTTAAGAATCTTATTGCACTTACCACTTCTTTTATTCTTGCACCATACTGAGCAGCATTCTCATTTTCCTCCATTTTCATATCATCAAACTTTCCTCTGAGACTTTCTCTTTTTGCTCTTTGTACATTCTGATCTCCTCCATAGATGTCTGATAGGGCTTTCCACATTTTGAATGCAGTATCACATCCTTTGATATCATCAAATTCAACATAGTTGAGTGCAGAGGCAATTTCCAGCATTGTCTGATTATGTTCCTGCTTATTTTTCATGTCTTCTCCAGTAAGAGTACCTGTTGGATCTACATGTTTAGTGATAATTAAATTTTGGGCATAATCTCCTATGGATCCAAGATGTAGCTTCATCAAGCTTTGCCATGCAACAAAGTTGTCTTTGTTGAGCTTGGGGACTTCTCTCTTAGGCATTTTGATCTTTTCCGCATATAGCCCTTTTAAATTGAATCAACAGTCTCGCTCTGATACCAATTGTTAGAATTCTTTAGAATAACTGAGAGGGGGGCATGTGGGGGTGTGTGTGTTGAATCAGTTATTCAAGGTCCAAATGCCCTAATAAAACTTTTTTACTACTTTTAATGAATCCATACACTTTTCATCTATCCAAACTTAAATCAACCATATTAGCAAGTTACAGTAAATCAACATGCAAAGATAAAACATGCAAGATCAATACATGACACAATGACTTATGTGGAAACCCAATTTGGGAAAAACCACCAGTAACATGCTACTTGATTTTCACTCTTCTAAAGTGATGCCTTGTTAAAAGCCTGCCCTGTTAAAGGCTTACAACACACTGTTAAATGTGACCTTGTTAGAGGATTTCACCAAACTGTTAGGAATGGGCCCGGTTAAAGGACTTTAGAACATTCACTTGGAATGTCACCCTGTTAAAGGATTTATCTCGTGGCTATCAAACCAACCTAAGTCCATAGGATTTAAACTAACTGTTACAATTGCTAGAAAGTAACAATAATGGCCTTTTGATCTGATATAACTTACAACATACTTTGCAGATTTCATATCACACTTTCAGTTCAATCCTTATGCTTGGCTTCAATCACTTTAGCTCTGATTGCTTGTCTTCTTATCAAGCTTCGTCTCCTTGAGTCTTCTTACTCATCATGCCAATGCATCCATATCTGGGGTCTTCTTATTGAAATAGAGTAACTATGCTCTCTTTCCTCCTTATCACCTCCTTCAGCATTTTATGCTTTCATGCTTGACCACCTCTCTCTCTCTCTTTTCTTCATGAACTTATGACTCATTAAATAGAAATCTGATTTTGCCTTTGCCGCTCAATTCTCCTTCTCCAATTTTAGGGTTTCAAAATGGATTAGGTAGGATACAATGTATCTACCTCATATCTTGTTCTCATCTAGAAACTTCATCAGTTGTATCCTTAGAAATGTTTTACATGGTGTTATGTGCCACCATCTCACCATTCTTATCTTCCATTTAATTCACAAACTTCTAGATAACAACCTTGTCGGCTTAGATCTGGCGAATCTTTGATTTTCAAAATAATGCAGCAACTCGGCATTATTGTTTTTACTGGTGCTTGACATCTTTGTGTTTCTCGGCACTATTGGTTTTACTGGTGCTCGGCAATTGTATTTGCTCGACACTTGATATCACTCAACACTTGAAGTTTACTCGACACTTGAAGTTTACTTGGCACTTGATGTTGATCTTGCTCAGCTTCAACTAGGAATCTGCTCAACACTTACTAGCTTGCTCGACTCCTTCTCTCTAATGAACTTTAATTAGGCTTTACAGATGTCTTAGCTAAAACCTTACATCTTTGATATGTTTTAGTGTGCCCACTCTCTGTGTCTATAGTATGTCATCAAATACACTTTTTCATCAATGGCTTAGTTGATCCTTGTACTTCATTACAACATCATAACTTCAACCTTTCTCTAGGTGTACTAGTTACATCTTATTGATTGCCTCCTCCTTGTCAATCAACTAATTGATAGTATTTGGATCACTAAAGCAATTGTCATTCCTGCAAGTAGCAAGTTTGACATCAATGACAAAACAATGATTGAGAACATTCTTTACCATTTCCATATATCATTCCAACAACTTTCCTCATGATCTTTTCAATCATTTCCAACACATTATGTCTATTAATAGTATGTGTCCATTACTTATAAGATCAATACATTTCTATAATCATATGTAAACTTGGAATATGAAATTGAGTACTAAAGACACTAAGAGAACCACAAAATCCAGGATGATATATACATAACCAAAACATCAAAGAAGCCTAAAAACCAAAAACAGATGACAAAGGGCTAAAACATCTCCCTAAAACCCTACTTCAGGAAAACCATGAGAACCTCTAAGATGTCATTAGGATTTTCAACTTGGAAGTTGGGGGGGAGTTCAAAATTAGCCTAGAACTTGCTAGTCTTGTCTGCATTAGGAGTGCAGAAGATCAATGCCTCCAAATTTTCAAATGAAACCCCCAGATAGATGCATGCATAAAAGACATTGAGGTATTCTATGAGCCAATCCCTATTGGCTTCTATGCCCCTCTAGTGCAAGAGAAAATGAATACTTGCCTCCATTTTTGGCCATTGAATGTAGAATGCAAGGCTCTCCTAGATAATAAGGGAAGGACGACAATAGGACATGTCTAGCTCAGGGGAGCTTGGGGGATACACCATATATTTTTTAGGAAGCGGGATACAAAACTTGCTATCAATGCTCCTAACCGCATGCTCCAAACTCTTTCTCCATGTTGGCTAGAATATATCACATGAGAGTTGAATAATTTTGTCTTGGTCCACCTTGGCTCTTGCTAGATAGCCTATGAAGTTGCTATTCATCCACCAAGTATACTTGTAGTCAAACATTCCTTCTCCAATGACCCTACCCACTGCAATTCTCGACATGTCATCTAAGGGATTCAATATTCTGTTCCAACATTCTAGAGTTACATTGTCCCAAAAGGCCATCATGCAGGCTTCTTTGGAATAAAAACACCATAACGTTGGTATCCATTGCCCCGGATAATGAAAAACTAAACCTTTGATTAGGAAACCTCCATAAAAATAGAACACTAGAATGATCTAGATGGAGACTAACATGCCCTCAATAATGATGATGTCATCCAACCAAGCATGAGGATAACAAAAGAACAAAGGTGGAATAGCCTGGAATCTCATCATGACATAGTCAAATTAAGAAACTATCATTAAACATAGACCCTAACTTCGAGAAACTTAAAGGGGAACATAGACATGCCTAAAAAGAATTCAAACAAACACCTACATTGTAAACTTCACACTCAAAATGAAGCTCATGCAAAAATATGATGCTCTATAATCAAAATTATAGATAAAGGGACATAATACAAGGAAAATGCAAAAAAACCCCTAATGCAACACATCTTTGGACAAAATCAAATCTCTTACTAGGTGTATGTTATCACCATCTGCACCTTTGTTTGCAAGATGATCTGCTTTATAGTTACCTTCACAATAAATGTGTCAAATTTGACTATCCTCAGAAGTATCTAGAAGATCTAAGACTTCTCCAAGTCTAGAATTGAGGATCCAGTTGGGAGTAGAGTGTTTCCTAATTGCGTTCAAAATGATCTGAGAATCACTTTCAATAACTACTTTTGACACCCCTACCTCAATACATAGAAGCAACCCCATTTTGAGTGCTTCTAATTCAGCCAAATTGTTAGAGGTAGGCCTGATGGCCATAGCCTTTTTTGCTATCCATTGACCCAAGTTTTTGTTGATAATACAACCTATACTTGCTATGGAAGGATTACCTCGGGCGGCCCCATCAAAATTGAGTTTGAACCAACCCTTCGGAGGTGGGGACCATATACAATTGGCTCAAAATATATAAGAGGGGGGTTAATCAAATTGGCCCAATTTTTTTTCATGATACCATCCAAGTGAGAGAAGGAACCTTCTTCTTTCATGCACTTTCTAAGATGTGAATTAGTGACCTCCATGATGCTAGCCTCAATTTTAAGGATCAATTCCTTGAACTTAAGTTTTGAATCACAGAAGATGCGCCTATTTCTCTCCTTCTAGATCTCCCAAGATACAATCAATGAACAAATATTCCAAATCTTACTATAAATGCCCATACCCAAATTAGAAGGCCAACCTCTAAGGATGTCCTAGAAAGATTGAGAAAATGACGAATGCCAATCCAACCTAAATCTAAGCCACTCCCAACATTTTTATAAGAAAGGACATTTATATAGTAAGTGGTCCATGTCTTCAGAGTTTTTTTTGCATAACACGCATCTGGAGGGACCTTGAATCTTGAATTTACCAAGCCTATCAGCTATTAGAATCCTATTTTGGAATGCTAACCATAGGAAGAAACTTGCCTTAGGAAGGAAAGCCACATCCCAACAAAGCTTGAGTGGGATATCAACCCTATCTTAGCTTTGGGAATGTAATAAAGCTTTGTATCCATCTTTAACTCTGTAATTTCCATCATTACTTGTAGCCCAAATAATTTCATCTTTCTTCTTTGATTGCTTGATAGGCCTATCAACCAGTATCTTGTTAAAAGCTTCAACTTCTGCCGAATCTACACCCAAGCCTTCCACCGATTTCTAGACCCAATTATCAACCCCATTCAATGAGATTTTAGTTTTATAGTTACTAACTTTGTTCCCCCATACAAAAATTAACAAATCTTTTAAATTTTTAGGGAATGCATTGTAGACTATAGGAGGATGGTCATCCCAAGAATCTTCCCAGAATAAGACCTCATCTCCTATACCAATGTCCCATGTAAGAAACTTGTCTATAAGATCATGACATTTCAGCATAAAGTTCCAGCTTTTGGAGCCCCTAGGGGGATTGATCATTCTGAAGATTGAAATAGGGTCCTTTGCATTGAGATATTTTTTATAAAGAATCTTAGGCCCATTTTTGATCTCTTTCATTATACAGATGCCAAATCAATTTTGCTCCCAAGGCTTCGTTTTTCCATTTAAGGTTCTTTATACCTAGGCCTCCTAGTTCCTTAGGTTTGCAAATGTTTTCCCATTTGATGAGTGCTAATTTTTTGTCCTCTTCACAATCCTTCCATAAAAAATTCCTAAGTTTAGCTTCAAATTTGAGACGATGACACTTAGACGGAGGGAAGCAGGAAAGGGGGTATATAGCAATGGCTGACAGAATAGAACTAATTTTAGTTACCTTTCCTACTTTAGAGAGCCATTTGTTTTTCCAAACCCCAATCTTGGTGTCTAATTTTTCCATAGTGTTGTGCCATACCTTGCAGGATTTAGAACCCTTCTCTAGCACAATTCCCAAGTATTTATATGGGAATTGTCCTTTTTTTATACCCCATCAACTCACAAATCTTGTCCTCTATTTCTTTTTTCAAGTTTATAAAGAAAATCTCAGATTTAGCCTCATTTACCTTTTGCCCGGAGGCCATCATATACAATTTTATGATTGATTTAAAGCCCGAAGCTTCATAAATAATACTCTTACCAAGAAGAATTGTGTCATCAACATATTGTTGGTGTGTGATATTAGGTAAATTTTTGGCAATAGTAATAGATGAAATTGTCTATTTATGGTAAGTGTTTGTTAACGCTCTTCCAAAGGCTTTAGCCATAATGATGAAGAGTGAGGGTGATAAGGGGTCACCTTGCCAAATATGCTTTGAGATTTCAAAGAAGCCTTCAGGCATTCCATTGATCAAAATAGATATTTTGGGAATAGAGATAAATTTAAAAATAAGCTTAATCCATTGATAAGAGAATCTAAAAGCTTTGAGAACCTTACATAAAAATCTCTAATCAACCATATCATATGCTTTTTGGATGTCTAATTTCATAAACATACACGGGTCTTTACTTTTGCCGGCCAAATGGATCGTTTCTTGAATAGTAATAATGTCGTCAAGAATAGATCTACCAGGAACAAAACTAGTTTATTCCTCAGAAATTAGCTTTGGTAAGAAACCCTTTAGCCTATTTTCCATGATCTTGGAAAAAATCTTATGAATCGTATTACATAAGGTGATAGGCCTGAAATCCCCTGCAAGTTTCGAATCATTTTTTTTGGGGATCAATGTAAGAAAGGTAAAATTAATTTCAGATAATAGAGCTCCTCCATTTCTTGAAGCTTCAATGGCCTTCCATAAATCAATACCAATTATATCCCAACATTTCTTAAAGAAGAAAGCCTAAAAACTGTTAGGTCTAGGAGATTTATCAGGATTTATATTGAAAACAACCAACTTTACCTCTTCCAAGGTTATAGGTTTATTTAAAAACTTATTATCCTCAGCTATAATTAATTTAGGTGTAAATTTAAGCAACTTATCTTGTGCTTCTTTATTTGACCCTTTGTAGTTGTTTATGATTTCTTTAAAACGAGTTACGAAAGTTTCAACAATTTCACTTGGGTTCTCAACCCAAGAACCCAGATGATTTTTAATACTGGTTATCTTATTTTTGGATCTATTAAATAAAGTAGAATTATGAAAGAATTTTGTGTTTCGATCCCCTTCATCCAACCATTTTTCCCTAGATTTTTGATGCCAAAAAATTTCCTCTTTGGATGAAATTGTTTCTTGGTTAGCCAGAAGATCTTTTTCTAGCAAATAACTTTCTCTGTTCATTCCATTCTTAACAATTTCGAGATTTAGATTTCTTAATTGGTTTTCTATCTCTAGTTTTTCTTTGAAAATATTATTAAAATGTTCTTTATTCCATCTTAAAATGTGCTCTTTTAACATTTTTAGTTTGGAAACAAAAATGAACATCTTAGAACCTTCAACAAAGTCTTGTGCCCAGCAATTTTTAATATTTCTAATAAATTCAGGGTCTAAGAACCACATTTTTTTGCATTTAAAAGGATTCCTAATGGGTTTAGAAGGTTTTGAAAGTTCTAGATGAACCAAGTAGTGGTTGGACCCAACGATAGGCAAAATAGAAGATTGAAAGTTAATATTGTTTTCATCTAGATCACCTATAATAAAAAACCTACCCAATTTCTTCGCGATAAATGTAGAATCTTTCCTCCTATTCTTCCAAGTGAAACTCCCATTATTAATGGGAACATTGATCATATCATGTTTTTCTATCCAAGCTTTAAAAATTAGAGATGATTGCGGAAGGTGGTGAATACCACCTATTTTTTCAGCAATATCTAAAATAGTGTTGAAATCTCCTCCTATGAAAAAGGAATTGTCCTTGGAGTTGGAAATAAAATGACTAATTTCATCCCAAACATCTTTTTTATCGATATAGCTAATAGGACCATATACATTAATAAGAATAAACTACAAATTAGACTCGAGACTCTTGATGCTGGTACTAATCCAGTTAGAACTACAGTAAAGACAACTTAGTGAAACCTTCCTAGGATTCCAAAAAACTCCTAAACCCCCAAACACACCTATAGATTCTTGAAAAATGGAACATTAAAAACCTAACATTTTATCTAATTTTATACCTTCATCCTTAATTTAGTTTCTTGAACTATTATAATTTCTAAATCAAAAGTTTAAGAAATTGTTTTACTAACATTTTCTTGCTAGGGGCGTTTAGTCCCCTAGTATTTCATGTGGTTATCTTCATACCTCTTTGGGAAGGTGCTTCCCTTTCCCAATGTTAAGTAGTTGATCAATCTTCTGCTATTCTCTGTTGAGTCCTTTTGCTTCCTTAAGATCCTTTAGTGATCTTCTACCTCTTTTACCCTTCATTTTGCCATAGTTGGGAGAACTCAGACCTACCTAGTTCTTCTGGATCCCAAGATTCTCTAATAATTTTCCAAAATTCCGATTGTTGATTTTCTTCTTTTCATCTATCCCCTCTATGTCTTCATGTTCTAATTCCTTAATAATCTGATTGATTATGCAAGGCTGAGAATCCACTTTAGTATCCTTACCTGCCATATTTTCCAAGTTGATCCCATTATCTGTATCCTTGGGGCATGAGCCACTAGTCTGAATCTATTTCTTAGCATTATCCTCTATCTCTATACACCTCAGATCTCTTCTTAGATCTTTGCAAGAATAATTATCACCACCTAATTTGATGATTCTTTGTATCAATGCTGCCTTATGTGCCTCTATACTGTTAACAATGTCCTCAAAATAGAAGACTTAAACTAATTCATCTGTTAGCTATTCGAGATCCTCATCTCTTGCATTCAGATCATATAATTCTTCCTCCATCTTACCTTCTTTGTTTAGGAAATCTTGCACCTCTTTTAATAAGGATCTCTTTGCCTTATAAGAATCAACTTTATTAGAATACTCTACTAGAGTAAATGGAGAATTTATGATATTTGATGGAGTCTACCAAAACTTGGAAGATTTGTTGAAGTATTCTTTTCTCGGTGTGGTTTCTAAAGGTTCCAGCATCTGACATTGTTTCACTATGGGTGTTTCCTTTAAAGGTACATGAAACCCCTTTAAATTTGATTTGTCTTCAAATAATATAAAATTTTCTATGTCCACAATATTGACATGTTTGGAGACCCCTAAATCCTTGATTTGCTGACAGATGTGCAACAAATTCACTGTATCTACATTGTTTGTAGAAATAGTTTGCATATTTTTGGAGGCTGTGTTAACCAGATCATTCAACACCTGTTGTTTACTTCTTCTAGATTCTATAGAACACTGATCCCTTGTTGTCCTGCCTGATTGTTCCTGGTCCTACACAAGCGTCTCTCCATTTGTCAATATTTCTTTGTTATCATCTAGTAGTGATCCCTGTTTTGTGATGATCTTGACAGGTTCTTTTTAATGTTCTTTTTCCTTTTAGTTGCACCATCCTTACCGGTTGAGGAATCCGACTTCATGTTCTATTCAACCATAATAACAAATTTAAGTCTTTTCCTAGATTCTGAATTACCTTCAATGATAGCCTTACTTCCACTTTGGAGATCTGTTTGAGCCTTGCAATTTTTATACTCCAGATTAGAAGGATCCAAAATACATGGTTGAACCCTCAATTTCATTATCTGTTCTTTGAAGTTTGGAAGTATATTATGAAAGTTTTAGGTGCACGGTATGGTTTCAAAGTTTGTTTCCTTGCACTTCTCAATCTTAATAATTTCTAAAATCTCTCCTTTGAAATGATGTAGATAGCAATCATATGAAGCTCTTTTTGTTACAACTTTCCTTATCCCCTGAATTAATTGATTGTATTTTATCTTTATGAGAAATTTAACATTATTATCATACTAGCACGATGAGTCTATGCCTAGGAGCTCTCCCAAGCCAAACCCTAAAGATGAATCTCTATGTGATTTAGCTCTAGAGGCATGGACTAAATATTAAACCAGATCGAACACATGAAATCTAGATTATCTACATTGAGATTAGGATTCCAATCAATAAATTTGACAATATACCCATTAAAGAAATACTCTGATACATTAATAAATTGGTTTTTAATGCCTTCATTGCTACATTGTAAATAAAGAACAGTAGTTGAATAATAAGATATACTTACCTGAGATCCGTAGTTTTCTTCTAACCAATTAGAGAGAAAAATCAAATCTTCCTTAGATCCACACCAAATTGAAAAGATTCCAAATTTTTTGCACTTATTCCAAGCTTCTTCAATTTCTTTCCCAAGAAGGGAGATGGAAGGACATCTTTGGGAGAAACTTGAGGATAAAGTATGCCCTTAAGGTTTATGGAAGCCCTTAGAGCTGAATTCTTAGGACGACGATGCAGAGGAATATATGAACCATGTCATTCGAAACCAGTAGGGGATACATTGCCTGATCTAGGAGGGGTTAAGAATGAAGATGGTTCTACCCTAACAGGCTTTGCAAGATGAAGGACTAACTTACCAAAATTGGGTTGAGCATATTTCATAAGGTAAAAAACCCTAATTTGCTCCTCTAGGCTATTTAAGGTGAAGGACGACATTGAGCGATGGTGGATTGACAAATCTGAGGCATGGTATGAAGAATCTCCCTGCACCACTTTGGAAGACCTCAGTTTCTATTTTGGATCATTCTGCTAGTTTACATTATGGTAGTTGTGCTTATCGCTACCTTCCACTTTCTCCAAAGTAGAGAATTTGTTTGAGAGTTTAACCTCGAAATTAGATTTAGGGTTCTGTACTCTTTGCAAAGATGCTCTATACCTCTTTTATGGCACATATTTGGTGTTTTTGCCAATTTTTACCCAAGGATTGGAATCCTTGAATTGATGGATGGTATTCTACTTTGCACTTTTTGTAAGTTCGCTGGAGTTCGCCATTTTTATCATGACTTCACAAGAAACCTGATTAGATTATTATTTATAATTCATACTAGTTGCATACTTATTTTTATTTTATAAACATATAATTAAATAGTTAGATTTATTAAAAAATATTTTTATTATTATTAATTTTAGAAAATAAAAAATATTTATTTAAAAAAAAAGATTATTTATTTATTAATGTCGATAGGCATTCTACAATGGCAGAATGGGTGGAGTGGGATGGTGTAAATGTGTTAATGTTAACTTTTATTCTTCTAGGTTAAATTTGACAACCATATACATGTCAAAAGTTTAAATTTTATTATAAATAAAAAATACTTTTAATAAAAATTTAATAAATACCACATAAAATATTTTTTTAAATTATAATATTTGGAGATATAAATCATCCATTTTTTTAGAAATTAAAATAAAAAGCTTAAGTTAGTAAAAAATTAAATAAATAGAAATAATTTTAGATGTAGTAAATTAAATTATAATTATTTTGTAGTGGATATCCATTGACATTTCTTTAGATAGATTTATTTAAGATATCTAGATTTATTTAAGATATCTATACTAGTTTATTTTAGAAATTAAATAAATAAATACCACTTATTTTCTTATAAGCATTTTTATGCTGAGAGGTGTAACCTACAGTGGCAGAATGGGGGGAGGTGAACTGTTGTGACCGTGTTAATGTTAACTTTTTAAAATTGAAAATTGAAGGCCGACTAATATTGTATTAAATGAATAGTTGCATCCCGTAAAATTAATGTATAAATATACCTTCCATACCCAATATCTTAAATAAACGAACTCGACACAGAAACCTGTTGTTTGTCAGAGGCATAATTCAAGAAAAAAAATTGTTGGAAAAAGGTTTGCATAGTTCTTGGCCATGTAAGATGCTTTATTCCAATTCTTTTAATTTTTGTGTCTTTGTACTCATCTCTACTTTTGGCTTTCATGATTTCTAGTATTGGCTTTCACGTGGGGGATAGAAATTTATGTATAAACTCTGAATGCATCTGCTCAAATTGAGCTTATTACAAGACAGATCAAGTGTAGGGATTGTTTCTTCCTTACACTAAGTCCTAAAACAACCATCTTGTAAATTGTTAAGGTTGTCTCCAATATATTTCATTACTACTATATGAAATCCTACAATTTTCATACTACGACAATTTGAATTCACACTGTGCATCACCCTAATGCATGTCATCAAACTATTGATTGGAAATACATAAGAGTTTATTTTTTAAGGTATCTACAATGGCATAATATTATGAGAGAAGGTTTTTCATTTTCTACTGTTACTCTTATGCCTATAATGACAACCCTAGATTAATAGAGGTTCTCATATAGAAAATAATTTTGGTATTGTGTAATATTCTTTGAATTAGCAGAGTAGAAAAAGGCATTTGGTGCCATAGCTGGCAAGCACATGGGGGATGCCTGATTCTTTTGAGATGCATCTCAATAAACTGCTGAACTTGTGTATATTAGTTTTAATTGTTGAACCTGTGACCTTTGTAATTTTTCGAGCACATGCTAAAGGGAAAAAATTAACCATTAAGATATTTTAGCTTAATATATTCTTTTATTTTGGTTGAATTCCCTTCTTATGACAATTTGAATAAGATATTTGAATACAAAAGGCAGTTTTAATAAGATATTTATTTAGAATGGAATGCGTTTTAGAATTCTAATAAAAAACCACAATATGGAATGCATTTTAGAAATCCCTGCTTAATAAAACTACATATATTAAGCTGAAATAATGGTTAATTTTTTCCGTTTAGCATAATACTACAACAATTTGAATACACATGGTGCATCACCCTAACGCATGTCATTAAACTATTGATTGGAAATATATAAGAGTTTATTTTTTAAGGTAAGTGTCATTGATGATCCAAGACCCTGATTTAGCAAATTCTTGATTGGACAACATATTCTGAATCCTTTATGTAATGCAATGTAATCTGCTGCATGAAGATTTTATTCATTTCTCCATTTTATTTGCTCAATGCCTGTACTCTTTTATTCTCTCTCTATTTATAGAATCTTTATTTAAAAAAAAGATAAAATGAAATCATTGTTATTAATTTACACTTTGCTTTCTCAAGAGCAACAGTGCCTATTTCATTTCTACTTCTATATTTTTCATTTTTGACTCTTTTATTCTCTTTATATTGAATTTTAGACGTGAGTGCTATTGATGGATATGCGGGGAATGCTACTGAAATAGCGACCTAAGTTTCTCAGGTGATTGCATTTTTTAGAATCTTTACAATATTTTTTATATCAGGAATGTTTTTTTTTTTTAATCAAGAATGTATTGATTTGTGAAAAATGATAGTAAAATAAGTCATTTTGATTCATATTTTTTTATTTTATAACATAAAAGTTAATGAGATAATTATAGGAGGAAAATGACTACAACCATATTGTAGATTTATAGTTTAATATGGAGAGTGGGCATTTGAATTTAGAGAAAAGTTAGTAAGCAGTAATCAAATATAATCCCTGCCTACATTAATTTAGTTTTGATGTATTGAGACTGAGATTGAAGTTGACACTATGCATCCAAAGGAACTATGCTTAATTTCTTGGGTCCCATTTGTTATTTGATTCCAAAAGTGAAAATTATGGATCATCCAACTATATATCCTATATCCTTTATACTATATATATTCACTAGAAAATATATTGAATATGCTATTAGTTTTTTAAGGCTATGGTTTTCCTTTTGTTTTAAATATTTAAAATAATATATAGTTCAATATATTTTATGTTTTATTTGTTTGTGAAAGATTACTAATTTAAATCCTATTACTTTTAAAGTTATCAAATTCATATTTTCTAGAATGCCTCATCCAAGACTAAATTTTGAGAATGAAGACCAATGAAGACAACACCAAAGAGAATATGCTCATAATTATATGAGACAATGATGTGAACAAAGGAATAATGCTCAAAGAGAGGAAGCTACAAGTCCTACAAATGAAGAGCAACAAATACAACATAGAGAATATGCACGAAATTATATAAGATAACGATGTGAACAAATAATTAATGTAGAAAGAGAAGAAGAAAGAAATCATCGAAACCAACTTGATAGAGAAAGACATGTCAAACATAGGGCAACTATGATAGTGGAAGAGATTGAAGAAGAAATGAGACAACATGCAAATAAGATGAGAGAAAATTGTACACAAACATCTTAGGATAATCAAAATATAATGAGAAGACAAACAAAAAGAGCTATGAACCTAGACAAGTTGAATGAAAGAGAAATACAAAAAACACAACTATGTAAATGCGACTCAAATCAAGGACAAGCTTAATCTCATGAAAATGGTGGGTTTAGTTCCAATGGGATGAATTCTATGAAAATAGGTCATGTTCTACAAACACCAACTAATAAAGTAGAGGATCTTATGAATGTTGATTCAGGCAATTATAATTTACAACAAGAATTGACATCTCAAATAAGAAGACAAAGACAATTGAAAAGAACACAAAATAGAATGGATAGGGGGACAATCAATACCATTCAAAATAACAGAATTGACTTGAGGACATTACAAATAATGTTTCAAAATGGACTAGATAAACTTGCTATGCCGAGTATGTGCTACATTTGTCAAGAAAGTTATCTTTCAATGAAGGTTGCATGGATCCCCGAAGGCCCTATTTGTCATTGATGTTGACAAGAAAAGAATGAACATCAATTTTTAGCATCAAACAACATGGATCCCAGTCCACAATCATTACAACTTTCCAAAAAGAGGGAAAATGGTTTGTAGGTAAGATAATTATATAGATTCATATGTTTTTTTACTAAGAAATGAAAAATTAGTGTATAAGCTAATATTTTTCTTTATTTTTTAGGTATAATGCACCATGGCCATTACATCTAGATGGATGAAGATTATTTGAAGATCCAACAACAGGAGATAAATATGAACCAACAAGAAATGATGATTGAGTAAACACACATAATCGTACCATACTTCAGTTATGGAGAGTAAATGTAGATTGGCAACCTGTTCTTTCAAGACATGCTGTAATGAATTATATTGCGAAGTATGTAGCAAAATAGAGAAGAGTTCTAAGACATATCATCAAATGTTGGTAAGACTTGCAAATATTGAAAATCTAGATGAAGCAACATTAAAGGCATATAAGAGACTACTAACTAAAACCTTGATTGAAAGAGACTGTAATGAACCCATTTTGGGGGTCATTCATTTTTTGTGCGACTTTTATTTTATTTATATTCTTTTGCCATATTTTTCTCCTAATGATTTTGATAATCTTCTATTTGCTTTGAGATTGCGGAACGCTCCTCCTTTCCCTTTATATTTTTCCTTACTTATGAGTTTCAACCCATTTGATGTGATCATGAAGCCCTCCTTTTTATTATGCCCTTGTTGGAATTAGATTGACAAACTTCTTATAGCTTGCAATTTGAAAGGATTTCACCTCTTCATGTATGATAGGGCACATCTCCTACCAATCATCCTTCATGTTCTCTCCATTAGATGTAGGATAAGGTTTAGTTTATAAATGTTTATTGAATTATATTTAAATGTGTATTAATGATAATATAATTTTATATTATCATCAAATGATTGAATAGATTATAAATATTTATCTTAATTATACAATTTTATTCAATATAGATTAAATGTTTTATAATTATATTTTATGTATATTGAATAATAGCTATATTTTATAGGGTATATGTTATCATTAAATATGTTATATAATATTGTATGTTATTATAACATATTCAAATATATGTTGTTATAAATATAATACCATATTGTATTATTGTTTATATTAATTCTTGTATCATTAATATATATTATATTGATTAGTCTATTAATCAATTTATGATAATTATCATTAGTTATTAATATCATATATATTCAAATGTGAATATATTATAATCTTCTTTGGTTTCATAATGTAATTATAATATTTATTATTATCTATTCATTATTATTCTTAATTATTATCATTGTATAATATGTTATTCAAATATTCATATATCCTTAAATTTGGGCCCATGACAGAGACATTGGTGCACAAGAAACATGTCATATATTATTATAGTTTCCATTAGTAGAAAGTAGCAAAGTATTTGTTATATTAAATGTTTCAAGAGAGGTGTTCAAGCCAATGATAAAGAATGAAGAAAATGATGATGAAGCTCACCTAAAACTTTTCATTGAAGGATATATGTATAGACCATATGCAATGGAAAGTGTCACACTAATAGATGAAGCTAGATCTTGGACTTATAACTCTAGAAGAAAATGAGATAATAAATGGCAAGCAAGGACAATGACAGCTATTGTGAGAGTGTTTCCAAGATTTACAAACATTGCTTCATGAAACTCACAAAATTGGGTTGATTTTTGTTGGTTAGAGTTATTATTATACAATCCAATTCATAATATACAAAGAGATATTGGAGTAGATGATACTACAATTGTATCCAATTGGGAGTCCCTTAATTATAATCCATGACATGTGGATAGGTGGACTATTGAAAATGAATCTAAAAATAATGTTGAAACTCATGATGATTCTGAAGATGAAAATGAATTACCAAATAATCAAAATATAATTGAGCATGAGTGGAAGATAATATCAAGACTACATTGTGGAAAAATGATGGATCTAACAGAAATAGATATTCTGGGAAGAAGAGATATTGACAGACAAAATCCATGGAGTGTAGAATATCGACGAGAAGAATACATAAATAATATAATACATTTTATCAATGCTATGAAACAAAATGATTTACTTATACCTAAAGATATGATCATGAGTATATCATATGAAACTTTAGGTGCTAAGCAAAATAAAGCACTTGATATTATTATGACACATTATAATCAAGGTGAACATGTCATGCCATTATGTATGATAATTCAAGGAACAACTGGAACAGAGAAATCATATCTAATTCAAGCCATTCATCAAGCTCTTTATGATGCATCAACACCACAAAGTTCTCCCCTATTATTATTAGCACCAATTGGAATTGCAACTTTTAACATTGGCACATCAACAATTCATTCAACCTAAGAATTCCTCTTACAGATTTTTTTGACTTACAAGGCACGAGGCTCACGACATTACAAGAAGAAATTCAACATATTAGGTACATATTAATTGATGAAATGAGTTTTATTGTTCAAAATTTTTTACAAAATATAGATTCAAGATTACATCAAGCTTTTCCAGAAAATTCAAACATGAATTTTGGAGGAAGATCGATTATTTTAGTAGGAGATCTGGGACAACTACCTCTTGTTAGTGAAAAACCACCTTATGATAGTAATGTTCATGCAAATTTATTATGGGAAGAGTTCAAGACTATTGTTACTTTGGATAAAGTGTTCAGACCAGAAGGTGAAAATGAAGACCAACAAAGGTTTCACCAATTACTCACTAATATATGAGATGCAACTCCAACTATAGATGATTGGAAATTATTAATGACAAGGACATATGTTTCATTGCCCCAAAATTTTTAAGAGGAATTTGATAGTAATATTCATCTATTTGCAACAAATGATAACATTCATAACCATAATGTGCCTACAACATTGCATCAAAAGAAGGAAGTACTAATCCAGGGGGAGATCAAAATGATGAACCAGATGTTGAATTGTTACTTGCTAAGGATGCAAGGGTCATGTTAACATCTAATTTATGGATTGAAGTAGGACTTGTCAATGGAGCTTTGGGATACATTCGAAATATCATATACAAACTTGGAAATGATCCACCAGATCTACCAACATATGTTATAATTGAAGTTGACAATTACTTTGGAATGCCATTTGAAGACGAAGCTCCACAATTAATTCCCATTTCTCCAATACAAAGAGGGTGCACATGTCAATTTCCCTTATGTTTGGCTTTGAAATTAACTATCCATAAATCAAAGGGATTAACACTTTCCAAGGCAACAGTTGACATTGAACCAAGAGAAAGGACATGACTAATATTTTTTGCTATATCACAAGTTAAGTCTTTGGATGGACTTTGAATTTCACCACCATTTTCTTATGATTGTTATGAAAAGATGAAGACAAGGAAGCAACTTGTGAAAAGGAAAGCAAAGGAGGAATGACTCAAATATCTGGAAAGAGATTAATTGTATTCATTGTATATACTATATTTCAATATCTATAAAACATAATGGATATATGATAAGTGTCATGCTTTAAAAAGAATATTTCAGATTAAAAATTTAATAGATTTTAGTTTTACATGTTGCGCTGCGTATGCCACTAGCTTAGATATCTTTATACATCTATCTAAAACACATCGAGAGATATCAATCTCGAGGTGCCTATTTCAATAAATAGTTATTGAGAATAGATAGGCACCTCGAGATTGATATCTCTCGACATGTTTTAGATAGATGTATAAAGATATCTAAACTAGTTTTAATATTAATCATTTTTAAAACTCTTAATTGGATATAACTTATTATATATTTAATAATACAAATGGAGTTATAAGTTTATAATTATATATTTGTGATTTAGTTATATTTTAAGAGAATTTCTAGTGGAGTTCATTATATAATCGCCTAGTTATGAATATTTAATATTATGAGAGGAATTATAAATAATTTAATTAAAATTAAAATCTTAAGTTTGAATTATTTCTAGTTGCATATGAACAAAAGGAAAAGTAAATATTAATATTGGACTTAATTATAAGGCAAATTAATATTTTATAAATGAAATTGATATTAATATTTAATCTAACAATATATATTTTTGTTATTAATTAAGTCATTTATGATTTAATATTATTTAAATTAATAATATGATAATATTGCATGACATTTTATATGCACAAAAAGATCTAACATTTAAATACTTATTCATTTATATAAGTATATTAGCCTAAAAAATTATGTAAACATGTATATTCTTACTTTATTGCTAAAAACATCCTTATGACTCTATCTAAACATGGAAAATGATGAAATTAAATCATATGGCTGAAAATTGTGTGTTTCTTAATTTTTTTGGATTAATATAAAAATAGGTTTTGAGGGCACCTGTAACCTCATAAAAAAAAAAACCATCAATAGGCATTAAGTCTAGAGTAATAGACAATCAAATAACTTAGGTTTTATAAGGACTCAAAATATCAGAGATAATACATTACAATTCAAATCAAAATCCCTAAAGGAAAACACCCAAAAATTGCTAGAAAAACTAGGACCAATAGACACAATCAGGACCAGAGACTACAACCAAAGACCATAAATGACACAGACATAAACAAAAAGAAACAACACCACACTAAATGACCTCCTTCACCACTTTGGTTAGTCTCTTCTCAAGGCCCAAAACCTCTTCAATTGACTCCCTAGCAGTGGAAGCCAAACCCACTTCAATAGCCCTCTTCATGCTCTGCCTAGTTCGCTTACTGGGACCACAACTTAAAGAAGCAACCATAGGGGAAACAATATCCTTGAAATCTCTCTTTCCTAAACTAGTCGCGACAACACATAGGTTGGAGGTAGTCATATTCATGTTCTGCTCACTATATTTGACAAGTCATAGAAGTTTGGCCTTATAGTCTAAGAGTATTCATGAAATGTTCCCCATCTTGTTCTCCAAGGCCATCCCTTTATTTTTCTTAGCTTCTAGACTATCTTGCAGATCCTTGACATTCTTCTTTAGTGAATTTATCTCATTGTATATCTAAGTATCAACCATGAGAGAGATGTCAACCCATATTTTTTCTTTATGGAGGAATTCAAGATTTCCTTGATGCTCTTCTCCATCCATCTCATCTAGTTCATCATAGGAATAGTTGCGGTTCTCCTTACCTTAATCAATTTTAAAATATTCAGGCCTAATGTCAACTATCCCACCAATCAAATTATTTTTAGTCTCAACCCCCAAATCACCACCTGACTCTTCAACAATTTGGTCCATGCTCAACACATTCTCCATAGGCTTCTCCAAAGGACCAATCTAGGCTTCTGACAAATCTTCCTCCTTTTTAGAAAGCCCCTCATCGTCCCTTGTATCAGACCTCAACATTTTTTCCTTCACATGAACCATTTTAGTCTCTAAGGGGTTAGCATCTAGCTTAGTCTCAATCCTTTTCTTCTTCTTAGAATCAGGGGTCTCAATGGTGTCAACCTTAATATCTGACTCCTTTGAGATAGTACTAGTCTTATTCATAGTTTTCACATAGATCTCTGCCTAGCTCCCAAAGTAACCCTCATTATTTAAACTAGAACCTCTACTTTCAGCAAGAATCTCTTTGTCCTGGTGTCTTGCTTTGGCCTATTTCTCATCCATCTCAAAGTCCTTTTCATCCTTTGATTTAGTCTCCAAATCACAAATTTTGGCTTTCTTCTTACCCTAACCAGAGTCCATTTTCCTCCTTTTATCCAAAGCCAAAACCTCCTCCTTCTTAGCTTTAAATTCATTCTCATAGTCTATATCCATACCCCAAGCCTCCATTTTCTTCTTTCCTTCAAAACCCACCTTACCTTTTTTAACATCACTTTTCTCCATGGGGACCTTAAGCAATTTTTGCTTGTTCTTCATAGAAGACACCGACGCCCCCTAAGCTCTATCCCTACAATATTGTACAATTAGCACGATTAGGTCTTCATGGAGAACAAGTCAACTCTTTTTTTTTATGGTGAGCCTTAAGCCCTTACAATAATGAATTCTTAAGATATTAGTGAAAGGAGATCTTGTCCTTGTGTTGAAAATGATTATGACTTCAATTAGTTGATCAAAACACTAAAATTTTCATGTTTCAACTAAACACAAGAAGGCAATTAAGACCATTTTTCCATAAAGGATTCCACAGGTAATTTGATCTTTGACCCCAAGACTATCTAGCAGGAATGGATTAACTTCTTTCCAAACCTTCCTTATCCTCCTAATACTCCTCCTTTGGATGAACCTTGAAGGGATGAACTTCTTGCTGCTATACCTCAACTAGTTACTCCTCAAGACAACTTTGTATTAATGGTGTCTTTTACTTTATTATAAGTTTGAGAAGTTGTCTTTTTGATGGCTTCTGATAAGGCTCTAGGTTTTGATGGTTTTATGACTATTTTATTTCAAAAATTTTGGGATGTGATTTGTTTTGATCTTCTTAATGTGCTTAAGGAATCTAGGAAAAATTCAACTATGTTGAAATGTTTTAATGCCATGAATCTTGTTCTTATTCCTAAGAATGATGGTCCTCAGACCTTTGCTGATTTTAGACCTATTTAACTTTGTAATACCATTTATATATTATTGCTAAAGCAATCTATTTATGTTTACAAACTTTAATTCCTAGAATTGTTTCTTCTAAGCAAGTGGGTTTTGTTCTTGGGTGCAAAACCATAGATGGTGCTTTGTTGGATCATGAGATGCTACACTCTATTAAAGATCATGACATTCCATCATTTGTTATCAAACTAGACATGATGAAGGCATATGATAGACTTAACTGGTATTTTCTCTTTCATGTTCTAATCAAATTTAGTTTTTCAAGGAAATAGTGTAAATCGGTTAACACATGTATATTAGTTGCTCATTTTTCTATTTTACTTAATGGCTCCTCGCTAGTTTTTTCCCTTTAACCCAAGGAGTTAGACAAGGTGATCCTTTGTCACCCTTTCTTT
The DNA here is from genome assembly GCA_028749045.1 of Cupressus sempervirens. Classification (NCBI taxonomy): domain Eukaryota; kingdom Viridiplantae; phylum Streptophyta; class Pinopsida; order Cupressales; family Cupressaceae; genus Cupressus; species Cupressus sempervirens. The sequence continues at coordinate 363,710,983 of CM053785.1, forward strand.
TCATTATAATGGCAGAGGCATTGAGTCGGTTCATCATTGCTAGCCATACATTTGGGTTTTGGGTTGGAATCCGTATCCTTGGTACTTCTATATTAGTCACCCTTTCTCTTTTTGCTGATGATACTTTATTCTTTGGAAAAGCTTCTATCTTGGAGGCTAAGAATAAGTTAAGAAGGTATTGGAATTATACATTAATGTCTTTGGTCAAAAATTTAGAAACCAAAAATCTAAGATTTATTTGTTTAATATAGCCCCTAGGATTGCTACTAGGATAGTCACTATTTTAGGGTTCCTTGTTGATGAGTTACCTTCTACTTAATTAGGGATTCCTTTAATTATGGGGAATAATAAGCCTTGCTTCTAGTAGTTTGTTCTTGATCATATTAAGGCTAGAGTTGTGGCTTGGAAATCCAAATGGCCTTTGTTATCTGGAAGAACTCTCCTTATCAAATTTGTGCTTTTAGCTATTCCTAATTATTATATCTCCATTTTGTAGGCTCCAAAATCCATTTTAGACCAAACTGATAAATTAATTCATGGGTTCTTGTGGACTGCTAACATGACTGGGGAGAAGAAAATCCCTCTTGTCTCCCTTTTGGATATGTTTTGAATGCTCTTGTTGGGTTTCATAATTTGGCATCTCACAATTTGGCTTTTGGTGGTAAGTTGATCTAGAAATTATTTGCCCATACTAATATCAAATGGTGTCATCTGATGCAAGAAAAATATCTTGAAAACCTTGAGTCTTCTAGGATTATTATTATACTTGATCCTCTTATGGGTTTTGTTGTTTGGAATTTAATGTTAAACTATAGACATCTTGTGACCTCTTTTGTTTCATGGAAGGTTCATAATGGTGAATCAATTAAATTTTGTGTTGAATCCTAGAATGGACTTCCTCCTTTACATACCTTACCCATTTTTTAGGACATTTGGGAAGTTGCTAGATTGCATTGAGGGAATTTGCTGATTGATTATGTAGTGACAATTTAGATTTTCTTGGGAATTATTATTTGGAAAGATTTTTCTAATCTACCCATTGATTCGCTTGTTGTGGCCTCTGCAAATCAATTCTTTTTGGACAAAATTGTAGTGCTATCATCTTTTGATTGCTTATTTTGGACTCCTTCTTCTAATGGGAATTATTCAATTAAACTGGGATACAAGGTTGCCCAAGCTTGGCATGATAATATTCTAAAACAACAAGCTTATATTTTTTGTTGTCATAGCTCTATTTTGCCTAAGGCTAGCTTTTTTGCATGGTTGGTTTTGAGAAAATGAGTTCTTACAAGTGAGAGATTGGTTAGGCTTAATTTTATTGATGCTTTCTCATGTGTGCTTTGTAATCAAGAACCAGAGATCATTGATAATTTATTTTTAAATTTCCCTTTTGCACAAAGGTGTTGGAATTTTGTCATGCAAAAAATGAATCTATATGCTTCTACCACATTTTTCTTGGGATCTCTTTTATTCATAACCCATTTTATTTCCCAAATAAATGTTTTCATGCCTTTGGATTTGTATTCCATTCTTAGTCTTGTGGTGTACTTCGTGGGCGAGAAATAAATGGATTTTTCGGCATTGTTCCCCTTCATTGGATTCTTGTCTGATAAAGTTAGAACAAACCATTTTTGAGGTTTCTAATGCTTATACTAGGAAATTTAAGGGAAATCATATCTTTCCCTCATGGGATAATTTTATTTCTAGGAATTGGAAAGGCCTTTTTTTTTTGTTCTTTTCCTTTTTCTCTTTGACCTAAAGATAAGGTGCAATCTCGCTCCCACATGAAATGGAGTTCACCTTAGGATGGGTATGTTAAGCTAAATTTTGATGGGTCCTCAAAAGGTAACCTTGATAAGTCTAGCATTGGTTTTGTTATTCATGATAGTCTAGGTAGTGTCCTTTGTTTCACATATTACCCCATACCTCCTAGGACTAATAATATGGCATAATTGTATGCTTTATTACATGGTTTGACAACTGCCAAAAGATTAAATATTAGTTCTCTCCATGTTGAAGGTAACTCTTCCATAGTCATTAATGCATGTATCACTAAATGATCTTACTCCTGACAAATTCACTATATTCTCACATAGATCTTGGTCTTACATGACTCTTTTAGTGAATGTTGTTTAACCTATGTATTCAGAGAAGGTAATCAATTGGTAGATTTGCTTGCAAATATGGGTGTTGAGAATGTGTTATTACATTTTCCATCTCCCTATGTCTCCCCTAATCCCTACCCATCCATTTTTAATCTAATTAATTCAGAGGCATGTGCTTAGTATTATTCTTTGAATATGTCTTCCCCCACATGGTGTGTCATTGGGAATCACAAATATTAGTTTTGAAGCCATTATTTATGCATGTTGTGGGGCTCCTTGGCTTTGCGTGTGTATGATTTCAATATTCATGTCCTTCCCTTGTTAAGTTCTAATATGGCATCTTATTTTCTTGCCACTTATTGTACCTCTTTTTGTAATTTTGTAAGTTGATTATTGCACTAATTCTGTGTTTTCTTTGATATTTTTTTTTCTTGCAGGTTGGCACGGATGGATTTTTACTCTTCTACCTTCCCTCATGTAGGCAATTACCTAATTTCCTTTTCTTTTCCTATCTCTAGATTCTCTAGTACAATGACATGTAATGGATAAATATTACCATATTAATTACTCATTGTGGGTGGTGTTTCCACATGAGTTTCAATCTACTTTTTTGTTCTCTATATATGCCCTATTATTGTACAAAGTTTTTGTATTCTCTTCTAGTTGTTCTTTTGGTTTTCTTTGGCTTATGGTTGTTTCTAGATATGTGGATTAATTTTGACCCTTCAACCTTGGAGTGTATTTTCCACCATGAGATATGGAGCTTCCATTTGAAGGTGTTGTTACTAACGATATGTTGGATATTATGTTTGTTATTCACTTCTTTAAGTGTTGAAGATGCATTCGACGACTTATTTGGGAATTGATCCTCACTTCACATTTTAAAAGTGTTATCTTTCCCTCTCAAGTTGTCTCCATTTTTTGTTCAAATTTCCTTGATTTATCTTAATTGTAGTCTTTATTAGTCCATGTTGCTACCTGGATTGTGATGCCCCAATTTTTGCATCAGGATAATTTATTGTTACCAGTACAAGGTTACCATTTATGGGAGGGTGATGCCTTTTTTGAGGGAATTTTTTTACAAAATCTTTTATGTAACTCTGATAAGTTTGTTATGATGTTGGTGGCAATTAAAGATTGTCTAGCATCATCCAATATTGCTCCTCTAGACTCAAACCTTAATAGGATTCCATTTGATGCTAGTTTTAGAGGGAAAGTATTTGTGAAAACATACAACTTTATTGGGTTTGATATCTCACTTGCATGTGATTACTTTGGCTAATACTTTCTCGTATTTGACAACCTCATTTGTGGGTGGTATTAAACCCACTAATCCTCCTTGTGACTCACCAGATAAATTTGTGATGTGGAGCCTAAACAAACTCATAGGTTTATTTGGCATGGTTTTCTCCCATATTATTTCTATGGGGGTTTGGGGGCAACACCTCTAAGATGGGGTCAAGGGGCAATGCCTCTATAGGGTCCTGGGAAAAAAGTGACAAAAGCTTGTATAAAAGGGTTTAGGGTTAGGGATTTTATAATGTAATGGTGTGATGCAAAAATTTCTTCTTGCGGTAGTATTGAACTGTAAGGTATTGCAGATTGTAACCACTAGAAAATAATAATATTGGGCTTGCTATTGGTGGATGTAGCCCAGGGATTGGGTGAACCACGTTAAATCTTGGTGTCTTGTGTTCTCTTTTATGCAATCTACTATTTTCTAGTATTGATTATATTTGCATGTAACTATTATTTTTGTTTGAGGTTAATCCTAACAAGTGGTATTAGAGCCAAACGATCGTCATTTTTTTATCTCAAACTGTTGTCATTTTTTAGGCTAGACTATCATCATTTTTTTTAGCAATCCTCTGCAAGAAGGTCTCATAGTTGAGTGAGAGTCTCACGGTTGAGAGGGAGGAATGTCAGATGAGGGTAAGCTAAAGGTTGAGAAGTTTAATGGGTAAAACTTTAAGTTATGAAAGATGCAAATGGAAGACTATCTTTACTAGAAGGATTTATGGAAGCCATTGGAAGGAAAATCCAAGAAATAGGGAACTATGATAGATGAGGACTAAGAGATTTTAGATAGAAAGGCATTTGGAAGCATTTGATTATTCTTGGCACCATTAGTGACATTTAACATTGCAAAAGCAAAGACAATGAAAGAGTTGATGCAAACCCCAGAGAAATTGTATGAAAAGCCCTTCGCTTCAAACAAGGTATTTCTCATGGAGCATTTATTTAATATGAAGATGATAGAAGGTAGATATGTTATAGATCATTTAAATGAGTTTAATACTATTAGTAGTTAGTTATCTTCTATGGGTATTAATTTTGATGAATAAATTAGGGTTCTCTTGATTTTTGGCTCTTTGCCTAAAAGCTGGAATGGCTTGGTAATGATTGCAAGTAATTGTGTTTCTAGATGTAATACTCTAAAATTTGATGATTTTATTGGTATTATTTCGAGTGAGGAAATTTATAGGAAAAGCCCTGGTGGATCTACATCAAGAAGTGATTTGAATGCAAAAAGCAGAGGCATAATGATTGAGAGAGGAAATAATTTAAGAAATCTTGGGTAATCAAAAGGAAAGCCAAAGGGGAACCAAAGGACTAAGAGATTACTGGTACTGTGGTAAACTAGGGCATAAGAAAAAAGATTGCTAGACTCGAAAGAATAATGAAGGAGATAAACCAAAAGGGAACAAGGAGGCAAATGTGGCAACAAATCCAAAGAGTATATTTTGCTTCTTTTTCTAGAAAGTACTGATGATTCATGGGTTTTAGATTCTGGTGCTTCATTTCATGCTACACCTCATAGAGATTATTTTATTGATTATGTACAAGGGGATTGTGGGCCTATTTATTTGGGGGGTAATGAACTCTATCAGATTGTTGGAAAGGGAAAAGTTAAGATTAAGTTGCAAAATGGGAATCATTGGCTACTACATGAGGTAAGACATGTTCCAAGGCTGAGTAGGAATTTAATTTTAGCTGTGCAACTCAGTGATGAGGGTTGTGTAATTACTTTTAATGATAAAAATTGGAAGGTTTCAAAGTGTTCCCTTGTAGTACTAGAAGGTGTGAAAGTAGGCACCTTATATCTTTGTACAAATCATATTGTTCCTTCTACTCTGATTGTTTTAGAGAAAAATGAATGTTTAGGAATAGTTACTGTAATTGAGTAAGGAGAATAAATTGTTACCGTAGATTCTGATACAATGTTGTGGCATAACATACTTGGGCACATGAGTGAGAAAGGTATGAAAGTACTTCATTCAAACAAAGTTTTACTAGGTCTGAAATGTGTTAATATGAATTTCTGTTAAAGTTGTGTGTATGGAAAACAAAAGAGAGTGAGTTTTGTGAAGGATGGGAAGGAAAAGAAAAGTGAGAGCTTAGAGCTTGTGCATATAGATGTATGGAGACTAGCTCAGGTATCTTCCCTTGGTGGCTATCATTATTATGTTAGATTTATTGATGATGCAACTAGAAAATTATGGGTTTATTTTCTTAGACAAAAATTTGATGTATTTCAAACTTTTAAGAAATGGAAATGCTTGGTTGAAAATGAGACTAGTAAGAAATTAAAATATCTTAGATTTGATAATAGTGGTGAGTATTGTAGTCATGAATTTGAAGATTATTGCTCCACTAATGGTATTCATAGATAGAAAAATGTTAAAAGGAATCCATAGAAAAATGGAGAGGTTGAACGCATGAACATAACTATAATGGAGCGTACAAGAAGCATGAGGCTGCATGCAGGGTTGCCCTTAAACATGTAGGTAGAGGTTATCAATACTATTATATATTTGATTAATAGAGGTCCCTCTACTCCTTTGGGTTGTGGTATTCCACAGGAAGCATGGAGTGGTAAGAAGGTGAGTTATTCTTTTCTCAAAACCTTCAATTGTGAAGCATTTGCTCATATAGATTCTGAAAATAGAACCAAGCTAGAAGCTAAGTCAAAGAAATATGTATTTGTTGGATATGAAATTGATGAATTTGGTTATAGGCTTTGAAATTTTGAAAATCGTAAAATTGTAAGAAGCAAGGATATCATATTCAATGAGAAAGTGTTATGCAAAGATTTTTTGTAGCAACATGAGAAGAAAGAAGATGATTATGTAGTGCTGGATGATACTTCAAAAGATGACATTTTGATGATTCCTCATGATGTGAAACAACCAAAACAACAAATACTACACACCCTAGTGAATGTTAGATGGTTAACAAGGATAAGTGGACCTCCATCAAGATTTTTTCCTTCCTTGTATTCTATTTTACTTACTGATGCCAGTGACCCTGAATGTTATGATGAAGTTATGCAGGTGGATATAAAGATTCAATGGGAGTCTGCAATGAAAGAAGAAATGAACTCTTTGTTGAAAAATAACACATGGGATTTATGCAAGTTGCCTATAAGTAAAAGGGTTTTATAGAATAAATGGGTTTATAGGTTTAAAGAAGAAGATGGAGGTAAGAAAAGATTTAAAGCCAAGTTAGTGGTAAAGGGATTTCCATAGAAAAGAGCATTGATTTTGATGAGATATTTTCTTCTATTCTTAAAATGACTTCTATTCAAATTGTTTCAAGTATTGTGGCTACTGAAAATTTGCATTTAGAGCAACTTGATGTTAAAACAACCTTTCTTCATGGTGATTTGGGTGAAGAGATCTATATGACATAAACACAAGGATTTGAGGTCAAAGGTAAGGAGAACTTAGTATATAGATTGAAGAAAAGTTTATATGACTTGAAGTAAGCACCTCGACAATGGTATCTAAAATGTGATAGTTTTATGCATGAGCATGGCTATTATAGGTGTCATTTAGATCATTGTATTTATTTTAAGAGGTTGGATGATGACAGCTACATTATTTTATGTTTATATGTTGATGATATGCTTATAGCTAGGTGTAACATGGATCACATTAAGGGGTTGAAATGCCAGTTAGCACATGTATTTGCTATGAAGGATTTGGGGGCAGAAAAAAAAAATCCTTGGTATGAAGATTTTTAGAGATAGGAAGAACAAGAAATTGACATTATCTCAAGTTGATTATATTGCAAAAGTGTTACAACATTTCTCTATGGAGAATGTTGAAGTTGTTAGCATACCTTTACCCGGTCATTTGAAGTTGACTAAGGAGATGTGTCCCAAGACACAAGAAGAGGAAGATAAGATGTCCAAGGTACCGTATGCTTCAAATGTAGGAAGCTTGATGTATACTATAGTATGTACTAGGCTAGATATTGCACATGTAGTGGGAGTTGTTAGCAGGTATATGAGTCATCCAAGAATTGAGCATTGGAATGTAATTAAATGGATTCTTAGATATTTGAGAGGAACATCTAGTAAGTGTTTACATTTTGTGGGTTCTACTATTGATTTACATGGCTATGTTGACTCAAATTTGGCAGGGGATATTGATACTAGTTAGAGTACTATATGTTATGTATTTACTATTGGTGGAGCAACAATGAGTTGGGTTTCTAGGTTGCAGAAGGTTAATGCTTTATCCACTACAAAGGCAGAGTATGTTGCTGTTATAGAGGTAGCCAAGGAGATGATATGGCTTTAGTTCTTCCTAGAAGAATTGGGACACCCTTAGAGTGATAATTATTTGTTTACAGATAGTCAAAGTGCCATTCATCTTGCGAAGAATTCAGCTCTACATTCAAAGATAAAATACATATAGTTATGGTACCATTTCATTTCGTTAGTTTTGGATGATGGACAATTAAATCTAGACAAGATAGATATAGATGAAAATATAATAGATATGTTTACAAAGATAGTCACAAGGGAGTAGTTGAACTCCTCTTCAGCTTCAGTTGGTTTTCTAGACTCAACATAATAAAAGAACAACATAGTCCAGGGTGGTTTGATATTCCAATGGGAGCTACAAATTTAGTAATGCTATTATCAGTCTCCATGTGGGAGGTTGTTGTTGTGGAGTCCGATTAGTCTCCAAGTGGGACATTGTTGTGATGTAGAGCCTAATCAGACCCAGAGGTTTATTTGGCATGGTTTTCTCCCCATATTATTGCTATGAGGGTTTGGGCATAGTGCCCCCAAGACGGGGTTGAGGGGTAGTGCCCCTACAGGGTCCTAGGATAGTGCCCCAGGTGCACTCCCTATCACAGTACAGGGTGGAATCGAGGGGCAATGCACCCACCAGGTTTTTTGGGGGTAGCACCCCTGAAGCCAAGAATGACCTTATATTGTAAAGGGAATTGACTACTATTTTTCCTATTGGATGACTTATTCTACCCCCAATTTTTGTAAGTAGTAAAAGCTTGTATAAAAGGGTTTAGGGTTAGGGATTTCATAATGTAATGGTGTGATGAGAAAATTGCTTCTTGTGGCAGTATTGAGCTATAAAGGATTGCAGATTGTAATCACTAGATAATAATAATATTCAACTTGTTGTTGGTGGATGTAGCCTAGGGATTGGGTGAACCACATTAAATATTGGTGTTTTGTGTTCTCTTTTATGTGATCTACTATTTTATGGTATTGTTTATATTTACATGTAATTGTTATTTCTGTCCGAGGTTAATCCTAATAGATTGAATCCTCTTCTTCCTCTGTTGATTTGGTAGGGGTTATTTCTGATTCATTTGTTCATAATGAAGCAAATAGGATGTGGAGCTCTTTGTTTCTTGCTCCATCTCCTTAGTTAGGGGATGATGATACTCAACATGGTCCTTAATTTTTATTTACTCTAACTATAGTTTTTCTTTTTGAAAGTAACATTGTGATACATGGGAAACCTTTATGGTTTGTTCTGAATACTCCTTTAGGTGGAAAATCCTTTTGATAGTTGTTTTTCTTAGTTATATGATGCTACATTGTACTTGGTTTAGCTAAGATATACTCCTACTATCCTTCAACTTCTTTAGCACACTTTTGGGGTTTTATGTTATGGGTAGTCTTTTGACACACTATTGGTGGCTCCCTACAATCGAATATCTTGGTTGTTTGAATTTTTCATCTCCATGACAATTGAAATTGATGGGTCTGTCATATATTGTATAAGGGGATTTCTTCAGGCTTCCATGTTTACTTCTTTAGTTTTAGTCTTTGGGGGTTCTGTTATGTATTGGCTCTTTGGTAGCCCTGATGTAAATGGCTTGCTAATAGCCTTGGTTTTAGATGTGAGTTCTTTAGATAGTTAGGTTTTTTTTCCTCAATGTATAGACCATATTGGAGATTTTCTTACAGGCTCTTTCCTCCATTAGGCTGGTCCTTTGAACCTAGAAAAAAATGTATATGATTTTATTATTTAATATAAATATTCAAGTTTTGCCAAAAAAAAAGTATTTCAAAGTTGTTAAGTTTATAGGATTTATTTATGCAAATGAAATAACACTCCTGATTATTTTTGTGCATTCCAAATGTAGATTTGAAGGTTATATAAATATTTGTAAAAGAGACATGTCTCTATGGTAATAAATTAATTAGCAGTTAGACAATATAAATGGGTAGAAGCAAGATGTTGGGTCTCAAAACTATAGAAGTTTGTGAATTGAAATCTTACTCCTTTAGAAATGGGCACCCATATTAGGCTCGGTTACTCGATGTAAATTTAAAAAAATTGTAGGCCCCCATTTTTTTAATTTTTTTTTTTCTCAAATAGGTGCCCATTTTCAAAAAAAATAATAATAAAATTTTGAAAATAGGCACTTGTTTCTTAAAAATGAAAAAGCGGGCACCTATTTAAAAAAAAATGAGTTCCTGTTTTCAATTTGTTTTGGTATTTAAAATGCATTTTAAAATGTCAATTTTGCTAGGTAAGAGCCTACAACACAACGGTAAATTGTGAGCCTCTTAATTGGGAGGTCTTGGGTTCAAATCTACTAAAGCTTAACTAATTAAAAAAAAAATAACCACAACAAATAATAATAATTAACCTTGGCTTCAGTCTCTTACTAATTAAGAAAAAAAGGTCGATTTTACTTTTTAAAAATGGGCGACCATTTTTTGAATTTCAAATAACGAGTGCCCATTTCTTAAAACATGAGGCGAGATTTATTTCTCTTGCCTTAGTTTTTGGTTTGGGTTAGGTTTGGTGGGACTAAGCCTATGCCTGGACCTCTCAAGATTTGGTTAAGGCATTAAACTAACAAATTTGGGCCTTTCGTAATTTTTAGAGGATCTTTCTGATCATTTTTTTTGATGAAATAAAAACCCATTAGAGTTCTCATTCTCTTGATTCCATAAATGTAAAATTTATAGTGTTATGTTTTGTTTTGCTATTTTTGCATTATTTTTTAATCAAAGGTGGCACCTAAACATAAAATAGTGAGGTTCAGTAAAAATTAATAATATTTTTAGTTTATGGGTTTTATTAAATTAATTTATATGTCATCATGAATCTACATACAATTCTTTTGAAGTTGAAAATAAGAATTCTTGGAAAAAGTAAAATTTTGATGAAATTTTAGTGTTCATACATGAGAAGTTTTAAAAATGATCTTAGTAGCCAATTAAAAATTAACAAAAAATAAAATATATAATTTAACTTTAAATAAAAATATTCTAGTCAAACTTTGGTATGTTAGGTAACTTCCTATAAAATGATTTACAAAAAACTTATTAATTTGTCTCAAATTATGGTGTGCGTACACAAGTTTGGTATGTTCCTAAATGTATTTTGAAAAAGTGGTTTTTAAAGATGCATACCAAAAAACCTCTCTATCATATGGGTAGACAAATAAATAACATATTTAACAAGTAAATTCCAAGCACTACAATTTTTATTATTGAAGCTTTTTTGATATTAAATCCTGAAGTGTTTTAGATTTTGACATCAATTGACAAGAAATTTCAAAAATAAGAAAAACACTTCCACTTTTTGTCCAAAGGCGAGACCCAATTTCTTGCACTTACCCTAATATACAATATATCTATATCTATTATATATATAATATAATATATGTAAGTAGACATATGAGGGTTTGTCTAATTGACGATTAACCAATAACCATATAAGGAAAATTTTGAAGTCAATTCAATCCGACTAAAGCTACAACATTAACACTCCCTCTTAGCTAGGGAGGCTTGTTATAGAACACATTATGCTCAAATATATGGAGAGATATCATCTCAATATGATATTCTTGGAATGACATATTTAAGGATATCAACATATAACCATTAAATTAGATGTTATCTTTTGATATCATCCGAATTATGATTCGACAAGAAATATCATTATGATATTTATCATACTTATATTCTCTTGGTATATGTAATATCCTAGAAAGGATATGTATTATTTGATCTCTGACACACTCCAGGACAAAAAATGAATGTAGTCTATCAAACAAAAATAATAATCTCAATAACTTAAAGTAATATCCTAGAAAGGATATGTGTTATCTAATCTTTGGCGCACTCTAGGTCAACAATTGAATGTAGTCTATCAGATAACAATCATAATCTAAAAAAATTAAAGTAATATCCTAGAAGGATATGTGTTATTTTATCTCTGACACACTCTAAGACAACAACTAAATGTAGTCTATCAAACAATAGTCATGATTTTAAGGACAAGTTAATGTAGTCCATAATGACAAGTATCATGATCTTCGACACATTTTGGGACAACAACTTTAATGTAATCTATCATGATATGTTCATTATCATGATCTTAGGCACATTTTGGGACAACTTAATGTAGTCTCCATCATGATAGAAAGTCAAGCCATTGTTAAGATCACCTTACAATACTGACCTCACAACACAAATATCGATGAAAGATTGTCACCTCTCATGATGTTTTTTAATAGAGTCATGTAGTAACTCACATGATATCCACCATGAACTTAGTCAAAGGGTGGATCCGCTGTAGCTGCTCCTAGATGGTGGAACAAGGGTTTTCACCTCAAAATTCTCTCTCATATAAAAGAATGTATCATAAGGAATTTCACTTCAAACTTCTCCCTCTCAATCTATAGACTTTTTTCTATCCAAGGTTGCATTTGAAGTAATGTCAAACTTCCTTTGAAATTGATATCAACCTTTTGGCCTCATCGTACAAGGTTGTCTCTAATGAAGTCTCAAACTCCCTCTAAATATGATATTATCCTTCTAATCTTTTGACAACAAGTCATCTCATACTTTCATAGTTCAACAAGTATCTTGATAACATAATGTCTTCTAGCCTACATTCATGATCACTGGAGAATCCATCTCAACATGGTATACTCCATCTGAATCAACACCATCAAATTCACCAAAAGTCTGACTGAAGTATATCTTCTATCTGTGTTGTCTCTTTGTCAAGGTTTCCTCTAATGAACTATTAGACCCCCTCACTACAAAATTTGGGGTCAAATTACGATGACAATTTATGACAGCAGTATCATTTGTGATTATTTTCATGTTTTTTTTCAATTGTCCTTGATGCCATTGCAACACCAACGTTGGCATTGCAATTGCGATATCGTCATGAGCAGTAAAAAAAGAAACACGACAATTATTTTCTATTTGTTTTGATTCTGGAGAGAGCTATGCATGAAAGAGGTGGAGAGCTATGAATGTTATCATGGCCCTTGTGATCGTGCATTTAGTTGCTGTGCCGTCATGATCTCTACATTTTGTTGTCATGCCCTTGCTCTGTGATTTCATTATTGTGTCATGCCCTTGTGATCTATGTGCCCTAGCTCTATGATTTTATTAAAGGGCGAGAAGGGGTACGTATGTAAATTCTTTTTTTCTTTTCCTTGTAAACATGTATGTTTTTATATTTTCTTCTAAACATGTAACTCTTTACATATTTAGAGAGATATTTTTCAAAATGCTTATTACATATATGATCCAACTGCATACGTGTTCCAGAATCCAAATAATAAAACAATAAAACTCACTCAACCTGTAGTAAGTGACTTACCTCAAGATCCTGCACAAAAATAATGCAGACCACAAAAATGGGTCAAGTTCGCAAGAAATTCTACAAAAACATATCATAGCAAATATTTTTATAAAGAAACAAGCCATAATGAGTTAAATGGGTCTAGTTGCAGATTAGCTGGGCTGATATATACGTATATTCAATTGGGTTATGGCATCCATAAGGGAATGATCCTCATGATTATGCATATGTGTTTGGTGCATTTCTTTCTTGTGATATATCTCTGGAGTTTGTTGCCATGCCCTTGCTCTGCGATTTGGTTTCCATGCCCTTGTGATCTCTGCATTTCACTATCGTGCCCTTTCTCTATGATTTTGGTGGCATGCCCTTGCTCTAAGATCTTTTCCCATGGTGTGCCCTCACTTTGCGATTTCATTGCCGTGTTGTGCCCTTGCTCTACGATTTTTTTGCCATGCCCTAGCTCTCTAATTTTCTTCAAGGTTATGTAAATGTTGGTTTCTTTTCCTTCTAAATAGGTATCGCTTTATATCTCCTTTTGAACATGTATATTTAGAGATTTTTTAAAGGTGCTTATTACATATTAGCTAGACAACAAAAAATTGATCCAGCTGCATATATATTTAATAATCCAAAAAAAAAAAAAAAAACTCACTCAATTTGTGCTAAGTGACTTACCTCAAGATCCTCTATAAAAATAATGCAGACTAGGAAAAATGGGCAAAGTTCGCAAGAAATTTTACAAAAACATATCATAGCAGATATTTTTAGAAAGAAACTAGCCATAACCAGTTAAATGGATCTAGTTGTTGATTAGTTGGATTGATTACAAATCCCTTTAGAACTGTCATCAGATTAGGTACAATAAAATGAAAAATCAATTGTTCCCAGCTAGCAAGATGAAATATAGTTTTTCGAGGTGATAAAATTGCATATGCAAGGAATTGAAGAATAACTTCAATGACGAGTTGAGTGAAAGGAGTTGAAGAAGCAAGTTTTTCTTATGTGTAAATTCCATAATCACGAGGCTCATTACCTCGTAGAAGCCTCTACCACAATGACATTACCTTTAAACCATGCAAAGGATGTTCAAGTGGTTCCCAACCTTGAACGCTCTTATAAGCATTTATACTTGAGATCATCATAGGGAGTCTGTGCCAATACTTGAAACACTCTTATAAGCATTTGATAGTTGGATTGTAAATTCTCAAAGACACTTGCAAGTGATTCTAATGTCATAGTACCTATCGCAACACTTTCATGGATTCTATCATTCCAATGTCATAGTACCTACTACAACACTTCCCTAGATTCTATCCAGTTGCTCCCATAATATCCTCTATGTTGTCTAGCTGTTGTTTCTGCCTGTAGTCTCTTTCTAAAGCTGCTCCTTCTCATTCTCTTTCTAAAGCCACTCCTTCTCCTTTGATCTCATGCCTTAAATTATGATTATCAAACTTATGAATATCTACCTCTACCTTATCTAAAATCAACTTCACAGTATATTGTAACTCAAGCATAGGTGTTTGATCATTAGTAGCTTTCATTTTAGCATTCAAGTTTTCAAGATTGGTCAACACCCTCACTTGCGAACCTCTCATGTCAAGAGCTTTTTGTACTTTTTCAACACCATGTTCATGCTTATGAGATAACAATTCTTTAGATGCATTTTCTTGTAAAACATTAATTTTGTTGAATAATTGTAAATTCTTAGAAAGTGCATTATTGTTTTCATGTATGTATGCATGTGTGTGCGTGTGTGTGTATGTATATAAAAAGATCTTGTGGATTGTGGATTATGGATTATACATAAAAAAGAAATGAAAACAAGATATTAATCATTCCCCATTTGTTTTGATTGATTATGGAGAGCTACATGCAAAATAGGGCGGAAATTACTGAATGAGTGCGGAGAGCTCTAAATGTTGGTGGAGATCAATGGAGATCTAGGATTTTGTTGTCATTCCCTTATGATCTTCGTGCCCTTGCTCTGCAATTTTCTTCAAGGGGAGAAGAGGTACCTATGTAAATGTTCTTTTCTTTTCTTTCTAAACATGTATCTCTTGTTCATATATAATAGCTTTGTTAGATTCAAGGATAACTAATTATGATGATTGTAAATCAGTTCACTATGTGAATTGATTTACATGCATACAGACACACTTGCATAGTACTTATGCTAAATTAAATTAATCATTCATGTCTTGAATTCACACAAGCAATTATCCTTGCATTCAATTGAATTTATTCATACCAAACTAAGTATGTAGAAATATGTACTTACAAATTATATTATCTCTTGGTGATTGAGTAAAGATCTCGTGCATAATATTGTCCAAGTAATGATCAGATGCATTGACATTAAGTCATAATAGGATCGAGCAAATGATCCATTCATGTTACTCCATACTTGTTTTATTGAACATTTTTTAAACATAATCAATAATACCATAATTATACAGCTACAACTAGTACTCTTGTTTATTTTATTTAAACATATACATTTAATACTATTATTTTTCTTTAAATTAGACTATATATTTGTTATCATTAAAACGCAAATATAGATATCTAATAGTTAACTTTTTTAATTTCAAGATCTTCATATTTAATGTGAAGAGTTTCCACTATTGGACAGTGGAATAGCCACAATGTGGATCCACATAGCTCATGATTTTTTCTACCAAATTATATTTTTGTCCTTCAAAATAATTATAGGTGAATGTTCTTTTGATCTTCCATATATTTAATAATTTATCGCTTGTTGTTTGAGGTAATTTTCTATAACGAGATAGAGACATCTATCATAAGGATGGACATGTCAATTTTGATAATCCTACTTTCAAAGTTGATTCCCTTATCTAATTAATGAAACTACTTGTAACTGGCACCCTAATTTTCTGCAACTTGTCTGATCAACCATTCACACAAACGAATCATCCCATATCATAAACAATATCTAATCTTCTGTAAGTCTCTCTCCTCTAAAGACTCAATACATGGAGCCATTATCATCATGAGTAGACTTACTCTCCTTAGACAAATTCAATCGAAACTATTCATACCAAACTAAGTATGCAGAAATATGTACATACAAATTATATTGTATCTTGGTCATTGAGTAAAGATCAAATACAGTTTTTCAAGGTGGTAAAATTGCATATGTAGATGTATGTATGTATGTATATATGTATGTGTATATGTATGTATGTATGTATGTATCTCTGCATCTCGTTGCCATGTCTTTATGATCTTTGTATATGTATGTTTGTATGTATGTATATACATATATATACATATGTATATATATGTGTGTGTGTGTGTGTATACATATACACACACATATGTGTGTATGTATGTATATATACACATATATATACATAAAGAGAAACTTCTCTAATCATGTGCTGGGGGAAATATAAAAAGATACATATTTAGAAGGAAAATAAAAGAACATTTACATAGGTACCTCTTCTCCTCTTGAAGAAAATCACAGAGCAAGCACTACTACATTTGGGCGAGAACACAACAAATTACACTACTGTCACAAATTGTCGTCACAATTTGACCTTAAATATTGTAGTGCTGCAAAGGGCACAAAGATCACAAGGGCATGACATGGCAATGGAGTCCTAGAGCAAGGGCACAAAGATCACAAGGGCATGACAATGAAATGCAAAGATCACAAGGGCACGACAAAAAAATCTTAGATTTTCACTGATCTCCACTAAGGGCATGACAACAAAATGTAGAGCTCATCATGACACGACATGCAGTGATCACAAGGGTATGGAAATGAAATCTCTACCAACATTCGGAGCTCTCCAACCTCTTTCGCATGCAACTCTCCACAATAAAAACAAATGGGGGATGATCTATGTCGTATATATTTTTTAATATCTCAAATCAACTTCACATTATGTTGCAACTTTGCGACAGGTTTTTGATCTTCAGTAGCTTTCATTTAAACATTTCAACATTCAAGTTTTCAAGTTTTCTCTTCATTATATAGTCCTGTCCACCCTAAAAACCACTTTGTTACTTCATTAAAATTAGGACTTGAAAAATCCAATGATAAAACAAAGCCCATATTTTAGAATTTAAATAATAAAACAATAAAGCTCACTCAACCCATTTTGACTGAACTCTAGATCCTGCACAAAAATAATGTAGACTAGGAAAAATGGGCAAGAATTTTTTGAAAAATATATCATAGAAGATATTTTTAGAAAGAAACAAGCCATAACCTAGTTAAATTGGTCTAGTTGCTGATTAGTTGGGTTGATTAAAAATTCATGTAGAACTATCATTAGATTAGGTACAATAAAATGAACAATTAGTTGTTCCTAGCTAGCAGGATCAAATACAGTTTTTCAAAGGTGATAAAATTACATATGAAAATGTATGTATGTATGTGTATATATGTATGTATCTATATGTATGTATGTATATGTATGTATGTATATATATGTATATGTATGTATGTATGTATGTATATGTATATATGTATGTATATAAAGAGATCTTGTGGATTGTGGAAATTAGTGGAGATCTAGAATTTTGTTGTCATGCCCTTGTGATCTTTGTATATGAATGTATGTATGTATGTGTGTATACATATGTATATGTATATATATGTGTATATGTATGTATGTATATAAATAGAGAGATCTTGGCTCAATAGAAAAATAATAAAACTCACTCAATAGGTAGCATGGCCACAAGTATTGTCACAAGCTTTTAAACATAACTATATAAGGAGTTAGTTATGACATATATAGGTTAACCTTACATTAACTGTAAACTACAACACAAAGGTTACACTAGGGTATTATAGTATTTTAATTATAGAAAACAACATGATTCGCCCGAGTGGGTGTATGACGATGAAGAGTTGTATTAGGTGAGTAAAGCTCACTAGTTGTTCTAGGAATACATCTAAATCAAAACAATTAGAAACCATAACATATTTGTTAGAGTAAGTAGTTCAAGGGTCTTGATCCCATGGATACGAGTATGTAGGTAGCTTGGTAGGTGAAGTATTCTATGGTTCTCTTTGTAAGTTTATAAAATTGAAGTTTAAAATTAATTGCATTTATGTACATCTTTTTCAAGTTTGATATTTCTCTTTTTCTTGACTCATAGTCCAAGAATAATTTTTCAAATGATGCAGGAGCATTTTGGGGTAGTTGGCTATCCTACACGATTAAGGGATTTTGGTGAGGTTGAATGGACCTATTTGAGTCTTGGGTAGTTAATTTTGATGTATTTAATAATTATTGTAAGCCTTTAAAGGCATTTGATATTTGATTCCTATTGGAGGCCGACTTGTGGTGCTTCAAGTAGTTAATGTAAGGGATATTTAATTTGTAGCATACTAGGTTGACTTGTGGCTTAGATTGGTATAAGTAGGGATTGTGGTGAAGTCTTTAGTCATTATTCATCCATGTTGGAGAAGAGGAGGTGGTAGAAGAGAAATTTTTGAAGAGAGCTAGTAGCTGAGGCTTGGGAAACAAGGAGATTGCTTGGTGGGCTTGCAAGTACAAGTTGGATCTTCCTTGAGGTTTCTACCAAAGTGTAGATATAGACTAGCTAGGGTTTGGATTGGATCTTGAGGGATCTTGCAGAACTATTACTTGCTTTGTATTTGGCCGTAACCAAGAAGGCCTTACAACTTGACATATTGCATGTAATCAGTTATATCTATGAATAAATTATTGTGACTTGGCTTCAAATCTTTCATTGTTGTTTATATTTTGTTGTGTGGTCATTTGCTAGGGGCTAGGACATCTCCTTTGGGGATTTTCCTACCTTTCACTGCATCATCAAAACACATACTGGGTAGTTGGAGATTGAGCCAAAAAATTGTAAGAACGATTGTGCCAAAAGAGCTAAAAAAAATGATTATGCAAGATAATCATCTTTTTACGTTCTTTTTGGCACAGTTGTTCTTACATTTTATGATTTTTGGTGAGAACAAAATTACAAACTAATTAGGTAGGTGATGAGACCTGTTTCTTTATTTAATAGAAATCCTAGAATATATCTAATTGAGTTGGTTTTTATTTGGTTTTGGCTATTACAAAATTTTATTTCAAATTTATGTTTTTTTTCCAAATGCCATGATTTTTAACGAGAAAATCTAGCTGAAATATCATATAAAAATCCTAGAATATATCTAATTTTGTTAAGGGAAAATTTGTTCAACTTTTTAAAGAGTATCTGTATTTAATGATTGCTTTCTTTTGGAGAGGGGTTTGAAATATGTTTACTTATCTGCACCTCTTAATTATACTATGTTTTCTATGTGCTCAAGAAATACAAGTCTTTGAAATTCCCATTTGTCTTCAATCAGATTTAGGAAAATTAGCTAAGACAAGGTATTAACAATGTAGGAACATGTTGGGAAACTTAGTGGACTATGTTATTATTTGTTCTATATTTTCCAGTAAATTTAACTGGAATGCTTGGATTTACCAAACTTGGTATTTTATGCCTATCTTATTAAAGGTATAAAAAAATTCTAGATAAATAACTTGATTGAAATTTTGTGGATTTTGGATTGTATTGGCATACTCTCCCTGTGAGGATCCCAAGTATATATCTACTACTACTATTAATTTGGTCTAGTTGCTGATTAGCTAGGTTGATTTTAAATTCCTATAGAACTTTCATCAGATTAGGTACAATAAAATGAACAATCAATTATTCCCAACTAGTAGGATCAAATATAGTTTTCCAAGGTGATAAAATTGCATAGGCATCACTTGAATGCTAGGCATAAAATGCATTCCCCAATTTACAATGAATGGTTGGATATAAAGGCTCCATACACTGGCCCAACAATGGAAGCCAAGGATGTAATCATGCATGTATTGGCACACTCTCCTTATGAGGATCCCGAGTATCTAATGTCGTTGTTAATTTGGGCATCACTATATGATCCTGAATGTAATGAAGTATTGAAGCCGGTAGTAACTTCTCCCATGTCTCAAAAAAATGTAGCATAGGTTTAGGGTCCCTTGGCTCCTAGAAATTTGTAGCATCTATTCTCACTGCTAGAAGAATAACTTCAGTTAAGAGTTGAGTGTAAGGAGTTGAAGAAACAAGTTCTGCTTTTGTGTAAATGCCACAATCACGAGGCTCATTCCCTTGTAGAAGCCATAACCTATATATATATATATATATATATATATATATATATATATATATATATATAGACACAGACACACACACACACACACACACACACACACACACACACACACACACAAGCCATAACCTAGTTAAATGGGTCTACAAATTCCTATAGAATTATCATCATATTAGGTACAATAAAAGGAATAATCAACATTATTTTTGTGTAGGATCTCAAGCTCAGTCACCTAGCATGGGTTGAGTGAGTTTTATTGTTTAATTATTTGGATTCTGGAATATGTATGCAACTGGATCAATTTTGTTGTTGTGCTAAGATGTAATAAGCACCTTAAAAGAGATCTCCTTGTATACATACATACATACATGTATATGTATGTATTTATGTATGTATATATCATGTTGGGATATAGGATTTCATTGCCATGCCCTTGTGATTGTTGCATTTTGTTGTCGTGCCTTTTTGATCTCTGCATCCCAAGCATCTACTGCTATTGTCAATTTGGGCATTATGATATGATCTAGAATGTTATAAAGTACTGAAGCTGATATTAACTTCTCCCATGTGTCCAAAAAATGTAGCATAGGTTTAAGGTCCCTTGGCTCCCAGGAATTTGTAGCAGCTATTCTCACTATTGGAAGAATAACTTCAGTGAAGAGTTGAGTGTAAGGAGTTGAAGAAGCAAGTTCGGCTTTTGTGTAAATGCCATAATCACGAGGCTCATTCCCTTGTAGAAGCCATAGCCTAGTTAAATATACGTATATATTAACCTAGCTAATAAAAAACTAGACCCATTTAACTGGGCTATGACTTGTTTCTTTCTAAAAATATCTGCTATGATATGTTTTTGTAAAATTTATTATCTACCCATTTTTCCTGGTCTGCATTATTTTTGTGGAGGATCTTGAACTAAGTCACTTAGCACCTTAAAAAAGATCTCTCTGTATATGTATATGTAATGTCCCTTTTTCTGAGGTGCATTTTAATAATAATATAGTTAAATATAAGATAATAAATTAGTAATAAATAAATATATAATGTACTAAATCAATATTATCATTATAATAATCTAAATTATATAATGATAATATTACTATGATAAATGTTATAAAATATTTCATCAAAAATGTGTTATCTTAAATATAATAATTATTAAATATAAAACATCTAATACAAAATATTAATTATAATAACATATATATGAAAGTGATATGTTAATGGATAGCAAACTAACTTTTAAAATAAATAATTATAATAAAAATAATATTCAATTATTAGAACTATAACATGAATATAAAATATATGTCTATATTTAGTCATATATATTTAATAATACAACTATTATGAATTGTCTAAAATATATATTAGACATAATAATAACAATTCAGTAAAAGTTTTAAAGAGACTTTTGCAAATTAAACTTCATAAGAGACAACTTTGCAAACTATAAATAATGACTTTGATATCTATCAACGGGATAATAATACTAAAGACACAATATTAGTATTCATATTTATATTATATATTAAAGATATTATAATATTAATACCCATTCTGAGTTAAGGCACGACTCTAAGGCCCTGTTTGGTTGGGGAAGATGAATTTCTCTCATAACTAGGTTATCTGATAACCAGGTTTTCGAAAACCTGGTTATGTATTTTAGGAAGATAGTTGGATCGTTTGATTGACACGGAAGATGAATTTTCAAATCCATATTCTGCATTTGGTTGCCAATTTAGAAATTGGAATTGGAACGGAATATGACTGGGAATATCTTTTTCTTGTGTTTGGTTGTTCATTTTCGAATTGAAATTGGAATTTGATGTAAATTTTTTTAATCTTATTTAATTAGTGAAACACAAGGATTATAATGAGTAAAGTATTAATATTTATGATTTAATTTATTTATAATTAGACTACATTTTTATTATTTTTTATTCTTGAATATTCACAGTTTTATTTTGTTAGTCAAGAATAAATAAAATGATTATTATTTTTTATTTTAATTCTATTTATTAGCAAAGAAAAGTAAAAAATAATCATACTTGCAATCATTTGTACAAAGTTATTTTTTGTCCCATTGTTGGAAATTATGATCATATATATTATATATTTTTGAAAAATTATGTAAGACAAATTTATCGTCGAATTGAATTTATTGTCAAGTTTATCTGAACTTCATAATTGTCGAACTCGAACTCAAACTCGAACCTTGTGACTTAGCCGCTAAATATGTGTGTTTTTGTGTCCTCCCTCTATCCCTCCCTGTGTTTGTGTTCATCCACATGATTTGGCAGAAGGATTGGACATAATAAATGTTGTTTATGTAGATGAATTATTGCCTACACTATATGAGAATTCTCGCATCTCTTAGGACCAGTTGCCAACACAGAGAGGGATTGTGAGGCGTGCTGTGGCTCTTGGTCGGTATCTTCAGAATCCATTAGCCATGGTTGCAACATTATATATTCTTGGCAAAGAAATATTATCATTGAAGCTTCATTCACTAGAACATTTCCTTACTCCAGATGAAAAGTATGAAGTTGTTGAGCAGGTAATGGTTACAACAACCAACTGTAGAGGCTATGAAGCGACTTGTCTTTATAAATGCTATTGGTTTTTTTAAGGGTTAGAGGGAATGGACAAGCAGCATCCGGAAACCATGTTATGGATCCATTGGATGATACTAGAATTCATCCAAAGTCGTATGAACTTGCCAAGAAAATGGCTAAGGACATATATTGTGAAGAAGCTGGACATGATATAGATGATATGGATGAGGAAACACAAGAAATGGCTGTTGAGCATGTCAAAAAAAATCCTGATCTGTTAAATGCCCTTGATATTGATGAATATACTAGAAGTGTGAAGCAACAGACATCTAATAAAAAGCAGGAAACCCTTGCTGACATAAAGAGTGAATTGTTACATGGATTTCAGGATTTGAGATCGCCATATAGAGAGCCATCCCAAGATGAGGAATTTTATCTGCTGACTGGAGAAAATGAAGAGACCTTGTCAGTGGGAAAAATTGTACAAGCAATAGCCTGCAAAGTCCAAAATCATCGTATAATTTGTGATTTGGAATTAGGCTTGATAGGAATAATATTGAAAGAGGAGCTTTCTGATGATCTAGATATAGATCCTGTAGAAAAATTTGCAAAAGGCAGCATCCTTATGTGTTGGGTGAAAACTATGACAAAAATGAAGTACCTAGTTGAGTTAACTTGCAAAGAGAGTTCACTGAAGAATGATAACTATTAGGGTGAACAGGATAAGGATAAGGAGGTTAAGGATCCATATTTTGTGAAAGAGGATTCCATTTCACGAAGTGAACAAGAGAATGAAACCATTAAGTTCCTAGTAGATAAAGAGCCAAGGGAGAGTATTATCCGTCCAAGCTTGAAAGGGCCTACTCACTTGATTCTAACACTGAACATTTTCAATGGACTTTATGCACACAAGGATATTGTGGAGGGAGGAAAAGACCAAAAGGATTTTTCTAGCTATCTTCGACTTGGAAAATACTTTCAATTGGGGAGGAGAAATTTGAAGATCTTGATGAGGTCATAGATAGATATATATTCAAGAGAGGATAAGATATTTCAGTATTTTGTTCTACTGTTTGGTGAGTCATAAAACACACATCAACAGACACCTTTCTACAAATGCAGGAACACACAAGCTCCTCTCTCTCTCTCTCGCTCTCTCCCTCCGTCCCTCCGTCCCCCCTTCCTATCCCACACTCTCTGCCCCTCTATGTATCTCTCCCTTTTAATAAATTTATTAAGTTAGTTAATTATTCAACAAAATATGTAACTAAAATTTTATGTGAAATATTATACAGGAAAAAATATACCATTTTACATTCACATACATTAAACATTTGATGATAACTTTAATAAGAAAAATGATGCTTTGTCAATAATTGCTCTTAAAAAATGTGGAATCTTGGCAACATAGATTTTACATGCAATTTTAAAAAAAAGATCATGAAAATCATTAATCATATAAATCACATTTTAACATCATGAAATTTTGATAATGAATTTCACATAATTACTACAATATGAAAACTTGCTAACTTGATAGAACAATATCCATGATTTGAATGGTGGTGTGAAAACACACCGTTAAATATGAAAACACTGAGAAATCCATGATGTATGCCCTTATGCCCCACATTCGACGACAACCCTCTCATGCTGCTTAATCTTCCCATTACTGTCTGTATTGTTAGATGGTCAATCCTACATATATGAACTAAACATGCTTGAAAAATTAAAACCTGCTTTTTTTTTTAATGGAATACACCAAGGAGTGGCATCAGAAATATTGATCATTTACAAACACAGTAAACAATCATCAGATAACTCATTTTTTATTAGCATGTGTGGTCTTGCAATATCAGCAAATCAAGAGCAATAAAAAAATACAAGAGAAAGACACTCTATCAATACCGTTGACAATCTTGTCAAGAAGCACGTACATAGGAAACCAAATTGTGGAAAAAAAAACAAGAAATTTAAAAAATATCCAAGCAAATTAGGAATATACATATAACATGGGACAGAATCATGATTGTATAATCATCTACCAAAAATCCTCAATATTTTTGATAATCTTGTCAACGAGAACATACATAGGAAATCAAATAGGGACAAAAAGAAAAAAAAATAAAAACATATGGAAGCAAATTAGGACTATAGATATAACATAGGACAGAATGATGAACTATACAATCATCTAGCAAATCACATTTCTATATGCTTTCAAGTTCTACAATTGAGCATTCATCATTTGCCACTCCTTGTGTATTCCATGTATGTATGGTTCAAATATAACTCTAATTAACAATGCAATGAACAACTATACCAAACATTTACGAGATCATAAACTACGTGTTGTGAGAGATCAATGCAATACCATTAAACAAAGCCAACTAACCCTCTGGAATTATTTCACATGCCAATCGTGTGAATGCCAATAAAATGAACAACTAAACTATGTATTGACCAATGCCAATCATGTCAATGAAATGAATGACTAAACTATGCATAGATCAAGTATGTATACATACGTACATACATGTGTGAACATACATATGCATAGACATACATACATACACACATACATACATACACATGTACATACATACACGTGTACATACATGTGTACATACATACGCACGTAAATACATACATACACACATACATACACACATACATACATACATGCTTAACAAAATAGTAAAAATGTGCTCAGTAATGATTTCCAATATAGTGTTGTGACAAATCAATGCAATACCATTACACAAAGCAAATTAACCATCTAGAATGACTTCACATGCCAATCATGTGAATGCCAATGAAATGAACAACTATCCTGCGTATTGACCAATGCCAATCATGTAAATAAAATGGATAGCTAAACTATGCATAGATCAAGTTTGTATACATACGTACATACATGTGTGTACATACATATGCACATACATACATACATATGTACATACATGTGTGTACATACATATGCACATACATACATGCATATGTACATACATGTGTGTACATACATAAATACACATATATATACATACATGCTTAGCAAAATAGTAAAAAAGTGCTCAGTAATGAGTTCCAGTATAGTGTTGTGAGAGATCAATGTAATGCATAGATCAAGTATGTATACATGCGTACATACATGTGTGTACATACATACGCACATACATACATATGTACATACGTACATTCATACATGTGTGTACATACATACTGTTTGTTTCAAATTTGTTTAGCAAAATAGTCAATATGTGCTCATTAATGAATTCCAGTATAGTGCTATGACAGATCAATACCACTGAAATGGACAACTAAACTTTGTAACAGTTTCTTGCCAGTAATGAGTTCTAGTATAGTGCTATGAGAGATGAATGCAATACCATATAAATAGAGCCAAGTAATAAACTATATATAGATCAATGTAATCATGGCTTTCATCTAGACATAATCAATATGTGCTCAATAATGAAATTTATAAGTATATCACTAGCTTTTATCTATACATAGCTGACCTATACATAGTTTATCATGGTTCTATTTCTATCTGCTATCTGCTTAGCATAGTCAATAGATGTGGTAACTATTTGTTTCAAATCTATTTAGCAAAATAGTCAATATGTGCTCACTAATAAATTCCAGTATGGTGCTATGAGAGATCAATACCAGTGAAATGAACAACTAAACTTTGTAACAGTGTCTAACTGTTTGTGTCAAATCTATTTAGCAAAATAGTCAAAATGTACTCAATAATGAATTCTAGTATGTGCTCATGTGATTACCTGTATATATCATAATACCAATCATAATAGCAAAACATGGCAATCATGCTTTTATCTATACATAGTTGACCTATACATAGTTTATCATGGTTCAAATCTATTTAGCAAAACAGTCCAATATATGCTGTAATAGTTTGTTTAGAATCTGTTTAACAAAATAGTAAATATATGCTCACTAATGACTTCCAGTATAGTGCTGTGAGAGATCAATGCAATACCATTAATCAAAGTGAATCATGCCAATGAAATGAACAACTAAACTATGGATATATCAAGTATGTATAGATCCATGCAAAATCATTCAACATACTTATGACGTCATAAACTATGTACAGATCAATGCAATACCATTAAGCATAGCCAACTCATAAACTATGTATAGTTACATGGAAGATCAATGACAATCATGGCTTTTATCTATATATAGTTGACATATACATAGTTTATCATGGTTCAAATCTGTTTAGCAAAATAGTCAATACATGCTGTAACAGTTTGTTTAGAATCTGTTTAACCAAATAGTAAATATATGCTCACTAATGACTTCCAGTATAGTGCTGTGAGAGATCAATGCAATACCATTAATCAAAGTGAATCATGCCAATGAAATGAACAACTAAACTATGGATATATGAAGTATGTATAGATCCATGCAAAATCATTCAACATACTTATGAGGTCATAAACTATGTACAGATCAATGCAATACCATTAAATGCAACCAACTCATAAACTAGGTATCGATACATGAAAGATCAATCACAATCATGGCTTTTATCTATACATAGTTGACATATACATAATTTATCATGGTTCAGATCTGTTTAGCAAAATAGTCCAATACATGCTGTAACAGTTTGTTTAGAATTTGTTTAACAAAATAGTAAATATATGCTCACTAATGACTTCCAGTATAGTGTTGTGAGAGATCAATGCAATACCATTAATCAAAGTGAATCATGCCAATGAAATGAACAACTAAACTATGGATATATCAAGTATGTATAAATCTGGATGCAAAATCATTCAACATACTTAAGACGTCATAAACTATGTACAGATCAATGCAATACTATTAAACACAACCAACTCATAAACTATGTATGGATACATGGAAGATCAATGAAAATCATGGCTTTTATCTATACATAGTTAACATATACATAATTTATCATGGTTCAAATCTGTTTAGCAAAACAGTCCAATACATGCTGTAACAGTTTGTTTAGAATCTGTTTAACAAAATAGTAAATATACGCTCACTAATGACTTCCAGTATAGTGCTGTGAGAGATCACTAATTAAATAGTCAAAATGTGCTCAATAATGAGCTCCAATATAGTGATGTGAGATCAATATAGTTTCAGTTTAGTGCTATTAGAGATTAATACAAAACCATTGAATAGAGTAATCATGCAGCATAAGTCATTGCAATCCAGTCAGTAGCTGAAATAGCTAAATGGTACCAAATGTCATTGCAATCCACTCCACTCTCTCCACCTCATCCATCATCAAGAACCCTTTGGCTCTTTCACATTGAAGCACGAAGGTATCATGTGCTTTCACGAAAATTGGTCGACTCAGTTCAGGGACAGCTTTGAGAGCAGTATATGCAGCAGTCAAAATATTATCATCTTCAGATTTATCCACTTTTACAATCTGAGGCTTAATGAGGCCATCTTTCAGTTCCTTCATAGTTTCGCATATCACATCCAATGATGCAGCCAAAGATGTCTTCTTCCTCTTTCCCCTCCTTGATGATGATGGTGGAGGAGTCCCTCTAGTGCACTCGACTAATTGGAATGATATAACTCTTCATCAATATCTGGTTGGCTGTCAAGAGGTGTACCACAATTGGTATCATCCTCATCAAGCACATTAAATGCATCGTTCATAGGGTGCCTTTCTTCAGCATCAAGGGGCATTGTAGATGCGAACCCTTCAACAATGTCATTACCAACAATTACAACCAACTCATTGAAATATTGGAAAGGTGACCTCTTATACATTTTTGCATTTTTGAATTCTCTCCTCTACATATAAGCATTAATAGATGGATTAGGTTGCAAGTTTTTCAATATTAAAATAAGAAGGGAAAATTTCTTCAATGAAAAGAGTACAAAGATCATCCTACCTTCAAAAGGTCATCCCACACTGAATCCTTAGCATCCACAGTTTGAGTTTCTTCATTCCAAGCTAACCCACTTGTATTTTTCAAGTCCTTCATTACTTTATATCCTACTTTCCATGTTTTCAGCTTATTCTTAAAATGATCTCGTGATAGATTTGAGTTCATCGCTGCATTGGATGTCCTCTCTATCGCAGTCCATGCCTCTTTTTTAAACCCACCTTCACCTTTCCGTCCGAGATGGACTTGTTCGAGGAGCAAGTCTAGAAACTTGCGTTCCATCAATTTTATCGACATTTTCTTCTTTGAAGAAGAAGATTTTTTGCTCACAACGAGAGATCCATCTATATCACTCAAAGTAATGGGAGAACACATCTGGTTCACATGATCAGATCCATCCATGCTCATCATGAGCTCGGTATATGCCATTGTGTACTCCTTCCTGTATTTCATTTAAATTTGAAGGTGAAAATCTTTAACTATCAATTTGTAATACGTCATAATGGAATGAGGCTAACATATTGAATAGGTAAACGTATTACGATTTACAGTAATCATATGACTGAAATTGAAAGTTATTGCTCTTTAAATTTAAATGGAATGTAGCAAGCAGTAACATAAAAAAAATAGGATTTTCAACGAATTCGTTGTTCTCTTCTTACTAGTGGGCTTATGATCTTCATCATTTGGTACTCGTGGCTATATTTCATTTAAAATTGAAGATGATAAACTTTAAATATCATTTTTTAATACATCCTAATGCAATGAGGCTAACATTTAATAAACTTGAAAGTATTTAACTGAAGATGATAAACATTTTAAGCAATAATGATGATAACACATTAACATCAAAAAAACTACCAGTAAGACAAAATGGTGATATCAATGGAAAGTAAATAGTCATGAGCCCCATTATGAAGCATGTTATTGTACTTTCTCAATACAAAGATGTATAATAATTGTGCTTTCTCTCATTTAAAACAATGTAATCTATATTTCCAGTTGAATTGTGTATTGCAAATATGATCAACAATTTTTGTACATAATGTAGATGTGAAATTGAAAGTTAATGTTCTTTTTATTTAATTAGAATGTAGCAAAGACTGATATCAGAATAACAAAATCACACACCATCATTGTATATGCATACATCAATTTAATCATATAAAGCACATTGCCTTCTAATAAATCATTTATTCTCGAGATATATAATCTTCCCATATCCTATTTGCTATATCTTCTCGAAATTGGGCCCAATCATTTCTATCTTCCTGAGACAACCCATATGTCGCAAGCAGTGGCACCTCTATCCCATCACGATCATCTTCCTCTTCAATAGCTTCTTCCGATGGAAGGCCATCCTCTATCGTAATGAAATTGTGAAGTATGCAACATGCTAAAACAATATAGGATTGTGTCATGATATCATAAGACGTTGCATGTCTTAAGATTGGAAAATGCTGCTTTAGAATACCAAATGTACGTTCTACTACATTTCTAAGAGAGGAGTGTTGATGGTTGAACAACTCATGTGCAGAGTTTATTGGGTTTTCTCTTGACCACTCTTTCAAGTGGTAGCGTGTACACCGATAAGGAGCGAGAAATCCAGGTGCATTTGGATATCCAACATCCACGAGATAATATTTTCCTACATAAAGAAAGTATATTGTCAATACTTGAACCATTTAGCATAACCTTGAGTATATTAAAATGTGATTTGGCTTACCAGGGGGAACTACAAGTGGATCTGATCTAGATAGAGCTGAGGCTAGAACACGACTATCTGCAGCAGAGGTTTCCCAACCAACAAGGCAATACTAAAACTTACAATCAAAGGAGCAGACACCTATAACATTTTGTGATAGGTTCCTGTTTCTATCATGATATTTACCCTGTATGTCGACAGATCAACTCGCACTGGAATATGGGTTCCGTCGATGGCTCCAATGCAATCCTGTGGGATATGATACACTGATCAAATGTATGCTCAAGTAATAATAAGATAAGGACAACATTCTAGACAATAAACTTGTAACAATGTGTGATTTACCTTGAAGAATGGTTCAAAACGATCCTTCCCACTAATTTCAGGAGGAGTGCCTGGACTAGGTGGTATGAAGTAATCTCTGTGAAGGGCTAAGATAT
Source organism: Cupressus sempervirens (assembly GCA_028749045.1). Classification (NCBI taxonomy): domain Eukaryota; kingdom Viridiplantae; phylum Streptophyta; class Pinopsida; order Cupressales; family Cupressaceae; genus Cupressus; species Cupressus sempervirens. The sequence goes on from CM053785.1 coordinate 363,741,742, forward strand.
CCATCAAAACCTTGTGGAAGTATCGACTGACTGTCTCTCCTGAGTGCCCAAAGTTATGGGAAATCTTGCGGTTCCTTAGATTGTGCCCAAGGGTGTGGAGGAACATCACTAGTTGTTCCTCTAACTTCAAGTGGATCATATCTCTCAAGCTTCCTTTCAGCCTCAGAATACGAGCTAGAGAAAAGAAGGCTGCCCTACTCATCCGAATCTGATCATGACAATCCACCTCATTCGAATGAATAATATCTCTACAAAAGGAATTTCCTTTTCTTATTCGTTTACCCATTTGACTGCCTTCTCGGGCTACCAGTACTTTGGCTATCCCAACAAAAGCAAAAAGAATTGTGAGAATGCGGGTGTATGTGGTCTTCCTAACTATGCTTCCTTGGACCTCTATACTCTTCATAGGATCCATCAGTGACCTGAAAGGTGGACAATTTAAACACTATCAGTTATGAGATATCAACTATCACCTATCGAGATACAACATGATTATTTGCTAGCCTCATTGCATTAAGAAGTCAATTATCTATTCAAATACAGGAAGGAGTACCAACTACCGAGGATCATAAGCCCATAAAGAACAAATTACAATGTGTCATTATACTCCATGTAATCTATCTATACCAATGAAAGCATAATACTGATTCCATTTGTCTATATGTATACACACATGTATGTATATATGTATGTGCACACACATGTATGTATGCATGTACGTACACACACACATGTATGCATGTATGTAGGTACACACACAAACATGTATGTATGCATGTACGTACGTACACACACATGTATGTATGTGTGTATGTACATACACACACATGAATGAATGTATGTATGTATGCATGTATGTACGTACACACACACATGTATGCATGTATGTACGTAGACACACATAGATGTATGTACGTACACACACATGTATGTATGTGTGTACGTATGTACACACACATATATGTATGTATGCATGTACACACATGTATAAACGTACAGACACATGTATGTATGTATACATACACATGTACAAACTATAACCTGAATTTGGGCTTTTATGAATGTGTTTTAATAAATCGTCGCGTCCGCTGAAACTAAGGCTCGTCTTTTAGAAGATGAAAAGTAGCATTGTTGGCAATGAGAATAGAGTTTCTTTCTGCATTGATCTATACATAGTTTGAAATCATGGCTTTTATCTATACATAGTTTATGACCTCATAAGTATGTTGAATGATTTTGCATGGAACAATACATACTTGATATATCCATAGTTTAGTTGTTCATTTCATTGGCATGATTCACTTTGGTTAATGGTATTGCATTGATCTCTCACATCACTATATTGGAACTCATTGGACTATTTTGCTAAACAGATTTGAACCACGATAAACTATGTATAGGTCAACTATGTATAGATAAAAGCATGATTGCCATGTTTTGCTATTATGATTGGCACTATAATATATACAGGTAATCACATGATCACATACTGGAATTCATTATTGAGCACATATTGAGCACATATTGATTATGTATAGATAAAAGCCATGATTGCCATTGATCTATACATAGTTGATCCATACATAGTTTATGAATTGGCTCTATTTAATGGTATTGCATTCATCTCTCACAACAGTATACTAGAACTCATTACTGGCAAGAAATTGTTACAAAGTTTATTTATTCATTTCACTAGTATTGATCTCTCACAACACTATACTGAAAGTCATTAGTGAGCATATATTGACTATTTTGTCAAACAGATTCTAAACAAACTGTTACAACATATATTGGACTGTTTTGCTAAACAGATTTGAACCATGATAAACTACGTATAGGTCAACTATGTATAGATAAAAGCCATGATTTCTATGTTTTGCTTGATTGGCACTATGATATATACAGGTAATCACATGAGCACACACTGGAATTCATTATTAAGCACATATTGAGCATATATTGATTATGTATAGATAAAAGCCATGATTGCCATTGATCTATACATAGTTGATCTATACACAGTTTATGACTTGACTCTATTTAATGGTATTGCATTCATCTCTCACAATAGTATACTAGAACTCATTACTGACAAGAAACAGTTAGAAAGTTTAGTTATTCATTTCACTGGTATTGACCTCTCACAACACTATACTGGAATTTATTAGTGAGCACAAGTTTATGACTTGGCTCTATTTAATGGTATTGCATCCATCTCTCACAACAGCATACTAGAACTCATTACTGGCAAGAAACTGTTACAAAGTTTGGTTGTTCATTTCACTGGTATTGATCTCTCATAGCACTATAGTGGAATTTATTAGTGAGCACATATTGACTATTTTGCTAAACAGATTTAAAACAAACAACCAGAAACTGTTACAAAGTTTAATTTTTCATTTCACTGGTATTGATCTCTCACAGTACTATACTCGAATTTATTAGTGAGCACATATTGACTATTTTAAAAACAGATTTGAAACAAACAGTTACCACATATATTGACTAAATTGCTAGGCAGATAGTAGATAGAAATAGAACCATGATAAACTATGTATAGGTCAGCTATGTATAGATAAAAGCTATTGATATACTTGTAAATTTCATTGCTAAGTACAAAAAATTAAAACTTTAACTATGATATATACAAGTAATCAGAGTTAAACAAACTGGGACTCATTCCTAAGGATATATTTTAACTAGTTTTCTAAGAAGACCTGCAACACGCAGTTACGTTTGAATGAACCAAAAAAACTTTAAAAAATCCAGTATGCAAAGGTGGGTGTGAGAAGAGAACAGTTTACTGTCGCCGCTGTTCAAAGAAGAGAAGAGAAATCGCAGAAAATGCCACGGCCACAGGAAACCACGGCTATAGAAAACCCACAAACTCAGCAAACGGCCACAACCCAACAAACGCAGCAAACCAAAAACCCTCGCCTTCACACAACAGAGCACGAAAACAACACAACCGTCGTCTTCCAAAAAACCCAATTTGTTCTTCCAAAAACCTAAGGCGAATTCGATGGACTCGATGATTTATTCAAACGCATTCATAAAAATCCAAAACCTGATTTTCATTTCAACTTTCACCTATTTCCTGGAAGAAGTTTCTTCCAATTTTTGAGCGAAATTGGCAGATGAAACGCGAAACTAGGTTATGCGTTTGATGAACCAAACGCCACCATTTTCCTCCATAACTTGGTTTTGGCGCTAAAAACCCTATTCTGCGCCCGGTATTCCCGTAACCAAATGGGGCCTAAAAGAATACTCAACGGATAATTAAGGGAGCAATAACATTAACACAATTTCAAGAGAAAGGAAAGACATTAGATACATGATAGCTATCACATTCATAGAATATATTGTAAGAACACTATTGTAGAACAAATCAACCACAATAAATTAGGAATATCAAATCTAACGTTCGTCAAAACAATACAATGAAGAAAAAGACATGTTGATGAGAGTACAATCGAACATGTCTCCAAACTATTGCTAATAGTGTGACGTCTAAGAATTGATTTGAATAATTCGCATATATTGCAACTATGGTCTGCGCTCTATATTTTTATGCAAAATATCGCTCGTAGTTTCTATTCTAATAACACTCTAAACTAATTTCGGTTATAAATTCCTTGTTTAGTTACATTTAAAAGATATGATTCCAATATTGGATATTATTTTACCATTCAAACTCATTAAAATTACGGGCTGGAGAAATGCAAAGATAATTAGTAATGAGCAAATCTAAATTTTTTTAAATAATCATATCGATAATTATGGAGTAAGAGATGTCGTCAAAAGTTGCCATCTTTGGATCTGGCAGATATAAAAAACTAGTTCCAATTCATTCAAATGGGGGAGAGGGAACAGAGATTCGATTCGATTCAGCATAGCAAATTTTAAAAAATAAGAGAATAAGTATATGCCAAATGAGCTTCCACTTTCGCATGGTTGGCCCTAATTAGTAGAGAATAGTCTCGAAATCAAGTGAAACTCAATATTAACCTATGATTGCATCATAGCTATTGAACGTTTGCAGTCAATTGTTTTTTAATTAATACATCATGATGTCACAATTGAGATAGTTGTCGGTAGATCCCACAACATTCCTACCACATGCCTGTCCCAATTGTGATGGAGATTTCTGATGGCTTTCTGTGGGACCCATAGCATTTCTGTCGCACAAACATCACAATTACAATGGTGTCTTCGACAAATTTTCGTCACAATTCTTATGATGAAAATGAACGGTTTGCCAAAATCGTAGCCCAATTTATGACACTTGTAGCCATCGCAATTATGATAGTAACCCTTGTTGTCACAACTTGCGATAGCAAAAGTTAGATGTCCATTCGACAGGAGCCAATTCTGATTGATGTCACTTGGACGATGGGTTACTATCATAATTGCGACAGCCTACCATTGTAATTCGAGCCCAAATGTAGTAGTGCCTCTTAATATAAGAGGACATTTTACAATCTCAATTATCAAAGGTATTCACTTCAAGAGCATCACTTTATCTAGCTTGATCATTAGTTGACTAATGAATTCTAGATCATAACTTCTTTGGAGCTATTGTCATATGATTTAGTCTACATAGAGTTTGAAAACATGTGTAAAGTACCAACCTTCTTTTCTTGCAAGGACATTCTCAGATACAAAGGAAAAGATCAAGGTAAATAACTCTTATATATTATGTATAGAATTACAAATAAGAGAGAGACTACATTGAGTAGATAAATGTAATACTCGAGCATAAGAATACTTATCTGTACATGAGGGTCCATAGACGTTAAATAAGAGATTCGCCTTTTTAGATTATTTGAGAATGAAACATCTCCTCCCTAAAGATAGTTTAAGTAGGAATGGAACATTGCTTATCATTTCCCCCCACAATGTAAAATTATCACTCTTATATCATCAAATAATTTTGCATCACATCAATTGTGGTAAAACTTCTTTTTGTTTTTTTTCTTTATTGCAAATCATCATCCATTATCTAATAAATTCCATGTAGAATCCATCACTACTTCCTCAAAAGGCCAACTTGGTTTGAGTTCATGTAATAGAGAGTAACACTTCATCCACAGATGCATTTTCACATCATTAGTTTAGATACACCTCTAATCTCTCACAAACCCTGATAAATGGGAGGAGTATGTTCTGTGTCCTCCAACATGTAACATGTGGTGGTTCACATATAACATACTTTAATAGTTTGAGCATAGTCAAATTTGAAATACATCTCAAAATTGGAACCTCCTACATTATCATGATATTCCACAAGAGTTAATCCATCGTAACACTCTGATTGCCTTAGCAATGAGATATCTTTTGATGAGATGCATAACTCTAAAGAACTTTACCCCTCGTCATCCCACTATTATGTTATTGGGACTCCTCTTTCGAAAACAATTTTGGATCAACAAACTACCAATAACAAGCGAGACATCTCATAGTCTACATCGATCGAAGCTTTACGTAATTACCTTTAATTTGATTAATTAATTTCTTTTTATTATGATCTCAGTCTCATTTTAATCACACTTGTAATTCATTGCACTTCTAATAAATTTAATTCCACTATAATTAACTTACTTTAGCGACATTACTGAATATTATTAACCCTTCTTATGAGGCTCTGTATGTTCATCTTTTCTAGTAAGCATCTCGACCTCTCCTGCCATCAAACCTCTATTTATTTACCTTACTCCCGAAATCGCCTTTATTTACGTTTTCGTCTCAACTATTCGAACTTACACCAAGATAAATCCATCACCGTCTTTACCATGGTTTGGTATCTCAAAAACTATTGGCGTTCAGACCTTGAGGATTTTCTATTTGTCTTGGTGTTCTGATGCTTGGCACAATGCAAATCGGGATATTCAACAGTTTATTGACAGATGTGATCATCATTCTCATGATTACGTGTTTATGGCTTTTAATGTCTATCGTGCATCCAATAGTCTCCCAATCAATGGACGTAGGCTCTGTTTAATTCTTCAGGTGTGTTATACCTGAAAAAAATCCATGGTTCTTTGCACATGTCACTTATCACTCGCATTGTATTGGAAACAACATCGACACTGCCCTCATTGGAAACACCTCACCGTCAAGTTGCCTGACGTTGCATGTGATGATCTGACATTCACAACAAAATTGATCTGGATACATTGTTAGTGCAAGTGGAGACATCGAGCTCAAACATCAACCCACTGCGCATCAGACTTTTGCATTGCAATCAGCATTGCTAGAGTAGTCAAGCTCCTCAACAATCAACATCAGAAGAGCATCACAATGGACCGATTACACATTCTGAGTTGTAACAAATGCCATACAAACATTCTTCATTGAAATATTGCCAATAAAAGAATTTCACTATCTGCCAAATTCAACATCGCCCACATTCAATGTGCAAGTCATTCAAAGTCATTCGCAAAATCTCTGTCTCCACAGATAGCTTCCCACTCCAATATGAATTCTCTTTGGTGATAAAGGTCATGTGAACAATGTTCAGTCCGCTCTTAATCTCCTGGGAATAAAATGAACGAAAAGAGAACCAAAAGTAACTGACGAATCCAGTAAAGCAAATAAAATATGTTGTGATAAAGCAAATTAAAGGCATGCCTGTGAAAACCAAATGGACCATGAATATGGAATGGTCTAAACATCATGCACTAAAGTTCCGTTTGGTTGGGGAAGATGAATTCCTCTCATAACTAGGTTATCTCATAACTAGATTTTCGAAAATTTGGTTATGCGTTTTAGGAAGATAGTTGGACAGTTTGGTTGACACGGAAGATGAATATGACTGGGAATATCTTTTTCTTGCGTTTGGTTGTTCATTTTCGAATTAGAATTGAAATTTGTTGTAAATTTTTTTAATCTTATTTTATTAGTGAAACACAAGGATTATAATGAGTAAAGTATTAATATTTATGATTTAATTTATTTATAATTAGACTACATTATTATTATTTTTAATTCTTGAATATTCACAGTTTTATTTTGCTAGTCAAGAATAAATAAAATGATTATTATTATCTTATTTTAATTCTATTTATTAGTAAAAAAAAGTAAAAAATAATCATACTTGCAATCATTTGTACAAAGTTATTTTTGGTCCCATAGTTGGAAATTGTGATCATATATATTATATATTTTTGAAAAATTATATAAGACAAATTTATTGTCGAATTGAATTTATTGTCGAGTTCTTTCGAACTCGAACCTTGTGACTTAGCCGCTAAATATGTGTGTGTTTGTGTCCTCCCTTTGTCCCTCTCTCAACATAGGCCACTCTTTTCTCCCCCCTCTATGTATATATCTCTCGAGGACATCTTTCTACAGATGCGAGAACACACAAGCTCCTCTCTCTCTCTCTCTCCCTCCCCCCTTCCTATCCCGCACTCTCTGCCCCTCTATGTATCTCTCCCTTTCAATAAATTTATTAAGTTAGTTAATTATTCAAAACAATATGCAACTAAAATTTTACGTGAAATATTATATAGCAAAAAAATACCATTTTACATTCACACACATTAAACATTTGATGAAAACTTTAATAAGAAAAATGATGCTTTGTCAATAATTGTTCTTAAAAAATGTAGAATTTTGGCTACATAGATTTTACATGCAATTTTAAAAAAAAGATCATGAAAATCATTAATTATATAAATCATATTTTAACATCATGAAATTCTGATAATGAATTTCACATAATTACTACAATATGAAAACTTGCTAACTAGATCGCATATCCATGAACAATATGAAAACTTGCTAACTTGATAGAAGATAGAAAAACAATATCCATGAACTGATGAGAAAGAACAATATCCATGATCTGAATGGTGGTGTGAAAACACACCATTAAATACGAAAACACTGAGAAATCCACGATGTATGCCCTTATGCCTCACATTCGATGGCAACCCTCTCATGCTGCTCAATCTTCCCATTACTGTCTATATTGTTAGATGGTCAATCTTGCATATATGAACTAAACATGCTTGAAAAATTAAAACCTGATTATTTTTTAATGGAATACACCAAGGAGTGACATCAGAAATATTGACATTTACAAACACAGTAAACAATCATCAGATAGCTCATTTTTTATCAGCATGTGTGGTCTTGCAATATCAACAAATTAGGAGCAATAAAAAAATACAAAAGAAAGACAGTTTATCAATATCGTTGACAATCTTGTCAAGAAGCATGTACATAGGAAACCAAATTGTGGAAAAAAAATAAGAAATTAAAAAAAATCCAAGCAAATAAGGAATATACATATAACATGGGACAAAATCATGAATTGTACAATCATCTACTAGAAATTCTCAATACTTTTGATAATCTTGTCAGTGAGAACATACATAGGAAATCAAATAGGGACAAAAAGACAAGAAATAAAAATATATGCAAGCAAATTAGGACTATAGATATAACATAGGACATAATCAGGAACTATACAATCATCTAGCAAATCACATTTCTATATGCTCTCAAGTTCTATAATTGAGCATTCATCATTTGCCACTCCTTGTGTATTCCATGTATGTATGGTTCAAATATAACTCTAATTAACAATGCAATGAACAACTATACCAAACGTTTACGAGATCATAAACTACGTGTTGTGAAATATCAATGCAATACCATTAAACAAAGCCAACTAACCATATGGAATTACTTCACATGCCAATCGTGTGAATGCCAATGAAATGAACAACTAAACTATGTATTGACCAATGCCAATCATGTCAATAAAATGGATGACTAAACTATGCATAGATCAAGTATGTATACATACGTACATACATGTGTGTACATACATATGCACATACATACATATGTATACATATGCACATACATACATACATACATATGCACGTACATACATACATACATGCTTAGCAAAATAGTAAAAATGTGCTCAGTAATGAGTTCCAATATAATGTTGTGAGAGATCAATGCGATACCATTAAACAAAGCCAACTAACCATATGGAATTACTTCACATGCCAATCGTGTGAATGCCAATGAAATGAACAACTAAACTGCATATTGACCAATGCCAATCATGCCAATGAAATGGATGAGTAAACTATGCATAGATCAAGTATGTATACATACGTACATACATGTGTGTACATACATACACACATACATACATGCATGCTTAGCAAAATAGTAAAAATATGCTCAATAATGAGTTCCAGTATAGTGTTGTGAGAGATCAATGTAATCCATAGATCAAGTACATGTATACATAAGTACATACATGTGTGTACATGCATACACACACACACACACATACATACGCACGTACATACATACATGTGTGTACATACATACTATTTGTTTCAAACCTGTTTAACAAAATAGTCAATATGTGCTCACTAATGAATTCCAGTATAGTGCTGTGACATATCAATATCAGTGAAATGGACAACTAAAATTTGTAACAGTTTCTTGCCAGCAATGAGTTTTAGTATACTTTTGTGAGAGATGAATGCAATACCATATAAATAGAGCCAAGTCATAAAATATGTATGGATCAACTATGTATAGATCAATGGCAATCATGGCTTTTATTTAGACATAATCAATATGTGCTCAATAATGAAATTTACATGTATATCAATAGCTTTTATCTATACATAGCTGACCTATACATAGTTTATCATGGTTCTATTTCTATCTGCTATCTGCTTAGCAATTTAGTCAATATATGTGGTAACTGTTTGTTTCAAATCTGTTTAGCAAAATAGTCAATGTGTGCTCACTAATAAATTCTAGTATAGTGCTGTGAAAGATCAATACCAATGAAATGAACAACTAAACTTTGTAATAGTGTCTGGCTGTTTGTTTCAAATCTATTTAACAAAATAGTCAATATGTGCTCAATAATGAATTCCAGTATGTGCTCATGTGATTACCTGTATATATCATAGTGCCAATCATAATAGCAAAACATTTCAATCTTGCTTTTATCTATACATAGTTGACCTATACATAGTTTATCATGGTTCAAATATGTTTAGCAAAATAATCCAATATATGCTGTAACAATTTGTTTAGAATCTGTTTAACAAAATAGTAAATATATGCTCACTAATGAGTTCCAGTATAGTGCTATGAGAGATCAAGGCAATACCATTAATCAAAGTGAATCATGCCAATGAAATGAACAACTAAACTGTGGATATATCAAGTATGTATAGATCCATGCAAAATCATTCAACATACATATGAGGTCATAAACTATGTACAGATCAATGCAATACCATTAAACACAACCAACTCATAAACTATGTATGGATGTCTGTCCTATACTTATGAGTATACATGGAAGATCAATGACAATCATGGCTTTTATCTATACATAGTTGACCTATACATAGTTTATCATGGTTCAAATATGTTTAGCAAAACAGTCCAATACATGCTATAATAGTTTGTTTAGAATATGGTTAACAAAATAGTAAATATATGCTCACTAATGAGTTCCAGTATAGTGTTGTGAGAGATCAATGCGATACCATTAATCAAAGTGAATCATGCCAATGAAATGAATAACTAAACTATGGATATATGAAGTATGTATAGATCCATGCAAAATCATTCAACATACTTATGAGGTCATAAACTATGTAGAGATCAATGCAATACCATTAAATGCAGCCAACTCATAAACTATGTATGGATGTCCATCCTATATTTATGAGTATACATGGAAGATCAATGACAATTATGGCTTTTATCTATACATAGTTGACCTATACATAGTTTATCATGGTTCAAATCTGTTTAGCAAAACAGTCCAATACATGCTGTAACAATTTGTTTAGAATCTGTTTAATAAAATAGTAAATATATGCTCACTAATGAGTTTCAATATAGTGCTGTGAGAGATCAATGAAAATCATGGCTTTTATCTATACATAGTTGACCTATACATAGTTCATCATGGTTCAAATCTGTTTAGCAAAACAATCCAATACATGTAACAATTTGTTTAGAATCTGTTTAACAAAATAGTAAATATATGCTCACTAATGAGTTCTAGTATAGTGCTGTGAGAGATCAATGCGATACCATTAATCAAAGTGAATCATGCTAATGAAATGAACAACTAAACTATGGATATATCAAGTAAATAGTTAATTAAATAGTCAAAATGTGCTCAATAATGAGTTCCAATATAGTGACGTGAGATCAGTATAGTTTCAGTTTAGTGCTATCAGAGATTAATGCAAAACCATTGAATAGAGTAATCATGCAGCATATGTCATTGCAATCCAGTCAGTAGTTGAGCTAAATTGAACCAAATGTCATTGCAATCGACTCCACTCTCTCTGCCTCATCCATCATCAAGAACCCTTTGGCTCTTTCATGTTGAAGCACGAAGGTATCATGTGCTTTCACGAAAACTGCTCAACTTAGTTCAAGGACAACTTTGAGAGCAGTATATGCAGCACTCAAAATATTATCATCTTCAAATTTATCCACTTTTACAATCTGAGGCTTACCGATGCCATCTTTCAGTTCCTTCATAGTTTCGCATATCACATCCAATGATGTAGACAAAGATATCTTCTTCCTCTTTCCCCTCCTTGATGATGATGGTGGAGTCATCCCTCTAGCACTTGCATTCGACTGATTGTAATGATATAACTCTTCATCAATATCTGGTTGGCTATCAAGAGGTGTACCACAATTGGTATCATCCTCATCATGCACATTAAATGCATCGTTCATAGGGTGCCCTTCTTCAACATCAAGGGGTGTTGTAGATGCGAACCCTTCAGTAATGTCATTGCCAACAATTACAGCCAACTCATTGAAATATTGGAAAGGTGACCTCTTATACATTTTTGCATTTTTGAATTCTCTCCTCTACATGAAAGCATTAATAGATGGATTAAGTTGTATTTTTTTCATTATTAAAATAAGAAGGGAAAATTTCTTCAATGAAAAGAGTACAAAGATCATCCTAGCTTCAAAAGGTCATCCCACACTGAATCCTCAACATCCATAGTTTGAGTTTCTTCATTCCAAGCTAACCCACTTGTATTTTTCAAGTCCTTCATTACTTTATATCCTACTTTCCATGTTTTCAGCTTATTCTTAAAATGATCTTGTGACAGATTCAAGTTCATCGCTGCATTGAATGTCCTCTCTATCATAGTCCATGCCTCTTTTTTAAACCCACCTTCACCTTTCCATCCGAGTTGGACTTGTTCAAGGAGCAAGTCTAGAAACTTGTGTTCCATCAGTTTTGTCCACATTTTCTTCTTTGAAGAAGAAGATTTGTTGCTCACAGCGAGGGATCCATCTATATCACTCAAAGTAATGGGAGAACACATCTGGTTCACACGATTAGATCCATCCATGCTCATCATGAGCTCTGTAAATGCCATTGTGCACTCCTTCCTGTATTTCATTTAAATTTTAAGGTGAAAAACTTTAACTATCAATTTGTGATACATCATAATGGAACGAGGCTAACATATTAAATAGGTAAACGTATTACAATTTAAAGTAATCATACGACTAAAATTGAAAGTTATTGCTCTTTAAATTTAAATGGAATGCAACAAGGAGTAACATAAAAAAAATACCTGATTTTCAGTGAATTCACTATTCTCTTCTTACTAGTGGGCTTATGATCTTCATCATTTGGTACTCGTGGCTGTATTTCATTTAAAATTGAAGACGATAAACTTTAAATATCATTTTTTAATACATCCTAATGCAATGAGGCTAACATTTAATAAACTTGAAAGCATTTAATTGAAGATGATAAACATTATTCAACTACAACATGTGATAGTTTGAGTGGTTTTGAGGCAGAAGATAGGAGGTATAGTTGAGAGACATTTGAGCTACTCCTATCAGATGATACACATTTTAAGCAATAATTGATGATAGCATATCAGCATCAAAAAAACTACCAACAAGACAAAATGGTGATATCAATGGCAAGTAAATAGTTGTGAGCCCCATTATGAAGCATGTTATTGTACTTTCTCAATGCAAAGATGTATAATGATTGTGCTTTCTTGCATTTAAAACAATGAAATCTATATTTCAAGTTGGATTGTGTATTGCAGATATGATCAACAGTTTTTGTATATAATGTAGGTGTGAAATTGAAAGTTAATGTTCTTTTTATTTAATTAGAATGTACCAAGGACTGATATCAGAATAATGAAATCACACACTATCATTGTATATGCATACATCAATTTAATCATATAAAGCACATTGCCTTCTAATAAATCATTTATTCTCAGGATCAATAATCTTCCCACATCCTACTTGCTATATCTTCTCAAAATTGGGCCCACTCATTTCTATCCTCCTGAGACAACCCATATGTCTCAAGCAGTGGTACCTCTATCCCATCACGATAATCTTCCTCTTCAATAGCTTTTTCCAATGGAAGGCCATCCTCTATCATAATGAAATTGTGAAGTATGCAACATGCTAAAACAATATAGGATTGTGTCATGATATCATAAGATGTTGCATGTCTTAAGATTGGAAAGCATTGCTTTAGAATACCAAACGTACATTTTATTGCATTTCTAAGAGAGGAGTGTCGATGGTTGAACAACTCATGTGCAGAGTTTATTGGGTTCTCTCTTGACCACTCTTTCAAGTGGTAGCATGTACACCGATAACGAGTGTGAAATCCAGGTGCATTTGGATATCCAGCATCCACGAGATAATATTTTCCTACATAAAGAAAGTATATTGTCAATAGTTGAACCATTTAGCATAACCTTGAGTATATTAAAATGTGATTTGGCTTACCAGGGGGAACTACAAGTGGATCTGATCTGGATAGAGCTGAGGCTAGAACATGGCTATTTGTAGTAGAGCCTTCCCAACCAGCAAGGCAGTACTGAAACTTACAATCAAAGGAGTAGACACCCATAACATTTTGTGATAGGTTCCCTTTTCTATCATGATATTTACCCTGTATGTTGACATCAACTCGCACTGGAATATGGGTTTCGTCAATGGCTCCAATGCAATCCTGTGGGATATGATACACTGATCAAATGTATGCTCAAGTAATAATAAGATAAGGACAACATTCTAGACAATAAACTTGTAACAATGTGTGATTTACCTTGAAAAACGGTTCAAAATGATCCTTCCCACTAATTTTGGGAGGAGTGCCTGGACCAGGTAGTATGAAGTAATCTCTATGAAGGGTTAAGATAGCCATCAAAACCTTGTGGAAGAGCCGACTGACTGTCTCTCCTGAGTGCCCAAAGTTATGGGAAATCTTGCGGTTCCTTAGATTGTGCCCAAGGGTGTGGAGGAACATCACTAGTTGTTCCTCTAACTTCAAGTGGATCATATCTCTCAAGCTTTCTTTCAGCCTTAGAATACGAGCTAGAGAAAAGAAGGCTGCCCTACTCATCCGAATCTAATCATGATAATCCACCTCATTCGAATGAATAATATCTGTACAAAAGGAATTTCCTTTTCTTATTCGTTTACCCATTTGACTACCTTCTCAGGCTACCGGTACTTTGGCTAAGCCAAAAAAAGCAAAAAGAATTGCGAGAATGCAGGTGTATGTGGTCTTCCTAACTATGCTTCCTTGAACCTCTATACTCTCCATAGGATCCATCAGTGACCTGAAATGTGGACAATTTAAATACTATGAGTTATGAGATATCAACTATCACCTATCGAGATACAACATGATTATTTGCTAGCCTCATTGCATTAAGAAGTCAATTATCTATTCAAATATAGAAAGGAGTACCAACTACTGAGGATCATAAGCCCATAATGAACAAATTACAATAATGTGTCATTCTACTCCATGTAATCTATCTATACCAATGAAAGCATAATACTAATTCCATTTGTCTATATGTATACACACATGTATGTGTATATGTATGTGCACACACATGTATGTATGCATGTATGTACACACACATGTATGCATGTATGTACGTACACACACATGTATGTATGCATGTATGTACATACACACACATGTATGTGCGTACACACACATGTATGTATGCATGTATGTACATACACACACATGTATGTATGTGTGTATGTACGTACACACACATGTATGTATGTATGTATGTACACACACATGAATGTATATATGTATGTATGCATGTACACACATGTATAAATGTACAAACACATATGTATGTATGTACACATACACATGTACAAACTATAACCTGAATTTGGGTTTTTATGAATGTGTTTTAATAAACTGTTAGGTCCGTTGAAACTAAGGCTTGCCTTTTAGAAGATGAAAAGTAGCATTGTTCACAGTTGGAATAGAGTTTCTTTCTGCATTGATACATAGTTTGAAATCATGGCTTTTATCTATACATAGTTTATGACCTTATAAGTATGTTGAATGATTTTACATGGATCAATACATACTTGATATATCCATAGTTTAGTTGTTCATTTCAATGACATGATTCACTTTGATTAATGGTATTGCATTGATCTCTCACAACACTATACTAGAACTCATTGGACTGTTTTGCTAAACAGATTTGAACCATAATAAACTATGTATAGGCCAAATATGTATAGATAAAAACATGATTGCCATATTTTGTTATTATGATTGGCACTATAATATATACAGGTAATCACATGATCACATACTGGAATTCATTATTGAGCACATATTAATTATGTATAGATAAAAGCCATGATTGCCATTGATCTATACATAGTTGATCTATACATAGTTTATGACTTGGCTCTATTTAATGGTATTGCATTCATCTCTCATAGTAGGGTGATCCCACAATAACGGGTTCCACTTTTTGACCAATTTTGACACTGAAATCAATATTTTTGCAACAAACGTCACGATCAAGTGACTATATCTCCAAAATTATAAATAATTTCAAGATGACATAAAATAGTGATTTTGAATACTTTGTTCCTACTTTGTAACTATATTTTTTAATCTAAAAAAAAAAAAATATTTATGTCAATTTTTTTTCTCCTCCGAAAAGTGGTACATAATAAAATTCAATATGTTAAAGAGTGACAGTCCGTTTGACACACATAACTTTTTTTTCTAGAAATGATAATGAAGTAATTCTTTCGGCGTTGGATTTGTAACATCAATATCCAGTGTCTGCATTTGGTTTGATTTATTTTTGTTGAATATTGTATAGTTTATGAAGTTTTGAAGTGACATGAATCATAATTCAAACATATGTTCCATTTGACACAGATAATTTGAAGTCAATTTATCATAAACCTAATTTTTTTTTTTGAATAGTAAGGTATCTCAATAAGCTAGTGCCTACATATTTTTAAAAAATAATTTGACCTAATTTACTAATTTTCCCGAGGTGTCGAAGTCAGTTGATGTTCAATCAGTAATGAACCTATAATGAGTTAAACTCATATTTGAAAGTCTTAATGACTAAAATATGTATTAAAATTATAGTCGTTGGAAAGCTTGCTCCGAGCAGCACATTTTGACATTTTTTATTTTATAGTAGGAATCATTCTCCTGCAATTATGGGAGTCAAAAGAGCAAAAAATAAAAAAAATAATGAAAAATGGGTTGAAATTTTCTTAATTTTGGGTGTTTGCCTTAACATAGTGTTTGCGCGAACACATGTTCAGGCGAACATGCCCATTGCAATTTCACGGTGGCCGAAAAATTAAGTGGGCATGTTCACGCGAACATGCTTAAATTTTTCGTGTTCGTGCGAACAGTCAAAAAAATGAAAAAAATAAAAAATGGGACCTGCGTCTACATGCATGAAACATCATTCTATCCGCGAAACAAAAACCACCATGTCTCACATTTCAATCATTGATTGCAAATTTCCATCATAGACGTCATTTTGTGCCATCAATCTCCATATTTGGCATCAACCTGATAGTGCATTGCAGGCTTGTCTTTGCCACAAATTTTGTCCACAGATAAATCGAAGGCAGGTGAGAGATTTCTCAATATTTGCAAATTGATGTTCTTCCTATCTTCGTTCACGCTTTCATCAATATTTCCTATCTTCGTTCACAATTTGATAAAAAAAATTGTATATCTAAATTATTCATTTATTTATTTCATTAATGAAGTTGTTTAACGGATGCATTGAAGTTAAATTTAAAAATTAGTAACACATTCATGGTGTTAAGAAATGTATATTCTTATTGATTTTTTCATTTTTTAAAATATTGAATTTGTTAAAAAAAAAATTGAACATCTAAATTATTTCTTTCTTTCTTTCATTAGTGAAGTTGTTTAAATGATACATTGAAGTTAAATAGATTCAAACTAGATACTTTTAAAGTGTGGTTACATGTTAGTTTTACTTATCTCACTTTAATTATCTCGGCAATTATATTTTATTGAATTTTTTAATTTATAACTTGAATTAATGAAATATATTTATTTTTATTTTCAAATCAAATTCATTCAAAAAAAAAAATGTGCCATAACTCTTTATGAATTTTCAATTTCTATAAAGAAATAATCTAAGGTTTTCATTTCCTTCTAGAACATAGATTAGATGATTTTGTGTTACTAATGGTCTCCTTGCAGCATGTGGCAATTGTGGGATGAAGACATGATCATAGTTGTAAACTACTAATGTTTGCTTTGCAGGACATTGTCGAAGACCATTGTGTGTTTGTCAAAACCATGTGTGTGGATTTATTAGATTAAATAACACTTCTTTTGGTGCTTAACATGAACTTTTTAT
This sequence comes from Cupressus sempervirens, assembly GCA_028749045.1. Taxonomy (NCBI): domain Eukaryota; kingdom Viridiplantae; phylum Streptophyta; class Pinopsida; order Cupressales; family Cupressaceae; genus Cupressus; species Cupressus sempervirens. The sequence goes on from CM053785.1 coordinate 363,759,501, forward strand.
TTTCTGCCTAGTGTGTTTATAGTGTCTAAATCCCTAGGAGTTGCATTGGATGTATCCTCTCCCCTCACCATTCATGGATCTTGGGCGTAAGAGAAATCCATATAACTTCTATAAGAGGCCTACCTTGGACCAAGATACTCAATATTGGGTATGCCAGGGGACAACCTCAGAGCGGTAATAGGCCAAAAGGTAGGTCAACATTCCAGCCGCTATATAAAACTCGATTACGGTGAAAGCCGTGTCGGCAGTATTGCTGACTGATAGCTCTCCTCCAGTACCCTTATGGTGCGTCAAACCCCGGTTCTCGGGGCTGGGAGACCTTCTGAGGAAGTTTATCACTCACTTGCTAAACGGAATGCCCTTACTAAAAACCATGTTTTAGTGGCCAAAATCCTTTCTATCCACTGGCTCAAGGGGTCACCCATGCCCATGAAGACATCCTACATTCTCGTGGTCCTTAGTAGAGACAAAAGTCCCTTGGGAAGTCATGCCCCTTGGGAAGCAGATCTTGGTAGCCCCAAGAAGTGAGTGCACTGTAAGGGGGAGCCTGTGGTGCCAAGGTCCTAAGTTTTTTGCTCTGGATAAGCGCGACTGAACTTTGGTTCAAGTAGGAATTCAGTAGATACAGTCCTAAAGCCTAGGTTGTGGTGTGACTGTTCACTTTTAACAACAACTATTCTTGTCTTAATGTGTCTTGCGTGTGTGTAAAACATAATCAAGATAAAAGCCAACATTCAAATTTACACCTTGGAAACTTGCAAAACCTTGTCAAAATATCAAACATTGTCAAAACATTGTCAAAACATCACAAACTTTGGTTCAATACATTCAAACCTTGGAAAACATGGTAACTTGTGCTCCTAAACGTGCTTGGAAAAACATAGATTTAACTCTTGCATAGCATCCACTTGCATTCTTCATAGTTTGAGCCTCATACTTGCATCATATAGACTTCATATAGCACCTTTTTAGTATCCCTCATATTCACATTGCAATCATTAGCATTTAAGCTTGCATCCTTTGCATTTCACCTCAAAAATTATCACTTTGCATCTTCCATCTTGCATCTTTGCATACCCAACCCTCATCTTGACTAATTTAACCATCATTTCGGATGTCCTACACATCATTTTGAGCATTCATTTCAAATTATCTCCTTGAATGTGTCTCTCCCTCACTGCTCTCTCCCTCTCCCACACACACACAAACACTATTTACTTGTGTCTCATTTTTATATTCATCCCTCCATCTCTATCTACCCCTTTCACTTCTCTCATCACCTATCCCTTTTCTTCTCCACATACACCTCTCCTCTATATCCATATTTCTTCTCCATCTCTCCCTTTATCCATCTCTATCCCTATATCTCCCTCTCTACCTTCTCTTAGTTATATATTTCATTCTCACTATCTCTCTATAGAGGCACTAGTAAAGTTTGACCCATTTTTCAACAAAAAATCTAGAAAACATAGCTCTTAGAATTGCCTTAGTTTCAGCCCAGCTTCCCAACTACTACCTATGTCAAGGTAGATTTGGCTTTGTCATTTTGATCTTATCTTTTTTTGTCATTTTTTTGGTCAAGATCCAAAGTCTATTGTCATAACGTTAAACTCTTAAGTTAATACGTTGTAAAGATTTCACCTAAGTTCAAAAAACCTTATGTATACCGAGCTATCATTAGCATAATCATAAATTCCTAAATGTCATTTTTGACTTACCCTAGTGTTATATCCCCCTCATTTTGCATTTTTCTAACCCTAGCATCATTTTCACTATCAAACCCTATCAAATTGTCCATCAACCAACTTGTCTTCTTGATCACCTATCCTCATTTTGCATAGCCTAAACGTCATTATCAACCATAGGAAACCATCCCTTGCATAGTCCACTTTGCGTACACCTACCTTTAACATCCTTACCAAGTCCAAAATATAACCCTAACCTTCATTTTGCACATCATAATCTTCATCTTTCATACCTTCAAAATGACACCTTGCATTTGCACTTGCATAACATCCCTAGGACATTTGTACTTTTCATATCAAAACCCTAGGTCATTTAACATTTCTTCATATTGCATAACATCCCTAAACACTTAAAAATATCAAAAACACTCATATCTTGCATACCCACATCTTAATTATCAAGTTTTGACCTCTTATATCAACTGCAACCCTGTTTTACCAACTACACACTTCATGGGTGCAGTTGGTAGTTTCAAGGTGCACTTGGTAGTTTTAGGGTGCACTTGGTAATTAGGTGTTTCATTCTAGGTTCCAAAACCCTAATCTACACTTCCACACCTTGCATTGCATCCCAAGACCTTAGGAAACACTCTAAATCACTCAAAACATTCAAAATTTGCATTTTAAGAAACTTTGGAGCTACATCATTTGCAGAAGAAAGAAGGACATGGGAGCTATAAATGAAAGAGGGGGTTTCTAACCTTGTGTTTGCTTCTTTTGATTAGTTTGGCTTTCATGGTAGACTAGTGGGTGCTAATGTATGTTGATTGAGTTTTGTGATTTCTCATAGTATGTTATGCATTTAACCCATTTTTCTAGTCCTACAATAAGAATGAAAAAATTAAAGAGACAAAACAATTATATATTTTATAAGAAAGAAAAATTTATTTTTTAGGACAAACATTCTAGTATTCATACCATGTTATTTGTTTGTGATTCAATGGCTTAAGAAGGATTTGGTGCTTTCCTACTTGTAAAGAATGCGACTCATAGATTTTAGTCATATAATGAAGAATATTTATGCCTTGTTGCAGACGACTGCATTCTATTGATTTCTATAAAATAATTTAAAAGTACTGACAGCGACAGACAAATCCATATAGTGATTTTTTTATCTGGTCATGCGCGAAATTTATCTTGAGGCAAGGGATAATTTTTTTTTTTTTGATTTTATAATGGGAAACAAGAGAGGAAGGCAAAACAAATATGCAAAGAAAAGATCTGATGAAGCAGAACAAAGATATATTTAGAAGACTGCGGCACGTTATCATCGAATTAAACAAGGTGAAATAAATGTTGAAGAAGGCTCAACAGAAGTAGAAGTGGTGCCTATGGGAGAGAGTTTAGGAACACTCCCTACGAAATCTCAAACAATGAATGTTGAAGAAGGTTCAAGATCAGTCCCTATAGAGGTTCAAATAACAGAAGTCGAAGAAGGGTCAGAATCTTTCCCTGTTGAATCTCAAATAATGGATGTTGGAGAAGGCTCAAGATCGGTCCCTATAGAAATTCTAGTAACAAAAATCAGAGAAGGGTCGAGATCAGGTGCAGGAACTGGTATGGATGAACTCTTAAATATTGTCCAATCTATAAAATATGGTATTTCTCATAAGAATTTAGATCATTTACTTAAAATGGATGTAGATAAATTGAGAAAACTTGCAGCTAGTGTTCAACCATTAAGTTTGTCTAAAAGAAGGTCAATGAAGAAGAAGATAAGAGAAATTATGACTCAATTTGATAATACTGAAACACTTGAAAAAGCTCAGTTGCTTTCACTTTTGCTTACACAAAAAAAGTTGCAAGAGGCATTGAAATTGTTAGGTGTAAACACAACATCAAAGAAGAGAAGATTTTCTAACATGCAAATTGATTTGATTGAAAATGTTAAACAAGGTTTGAGAAACATAGGAAAACACTCTTGAACTAAAGATAAGTCTGCGGCAAGAAAAGTGATGTTGATGTCTGTCGTAAGTAAGAATATGACCCAAAATAGACAAATATCTTCAATTTCGTCTGAAATGGGTTTTAGTAGGAAAACAATGAGAGAATATGTTAAGAGAAGATTAATTGTGGATGACAGTACTATGGAGGGCAATTGGGCAATCATGTGTAGAGCACCTCGTTCTGATAGGATTGAAGAGTTATTAAAAAAATTAATCATATCATTTTGGATTGATAACACTCGTCCTTCATCAAATAGTAGAGATGTTATCAGGCATAGGATTGCACCTGGTCAATATGAACATCATACAAAACATTGGTTGGACACAACACAACATGAGTTATATGTGTCGTTTTGTAGTCAACATCCTAATGTAAAAGTTGGGCAAACATTGTTTGAAAAATTGAAGCCATACTTTGTGAGGTCAAACAAAGTGTTTGAAATGTGTTTTTGTTGTCATCATATTGAGTTTGATCTCCACTATCAGGTATTTCGAAAGTTTGTAGAAGACACATATGGTTTTCATGCTCCTCCTCCTAGTAGGGGAAGTGAGTTTATATCATCCATTTTGTGTGACAACATAGATGATCCATCTAGTCAAATAAATTGCATCAAAGGATTATGTGAAACATGTGGTGAATTGGTTTTATTTCCTTTGAAAACTAAAAATATTGATGTAACAAAAATATTGAATTGCAAAAGTTACAAGTATGTCAAGAATGAAACAAAGTTGGGGAAAGAAACAAAAAGGTTGGAATATGTTGAAGAGGAGTTGCCTGTTCTAACATTTATGGACAGATTTAAGAAATTGATTCAACCTTATATTTGTCATGCATTTTTTGCAAAGTGGCAAGCACAACAGTTTCAAACTCTGAGATATAATTTTCCACTTGGAACAATTGTATTAGTTGTTGATTTTGCAGAAAACTATTCATTTGTTCATTAGAAAGCAATTCAATCAGATTATTACTTTAACAAGCAGGTCACTATTATGGTAGATGTATTTTATAGACATGCATAGTTAGATTTGGATGGTGTTCAGAGTACAGTTCAAGCACGAGTAATTATAAAGGAATATCATTTTTATAGAAGTGATGATAAAGAACATGACATTCACTATGTAGAACATTGCTTCAATACGTTCTTTCCTTATTTGAAAGAAAGAAACATAAATGTTGATAAGCATTATGTTTGGTCTTATGGATGTGCTGCGCAGTTTAAATCATCTAGACCATTTTATGCATTGTGTAGATATCATCGCAATGAGAATATAAAACACATATGGAATTTCTTTGAGAGTGGCCATGGAAAAGGTGAACATGATGGTGCTGGAGCTTGCATCAAATGAGCTTTGCGAAAGTATCAAATGAATTATCAGGGAGTTCGTGTAAATGATGCACATGATGTTGTTGAATGGTGTAAGACTCATTTTTCATTAAATGAGGTCGAGACATCATCAACAACGAGTCGACAGACACCATATAGAGTCTTCTAGGAGATAACAGGTATGGATGTGTACGTCTATTTAACTTTTATACATAATTAAATTATAAAATTTTATTGTTAAGTTTTATTTTTGAATTCGTTGAAGTTTAAATTTAATTTTTCTATATTTTCAATTTAACAAACTTTCAGGTGTCAATAGAAAAAACATGCATGATTGCAAGAGGATAGAAAAGACACGTTCCTTACACTCAGTCATGAGTACAGATAATTGCAATTGGACATTGAAGACAAGAGAATACTCATGTTTTTGTGACAGTTGCATTGATAAAAACTATGAAGAATGCATCAATAAGATACATGGATATATAAGTGCATGGATTTCGGTACCACTTGATGTTACTGATACATTTGATAAAGAAGATGAAAATTTTGATGATATTCCATTGATTTTTGATGATTTTAATCATATCTCTGGATTGGTAAAAGTGGGTGAGTATCATAAAAATTAATCTCAACTTTTTATTTAATTATCGATTTCAACTATCTTATATATATTGTACACATGCATTCATGTATACTTGTTATGCAGGAGATGTCTTTGCAGTGATTGTTGAGCCTGGAAATCATGAATGTGTCAGTTATTATTTATTGCGATGTACTGCAGAGAGGACAAAGTTATATGACCCTGAAGAAAGTGATGGAATTTTGTTCCCCATAGGTAAATTATACATATACATGTACATGCACATATATATTTAAATAAATATATATATTTAGGTAACTTCATATCTGTCAAATTTTAAAACACTTAAATTTGTGGTATAGGTTCTGTTGTGATAGAGGGAACATATTTGAAGCAAGAGAAAATAGTCCAACATGGAATACACTTTTTTGATTATCAACCTGACAACAAAGTTTTACAATATAGCCACCTGGTCGTTGCTACAGGGCTTTGTCTGCATCCAGTCAAACTTAAGCGTGTACGTCTCAAGTGGAGACTAGATAGTGAAGATCATGAAAAAATATTGAATTTTATAAGTGTACATCATAGTTGATTAGACCTTTGAGATTTATTTTATAATAATCTGAATATCAACTTTGGTGAAATTGTGTTTTTAATTTGAATATCCAAGTTTCAGTTATCATTAGTTTATTTAAAAACTATAATATTAATTTTACTATGGATGAATTTAATAATTTAACAACTCGATATAAATAGGCTAAAAGTTAGTTCGAACTTACATAATTTCATTATCTATGTTACAATTCTTTAATATCAACTTCTTTTCAAACTATTGAATTTCATCTTGAATTAAATGTGTTTAGATTAATTGTACGATCATAAATTCTTAATTTTCATTAATTTATTAAAAAATTATATAATTTAATAATTTAAATTAATTGTACCATGGATGAATTTAATAATACTCCACCTTAAAAAGTTCCAAGGAAATTCAAGTAGTCGCAAACAATAAATATGGTGATTTTGTATCATTGTAAAACAAAATGCATACTTTCTAAGCCCACGGAGGTCCTCCAAAAGTTATAATTAAAAACCATCCATTAAAGAAGATTAGAAACATTATTATTACGATAAGCTTCCACGAGAAACCACTTTAGAGTCGGTTCAAAAAAATTCGTTGGACGACTAAAAATTGAACTCTCGTTAAAAAAATGTATTTTATGATTGTAGACCTTTATAAAATTAATTTGAAAATGAAAAAAATTACTATTCTTAGTTAGGGTATGTAATCTTTTGATTTGACAATTTAAAATCAGTAGAGAACATTCTGTTCTGGTTAAAATCATTTTCTATTTTTTAGGTAGTCTATTAGCGTTGAGTTATTTACAAAAAAAATGAGCCTACATATTGATCAGGAAAAATGACTAGCTGAGGCTTTTGAGTGCATTATTTCTCTCACTTCCATCACAATGCGAGGAAACTCATAATTTAAGACAGATACAACACAACTTAAATGTATTCCAAATCGATGAAGAGCAACTTCTGCTCCACCAATACCAGAAAATAGAGAAAGTACTCTGACGCCATCAGGATATAATGCTTTCAAGACTGATAAATGATATGCAACTGTATCTGTTTGGAATGAATTACCCAAACAACACAAGCGGTCAGTCAGACAAGAAGTTCTACGAGTGTGATCTCTATCAAATTTTAATATAAGCTCTATCTCATGGAGCTCTAGAGGGACGAGGTCACCTGGCCCCACCCATACCAAATTCCACTCTTCACACTTTTGAAGTATATATTTCTACGCACTATCTTGCAGTTGCCCTCGTGCATTCTGAATCATAACTCTCAGTTGATCAATAAGGACAGTGCCACATCGTCTTGAGTCTATGGAATTTTTTTTTCCTCTAATCCCATGAAGGCCAATACTTTTTTATTTGCGGAAGTGCTTCCTGAATAGTCATGGGGGGAGAGGTTCTACTTGAAATTGCTCTTCTATTGGAAGGTTATGCACATACCCTCTTGCTCTTCTGGAAGTTGAAAAGAACATTGAGTCCACCAACTCTGGTTCAACACTATTAAATTGTTCGAATATTGTCTTGCAAATATCCTTCGATGCAAAAGCATCATTCTCATAGTAGAAGAAAGGTGGCCCTTGCATGAACACATTTATTTCCTTTGAACGCTGGCCAATAGGTTTCAGAGGAACTCCAAAACCAATTAGTTCCTTGGGACACATTAGGTATTACATCGCATACTTCAAACATTGCTTGCTTGTCTTGCATACCCTCTATGTATTTTTTATACTTCAACACTTTGATTATCTATGTTACAATTTCGAACTTACACAATTTCATTATCTATGTTACAATTCTTAAATATCAACTTTTTTTCAAACTATTGAATTTCATCTTGAACTAAATGTGTTTTTAATTGTACGATCATAAGTTCTTAATTATCAAATTTAGCTTATTAAAAAATTATATAATTTAATAATTTAAATTAATTGTACCATGGATGAATTTAATAATTTAAATTCATTTATCAGCTTGTACACATATACACGTCTCAAGAATAAACATCTATAGATCTAATATATCTCTATGTATCTGAAATGCAAATTGTAAATCTCGAATAAATATACATATGTAGCAAAATATAAAAAGTCATATATACGTACATGTGATGGTATCTAACACTGAAATACTCAATAATCAAATAAATAGTGAAAGTACATGGATGTCATCAAGGAACTGAAATACACATGTGTACATGTAAACTGGACCTCCAATATATATGCATCAAAAAATATATAAATCTGATCTACTACTAGAAGGACCCCTCAAGACGCATACGAATAGAATGACCCTCTGATCGAGTCTCCTGTACATCCTCTCACCGAGGCGCATCAACCAAGCCCTGCAAATATATATACATATATACATACATGTGTTAGAGTTCTATCTTTAAAGCATATATATACATACATTCATCATGTACATATACATTCAAATTAAATACAAATTTTCATATATATAGATATATATCTAGTTTTCAAAATATTTAAATAACTTTAAACAAACTATTTAAAACTCAAGTACCTGAGCACTACCAGGTGCCTCAATAGAATCATCTCTCTCATGTATATAATGCCCTAAACCAATAGTATGTGTAACCATGTGCTCAGCGACCTGTGCCTACATGAATTATTACGAGTTAAAGATTAAATTAAATATCTACATATATATCTAAACTAAATTTTTTAATAAATGAACATATTTTTTAATTTCATATATATTTAAAATTAAAAATAAATTATATATGTACCTGGGTCTCCGAAGGTGGAGGATGATCAGCAGACTCCATCATATCATCTACTGATGCACCTGAGCCTGAAACTCCATGTCCAACTGCTAGTAAATCTGAGTGAAGTGGACTATGTAACTGGCTGGGTACATCTGGTGTAGAATCATTGCTACTAGGTTCGAATAACAAGTCCATGTATGATGAAAGACCCAGGGTCGAACTAGTATCAATCTCAAATAGGCCTCGCAACTGCTCACCAAAATCATCAAGGCCCTCAGTTGTGATATGGACATCTCCAACTCGTATGCTCGAGTCATCTGTAGAGTGTCGTGAGTCTGGTGTTGAATGCTATGAGCTACGCACAGGTGTATCATCTGTCACTAGTGTGGCGGCCTGTGTCTATGGAACTATGTTGGGGCTCTGATGCTATCTAACAACATCCATCACCGTGTATACTGGAATCCTCTATGTATCAGAAATATAGCTAATAAAGTGCAACATATCCTCCAAAAAATACAGTGCCATATCCATACGTGTCTGTTGTCCTGAAAGACCACGAATATCGCCTGGCAGTGGTAGCCCAACAGCTCTATATGCATTATTAGAGGAGGCACTTGAAGTGCTACTAGATGCCTGTGAAGATGGTCGACCAAGTGGACGAGGACGTCGACTATGAAGATAACGACCAATAGAATCTGATGTGATACTAGCTGCCGCAGATGTAATGTGCCCAATAGTGTTAATTGCTTCCCTTTAGGAAGCAATGACGACTCTATCTGCAATAGGCGCATGTGTAGGAATCACAGGAGGCATCCTCGATCCAACAAACTATCTAAGATCTGCAGGTGGTAGACGATCTACACTGCGGTATTGGTCACGATCTGTGATCCGACCATGCCCTTGTCCGTAATAATTAGGAATATCCAAGTAGTTGACGTTGAGCCCTATATGGAACTCAACGTACAACTGCTGTGCAAAATAAAGGGGTATTTGGTTGTTATTAGGATAATGACCATATGCAGCTAAAAATTGTGGATAGATCATGCTAGCAATAATAGTGTCTCTGCATCGTGTGACTCTGTAGCCTCTCACCCTACCCTGTGTCCCCTCATAAGCTGGAAATAGCTCTCTCCGGATGATGTCTTTGGGGGCTACCCTCTTGACGTCATCGAATGATGCATCTCTTGAAACCTCAGCCCTAAGCTCCCTAGATATGGAAGCTAATATGGCAGGAGTAAATGAATGGTGACCTCTAAACCTAGCTGTCAAATCCTGTAAACTCCTACATATCGTAGTACATATGTCTCTATAAAGACCATCATCAGAGGTCAATATAGAGTGCTTTAGTCTAGCAACCTTATGCTCTGAAAATGCAAATAATGCATCAATATCGATGTGTGGAGGTGGTGTACTAGGACCTCCAACAGGAGCTGCAGGTGCAGCTTGACCTGGAACATGAGCCGCACCAGGAGCTGGAACATGAGCTGCACGACGAACCCTACGTCAAGGTGCACAAGGAGCCCCACCAAAAGCTATAGCACAAGCCCCACCATGAGCTGCACGAGGAGCCATATCGAGAATTGCATCAGGTGCTACAACAGGAACCGCATCAACCTGTGTCGTAGTAGGAGCCGCAGTAGGAACTACATCAGGTGTCGCACCAGAAGCCGCATCAAGCATATCGTGTGAAGCCATATCTGTAAAAATGTATGAATAGCTAAATTGCCTGTTGTACATACTTTTTTATTTTTAACATTAAAAATTATACACATGTAATTAAACATACATCACACATCATGGACCTAGATAATCTGTAACACATCCAGACCTAGATTAATTTGCATATAAGTATAAGATAACTTTAAAGTTGAGAGTTTGGTTATGGTTAGAGTTAATTTGTTATTCTAAGATTTTATTATATTTTGGGGGGTATTATTAGAGAATTCAATTAAAGGGTACCTAATAAATTATTTATATTACTCTTAAATGATAATGTTTCAAGGTTTGAAATTCTTGATTGATATTATTAGCAGAGTGAGTCACTAGACTCATAGTTGGCTCTCATCTGCTGGGAGGGTTACCCTGGTCAAGACTGTGATTCAGGCTCTTTCTATTTACAGGTGTTTAGTGCAAACACCTTCCGTGGGAGTTTTGAAAGATTTTGATGCTTTGTCATGACAATTCCTTTGGTCAGGCAATCTCCAATCCTCTAAATGGAGCTTAGTCAACTGGGACACAGTTTGTTTGCCTAAGTTTGCTGGGGGTCTAGGCCTTAAATGTATGGCTCTCGGTGTCAAAGCTCTTGCTGCAAAGTTATACTGGAGATGGTGCAAGAATCAAGATCGCGATTGGGCCAAGATTCTGACCCATAAGTATTTCTCAGGAGTGGAGGTCCAGGATATTCCTAGACTTGAGCTTGATGGTAAGGGGTCCTTTATTTGGGACACCCTTAAAAGGGGTGCTCCTCTTATCAAGGATGGCCTTTTCTGGATCTATAATGAGGGGTCAAGTGTGTTATTCTGGCAGGACTCTTGGGATGGCCACCTTCCTATTCTCTCCAGTTTTCCCCACCTTTTGCCTCTGTTTCAGGTTTTTTCTTCTGCAGGTTGGACCACAGTAGCTCACTTCAAGACTGTTCGGAGGTGTGGATTGATGGAGGTGGCTAGTTGGAAGGATCCACAAATTTGGCCCACAAGGGGCTGCTCAGAGATTCGGGCTGAACTGGCGTATCTTCTCTCTACTAGGCTTTGCAACTCTTCTAAAGACAAAGACATCCTGGCTTGGGGTCCTTTCCCAAAAGGTAAGTTTAGTACGACCTAGGGATATGCTTGACTAGATAGCCAATGTAATGTAGTTCGGGTGGTTCCCTGGTGGAGGAAGGTCTGGAATAAATTTTCTTGGCCAAAATGTAATTTTTTTCTATGGTTGGTTGCGCAAAATAAGTGTCTTACTTGGGATAATCTCCAGCGAAGAGGGTTTCAGGGACCCTCTTTCTATCCCCTATGTATGTTGGATGGGGAAGATGTTTCTCATGTTTTCTTCTTATTTCCTCTCTCTAGAGAGATCTGGCATAAGTGGTGGAGGCGTGGTGCCATAGCTGTATTCATGCTGAATCTCTTATTGAATTTTGGGACAGCCTTGGCAGACCCCCTACGAGAACTTAATTCTTTCAGGTGGCCTGGGTTGTTGGACCTTCTTTCATTCTGTGGAATCTTTGGTTGGATCATAACCGTCAGATCTTTTGTAATTCCAGCTTGGGAGCGACTAAACTATGGCAGTTGATCCTAACCAGGCTTCAAGAGACTATCTTTGCTAAATGTGATATGTCAGAGCTGGTGGATCTTGGTGATTCTTGTATTGTCAGAATTTTAGGATTAGTGGATAAAGGATTTGGAACTAGTAGTAGTAAGAGATCTCAACCACAAAAGAGGAAGGTTTGTAGAGTGGGGAGATGGAGTCTTCCTCCTGATGTAGTCCTAAAGATTACACTGATGGCTCCTCCCGTGGGAATCCTGGACTGGCTGGAGTGGGGGGGATTGGGAGAGATGCAGATGACAATGTTATTTTCATATTCTCTATTCACAAAGGAGTTCAATCCAATAACGTGATGGAGGCTTTGGCCATTAAGGTGGCTATGGAGCGGGCTTGTTCTCTTGGTTGGAGGAGAATGGTGTGTGAGTTTGACTCTCAGATTGTTGTGGATATGATAAATAACTGGAGAGTGGATGAATCTAGCTAGCAAATTGCCTCTATTGTTAGAGAGATTCTCCACTTGAGTAGCTTTGTGGATGGGATCTCTTTCTGTCATATTCCTAGGGAATGGAATGGAGTGGTTGATGTCTTGGCAAAATGGGCATCAAAGAAAGGTGTTGGTTGGGATATTTCTGTTAGGGATGATCTTCCTACTGATCTTGTTGGGACTTTCGAGCAATTAGCGGAAAAGGACAGAATGTAATTGGTTTTGGGTTGGTGTTTTGGTTGGTTGGGCCTGAGGCCTTCTATAATCTGGTTTTATTTCAATAATTTTTTACCCCTTTAAAAAAAAAAAAAAAAGATAATGTCTCGAGGTTTAGGTTTCAAAATGGGTTACATATATATCATTTAAAACAAGGGTCATACTTCATGTATGTACATGTGTTTGAATGTATGTGCATGTATCTCAAATGTAATTTTTAACAATTTAGGATTAGGGTCAACTTGTTTTAATTTAATGTAAGTTATGCTTCAATTAGGTTTTCAAATAGGGTTTTAGTGTAATTAGGATCAATTTTAGAGTACGATTTAAGACCTTATGACACTGTCAGGTTTTACACGAACTTACATAATTTCTAGCATTAAATTTAGGGGTTAATATTAAAGTCCATGGTTAAGAATTTAGGATAAGGGAACTTAGCATATGAAGATTATGATTTGGTTCAAGATTATGATTTAGGGTATTTATTATCATTTATAATATTGGGTTTAGAAATTAAATTTTAAGGTCAAGGTTAGGGTTAGGGTTTGGATGTACATGTATGTTATATTCATACATGTAGAAATGCAAATTAATCTACATTCTTATATATGTATAATTTAGGATCTCCCCTTAAGACATGTCATTGAATTATATAGTTAATTATATATTTCTAATTACTAAGACATTAAATATAATAACATATGTACATTTAAACATGAATATTGAAAACATATGTATGTACATCTATATCTACCACATGAACATATTTACATGTACATTTATGAAATAAAATATACATTTTAATCTACATTCTTATGTATAATTTAGGATCTCCCCTTAAGACATGTGTTATTAAATATAGTTAATTACACTTAGTTATAAGATAAATTAAGATCAATAGTTAACATATACACAAATTATACATATAAAAATGTGAATTTATTAAAAATATGTACATACATCTACTTTTAACCATGAACAAATATACATGTACATCTATGTTCAAAATAAAAAATTATACATTTTAATCTATATTTTTACATGTACAATTCAGGATCTAGACCCTTAAGATATGCCATTTAATTAAACTTCTAAGATTAAGACATTAAAGTGAATTTGACATATTTACATTTAACATTTATATATATATATATATATATATATATATATATATATATATATATATATATATATATATATATATATATATATATATATATATATATATATATATATATATATATATATATATTTGTTTTCCAAAATTTTGTAATGTTTTTCTAATTTAAAAAAATATATTTTTTCTAATGTTTTTCTAAATTTATTTTCAAAATATTTGAAAACTATAAATTTTCTAATATTTTTTTAAATTTGTTTTCTAAAATTTATATTATTATAAAATTTCTAACGTTTTTCTAATTTTTTTCTAAATTTGTTTTTTAAATTTTTTATTAAATTATAAATTTTCTAATGTTTTTGTAATGTTTTTTCTAAGTTTATTTTCTAAATTTTATATTAAATTCTAAATTTTCTAATGTTTTTGCTATTTTTTATAAAAAATTGTTTTCTAAATTTTATATTAAATTATAAATTTTCTAATATTTTTTCTAATGTTTTTTTAAATTTATTTATTAATATTTTTAAATTTTTTTATATTAAATTATAAATTCTCTAATATTTTTGTAATTTTTTTTTCTAAATTTTGTAATGTTTTTGCAATATTTTTTTTTCTAAATTTTCTAATTTTTAAAAATGTTTTTTCTAAATTTTTAATTTTTTAAAAATATTTTTAAAAAATTTTCTATTTTTTAACTATTTTTTTTCTAATGTTTTTGTAATATTTTTTTATAAATTTTATATTGAATTATAAATTCTCTAATGTTTTCGTAATGTTTTTTCTAAATTTGTTTTCTAATGTTTTTCCTAAATTTTATATTATATATTTTTTACTATTTTTTCTAATGTTTTCTATATAATATTTTTCTGTTTTCTAAATTAATATAAATAACCAATAAAAATATTAAATTAACATTTAGATATGTTTTATAAACTATTAAAAATGTAAATAACATTCAAATATGTTTTCAAAACTATTAAAAATGTAAATAACATTCAAATTTGTTTTAAACACACAAAAAAATGCATTCAAAACATTAAAATCTATTTTGATAATATAAAAAAATACTTCAAAAACGTTGAAAACATTAAATTAATATTATTTTGACATACCCGATAATGAAAATGAGAACGAAAATGAGAGGATGACGTGGATGGAAGTTGCTCAAGCCACACGTTCGCCTGAACCCTCAATCAATAGTGCTCACCGTAAAAATAAAAAAGACGTTTTAAGGTGCCGAAAAATTGGTCAATGTATGTTCGCGCGAACCCATACGTAGTGAATGTTCGCGCGAACATGTCTTGTTATGTTTACATACGGGTTCACGCGAACATGTCTCGGGTGCTTGCGCAAACGTGTGAGAAATTAAGATGTGAAAATTTGCCATTTTTTTCAAGTTTCTTCGTCCCACTAAAGTGAAACCCATTATTGTGGGTTCACCCAGTAGTATACTAGAACTCATTACTAGCAAGAAACTGTTACAAATTTTAGTTGTTCATTTCACTGGTATTGATCTCTCACAACAGTATACTAAAACTCATTAGTGAGCATATATTGACTATTTTGTTAAACAGATTCTAAACAAACTATTACAACATATATTGGATTGTTTTGCTAAACATATTTGAACCATGATAAACTATGCATAGGTCAACTATGTATAGATAAAAGCCATGATTGCCATGTTTTGCTTGATTGGCACTATGATATATATAGGTAATCACATGAGCACATACTGGAATTCATTATTAAGCACATATTGAACACATATTGATTATGTATAGATAAAAGTCATGATTTCCATTGATCTATACATAGTTGATCCATACATAGTTTATGACTTGGCTCTATTTAATGGCATTGCATTCATCTCTCACAACAGTATACTAGAACTCATTACTGGCAAGAAACGGTTAGAAAGTTTAGTTGTTCATTTCATTGGTATTGATCTCTCACAGCACTATACTGGAATTTATTAGTGAGCACAAGTTTATGACTTGGCTCTATTTAATGGTATTGCATTCATCTCTCACAGCAGTATACTAGAACTCATTACTGGAAAGAAACTATTACAAAGTTTAGTTGTTCATTTCACTAGTATTGATCTCTCACAACACTATACTGGAATTTATTAGTGAGCACAAGTTTATGACTTGGCTCTATTTAATGGTATTGCATTCATGTATCACAACAGTATACTAGAACTCATTACTAGCAAGAAACTATTGCAAAGTTTAGTTGTTCATTTCACTGGTATTGATCTCTCACAACACTATACTAGAAGGTTTTTAGTGAGCACAAGTTTATGACTTGGCTCTATTTAATGGTATTGCATTCATCTCCCACAGTAGTATACTAGAACTCATTACTGGCAAGAAACTGTTACAAAGTTTGGTTGTTCATTTCACTAGTATTGATCTCTCACATCACTATACTGGAATTTATTACTGAGCACATATTGACTATTTTGCTAAATAGATTTGAAACAAATAGTCAGAAACTATTACAAAGTTTAATTGTTCATTTCACTAGTATTGATCTCTCACAACACTATACTGGAATTTATTAGTGAGCACATATTGACTAATTTTAAAAACGGATTTGAAACAAATAGTTACCACATATATTGACTAAATTGCTAAGCAAATAGCAAATAGAAATAGAACTATGATAAACTATGTATAGGTCAGCTATGTATAGATAAAGGCTATTGATATACTTGTAAATTTCATTGCTATGAGTACAAAAAATTAAAACTTCAACTGTGATATATACAAGTAATCAGAGTTAAATGGCGTGAGCACATACCGGAACTCATTCCTGAGCATATATTTTAACTATTTTTCTAAGTAGACCTGCAACAAACTGTTACATTTGAATGAACAAAAAAAATTCAAAAAAAATCTAGTATGCAAAGGTGGGTGGGAGAAGAGAACCATTCAAAGCCGCTGCCGTCGTTCAAAGCAGAG
Organism: Cupressus sempervirens; assembly: GCA_028749045.1. NCBI lineage: Eukaryota > Viridiplantae > Streptophyta > Pinopsida > Cupressales > Cupressaceae > Cupressus > Cupressus sempervirens. The sequence continues at coordinate 363,776,453 of CM053785.1, forward strand.
AAACCCTAGCCACGACCACAGAGAAATTGCAAAAAATGCCACGGCCACAACCCAACAAACGCCATGGCCACAACAAACCTAGCAAACCCAGTAAATGCCATGGCCACAGCCCAACAAACCCAACAAACCAAAAACCTTCGCCTTCGCACAACAGAGCAAAAATAGCACAAACCCTCATCTTCCAAAAACAACACAACAAACCCTATTTGTTCTTCCAAAAACCTAAGGCAGATTCTGTGGACCCGACGATTTATTCAAACGCATTCATAAAAACCCAACTTCGGTTTTTCATTTCAACTTCCACCTATTTCCTAGAAGATGTTTCTTCCAATTTTTGAGCAAAATTGGCAAACAAAAACCGAAACCGGATTCTACGTTTGATGAACCAAACACCATGTTTTTCCTCCATAACCAGGTTTTGGCCCTCAAAACCCTATTCTAAGCCAGTTCTTCCTGTAACCAAACGGGGCCTAAGCTTGGAAAAGGTAGACAAGGACAGACATGACGGAAAATACAGATATTATCAAGACCAGTCCACAAATATAGATGGTTGAGCCACACAAAAACATAAAGAATGAAGCATAGATCAATATCTATCAATTCTTGATGCACAGACTGAGAGTTGACACTGCTATAAGAAAATAAATAGACCAAGAAAAAATCTCCATTCTACTCAACATAGAATTCACGATGACAATTGCTAGACAATAAAATAACAAATTATGAAGACCCCAATTTAACACATTGGTAGCTGTTACTATGAAGAATTGAAGAACTGACTCTTTGAATCGATGATATATGTTACTTTGAATTCTTTGCAATATGTGGGGGTCATGCAGGGCACATACACTTGAGAAATCATGATGCCATCACAACATACATGAATATTCAGATTCTTGCAGTTTGTGCAAACCTTTTTTACTTTATTTACACAAGCTTGAAACAACGTAGTGCTGACAATGTATATAGACAATGACAAATTCTAGATACACAAACAATTTTGAAACAATAAAGACATATCTCGCCACATCAAATATAATAGATCGACAAGACATAGAGCATGCCATTGAGTGATGAGCACATACTCAACCTTGAGCATTTCCCTGCATTTTGAATTTCTCACGCAGCTACAAAACTATTAAAAATAGGCTTATACATTCTTCAAAAAGCTTGGTTCTGATACCATGTTAAGTTTATAAGATTACTTTCTCTGCAAATGCAATAACATCCCTAATTATTTCCCTGTGTTTCGAATACAAATTTGAATGTTATATAAATATTCTTAAAAGAGATGTCTCTACGGTAATACATTAATCATCGATTAGACAATATTAATATATAACATATCTATATATGTTATAATATATAATATATATAAGTAGATATACGAGAATTTTTCTAATTGATGATTAACCAATAACCATTGAAGGATAATTTCTAGGTCAATCCAATCCCACCAAAACTACAATATTAACAAAAGTTTCATATGTTATTCCTTGTATAATTATTGATAACCATTTTTTGAATGCAAAATATATCTACACCCCTATCTTGCTTCTCCCCTCACCATCCCAAAACTTAAGTCCTTGCTCACCTTGTCCTTGATACTCATTCATGTTGTCCCACAATTTCAAACCTCGATGAAATATAACATTGAGTAAAAGTCATTAAAAGTAATAAATATTATTATTTTTTATTAAAAAGAATCTATTATGCACCATGTCATCATCTTTATTTTAATATAATTATTAGAAATTAATTTTGAATAAAAACCTCAATAATAAAGGCTAAAGTCTAAATCTATGTCATTCTTAATTACATAATAAACAAAAGTTCTAATAGAGCTCGAGTCCTTGCCTTTTGGTTGGATGGTAAAAATCATAGTTATGACTAGGGAAAACTATAAAAAATAAGAAAATAATTCTAAGTGTCAAATATCTATTTTAGATTTAATGCTATTAGAGCAAAGGTTATTTAATCAAGCTTCATCCAAGAGGAGGGTGCATGTGAATCATTTTTAAATTTATATAATTTTCCCATTTTTTCTCATTGATTGTTCTTAACTTTACTGAGGTTAGCATTATTTTTCTATGAGAAATAATGATAGAACTCACAATCTTGTATGAAGTTAGCAAAATGAGTCTTCTAGATCTTTGTTTTGTAGTTATTTCTATTCCTTAGAGTTGAAAAGTTTTGTGCATTTGTTAATAATTTCTTTGAAGAGATATGTGAATTGATTTTTTTATTGATCCTATTTATGTTAAGTCATGTTTTTCAAAAAAAAAAATTATAATTGGTTCATCTTAGAAAAAAAAATCATAAATAAATAAATATATTTGTATTATATTCTTTCTAATTAAATTTAATAATATTTTTTTCTTCAAATATATAAATTTGAATGTCAATAATTAGATTAAAAATTCAAAAATATTTATATAAATATTAGTAAACTTTAAAATCAAGAATAGTATTATTGACCATTTTTAAACAATAAAAAATGCACCATTGAAATTTTTTTTCTTTATTTATAACAACAAATCAAAGTATTTGAAAAAATGCTTAATTAATAAAACGAAACAATAACTTTTAATCAATTCATAATAATAAAAATTAATAATAGAAATGAACGAGAATAATAGAAATATTTCAAATCATATATATTACTAATTAATCTAAATATAAGAGACAAACATGAAAAATTTCATTAAATTTAAAAAAATAGAAAAACAAGATAGCAATATGGTTGGAGAGAATTGATAGCTTCCCAGAATAATCAGCACCGCCTTCGGTACAATTGTCCAAAATAAGCATTTGTTTTTTTTTGAATTTTACTTAATTTTTGTTTGCAAATATATAAATAAACCTCGTATAAATAAACCCTAGGAAAATGATGAAGGACCCCTTAGAAAATTTGTATTAACATAGGATAATAGATTTTTTAAATCTAGCCTTCCAAGAAATTGAAGCACCAATCGGAAAATTTGAATTAACATAGCATTATAGAATTTTTAAATCTAGCCTTAGAAAGATTGGAATACAACACAAACTAATAGTGATTGAAGCCAAATCGCTGCCTTATATACTAACAAGTACCATGTAGTGGCATGTACTTTCCATTAGTTATAATTATAGTAAAAAAATTATTTATAATAATAAAATTATAATATAATTTTGGTAGTTTTATAATACTACATTAATTAAAATAATAATATAATAATATAAATAAATGAGTCATAGACAAAATTAGGTTTTGCATTTGATTTCCTTATTTGAATATTTTGAATATTTAAATATAATTAGGTTTCTATTTAGAATTTATAATAGTATGCAAAAGGTGTTTCAGAATTTAGGATGAGTGTGTTCAAAAAAGTAAAGTGTAGTGTTAGTATTTAGTAAAAAATATTGAATAAAGGTTTAATATGGAGAAAAAGTAATAATTATATTAATTCAATATACTATTTGATTGTGTACAAAATAACTTCACAATTTATTTTAACCATGTTCTCTATCATAAATTTTAGTCGAAAATATTGCAATATGGAGAACCTCCGAAAAAAGGGCTCCTATAACATAAAATCTATTCAATCAATCATAATTTTTTTTATAAAATATAACATTTATAAATTAATAGCAAACCTTTAGAAATATTTTAATAATTAAAAAATCAATTGTTTGTGATTGGTGGATTGATGTTAAACTAATTGAGTAATCTTCTAAAGTGAATGCAATAGTACTAGCCTAACAACAATTCTTAAAATTTTATAAAAAACTAATAAAATATAGTCTGCCTTATATACTAATAATTCTTAAAATTTTATAAAAATCTAATAAAAAATAGGCAGAGAGGTTTTATTTTAGGAATAAAAGTTATATGTTATCCTAGAATGTAGACTTATTACAAACAAACACAAATAATCATTTTCAAAATTACCATAATTGAATTGTAAATTGGATCCACAATATATATGGTCTTTAAATTCTTTATATGTTATTCCCTCAACGTTAAAATCTGGATTTTATCGGTCGAATAGTACTGGAAGGTGGAGCCCACTATTGTGACTTCCGTGATTAGTACATTTCACCCCAAATTTTCATTTATAATTCTTCCTTTTTCCCTGAATGTTTCTGGAACAATCATTAGGCAATTGAAATAGATTTTTATGTTTTTGGCCAAAAAGATAGCCTTCTGTACATACATTTTGAAGAATAACAACGTCCGCTTAAAGAAACGCACGTTTCATGATTTCGGTGATTTCATCGTTCATGTGTTCTTGCTCTGACTCAGCAGCTCTCACCATGTCTTTCATTGTAATGCAGAATGATTCTTTGTCCCGAAGTGCAGCCTACAATAGAAGATTGATTAATCAATTTAATTGCATAACCAAAAATTAAACCCAGATGATAGGGAGCCGGATCTGAGCAGTACCTTTGAAGCTGCCCGAATAATGGCCATGTTAATGGATCCACTGGTAAATTCAAAACGATGACCCAATTCCTCAAAATTGATATCTTCAGCAAGCGGTGTCTGTTGACAATTCCAGTGAATTGTATTTAGAAGAGGCAAATACTAATCCAATGCATATACTGATTTCATTTTCTGAAGGCATTACGTGGAAAACAACACTAATCATACTGTGCTATGATTCAGCTGGTATTTATACTTCACTATGAATAAGATTGACGAAAATAAGGCTTCACTAGAAACTAAAATTTGAAATATGCCCATTAAAATATTTCAGATATGATTAAGAGGGGTTTCTTGTCATTTGCCTTTTAGAATCGAGTTTGCACAATTTGCAGAGGGCAATGAAAACTGAGAGAATGCTTTGTAACCAAGAATAAGGCTCGCAAAGCAGTTTAAAATCAAAATTATGACTAATAATTGTTTTTTTAATAGTTTCTGTGCTTTTAAATATTTTTATAACATGTTGTGTTCAATTTCAGAAAACCAATATCTAACTAACGTTTTGGGCATGTATCGACAAATTTACTCCAGATAATACTTCCCAGCAGTACGTAAAAATAATTAATTTAGTTGGTAGAGCTGCCTATTTATGCTGATGTGTTGGAAGTAAATTTCACGAATCAAGCATGTTCTATCGCTAGGTTACCCTTCCCTTCATTAGGTGCATGAAGGATTTTTTTTATTAGGTAGATATTTTGAGTCTTGGTTCTTAGTATATTATGTGACTGACAATAACTGTATATATCTCCTATCACTTGTACAGAGGCTCCTTAAATAGAAGTCCAATCATCAGAAATAAAATTACTAGAGTATGAGTCATCATGACCCTACACAATAAAAATGCACAATTTAATTAAAGATAAAAAGCGAAGTATTTTTGTTAAACAAAACCTTAAATATCCAATTACAGAAGAGGTAAACTTTTTTATTTATCAATAACATTTGGAGGTTGGAGTTGTTACAGAAAGTTCTAATCGTATTGATCTATGCAAGCGGATAAATACATGTAACATTTCAGTAATAAATAACTTGGTTCTTTGGATTGAAGTTCACTAAGGTATCACAGCAAAACTATAATATTTTGTCAAAAGATGCACCCTGGACCACCAAGTACGGGGCAAAGAATCTTTTGTGAAAGTGGAGAGTGACAATGTTAAGGCATGGAAATGAAGCAACTATTGTCATACAGAATCTTCTAATCGTATTGATCTATGCAAGTGGATAAATATCTGTAATATTTCAGTAGTAAATAACTTGGTCCTTTGGATTGAAGTTCAATAAGGTATCACAGCCTGATAGGGACACAACCCAACAACAGAATGGACACAATAGAAAAGGGGAATTATATTAACTGAGAAAATAAGCTAGTACAAACAGTGCAGAGAAAATAAACTTCAAAACATGCCCTACGGGCTTACAATAGCATAATTCTGGAGAATATTTCTCCTTTTAGCACCTCCTCTCAAGCTCCAATCCAAACTGCCTTTTACAATGCCAGAAATCTCCTTAAATAGACCCCGGAGGGTTAAGGACTAGGAGTACATTCTAGAAAGTGCTAGTAGGCATCCACCGACAAAATAGAAGGTTCCAGAAGCTGCGTTAGAAGTTGGTGCAAATCTAGAAGAATCCAGAAACGGTAGCCGAACTTCTGGGAGGCATAACTTTTGAACCGTAGCTCCGATTGACGAACCGTTTACATTTTCAGAAAGCTCTCGAAGCGCTCTATAGCCCTATGGACCAGCTTTGCTCGTCCCCCATTTTTCGGCCCTTTTTGCGGTCATTTAATGCCCCAAACTTGACTTTGAAGCATTCTTAGGAGGTCTCCAAAACCCGAAAAACTGCAATAACTTTCAAACCGTGGGGCCTTTTGACCTGATTCTTTTTCTGGAATGCTCTAAATCTCAATTACATTCATCTAGCCAAGTCACACCTTCTAGGTCACCAAAATGATGGTCAAATTGCATGCTCCTATTTTTTCGGAATTTTCAAATGCACTGATAGTTGAACTATGAGAGTTGGAACCTTTATTCGAGCCAAATGGGTATCCAAAAATGTAAAAACATAAAACATAAACTAAGTCTAAGTACATTTTTTTAGGTGACACAGGATTGCCCTTATACCTCTGGATGCTCCTGCATCAGACACCCAGGGTAGATTGAAAAGTGACCCTGTCACTTTATGGATGGTAGAGGAAATCCCAAATGGGAAACCTCAGCTGCTGAAATCCAAGTTGAGCCTTCGATCGGTCGTCCTTTCCATTTGACCAAATACTCTTCATACTGCCTGTTTCTGGTACTCCTACCCACACGATGATCTAGAATGTCTTCTATCTCCTCCTTCTTAGAAGCAGGAATTGGGCATGGCTCTAAAACCAGCTCCTCATCTGCACCATCATCATGATACTCTGTCAAATCTGCAATGTTGAAAATGGGAGAAATGTGAATACCATCTGACAGCTCCACCTCATATGCATTTCCTGAGTTATGTTTCTTCAAAACTTTGCAGGGGCCAAATTTCTTCATTTTCAGCTTGTTGTAAGTACCAACTGGAAATCTTTCTTTTCGTAAGTGCACCATGACAAGATCCCCTACTTGGAATTCCTTATGTCTTCTCCTTTGATCAGCCCTAGCTTTATACTCTTGATTCATCTTGATAATGTGTGCTTGAACCTCCTCATGTAGACGCTTGATGTGTTCAGCAAATTCCTCAGCTTCAGCACTTGTTCTCTCCCCTTGTTCTATCTTCCTCAATTCTGGTGCAGTCTAGGGGCTATTTCCATATACAATTTGAAATGGTGATTTTCCAGTACTCCTATTTACAGAGTTATTATAAGCAAACTCTGCCTGTGGTAGAATCAAATCCCATCCCTTGGGCTTATCTCCAACTAAACATCTCAGCAAATTGCCCAGACTTCTATTTACCACTTCTGTTTGGCCATCAGTCTGTGGGTGATGCGTGGAACTGAATTTCAAGTCTGTTCTCAACTTCTTCCACAATGTCCTCCAGAAATACCCCACAAATTTAGTATCTCGGTCAGAAACTATACTCCTTGGAAGACCATGTAGTCTTACCACCTCTTTGAAAAACAAGTCTGCAATATGGACAGCATCATGAGTTTTGTGGCATGGAATGAAATGTGTCATTTTGGAGAACCTATCAACCACCACGAATACTGAGTCATTACCCCTTTGTGTCCTTGGCAATCCAAGAACAAAATCCATACTTATGTCCTCCCATGGCCTTGATGGAACAGGCAATGGCTGATATAGGCCAGTATTTTGACTAAACCCCTTGGCAACTTGACAAACCTGGCAACTCTGTACAAACTTCTTCACATCTTGTGTAATTTGAGGCCAAAAATAATGTTCTCTAAGAATGGCAATGGTCTTATCCCGACCAAAATGTCCTGCCATCCCTCCACTGTGTTTCTCCTTAATCAGATTTTCCCTCATGGAACTCCTTGGAATGCACAATTGACTACCTTTGAACAACATGCCATCCTGAATCAAATAGTCTAACCACTTGGTTCTATCTACAGCAACAGGTTCTTTACAAGCTTTCCATGCTTTAGCAAAATCAGGATCCTCGGGGTACAAATTCTTGAGTTCATCAAACCCAACTACTTCAACCTGCATTGTTGTAAGCAATAGCTGTCTCCTACTTAATGCATCTGCAACCCTGTTAGATTTTCCACTTCTATGCTTCAACACAAATGTATAACTCTGCAAGAATTCTACCCACTTCATATGCCTCTGATTCAATTTACCTTGGCTATTTAGGTACTGTAATGCTTGATGATCAGTATACAAAACAAATTCCTTTGGCAATAAATAATGCCTCCATTTCTTTAAGGCCTGAACTATCGCATAGAACTCTTGATCATAAACAGAATACTTCTTCTTTGCATCATTCAATTTTTCACTAAAATATGCAATAGGACTACCTTCTTGGCTTAGTACAGCCCCAATAGCGCTACCACTAGCATCACAATCCACCTGGAATACTTTTTTAAAATCTGGAAGTGCCAACACAGGCTGTTCAGTCACCTTCTTCTTCAGCAATTCAAAACTTCTCGCAGCTGCTGCAGTCCATTTGAACTCTTTTCTATCCCCTCTTATTGTATCAGTTAGAGGTGCACATATGCCACTGAAATTCTTAATAAACTTCCTGTAAAAACTAACCAGACCATGAAATGATCTTACCTCAGTAGCAGACCTTGGAGTAGGCCATTCCAAGATGGCTTTTACCTTCTCTGGATCCATTTTGAGACCTTCAGGTGATATAACAAATCCCAAATAGACTAACTCCCTTTTTGCAAAGACACACTTCTTTAGATTAATTAACAGTTTCTCTTCCCTTAGCCTTTCAAGGACACTACGAATATGTAGTAAATGTTCTTCCAAAGTCTTGCTGAAAATTAAAATATCATCCAAATAGACAATAACAAATTTTCCCAAGAACTTCTTAAGTACCTCATTCATGAGCCGCATGAAGGTGCTTGGGGCGTTCGTCAATCCAAAGGGCATGACTAACCACTCATAAAGACCCTCCTTGGTCTTGAAGGCTGTTTTCCACTCATCTCCTTCTCGAATCCGTATCTAATGATAGCCACTCTTCAGATCTATCTTTGTGAAGTACTGAGCTCCGCTCAAGCAGTCCATAAGATCATCCATCCTTGGTAAAGGAAACCGGTACTTGATGGTTATCCTATTTATAGCTCGAGAATCTGTACACATCCTCCACTCTCCATCCTTCTTTGGTGCAAGTACTGCAGGTACTGCACATGGACTCAGGCTCTCTCGAATCAAGCCCTTCCTCAACAGCTCCTGAACCAGTCTATTTAGCTCCTCTGTTTCAGTAGGAGTCATCTTGTGAGCAACCTTGTTAGGCAAACTAGCTCCTGGAATCAGATCTATTTGATGACTGATTTGCCTTACTGGTGGCAATCCATCTGGAACATTATCAGAGATAATATCTCCAAATTCTCCTAGTAAATCTGAAACTTCAAATGGTATTTCACTACTACCTTCTTTATCTTTCCTAGGAATCAAAGCATAGCACATACGCTGATGTTTCATGCCATCTAAAAACTTCCTTCCTTCAACAAGACAAATCCTAGCACTGCCACATACCTTTTCACCTTCCTTTTTCATGGGCTTCAATTTGTGGCGAACTCTATCCTTTGTCAGAGAGTATGTGTTTGCATGTCCATCATGTATTGCATGTCTATCGAACTGCCATGGTCTACCCAACAATAGATGGCAAACATCCATCGAAATAACATCACAGAGAACTTCATCATGGTAACTCCCAATTTTGAATTTTACTAAACATTGTTCACTTACCAGGACCTTATGATCATCTTTTACCCAAGAAATCCGATAGGGCTGGGGATGTTTCTCCCTCTTGAGCTTCAGCTTAGAGACCATCTCTTCTGATACCAGGTTATCAGTGCTACCACCATCAATGATCACATCACAACATTTATCCTCACACTTGCATCTGGTATGGAACAAACTCCTCCATTGCCCTGGTTCATTCTCACCACTTAGTAGGACTCTTTCATTTACCAAGGCCTCTCCTCTTTCTGCATCCTCTGAATGTGATGATTGTGCATCCTCATCCACATGAGCAACCCTAGCTTGGCCCTCAGCTCTCCTATCTGTCCTTCCTTGTCTTTGAGGGCACTCAAAGGCACGATGACCTTCTTCATTGCAATGGAAACAGGTACCATGGAAGCCTCCTCTTCCTTGCCCACGTCCTCTACCTCTTCCTCTTTGATTTCCAAAGTCTTGATCACGGGAGCGGTTGAAACCCTCATTCCTCTGGTTCCTGCTAGTACCCTCATCTTCATTTTTCTTTTGAGTTTCATTGCGGCCTCCAGATGATCTACCGCTTCCCCTTCCTCCTTGACCGCGCCCTCTTTGTCTTCCTTCAAACCTTTTACTCAGCTTCTCTTCAACTCGTAGGGCAAACTGGTATGCTTCTTCAACGCTGGTCATTCTTACCAGACTTAATTCCTCCTGGATGCTAGGTCGTAACCCACTGATATAACGAGCAACCTTCTCCTTATTTGCTTCTGCATGCCCCGTTCTAATCAGGAGTCGGTAAAACTCCTCTGTATATTCTTGGATTGATCTTCCTGCTTGCTTTAACCCATGCATCTTCTTAAACAGATCAAGCTCGTAGTCCACAGGAATGAACTGCTTCTTTAATTTGTCCACCATGCGATCCCATCTTGTGATCTTCTCCTTTCCTCTTCCAAGTCTTTCCAGTTGAACCTCTTGCCACCAGATTTTGGCATGGCCTTTCAGTTTGGCCTTTGCAAACTTAACCCTATCTGGGTCCCTTATATCCTCATACTCAAAGTATTCTTCCAGTTCATTGATCCAATCGATCAACTCATCTGGTTTCAAATTTCCCGAAAATATACCCACTTCAATTGTAGGTCTTTTCCCAAACCTAGTAATGGCCCTAAAAAGCCTTTCCTCTACAGGATTCAGAACTTCCCCGTCAACTTCCATTACTTCCTCTTCATTGTCATCCTCACTATTGTCATCTGCGGCAATATTTGCTCCTCTACGAAGCTCCTCTTGCAATGCTTGTACTTGTCTCTGGAGGGCTCTAACCTTCTCAGGATCAATAGCTCTGGCCCTTCCGCCACGCTCTCTTCGTGGAGGCATCTTCTAACTCGAACCCACAACCACACAGTCCTGGTGCAAACTGCCTCACAGTCGGCGCTCTGTCTACACACTCAGGAAAACCGGCTTTGATACCACTTGATGGGGACACAACTCAACAACAGAATAGACACAATAGAAAAGGGGAATTATATTAACTGAGAAAAAAAGCTAGTACAAACAGTGCAGAGAAAATAAACTTCAAAACATGCCCTACGGGCTTACAATAGCATAACTCTAGAGAATATTTCTCCTTTTAGCACCTCCTCTCAAGCTCCAATCCGAACTGCCTTTTACAATGCCAGAAATCTCCTTAAATAGACCCCGGAGGGTTAAGGACTAGGAGTACATTCTAGAAAGTGCTAGTAGGCATCCACCGACAAAATAGAAGGTTCCAGAAGCTGCGTTAGAAGTCGGTGCAAATCTAGAAGAATCCAGAAACGGTAGCCGAACTTCCGGGAGGCATAACTTTTGAACCGTAGCTCCGATTGACGAACCGTTTACATTTTCGGAAAGCTCTCGAAGCGCTCTATAGCTCTATGGACAAGCTTTGTTCGTCCCCCATTTTTTGGCCCTTTTCGCGGTCATTTAATGCCCCAAACTTGACTTTGAAGCATTCTTAGGTCTCCAAAACCCGAAAAACTGCAATAACTTTCAAACCGTGGGGCCTTTTGACTTGATTCTTTTTCTGGAATGCTCTAAATCTCAATTACATTCATCTGGCCAAGTCGCACCTTCTAGGTCACCAAAATGATGGTCAAATTGCATGCTCCTATTTTTTCGGGATTTTCAAATGCACTGATAGTTGAACTATGAGAGTTGGAACCTTTATTTAAGCCAAATGGGTATCCAAAAATGTAAAGACATAAAACAGAAACTAAGTCTAAGTACATTTTTTTGGGTGACACTGGATTGCCCTTATTCCTCTGGATGCTCCTGCATCACAGCCCAACTATAATATTGTGTCAAATGATGCACCCTGGAACACGGGTACCCTGCAAAGATTTTTTGTGAATGTAGCGAGTGACAATGTTAAGGCATGAAAATGAAGCAACTATTGTCATACATGCTGGAGGAGACAACTTGTGTAACAGCAGCACTGACAATCCTTGCCAAGTAAAAGGGAAGTTGGTTGTTTTCAGACACAAGTACACAGATGAGGCTGGAACCGAATACCTCAAATAAAACCTGCATGGAGAAGGCTAATGCCATTTTTAAACTAGCAACGATCTTCATCATGGAACCTGGTTTTTCATTCACGCAGTGGACTTCAGCATAACCCACATAAGTCAGGGGGCTTTGTAGGGGAAGTCCGTCATAAACAATGTTGCCAAATCATCTAACATAATACAAGGCAAAGTATAATCCTTTCTAACAGAATGGAAGACAAAAGCTCCCCTGATGTTGCTTCTGCTGAGGGAAATGCAGTTCTCGAGCAAGGGAACCCAGAAGGTGGTGCTGTAGTAGCATTTTGTATGTATGTAGTCATTACCTTTCTAATATCATAACCACCCGGCTCTTTAAACAAGAAATGGCCAAATTAAGGTGCATGCAAATGGATTTGATTCATCTTCTGCGGGGCCTAAATGCATGTCATTTAATCTCTTAAAAGAAAAAATGCCAAACTAGAGCTCGTATATTTCCCCCTCCTTAGGAATACGAACGACAAGCTTAAGATTACTATGCTTATGTGAAGTAGGCAGCCAAGAAGCAGGTTAGGTCAACTTGTAAGGCATTCAAGAGTTAAAAGAGACCTCCAATTGTTGGAGACAGTGATGACTATAATTTGATGCTCTTGCAAAATTCCCAAAATGTTAAGTCATCCTTGATTATCATAAAATCTTTTGTTATCTAGTCTTTAAGTCCGAATCATATAAACAAGGTGTCTAGAAGAGCTAATATAGTTTATGTTAGAATTGCCTACTCTCAACAACAGACAGGTGAATCACTTTAGTTATAAGACTGACTAATAAACAAGTTGAAGATGAAAACTTCAAGATTTTTTCTTGATGCTGATTAGGGCACATGAAGAAGTTATGGACAAAGACACAAGGAAGAGTTCTAGTGCAATGAGTAAGAGGTCTATTTTCACTAAGTGGTGTGTAAGATTGTCTTGTATATATCCTTAATATAGACTTCATTGCTAGAAAACTAGAGAGCACTGTTAATGGTTACCTAAATGTCTCAGTGGATGGGAGTGTGCAAAGGATGACTAGTTGCTCAATATACATAGCCAAAATGTGAAAGGGTGATGCTAGGGCCTGAGTTGCAATAAGTTCCAAGTAATTTTTGTATACGTTTTCAACTTAAAGATACAGTCACTTCTCAACTAACAAGAGTTAAAAGAAGGTGAGCTGTAGGAAGGCAACCAAAGGAAATGAGGACAAGAAATCTGATCAGCATGATGGAATTATGACATGAACACATAAAAGGATGTACAAAGACAAACAACAGAGCTTTAATGTAAATGAGTACTGTACTTGAAAGTACCATAACACTAAAATGAGGTAGGTGGGGTCTCATTGTTGTATGATGGGTACTATAAGTTCTCTTTTTGAAGCAGAACAAATGCTGCATTAGAAAATATACCTGTAGACTGTTTATATCAACATTTAGGCTGTTAAAAATTGAAAATATACTCCTCGATGGTTCAATAAGGGTCTATGTTATAGAAAATATGGACTGCCCTTAGAATATGGGTAAACCTCTAGACTTTGTTCTTATGATAGGGTGGGGAATACCAAACTATACTTTTTTCCTGTTGATCCAGTCATTGGCATGGACATCATGTTTGACTATAACTAGGCTTTGGAAGGAAAAAGCCAAATAAGAAGAATCATAGGTATAATCTTCAATCCAAAAACCAGAAAGAGGGGTTTTCATAGGGGATTATTATCTAAGCCAGGATAAAAGAAAAATGGAAGATCACACCTTTCAAATAAAACCCACAAGTACCTCTGCTCAAATGCGAAAATCCTAGACATACAAAGAAATGCCAACAATGGACCATCAAGTGAAGGTATCTGCAACTACTACTTTTCAAATACTAGATCTAGTAACTGTGGAGGAAAGCAATCTACATAAGAACATTGGAGTTGGTCATTGCTAAGGAAATCAGTCTATTGTTGTCATGATATTGTTTGGACGCTGCTACTATGACATTTCTATTATGTTAGTTATTGTTTAGTAAAATTTATTGATTTTTTGTTTAGTAAAAATGTTGCGTTTCCAAGGGAGTTCGAACATGCTGATTTTGGGAGAAAAATGCTTTAAAAGTGAAGAATCCAAAGGCTAGGCAAGAGGGAAAATGAGCTTGAAGTTGTCCCATAACCCCATTGGCGGCTGCCACCCCCAAACCCCTGCTTTTGAATTTAATAACAAAAGAAGAAATTCGAAGACAACAAAGTTTTACAATCCATAATATCAAGATTTAACGGTTTTTAGATTAAATTGTGTGCTAGTTTTCACATCAACATTTCAGATCACTCCATGATCTATCATCAAGATCACACTGGTTCCTTTTGAATCTCTTCACCTTGATGATGGACCATGGAATGTGATCTGAAATGTTGATGCAGAAACTGATACAATTTAATCCAGAAACTGATATCTTGAAACAAGAAATTGATGGGGAAATTGCATTGAATCAAATTGATGTTTTTATACCCACTTCACTGAGTTCTAGTGATCAAGAGGAGTTTTCCTTGAGGGATGGTTAGAGGCCTCCCTTCACTGCATTTTAACAGTTTGTACTTGTTTTAATATCGTGCTACTCATTGTAATCATCTTTATGATTTTTTTGATATAATACAAATCTTCAATCCACCAATTTGAAAACTTTAGTTGTCAAATTGAAATTTTATTTAGTATTGTAAGATTCTATTGATATTCAATGTTCATTGTTAAATGTTCAAGTATTTAATTTTTTACAATTTGCTATTTTACTTCTTATACATCTTTTCATAACTAGCATTTCATGTACTATATGTATAGTATACACCGTCCCTTGGCATCCCCAATCTTAGGCACTTCATCCCCCTGTCCTAGAAGCCTGTCCCAACGTTTGCCTATCCCCTTGTCCCCAATGTTTTCGGTAAAGATCATATTGTAGTCAATGGGTAGAGTTGGTATCTGAAAGGTCACATGATGGTTGAGTCACCCCTTCAGGAAGTATATGTACATCGTCCGAATGGACTTATGGATCATCATTGTAATTGGAATTGCATATGTGCTTATATGAATAAAGTATTTGTTCTGTGTTACATTCTAATCTATTAATGTGATAAGTATCCATTTACCTTGTATGGTAAACATTTGGCACTGTCGCCGGGGATTGAACCCAGGTCACCCATGTGATAGGCGGGAATACTCACCACTATACTACAATGACGTCGTTTCCTTTTTATTTCCTTTACTAGTCTGAATGGTGGGCAACACAACTTCTTCTACATCTGTACGATACTTATCTTCTCTTCATGACTGTACGGTATTCTCTCTATTTGCTTCTAAGACCGTATGGTAGCTTGTCTTGCAAATCCTGTAGTAGTCGATTTGGCCGTACGGTTTGAAAACTCTTGTCTATTCTTACCGTACGGTATCTAAACCTTGCTTCACCACTAAGCTTTTCTTATTGCCGTACGACCGTATGGCCTCCCTAGTGAGTTTGTGATCTTTTCCCTAAATTGTATGGTATATACATGCGCTCTTTCTCACTGATGCTGGCCCGCCGTACGGTAAGTACAACTTTGTTTTTTCTTCGCTTTTATTGCTGCTAACTTGGTAGCTGATTTCTCCTAAGCCCTCTCTGCCACTACCTGGTTTGCCTGGCTCCTCCGAAGAGCATAATAAGCATCATAATATATCTGGACTACCTCACGAGTCAGAGTCTTTATGAGACTCTCCACAACCGGCTCTCTGGTGGTGGCCCAATCTTGGTGCATCTCCAAAGTCTCTACTCTAGGCCACCCATGCTCCTCAAACTAGACTGAAAAGGCAACTGCATACCCTACTCTCATGAAGGATATGACGTGCTCCAGCTCCTGTACTATTGAATCCAAAGCATGATTTTTCTTAGAGACCACCACTTGGCAAGCCCAAGTCATTATGTCAACTAGAAATGTCTCAACATCCTCTCCCATTGCTGTCTCTGGCCCCATTGTAGGCTGCTAAGTACCCATAACCTTCTTTACTGCTTCTACCATCCATTATGTAGTGCTATTCGTCGAGAAGTGTGGTATCTCATCAATCTGTGTTGGGTGACCGTCCTCCACCTGTGTCTGTGTGGCAGTAGAACCTGGTACAAAGAGGTGTTATGAAGATTAATGCCAAATTTTCTTAATAAGGATAGGAATAAAATAAAAGACAAGGATGAGATATGCACAACATGGGAAGCATTAATACTCACACAACAGGCGGGGCGCAAACAAAAGTTTTAGCAACTCATTGACAGGTACTAAAGTGGTGAAGGAGCCCGGATAGAGAGAGCGCATTCACCTAGCAGACCGAGGAGTGTCGAGGACTTACTTTAAGAAACCTGCCATAGATTGAATTTGGTAGAAGAGACAATGGAGGAGTTCCTAAACTTGTATATGCCAATGGTAGAGAATCCGAATGGAAGGGAAGGAACCCGTATGGCTCGAGGTATCGAAGGAGCATGAGCGTGGGGTGAGCTCTTCGTTCTCGATACACTTGACGAACGGATACAAGTAGAGAATAGAACAACTTCGCTTGGAGAAGATCTCTTTACACCGAATAACGTGGTTGTACAGAGTAAGGCAGTTGTCTAAAGTAGCGTGGTTGTGCAGAGCAACGCAAGTACTTAGAAAAGCACGGGTGTGTAGCAAGTACCATAGATTTAGAAGAAATTAACAATGGTAGGACCGAAGGAAAAAATGTCGAAATTCATCCAGTCAGACACTGTAAAACAATTTGGATGGCAAATGGTGTAACCGACCAGGATGATTGGGTCTGACAGTTTTCGGCGACCCTACAAGGTGTAGCGATTGATTGGTTTTTAGACACCGATCCGAAGAAGTTAACTGCATGGCTAGAAGTCAAGAAAGAATTCATATTAGAGTTTCGACTACTCGGAGATGATAACGCGATAGTAGCAAAAATCTACAGTACCAAGCAAAGCAAGAATGAAATAGTCTACGTGTATGCTAGGAGGCTAAAGGAGCTCGTAGGAAAAATGGAAAGCCAACCAGCGGACGGGTTGAAGAAAAGGTGGTTGGTCGAAGGGTTACGACCATCACTACGGAAAAAGATGAAAATTGTACCCCTAGCATCATATGTGGATGCATATAACCGCACAATATGAAAACTAAGGGACACCAATAGGCACTTTTAACGCAAGAAGCATCCACCTTGGGAGTAGAAATGAACATGAACAACGACGTAACCTTAGGAGGATATTGTAACAACAATCGATGCGGACAAGGCAATAACAATAATAATAATAACAATAACGGGGGCTGAAGCCGGATATAGTACAATTCGAGTGGATGGCCAATGATACAATGCCGTGCGTGCAACCTCTGGGGACATTTCGCTAGAGACTGCACTACGAAGGTGTCATCCTGCATTTTGTCACCACAAAATGTAGGTAACAGTATGAAACTTTTTCAAATTAGTTTCGCATTTTTCTGAGTTTAGTTCATTATTTAATTGGTTACTATTGATCAACCAATCAGTATTAATTGATATAATGAATCATTTTACTAAAGGCTTTCGTCAAGTCTTTTTCGTTTTGCTTTCTGTTGAGCCTTTGCTTGATTTTTGAGGTCTTCATTGTCCTTTTCTTTGCTTTTGAACTTGCGTTTGTTGGTTTTTAGTCATTTGGTTATGCTCATGTCATGGCTTTCAGTCTTCCCTTCGATTCAGTCTAACCTAGAGCTCAATCAGAATTGTCAGTCAAAAGTTATTGTCGTTTTAGTGCTCCAAAAGTGGACCTTTTTGATGCAACAACACAAATTAAAAATATGATGTTATATTTCTAATTCGACTTTCACTTTTTGATAAATATAACTTAAATTCACTTTTTGTTATGTTTTTAAGTTACTTTATCTTTTAATTTTTAACTTGAAGTGACTATAGTGCACTTTATGTTATAATTTTAAGTTTCAGAGTTACTTTTTAATTTTTCACTTAAAGTGACTATATAACTATATAATTTCAGTTTAATTTTTTAATTTAAAATCAAATGCTCATTTAAATGTTACTTTTTAAATGATATTTATGTATTGTATTTTTAATATGATATATTAATATTGTTTATATCTAATCTTGTAACATTTCTATTGTTGAGGTTGTTGGAGAGGATTTTGGTGAGGATATTGGGGGAAAAGCAAGAAGAAGGTCTGGTAGGTTAGCTCAGTCCCAGGCTAGGGTTAAGCAGAAGTCCATCAGATACCCTGTTGAGGAAGTTGAAGAAGATAGCCCAGGCAATAACAGTGACAGAAGGGAGGAGGAAAATATTTCCAACTCCAAAAAGGATGAAGATAATGAGGAGGGGGAAAAAGTTTCAATTCTGGGAACATTTTGATGGATGATACTCAAACTCAAGTGTCGGACGGCGAAGAAAGGAATACAAAGACAACCCATGTTTCAGCCAGCTTCTCTCTTAAACCTATTACTTTTTGTGATGAAATGAGCAAAAAGGATAATTCCCCAATTACCATTTCTTCCCCTGTTAAGGAAAATTCGAAGATCTCTAACCCACAGGTGCTGCAGGATAAACCATAGGGACAGAAAATGAAGGAGGTTGCTACAAAGAAGGTCGAGGAGCATAAATAGGAGACCGAGGCAGTGGAGGAGCATTACATGAACTTGGAGGAAAGGGTCAAAGCTTTGGAGGAGGGGTTTTTCACCTTCTCCAAGTTTGGACTTAAAGTTACTCATGCTGCTACTACTACCCTCCAATTGCTGGCACAGGAGAAGGAGGAAGCTGGCTTGGACACGGAGGACAACAAATTACTCTTCAAGTTTCTTGCCGATGACTGGGCCCAGATTCTACTTCATGCAAGGGGAAAAAGGAAAAAGGAAATCTAAGTCTTTTTTAGTTCTGTTCAGTTATGGGGATCTAAGGATCGAAAGACTTCATATACTTTTATGGCAGTTATGGTTTTGCTAGTAATCAGCTGTATTTAAGATTTTCTTAGGCCCGGGTGCCTTTATGGACTATGTGGTTAGTAGCTAGGTTGTTTCCTTTCTGGTTCTAGCTTTCTGGTTTATGGTATAAGTCTTTGCCTGTTGGTACTCCTGTTTTATTTGTCTGTTTTTGTTACTGGCTAGTAATGTGCTGGTTACCAACCTTTTGATTGTTAAGGGCCGACCCCCTTGTTTTTGGTCGCTTTTAATTTCAAAAACATTTCTATGAAATTAAATTGAATAAATGGTTTTAAGTTATTAAAAGTGGATCTTTTATATGTAATTATATGTAAAATCCATCAAAAGTGGACATTTTATATGTCTTTACATATAAAGTTCAACTTGTTATCAAAAGTGAACCTTTTTGATGTCATTACATCAAAAGGTTATCATGTAAGTGGACCTTTTTGATGTAATTGCATCCAAAGTGAAGTTTTCATATCTTTGCATCTAAAAAATGAGATGCAACTTAAAATGTGTAATAGCACCCAAAAGGTGCGATTTTGATGACTTGCACATTTTAAAATATGTAATAGCACTCAAAAGGTTTGATTTTGATGACACACACTTTAAAACATGCAATTGACCCAAAAAGGTCCAATTTTAACCAAAAACATGTTTTAATATGTGCAATGACCTCCAAAAAGTCCGATTTTGAAGAACATGTCTTTGCCCTCCAAGAACCCAATTTTGGAGATTGTGAGAGATTTACTTGATGGTTTTGCATGAGATTTTTTCCAATAGGGTCGTTTTTGCTTGGTAATGGATTTTCTAACATAAAAAATGGATTTATTTTGCTAAAAAATGTTCTTCCAAACTCCCTCGAAGAGAATTTTTTTGGAAAAATCTTCAAAAAATACCATTTTTGGCTCATGTTTTTTGCCCAAAGAGGAATCAATTTGGCATTTTAAGTGTTTGTCATTGCATTGTGATACACATTTTCAACTTTAGAAGCCAAAACGTTTTTGTTTCATGTCTTTTTTTGGAATCACGTTTTTGCTAAAAATGCCTAGATAATTGAGGTTTTTATCATCATTTGTGTGCAAGTGAAAATGTATCCAGATTCGGAAGAGGAAAAGAAAAGGTTGCAGCAAACGCGAGCAAAATTAGAAAAAGGAATGGAGGTTGAAAGATCGCAATCGAAGGTCACTGCTGGCACCTCAAGGAGGAACCTGGCAGAAGAAAATATCATACGACAAGTAATGCAGGTCAAGGTTCCCATGGAGCTGAATGACCACCTTACAATGCCTCAGTTACGGACTACAATCTTGAATATGACACCATTCCTGAAGGCTACAGAAGAGCCAGGAGAAGAACACAAGGTGCAAATGGAATGACCACAGTGGAGCCAATGCTACTTGCGCTCACCACAGGAAGATACTCAGCAGTAGTAGAGATGGGTATTCTAGGAACTATCCTCACAGACACAATCGTAGATGTAGAGTCAAGAGTGAATCTACTACCAGAAGATACATGGAAGAAGCTCGGCCAACCTACGCTATGGCCATCTACATTTCAACTGCTCATCACCGATCAACACGGGATCAAACCCCTAGGGACTCTGATGGCACTACCAGTAATGATTGGGACACAACCATTCTTACTGTACTTCATGGTTATACTGTTGAAAAGGAAAGGGTACCATGCCATCCTCGGATAGGGTTGGCTTGTATAGGCAAAAGTAAAATACGACTAGAAAAAGAACACCTTGTCCATGGAAGGAAGTTGTAGATTTATAATTGACCTACATACATAGATGGTAGGAGAGGAGGCAGCATCGTCGGATTCCGAAGGCGAAGGCGAAGGAGACGAGGAAGGGAAGAAATGAATGGAGCCAAACGAAGAAGGAATCCTGAGATTGGAAGGAGGGTCCAACGATGACGATTTGGATTCAGTGAATGGCCTACTCCATTGGAAAATGGAGGACTATGAGCTCTTTCCGAGATGTAACATGTTAGGGGTCGAGGATGGGAATAAATGAGAGGAAAATGAATTTTCTAAGGAATATAGAGAAGTGAAGGAAGGAGGCGCAGATTAATGAAACACCTTCAGATACATTTAGTGAAGATAAGCCTATTAAATACGAAGAACCCACAATGAAAACGATGAACATGCGGGATGAGGCTAACCTAAAAAATATATTTGTGGGAGATGACTGGAACCCAATCTTGAAAGCAGCAGCGTTTAAAATATTTATGGAATATAAGGATGTTTTTGCATGGACGTATAAGGATCTGAAAGGGGCAAGTCCGAAATTATGTGTCCACCGGATACCATTGATAGTAGTACTCGAATGGAAGCGGTCGTACCAGATGAATATAAACTATGCCACATGGTTCACTAATGAGATCAACTGAATGCTTGAAGCAGGCATTATTTTTAGGGTACATATGAGTGAGTCAGTATCACCGATTGTGATATCTTTGAAGAAAGACACCACTCAGATAAGGATATGTGTGGACTTTCGATGCTTGAATGCAGTAATGATTAAGGATCCGTTCCTGATACCATTCATCGACAGTATCTTGGAAGAAGTTGCGGGGCATGAAATCTATTCATTCATGGATGGATTTTCTAGATACAATCACATATCCATCGCGGAAGAAGATAGTCTTAAAACAACCTTCATAGTAGAAGATGGAGTATATGCCTACAATAGAATGCCATTCAGACTGTGCAATGCCCCAAAAAAATTTCAAAGAATTGTCTTGCACATCTTCGATAAGATGTCAATCGGGAACTTCAAGGCATTTTTGGATGATAGGTCAATTTTTAGTGCAGAGGACAAACATCTGACCACACTCAGAGAATGCATGGAAAGATGTAGACGAGCAAGATTGGCATTAAACCCGAATAAGTGCAAATTCATGGTACCGTAGGGGAAGCTATTGGGACACATTGTGTACAAAGCAGGATTAAAGACAGATACTAACAAAGTCTGGGTAATCTTGGAATGCCACCCTCGACGGATGTGACGCAGGTAAAATCATTCTTGGGTCAAATAGGATAGTACCAAGGGTTCATTAAGAGCTTTGCAAAAATATCCTACCCGCTTGACAAACTAACCTGCAAGGGAGAACCCTACACATGGGAAGTAGAGGAGAATGAAGCCTTCGAAGGACTGAAAACAAGATTAGCCACAACACCTACCTTGGGTTATCCGAACTGGGCCAAGGAGTTCCATGTCCATGTCAACGTATCGAACTACGTAATTGGAGCAATGTTGGCACAAATAGGTGATCACGGATTGGATCATCCGGTGTACTTTGCGAGTAGAATATTGTCTAAAGCATAGAAGAATTATAGTACAACAAAGCGGGAGGTTCTCAGAATGGTGTACACTATGTAGAAGTTTAGACATTATCTACTAGCGACTCCATTTGTATTTTATGTAGATCATCAAGCACTGTTATACCTCATAAACAAACCGATCATCCAAGGATGGATAAGCAGATGACTACCATTGTTACATGAGTTTACATTTAAAATTATGGTACGACCTGGGAAAAGCTATGTAAGTGCGGATCATTTATCAAGGATCAAATCTGGAGAACCACTAGAGGAAGTCAATGACGATTTTCCCAACGCACAACTATTCTAAATTGTCGTACTACCATCGTGGTATGCGAGTATCAGGGAATATCTTTCGACAGGACAATTTCCTAGGGAAATGCCACCGAATGAGAGGAGGAAACTGGTGCTGAGAAGTTGAATGTTTCAATTGATCAATGGGTTGCTGTATAAGATGGGACCTAACCAAATTTTATGATGGTGTGTTCTAGAAGAAGAAATACCAAAGGTGTTGAA
The DNA here is from genome assembly GCA_028749045.1 of Cupressus sempervirens. Classification (NCBI taxonomy): domain Eukaryota; kingdom Viridiplantae; phylum Streptophyta; class Pinopsida; order Cupressales; family Cupressaceae; genus Cupressus; species Cupressus sempervirens. The sequence goes on from CM053785.1 coordinate 363,799,553, forward strand.
GGAAGCACATGAAGGATCCACAGGAGGACATATGTGGCCGGATACAACTATGGGGAAGATACTTCTGGCAGGGTTATGGTGGCCAACCATGCACACCGACGCTAAGGAGTGGGTTGTTGCGTGCGATACATGTCAGAGGGCTAGGAAACCACTAAAGAGGGATTTCATGCCTCTGAACCCTTCACATGCATAGGAATTATTTGAACGCTGGGGGTTGGAATTTGTCGGACCCCTCAAGGTGAGTAAAATTCGGAGATGCAGGTACATTGTGGTAGCAACGAAGTACCTTACCAAGTGGGTAGAAGCGTGGGCCCTACCAGACAACTCTATAGTAAGCACGATGAGATTCATCTATGAACAGATCATCACAAGGTATGGAATCCCATTACAGTTGACAAGCAATCGTGTGAGACATTTTGTCAATCACGTCATCCGGCTACCGACCATAGAATTCAAAATATACCATTCTCTATCAAGCCCGTACTATCCTAGAGCATAAGGACAAGCGAAAGCCAGGAACAAAATCTTGGTTGCGGTAATCTACAAGTCCTGTGCAGTCGAAGTTGAGGATTGGGAGGAAAAGCTGCCACCAGCATTATTGGCATACCGTACCTCATACAAAGTCACCATAGGACACATTCTGTTTTAGTTGATGTATGGGCAGGAAGCCGTGGTACCAACAGAGTTCATGGTACCAAGTTTGCGAATAGTGATCAAAAACAAGTTCAGAGATATGGAGAGTCTGAGAGAAAGATTGCACAACCTAAATAAACTTGACGAACAACGATTACAAGCACAATGGGCTACCAAAGTTTCACAGTGCAGACGCAAGGTGTGGCACGACAAACACTTAAAACAGAACAGGTTTCGACCAGGTCAATTAGTATTAAAGTATAGCAAGCATAACGAGATCAAACTAGGCAAATTTGTGAAGTGGGCGATAATGGAGCAATAAAGTTACGGACGCTAGACGGAAAGGAGGTGACAGATATAGTAAATGGGTAAAGATATCATGAAAGGAATAAGGTCCCGGGAGAGAATGGGAACTAGGTGAATAACTCAAAAGCAATATAAAAATATAATAATAAATAATATATAATAATAATATTATATATAGATAATTATAATAAATATGTGCAAAATACACAGAGGAATAGTAATAGAATATACATAAAGATTATTGTAGTGGAGTAACAGGAAGATTACCATATGGACGGAGTAAAACATGTGTGCATTGAAGGACAAAAGGCATTGTTGTACGGTTTGAACAAAAGACTACATAGAGATACTGTACGGACGTTGAAGATGAAATGAGAATTGTAACCATACGACCAAGTAAAAGCGAAGAAAAAACAAAGCTGTACTTACCATATGGCCGGCCAGCATCAGCGAAAAAGAGCACATGTATATATCGTACGTTTTGGGGTAAAGATCACAAACTCATTGGGGAGGCCGTACGACCATACGGTAGTATGGCAACAATAAAAGCTCAATGGTGAAGCAAGTTTTAGATACTATATGGTAAGGATAGATGGGAGCTTTCAAACCATACGGCCAAATTGAATACTGTAGGATTTGCAAGACAAGCGACCATACTGCCTTAGAAGCAAATAGAGAGAATACCGTATGGTCATGAAGAGAAGACAAAGTACCCTACGAATGTAGAAGAAGTTGTGTTGCCCACCGTACGGACTAGTAAAGGAAATAAGAAGGAAACATACTCTACGACCTAGCAAAGATGAGGAAACAAGAGACTCCAACAAATAGAGATTAGCTATCGTATGGTCATGAGCAGATGAGTGGAAAGCATGTGTGAATCCATTGCAAAATCTACCGCACGGCTCGTATGAGAAAACATTGAGGTTGCAAGAAGTCATAGGTTTCACGAGAGGGAAAGGTATTATAAATAGGCACAAACACAATAGTTATTAATTACCATCAAAGGCACACCGTATGGATTTGAGGAACAAAGAGACTCCCACACCATATAGGAAAACAAAGCACAAGCAGCATCACAATACAAGATATCTGTATGACAGCAAGGAAAATGACCTACAGTTAGCCTAGGGAGACTGTACAACCGTACCCAGCACAGAAGCAATAAACTTCAAAGGGCTATTTCGTAGGAGCCGTATGGAAGCAGAAGAGGCCTCGGGATGAGTTGTATGAAGGAGTTCGAGCAATTGACCTAACTATTTCTTTTCTGCTCTCTTCACACAAAAAGACAAAGGAGGTGATAATTATGCAGTTAGTCGAAAAGAGGGCTTGGAAAAAGAAGTTAGAGGAAGATTCAACAACCAACACAACCATGAACAAAAATGTGAAGACCTTGCCGTCATTAGTGCATGTTCCAGGAGGCACAAGCATAGGCGCAAGTAAAAAGAAGGGTAAGTAGGTAGCACAACCAGCTGCAACCGATCACCTCACAACACAAAATATCTCTTTTGAGGGCTTGAATGGAGTGAAATGCAGGAAATGGTGGCAAAAGACACCTGAGAACCATCTTGCATAAAACAACATTCAAAAGGCACAGGTGTAGTGGGCAATACAAATGCTGGTATTTTGCATTCGAGATTACAAAGGCTTCTTGTGCACGATTGTAGAGACTTAGGATAGGTTCCCTTGAACCAGTTCATTCGCCTATCTTGGGCACGACATTGTAATTTTATTCAAAGCACCAGATTTCACACGAGTATTTGGAATACTTGGTCGCACACAGGGTGGAAAGAAAATTGACAAGCCGAAAAAATTAAAGTTGAAAGGTGAAAGCGAAACTGATATAGTTGGTATGCAGGGATTTGTCCCAACTAGAGAAAGAAGCCCTCATGAACACTTCGAAGTGGAGAGGACTGAAGAAGTCCAATATTCAGGAAGGGCACTGACGTTGTCTCATGGACTTAGTAAAGAGTCAGCTCACTAGATCAAGCCGTGCATCTGATATCTCATTTCTGTAGGTCGCGATGATGAACGGGATCCTGCAAGGGAGAGTGTATGATTGGGCTGCACTATTGGCAGAAAGAATGTATGAATTCATGACACTGCAGCATAAAACGTTCTATATACCGCACTACACAGTTGGGTTATTCTTGGAGGCGACAACGTGGATGATTCCCCACAACAAGCTGGAGGCCAAGCCTGGGCCACTCGCGCCACTATCATGTAGTGGAGGCACCTAGATACACTTGGTAGCAAGACCATGGTCAGGTAGAAGCGACCAAGACAAGATGCAGGAGATACTAATAGTGGTCGGCAGGAGACTTCTTCTGATGAGACTAGGACCGACAGAGAGGAGGAAGAAGATGACGAGGAGGTGGAAGTGATCACGGCAACACCACTACTATTTCTGCGACCCGCACTTTCAGTGACAATGCATTTGGTTCCGGTGGGTACGACACATATCCTGAGGTTTGGTCACTTCAAACAACTAGTGATGATGACCTTGGTCACCGTAGTGGCTCAACTAGATATAACCATTTTGGAGGCCGTGGCTGTAGTTAGGACAGAGTCATCACCGATAGTAGTAGTACCAGAGGAAGCAATGGAGTTACTAGAGGAAGTGATGGAGGTACCTATATAGGTAGAAATAGGTGAGGGTTTTAACACACCCGGTGTTTCCTTGGGTGTAGTGGGCTTGGACACAATGGTCACAGTAGATGTAGTGTTGTTAGCAACACCGCCAGTAGCAGAGGAGTAGGGCAAGCAAATCAAGGCAAGCTGATCTCAAAAGTTGAGCACGTACTTGAGTACGAGGTTTAACAACACACCAACACCACGGGCGTTAGGCATTCTCCCACCTGTGCGAGAAGTAGCCCCGAAAGGAGACTCTACTGTCACATAGACACAGGTGGAGGAGAGTTGCCCAACACAGATCGATGAGATACCACACTCCTCGACAGATAGCACTTTAGAGCGGATGGTAGAAGCAAAGAAGATGACTATGGGTACTAAGTAGCCTACAGTGGGGCCGGAGACAACAATGGGAGAGGATGTTGACACATTTCTGGCTGATGTAGTGACTCAGGCTCGCTAAGTGGTGGTCTCTGCGCAGAAACATGCTTTGGATTCAGTAGTATAGGAGCTAGAGCACGTCATATCCTTCATGAGAGTATAGTGCACAACTGCCTTTTCGGTCTACTCTGAGGAGCGTAGGTGGCTTAGAGTAGAGACTTTGGAGATGCACCAGGATTGGCCACCACTAGAGAGCCGGTTGTGGAGAGCCGTATAGAGACACTGACTCGTGAGGTAGTCCAAATATATCATTATGCTTATTATGCTCTTCGGAGGAGCCAAGAAGACCAGATAGCGACAGACAGGGCTCAGGAGGAGTCAACTACCAGGTTAGCAGTAGTAAAAGTGGACCTAACTGCAAAGAGAGCAGCTCGGGAGTCAGAAAGAGCAGTCTGGGAGTCAGAGAGGATAGCATTTACAGCTCAGCTAGACGAGGCTAGGAAGGAGAAGAGTCAGCTACAGCAGGGGTCAACAAAAAAGGAAGCAGAGCTTGGAGAGATTGCCATGATGATGCAATCAGCCTGGGAAATTTAGATGCAGGCCGAAGTAGATTTGTATACACAGACCAAGCAAGTGCGTGAGCTACAAGCAGAACTGAATGAGCTTAGAGCACAGAGGATGTCTACCACACCAGGACGCGTCCCTCTTCTTCTTAGTTGTTGAATTTTGATGTAATTAGTGGATTAGTTGTTTGAGTCGTATTTTGAGTTTTGATGTATAAGTTGTCTCTGTTTTGTTGTCTGGAGACGACTTTACTTTTGGGGGGGGGGGATGATGTCGGTAAAAACCATATTGTAGCCAATGAGTAGAGTTCGTATTCGAAAAGTTGCGTGACGGTTGAGTCACTCCTTTGGGAAGTATATGTACATTGTCCGAATGGACTTATGGATCATCATTGTAATTGGAATTGCATATGTGCTTATATGAATAAAGTATCTGTTCTATGTTACATTCTAATCTATTAATGCGATAAGTATCCGTTTACCCTGTATGGTAAACACCTAACAATCAATGGAATGCTGCAATAATTCCTTTCTTATTTCTGCTATAAATTAATCATAAATCTACCACAAAATTATCACAATCTCCTCTTGAAAATATGGTAGAAACTTCTACTCTTCTCATTAAATCAGAAAATTATCTTCACGAATGGATCCTCATAAATATGGTGTATATGCTCTATTGTCTTTCCAACACAAAATCCTTAATCTCCATCTCTCAAGCAATATTGATTTTATAACTTTCCTTATGTTTTTCATGAAAGGATGCATCCCTTAGAAGATCGTTGTCAAGTAATTAGCAATTTTTAGTGTTGTTGTCGAGGGATCGATAATTAGCCGATAGTCGCTCAATAGTTAGCACTTGGCACTTCTTTATATATGTATTGTACTTACCATTGGGAATGTTAATTGTTTACGTTATGGTGTGGTCATAATACTATCTTTGAGATATATAGTAATAATTTTGAGACAATGAATGTATAGTCGTGAATTCTCTCAAATACATTGTGTATATGCTTACTATTATATTTTACATCTATTCTTTTCTATTCTGAACATAGACCACATGAGGCATACATAATTTGGATGTTATCTGATATTACGTTATGATGTGGTCATAATACTGACTCAGAAATACATTGTAATTTTTCCAACACAATCAATATATAGTTTTGAGCTCTCTCAAATACATTGTGTATATGGCAATATTCTTCTTGTTATATTTTAAATGCATTCTATTCTATTATGAACATAGACTTTGTAGGGAAAACATTTGGCATCGTTGCCTAGACGAAGCTGGGAATGTACTACCTGAGGGGACAGTAGGCGTATGAAATGGCAATAATCATATAATGGGCCAACCAATGAGTGAAGAAGGCACCGACAACAATAATGGAGAATTTTCCAAATGAGGAAGAGCACTGATGGAGGATTCTGCAAATATATTGTGGGCATCCATTGGAACTTACATCCAAAGGAAGTAGAATGAGAAGAAGTTCGCAAGAGTGTGGTGTGGAATCCACTAGAGGTAAGTCCAGCAATGAACTGTCTTCTATGCCACTTACCAAGACTTTTGGCACAACACTTCATTGCTCTTCATAACTTGCAAGAAGAAGAAAACAAAAAAGACTATCGTCAAAAAATATTGCAACAATACCAAGAGAACCCTAGAAAGGGAAGAGGAGCGTGGCAAGAGCCATCAATGGCAATGCATCCTCAATCCCTACGAAGTGGGTAATTAATGCAACTAACCTTGATAAAAGATAGAAACTGTATCCCAAATGGGCAAGAAGATGAATACGAGGCCATCAAGAAATCACCAAGGTTGGAAGAACAATTGGAGAGGAGATGACTGCTACGAAGAATAATTGAAGGGCTTCCTAAAGGAGAAGGAAAGTGTCCAAGGGTACAAAGTGAACGAGGGTGGCGCTTGTGCCAAAGGGGGATTGGTGGAAGGTGACAAGGTATTTGAATTGATTGAAAATACTTGACATCGTTTGGGACACAAGACCCTCACATCGCAATGAAGTGGGACTGTCAAGGAGTAGAACCAAAAGCCTAGTATCGAAGGGAGTCAAGGGGACTAGAGGCTAGAAGAACACAAAGTGCAGAGCACGTAGAAGAAAGACACATAGGAAATACGGTTATGGCTGAGGGTGTCAAGAGAACACAAGGATGTTGTAGTCAAAATCGTCTATTTGGGTCAAGTCCACCAAACTTAGGAGCAATTCAAATGGGATCTAGTACTCAAAGTGATATGCAAAGTGGGTCACAACAAGCCACTACAATGTCTAAAAATTAGAAATAGTTGTAGTTTATGGAGAATAGATCAATGCATCTTCTACGACACTGTAAGACATGTGAAATGATTGGTTGGCTAATGGGTAGACCAACCAAGATGAATGGGTAGTACAATTCTTGACCACACTATGTAGTGTGGCAATTGACTAGTTCTTGGAAGACGACAAAACCAAGGTGAGCACATGGGTGGAATTGAAGAAGGTATTTGAGCTTGAGTTTAAACTGCTTCGATATGATAATGAGATTGTTCCCAACATACAAAACACAAAATAGAACAAACACGAAAGTGTGAGAACCTACAATCGATAACTCAAGGAGATGTTGGGGAAGATGACGAATCAACTGACAAATGGAATAAAGAAACATTGGTTTGTGGAGAGATTGAAAACCTCCTTTAGGAAGATGAAAGTTGTGTTGCCTATGTCATATGATGATGCTTACAATAGAGTGATGGACAAAGAAAGTGAGGACAAGACCTGAAGGAAGAAGAAGAACCCATGAGAGGATGATGACTAATTTAATGGGAGCAGTAGTGACGAGGAGTCAACTAAGAAGGTGCAAGCCTTATAAAAGGACATGTAGTGAATGATGGAGTTCTAAGCTATGAAGGGAAGTAGCACCATGCGTAAAGGAGAAGTGAAGTATGCAGATTGTAAAGAAGAGGGTCACACAAAAGGCACATGTCCTAAGAATGCCTTTTGTAGCATTTGTCAGGTATTGGGATAATCCACCAAGGAGTTCCCATACAACATGAAGATATGAAGTGCACAAGTGCTCTTCGTACAGTAGCAACCATCCACGACCTCAACAACAATGACCACCACACAAAAACCGACTAGTACAACAACATCATCCGATGCCTATAGAAACAACAAAAGAGGTAGAAAAAAGTAACACCACATACTAATAATAGAAATAGTAATCGGATATAGCATAACGCTAAGGGTTGGTCAATAATTCAATGTTGGGCCTATAAACAATGGGGGTACTTCACTTAAGATTGCTAGGAGAGACTCCAACATCTCTACAAATGGTGTGGTCCTAGTGATCACAGGGACACAAATTACCTAAAGACAGGAATGTACTTGTTGAATATGATGGGTCAAGTGAGGCAAGGGTTTTGGCACTCACGAGGGGCTAAGGGAAGAAACCCATGTACCCTAACTCTCATATGGAGAAGGAAAGGTTATGAGAAGCTAAGGCAGATGTTGAGAGGGAAATAATGACAGAGCGAAAGGAAATAAATGATACTACAAGTATTTCTTTGCATATGACATCCGAGCAAAATATCTTAAGATAAGTGTTGTAGATGTAATTGCCAACAAAACTTAAGGACCTCTTCGACACTATGCCTCAACTGAGAGCTGTTGTCATGAGCACCACACATGTGCCTACCCGTACAGTAGCAACCCACATAGAGATTACCATAATCTCTTCAATGGACTCAATGCTCCTCACGGTGAACAACAAAAGACACCTTGCTGTGGTGGAGATGAGCATATTGGGTACCATCGTCACCGACACCACTGAGGATGGAGGTTCAGGGATGAACATTGCCAGAGGAGATGTGGAAGAAACTCGACAAGTCAACATTGTGGCCATCAACATTCAATCTGGTGGGTGTTGACCAATATGATATCAAGCTGATCGGAATCTTGATGGCACAAAGGGTAACCATTGGAGTACAACCATTCATTTTAGATTTCGTGGTAATCTCTCTAGATAATAAAGGTTATGATGTGATCTTAGGGAGAGGGAGTCTCATCACAACCAAGGTCAACCACAACTAGAAGCGAAATATGCTATCTATGGAGAACAGAGGGGAGAAATATTCGATTACCTTGAGAACACAAGTAGTGAGCGAGGAGGTTGGCATCCTCCTTAGGATCTAAGTTGGAGGGAGAACCGACCAGAGTAGATGAGGGAAGATAGCAGATAGAGACGAATGAGGAAGGCATGCTAGAATTGGAAGGTGCTTAGAGGATGAGTTGGACTCACTGAATGAGCTCTTTCATTTGCAAATGGAGGATTATGAGCACATTCATCGATCATGTAACATGGGACAGGAAGAGAATGAAGGGGAGGAAGACACGTTTCTCCTTGACGATGGAGATATAAAGAAGGGGTGGCTTGAGTAAATGAGACTTGCAAACAAATTTGAAAAAGATCAACTCATACAGTATGAGGATCCCAAACAAAAGGAGACTAACCTCGGTGACTAAACTAGTCCAAAGAACATACTTGCAACCTTTAAAATCTTCGTGGAATATAAGGACATGATGAACAAGGACCTAAAGGGGTCCTACTGAAGCTGCGCATTCAAAGGATACCACTTGTACCAAGAGCCTAACCAGTATAGAAGAGGCCATACCAGATGGACACAGACTATGTTGCAAAGCTGAATGATGAGATTCAATGAATGCTAGATATAGGTATTATGTTTTGGGTGCAGATGAGTGAGTGCATCTCACCCATCGAAATTTCACTAAAGGAAGAGGTGAATCAAATTTACATTTGTGTGAACTTTCAAAGTTTGAATGCAATCACCATCAAGGACCCATTCCCCATACATTTTATGGATAGTATCCTAGAGGAGGTAGTAGGGAACAAAATGTACTCATTCATTGACTTCTCAGGGCACAACTAGATCTCCATTGCAAAAGAGGACAAGTTGAAAACTACATTTGTGGTTGAGGACACCATGTATGCCTACGATAGAATGTCGTTTGGGTTGTGCAATGCTCCTGCAACCTTCCAATAGACCATCCTACACATTTTTGATAAAATTTCCATAGGGAATTCAAGGCATTTTTAGATGACTAGTCCATCTATAGTGGACAAGACATATACTTGGTGACTTTGAGGGAATGCATGGAATGTTTTCAGAAAGTCCAACTTGCACTGAATCTAAAGAAGGTTTATGGTGCCTCTAGGGGAAGTTTCTTGGGCATATTGCGTGTAAGATTGGATTGAAGATGATTCTAGAAAAAGTGAGATTTATCCTTGATATGGAGCCCCCTACAGATATCATTGGACTTAAGTCTTTCTTGGACACATTGGGTACTTCCAAAAGTTCATTATGAACTTTGCATAAAAATCCTATTGGTTGGATAAGTTGACTCGAAATGGAAAGCCATACGCATGGGAGATTGCACAAGGAGAGGCCTTCGAGGAGCTCAAACAAGGCTAGTGTGTACGCCCATTTCGGCATATCTAAATTGGGGCAAGGATTTCTATGTTCATGTGGATGCCTCTACTCATGCTATCAGTGTCACACTAATGCCGGTAGGGGACCATGGGCTAGATCATCCAATCTACTTTGCAAGTAAATTATTATCAAAAGTGGAGGAAAACTATAGAATGCTAGAGAGGGAAGCCCTTGGGATGGTGTACAGAGTGCAGAAGTTCTATTATTATCTGTTGGCAATCTTGTTCATATTTTATGTGGACCACTAGGTATCCATGTGCCTGGTGAATAAACTTATTATTCAAGGAAGGGTCAATGTGTAGCTCCTTCTACCCTAGGAGTTTACTTTTATGATCATTCTACGAACAAGGAGAAGCCATATGATTGTGGATCAATTGTCACAGACCACATCTGGTGAATTGCCAGATGGAATGAATGATGATTTCCCCAACCCCTATCTTTTTCATATTCTTGTACTACCATCATGGTATACCAGCACCAGGTAATGCCTGTGAACCTTGTTGTTCTCAAGGGGAAAAAAGGAAGTTGATTCAATGAAATTGAACGTTCTACTTGATTAATGGGTTGTTGCGTAAAATGGATCTTGAACAAGTCTTGAGGAGGTGTGTCATAGAAAAGGAAATCCCACAGGTGCTAAGTGAGGCACATGAAGGACCTGCAAGAGGCTACATGGGGTCAGACATCATAACATGGAAGGTGTTTCTTGTAGGGCTACTATGGCCTACATCTTACACTAATGCTCATGAATAGATCAGGGTGCAACACTTGTCAGAGGGTGGACAAACCACTCAAGAGGGACTTTATGCCTCTCAATCTCTCACATGCTATTTGAGTGGTGGAGATTGGATTTCATAGGGTACTCAAGACAAGATGTGCACGAAGGTGGTAGTACATCGTGGTAGCAACCGCATATTTGATAAAGTGAGAAAAAACATGAGCCCTACCACACAAATCAGCCTTGAGCATTGTTGGCTAAATATTTTGTAAGCCACTATAACCACAACTTACAAAATGGGAACTTTAGGCAACAATGTAGTGAGATAAATCTCTCCTCTCAGCAATAGGGGAGGCTCCCTTCTTACCACAGGTGGCTACAATATAGTACTAACTGGAATTAACAAATGGGTGATTCATGAGATCTATTCCTCTTCTTTCAAGAATGATCTTATACTAATAACTATTTGCAATTTAGCAAAATGAATCTATTGCTACGGTAACAACGGTGGCTTAAGAATTGATGTAAGAACAACCTTAAGATAGTAGTTATAACTTAACTTACGTGATTGATAGCAAGAACTTGAAGTCTCTTACAAGCAATCTTCTTGAATCAAAATGACGAACAACTAACAAAGTTCAAAGTCTTTTGCTAACTATCCAAATATATATACCACGAGATAAAGTTCAAAGTTTTTAAATCTTAGTACTTACAGCTACTATCAAAGTATGATAATCTTGATTATGAAAGCTCAAAGTCTTCCAAAAACAACACTAACTTCACGAATGCTTCACAAGGAAAGAAGTAACAAAGATGAATCAATCAATGTTACATAAGAGACAAAGATTAACTCCAAGTATCACAACTCAAAGTTTGGGAAAAACTTGCTTCTTTATTCACTTCAAAGAGTTGCAACAAGAAATACAAAGTCTTCTAGTCACAAGCCCAACCTTCTCCTATAAAACAAAAGATGATTATTTAAAATGAGTTCTCTCCTTTATATAGGAAAAACAAAGAGAGAAAGGTGGAGGAAAAAGTGGAACAACCTCAACCACCTTGACTTATCTCTAACTAACTACTATGACTTTATTCAAAGTTACATGCCTAATGCAATTGCAACTTAACTACATGAGCTGGTTGTAAAGGTGCATGTTATTTTGTACTTACAACATATATGCTCGTTACATGTAGCTTCCCTATTACTATTCTACTAAAAACATATGAAAAATTGAAATGTTCACAGCATCTCAACAATCTGTGTAAATTTTCGCACAACCTTGATATCAGTCTCACTAGCATACTCAGCAACCATTATGATCCTTCGATATGTGCTGGTTGCCTCTAAAACTTCCTTAATAGAAATTTCCTTTTTAATTTATAGTTCCTCAAGTGAACACTTCCATCTTGCAAATGTATTCATTATACTGAGATTGAAATCATCCGCTTCAAGCTGCAAGCAAATTGCTTCAGTGAACTCCATAAGGATATCTTTTTTCTTCAGTTCTCCATTCTCAGTAATTACTCCACATTACAACTTTTTGTAGCATTCGCTGATCATGTGTTCTTGCTCACCAATCTTTAACACTGCTGCCTCTACATCCTTCATGAGTTGTTGCAGAACTTGTTCCTTGTTAATCATCAAATGCTTATAATCATGATACATCTCAACATATGAGATGACTTCATAAGCCATAAACCCTCCAAGTCAAGCTCCATCATACTCTTCCAAGCACCAATGTCCCCATTTAGCAACTATAATTGATGTTTAAGTGGCCCTTGAATATCACTTAGTTGAGCAACAACCTCCTTAACCTTCCTTAGCATCCTCTAAATATCACAAATGAGTTGAAAACCTTGTGATTCAATGTTGGTTTCCCATTCATCTACAACTTGTGTCTTTCTTTTGATCTTCTCAGTACAAATATCTAGAACAAATTTAGTACTCGAAGATGACTTCTTTAATTCCTTAATGATCCCTAGGAGACGTGCATTTTCGTCCTTCAGTTTTCTCTTCTGGACCCATAGCTCATCATTCTTTTGTGGTAGGAAATTGATGGCGTCATATGCATCTTGTTGATAACCTTGCCTAGTTTGTTTACTGAGTTCAACTCTTGTAATTCTGTAATCATCAGGTTGCATGTCTTTAGTAGATTTCTCCACAAGTGGTTCAACTACTTCAGCATACTTATTGTGATTTTCATCAACCACAACTCAAGAAATTGTCTTGTCTTTCTTATTCTTTGAAATCCTTGGCTTGGTCACCTATTTGTTGGACTCTTTAGATGGGATTTCATCTTTGTTTCTCTTCTGTGTGAAAATACTCAACCATGGCGGAAGACTGAAAGAAGGTGTGTCAGCCGAAGCAGTAGCCACCATAGTTAACTCTGGATTGCTCTGCATGATAGTAGTGACTATAGCAGGAGTCTCAGTTTCAATGGCCACAAGAGTAGGACTACTATGTGTAACTTCAGTCATGAACTACTCAAACTAAGTTGAAGCCACATCAAGAAATGCTGAAGAATGAACAGTGCCAGTAGGAATTGACAAAGAGTATGCATCAAAAACAATCTCATAATCATATTGATCTCCCCCTATTTATAATGCAAGTGCAACTGAAGACACGGGCAATGCTGGAGTAATGGTCATAGAATCTTCAAGAGAGGGATGCTCGGTGGAGAACGCATCCATAGCAATGTCAAAAGACGAATCATGAGATTCATTTGATACTGGAGTTGAATCCAGAAGAGAAGTTGCAGCAAGAACCTCAAGAGGACATGAAATGAGTGGTGAAGACTCCTTTGATTTCCTTGCTTCATCATCACTTGAATCAACTTGAATTGATTGAGTTTCAATACATTTTACCATGAGTACTCTTGAATCCTTTCCTCCTTTGATAGACAACTTGGGCAAACTTTGAATAGGAGGGTCAAATGTAGATGAGGATGTCCCATCTTTACCTTTTATTTCTCATCTTAGACCAATTGGACCAGCAAGATCAAAGTCTTTGCCAAGCTTTATTTTAATGCATTTGAGACCCCTTCTCTTCATCCAAGTGTTGGTACTAGCAAGAATAGACTGGAACCTATCCCAAATGGACGTATTTCTTTGCATGACCATGTAGGAGGAAGAATGGGCAACTTCTTCACATCATGCTGAAAATATTCAGGATCTAGGATTTGATCATCATCCTCAAATCCAAGAGGGATTGATGCCAAGCTGAAATCCACAATCTGCTTCACAGTCAATCAAGTATAGTCCATGTGACGTATATCCACCTCAATACATACATCAAACTAGAGATCTTCTAGATGATGTATGTGCAGGAACTGTTTCCTCATCTTATACTCTAACCCTCTCTAGTCAAAAAAACTCCTAGCTGCAAATCTTTTCACCATGATCCTTTGGAGTTCAAATTCCATGTTCTTTGCTTTAGGCACAATATCTATTGAGTACTCACCAATTTTCAATGGTTTACATAATGAAATCCCTTCTCCAGGCTGGTGCAAACAAGATTGATAAGCTTGTCCTTCCATAAGTTGCCTTGCCAACCCCACGAGTATAATTTTATTAGTAGTGTACCTTGGCAATGTGTATGGCTCTCCTTAGAAGCATCCAACTTGCAGATATGTGAAGTTGGGAAACTGTAAGAACATACAACCATACTCATTTACCTTGTTCCATGCTTCATTAGATATTCACCTATTTGGAAGTTCTTTATCAAATAAGCACATAAAATGCCCAAAGAAGGAATCGTGAACCCTTCTGAAGTGTATTCGACTTTGCTTCAAAGGCAATTGCTCATAGTACTCCCATACATGAACTATGGACCTATCATGTTTTGTTGACAAACTAGAAAAGGTACCCAAGGCAAAAACAATATATACCATGTAGGAGTTCATGTTGAACACACTAGTATAAAACAAATTTACCAATTGTTCACATATTGAATCACTCACTAATTCAGCCCAAAACACATTCTTTTTCGACCTTATTATAAGTGAGATGTACTTATACATCTAGGATTCAAAGGTGCTTGGGTTTGAATCCTTGAGCCCTACAAAGCGACTGAGCAATGTAATGAGATCATTGATTTCTTCTTTGAAATCACATTGGTGCATACCCTTTACTGGCCATCTGATGAGATTCGGCCTCTTGGTGATCAGCCAGTTGTCATTGACGAATTTGGTACAATAGGGAGTATCCTCATTCCATGGCTCCATAGCCTTCTTGTGGTATTTATAACAACTGGAGTGTGAGGAACATGAAAAATACGATCAATAGACTTAGGATCAAAGCTAATGATAGTATTACCATCTTGATCTCTAATGGTTCGATAGGTTGCATCAAAGTGTCTTGCACATGCAAGGATGAATTCTGGTTAATGTGCTACCAAGGGGAAAGTGGACAAAAAATGAATGCAATTTCGCTTGATCCACATCATATCCTTAGTAGTTGCACCATCAATGTCATGTCCCCACTCTAATTGATGTCCCCACTCTAGCTCAGTCTAGCAGAGACATGTGAGTCAGCTTATTATGGGGTCTTGTAGGTTGACAAGGTTGGATAGAGACCCAGTATGGTTATTCAGTGTTGGGGACTTGGTGTTCTGGCGGTTATTGATCAGTTGGGAGACGTTCCTTGTTTTTAGGAGACAGTTCCTATATTTATGGGGTTCATTCCTACTTTTTAGGAGGTACGATCATGCACAGGGTTGGGTTTCCATGAGTTTGCTCTTTGGGTTCAGTTTCAGAGGGATAGAGCTTGTTTCCTAAAATTTAGGAGCATCCCTAGATTTTAGGGATGAGATTGCCAATGGATCCTTGATTTCTGACTTCAGTCACAGACAGGTGACAGGATGATTTTATGGTTTGTGATGTCAGTTGGGCATTTTGTAGCTATTTGGGTTATATTTTTAATATTTCCTAAGTTAGCGTTTAATAATTAAATAAGGCTAAGTTAATAGCCATTTTGGAGTAATAAGGGGAATTTTGACCTCATTTGGATGCGTACCCCTTGATGTGATAGCTCGTTGGAAAGGTCTTGAACTTTTCTAAATCTTTCTCTTTGGTCTCAGGGCGATTCAGTGAACGGATTTATGTCTATGGAGAAAAAGGGTCATTTTTAGTAACATTGCCACTTTAAAATAAGACATCACTTTTGTAACCCAACGCCTTTTGGAGTCACTTTAGGGTTCGATTTGCTTTGGAAGGGGTTATAAGGAGATGGAGGCACCATTCCTCATTCATATTATGCATTTTAAACTTGCTTACAAATTTGCTCTGCTTGGGTGATTTTATTCTGGGATGCAAACCCTAGGGTATTTACTGGCTGGGACGTAACCCTCAGCAGTATTTGGTCTTGGAATTTTCAGTGGTATCAGCTATTATCAGGGAAGGAGGATGCCATTTCAGCTTGGGTCTGCAGTATTGTTTAGCTGGGCACGATTATTGGTACATGGGAAAGTGAGCCTTGCAGCAGTAGCTGCCATTTGCAGCACTTTGAAATATAGAGTCGGATAATCAGCAGCAGACGTTTGCATGTTCACAGTCCTTTTCCATCAGCTAGTTTGGTGTCATTGTTAGGGATAATGTACTGGATCCTTTATTTGGCTCTATAATTCAGAGATCTACCTGGTACGATTTGTATCAATTTTGATTTTGCTGCATATTGTTATTTATTTTCAGACTCTTTTCATGTCATTTGCTCCTCATTTCTATGTTGAATAATCATCAAAAACGCAAAAACAAACAAACTCCTTTGCATTTCCGTCTATTTCTGCAAGAAAACTTTAATAAACAGGAAAAAGAAAATTAAAAAGAAAAAATATAATTAAGCTACAGCAGATTAGCAGCAGAGATCCATCAGGGATCTTTCAGTGGTATCAGAGCTTACATCCTGCCAGCTTGTAGGGTTTGTGAGAAATTATTACAACAGTTTTTGGCTTCTGGGTATTGGATAAAAAGTTCTGATAATTCATTTCAGCATCTGGGTACTAGCTAAAAAGTTTTGATAATTCATATTGGCATCTGGGTAGTCACTAGTTGGTGGATTGAATACAAATCTATGCATCCTGGTGGAGAAATACATAGGTTCTACGAGTGCAGGAGAAACTAGTGGCAAGCAGAGGCCACCAGAGACACACAGATACCAACTATGGGTGAGGCACAGGGTGCTGTTGGCCACGACATGCCTACAGAGGCAGAAGAAAGAGAGATGGTGTGGACCCTATTTACTACTCAGCCCAGGATTGCTCAAGCTTTAGACAAATTACAGGATACCTTGGAGCGTTTGAAGATGGGTGGACACAGAGGCAGGCAAGGTAGATCAGTTTCAGTGGCTGGTAGTCAGTGCAGCCATCGGTCCCATTCTTCAGTTGGGAGCTCCCTTCATTCCAGTAGGAGGCATCGCCATCATACACCTACTACAAATAGGCCATTGCTTCCCCAATTCATACCAGGCGAACGGCCAGCACAGGTGGAACCACCAGAAGTGGGGTTTCAGGAGTTAGTTTTGGCGGCCATAGCTGAGTGGAGAGCTCTACCTCCTGAGGTTAGGGACGTCTTCCCTCTTCCCCAATATTGTGCACAGCGTAGAGATACAAATAGGTTCAGGGGAGATTGTGGTAATAGACTACCACAGCAGCAGCAGAATTATGACCTCAACAGAGCTACTGGGAAGATTATATTGGCCCCATATAATGGCTCAGGAGACACTAGCGCACGAGCTTGGGTCCACAAGCTAGACATATATCTTTCATTAAGGCCCATGCTTGAGCGTGAGGCTATTCAGTTTGCTGTGTTGCATTCAGAGGGGATTGCCTATGATTGGTGGCACCATGGATTGGTCACCCAGGATCATGCCTTAGTTCACTCCTATGCTGAGTTCACCGAGAAACTCATTGCACGGTTTGATCGTAAGGATACAGAACTTTATTACAGAGAGTTGGCTCACCTTAAACAAACTGGTCATGCAGAAGCCTATATTAATGAGTTCCAGCATATTGCAGTTATGGTACCTAATATGCCCTGGAAACGTAGTGTGATGTTGTTCATTGAGGGTTTACAGAATAGGCTAAAGGGGTTGGTACGTGCTTTCCAACCAGCTACTCTTAAGGAGGCTATTGATGTGACATTGAGACTGGATACTATTCCCACTTCTTATCAGGTAGATAAGAAACCATTTAGAGATTCACGGCCTGCACAGAAGGCCAATACATCACAGAACAAAGGAGGAACCTCATCTAAAACTCCTTGGATGAATTAGGAGACAAGGAATGAATTGAGGAGGAAAAAGTTGTGTTTTTCCTGTAAACAACCATGGGAACCAGGACACCGTTGTATGGGTAAAGGAAAGGTTCATTTGATTGAGGTGACTTCTGAGTTAGGGAATGAGGAGGTTCCTGATACTAATATTGAGGATAATATAGAGGATGTTGAGCAGTTTCAGACACAGTTGGAGTTAAACACCCCTGAGCCTGTGGCATCAGCTAAAGTAGCTATGGCTACCCTCTCCAGTTATCCTAAGTTTCATGCCTTTCGGTTGAAAGGTACACTTAAGGGTAAGCAGATCACCAGTTTGGTAGACACAAGTGCTATGCATAACTTTATTGATCAGAAATTAGTTGAGAGGCGTGGCTTACAATACGAGGAGTTTGGTGGTTTTGGAGTGACTGTGGCTGATGGTGCTATCTTGGGTTGTACCAAGCAGATTCCACAACTTAGTATTCAGATGGGAGATTATACTTTGATTGATGACTTCTATGTGCTTCCCATAGAAGATTATGATGTGATTTTGGGCATGCAGTGGTTACAAGGTATTGGGCGTTACATTATTGATCACCACCGAATGCAATTATAGTTTCTTTCTGGTGGGCAGAAGGTGATTTTGAGGGCAGCGTCAGATGGTGGACCTAGAGAGGTGACTTCTCGCAGGATGGAGACCATCCTTAGGCATAATGATGTGCTTTGGGCTACACATTGTTTGGTTAAATCCAAAACACCCATATCTTAGGATGACCGTGTATTTCATGTGGACATTCAGTCAGTGATGGGTTGTCACGGTAGAGTGGTGATATACCTCCTGGAGTACCACCAGATAGAGGGTTTGAGCATGGTATAGAGTTGGAGGATGGAGCGAAGCCAGTGATTACTACCCCATACCGTCATCCTAGAGCCTATAAGGATGAAATTGAGAAGACTATTCATGAGCTATTGGACATGGGTTTCATTCGGCAGAGTTCCAGCCCCTTTGCTTCTTCTATAGTGCTGGTTAAGAAGAAGGATGGGACTCTACGGATGTGTGTAGACTATAGAGCTTTGAACAAGAAGAAAATAAAAAAAAGATATCCCATTTCGCGCATTGATGAGTTGTTAGATGAGTTACATGGGGCTGTCTACTTTTCTAAGATTGATCTTCGTTCAGGCTATCAT
Source organism: Cupressus sempervirens (assembly GCA_028749045.1). Lineage (NCBI taxonomy): Eukaryota > Viridiplantae > Streptophyta > Pinopsida > Cupressales > Cupressaceae > Cupressus > Cupressus sempervirens. The sequence goes on from CM053785.1 coordinate 363,818,714, forward strand.
CAGATACGGGTATGGGCAGAGGATGTACACAAGACTGCCTTCCGTTGTCACTGCGGGCACTATGAGTTTCTGGTAATGCCTTTTGGCCTTACCAATGCACCAGCTACTTTCTAGTCCTATATGAATCATATCTTCAACAAGTAGTTGAGGAAATCGGTTCTAGTGTTTTTTGATGACATATTGATTTACAGCAGTACTTGGGAGGACCACCTCAAACATCTCGAGGAGGTACTTAGCATAATGGAGAGTCAGTCTCTATTTGCTAAGCTCTCCAAATGTGAGTTTGGATTGAGGGAGGTGTTATATTTGGGTCATGTGATCAGTGCTGAGGGGGTGAAGGTGCATGAAGAGAAGATTCAAATGATTCAGAATTGGCCTGTTCCTCGGAACATTACTGAGTTAAGAGGATTCCTTGGATTGTGTGCTTATTATATAAGATTTCTGAAGGGTTTCTCGCAGTTGGCAGCACCTTTGACAGATCTCACTAAGAAAGGGGCTTTTAGATGGACAGAACAAGCACAGGGGGTCTTTGATAGACTCAAGGAGGTTATGGGTACTTGCCCCATTTTGGCACTACCTGATTTCTCGCAGCCATTTGTCCTAGAGTGTGATGCTTCGGGTTTGGGTATAGGAGCAGTGTTGATGCAGAATAGACACCCTATTGCCTATGAGAGTAGGAAGCTGCAAAACAATGAAAAGTTGTACTCTACCTATGATAAGGAAATGTTGGCTATTATGCATGCGTTAGCTAAGTTCAAACAATATCTTATTGGCAAAAAATTTGTGGTGAGAACAGACCATAACAGTCTGAAGTATTTCCTAAATCAAACAGAGCCCAATGATCGACAACAAAAATGGGTTAGCAAAATTTAGGCTTATGACTTTGACATCGAATTCATAAAGGGGAAGAATAATACTGTGGCTGATGCACTCTTTAGGAAACCTTCATTGGCTGCCCTATGTTCATTGAGCGAGATTTCAACGGATTGGAAGGCTCAACTTTTAGTTGAGTACTCCAAGGATTAGTATGCTTGTGAGATCTTGGAAGGGTTGATAGTGGATGACAGATACAGTGTGGTAGATGATATTATCTACTACAAAGGCAGAGTTTACCTTGTTCCAGGTTCTCAGTTGAAGGAACAAATTTTGCATGCTCTCCATGATACTCCTATAGCAGGACACCTAGGATATGGTAAGACTTACAAGGCGGTTCATGAGAGATTCTCTTGGAAGGGTCTCAAAGATGATGTTTTACGCCATGTCCATGAGTGTATGACTTGTCAGCAGAACAAGTCGGAGCATACCTACCCAGTAGGATTATTGCAGCCATTACCTATACCGGAACAGAAGTGGACGGGGACCTCAATGGATTTCATTACAGGTCTTCCTAGGGTTCAAGGGAAAATTGCATTTACGTTGTTGTGGATAGGCTAACAAAGTATGCTCACTTCTTTCCGATTGCGTTAGATTTTACAGCATCTCAGGTGGCTGAGTTATTCTTCAAAGAGGTGTTTAGACTTCATGGTCTTCCCAAGACCATTGTAAGTGATAGGGACAACAGATTCATGAGTTCCTTCTGGTAGGAACTTTTTAGGCTAGCAAGTACTTTGTTGACACCTAGTACTAGTTACCACCCTCAAACTGATGGGCAGATAGAAATAGTCAACAAGTGGGTTGAGGGATATTTGCGTAACTATGTGTTAGGACAGCAAAAAGCATAGGTGCGTTGGTTGCATTTGGGCGAGTATTGTTATAATACTACGCATCATATGTCCATTGGCATGACGCCTTTCAGAGCTCTCTGTGGATATGAGGCATTATCTTTCACTGATTTGGCATTTAGTGACAGTAGAGTACCCTTGGCTCAAGATTGGTTACAGGAAAACCAGGATGTCATGAGATCTCTTAGGGAGAATTTACAGCAGGCCCAGAATCAACAAAAGATGTACGCTGACAGGCACAGGATTGAGAGAGCATTTGAGGTGGATGATATGGTCTTTCTACGCTTACAACCATATCGACAGAGCACCCTAAAAAGGGGGGGAGCTGAGAAGCTCAAACCACGTTTTTATGGTCCATACAGGATACTCAAGCGAGTGGGAGAGGTTCCATATGAGGTTGAGTTACCACCTGGTAGCAGAGTTCATAATGTATTTCATGTATCTTGCCTAAAAAAGGCCCTTGGACAGCATATTACGGTTTCACCCGAGTTACCTCCTATGGATGAGGAAGGTAAATTGATTTTGGTTCCTGATGAGATTCTTGAGGTGAGGGAACGACAGCTGAGAAGCCGGGTGATTCGAGAGTATTTGGTTCGATGGAGAGATCTTCCCATAGAGGATGCCACCTGGGAGGGTGAGAGCATTTTACAGCATCCAGCATTACAGTTGCTTGTGGGCAAGCATCTCTGAGAGGGGAGGATTGTCATGTCCCCACTCTAGCTCAGTCTAGCAGAGACAAGTGAGTTAGCTTATTATGGGGTCTTGTAGGCTGACAGGGTTGGATAGAGACCTAGTATGGTTATTCAGTGTTGGGGACTTGGTGTTCTGGTGGTTATTGATAAGTTGGGAGACATTCCTTGTTTTTAGGAGACAGTTCCTATATTTATGGGGTTCATTCCTACTTTTTAAGAGGTATGATCATGCACAGGGTTGGGTTTCCATGAGTTTGCTCTTTGGGTTCAGTTTCAGAGGCATAGAGCTTGTTTCCTAAAATTTAGGAGCATCCCTAGATTTTAGGGATGAGACTGCCAGTGGATCCTTGATTTCCGACTTCAGTCACAGACAGGTGACAGGATGATTTTATGGTTTGTGATGTCAGTTGGGCATTTTGTAGCTGTTTGGGTTATATTTTTAATATTTCCTAAGTTAGCGTTTAATAATTAAATAAGGCTAAGTTAATAGCCATTTTGGAGTAATAAGGGGAATTTTGACCTCATTTGGATGTGTACCCCTTGGTGTGATAGCTCATTGGAAAGGTCTTGAACTTTTCTAAATCTTTCTCTTTTGTCTCAGGGCGATTCAGTGAACGGATTTATGTCTACGGAGAAAAAGGGTCATTTTTAGTAACATTGCCACTTTAAAATAAGACTTAAATCACTTTTGTAACCCAACGCCTTTTGGAGTCACTTTAGGGTTCGATTTGCTTTGGAAGGGGTTATAAGGAGATGGAGGCACCATTCCTCATTCATATTATGCATTTTAAACTTGTTTACAAATTTGCTCTGCTTGGGCGATTTTATTCTGGGATGCAAACCCTAGGGTATTTACTGGCTGGGACGTAACCCTCAACAGTATTTGGACTTGGAATTTTCAGTGGTATCAGCTGTTATCAGGGAAGGAGGACTCCATTTCAGCTTGGGTCTGCAGTATTGTTTAGCTGGGCACGATTATTGGTACATGGGAAAGTGAGCCTTGTAGCAGTAGCCGCCATTTGCAGCACTTTGAAATATAGAGAGTCGGATAATCAGCAGCAGACGTTTGCATGTTCACAGTCCTTTTCCATTTGCCAGTTTGGCGTCATTGTTAGGGAAAATGCACTGGATCCTTTATTTGGCTCTATAATTAAGAGATCTGCCTGGTACGATTTGTATCAATTCTGATTTTGCTGCATATTGTTATTTATTTTCAGACTCTTTTCATATCATTTGCTCCTCATTTCTATGTTGAATACTCATAAAAAACGCAAAAACAAACAAACTCTTCTACATTTCCGTATAGTTCTGCAAGAAAACTTTAATAAACAAGAAAAAGGAAATTAAAAAGAAAAAATATAATTAAGCTACAGCAGAGATCCATCAGGGATCTTTCAATCAACTCTTGTGAGGAAATCTTCAATGTTCATATGAGAAATATCAGTATCCCGTACTTCATCACAGTATGATATTATTTGTGATGATGGAATAGAGTTATGATACTAATCGTATTGGTACTTCATCTTCTTTTTGTCTTTGCCCTTTGCTAGAGTAGGTTCATGACATTGCAAAATGGTACACCTACACAATTGTCACATGAAAATCCTATAAAATGAGAATGTCTTCATGTGAAGGATCCATAACAAGATTTGGACAAGAAATGGATGGAATGATTAAAAATAGCGAATGAACAAATGGGTAAGCTCAAAATGGCTAAAATATGAGTAAAATAGCCGAAAACAGGTTTTTTGGAGTGAATTACATATGCGACCAGCAAGCTTGGAATTAAGTGAGCAAGGGGAAAAATAAATAACACATTGAGCATCCCATGTTTTAACAAGTGCAAAATGTGAAACTCTATCTGGTAAGTATGTGGGAGAAACTTTAACCATAGGACAGCCATATGGAGGTACATGGAATGCATAATGGCAAAGTTTTAACTTGCATTCACATATAAGAGAAAAAAAAACGTGTCTTTCTTTTAAGAACAAGATTTTACACCTGATTGCATGTGCAAGTAAGATGAGACCTTGCATATGCAACTTGGAGAAAAAGACAAAAGATATAGGGAGCAACTTCATGAATATAAAAAGAGATGCATGAAAATGGAAATGACAAAGATTTGCAAGAACACACCAACAAATATATACAAATGCCTTAGAGAAAATAACCAAGGAAAATTATCTCAACTCCACCAAGAATGGGAAAAATAAATCCTTATCCAAATCTTGAGCAAATCTGAAATGAATCCAAGAGATTTAGGATTTTAGATTTGTCCAAAGTCAAGACTTAAATAGATTTCGAAGTCCTCATAACATGGTTTGAATTTGGACATGTGGAGATGGTTAGAGAAATGCAATGCCCAAAATGTGGAACAAACTTTGACCTAGCAACTTCAAATGCAAAGACACACAAAACGACGTCTAGAGAAAAGATTAATTTGTTAAAATGATGAAGAACAAACTTGGAATCAAGACCCCTTACCTTTGAAAGTTTTTAAAAGAGATTTGATGCAAAAATGCCTTAAAATACAAGGTATTTTGATTTAGATCATGCCCAAAATAGGCCATTTTTGTGCAAACACATGTATTGGAAATACATGCAAAAGCTCTCAAAATCACCACTCACAAGCTTATAGAGGAAATGCAAACTTCAAATGCCTTTTAGGGAGGCATTAACTGTTACAAAATGCATGCATTTTTTCAAATAATTTCCGTCTAAAAGGGATAGGTCGTTTTAAAGCAAGAACATGGTTTTTAGAAGTCAGAACATGTTGGAAAATGTATGCATTTCCTTGGAAAATTGCCACCATATGTTTTAAAGACCAAAACATAGTTTTTGAAAGCAAATGCATAGACTCTTGCACATGTAAAATGGTGGAAAATTGTCACTAAGTCTTGAACGCGTTTTTTGAAGACATAAGTATATATGTTAAACATAAGCAATATGATATAAAATTGCCACTTTTTCTTTACGTGGAATTTATAAGTCAACACACATTTCTTATAAGCATTTACACATGTTCAAAACATATGCAGTTGGCTTGAAAATCACCACTTTTGCTTTAGACTTAAAGGAAATAATGTTTTTAAATAAAAAACATATGTATTTGGGTCCAAAATCACCACTTTGGCTTAAAATGAATAAAAAAATTACTTTTAAGTTTCCATTTACATGTAAATAAGTTTCAAAAACCCACTTTTAAATGGTGATTTAAAAACACATGCATTTGATTATTAAAATTGAACTTTAAATACAATAACATATGTGATCGCATTTAAAAATCACACTTTTAATCATGTTGGGACTTGGAATTTATTGAAAGCGGATTTTCATGAAGTGTTTTGCATGTGGATATATACAATATGAAATAAAAATCCCACTCTATACACTTAAGTTGTCTCATGTAATTATATTTAGTATTCAGCTATAATTTTTAATAAAGTAACATGAAAAATAGTCTTGAAATAGGCTATTTTCATAAAACATAAAAAACTATGGTTAAATCAACTCAGAATGAGTTGAAATTTAAAAATGGACCACAAAATCCACTTTAAATATCAAATATAATTTAATGTCGTATAATTGCCAATAAAAAGCCCATTTTTATGAGGTTTCTAATAAAATATACAATTAACCTGAAAAACCCCACTTTTTCCCTTATAACTAGAGCTAGACAACTCTGATTTGAACTTAAGTTAGCTCGAATTGAGCGGAATTCCAAAGGCTATTCACCTAAGGCAAAAAAAAACAAAAAAATTATTTGCAACGCCAAGAAAAAAAAAAGAAAGAACATGTAAATTTACGAAAAATCGAGTGTTTGCAGTACAAAGAAGGAAAACTCTTACCAAAAAACAATTAGAGATAATCTCAAGGGAAAACTTTCAAAAGAACACACAAACAATTTGGTGATAATAAATTGTTTTCATGATGCCTCATCATTGCATTGAAACAAAGAGGATGCGCCTATGAGTCCATGAGAAAATTGCGTAGTGTTGCCTCAATTTTGTGATAGTTAAGGACAAGTAGGACACAGTTTATTTATGAACAATTCATTACTTGGTATGGTATCTCTGTCCAACTCACAACTGATTGAGGTAGGCACTTCGTGAATCATGTGGTGGAGCTCTTTAGGATAGAATTTAAAACTTTCCTCTCTATCAAGCCCTTACTACCCAAGAGCCAAACAAGCAAGCAGAGGCCACGAACAAAATATTAGGTCTATGTCATATATAAATCCTATGGTGTTGAATAGGAACACTAGGAGGAGAAACTTTTGATGGTATTGTGGGCCTACAAAACAACATATAAAGTTATAAGAACTCAGACATCCTTATGACCAAGACGCCATCTCATCGATGAAATTCATGGAGCCCAACTTGTAGATAGCAATTGAGAACCAAGCGACATGGAGAATTTATGAGAAAGATTGTACACGTTGAATAAGCTCAATGAACAAAGACTATTGTCCAATGAGCCATCGAGGCAACACATGAACCTCAAAAATCATGGCATGACAAACATATCCATCATATGAATTCAAGGATGGGAAAGAGTGTGTTGAAGTGCAACAATCATGATTAGATAAGATTGGGCAAATACAAGCTCCAATAACTTTGTCCTTATAGAATTCGTGAAATTGGGAAGAATAGAGCTATAAAGTTATCAACTCTGGATGGTGAGGAGGTCACGAAGGTCATGAATGGGTTAAAGTTTAAGTTATAACATGAAAAACGACGGAAGGACGACCAAGTTCAATTGGGTAGGACCAACGAAAAGTAATTATTTAAGAAAAAAAAGAGAACTCTTTTTGTATGGTAATCCACTATATAACAAGTCATAAATGTACAATGATCACCGCATGGTGGTAAAGGAGAGGGTCGACACTAAAAGAACACTGTACAACAAGACATAAGACACTGGACAAGGGGAAGTTGAACGAGAAAAGCACATTGAAGCACAAGATAATACAAGATACCACATGACACATGAAATTAGAAGAGCAACTATATGACCCTAGGTGAGTAGAGGAAAAGGAAAACCAAGTCTAGCAATAAGAACAAGACAATATGGAGACAAAAAGACTACATATTGAAAAAAAGGGTTGTGTAGACATCATAAACACTGTACGGTGGGAGGGAAAAAATCCACACAAAAGGAATAAAAGAGCACTCGGCCACGGAGGTAAAGGAAACCATAGAGACAATAGGGACAACATCTAGACAACTAGACGCAGTAAGGACATCTAGAGGAAATCATCATATGGCTAGGGAAAACAAAAAAGAACCATAAAGTAGGAGAAACACCAAAAACAACATACGGGCAGTGTAAGAAGTAAAAGTGTATAGTAAGCTAGTAACTTTTTCTAACATGAGAACCTACAGGACATGTTGATGAGAGAAATATAGACTATATGGAAAACAAATAAAGCATAGTTTGTATGATATTATGGTGCAAAATAACAATAGTCACACATCAAGTGGTGTTGTACCATTGAGTACCATACTGAGTACCCTACAATAGTCGCACATCAGGTGGAAGTCGAGGGCCCTGCTATAGTTGCACATCAAGTGGTGTTGTACCATTGAGTACCATACCAAGTTGAGGACAAGATACTATTCCTATGGTGAGACAAGAGTAGATTGGCTAGATTGAGGGAGATACACTGGATGTGAGGTGGGAGTCGAGGGCCCTACAATAGTCGCACATCAAGTGGTGTTGTACCATTGAGTACCATACCGAGTACCCCTACACCCTCGAGTCAACATGTAGTAGAGATGCACGTTTTTTTTGTCTTAATCCTTTTCTCCAATAAGGGTTAGTTGATCCCATTTTCCTTGTTGGGTCAAGCTCCCTACAATAGTCACACATCAAGTGGTGGTGTACCATTGAGTACCATACTGAGTTGAGGACAAGATACTTTTCATATGGTGAGACAAGAGTAGATTGGCTAGATTGAGGGAGATTATTTTCCTTGTTGGATCAAGCTCCCTACAATAGTCACACATCAAGTGGTGGTGTACCATTGAGTACCATACCGAGTTGAGGACAAGATACTTTTCATATGGTGAGACGAGAGTAGATTGGCTAGATTGAGGGAGATACATTGGATGTGAGGTGGGAGTCGAGGGCGCTACAATACTCACACATCAAGTGGTGTTGTACCATTGAGTACCATACTAAGTACCCCTACAACCTTGAGTCAACATGTAGCAAAGATGCACATTTTTTTTGCCCAAACCTTTTTCGCCAATAAGGATTGGTTGATCCCATTTTCCTTGTTGGGTGTGACTGTGGCAGCCTTAGCCATACCAAGATTTGTGTAGTTGTGGGCCCTAGTCATTTTCATATCTAGTACCACTACTACAACTGTAGAGAAGCCAACAACATTTGCGACCAACCTTCTAGAGGATGGAGAGGCTGTAGTAAAGGAAGTCAAACTAGAGGCGGTAGAGCCAATTGTAGAGGCTATGGAGAAAGCAAAAGTTCTAAGAAATGAGTAGCTTCATTTTTTTCTTGTCCACGCCTCTTCTAGAACACTATGATCTAAGGAGTTTGAAAGCTCTCTATTTATTAAGTAAACAATAGTATCTACAACATCTGCCCAAAAATTTAAGGGCAATCTTGCAAGCAATCTCATTCTCCTTGCGTGCTCCATGATTGTGCTATTCATCCTTTCAAATGCACCATTTTCTTTTGGTGTTCTAAAACTATTTTTTGTCTTCAAATCAATGGTATGAACAATAACTATCAATCTCTTTGCTGCAATACTCACCTCCATTATCTGACACGAGAAACTTCAAGTTGTTTCCTGTCTCATTTTCAACCAAAGATTCTAATGCATTGGATTTTTTGGGAATGAAATAAAATCAAGTTTTCTTAGTGACATCATTAATAAAAGTAATATAATAATAAGAGCTACCAAGAGATGATACCTAAGCTAATCCCCACACATTTGAGTGGACAAGCTCTAATGTTTCATTCTTCCTTTCCTTCCCAACTGAGAGAAATCTAACTCTCTTTTGTTTTCCATAAACACGGTTTTCATAAAAAATCCAAATCAACTTGTTTCAAACCGACCAATAAATTCTTCGAATTGAGGATCTTCATCCCCTTCTCTCTTTTGTTTTCCATAAACACAGCTTTCATTAAAAATCCAAATCAACTTGTTTCAAACCGAGCAATAAATTCTTCGAATTGAGGATCTTCATCCCCTTCTAACTCATGTGCCTAGGTCAATTCTTCTATAAAGTTGTATTTGTTCCTATGGAAACTAGGGAAATAGAATAATTAGTATTACTAATACATAAATACAATGTACCTACCTTTTCCCTCTTGCTATTATCAATGAGCCTTTGGTAACCTTCCACAAATTTTTTGTGACTGTGAATATGCAACCTTCACTTGTAGTGCCTACCCTAGTTCGCATTTTTGCTATCATTGTCGAACTCTTTTAGGTCAGGATTATGTTGATGATTATTAGTGCCATTTTTTTGAGATTATCAGATATTGTTTCACATTCAGTTTATTATATGATGAGATTACTTGGTACTTTATAGTTCATGTATGTATAATGATTATTACTGTGTTTGCAGTTATTGATGATGATTAGTTAAATGATTTATTATCATATGTGTTTTCTTATGGATACTTACCCCATACTTGCATGTGTATGGTGTGCATGTTTGTTTTCTTTATGTATGGCATTTCTGATGTGGTTAAGGAAGGTAGTCGTAGTCACCTGCTAGTCGGGATCTACACGATGCACTTCCTGCCATTGCCTGTTTAGCTTAGTATATATTTTGTATGTACATGCGTGGATTTTTATGCAGGTTTGTAGGTACCGAGTATCGACTTCCCTGAATTGTCAGGATGAGCGTACCCTATCGCATTATCTCAATGGTAAGAGAGGGGAGATAAATTCTCAAGTCCAAATCCCAACCCTTTAAGCCATTTGTTCTAATTGAAAATTAGGACAAGTATCTGAGTTGAGTACCCTCCGAATGCGTCGGATGACGTAATTCGTGATATTAACCCCTTAGTTTGATTTTGTATGTGTTTTGCTATGATGGGTTTTCGTATTTTACTTTATGAGTCTTTGGTGTATTTTCTATTAATTGAGTCTAATTAAAAGATTTAATTAATGATTTAATTTAAAATAAAATTAAAATGATATTTTAATATTTTATTTTATTTAATTAATTAAATAAAAAGAATTAAATTTGAAGATAAAAGTTATAAGTTTAGATTTGGAATGTGACAATATTTATTTAATTTAATAATAATGTATTTAGAGTTAATTTTTAAATAAATGCTAAATAATATTATTATTATTTAAGTTAATAAATATTTATCAATTAAGTTTCAAAAATAAACTTAAAAGTGGAAAAGAAATTAATTTATTAATAATTTCATGATAAGTTCATGAGATTTAAAATTAATAAATTAATTTAGAAAGGGCCAAGTGAATATTAAATAAGTTAATGTGTATTATTTTAATACTTATTCACATAGCAGTATGCAAACTCTTGTGAGTTGTCATGTTGACAACATAAGAGTTTGCACTCTAATTATGCACGTGTTGTCTACACTTAGGAGTTAGCGCATTATTTGAACACATGGTGTCTACAATATTTTAAACACCTCATCGTGTTTATCTTCTTATCGTGGAAGTTATGTGCTTAGTTGTCATGCTTATCTCCTAGTTCTTTCTAGACACATTCTAGATGCATCTTAGAGGCCTTTATATAGAGGCTCTCCTAGTGTGTATGGACATCCTTAGATGCTTCTACAAGCTCATATGCTTCGACATGCTTATATGCTTTTGCATGCTTCTATATGCTTCTACATGCTTACAATCACTTGGGGATTTGGTTTTTTGGAGGAATTGCGGATATTGGAGAAGGAAGGTGTTAGTGTAGTTTTTTATTTTTCCTATTTTGCTAGGTTTTTCCTACACTTTTAATAATCTCGCTTAGGTTAATAAAGCATGTCTTATTAGGTGAATGGTTGTGAGGTGTCACCTTCCTACATGTGAGCATCCATTAGCTATCTTGGGAAGATACTTTGCTATCTTTAGTCCAATAGATGGTTGCTCCTCATTGGTTGGTGTTGCCACCTCCTCCCTCTTCTTAGCCTATATAAGCATGCTACCTAGCTTGTATTTGTGTCTCTTATTTTTGCATCCTCTTAATGCTATTTTGCTTCCAGCATTTGCATTACTCTCTTGGAGACTAACTCTATGATGCTATTTTGATTTTGTATCATTTGCATTCATAGTTTAGATATTTATTCTTTGCACTAGTTTTCTGGGTTATTAATCTTATCAGATTCTAACATGGTATCAGAGCTTTTCTATGTGCAAGAATAGATTTTAGTTTCCTTATTTGAGAGATTCGGAGGGGGGCTAATAAACTTTATTGTAGTTTTTTGAAAAACGAAGTATGCTCTTCTCTTGCATCTTTGGATGATCCTGAGAATCAGAAAAGTTTTGACAAAAACGATTTTTTTCTGGGGTTTCAATCTCAAATCTGACAACCAACTTGCATATTTGGAGGTTTCAATCAGTATTGCAGGTTCCAGCATGCCATTGATGGACTTAGGAAGCTGATCCAGCATTTGCATGTCATATTCTGGTTGCTGGGGTCGTTTTTTGATTTTTGGAGCCGTTTTTTACTGTTAAAGGCGTCTGATTTACACAACAACATCTTCTGTACATCAGCGAGAAAAATGCTTTCTGGGTTTTGTTTGCAGCCCCGAAAAACCATCTGGTTATCTTTTAGATTTTGCATGCAAGCTGTATATTTTGCAGAATCGAGCATGCAAAACTACAGCCATACCCCTCTCCATTGGCAGTCGCAGATTTGAACGCAATTTTCAAATGTCTCATTCTTGCTCATACGGATTCCGATTTTGATGATTCTTGTTATGAACTTGGCTATTTTTTTGTGCTTTATCCACTAGTAGAGTTGTTTTTTGATTTTCATGCATGAATTCTTCAGAAATTGCAGATTCTCAGCCGTGACTGTGCACAGTTCTCGTTTTGGAAACTTCGGAGGATCATAACTTTCTCATACGACCTCGTATCGAGGCGATTCTTTTTTTGAAAGTGCATGATTTTTCGAGTAGATCGCAGTGGTGCTATTTGTTTCCTTGATTATTGTGCCCAAGTTTCACTTTTAGCATATGCTCTTCATGAGGAGGCCCTATCGGTTTTTCTTTCGTAACTTGAGCATACGGACATATTTTTTCGATCCGAAAAATGCATCGGAAAGCTGATTTTGAGACGGAGATGATGGTATAGGTTTTTTTGATTTTTACTACAGTTTGGTTGCCTGTTTTGGTAGTCAAAGCTAGATGTTCTATTTTGCCTTCCGGGAGCCATATCTCGCTCATTCAGACTCTTTTCTGGGCTTGCCAGATATCGTTGGAAAGCTGGTTCTATGAGTTATTCAGTTGCAGAGGTCTTTTATCCAGATTCTGCTCCAGGTTCTTTCTCCTTCGAGTTTTGCACTTTCGCACTCTGGCGAATTACTTGGATTCTACAGGTCTTGGAATCTCTTCTTCTGTTCTTTTGACTCACTCTTCTTTCTGACTTCTGAGCATTGTATGCTTCTATTCTATTGCATTCCTTTTTCTGTAAATGCACTGAGATAAAGTGCCTGCTTTTGCATATCTGGGATCTTGTACACCTTGTGTTTGTTTGTACTCGCACTCAGTTATAAAGTGCCATGGGGGGTCATGATGTTTTGCCATTTCGTGCTCATCTACCTTTGTCAAGTGAATTTTTCTTCCACGACATTAGCCCATGCAGTGTGTCGGTGACACCGCCCTTTATCCTGTGCTTGTACTTCTATTGCACTATTGGTGTTCTTGATTCTTCTTCTTGCAGATTTTTTGGCATTGCATTTCAGTGTTCCTATCACCCCTCTCCCTGTTCAGCATTATGGGGGGGTTCACCTATTGGCTCTATTGCTTCTTTAGTTCGGTTGAGTGATCTACGTATTCAATTTTTGTTCCTATGTACTAGGCGGATGCAGTGGCTAGGCACCTATGCATTTCGGTGAGATGGTTCATCTACTATATAGACACTCATTCATTCCTACCTTTGGAGGTCACCTCTTCGATTGATCAGCTCTTCAGACTTTGTCTTCTCTACCTGATCATGCACTATTTCAATGGGGGTTCCAGCAGTTTCTTCTGACAATGTTTGCAGCTTCATGCTTTGGAGATGCTTCATGCTCTTTTTTGTTCCTCTCTTTGGGACATTTCCTAGATTGGAGGCTTAGTTTCCTTCATCTAGTTCTTTTTCTTGTATTGGGTACCTGATCAGGCCTTGTTGCCGGGACCCATTTTCCTGCTTTCATAGCTTTGCTAGGTTAGCATCCACCTAAGCTTCGCTTATGGAGAGGTGTTAGTGTAGTTTTTTATTTTTCCTATTTTGCTAGGTTTTTCCTACACTTTTAATAATCTCGCTTAGGTTAATAAAGCATGTCTTATTAGGTGAATGGTTGTGAGGTGTCACCTTCCTACATGTGAGCATCCATTAGCTATCTTGGGAAGATACTTTGCTATCTTTAGTCCGCTAGATGGTTGCTCCTCATTGGTTGGTGTTGCCACCTCCTCCCTCTTCCTAGCCTATATAAGCATGCTACCTGGCTTGTATTTGTGTCTCTTATTTTTGCATCCTCTTAATGCTATTTTGCTTCCAGCATTTGCATTACTCTCTTGGAGACTAACTCTATGATGCTATTTTGATTTTGTATCATTTGCATTCATAGTTTAGATATTTATTCTTTGCACTAGTTTTCTGGGTTATTAATCTTATCAGATTCTAACCAGAAGGAATTTTCGGATAGGAGTAGGATCTAAGAGGAGCTTCTCTACAATTTTCTGAGGCGTAGCAAATTAGCATCAGTGTCTAGGTAGGCATTCGTGATTATTTCGCATACTCTATTACGCTCTCTCTCTTCTTGTCTTCATCGTGTTTGCTAAATGATTGCTTGGATAATTCTTGTGATGAATGTTTTATATTGTGGAAATTTGGATTTGCATGTTGATTCTTTCTTTGTGCGAAGAAATCAAGGAAAAACCCGATTAGAGAACCCTCGTTCCATTGATGAAAGGAATTAGTTTTAAAACGGGGAAGGGTTTGAGATTTAAAAGAAAATTTAATTTGAATGTTAATTGAAATTCTTCCTATCAGATGATTTGGGAAAGATTTGAAATTAAATATGGAAATTCTATTTGAAAAAATTGAATGGTTGGTTGTAATTTATCTATTAGATTATAGTTATAAATAATATATAAAAAAATATATATTAAAAAAATATTGTATTATGGAGGGGGAGTTTGTTTGAGTTTGTTTCCAATTAAACAAACAAATCATACTTTAAAAAAAAGGAACTAGACGTAGATTGGGCGATTTAAATAATATATATAAAAAAATTCAAAAAAATAAAATTAATTGGGAGGGTGGGGGTTCTTACCCCACCAGGTAGGTAAAACAATAAACAGTATATCAAATTTAATCTAATGTATCACAACATATTTTCAAGATGAATCTAGATATCTAAACAACATAATCCACTAGATACATAACATGAAATTAGGTACATAACGCGTAAACCATCATATAGCACTATCCAAATACTGAACTATTAAGTAAATGTCATCAACATAAGAAATGATAACATAATGGCCATCACTAGAGTGTCTCAAGTATCTCCAAGAACAAAATGGAATACTGTAGCAGAATGACAACATGAGAGGCACTACTAAAGGCACTTAAAATAGATAAGTTAACATGGTCAAACACATTACTAACCACTACTATAGGAACCTAGTCCAGTGTAGCAAGATAATAATACATAGTGTAATCTCTACACACATCTTAGGGTGATCATGGAACAACATCATGATACCACATCAATTCTAGTAACCACTGGCACAAACCTCAGTGAAACCATTTGACACATCATAAACCCATAAATCAGCCATAAGCATAATCAAAGCAACTGATACAGTAATAGAAATCTAATCACCACAAGGGTGTAGACCACTCATGGCCCCAAACACGATCTCTTCACAAAGAAATATCAACGATGTTGCATCCATCAGATGGCTTACATAAATCAAATGGGAGAGGCACTACATCAGAGCAAGTTTGGAGATTTTTGAAACCCTCTTCCTGAGGATTACTGTTTTGCTAGATTTGGGAGTTCTTTCCGGTAGAATTCAGCAAGGTCTATTGCAAAGTGTTGGTAGTGGGTAGGCCATTGTTTGCCAAGCTTCTTGGCAGATTCGGCAGCGTGTTATTTTTTCTTCCTCTCTTCTTCAGTTTCTCGGAGTTGCTCGTTCTTTTGTGAGGTAGGATTTGCATTTAAAATTTTGTTTTGAAAGTTTTCGTTTCAATTCTTGCTTGATTAGGCTTAGAGCATGTTTTTGTTTAGTGGGTTATTCCAGTTGGGATTCCACATGCATTTTCCTACTTTTGAGGGTTTTAAATGCAAGTTTATGAACAAAAATGCTGGCCGTTTTTCTGGGTTTTATCGAAAGTGATTTTTTATTGGATTTCTATTGTTTGAGCTTGTTTGCTCAATGGGTTTTCAATCTTATAGTTTTTGGTTAAATTTTGGTTTTGGGCGAAAATTTACTTTGCTGAAATTTTTAGTGCTCTCTAGATTTTGGACATTTTAAGCACCGAATGGAGTTGGAGTTGGTTAATTGTTTGATTACCCAATCCACTATCTTCTGTCTTTCTGTTTCACCCTTGATTCTTTGCTTTCTCATCCAACCCTAGTTCTATATTCATGAGCATGGCGTGCCTTGTCACGTGCATGGTTCCTTTATACGTGTCTACTGAATCTTGAGAGATTCTTACCACCAAGATGTACTTCGATGAGTGTTGGTTTATCATGAGGGTTGGGGTGGGAAATTGCATTTCTTTGGACACTCATCACTTGGTGAGATAGTTGGGGATGTATGGGTAAAGATGTGGAGTGGCCTTTGTTGTAGGACCTAGCACAAAGTGGCTAGGACCACTGCATACATGAGGTGTATGCTTAATAAGATCAAACTAAATAAAATATGGTTACTTAATCAACACAATATATTTGGGATGTTGAGATCGTCGTTTGGCATGTTTTCATGCCTAGGGAGGTTCGGAGCGTCGTTTTGTGTGTTACATGCCCACACTCCACTACAGCCCCATCATAGTATCTTAGAGGTTTTGAATAGGACCAGATCTATGCATTGTCTTAGATTGTTTTCAGTCCTTGTTACTATTTGGCGTGTGTATAAGCCATATGTGACTGTTCTCTACTTGGTCGAATCTCTATTCCTTCAGCACGCAATTATCTTCCTCATTGCATTGGACCGATGTATAGGTTTTCTTTGGTCTTGTTTGTTCACTTGACACCTTGTGTTTCGGCACTATGAGTTCTCTCGAGATTATTGCTTATCTACTTGGTTGCATGTGGTTTCTTGCTTGGTAGATGTTGCTTGTTCTACGTGATGCGCCACTTGAGAGGTGTGCCGTAGGAGTATGTTTCATTATGATGTATGTTACACTGTAGTGATATCGTACACACACTTTCATAGATGCTTTTGTATTATTGTAGTATATTAGGCCTTTAGGGTTCTTTTGATCACTATATTAGTACAATGAAAATTCCAACTTAGGGCTACAGATTGGGTGGTATGGAATATCTTGTGCACAGGGGCCGACTGAGGACTTGATGTCTTATGAAGCTGTGACTGTGTTGGGTGGAAACGTGCACTTAGATAGGTTGTGTGGTTTGCCTGTTAGTTCATGTTATATATCATTGTGATATTAATTCAGTAATGTTGCATATGCTCTTATTGGTTTATAAATGCATATGCGCAGATGCTGAGATTAGATGTTTTACTTCAGTGGTTTAGTCTTGTTGGTTATATCTTAGATGCATTTATGCTTACGAGTGTCTTAGCCTCGTCCTTATTATGCGGGTACTCCCTAGTGTGGAGGTTAATGTTTCAGTATTCCTTTATGCTCATAATGAAGTATAGTCTTTTGTCATTTCAGCATGTGTAGGAATTAATCTTGTGCTTTTTAAATGAATCACATAATCTGATGTTAGAGATGAAATGAACAATGTAGGTGAAGCACACTTAGATGGTTTATGGTTTTGGTAATGGAGCATGGTTGTAAGTAATGACGCTTGGGATTCTTGGAATGTTTTTATGTTGTTAGTCTTTCGTTGCTTATGTTGTTGCATATTAATGTTATTGTACTTTACTTTAACAAAAATAAAATGATGAACTTGTTTAATCCTTGTTTTTCCAAGGATCGCCAGGTGGGGCATTACAGTATGGCTACTATTCCATTGGTTTCCGTACAACATTTTCTCTGGTATGTACCACTATCCAGCTCACCGTACGACCCTTGCAATAACACCATCACATGAGTTTTCCTGTAGCAGACAATAAGAAGACCCAATCAGAGTAGTTGTGGGATACGAGGTCATTACAGCACAAGCAATTGAGGCCACACAGCACAGGAAACTAAGGCCGTGTAGCACGAACAAACCAATACTGCTAGGAACGAAACATTAATTTGCAACTCTGTCAGAAAAAGTTGTGTCCTATTAAGAGCATCTACGTCCCTGTTAGACTTCCCTCTCTTATGTTTCAAAACAAATGTCTAACTATGCAAAAGCCCAACCCATCTCGAATGCCTCTTATTCAACTTACCTTGACTATTCGAATATTGCTAAGCTTGATGATTAGTATACAAAACAAACTCTTTAGGAAGAAGATAGTCTCTCTACTTCTTCAATGCTTGAAATGTAACATTAAATTCTTAATCATAAATAAATATTTCCTCTTGGCATCATTTAACTTCCCATTGAAATAAGCAACAAGTCTACTTGCTTGGCTTAAAACAACTCCTATTGCAACACCACTAGCATAACAGTCTACTTAAAAAGTTAAAACACCTTATTAAAATCTAGATGTGCTAAAACAAGTTGTTTGTAACTTCTATTTCAACAAATTAAAACTTTTATTTGCTCTTGTAGTCCACTTAAACTCTTTCCTATCCCCTCGCATTCTTTCAAGGGTCCACAAACACTGCTAAAACTCCTGGTAAATTTTCTATAAAAGCTATCCAAACCATGAAAAGGTCTTACCTTTGAAGGAATCCTTGGAGTAGGCCATTCGAGAATAGCCTTCACTTTCTCTGGGTCCATTTTTAGACCTTCTGTTGAAACTATAATTCCAAGGTATAATCTCTTCACAAAACCGTATCTCTTCAGGTTAATCAACTTTCTGTTCCCCTAACTCCTCAAACACCTTATGAATATGCATTATATGCTCCTCCAATGTCTTACTGAAGATCAAAATATCATCTAGGTAGACAATGACTGACTTACCCAGAAATTCTTTCAGCACTTCATTCATGAGCCGCATGAAAGTACGCAATGCATTGGTTAGCCCAAAAGGCATGACTAACAACTCATACAATCCTTCTTTTGTCTTAAAGGCAGTCTTCCATTCATCTCCTTCTATGATCTGAATCTAATGATATTCAATCGTCAAATCTATCTTTGTCAAATACACAACTCTGCTAAAAAAAACTATAATATCATCCATCCTCGGCAAGGGAAATTTGTACTTGATTGTGATCTTATTGATAGCCCTAGAATTTGCCTACGTTTTCTATCCTCCATTCTTCTTTGATGTTAATATTGTTGGTACAACACATGGACTTAGATTCTCTCGAATCAACCCCTTTTGAAACAACTCCTGTACTTGCCTGTTCAATTTTTCACTTTTTGCTGTGTCATTCTGTGTCTAGCGTTACTTGGCAAGTTGGCTCCTGGAATCAAGTCCATCTAATGACTATTCTTCCTCATTGGTGGTAATCCAGTAGGAACATTATAGGATACAATATCCCAAAACTCATCCAACAAATCTGCAACTTTTGCAAGTACATCTTCTACTGCGTCTTTGCCAGCTTTCAAAATTATAGCGAAACACATATGCTCATGCCTCATACCTTCTGATGGAGCCCTAAAATTTGGCCTCCATTTGTTTTTTGTTTTTTTTTGGAGACTTGATGAAGTTGTCATTATTGTCAGTAAGATCGACGGGCTTTCTTCTTGTAATCCTAGATTGAGTCTCAAGGAATGAAGCGACACTTATTAGTATATAAGGTTGAGATAAAAATTCCAGTCATAATGAATTGTTAATACATCTTTAAAAAGCCTCAGAAGAGCAAATATATGTATTGTAGCAGATCCATGAAGATACAGATATTAGTTGCATACTCTCCCCTATGCTCAAATCTGAAAGTTGTGGACCAAACAGAGGATATGATTCTATGTAGGAATTTGAAGTTTGTGATACAAAACATTTGATGGCTAAAACTGTTCAAAGATTGCTAGCTTCTAGACTTGCCTCTTCCAATAGCTTTTTGCAAATGTGTACTTAGAAAGGAGCTTGATATATATGATCTTTTGATGTTGAACTTTGAACACACACTATAGTTAAAGAAACAATACCAAACTTTGCCCAACATGAAGGGAGGAAGATGTTAATGAAAGGTGTTGTTTTGAAGAAAGACGTGGAATAACAATATCAAAGATGATAGCTCTAGTTTGCAGATTTGACAACTACTATGAGATGGTTTCAATATGCCTAAGCATCAACATAAAAAACTCCCCCCATTGCAGATAAGCCGTAAATAATAATTCACGTTGTAGGAGAAGGTAGATTTGGTAAAATGCGATGGTGGATAAAACTGAGTTAATCCTCAAACATAAAAATGGGACGGAAGATCCATATGCGAAGATGTCTAGGGATTTATGGAGGATGTTGAGTGGTTTATGTTAGAATAAATGACAAAGTCTTTCATGCATATAGAGCTCGGCAAATTTTAATTGTGAACCGGTTTTGAGATCCCACGTTAGTAATGGACTCCACTCGTCACAAATAAAGACCAACCATATATTGTCACCAAATTCGCAATTCTAGTTCTATCGTGACTCTTTCTCATCGCTCAGCCTTCCAATTCGGTTCCCGACAGACAAATGCACATAGAAGAAAAGATAAAAGTCTATATGTTCAAAAACACCAAGAAAGAAGTCCATGAGAGCACAAGAAGGAAAATCATGTCACACTATTCGTTCGGATGGTTATGGTATTGTTCGCAGACCATTGGAATATCCAAATCCTTAGACAAGTATGTTTATTAGCGGAAGTCACAATAGGAATAACAGTGATTCATGAATAGGGATCATACTCAATCAAACAACAAATAATACATTCAGCAACTGCAGTCAATGAGAAAGGATTAATCAATTCAACACCATGGAAATAATAATAATAAGATTGATACAATATGGTGAAGCGACATTTTTCATAAACAGGCTCGATATGTGTTTCATAAATAAAACAAAGCACAATATAATTAAAATGCCATAAGAAAAGACATTAAAATATAAGATATATTATTTAGATGAAGTGTCATATCCTTTCGTAAATGAAAGGACACATTATTTCTGCTTCCAAAGATATAAATATACAAATCTATCCATTACAACAAGACAAGACACATTCGACATTAACATATTCTCAAGAAGAAGTATTTCATATATTCATTTGTACAGAGGAATAAGGAGTTGCAATATGAGTTTGTAATATGAATTCATTTATTTTATTTTAATTAATAAAATAAAATGTACTTTGTTTATTTTTAAATGGCATGGAGATTTAAACTACAAATGATTTATACTTTGTAATTATTTTTTGGAATTCTGTGTACAATTTAAATATCAAATAAGTGGACATGGTCATTTAGCGTCTTAAACTCAATCATCACAGATGTTGTGAAATATCAAATTGTTTTCGTATCTGTGTCCATTTTGTCTCCCTATTAGAGGAGTTAAGGTTCAATCTGGATTAATCTAAGATTGCATATATATTTGGTCTGTCGCATCTTGATTATTTAATTGTTGATAGTATAAGTGCATATAACATTATAAAGTTGTATGTGAAAATCTTCACTAAAGTTGACTCTATTGCCCGAATGAGCAAAGGCACTAGTCTTTTTATTATTGAAGTTAGATAATCTATAACTTCCTTCTTACAAGCATCAAATCCATTTTTAAAACCTTATACATTGCATTCAATTCAAATACTCAACATTCAATTTCATTTTACTCGAGTTCAAGGAGCTTGCCAGCCAGAGAACTCCAAAGCTTAAATTCTCTTTAGAAAAGCTTTGAACCAAGTGATTAGGCTTGAGGAGAAGGTCTACCTGCTTAGGTGTAGCAGAGCTTGAAGTGCAGGGGAATCAAGGTGATTCTCGTTCCTTGGCTAGAACTGATTGCGGAATCCTACAAGAGAAGTGGCAGGTTCTTGGATTTCCAATCTGCAGTTTTGGGAACCATCAGATTGGTGATTCTGCTAGGGAGAGTTGCTAACAATAAGTATTGTGCTGTTACCCAGAATTTCAAATTTTACAAACCAGAATCAGAAAACAGTTGTATCAATTTGTTTGGAAGCGTACTCTACTAGAAGTGAGAACCCAAAAGATCAATATATTCCTCGAAAGAGGTGGGGACTCTATTTAAAAGGATTTCAGTCTGTACTCTGCTGAGGGAGAAGACTTAGAAGGAAATGATTTGATTACCGAACATGGAGAATATGTACTATGATCAGGAAGCGGATCTATGTTACACCATGGAGGAAGTACACATACATCCCTTGGATGCATTTTTCAATTTGGAAATATATGAAGCCGAATCTACAACACATCTATTTATAAGGATGGTGGATAAGGAATTGATAAGAAAATTTCGCGAGTTGGGAATCTCATCGGATGATCCTGATTTGAAGCTTCTCTTTCAATATTAGATGAAGAGGATGAATGTTCCAGTTATATATCTTCTTTGGATGTATATTTGAACTTAGAAAAATAAGAAGAAGAATCTTGTAATGAGCCAAGATTAATATGTTTTCCTTTATCAAAAATGTAATGTATTAGTTTAAATATTTAAAATTGATATATTCAATATACTACTATGATGGCATTACTTTTGAATTATTTCAGTCAAATAGTGTACGAGTTATAATAAATATTATTAATGTTAAATTTTTAATCTCCAAAGTTCCATGTGAACATTCATAATTATAAATATGTTATTATTTTAGGATACATTAATATCATTAACTTTAAATATATTGACCTTGCCATTATAAATGTTTTCAATGCTAAATAACCCTAAACCTAATTTGATTATTTAAACATTCTTTCAATCCAACGAAACCTAATCTACTAATTACAAATGTTTCCAATTATTATATTGGTACTTTATATATATATATATATATATAAAATTATGAGTACTTACTAAATATAATATAAACGTTGGACTATGCGAATAAGGAAAATTAAAGCCATAATCAAGGGCACGACTTTTCATTTATGACTGCCGAATGATGTATATATAGGTATTAGGGTTAGGTTTTAAAAAACAACAAGGAAGATGTGAGAATACAACACAAACCAATAGGGGCAAAGTAAAAAGGATATTATAGCCTTATAATCTGCGGGTTATCACCTTGCTCGGTGCTTAACTCTCCACGATCCCACCGTCACGCTGTACTGAGAAATCATCAAACTGTCATGTTGCGGGTAATGACGAGACCAGGCTGACAACACTGTGAACAGTCATTCTCGTTGACATAGGTACGACTGTCCAAATTTCACTACGATACCATCATTCACAATTTGCTATAGTATTCACGACACAAAGCATCGCTAATAAATTTTAATATAGAAAGTTGCATTCGAGTCACATGTACAGTGCATTATGTAGAACGATGTAATATGTATTACATAGAGCTTAGTTAAATACAAGGTTATTTCACCCACCGATCCAAATTGGTAAAAATTTATGAATAAACATTGGGTGTAATCGAATCAATTTATATATAAAGCATTTAAACATAGAACTAGATTATATATAGATACACATAATGATAAATATTTCAAATAGTAAATAATGTATAAATAAACATTGCAATAAGAAGGTACTAGTACATTTAAATATGTTCTTTAGACTTAAATAACATCAAGATGCATTTTAAATTATAGTATAGAAAAATCTTATCCTCACCTGAGTTATGAAATCTTGAGATAGGGAGTTGGTGGGGGGAAAGGCAGAGTAATTTCGAGCACTTGTCGGAATCGCTTGGAGCTTGTTTCATGCGCCCTTTGCACCGTCATTCTACCATCTTGAGATGGTCATAACCAGAGTGAGAGGAGTGGATCTGGCACTATAAGGAGAAATCTTCCAATAAACCAATAAATTAAATTTTAATGCTCAACTCCTCCAATATTTAATAACAGAAAGGATCATAGGTTTGTTAATTTAGATGACTCCTAATCTATGCCTAAAATTTAATATCAGGTTGAAGATTTTTAAAAAGGGTTCATCACAAATCTGCAGTACAATTTTGCATAAGGATATTTAATGCCTATCAAGAAATACCTTTAGAATGGAAACCTCCATCCTCTGATCTTCTCAAAAGAATGCGAGAACTAGGTCTCTTGTATGATCATCAGTTTCTTATCTTTCTCAAACTAATGGATAATGAACTGATTGCAGAAGAGAATGAATGTAGAACTGAAGTAACATATGAGTCAAATGATGTTTCAGACTTGAATGAAGATGAAATTTGTGGACATTTTGTAGGAGAATCAGCCCATGATGATACTTATATGCCTACAAACGACAATGAATGTGAAAATGAGGAGGATTCTCTAAGCGTGGAAGAGATTTCAGCCTTGTTAGATATGGAGTATTAGAAACATGTTGAAAGAAATGGTCCAATTTTTTTCTCAATTCACCATGATGAACAAGTTGATGGATCAATCCGTTCTCAAGGGGTACTAAATGAAGGAGATAGTAATTCATAGGAATCATATAGTGAAGATGAAATAGAACTACATACAATGTATGAACATGCGGAAGTTTCAGGCGATAATGAAGATATTAGCCTTGTTGATGAAACATTTTTTGATCCGGATGAAAGCTCTCATGATAGTATGGCTGAATTCTCTATATTCTTGAACCCATTGTTCGAAGAAGTAATAGAAGATACATTTGAATTCACTATACTCTCAAATCCATTATTTGAAGAAGATTTTCTATGCAATCAAATCCATCAGCACCATGATGAAGATAGCAGGCCCAATGGAGTTGATAAAACTCATTCAAATGATGAGATATCTTTTCATTCATTCTATGAGCCGGAAGTACAGCAAATATGTAATGACGAGATGAAATCAGATACTCATGGTTTTGAAAATTTCCAAAGTATCCTAGCTGATCAGACTATTGGTGAAAGAGAAGTTGTACTTATTGAAAATAAACCATTCTCTAAACCTTTTGTGAGGATAAACAATATCAGGAGTTTGGAAACAAAACAAATTGTGTGCAAACAAACATCCAAGTAGAAGAACTTAATCCAACTACTTGTAGGGCTGATCAATGCATGGGGATCCTCCACTCAGCAGAACTCATGGTGAAAATATTGATTTCTCAAAAATAAAGCAAAAGTCAAACACCAAAACCCGCATTGATGAAGAAATGAGTCTTATCCATAAAGATGATGTATGTAACATAGCAAGGTCCAAAGTGACAAAAGAGATGTATACCCTGACTATAAGGTCCAAAGTGTTGAATAATCAAAACTATGTTTGATAGAGGGAAGACACGGTGTTAATTTTTGGGGGGGCTGGGGCCGCCCAATTTCACCAAGCATCATGTTAAGCATGGTTGTTCGGTCTGCTCCTCTAGAGATAACTGGAATCTCATTATGCCCACAAGGGGCATATGTCCCCGGCGAGAGCAATTGATGGAGCCCTACAATTTCACCTCCATTTGTTAAATTTTTATATTTTTTTGGAGACTTGATGAAGAAGTCATTGTTGTCAGTAAGATTGATGGAGTTTCTTCCTGTAATCCTAGACTAAGTCTCAAGGAATGAAGCGGCATTTATTAGTATGTAAGGTTGAGATAAAAATTCCAGTCATAATGAATTGATGATACATCCTTAAAAAGCCTTAGAAGAGCAAATATATGTATTGAAGCAAATCCATAAAGACACAGATATTAGTTGCATACTCTCCCCTACGCTCAAATCTAAAAGTTCGTTTACATTTCCATATGATGAAAATCCTCGTTGTGGACCACATAGAGGACATGATTCTATGTAGGAATTTAAGTCTGTGATAGAGGACGTTTGATGGCTAAATCTGTTCAAAGATTGCCAACTTCTGGACTTGCCTCTTCTAATAGCTTTTTGTAAATTTGTGCTTAGAAAGGAGCTTAATATATATGATCTTTTAATGTTGAACTTCGAACACACACTATAGTCAAAGAAACAATACCTGACTTTGCCCAGGATGAAGGGAGGAAGATGTTAATGAAAGGTGTCATTTTGAAGAAAGACGTGGAATAACAATATCAAAGATGATGGCTTCAGTTTGTAGATTCGATAACTACTATGAGACGGTTTCAATATGCCTAAGCACCAACATAAAAAAACTCCCCCCATTGCAAATAAGCTGTGAATAATAATTCACATTGTAGGTGAAGGCAGATTTGGTAAAATGCGATGGTGAATAACACTGAGTTAATCCTCGACAATAAAAAAGAGATGGAAGACCCATATGCATAGATGTTTGGAGATTTATGGGAGGATGTCTAGTGGTTTATGATAGAATAAATGATGAAGCCTTTCATGCATATAGAGCCTGAAATTTTTTAATTGTGAACCGGTTTTGAGATCCCACGTTAGTAATGGACTCCACTCATCACAAATAAAGACCAAACATATGTTTTCACCAAATTCACAATTCCAGTTCTACTGTGACTCTTTCTCATTGCTCAGCCTTTCGATTCACTTCCTAGCAGACAAATGCACATATAGAAGAAAAGAAAAAAGTTTATACGTTCAAAAACACCAAGAAAGAAGTCCATGAGAGCTCGAGAACGAAAATCAATGGACACTATTCATTCAGATGGTTATGGTATTGTTTGTAGACCATTGGAATGTCCAAATCATCAGACAAGTATGTTTATTAGCAAACGTCACAATAGGAATAACAATGATTCATGAGTAGGGATCATACTCAATCATACAATGAATAATACATGCAGCAAATGCAGTCAACGGGAAAGGATTAATTAGTTTGACACCGTGGAAATAATAATAATAAGATCGATACAATATGGTGAAGTGACATTTTTCATAAACAAGCTCGATATGTGTTTTATAATAAAAAAGCACTATATAATTAAAAATGCCATAAGAAAAGGGATTAAAATATAGGATATATTATCTAGATGAAGAGTCATATCCTTTCGTAAATGAAAGGACACGTTATTTTTGCTTCCAAAGATATAAATATACAAATCTATCCATTACAACAGGACAAGACACATTTGACATTAACATATTCTTAAGAAGAAGTATTTCATATTCATTTGTACAGAGGAATAAGGAGTCTCAACATGACTTTGTAATATGAATTCATTTATTTTATTTTAACAATAAAATAAAATGTCGTTTGTTTATTTTTAAATGGCATGGGGATTTAAACTACAAATGATTCGTCCTTTGTGGTTATTTTTTGGAATTTTGTGTACAATTTGAATGTCAGATAAGTGGACACAGTCATTTAGCATCTTAAACTCGATCATCACAGATATTGTGAAATATAAAATTGTTTTTGTATTTGTGTCTAGTTGGTCTCCCTATTAGACGAGTTAAAGTTCAATCTGGACTAATTTAAGATTGCATATATATTTGGTTTGTCACATCTTGATTATTTAATTGTTGATAGTATAACTGCATAGAACATTATAAAGTTGTACATGAAAATCTTCATTAAAGTTGACTCTATTGCCTAAATGAGCAAAGGCACTGGTCTTTTTATTATTGAAGTCAAAAAATCTATAACTTCCTTCTTACAAGCATCAAATCCTTTTTGAAAACCTTGTACACTTCATTCAATTCAAACACTCAGCATTCAGTTTCATTTTACTTGAGTTCAAGGAATTTGCTAGCTGGAGAACTCCAAAGCTTAAATTCGCTTTAGAAAAGCTCTGAACCAAGTGATCAGGTTCGAGGAGAAGGTCTACCTGCTTAGGTGTAGCGGAGCCTCAAGTGTAGGGGAATCAAGGTGATTCTTGTTCGTTGGCCAGAACTAATTGTGGAATCCTATTGGAGATGTGGCAGGCTCTTGGATTTCCAATCTACGGTTTTGGGAACCAACACTTTCTAGGAGCTTGCTTCCATCAACAAAACATACACTGACATTACTACATACCTTGTCTTCTATGTCCTTCAATGACTTTAGATTATGTCTCACTCTATCCTTTGTCAAAGAATAGGTATTCGCACGACCATCATGTACAACACGCTTGTCAAACTGCCATGGCCTATCCAACAACATATACCATGCATCCATGGGTATGATATCACATAGTACCTCATCATGGTAGCTCCCAACTTGAACTTTACTAGGCATTGTTCGTTGACCATGACTTTGCGTCATCTTACACCCAAGCAATCGGGTATGGACGTGGGTGTTTCTGTGTCTTCAGCTTTAATTTTGTGACCATCTCCTTTGTCACCAAATTGTTAGTGCTTCTACTATCAATAATCACATCACAACACTTATCCTCACATTTTCACCTAGTGTGAAACAAACTCCTCCTTCGCTTAGGTTCATTCTCACCACTCAGAAAGACTCTTCTGTTAACTAGGACTTTTCCTCTTTTAGCATTTTCAGAATGTGATGATTTGGCATCTTTATCCACATGGGAAACTCTTTCCTTGCCTTTAACTCTTTTATCTGTCCTTCCTTGGCGTTTTGGACATTCATATGCTCAATGACCTTCTTTGTAATAAAACACGTTACACAAATGTCTCCTCGTCCAGGTCCATTTCCTCATCCTCTTCCTCTCTAATCTCTATTATTGTGATCATGGAAATGATTAAAAATTATTTCCCCTTTGATTCTAACTGCTACTGGCTTCGTCCTTCTTTTTTTTATCTTCATTTTGTTCTCCATTAGATAGTTCGTTGGATCCTCCACCACAACCTCTTTTGTTTTTCTTGCTCTCAAATTCTTGTTCATCTTTTCCTCTACTCTTAGGGAAAACTGGTATGCCTCTTCAATACTGGTCATTCTAACTGGACTAAACTCCTCTTGAATACTTTGCCTCAACCCATTAAGGTAATGGGAAACTTTCTCCTTGTTAGCTTCTACATGGTCAGTTTTGATGAGGATTCGATAGAACTCTTCTACATACTCCTAAACAGATCTTCCCACTTGCCTTAACCCTTGCATTTTCTTTAGTAGATGAAACTCATAATTAACAAGATAGAATTGTCACTTCAATTTATCCACCATTTGATCCCATCTTGTTATTTTCTCCTTTCCTTTTCTATTCCGATCCAATTGAATCTCTTGCCACTAGATTTTCACACAACCCTTTAATTTGGCCCTTGCAAACTTGACCCTACCAGGATCGTTTATATCTTCATACTCTATATATTCTTCAAATTCTTTGATCAAGTCGATCAATTCCTTCGGGTTAAGATTTTCCGAAAATGTGGGTCCCTCAATCTTAGGTCTTTTCCCAATCTTGGAAATGGCCTTGAAAATCCTTTCTTCCTCTTGGTTCATAACATCGCTTTCTTCCTAATAAACATTTCTTTCTTCCTCAAGTTCATCCTCACCTTCATCTCTTAGTGCAAGATTCATCCCTCTACGAATCTCTTCTTGCAATGCTTGCACTTGTCTCCAGTGGGCTCTAACCTCTATTGTAACACCTCCTGCTCTTTCACTACGTTCCCTTTGTGGAGGCATTTTTGCGCTTATTGTTGAAACTCTAAATCATGGTCGTGGTGCAAATTGCCTCATAGTCAACGATCTGTCTACACACTCAAGAACTCCTTTGACACCACTTGACAAAGGGTGCTCTTGTTAAAACTTAATACGACAAACACATAATAGAAATAATGAAACAAGAGCAATTTGTAAGAATAAAAAGTGGGCTTCTTATTATTTCCATAAGTATGAAATTAAAAATTTAGAAATACAATATGTAAAGCCACATGGGCATTTCCTTAGAATATTCTATAAGACAGCGCTACGAACAACCACCCAGAACTGTCCTAGACAACCCTACGTGTCTTCCTTATATAGGCAATTTTCCACCGCCTAGGAAGGTTCTAGACTTTAGCCTAACCCTTGAACCGACCAACCTTAACGTTCCTTTATTATTCATATTTATTACATTGAGTCGACTCAAAACAATTTCAAATTATAATTTCAAGTAGCCCAACTTCTGGAGGCCATAACTTTGTAATCAAAGCTCTAATTGGCTATTATAACCACTTTTCAAAATTGACAATTTCTGATCTATAGTGCGTGAGAGTGCAAGCATCCATCAGCCATGGTTTGACCTTGTTTTGAAGCCTCTAAGGCCTTCAAAATTGAGCTCAAAGTTATTATACCAAAAATTTATATCAAAAATCCTCAATAACTTCACCAATACATATGATATGGAAAAGTAACTCAACTGGTAGGATGATATATCTCAGATGAACCTCCCCTTGTGAAATTAGAACATTTCAAACGTGTATGACCAACTTACTAAAAATAATAAGTTTCCACAAATAGCAACTCTGGATTGCAACAATGTAATGTCCCCATTTCCAACATCAATTTTAATAATAGAGCTAATATAAGGAATAAATAAATAAATTAAAATAATAATTATATTGATGAAGTTAAATAAATACTAATAATATCTTATAAGAATAGAGTCTCATAATTGTTATTTAATAAATAAATTGATAATATTAAACTAAGTTATCTTATATGATGTCTATTATATAATTATCTTTGAATTATTATTACAATAGAATAATATATTATAATTAAATAGTATTATCAATAAAGAAAATATATAATTGAATAGAGATGCTAATATTAATCAATAATCAAGAAATCACAAATAAATAAATATTTATATGTTACAACATCATTATATTTTCATATAATTACATATGATGATAACTAATAATAAACATTATAACAACCATTGCGACTCTAAGAAGAGTCACGACCATTCCTTCTCCATGTTATATATAGATAGGGGAAGATTGGAAAGAAGACCGGGAGGGGGAAGCATTCTGATAAATATAGAAGCCAACTCATCAATAAATACAGATTAGAGTTTCGTCTACCAATTGCAAGGGGGGCTATAGCATTAGAAAATCTCATGCACTAGAAAGTAGAGGAGAGAAGATAGTCGGATTCTAATATACACCCGACTAGCACACCCAACACTTCATATCCATGTAGATGGAACTAGAAACAAATAAGGAGACCATTAGAGAAACCACTAACTCATGTAGCGGCAAAGGTATACATACTTACTTGCAAAAATCCAACAAAGGAGTAAGAATAAGAAACACTGAATCAAAAACGATGGCATAGAACAGAGAGTAAGATAGGAACAAGTTTGAAACATTATATACTTAACAAACTTCCTTAAGATGGTAGACAATGATAAATATAGAAGGGATGGTAAGACAGAAAATAAACACCCAACCCTAACAACGTGGATAGACAGTAGCACAAGGGAGAAGATTGGAGAGAATACGAATTAACTTCCCTGACTAAGGCGGACAAAGACCATACCTACACGGCATCAATACATATACAAGCGCATTATATCTGAAGGTTATTATTCGCAGAAGCAAGTGATCAAACCATAAAAAATATATTTTGCAAATACTACTATTGTTAATGCTCATAATTCCTAATAGACTTCCAATACTCAACGTCAACATATGTTATCAAGAAGATCATTCTGGAAAGACATATAACAAAGTCCATATTGAACGGGGGATTACTTACGGATCAGATTTAGGTCTGCATAAGAGAGCAACCGCCTAGTTGGCACAAACTGTGGCAAGCATTCATGTCAAAGATAGTGATTTAGAATAACATCTTCATCAATATAGACGCTAGTGTGAAGACAGCTATAAGTGATTAAGAGGAGATAGGCAAAGAAAATAATACTAGCTCTTCTAAGTTAGATACAAGCAAATAATTATTGAACCAGACTGTCAATAAGCATCAAATCTAGAGTTAAAGAGAATCAAATACAAAAAATACCAACAATTGTGTTTATCACTGATATCTTAAATTAGAGGTCATCAATTTCAAATAAACTATATCAGTTCCAATATTTAGCGTCAAAGTGGCTGGATATTATATATATAGTCAGATCCATTTTTATATTTAAAAAACATTCAATTACATTATATCATTTTCCACTTGAATTATAGTCCCTTATAACTGAGTTCTGAAGAAATCAGTCCCAAAATCCATAGAGAAGATATAGCGGACATCACAGTGGTATCGAGGCATAATCCTGTGGAAAAATAGTGAATGCAAATCTATGATGAAGAAAATGATAAACCAAATATTTATAAGAACAAGATATGACGAGAGATGTAAAGATGTAAGATAGCTATGGAAAAACATAAGCTTATTATTTCAAATTAATGATTATTACAAAAGCATATATTATATTTGCAAATGTAAGGGAAGATGGTGCTAAGGAGAAGCATAAAGAGGATAACAACAAACATATAAAGAATAACACCTTGGAAGACGTTGATGAACCATGTATGAGAGCACCATAGTCTAAAAAAGGACACACCAAAATGCGTGAATGGTAATAACAATTTTATGGCATGAAAGTAGAAAAAAGACTTCAAGAGAATTGTATGACACTAAGTCACTATGAGACCTGGGAAGAGATAAAATCTCTCCCAACAATTATAGGATGGATATCGCTTGGATACTTCTAAAGGGATATCCACAGAGGCCTTAAGATGAGATAAAGTCTCTCCTAAGGATTACAAAGAGGGATAATCCTAAAGGGATATCCATAGAGGCCTTAAGGAGAGATAAAGTCTCTCCCAAGGATTATAGAGATGGGTAATCCTAAACGGATACCCATAGAGGCCTTAGGATGAGCTAAAGTCTCTCTTAAGGATTAAATAGAGAGGGATAATCCTAAACAGAGATCCCTAGTGACCTGGGATGAGATAAAGTCTCTCCTAAGGATCACAGAGATGAGTACTTCCCAAAAGGATACTCATAGAGGCCTTAAGGTGAGATAAATTCTTCCCTAAGGTTTATAACAACGGATAAATCCCAAAGGGATAGCCATAGAGGCCTAGGATGGGATAAAGTCTCTCCTAAGGTTTACAAATGCATAGAAAAAGTGGGTATCCATAAGGATTTGGAAGAGATAAAGTTTCTACCAATACTTATGAGGAGTACTAATCAAGACTTGTCATGGGTCAAAGAAAGGCAAAAGAAGGATAGGGAAGTACATAGCATATAAAGATAAGTTCCTCTTTAAAATTGATCTTAGTAATTTAAAATCTAATCTTGTGATATTTAAATTTATATCTTCAACTATCTAATCCCCAATTAAAATTGTTGTTGCAGGATTGTCGACCAAATCATAAGGAGATAGTATTCAATTGCTTGAGGACAAGCAATTTTGGGAAGGGTGGACTATAATGTTCACATTTCCAAGATCAATTATAATAATAGAGTTAATGTAAGGAATAAATAAATAAATTAATTAAAATAATAATTATATTGATGAAGTTAAATAAATACTAATAGTATCTTATAAGAATAGAGTATCCAAATTGTTATTTAATAAATAAATCGATAATATTAAACTAAGTTATCTTATATAATGTCTATTGCATAATTATCTTTGAATTATGATTACAATAGAATAATATATTATAATTAAATAGTATTATCAATAAAGACAATATATAATTGAATAGCGATGCTAATATTAATCAATAATCAAGAAATCATAAATAAATAAATATTTATGTGTTACAACATCATTATATTTTCATATAATTACATATTAGGATAACTAATAATAAACATTATAATAACCATTGCAACTCTAAGAAGAGTCATGACCATTCCATCTCCATGTTATATATAGACAAGGGAAGACTGGGAAGAAGACAAGGAGGGGGAAGCATTCTGATAAATATAGAAGCCAACTCATCAATAAATACAGATTAGAGTTTCATCTACCAATTGCAAGGGGGGCTATAGCATTAGAAAATCTCATGCACTAGAAAGCAGAGGAGATATGATAGTCAAATTCTAATACACACCCGACTGGCACACCCAACACTTCATATCCACGCAGATGGAACGAGCAATAAATAAGGAGACCATTAGAGAAACGACTAACTCGTGTAGCAACAGATGTATACATACTTACCTGCAGCAATCCAACAGAGGAGTAAGAATAAGAAACATTGAATCAAAAACGATAGCATAGAACAGAGAGTAAGAAACAAACAAGTTTGAAACATTATATACTTAACAAACTTCCTTAAGACGACAGACAATGATAAATATAGAAGGGACAGTAAGAAAGAAAATAAACACCCAACCCTGACAACAAGGACAGACAGTGGCACAAGGGAGAAGATTGGAGAGAATACGAATTACCTTCCCTGACTAAGGCGGACAAAGACCATACCTACACGGCATCAACACATATACAAGTGGATTATATCTAAAGGTTATTATTCGCAGAAGCAAGTGATCGAACCATAACAAATATATTTTCCAAATACTACTACCATCAATGCTTAGAATTCCCAATAGACTTCCAATACTCAGCGTCAACATATGTTATCAGGAAGATCATTCTCGAAAGACAAATAACAAAGTCCATATTGAACGGGGGATTACTTACAGATCAGATTTAGGTCTACATAAGAGAGCAACCACCTAGTTGGCACGAACTATGGCAAGCATTCACGTCAGAGATAGTGATTCAGAATAACATCTTCATCAATATAGACAATAGTGTGAAAACAACTATAAGTGATTAAGAGCAGATAGGCAAAGAAAATAATACTAGCTCTTCTAGGGTAGATACAAGCAAATAATTATTGAACCAGATTATCAATAAGCATCAAATCAAGAGTTAAAGAGAATCAAATACAAAAAATACCAACAATTGTGTTATCACTGATATCTTAAATCAGAGGTCATCAATTTCAAATAAACTATATTAGTTCCAATATTTAGCATCAAAGTGGCTAGATATTATATATATAGTCAGATCCATTTTTATATTTATAAAACATTCAATTACATAATACAATTTTCCACTTGAATTATAGTCCCTTATAACTAAGTTCTGAAGAAATCAGTCCCAAAATCCATCGATAAGATATAGGGGACATCACAAACATCCCTTATTCAAAAGATACAAACAAAAATATTTTTGGGTGATGCAAGGTTGCTCTTACACCCAGGATGCTCTTGCATCAGAAAGAGACTGATGTTGTTAGGCACAACCATATTGTTTCTAGTGCCCTCCTATGGAGAATTTCCCATTTTCATTTGTCATAGTCGTCGACTTCTTTGATTTTCTACCCAATGGTAAGAAAAGACCCTTCTAATATACATAATCTTCAGTTTGCATCATTGAACTTATCAACCTTAAGCTTGCCTTCCTCTACCATTGATCCCATTCAAATTTTAGATTTCCTGCCAAATCATTGAAATATAAACTGCTTTGATACTAGTAGTTAGGGTTTAAATCATAGTTCCAAAAATCGCCTTGAAATCGCAGATTTGGCGATAAGATTCATGACCCGATTTTTTTGGGATCGAAAATCGCTAGCGGCAATTTTTTCTTGTGAATCGCCTGAATTGCCAAAATTGGCGATTCATGGCAAAAATCGCCAAAGTCACCATCAGGTATCTCCAAAAATCGGCCGCGGCAACAAGTATAAAAAGTTGGACTTTTTAAAAAAAAACATTTTTTATTTGCTTTCTAATTTGTCTTTTCTCTTTGTTATAACCCTAAAGAGCCTTCTATTTGCTTAGCATGAGTAGAAGAGAGGAAGAGTGAGAGAGAAAAAGAGAAAAGAAAATCCATAAGTTTCCAACCGACAAGAAGAGCACCAAAGAGATCAGAAGTCCATCTGGGGAGGCCATAAATTGCATTGGGAGCATTAAGGAGTCAATATCAACACTCAACTCATTTGCAAGAGGTAAGTGCTGGTATTTTTTTTGCATGTTAGTGTATTATGCATTTTTTGTTAAATATTTTTAGTGTTCATTTGCAAATCTTTAATGTTTTTTATTTCTACTAAATTGCAAACTAGGGTTTGTTGTTTTGTAGTTTTTGTTCATTAGTTGCAAACTTTGATATTTTACATGAATTTTTTTATTGCAGCAGTCCTTTGCTTTCATTTTCCAATTTCCACAATGGGTAAAAAAGATGAATGCTGGAAATATAATGAAGAGTTTCCTTGGGGAACCAAATATCAAACAAAATGTATATTTTGCAAAGAAAAAATAAATTCGGGAGGTATCTATAGATTGAAATACCACATTGCTGGCATACCTGACCATGATGTCACAGTTTGCACTCATCAAACTACTGAGACAAAACGCACTTGTTTAGTGGCATTAGAAAAAATTGAACAAGACAAGTTGAATAGGAAAATGCAACTTGAAGGGTTAAGAGGTATTGGCTCCCGTGCTCCCACATCTGCAACTGCATCTACATCTGCATCTCCATCAGCTTCCGTATCCATAGGTTGTGTTGGAGAGGGTTCTTCCAGGCCTCCTTTTCATCCTAGTGCTAGTGCTCATGCGAGTGTTAGTGGTAGTCGGTCTTATACTGAGACAGAGTCCAACACCAACCTATTGCGGCCTAGAGTGCGAAAAAATAGAATGGATAGTTACTTTGTGCCCCGCACTACTCTTGATTCCCAACCCACGCTTGAGGGCATGGGTTTGAACAAGGAGATTCATGATGCTGCCAGAAAAGAGATTTGCAAATTTTGGTACTTTTGCGACATTCCATTTATTGCAGCCAGGTAATTGATTCTTTTTTCCTTGTTATCTTTAAAGTTAAAGTTAAAAGTAAAAGTAAAACTTTAATTATATCTACTTGTTTTATGATTTGAGTTTTTGACATCTAAATTTTTAATCAATATCATTATCTATTTGTGACAGGGCTCTTTCTTGGTAGAACATGATAGATGCAGTTGCCATTTGTGGTCCGGGGTTTAAAGCCCCAACTGAGGCTGAGTTGAGTGGATACCTCCTGGATGAAATGGTTGAGGATATGAGGCATCAGCTTGAGGACAACCGAAAGGAGTGGATTGAAAAGGGTTGCACCGTCATGATTGATGGTTGGACAGATAGGAGGGGAAGAACACTCCTCAATTTTCTTGTATCTTGTGGAGGTGATTGATTATTCTACTTTCCTACATACATAATTTTGAATTGTGATTGACTATTTCAAATTTTGATTTGTTGATTGCTAATAGTAATTATAATTCGTTGTTTTGTTACTTGTAGGATATACCATGTTCCTCAAATCCATTGATGCTTTTGCTCATGTAAAAAACGCCACATACTTATGTGAGGTTATTGAGGAAGTTATAGCAGAGGTGGGGGAACAACATGTGGTGCAATGGTGATGGATAATGCAGCAAGTTATGTTGCTGCAGGTAAACTTTTAACTTTTCAAGTTTTGAAAATAAATTTATTTGAATTTTGAACTTTTTCTAATTCTAACTTAGAATTTCTAAGTTTCCTAAGTTCTAACATGTTTGAAATTTGAATTTCTAATTAACTTAAAATTGTTGTAGGTAAACTTTTGATGGAGAGGCACCTCACCATATTTTGGTCCCCTTGTGCGGCACACTGCATTGACCTCATGTTGGAGGAAATTGGCAAACTTGACTGGGTCAAGTCATGTGTGGAAAGGGCAAAAAACATATGCAAGTTTATTTATAATCATTCATTTGTCCTTAGCACAATGAGGAAGTACACAGGAGACAAAGAGTTAGCTCGTCCAGGGATCACGAGGTTTGCTTCGAATTTCATCACCTTGCAGTCCTTGTTGACATCAAGGGATGATTTGAGGAGCATGTTTGTTGGGCGAGAGTGGATTTCATCTTCCTATGCTACGACCACTGCAAGGATAGATGTGGTGGATTGCATATTTGATGATGATGGTTTTTGGAAACCTGCTAGAGAAATCCTTAAGGTAAATTTATTGCAATTTAACATTTAATATTTTACAGTTTACTATGCTAATTGTTTAATGATTTAGTTTTACCTTAAGTTATATTATTGAATTATTCTATATTTAAGTTTTGACTCAAATTTTTGTTTTACTTTATATGTAGGCCATTGAGCCCCTTGTATCTCTCCTACGAACTGCTGATGGGGAGAAGCCCTCTATGGGCTACATATATGAGGGCATGGATAGGGCCAAGGAGGCCATTAGAGCCCAGTATGCAGGAGTGCAGGAGAAGTATGCCCCTATTTGGGACATCACTGATAGGAGATGGCAGAATCAGCTCCACAGACCCATCCGTGCAGCAACTTACTTTTTGAATCCAGCATTTCGTTTCCATCCTGACTTCAAGGCGGATGAGGAGGTTCTCACCGGATTATCTACAGTGATCCAGAGGTTGAGTACTGATGAGGATAGCAGTACTGCAATTATTGAGCTTGATAAGTTCAATAATAAAGAAGGACCACTTTTCTCTAGCAGGATGGCCATAGATGCTCGGGAAATAATAAAGCCAAGTAAAAATTAAATAATATATTCAATATTCATGAATCTAGTTTCTAAAGTTAAAGTTGATTATGTAATTTTAGAGTTAACTTGTAATTTGTAATTTGTAAATGAGACTAATTGTTTTTATTTTCCCTTATTTCAAATAGATGGTGGCAAATGTTTGGGGCCACAACCCCAAAACTTCAAAAAATTACCATCCGTATTTTGAGTCAGCCAAGCAACGCTTCTGGATGTGAGCGCAATTGGTCCATATTCGAGCACATCCACTCGAAGAGGAGAAACAGCTTGACAGTGCAGAGGTTGAATGATCTTGTCTTTGTTCATTACAACCTCCGTCTTAGGATCAAATAGATTTTGGGCACTGACTCCTCTCCTATCATTTTGGAGGAGATTGATCCAGAATCAGAGTGGCTCACAGAGGTTGTGGATCCAGTCTTCACTGAGGAAGACCGTGCGTGGATTGACCAGGTGGATATAGAGGTTGAGGCAGCTAGAGCACGTTCTTCAGGCATTGGTAGACGCACACGTGCACGCACAGACACAGGCCCTAGCGACGTTCATGAGCCCATCTTACATGCGGGAGATATGGCTCCGTAGTCCTCTAGGACCTACATTAGATGCCTTGCTACTAGGCAGACTGGATACTTAGAGGTTGAGGCTGAGGCTGCAACCGAGCTTGAGGACGGTGTTGAGGATGATGATGACTATGAGCCTAAGTTTATATTTTGTTTACAGATATTGATACTGAATCATTGATAGACATATGCTTCAAACTTTCATGGATCTTCATCTTAGATTCTTACATACATTTATGATTTGATGTTTTATGGATCATCTTACATACATTCTATGATTTAAATCATTATGATCATTTGATTTCTATTTACTTCAGCTAGCCTACAATTTAACATTTTAGATAACATAGTTACGTATGTGATGGATTTTATGTTCCATGTTTATGTATGTTAAGTTTTAACTTCTATTTGATGATGTTATAGTGTGTTTAAGTTATATTCAATAAAGGGTGCATGAAATAAGTTTTAAATTGTTAAAATCTTTAAATTTAAAGGGTTTTTTCAAATTTGCCGATTCATCGCCAATTCATTGCAGATTCACAATTCGATTCAGCCTTGCCGATTTCGATCCGATTCCGATTCACGTTACTTTGGTTTAAATAGATATGAGCAATAAACAATATCAAGATAATGCAGAAATAAGAAAGACAAAAATACAATAACACAAAGATTTAACATGGTTCACCCAATATGGACTACATCCACTAGAGAAACAACTGTCCACTTATTTTATTATTCAGCAAAGAGCTAATTACAATCTAATGATTTCTAGAAATCCATTGTTGGTCTACTCGATTATGTTCTTTGCCAACTTAAGAAAAAGGGTTGAATAGTTAACTCTATTTAGATGGTAATTAAAGTAGTCTTGTCCTATAGGCTGGCAAGATTATGGCCTAATACCAATTTTAACGTCCCTTCCTAAATTTCCTTAGAAGTTTCCCTAAGATTGAAACAAATTTGGGTCAGGGTTGCATCTTACCAATTAACTCTTTGTAATAATGTGTCCCAAGACTTGAACCGAACATTTATAAACAATATATACAAATTGACACATATACCTATGAATTCAACTAGAGTTAGGCAAACCACCTCATATTTATCAATTATAAATACTGCTACACAAACATACTAGGGTTTGGAGGAAGAGATATAGTGGGTCTACCCAAAGTCATTTCTACACCAAGTCCAAGAGGGATGTCTACTATAGTCCTCTTGGTGGATTGTACCTACTTTCCCCATCCTGTCTCATCTCCTAGATTACACATACCATCTTGTTGGGCAGAGATCATACATGGGTTCCTCAAGTCTCCTAAATTTGGGCCCTTTGGTCCTAGGAGCCATTGTGGTCAACTCTAGTACGACCTACTTACATAGCCCTCTCAAACCCCTTTTTCTTATACCTCAGACCCAACTTCAAGATGGGTTACAAACAACTGGACATTCCTTGAATAAACACAATGGATGAGGATGTTAACATAATAGATAAACCATTGAGTATGAGTGTGATGATTGGGTCTGAGATGTTTAGAATTTTGTTGTAATTTGAATGTTGGAACTAGTATTGATTTTCTCTTTGATTGTTTCACACTACTGTTAGAACAATTCCTTTTTGCTATGCGGTCTGATTGTTTCTTGTGTGTATCCGATTCTAATATTTCCTGATAATTAAATTCACTTAAGCAATTGACCGCCAATTATATTTCATTGGTTGGATTATCCGCTCATGCTTTATACTCCGATCTTCTCTTTAATGAGTTTTGGTTGCTGATTGAGTATTTGATTATTTATCCTTCCATTCACAACATAATGTCATGAATCATCCTTTATCTTGTATTGGTAGAAGTGTCACCACCTATCATAAGGATTGAGTCACCACTTCTCATTATTCCCTTTGACAATAATATATTAATTCCCAGATCATTCTCCTTAAGATATTCTCCTCGAATAAAATCTTCTCCCCTTGATACCCTCCAATGTGAGGGAGAGTCACACATCTTCATAATGGTCACAACCTTTAACCAATATAACCCTTCAAAGTGTCACAAGCCTTCATCTTTTCTAGCATTTGAAAAAGTCTTAATCGCAACTGTTTGAAAGAGTCACAACCCTTGATTTTCTTTTGCCTTTGGAAGGGTTCACTTCCTTAGTTCTTCTCACTTCTTTCGTTTCTCTTGATTCACAACTTCCCTTTTCTCTTCCTTCCTCTCCCCCACCTTCCAAATGAAGTTCTCTCCTTTTTAGATCCCATGTTCGAGGGAAACACAACTTTTCATTTAATCCCCCATGCCATTCCTTAAACTTGTATATTATAATTTATTATTTAGTTATTTATTTATTTATATTTTAATTTTATAAATTTAAATTATTATCTATTATTAAATCCAATTTCATTAAGGGGCCATTACAGTATATGTATGTCAGCGATCTTAATTAAGTTAAATTTTTTAACATTGCATCGAAATCTCTCACAACAAAATTTTCCATTTTTGTAATTTTTTCATTTCCATGTCATAAAAGTCCTCAACTTGAATGAAAACTTACACATTGACTTCATTAGCATCAAATAAATTTATCATCATTCACTAATTATCCCATCAACACATGATACAAATTGTATCATAAAACTCATAGTGCAAAAGGTCATTGTCCCATTTAATAATTTATTGATCTCAAAGTACACTGACTGCACATGTTAAAAGCTACATACTCAGCTTATAGCGCATATTTCACATGATACCATCTCCAGTGGCATGGAGAAATGTTCATTATCATTATAACGTGCAAAAGAATAAAAATAGGATAAACATTCCTACCTAAAATAAATAAACAGCAATTTACTTTGTCACTAATAAGAAAAATATTGAACTCAATTCTACTTATATTTCTTTATCAAAGGCAGTACGATACAAGCACCTACATAGAATGTCCATTGCAGGTATTATTTATATCATTCAACTGATCTTCTATGCATTTTATGCTACTCATGATTTTTGGTTTCTTGAAACTTCATAAAGCATGCTTATATTTGTCAAAAAACTACTCTAAGAGAAACTTCTTTATTATAGATGGCATCACCAGTTTCTCAAGTCTTCACTAATTGAAGTAATTATTTCTGGCCACTATACTAAATCTGGAGTTTCACCTACATTCTAATCTTACATTTCCTTTACAAATATTTTTTTTAATAAGGTGCAACGATATTATACATTTTTACCTTAATATGAATTTCAACATACAATAGAAGGTTTGAGCAAAGGGCAATCCCAATTGAATATGAAATAATTAGTGCACATCAAACTCCTACATAGGCATTGAAAAGATAATCAGCATATCTATCCAATAGGTACATGGTATAACCAAGAGTATTACCTCTTTAGGAATCATTTTCTTCCACATTTGGGACCTCATGATAGCATTTGGCATCTTGAATTCCAAAACGAATTTCAATCTACGCAATAATTCATGATCCAACCTAACAATTGTGCTTCCCTGTACAATGCATGTTAGAAATTACTGAGAAACAGATACATATTGACGATTTTATGGTTATACATGTAAAAAAGAATAATAATATATTATAGGATACAACTCAGAAAATAATCAAATTACATCTGCAACCAAGTAAGGGTTTAATATAATTCCCACAAAATTCGTTAAATAATAAACCACTGAAATTAGGAACTTAACAAAAAAGAAAGAAAGCAAATGCTCTATACATTTTTTATTTTCAGGTAAGATATTAGAATACATTTCATTGAGAGATAAGAACCACCTTAGTCAATGATTAGAATCTGATTTTAATATTTCAAAACTGCAATTTCAATTATTTATCCCATGCATCGTTAGCAGATATCTCAAGGCTATGTTCTCAAATGAAAAGAGGGATGGACTTTTAATTAAATCAAACAACTGTCTTTACCTCAATATAGACTTTGCAAATAAAGAAATGCATGGGAAGGCAAGGGTGATGTAATCATTTGGATTAGATAGATTATTAGATCATAGTAAATTTTTCAGATGAGCATGACTAATTCCATGGAAAGGAAGGGATAGTGCTATTTTTGAAGAACGAAAAGGATATAATTGAA
Source organism: Cupressus sempervirens (assembly GCA_028749045.1). Taxonomy (NCBI): domain Eukaryota; kingdom Viridiplantae; phylum Streptophyta; class Pinopsida; order Cupressales; family Cupressaceae; genus Cupressus; species Cupressus sempervirens. The sequence goes on from CM053785.1 coordinate 363,861,564, forward strand.
AGTAACAATACAACAATAAATAGAAGTGGATTGACGCGATCTTCAAATTAGATTTGAATACATCCTATATCTGAGATGAATGCCAGTTATGTACAAGGAAACTAAAATAAAAAAGCAGCATTTGAAATGAAGAGCGTATGATCGCCAATGTATCCACAAGGAATTAAGTTTCCAAACTAGTCTCATAAATTGTGACTCAACAATTTACTTGTTTTAATCATGTCACTCATACTGTGGTTATGCTTTTAGGCAGTATTTGCGTTTGAAGATTGTCATTTCTCAACTACATCAAAATTATTGGTTGAGGTGATACAACTATGAAGGAATAAAATCTTCAAGCTCAAGCTCGCCTTCATGCTAGGGAAAATACTATATTAGAGATTGAATCCAAGCTTTTACGTTTTTTTTGGATTCATTGGGTCAATAAGCATACTATGGAAAATAAAAGATAGAGAAGTTTTAGGCATTTAATGGATAAGAAATAATCCACTGATTGTGGGAGATGAATCAATTAGTAGTCATCATGCTGTGTTTTGAATCAGTGAGAGAGCCTAACACCATGCATGCTTGCTTGCTTGTAAAGTTACTATAATATTTCATTTGCAACTATACGCAATAGCTTGTACCCTTCAATGGCTCAACTAATAGCTCAAGGTAAAAAGCATTGTTTTTAAAGTTAAAGTGAGACCTCCTTACCCTAGGCCTGCTTCCATTATGCATTCTCTCTCCCAGTATCAAAAAGTCATGTTGATTTTAATATTTTTAAAATTAACATAGTTTTTATATTATATTTTTTAACTTTTTAATTTAATATAATATGTTCAAAATTTAATATTTTGATTTAATGATCTATATAATAATGACAATTTGGATTGAAAAAAGATGAAACGTGTGTGTGTGTGTTTGATTTTCAGATTCACAAACCAAATCTGCAAACCTGGGCTAGGATCTAACTAAGCCGGAAACACAGGAAATTGTCAGAGAATAACACATATTTCATGTTGATGTCTCTATTCATGAAATGCTAGAAATCGCCACAGAAGACTATTAGAATAATTAAATCTTAAATTCTTATCAAACCTGTTTTATGTTTGCAATAAGGATACACATGCTTGGAAAACTCCCTAACTCATGCAAAAGGGAACCTATGATTCCACTTGACCACTCTGAGATACTGTTGCCGTTTCCTTTAGAAGAGCCAGTTTCAGAGGTTAATATCTGCAAAAGATGTAGAAACAAATTTAATGTATCACAATACTGATTTGTAGAAGGAGGTACAGAAAATTTTGGTACATAAAGTATGTTAGATAAAATAAAGTGAAGCACTTTGAACCTGGAAGTCATCGAAGACAAGAATAGCATCCATTAGTCTTGCATCTTTAAATGCTGAGCGAACATTGGAGCTACTGTCTGAGCTATTTTCTTTTGAAACCAATTGAGCACAGTTTATAATCTGAAATTTGCAAATCAGATTCTATTCCAAACCACTAAGACATACAAAAATCAAGCAAGAGAAGAAAAAGTGATTGGAAGATATGCTTGAATATCTATGGATATTAAATTATTCATCTATAAATGAGTATTGTGTAAGAGGCATGGAAAATAACGATGGAACTTTACCGTGCTGTAGTATTTGACGTTTTAATAAAGTCAAATACAAACTAGTAACAAAGATATCATCAAACAGAAAATTCTCACATGACATACCATATGTTTTCTTCATATGAAGCCAAAAAAAAGGAAACATGTCATGTGCCATGTTTCACAAGAAGGAAAGATCAGTTAACCGAGACTCACAGGTATTGATTAAGTCATTATAAATTTGTATGTATCAACTTAACAAGTCATAGTATTAAGAGCATGATCACTTATTAGCTAGTGAATGCATAGATGCATCATGCAAGAACTGACAGTTAAATGGGAGGTAGACATGGAAAAATAATGATAGAACTTTACTGTGCTGCAGTATTTTGAGTTTTAAAAAACTGAAACACAAACAAGTCATAAAGGTTTCATTAAACAGTGAATCCTTACATGACATACCATAGGTTTGCTCCATCTGATACCAAAAAAAGGAAACAATGTCATGTGCCATGCTTCACAAGAAGGAAAGATCAGTTAATCTAGACTCACTGTTATTGATCAAGTCCTTATAATTTTTTATGGATCAATTTAACAAGACATAAAACATTATGTGAAGAGCACAACCACTTATTAACTAGGGAATCCACAGATGCATCATGCAAGAACTGACAGTTAAATGGGAGGTGGATAAATGACTATCTATCATGCAAATGAGCCAAGTCTCAAATTGTGCCACCCTAAGTCAAAAAATAGAAATTTGAAATAAGTGATTAATCATCTTTCACAATCCTTGCAAATCAAAGAAGAAAAATGAAATAGAAAGCAAATCCTATATTGAGATATACATTTTTAGTATTCAGATAGATCTACTAAACGTAACAACCATTATTTGTAATTCCTAGCACATCTCATTGAGTATAGAGAAGGTTAGCTACAAAAACATTATATTAATATACCATAACTTATAATTTTACAGAAGCACATCATTCCTTGCAAAATTCTTATGATCATTGCAAAAGAGGAAGACAAAGCTACAACACTACAGAAAGGGTGAAAGCATAAGCATAAGACCATTATAAGATAAGATAAGTTTACTAATGTCCAACAAGGGACCTCTAAAAGGGTCCAAGGGACCGAAAGCTACATATATGGAGACTACAAGCAACATGATCACCAAACGATGGCTAGGGAAAAGCAAAACAAGAAATAGAGGAGAACAATGAGGGGAGGACTTAAAGTCCTTCCTTGGCTGAAAGAAATCCGTAACCGAAGGCTATGTATTGGTGCAACTAATCCCACGCCGTCTCTGAGTATTGCTGGAGGTAGAGTGTCGTTGTCTAGTGAATCCCCTACGGGGTCTCATGGATCTGATATGTCTTGGGGTCTCACAGAGTGTTCGTTTCGTGCCTCTAGTAGGGCACACGGGTGAGTAGAAGTCGGTGATATGCTGATCTAAACCTTGGCTCTAGGGAAAGAGCAACTACAGAGTGTGACCACGGAACTGAGTAGTCTTGTAGAGGTAAAGTGCCTGGAAACATTGATTGATGTATTTGAAAAAGGTCAACAGGGACTTGCAGTCTCTAAAAGGACAGTGAAATCTCCCTCTAAACTCGCAGTAGGTGGTGTTGTCTTGCATTTTGTCACCACAAAATGTAGGTAATAGTATGAAACTTTTTCAACTTAGTTACACATTTCTCTGAGTTTAGTTCATTATTTAATTGGTTACTATTGATCAACCAATTGATATAATAAATCGTTTTATTGAAGGTTTTCGTCAAGTCTTTTTAGTTTTTCTGTTTGTTGAACCTATGCTTGATTTTTGAAGCTTTCAACATCCCTTTTCTCGTTTTTGAGTGTGTTTGTTGGCTTTTGGTCTTTTGGTTTTTTTGAAGTCACTACTTTCGGTTGTCCCTTCGATTTGATCTATCTTAGGGCTTAATCGGAGTTAGCAATCAAAAGATATGATCATTTTAGTGCCCAAAAAGTGGACTTTCTAGGTGCAACTACACGAATTAAAATATCATGTTATATTTTGAAGTTTACATTCACTTTTTAAAAAATATAACATAAATTCACTCTATGTTATGTTTTTAAGTTACTTTATCATTTTAATTTTTCATTTAAAGTAACTATAGAGCACTTTATGTTATATTTTTAAGTTGAGTTGCTTTTAATTTTTTCACTTAAGTGACTATATTAACTATATAGTTTGATTTAATTTTTGAATTTTAATTCAAACATCTTAGTAAATATTACTTTTGAATGATATTTGCATATTATATATTTATCTATATAGTGTAAATATTATTTATGACCCATTTAAGTAATATTTCTTCAAAAATTAAATTGGCATGTGCTTAATTAATCACTTAAGTTGTGCATAGCATGTCTAGAAGCACATTTACATCAAAATATGTAATTGCCTCTAGAAATCATGATTTTGAACAAAAAGACAATTTGAAAACACATAAAACATGTGTTTTAAAATATGCAATGACTCTTCAAGAGTGATACATGCATATTTAAATGTTTTCAAAACATGCAATGACCCCCAAAAGGTGTGCTTTTGCGCTAAAGGTCATTTTAGAACATATTATGAAATCTGTAATGCACCCCAAAAATTGAGATTTTGCACTTGGTCTTCTATTTCATTTTTTTGAAATATGTAATGCACCCCAAAAGGTGTGATTTTGCACTTGGACTATTACATATTTTTAAAATATGCATATACACTCAAAAAGTGCAATTTGAATAAGGAGACTCTATTACATGGTTTTAAAACATGCAATCTGTTCTCAAAGGTGCAATTTTCCTTCAATACATGCATAGGCCATCATAGAACCCAAAATTGAAGATTCAAGGGCAAAAAACTTGATGTTTTCCTACTCCAAGAACACGTTTTTCATAAAAAATGCTTAGATCTGCTCATATAATGGCTTGAAATCCATCACAAGGGGGGCATTTTTGAGTTTTAATGCATATACATGTAGTTGGGGGTCATGATTTTGCATATCCAAGACAAAAATGACTCATATTTTTGCATTTTTGAGCCACGTTTTGGTGAAAAACGCCCAGATTTGGAGTGATAAAACTCATGTTTTGGCTCAAATAGAAGTTGTTTTGAGGTTTTGATCTATATATTTGTTATTGAAGAACACATTTTTTCCTTCAGATGTCAAAAATGCTTCATTTCATGACTTCCATGAATTACGTTTTTGCTAAAAACGCCTAGAAAATTAGGTTTTTTATCCACTTTTATGCATTTTGGAGCCAATTTTTTGCATTTGGATCCATGTGTTAGCATTTGAGGAATTCTTTTTTTCATTCACTAGTCAAAAATGATCAATGTGCTTGCATTTTTTGGCAAAATTTTTGCAAAAATGACCTAGATTTTTGCATGAAAAGGACACATTTTTAAAAACACCCAAAAAATGGCATTTCCAGCCCATATGATTGGATCAACTGAAAAGAAGAAAAGCTCCTTCTAAAATCCATCGTCCACTCTAGAATATATCCTTTAACGGAGGCAAGGACCTTTTAATTTGAGATGGTAGCAAGGATGGGGAATACAACAAAAAGATGGGCTACACGTACTTGGAGTCTCTTCAGGGGATCACTAGATCCACACTCCCATTAAGATTCTGATGGGATAAATTTTGTCTCCCTAAGGCTGGTTTTTTCACATGGATTGTTCTCCATCAGCAAGCTCTCATAGGAGAAAGATTTAAAAGACTGGGGTTTTCAAGTTCGACAAGGATGTCCCCTCTGTGAATCAACAAAAGATTTTGGGTATAAGTGTCTCTATTTAATATTTGTAGTAATTTGATAGTACTTCTACTTAGTATGAACATGAATTTTACTTTTGTGGTTGAACCAGGACTCATGGTATTTTGTCATCATTGTTATTTCAAAAATCTTATATTAGATACAATTAGCCTTGAAGTGTTATTCTGATAGTGCTATGGGCTTCATCTATAGTTTCATTTTCTCCTTTAGCCAAATTATCTTCTTTCAGTGATGAATATTCTCCTCTAAGAGCTCTATGAATAATTTGATATGTGAATTTTATGATTTGTTCAATACAATGTCTAGCGAATCTTTCTTTTTGAATTTCAAGCATAAGAAAATGGAAAAGATATGTGGCTTGCCTTTCCTGCCCCCAACTCCAGTTGGAATGATTCGTAACTTGAAAATTGAAGGGATTATTCTTACCTATAAATCCTAGAGCAACTCAAAAGTCTAATCCTTGGCTTTTCCATGAGAGAGGTCCCCAACCTTATGGGCTTTCCCCTCCCTTAGCACACTAGGGATATCAAGGGCCTCGAGAAAGATGTATAGTCTTGTAGGATTTGGAGAGTCAGAAAGGGGCTTTAATTAGAGTGTTGGGTGGGATTTCAAGGAAAAATTCTAGATGGATACCATCATAAAACTCAGAGACCCACCTGATCAAGTCCTCTTTGATGTACCAATTATTGGTACTCGTCTCAAAGAAGTCCTCCTTAATACACACTTTGTAGTTGTAAGGGATGTGTTCAGAACGTTGGGTAAGGAGTTCATTATGAATTCCTATTGGCATCAAATGCCCAATGACATCCTGACTATGTTCATAGCCATAGCTAGCTTGGTGGATTTGGACAAGGGGACCATGAATACTTGAGTGATGCGTCTCTTCAAGCCTAAGTATTTAGGTAATTTGGAAAAGGTTGTAGCTAACTTGATCGAGGATCTTTTGATGTGTCGACCATGCCATTACGATATCCCCTTACATGGAAGGCAACTAGTCCCTCTCTTCTCCATAATTACTTCTTGTGATGTAGCCAGGTTGATTGAGTGGTTCCCCTTTTTGCAAAGGAATGTATGTTTCCTTCTTTGTTTTCTACATGTTAAGAGAACTAGAGTTAGTAATTGGTTGGAACAATACATAGCTGAATATCGAATTGGGGCTTGGGAGAATGACAATGAAGTCAGCATGGAGTGTCTGAAATTCCCGCTGCCTGAAAAAGATGATTTATCAGAGACTGAGAATCCCCCTTCTCCTCCTCACATCCCAAAAGATTAAGTATCTGACCTCCTTCCCTATCTCTCCTGTTTAAGCCTCCTATGGAGAGTGTATCCCGTGATCTTATTATGGAATGTTAGATTTCAGTCACAACTCACATTGGATGGTATCTTTGGATGGATGTATGGTAGTTCTTAAAGTAAATAATTCTGAAGCAATAATGGCTTCCTTTGTAAGAGGCTAAGTTTTGTCTCCTTTATATCACTTTATGGGTTGTTTATCATTTTTAGATGGTGTGGTTATCTTGATAAGTCTATTCATAGTTTTAATTAATGAACAACTATATATCTGATATCTATGTTTCTAACCATTAACAAACAATATAAGTTGGCTTGTTTGTGTAGTTTTTTAGTGACTTTTGGGTTTCACACAGCTTCTTAGGTGGTCTGCATGGGAAATTAATACTTATGATGTGTGTAAATTCGTCCAAAATAGGCTAATACTAAAGGACTATCACCCAATTCCGTCCTCTCAGTGCCTCAATAGTTGGGTTGTAGATTTTTTCGGATCTATATATGGTCTTGGCCTCTTATAAAAAAACAAAAACAAAAAGGCTCTTATAATGTGCAAATGATGAAAAAATCGCCTTCCAACATTGAGAACAAAAACTCATTAAAATGTGGTTTAGAATCCACTTTACATGCTTTGGAACATAGTTGGAAAACTCAGAAAAGCCAAAAATTCAGCAAAGTTTGAAAAATAAATTTAGGAAAAACTCGGCCAGTTTTAAGCAAACACTCGACAACTTATAAAATTGATTAAATTTAATTAGAAATGCATTTTTTTGCTCAATGAGAAGATACATCCAATGAGTCACTATTGAGAACACAAAACAAACAATCTTAATACAGATATATTTAAACACAAAGTGGGTACACAATCACATTCTCCTTAGGAAGACTCATCAAAATAGTAAATAATTTTGTAAACCTAAAAGTAAATACATCATTCCAATTACATCTTCCTATTCTCAGTTCTAATAAAAACTAAGGGAGAGGTAGAACTAGAGGGTCTCGTCTTAAAAATCTGCAATGGCCATGATTGCCTTCTTGTTCGGTATGTCTAACTTAGTTTTTTGGCTTGCCCTCAATCCTAGATATAGCTTTGTCTCTAGCTTCTCCTGGCACTAGAAGTGACTACTCATTTGATTGAATGTCATCTAGCGTGAAACCAAATCCACACCTTCCTCCATAGTTTGCCTCTTCAAATCATTGATGTCATCCTCTTCAAAAACTCTGCTCGAAACCCGCTGCAAATGTGCTTCAAACCCGCCTCGAGTCCGCTTCAAATCGATCAAAATCAGTTTGCAAGTGTTTGATAGACTTCTCCCCTCGGCAAAATACGAGTGAAGAAATGTGAAATGAAACTGATTTGGGTCGTTTTTTGCCTTTAACTGCTGTTATAAAACTACGACCGAGTTTTTAACAAAACCTCAAGAAGCACTAAAAGTTCTTGCCAAAAATTCTACAAGTTTTTGTTGCCAGTAAAAGTCACAAAACTCGCCAAGCCAGAAAACTCGGCCATCTTTTGCAACTCGGAGAGTACTCTGCCAGTAGTCCATCTATGCTTTGGATTAATAATAGGATTTTAAAATGAGAATACATTGGTTTTAATGACTTCATAACACATGCAATCCCACTAAAATTTGCCACCTTTTGAATCAAAGAATGCAAAACACAAGTCCAAACACTTTATAACGGGTTTTAAAATGACCTTTACACATATGAGAAGTCATAACGTGCTTTTAGACTCCATACGCATGCATACCAAGGTTTTTTTAATTTAAAATGCTTGTAATCGTGTTTGAAAAGGCCACCCAAAGTAATGACGAGCTTTTATGACCCTTTTAGTTACATGTGTTCACAACTTTGATTTAATCCATTTATTTGTATATTAAAATCCCCCTTTATGATTTTTGGGTTAAAAATATTGATAGTGGAGTTTTAGGAATGACTTGAATGTAACGATGATATGCAATACTAAATAAAAACTCCACTGTATTGCACAAGTTTTTCCTAATGTTTTAGTTGTGTATGTAACTATAGTTTTAAAATAAATGGAACTATAGTTTTAAAATAGAGATATGAAACAATTATTAAAATGCCCACCTATACATTAGAAATTCATTAAAAGCTATATTTAAATCTCATCGAAATAATGTGAAATTCTAAAATGGGATTCTAAATCCATCTTGCAAGTAAATGACACTTTTTATTCCATGCAATAATCAATAAAGAGCCCACCTATGAGAGATTTTAATTAAAGAGCAAGGATATGCAATCAGGATGAAAAACCCCACTTGAAAAACACTTAATTCTTTAATAACTTTGGCTAGAGAACAACGTTTGAGGCCTATGATAGCTCAGAAAGAGTGGAATTGAAAATGCTACAATCCTAGGGTGAAAACAAAACACAAATCTTAAAAAGTGAAGAAACGATTTTAAGGCTACCAAAAGTCTAGCGCCTGTGGTCAAAGAAGGAAAACTTGTTTTCACAAGCAATAAGCTAATTAACTTTACGCAAACCTTCCAAAAAGGTACATGAGAAGTGTAAAACATAGGGCAATTCAAGGATTACAAATTTTCTCTAGGAAACACTATTCAAAGCACCAAAAACTCAGAGGATACACTTACAAATCCATGAATAAATTGCATAGGGTGTCCTCAATTTTGTGATAAATTAGGGACAACAATTACAAACTTGGCCCCCTTTTAAGTTATGTACTTAATTTTATTGCCCAGGGACTTAAGCCAAATATTGTAATTAATAACCACATTATTATTTTCTAAGTGATTATAATTAATAACCACATTATTATTATTTTATTTAACCAAACATAGGAATTTTATTAAATTATTTCCCGATCTAATTATAGCTCGCCCATCTAGATTTTGTTTCTTCTTTTGTCTAATGCTCGTTGTCCACTGATGCTCTCTGACCATGGTGAGGTAATTGGCAACTCCATTCCAAAATTTAAGAACTCCTAAAGAATAGGAACTGTGAATAGAAGTGTCCATGGTTTTCCTAGAGGTTGTCTACTATGTCCTTGCTACCTCCAAGTTTGCCACTAAAAAATAGGAATTCCTACTAAATTCTAGGCAACTACCCAAACCTAGTACAACTACCTCTCTGTTGTCCTGCATTTTCTCACCACAAAATGCAGGTAATAGTACGAAACTTTTTCAACTTAGTTTCGCATTTCTCTGAGTTTAGTTCATTATTTAATTGGTTAGTATTGATCAACCAATCAATTCTAATTGATATAATGAATTCTTTTACTGGAGGCTTTCGTCAAGTCTTTTTAGTTTCTCTATTTTTTGAGCCTATGCTTGATTTTTTAAGCCTTCAACATCCTCTTTCTCGTTTTGAGTGTGTTTGTTGGCTTTTGGTCTTTTGGTTTTACTCAAGTCATTGCTTTCGGTTTTCCCTTTGATTTGATCTATCTTAGGGCTTAATTGGAGTTGGCAAATGAAAATATATGACCATTTTAGTGCCCAAAAAGTGGACCTTTTTGATGCAACTGCACGAATTAAAAATATAATGTTATATTTTTACGTTGATACTCACTTTTTCAAAAAATATAACATGAATTCATTTTATGTTATGTTTTTAAGTTACTTTATCATTTCAATTTTTCACTTAAAGTAACTATAGTGCACTTTATGTTATTTTTTTAAGTTGAGTTACTTTTTGATTTTTCACTTAAGTGACTATATTAACTATATAGTTAGATTTAATTTTTGAGTTTTAAATCAAATGCTCTAGTAAATATTACTTTTAAAATGATATTTGCACATACTATATTAACTATGTAGTGTAAATATTATTTATGACCTATTTGAGTAATATTTATTCATAATTTAAATTGACATGTGCTTAATTCATCACTTAAGTTGTGCATAACATGTCTACAAGCACATTTTCATCAAAATATGCAATTGCACCCAAAAAGTGAGATTTTGAATGGAAATGCTTTGAAAACACTTAAGACATACAATTACATGTATTTTCAAAACATGCATATGCACCCAAAAGGTACATTTTTGCATTGAAGAGCATATTTCCAAAATATGCATATGCACCTAAAAGGTGCACTTTGCTTATGGCTACATTTGCAAACATGTCATTGCACCTAAAAGGTGCGTTTTGCCTTTGATGTCATTTTTAAAACATGTCATAACCCCAAAAAGGTGCGATTTTCTTACAAGATACCTGCAAATGCATTTTAAGAACCCGACTTTGCATTCCAAGGGCAAAATGTCCATGTTTACAACTCCCAAGAACGCGTTTTTGCTTGAAGACTTAAGATTTTTCCTTTCCATGGTATTAAATCTCTCCAACTAGGGTCATTTTTGCATCTTTATGCGCATTTCCATGCATTGGACGTTTGATTCCCTATAAAAAAAAACTCATTTCTTGGTGTTTTGAGGGCACGTTTTAGCAAAAAATGTCAAGATTTGGAGAGAAAAAGCTTAGGTTTTGGCTCCAACTAGGGTCGTTTTGGCTTTCTATGGTGTAATAGACACATTGAGGGCCACATTTTTTGCATTCCAAAGATAAAAACGATGCATGCAATGCCCTTGGGAAACCACATTTTTATCAAAAACGGGTTTAGCATGTGCATTTTACCAAAAATGCTATATGCATTGAACATTGTTGACCACATTTTTGGGATTGGGCATGAAAAACGCCTCATTTGCTGCTCATTAGTTATTCCTCATTGAAAGTTTGAAGAGGTGCAAGAGAAACTTCATTCCCTTCATTTTTGGCATATTAATCTTCAAGCAAGTGGACATTTTACCCTTTTGCTAATTAATTAATGTTTATCTTGCTGATTTGATGCATGTTTTAGTTTGATGTTTCACATTTGTTGATATAGATGCCATGAAAAGTGCATTTTCTCTTTAACAATGATGAAAAGTCTCATTTTCATACTTTTGGTTTTTTCCCAAATTCAAAATTCGAGTTTGCATGTTGAGGTATCTTGCTTGTTGACATGTTTGAAGGTAAGTGTTTCTTTTGTGTTTGTTTTCTTGTTTGCTTTCTTGTTTTCTTGTTTTTCTTAATTTGGAAGAAGTTGCAAGTTCTTTCCCAAGAACTTGATCACGTTTCACTTCACTCCATCTTCCATCAACGAATGCACATGTATCTTTTCATTCCACCTCCATCATTACATGCCAAAGCACATTGCATTTATTCCTTCCATATCCCCCATTACACTTCATGAGCAATTACATGTAATTTACCATTTCATGTCACAACACATTGCATCTCATCTTTTGCATGCAACTACATGTAAACTCACTTTTCATCCACATTTACATGCAATCTCACTTTTCATTCCTAATTGCATGTCACATATACATGTAATTCACTTTTCGTGCAATGACATCTTGAAAACCTATTTTTGACTTAAAGTTGCTTTTTAAAAGTCAACAATTTTCATTTGCACACATTCCTGAGTTGGCCTAGTGGTGGAGAACTTGTACTCTTGAAAGAGAGGTCACAAGTTCAAATCCCATTAGGGGGTAGGGTATGTACACCTCGTTTGTAGTGCCAAGCGCCTCTCGAAAAAGAGTACGAGGTAGTCTCATATCACTGTCACCATATGTAAATCCAAAAACTATGGCATAGTGTCGTGGACTATAAAACCCCCTTTCCTTTCCTTTTCCCACGCATTCCACTTTCATGTCTTAAAGCATATTCATAAACAACCAATTCCACCTCATATTTTCATCCTCTCAAGCCGTACTTTAGCCTTCACATATAGATGTTTTCTCTTTTCAAGATCATCACATTAGATCTTTGAAGTATCTAATCCATTCTCTAAAGCTTTTTTGTTGATCAAGACTCGACGCTTTTATGGAAGCAATATCCTCTGATGATGTGTTCACATTTTGGAATTTTCATGTTGCAGCACAAGCACAAGGGATGCCCCTATTTGCAAGATCGAAGGGTAAAATGAAATATCAATATCATAAAGAGTTGGCTCATGCAACTCCATCCTAGGTTACATCTATTCTTTATAGTGTGTTGGATATAGAGATCAAGCATGTAGATATGATCGATTTCTTGTGACAAATAGAAGCTCCTACAAGTCATGAAATGAAACATATTAAAAGAAGTAATATTCATTTGGTGTCTTCTTTTCATATGGCTGCCCTAGAACCAAAATTTGTTCTCGGATGTACAAAGCGTTTTAGTCCGAAGTCAAAAACCATCAAGGATGCTGATGGTATTGTTATTATAAGCCTTGATCATGAGGCTACTGAACAAATTTTTGAAGTGTTGCAAAGTGTAGAGTGTGTGGATGACCAAAGAAACATCTTTGGAGATATGGAATGTGAATAAGGAAAATGATCAGAAGTATGTTAATCTATATTGGTTGGATTCTACGAGAAATAATTTCTCAAGATGGCCAAAAGCCATTCACAGATTTAGTTTCAAACCGGAATACAAAGGCCTAATTATCCTTCTCAGTAGAATATGCAATCTCAAAGATTCTAATGATTTTGAACCATAGATGTATAAGTTCATCTTCCAAATCATTGATAATAAGGAACATATCTTTTGGGGAGAACTAATCAGCACTGCACTTTGTGAGTAGCTGCTCAATGTAGGAACATCAGCCCTGTTTTACATGAATTCCTATCTTGTCTATATCGCTGTTGCTATGGAATATTTTTCTAGGCTTTCAACCAAAGGAGATCATCTTCAAATTCTAGTTTGGGAGTATTATGATCAAATTACTCTAACTAATAATAAATACCATTACAGAAGAGTTCTGGATGCATTCTTTGGACATTTTGGATGTATGTTTGATAAGTAGTTGTTTGTTAAAAGGGTCTCTGATGAAGGTTGGGATAAGGTCAATTAGTATGGTTGCATCTTTATCTAGTTTCCAACCTTTACTTATTTAAGAGTTGGGTATTTCAAAGGAGAACCATATACCTTGCCTAGGTATGCTACTGACAAGATCATTTTAATGGAATTGGCCAGACAACTCATGGATGTTCAATTTGATCAACATGCTTTGCATAGACCGAGTTTTGGTATTTCTTCTACTAAGCCCTTGGTGATTGGTCATTACATGATAAATTATGTACACAAAGAAAAGGCCATGGAAGCAGAACTTTAGTTAGTAACATTGAAGAAGTTCAAATACAGATTTGATTTTGATTAGAGAGAGATGAACTCAAAAATCAAGAGAGCATTTACTCATGTTCATTGTATAGAATATATTTGGATTAACATGTGGGCGGAATTGGATATAATGAGAATGGACTACTGCAGGTTGACTTTCCAGTAGATCATTGATCTTAATATGTTCGAGATCCCATCTGATTTCTATGTTGAAGATGATGGTAATATTCTTGATTTAGAATATCATCAGGCTGGTTTTGATAAGCAATGCTCTTTCCCTATTCAATGACAGCAAAAAGTAGGTACTTTTATCGTTGATAGATTTCAATCCACTTTGGCAAACACCAACAAGTGGATGAAATTCAAAGGACTTAAAAGGGTCAATCCAAAGTTGGGTTTGGATTGTTAAAGTTTTCATGCTCCTAGAAGAAAGTCACAATTAGAAATTGCCAGTAAAGATGGAACATCTTCTTCTAACATAAATAAATCCCTCAAATTCAAATTAAAGGGTGGAAAGGATTTAAATTATCTCAGAGACCTGAACAAGTTCAAGAGTCAAAAGGAGTATCAAATGAAGAACTTGATGAAGAAGATGAGGAGGAAGAAGGAGAAGTCATGATTATATCTTCTCCAAGACTTGCACAAACTCAGGAACCATCCATGCAAGAAGCACCTTTTTTGGGTATGATAGATGATGATGTGGATTCATTTTCCATTGTTTTAACACCTTCCATCCTGACCTTAAAAGCCAATACATTGGCTCTTCCTATATCTTCAGCAGCTCCTCCCATTTTAACAGCTAACCAATGTGAACATTTAGGGAATGTGTTCGAGGATTTTCCAACTCTTACAGAAGGTCAAGTTTCTCAACTTGATACATCCTTGATTGGTTTTCAGTTGTTCAAGACAAAATCCTCCTATCATGCAGCTATGAATTCAATTGTGCAAACTGAATCTTGCTCTGTCACAATGGAGATACTATCAGGATCAATACTAATGGTCTCCATTGTACCTATTTCCACAAATGAAAATTTCAGTTTGCCTACATGGTTCAGCAAGATCACAATGGTTCAGCAAGATCACAATGTTGAAATTGCTGAGTCATTGGTGAACAAGCCAATTGAAGGACTTACTCATTTTGATTACAAATTCACCAAGGTAGAAGTTGGGAAGCAGTCACGACTGGGTTACTTATAGGATGCTCAAGACACATTTGCCAATGTATCAAAGAGAAATCATGAATTATGGGAAAAGAAAAATCAGCTCAAGCATAAGGTTGCTCGCTTAAATGAGGTTATTCAACAACAATCCTCACAACATGCAGTTGGTGTATCTCAGACATCTAAGGAGAGAAGGATAGTAGAAGCTGCAAAGTCTTGGAGAAGTCATTTCTGAAGGAGTACAAGCCATTATAGATATGACCAAAGTTCTTGGACGTATCAAAAATGTTGAAGAAATGATACATGATTTGTCTGAATTTTTGGCTCAGGAGGCTAATACTTTGAAAGAAATTCTGAATGATTCGGATGAGATTGCTAAATTTGATCAAGATGCCATGGTTACGTGTGATGTTCTTCCATCTTGTGAAAGGTTCTATAGACGTCATGGACTCATGGGTTACAAGGAAGAGACACTAAGAAAGCTCGTAACAAAGTTGCAGCCCAGTTTAGAAGATTGCCAGCCAATAGAAGTTGGGATCACATTTGACTTAGAACAAATGGGATGCCAAATTCTTGATGAACATGGTAATTTTGGTTGCAGTTGAAGGGATAAATTCAGAATATACAATCAGGATCAATGCTGATTTAGATTTTGAAGATTTTGGTTCTCATACGATGAACAAGTTTGCCTTGTATAAATCTTTAACAAAGCACTTGCAAGATTCTCTAGTGGCAAATTCCAAGATTGTGAAAGTAGAATATGCCGATGCAGTTATAATGGAAGCCATATCAAAGACAATAGAGATTTTTGATCTTCCTACAGTGCATGATGTTATCATCAAATTCAAGGCACTAAAGAACAATCTTTAAGATTGTTATTTCATTTTTATGTTTATAGATCAAAGAGGATGTATTGCATGAAATTACATGTAATATGAGTTACATGTGTAATGACATGTAATCCAATAATTTCTCTTTTAGTTAGACTTAGCCAAAGTTGATTGAATTGCTCCCACTTTTTCCTCCTTTTTCTCAACTCCTTTGCCTATATAAAAGAGTGGTCTCTTATTGTAAAATCTATCTCTTATTATATGCAAGAGAGCTCTGGAGAAATTGTGCAAGCATAAATTTGATTGGGTGGCTCAATTTTGGAAAAAAAGTGAATACAAAGAATCAATTGAGACTTAACTTTGATTGAGTGAGATTGTTACTTATGCAAGTTAGAAGCTTTGATTGTGATTTGCATTTGTTGTCTTTGATTCACATGTTGTTTTGCATTGTTGATAACTGATTTAAAAAAGAGTTAGAAAGCAACCGGATCCGAAGCTTTGGCTAGGAGCGATTGTAGAGATATATAGACTAGAAGCTTTGTCTGTAGCTTATATCTCTTTCTTGATTCACAAAATAATTAGGATATCTTTACCTCTAGACATCTTTGTGCCCCAATAGTAAAGCTTATTCAAATAGAATTATGACAGAACTTAGAGCCAAATCGGTACACTTTCAGCTAGCCTTTGAGTTGGTGTTGGTTCATCGGTATCACCGTGTCCATCTATTAAGATAGAAGCATAGTTAGAGATTTCACCTTGGCCATTGCTTGCTCCACAGGTAATTGGATTCTTTCCTGAAAGCTAAGAGTTAAGAATATTGGTAACACCCCTTCACAAAATCTCTCGACTTCTTGCTTACCTTGAGTTGATCCAAAGAATGGTGAGAAGGGGGAGCCTTCCCTTTAAGGTAGGAGAGACTTTGTCTCACATGCTGTGATGGTCATCTTATTTTGTGATTGGATTTTATCCAAAACTATCAGTTGCAAAATATCCACCCAACACTCTCCAAGCCTTGATAAGTTGCCACAAGTCCTGGAAAGGGTTCCCTATCTATTTCATTGGCCTATGGGATCTCATTAATAGGCCAATCTTGCTAGCTAGTATTGACACTAAGGGAGGCATAAAAATGGGGGCATTATAGTCTGCCAACCCTTAGATGGTTTTTTGAATTTTTCCCAATTTTGATTTCTATATTTTTTTCAAAATTTGACTTTGACCAATTATTGGCTAAACATTTTGTATGTCACTAACTACGACATACAAAATTGTGACTTTAGGCAACATTTCATGAGATTTCTCTCTTGTCTCAACAACAGTGGAGGCTCCCTTCTTACCGTAGGTGGCTTCAATAGGAACTTAACTCAAATTTCAAAAAGGATGGTTCCCTTGATCAATTCCTCTTTTTTCAGAAATGAATCGTATACAACTATAACTTTCCAATTTAACAAAAAAAACTTTATTGCTATGATAATACCATTGACCCTAGAATTGACATAAGAATAACACCAAGGGTAGAAGTTTCTTTTTATATTTTGTGAAACAAAAATAGGAACCCAAGTTCCAACATTTGTCTCGAATGAAGATTCAAGTAAAATAACAAGAGACAAAGTCTCTTATTGGATACTCTCAAATTCAATAAAAGACATACAATTGAAGTCCAAAAGTCTTCAACTCTAAGTGATTACAGCCACTACTATCTATTACAATTTGTCCTCCTGCAGCACAAAGTCTTCAAAGGTTCAAATTGGCTTTGAATGCAATAGGCAACTCAAAGTCTACACGATTAAATTCAAATCCCTCTTGATCAAAGCTCCAAAACTCACAATCAGTATCCATAAATTGTCATCACATAACACCTTGCATCAACACAAAGTTTGAAAGAAAGTTGCATCTTTTATTGATAGCAATTTAGCACAAAGTCTTTGAGTGCAGATACAATCTAACAGAATTTTCCTACCTTACCAAAAGATGATTATTTACAATGAGCTCTCTCCTTTATATAGGAAAATAGGAGAGAGAAAGGTGGAGGGAAACGGTGAAATTCTCAACCACCTTGACTTATCCTCTAACAAACTTCTAACTAACTAATTTGACTTATTCAAAGTTGCATGCCTATTGCAATTGCAACTTGACTATGTTGTTGTTTGGAAACCACCAGGTTGCTAAGGACCTAATACCAGGATGCAAAGGACAAATTTCAATCTAAGGGTTAGCTACTTCCTATATTCAATAGAAATCTCTTCAGATCTGGACCAACATTAACAAAATCACATGGATTTTCTACCCTTCAAGCTCTATAGGGCCTAGGTGGGTGCACCTTATGGATTGAAATGATTGGATATTTGTTACTTTCTTCACAATTCACTCACTGATATTCTTTTCTTCAAATCTATCCTCTATAACAGAAATGGTCATAATTCTTCTTAGATTTGCAAGTAATTCTTGATTACAGCAGCTAACTATAACTCATGGAAAATTATTTGCAAATAAGTGTTGACCAGCAATTTGTTTCTTCATACAGAAAAGTAAAAGTTGATTTGATTTAAATTTGTGTTTTTTGCAACCATATGAATTCTTCAATATGCATCTGAATTGATGATCAATGCCTTATCCATTGCTACACAGAGTCCAACTAGAAGAACTTGACCCATTTAATTGCCTTACAATTAAATCATCAACAGTTAACCTTAAACCCCATTCTTATGAATATCCCTCTCATATGACTGGAAACCCTATCAATTTATTGAAGCATTTACTTAATTCCTTGAATTAAAAGCAACAACAAATTGATATACAACCTATCCTAGTTGCATTAAATTGTACGAACCTTGCTCATACAATCCCAACATAACCAACATATAAAAATGGAGACAAAATTTAGAGACACAGATATGGAAGAACTTTCCTTTGTATTAATATTCTTTGAAAATCATACAATTACTGGTATAACTCAAGAATAACTCAGAATATGATAGAATGTCATTGAATATTCACTAGTATTCCTCAAATGCAAAAATTGAATACAACATACAACATTAACACAAAAGCTAACTGGACCAACTGCAAATAGCATAACACTGAAAATTATACAGACTTCGGACCTCAACTCCACATCTTGGAAATCCTTTTATAGGAAGGATTGCAACAAGCTTCAGATGGGAGGACACATGTCGAAAAACTATTGGAAACAAAATACAAAGATATTTTATCTTGTTACATTACAAACATTCTTTGCATTTTGTTCAAAACTTTGGATGTAGTTGCAAAATTGACAGGTGGCACTTCCAGCCGGTGTCTCCAATCATGATTTTGTTTGTCTTCGAGCTCCTATCGCTTTACTTGGCTTTTCTTTGCTCCTTTTGCCTCTAACTGCATAACTACACTATCTAATCATTGTCACCAGATGTTAGGGCTTTAATATTTGCTATGACCTCCCAGATGGCAACATCTATATCTATGTCAGGCCAGGTGGCATCCCTAACTGCATCCAACTCTTCAATGTATTTGTTCTACTTAGCATCTGTTATTGCCTTGACCTCTACAGTTATCTTTGACATCTCTGGTTCTAACTTGTAGAGCATGTCAATTAAATCATTAACTATTGCCACACTTGCCTCATCATTACAGTATGCTAAGAATCTGGGGTGGTTCAAAATGCTATCAAAAGATGTTGACCATTCCACCCAGCCCTTAACTCTTCCATCATTCTCCAGAATTGTAGGTACAAAATTGGGTGTCCCTATGGCAATTGCCTTCATCTTATTCTGTATTAGCTACAACTTGCCATTAAAGAAACCATTCAAATCCTTCACTTTATTTATCATTTTTCTAGTACCTATAATCAGTACCTTTGGTAAATCTTTCTTTTGAGCCAACAAAGGTACAAGACTATCAAAAAATTGGGTATATGGACCCCATGTGGTAAAAAGTGGAGACAATAAGGCAACAACCTCTGAGCACCTGCATTCTGCTACTTGCAACACAAGATAGTTGCTATGCACATTTTGGGAAACCAGTTTTAGTGCATTTATTTTGTGAATTAGCAAGTTCTTGATTGTTCTGATCTCTATTTCCTTGCTTGATTCCAAATCTTCTTCATCTATCTCCATTGCCTGGCCTGATGCTTCCCTTGTTTCACGTATTTGGCCCTCTGTCTGCACACCTCTGTCTTGGATTTCTATAGCAGATCTAATAGTGTTTTTCAATGTTGCTACCTCATTTTCTAGCTTGAGGGTCTTCTGCTCCAAGACATATGTCTTCTTCATCTCTTCCTCATAGCTCCTAGTTTTAATGTATCTCTCATAGGCTCCCTCTAACTGTGCTTGCAAGGTATCCATCTTATTTTTACCCAATAGAGCCACTGAAGTGTGCATCCCATAAATTTGGCTGCTAGAGGTGGAGTGTACATTCCAAAAAATAGCATTCCCCCTTGGGGATTCCTTGATTTCCATCAGAGCAGGCTTTTGGTCCTCTAGAGCTAAACTCCATATTGTCATTGTTTGGGCATCAATGTTATATCCAGAGCCTCTTAGCTCTTCGAGCTGATTTTCATCTTCAAATGAGATAGACTTAGCCTATCTTCTCATTTGGTCTAATGGAAAAGATGAACTAATATCCCATCCTGGGAAAACAATCATGCCACTTCTTACTAGGTCTCTTGCTTCTTCCACAGTGAGGGCTTCACTGGCAGGATCATATTCTTGTAGCTTCGGAATTAACTCAACAACTACCTCATCAAAATCACTTGGTTTCATCTGCAAGGACAATTCATTTTGTTTCAATTTAAATAAGAAGCTTTTAAACTCTTCAGTTTTGATGAAGTTGTCATCACTCATGAATTCAGTTGCTTCTATGATTCTGTCATCAATCATTTGGGCTTGCAACTGCAACTTCTTGGCCCTTTGTTCATCCTCAGATGCCTGAGATACCAAATATCTCCTTCAAATATTATCAAAGTATTGACTGCCCCTTGGCAAAATTTGTAGGGCTTTTGTTGAGCCTTCTGTGGCACTTCCACCATCTTTTGTTTCTTATTTCTTTGCTCTGCCCACTTTGAGCTCTCAAGCTGATCCTCTTCATCATTAGTGACTTCAACAACTATGTCTTCATCAGAATATTTAGGGTCAACCTTTTTCCTTATTGCTTTAGGGACTTGTGCTGCTATCTCATCAAAGTTCTCTACACACTTGTCCAATCTTGACCAGTAGTCTTCTTCAAGATAGAATCCCTTGAAGGATGGATCAGCTTTTTTCATCTCTTGTTCAAAACTAACAATATCTCTATATTTAATCATCCTCTCCCTACAGACATCCTCATTTAACCTATCAGCAATAACATCTTCTTCCCACATAGGTTTTGTAGGAGGTAAATTGTATCCTCTCATATTTTTTAAGGCATGTCTGACTACATTACAAGGGTCATATGTTCTAGCTGGTCCAGTTGGCAACTTATAACCTCTCAAATAGGCATCAGTTTCCTCAATGGCATTCTTGCCTATCTCAAAGCCTCCCACCTTGGTGCATCTGCACAAGAATGTTCCTCTCTTGACAAGCTTTCCCAAATATTCTTTGTTCAATGATATTAGTTGCCAGAACACTTCTACAAACCCTAGTCTCCCAGGGACATATTTGGGCAAAATGTGGGGTGGCTAAGGGCATCCATATATTTTGATAACAACATATTCCTCAAATAAAAAGACACTTCCCCAGTCATATGTTAATTGTTTACCAGCATCAAAGCACATTTTAGGTTTAACAACCTAACACTTCTAGGAATTCTTTCATTCACTAATCCTATCATTTTTAGAACGGGATGCACAAAATCATTATAAAAAGAAATGACATTTAAATATGGGTAGAACCTTTTCCATACCCTTGTCCACCTTTGCACTGGTAATCTGTCTCCCCATTCCTGTGTGGACTTGAAGAAGCTTTGATCAAATGCATCAACATTTTTGAATAGGATTAGATGCATAATCATTGAATAATGAGGGAATCTGAAATTCTCCAATTGTCCTTGCTGAGTAGCAGTGATCTACTCATGGATCTTGTCAATTATGTATGTGACATTATCATACAGAACATTGGTGTTGTGGTCTTGGATGTTCAAAGCCATAACATAATGTCCTCCAAGGGCATTCATGGTTCCATCTTAACCTAGGACCTTGTTCAGACCAAAGACAATATTTTGGAAATATCTTTGGAAGAACTCAAGAGGCATGATCTTTTCTACTTCCTTCTTCGGAATTTCTCCCTTCTCTTTATGGGACATGGGGATATGCCTTGTCATTGCCTAGTCCATATAAAAATTCTTCTAGTTATGAAATTCTTAGTTAATTCATCAATATCAATAGGCAATGACATTGGGCCTCCTAAATCAAACACCTCTATGAATGTCTCTTTATCTAGGGCCAGGAAAATACTTCTGTCTCTCCTGTAGAATGACTTGCTTATTGGATTGTAGCATTTGATTAGAGCCTTCACCAAGTCAACATCCACAAATACTTCTAGCATGATCAACTTGCCCAAGTTTTTGATCCAAGGGTTGTAGATTGGAACCTTCTCCGTTCTGTTCTTGTAGAAGAACCAGAACAATTCATGTCCATTTTTGTCAGGAACCTCTGCATCTCTACAAAACACATATGGATCTTTGAAAGCATGATCATTTGCAGCTTGTGCATTGCTAGAACCAGGAAGAATGTGTATCCATTCTTCAACAAACAAGCTAGGGCTTTTTGTCTGTGAAGTAGATTCTTCAATTACTACTTGTACAATCAACTCTCCTTTCTGAGCCATTTCTTCAGACAATTTAATCAACTCTGTATGCTATATGCTGAATAATCACTGAAAACCTTCTTTGTAACTCAAAATTCACTCAAAAAACTCAAACAATTATGAAACTGGTTATGAAAATCTCCATGCCCTTCAGAATTTATAGGTTTTTGTAACAGGAGCGTGGCATTAATGGCATTTAACTTGGCACACTTCAAAATCTATCAATTCTTGAAAAGCTGGCAAAATCTACGCTTTTCACATTTTGTACATCCAACTCATCCCTTTTTTTATCCAGCTCAGACAATGCCGTTGAAAATTGTTTTATGCTTTCACAATTGAGAGTCGCGATGATGTGATCACCATCTTTTCATTGCTTCGCCACAGTTTCTTCTCTTTCTTTGTTTCGAGCTGCGACAATGCAAATAGGGCTAGGCCTAGCCTTCGAAATTGCAATTCACTTTGTTTGTTGCTTTGCAACTTCATTTCAGTTTACCCTTTTGACCGCTATGATCTGGCGATGATCTCTTTATTCACCATTTCGCATTTTCACTGCAGTTTGGGACTTAACACCTCTCGTGCCCGCAATGATGCAATGCTTTATATATCTACCTTATTGCTCCCTCACAACCGCCAGTCATGATGCATACTTTAATTGTATGATGTTGTGCCAAGCATTTTCTTTGACTGCTACTTCATCCTTCACAACGTCGTGACTCAATATTCTAGCTATCTTTGAAAGCTTGCGAGAATGTGATCAATAGTTCTTCGCCACTTCGCAACTTAAGATGTTAACAGCAATTGAAAACATGCAAAGATGTGATGATCATCTTTAACTGTAATATTTTCATTATTCACAAGCTCACAACTCCATTTCATAATTGTATCTTTTGACCTGCGAAGATGTGATCTTTGCTTTGTCTGAAC
The DNA here is from genome assembly GCA_028749045.1 of Cupressus sempervirens. Lineage (NCBI taxonomy): Eukaryota > Viridiplantae > Streptophyta > Pinopsida > Cupressales > Cupressaceae > Cupressus > Cupressus sempervirens. Next base: position 363,885,037 of record CM053785.1, read on the forward strand.
GTTACCTCTTTTCGCAACTTCACAGCAAAGATCTTAACTGCGACTAAAAACCTTGCGACCTTGCGCTGACTTTCAACTTTAACTATTCTGTGTTCATTTCGCAAGCTCGCAACTTCAAAGATGTAACCACAGCTAAACCTTGCGACAGTGCGATCTTAAGCATTCGCCACTTCACAGCTTTGACTCTGAATCAATCTTAAACATTAGCGATGTCGCGATGGTCTAAAACTTTACCACTTTAATCATTTGATCACTCCATTGCAACTTAATCTATCACTTTGCTTCAAACCTTTGTGAAAGAGCGATAAGCATTTCTCCTAGCTGTTAGATATCTTTTGCGGTTTTGCAACTTATAATCTTTCTTCATGGTTTAGTTGTGTGATCATGCGATAACCCTTTAACTTGACTGTTTTCTCCTTATCACTGCTTCGCAACTTAGATTCTTAACCCAATAGGTAACCCTACAAAGGCGCGATCACAGGCTTTTGTAGCCTCTCTACTTTAACCTGAGGTTTCCTTTAACCACTTGCGAAGATGCGCTAGTCTTAAAAAACTTAACCATTGTTGTCTTTCGCATCCTCACAACTTTATCTTCACAATTTATCTGACCACTTGCGATCATGCACTGATTCACTTTTAGACTGTTGTTTATGTCTCTCGCACCATCACAACTGTAGTTATACTCAATATTTTCTGGCATGCGACCTTGCGACAACTACCTTGCTGACCGCTTCCTTCTATTCGCAGCATCGCAACTTAAATGTTTTCAGTTCTTATTGAACCTGCGATCATCCGCTTTCCAGCCATCGCTCTTTTGCAACTCAAACTTGCGTGGCTGCACTAATTGCTCTGATGCTGCGATGAATTGTTTAGGCACCATCTTGCACCTTCGCATCGTTCAACAAGGTTAGTGATCAAAGAGTAGTGATGTTGTGCTCAACAGTTCTTCTCAACATTGCAACTTAAGAGACAATAAAAGAGTGAAATATAATAAGACCATGGATTCAAAACTTAGGGATATAAACATATGAGCAAGAATTTTTCGTATATCCCTATTTAATTATTGCAAATCAATTTCGGATAAACTCCATCCAAACATAAAACATAAAATTGCCTTAGGGTTTTTATGAGGGTTAACACAATTTTCAAAAACCCTAAGCATGACAAACACAATTCTACTTGATTTTCACAATTTTTGACAAAAGTCATGCTGAGTGAAAATTCAAGCCATCAGACTACATCAGCTGATTGTATAGGGACATTTTATCCTGTACTTACAACATAATTTCTCTTTACATGTAATCTCTCTACAAATATTTACTAGAAGCACATAAAAAATTTGAATCTTTGAGCCTAGCTAGGCAGCCAAGCAATGTCGTAAGATCATTGATCTCCTCCTTGAACACTAACCTCCGCATGCCTTTAGGGAAAGATTGGGCCACCTTTAAATCAGCCAATTATCATTAATGAATTTGACGTAGTAAGAACTATCTTCATTCCACCACTCTAAGGCTTTCTGTCTAGTGATGCTCGTGACAAATGGAGTGTGAGGAACATGAAAATTCTAATCAATAGTCTCTGGATCAAGATTAATGATGGTATTACTATCTTAGTCCCTGATAGTTTTGGGGGTTGCATCGAAATGTCTTGTGTATGCAAGGATGAATACGGGTTCATGAGCCACCATAGGAAAAGGTAAATAGAAAATGAATATGATTTTGTTTGATCCAAGTCATATTCTTGGTGGCTTTAGCATTGACTCCTATGAGAAAACCTTTCATATTCATGTGCGCTACATCTGTATCTCGAACCTCATCACTATAGAAGTTACTTGTGATGGTGGCATGGAGTTGTGGTATTGGTCATACTGGTACTTCATCTTTTTCTTATCTTTGTTTTGCTAGTGCAAGCTCTTTTGACATTGCAAAGTGATGTACTTGTGCAACTGATGTATGAAAGTTCCATAGTTTAAGAACATCATCATATGAGGAGTCCATAGCAAGCTTTTTTTGTGTAAAAACATGGATTTAGGCATAGTATGAAAAGGGAAAGTGTACGAGATGATTGCAGAGAGTGAATGAGCAAATGGGTCAAGCTCAAAATGGCTCAAAAATGGCTATAATATAGCCAAAAATGAATGTTTTGGAGTGAATTGCATATGCGGACAGTGAACTTCAAAATGTGCAAATTAGGAGTAAATTGTAATGAAATGGAAACATAACATATTTTAATAGGCATAAGTCATGCTATATATCCAACAAGCATGTGCGAAATTATTTTTCAAACATAGGGCAGCCATATGGAGGTCATGGAATGCATATTGGTGGGACTTGCACTTGCATTCTCATGAGAGGAAAAGAGGAACTTGCTTCCAAATTAGAACGAGATTTTAACTTGACTACATATGCAAGTAAATGGAACCTTGCATATGCAACATGAAGAAGATGGAAGAAAAAGAAGAGACAACATATGTAATGTTCCAAGTACGGCAGGATTGAATGAATTTCAAAGATGTAGTTAGGAAATTTGCAGTGTGAATGGAAGGATCCGTACAATACCAGGACAATGCACAGAGAGGTTGTACGGTGTCTCCAGGAAGGCCGTATGGGTGGATGATTTGAGGCCGTACGGTGACCTTAGCCTCTTGGCCGTATAGTGGCTATTTGAAGGTACTGAATGCCGTACGCCAAAGAATTGCTTAGTCTGTACGGTGGAAGAGAGTGGGTAATGTACAAGGCTGTACGGGATAGCAAGTAGCCGTAAGGTGGGGTTACTAGAGTGGCCGTACGGAGCAAGAGTCACAGTGAAGGTGCCAAGCCTTACGGTGTATGGGAAACCATACAGGATGTAGAAGGAGGCCCTATGGAATGTAGTGTGCAGATCATCCGGATTGTAAATGGTATCCATATGGATTGAGGGAGGGAGATGGAAAGGTGCGGGGTGTTTGGAGGATATGAATGAGAAGGCTGTATGGGATGTTATGAAGATGGTTGATGTGGTGCACAGAGATATAGTACGGCAAGAGGAAATGCAGAGTAGTTCGGAGATGCAATATGTAATGCAATTGCAATATATTTAACAGAAATAACTTGCAAGTAACTAGATACCAAATAGATACACACTTATGCCGAATAATATTCCACATATAAAGATGTTTTGATTGTCCAGATCTAAACCAAGTACACAGACGGAATAGGGTGAGGGTTGAATCCCACCAAAACTGCACGAGCCAAATAGGGAAGATCTTTCACTTTCGAAATGGCAAACAACAGAGAATCCCAATAGGAATTCGCAATACATAGAAAATAATCCAAAAGCATACTAACTACAATCTACATGTGCTTAAATACCCTTCGAATAAACATTCCAAGGGTGTACAAAGATAGCTGACGGTCAACACCTACAGAACAATTCATTAAAAATGGGTCCGAGATATACTAAATCAATCGAAACCCTTAAATACAAACATTAATAACTTGGGCCCCAAATTAATTAAAATTGGGAACATTAAAAATCCTTGCCGCCCAAAAACTGCTTGTCCTCAAGCAATTCGCAACTCCAGGATCCCAAACCATGCGTGGAGATCAATAGTTGTATCTTCTGAAGTCTTCATGTAGCATCATGATCACATACACACACTTTCGCTATGCCACTCTGATATAAACATTATCATGTCTTGAGTCACCGGGATCCTAAGGATGCCGATCATAACATACATCGATGTCATCACGTTCATCAATCTCTTCAGGTATGGTCATACACATAGACACCGATGTTGGTACAAACCCAACAATTCTAGCTATAGATAAAACCTTAGCGGCACACAGAACCCTGTTTGAAACCTCGACGATGGATAGAGCCTTGGCAATGAGCAATGTCTCAACAATTGTAGCTGCACTGGCAGACACATAATAATGACACGGATGACCACAACGATGATGACAACTACAAGCTCGGTGTTGGTAATAGACACAACGACGGTAACTAACACAATGATGGTGACAGACGCAACGACGATGATGAATACCACGACGGTAATGATGGTGACGGATGCAACAACGGTGACTGACACAAGGATGGTGACAGATGCAACGACGATGATGAATACAATAGTGTCGGTAAGAGACACAATGACGGTGACTGACACAACGATGGTGACAAATGCAACGACGACGACGATGAATAGAACAACGGTAACGATGGTGATGGATACAATGACAATGACGAATACAAACTCGATGACGGTGACAAACACAACAACAAAGACAGACACAGCGGTGGCAGATATAACGGTCATAACGGTGACTGACACAAACTTGATGATGATGACAGACACAACAACGTTGACAGACATGATGATGATGGACATGGCGATGGACTTTGCAACAGACATGGTGACGACGACGATGACCACGATGACAGTGACGAAAACAAACACAACTATGGTGACGGATACAACCACAATGATGGACATACAACCTTGGCGACGGACATGATGATGGACATAGCTTCCGTGAAAGACATACAATTTTGGCAACAACCTTGGTGACCGGCATAACTTGATCTATACATGTCTTAACAAGATCCATGCGAGCAACTTCAATTTTTTGGTGTTCTCCCCCAATTGGTGTAGAAGAAAGTTTTAGCAATTCCTCTTGGAGCGGCCCTGTAATAATGTCTTCCTTTTGGGGTAATGCATCGTCCTTATTGCTACCATCTATTTTATCCCACTTGTGCAAATGAGATATTAGTTTTTCTTCACAATGCTCGAAAATATGACTGACCAATTTACATGCGGCTATAGAGGGGACACATTCAAGATTACGAACAGCCCATAACATAGATGTGATAGGTTGGGATATTTCATCCATCTCCTCAATGCACGAAATCATAAGGCTCTCCATAGCAACTAAAACTTTAGTATCATGATCTTCCTTGATGGTGGCTAAGAAGTGATGAAACATGTCATCAACCAAATTTTGCAATTCGAGATCTAAAAGGAGGTTACCCATTTTTACATTTGCACAATTCTCCAAGATTGTAGATTTTCTGCAAAAGGGGTTGGAACTAATGTCATCTAGACTCTGAAAGCTGTCAACAATCAAATGCAAGATCTCTATCATGGTGTTATCATCATATGGTGTTCTAGGAGCCGATATTCTCAAGATCTCACTGAGACATGCAACAACTGCCAACCTTTTCCCCTTGTCATGGTGTCTTGTAAGCCTAGGTTGACTTAAGGCATCTTTAATTAGTGAGAGGATTCTCTATATAAATCTTGAAGGTAATTGGTTCACCTGATACAAACAAACTTCCAATATATCTAATGGAAGATCAATACCCTCACTGAGCTCTTTGCCGATTCTTTGTAGTTCCTTCAACCACCACTCTTCGTCACTGTTTGGTGCCATAGCACTATCCCAATCCCAAAATCTCTCAATCATCCCAACAGGTTGGCAAGATCACCAGCTTTGATACCACTATATTGTTCCAAGTACGACAGGGTTGAATGAATTTCAAAGATGTAGTTAGGAAATTTGCAGTGCAAATGGAAGGATCCGTACAGTACCAGGACAATGCACAGAGAGGCTGTACGGTGCCTCCAAGAAGGCCGTACGGGTGGATGATTTGAGGTCATACGGTGATCTTAGCCTCTTGGCTAGACGGTGGCTGTTTGAAGGTACTAAATGCCGTACGCCAAGGAATTGCTCAGTCCGTATGGTGGAAGAGAGTGGTTAACGTACAAGGCTGTATGGGATAGCAAGTAGCCGTACGGTGGGGGTATTGGAGTGGCCGTACGGAGCAAGAGTCACAATGAAGGTGCCAGGCCGTACGGTGTATGGGAAACCGTACGGCATGTAGAAGAATGTTGTATGGATTGTAGTGTGCAGACCGTCCAAATTATAAATGGTATCCATACGGATTAAGGGATGGAGATGGAAAGGTGAGGGGTGTTTGGAGGATATGAATGAGAAGGCCGTACGGGATGTTATGGAGATGGTTGATGTGGATGTTATGGAGATGGTTGATGTGGTGCATGGAGATATAGTATGGCAAGGAGAAATGTAGAGTAGTTCGGAGCCGCAATATGTAATGCAATTGCAATATATTTAACACAAATAACTTGCAGGTAACTAGATACCAAATAGATACACACTTGTGCCAAATAATACTCGACATACAAAGACGTTTTGACTGTCCAAATCCGAACCAAGTACATAGATGGAATAGGGTGAGGGTTGAATCCCACCAAAATCGCACGAGCCAAATAGGGAAGATCTTTCACTTCCGAAATGGTGAACAACAGAGAATCCCAATAGGAATTCGCAGTACATAGAAAATAATCCAAAAGCATACTAATTACAATCTACATGTCGTGCTTAAATACCCTTCAGATAAACATCTTGAGGGTGTACAAAGATAGGCAACAGTCAAAACCTATGGAACAATTAATTGAAAATGGGTCCAAGATATACTAAATCAATCGAAACCCCTAAATACAAACATTAATAACTTAGGCCCCAAATTAATTAAAATTGGGAACATTACAACATATATACAAAAACATGCAAATTTGAAAACGGAAATTGAAAAATTAGCAATAAGAAACTAAACTAAAATTCCTTAAGGAAAATAAGGGAAAAATATACCTCTCTCTACCAACCACAAAAAGAAAAAACAAGTCCTTTTCAAATCTTTAACAAATCCGAAAATAAATCCAAGAGATTTTGGATTAAGATTTGTTTAATATCACAAGACTTATATATACTATAGACTTTGAATTTCAAACCTTAGAGATAGTCAAGATTTGAATTTGGACATGTGGAGATAGTTAGAGAGATTAAATGCCCAAAACTTGCAACAAATTTTGACCAAATCAATGCCATATGCGAATGCATTAAAAAATGGTATCTAGGGCATCATTTTAAGCTTGGAAATGATGAAGAACAAGCTGAAAATAAAATACATACCCTAGGAAGCTCTTTGGAATGATTGAAAACCAAAATTCACCAAGAAGTACAACATTTTTGGTAGAAAATGTGAGCTAGATGGGCTGTTTTTGGCCAAATACATGTGTTAAAGAACATGCTTCCACTCCCAAATTCGGCACTCTTTAAAAACACCCAAAAATGCCTTCTTTTCTGGTAAAATACTTGACTTTTTTGAAGGAAAACACTTGCCAATGTGTTGCTATACATTGCGCCCTTTTTTGGAATGTTTGCATGTGAAAAATGTGCCCAAAAACTCTCCAAATGTAGGTTACAAGTTGGAAACGAGATTTCCTTGTGTAAATGCATATATTATAGTGCGTGCGATGTGCTCCAAAATCGCCACTAAGCCTCTTGCATTCAAACACTGCCCTTAGACGCATTATGGAAGAGCAAAAATATATTTTAAATGTCATGCAATAGGGCATAAAATTGCCACATGTTTTTCAAAAAGGACCTAGTGCAAAACACACTTTTGGAGACCATTTACATGTTTTAAAATACATGTAATCAAGCCAAAAATCGCCACCTTGAGTTATAAGACTTTAAAAGTCACTTTAATGCACTTTTGGTGACAAATTACATATATTTGAAAGATATGCAGTTGGGTAAAAAATTGCCACTTTAAGTCGGTGGGGTTTTAAAACATGAAAACACATTTTAAAATGCATGTAGTTGGGCCAAAAAATGCCAATTTGGCTTAGGTTAAGTGAAATGAGTTTTTAAATATTAGATACACATGCAATTGGGTCAAAAATTGCCGCCTAGTGCATTACATGTTATTAAAACATGTATTTTAACTTAAAAAGTCCATTGTGTAGCAATTTTAAAAGATGTATATGTAACGAGTTAGGAAAACCCCGTTTAAATGCATTGATATAATTAAAATAAACTTATACATGCAACAACATATGTAAATGAGTTAGATTTTCCCACCTACATTAATTAAATAAGTTTAAAATATGTAAATACATATTAAAAATCCACTTAACACATTAAAACATGTTATTGGATATAAAAAGTCCATTTAAATTAATGTTGGGACTTATAATTTATTGGAAGTGGGTTTTAACAATCATTTGCATGTGGATATATGAAATATGTAATGAAAACCCCACTTTAGTGCATTTAAGTGTCTTATGTAATTAAATTTGATATCTAACTATAGCTCTTAATAAAGTAAGATGAAAAACAGTCTTGAAATAGGCTATTTTCATTAAACATAAAAAAGTATAGTCAAATCAAGTTAGAATGAGTTGAAATTTTAAAATGGACCACAAAATCCACTTTAAAAATAAAAAATAATTTTATATCATGCAGTTGCCAATAAAAAACCCACTTGTATGAGGATTTTTAATCGAGATATGTAGTTGTCTTGAAAAACCCCACTTTTTCCCCTATAACTTGCACTAGACAACATAGAGAAGCTAGGAAAAATTGTAAATGGGAGCCTCCTCCCGTTGGCTGGGTTAAATTGAATTTCGATGGGGCACCGAGGGGTAATCCGGGTATAGCCAGCATTGGATGCATCATTCATAATGCAGACGGGCTTTGGATTGCCAAAAAAGAAAAGTCAATTCACCCTACCTCTAACAATTTAGCAGAACTAGAGGCCATCTGTCAAGGGATTAAGTTATGTCATAAGCTTAACCTCTCTAAAGTCATTATCCAAGGCAACTCCCAAATTATTTTAAATGCTATTAGAAAAAGATCAACTCCTAATTGGGTCCTTAATTCTCAATTAGAAGTAGTCCTCTCCCAATTAGAGAAGTTAGATGATTATAGAATCAATCATATCTACAGAGAAGGCAATCATCTCGCAAATCAATTAGCTAATTCGGGAGCTGATGGAGTTGATTCCTTATTAGTAAACAAGGGTTATACTCTCTCTCATTGAACCCTCTATAATCCATTATTTTAATACTCATTTAATTTAACCTTTATTCTTAGGCTCGTTTAATTCTTTAATAGCATACCTCGCGAGCATTGTGTGGTTGTTTATATATCATCCCTACATCTTAAGTTCTCCATTAAATTTCGACTCTGGCTCATCAACTTGCATCATTTATTCGATTTGAAAGGTGTTGGTACCTTCTCATCATTGTTGCATAAGTCACATATGCTCGATCACCCGGAGTTTCATGTTATTATGTCCTCCATTATGACACTTCACGAGCTCGGGTACTTAGCACTTATTTTAAAATCTTCTGCCCTGCTCTTGCAATTTAGCATCAATAGTTCACATGCTCTTTTCTAGTAGTTTCTTGGCTTTACTTCGGGGTGTTGATTATCAGGATCGTAGTTTATGTAGATATCTCTGAGCATGGAGTCCAATGTGGTCCTTTTCCACGCATCTGAGAACCGAACCATGGCCTTCTGTGGGGTAGTGAAACCAGAAAGGTGGAGCCGCATATCATACCCGGTGGATGACATGTCCCATTTTGCAATCAACAAAGCCTTGGGTGAGGGAGTATTTGACTATGAATACACATGGCGAACAAGCAGCGATATCATCAGAATGTTTATTGGCTGCCTGGTTAGAGCTAAAGTACTTGCGGATGATATTATAAGGCTCTGTTGTGATCTGTTTGTCCCCACTTGGAGGAAAGGTTTAGATCAAGCAGTATATAGCATAGACGACAAATCCTGGATACCCTTGCCTGAAAAATACATGAATCTCCCTATAGGTCACCCGGATTTAATCACTGCTCCTCGTCATCAATCTTTGGTTATTTGGGAGAACATGACATTCTCTCTAGAATGGACTAAAATGGAGGCCAGTCTACACTTCCTCCTTCGCCGGCGGGGAATCATAGCTAAAGAGAATGTGGTATGGCTCACCAATTATCTTGGTCTCTTCAAAGCCTATATTCAACCAGGGGTAACATTCGACAATTTGGATGATCTGGACTTCAGCGCTCCAAACACAGAGAAGACCAACAGAGGGAAATTCGACTTTGAAATCCCCCCCAATTATTTGGTGGAGCAGTTTAGTGACAACACGGATGTTATCATGGTACATTGGAAGGAAGGCAGGGGTCTGGCTCGAATTTAATTGTCGTCTCGAGTCAAAAGTAATAGCATAGGGTTCTATGGTTATGCATAAGTAGCGTTTTTGTTAGTAAGCTTATGTCTCTCGGTTTTAGACTCTCATTTTGATATGTTTATATAATCTAAGTAAAGCTCTATATTAAACCTCCAAGACATACCTTTTTGATATTGTTAACAACTTGAATTATATATACAGTAGATGGTAATTGACTTTGATGTAATTAATGGATGGCACTCACTGGTTAAATACTTACTATGAAGGTTTATATTTCTAATGCTCATCATTTAGGTTATTTGTTGTAGATAGTTTTTCTTGGGCTGTGATTGGCTTCAAAGTATTTAGGATTGTTTTATCTCTTAAGTAAGAAATGTTATTTTGGAGAGCTCTGTTGAATCTATACTACAATGGTTGTTGCTCAATCTCTGTTCTTGCGACCTCCTTTAATGTATGGAATCTTTTAGACCCCAAGAAGCATGTAATTTTATTTTATGAATTGTTTAGCTATTTTATTCCTGCATGAGGGTTCCAAACGTAGCATAGGATTGCTGGTGGAAGATATTACAATCTCCTAGACGAGAGTATTAGAACGCCGCCCGTAAGTTTTCTCAAATTTACCATAGCCTTATGGCCCTCCTTTGTAGGTTTCTTCATGGGTCTGATTTTGGTTTAGCATTGTCTGGTATGTCTCTGTATAGTCAGGCAGGTCATTCTTCTAGTTTGTACATTGTAAATTTTGGGTTTATCCAAGCTGTTCTAGGCTCGTTGCTTTCCTCTTTTCCTTCCCCTGTCTACTCTACTTTTTATAGGTCCCTTTTGTTTCTGATTTTTTGTTGCTAGTGCTTTTGGTAGGCCTTCTCAATCCCTCTTGTTTCTCTTTTTTTTCTTAGTTCTTGCTAGGTTTGGTTGCTAGGTGTGCCCTCTCCTTTTGAGGTTTTTAGGTTTGGCTTGGTTCTGTTGCTCTTCCGGTTTTTTGAGTTTGGTTTGGCTTCTTGGTTCCCCCCCCCCCCCTTTTTGGCTTTTTCTCCTTTTTCTTTGTTTCCCTTATGTTGGTTTCTTTATTGTTGTTGTTCTTATTTGGGTTTTTGCTCCTTGATTCTGAGCCTGTTCTTGGTCGTTTGTCTTTAGGTTGTTGTAGTTTTTCCTTTGTAGCATGCTTTCCTTTGGTTATTCTTTCTTTGTTTTTAGCTTATGGTTTTATTTTTTAGACCTCCTTGATTTCCTACATGGAGGCGTATTGCATATGACCAGTATGTTTTTAGCCTTACTCTTGTCCTGTATTATATGTAGCTTTAAATACTTTGCTGTCTTGCTATGGAGTTCAGCTAGATAGCCCGTCATAGGGTAGGTAGCGCTCAACCACAGTGAATAGTTATATAAAGGCTTCCGGAGATGAACATTTTAAGATTGATTACTAATCAATACATTAGGTGTATAGATTGTATATTCCCAGATAGTGCTAACTGGTATGCTGATATGCTCTATTTCGTTCTAAGCTTCTTCCATATTTATATTATATGGGTTTGGTTTTACCTAGATTGATTGTTGTCAGTAGAAACTGTGTAGCCGACTTGGTTGTCGTCAGTGATTTTGTACATTGTAGCCGACGTCGTCGGTAAATAGTCTGTAGCAGACATATTATGTGGCCGACAGACTCCTTTGGGAAGGTTCGACGGAAAGTATTTATACCCCGTCTAGGATCATTGTAAATCATCTTATCATATCTGATCTTATCTTATCACCAGTTATATAATCTGTTGGCATATGGGAATAAAGGAGTACTGTTGTTCGCGTTCATTATCTGTGTGCATTTCTTAATTAACCTATGCGGTAAACATTTGGCGTCGTTGCCGTATGAACCTGGAAGGTGAGAGGAATGAAGATTAATGCCAAATTAGCTTAACAAGGATTGAAATAAGGCGAAGGGAAAAGATGGAATCTGTACTGCGCAAGAACATTTAATTCTGGCACAGCAAGCCAAACACCAAAGGAGATTCCAGAAGATTGTCGATGGAAACCGGAGCATGAAAGAATTATTGGAGGAAACTCAACAGTGGGTGGAATTGGTCAAAGAAGCACGAGAGGAGTTTTTGAATTTGAGTTCGCCGAGGGAAGAGAATCCAGATGGAAGAGCATCGACTCGCACGGCTCGGAGTGCAGACAGAGCAAGAGCGTGGAGTGAACTCTTCGTCCGAGATATACTTCCGTAGGGGACAACTTCAGAAGATCCTTCTTCACCAAGGTTCGCAGCTGTTGAGACTGTCGATGTCGGAGAATAGTCCGCCGGTGTGGGAGAACAATTCATCGATGTGGGAGAACAATGCGTCGGTGTGGGAGTACAGTCTGCCGGTGTGGGAGACCACTCCGCCGATGTGGGAGACCAGTCCGCCAGTGCGGGAGTGCAAACCGCCAGTGTGGGAGTGCAAAGCCACGGTGTGGGAGTAAGCAACGCCTGTTTACGAAAACCAATTGTGATGGCGGGACCAAAAGAAAAACTGCCAAAGTTAGATGGCGATGGTATAGCCGATCCCATTCAACATTGCAAAATATGTGAAATGATCTGGAAGGCAAATGGGATAACTGATGAAGACGACTAGATGAGGCAATTTTCGGCCACCCTACGGGGCATGGCAATTGACTGGTTTACTAGTACAGATTTGCAGAAGCTAGACAGTTGGAATAACATCAAAAAGGAGTTTCTAGCCGAATTTCAACTCTTGCGCAATGATAATGAAATTGTAGCAGAGATCTTCAATACCAAGCAAGGAAAGAATGAAATTGTCCGCGTCTACGCCAGGAAATTAATAGATTTGATAAACAAAATGGAAAATAAGCCGGCAGATGGAATTTAGAAAAGGTGGTTTGTGGAAGGCCTACGCCCAAAGCTGCGAAAGAAAATGAAAATTGTGCCGCCGTCATCATACACGGAAGCCTATAACAGAGCACTGAACTTGAAAAGTGAGCAGAAGACAAAGAAGAAGAAGAAGACGAGCTCATCTGATTTCGATAACGACGAGCCCTCCGGAGAAGATAGCAGCAACGATGAAGGTAGCAGCAAGAAGGTCCGCGCCCTACAGAAAGACATGATCCGCATGATGGAGTTTAAAAATATGCAGAAGGAGAGAAAGGGCAGTGAGCTATGGTGCACGGAGTGTAAGATTGATGGTCATACTAAAGGATCCTATCCAAAGAACCAATTCTGTGACATTTCTCAAATCATGGGCCATTCGACGAAGGAATGTCCCTTTAACATGAAGACCAGAGGAGCTCCGCAAGTACTTCTTACACAGGAGGCTTCCCCGTCAGGCAGTAGCAGAACCACCAATAATGCAGGTGCCATGTCGGGAGGATACAAGAATAATAACAGAGGGCAAAACAACAATAGCAATGCGAACAATAACAATAATAATGGCGGAAGGAGTCGAATTCAGTATGCGAACGGACGGCCTGTTGTCCTACATTTTGTCACCACAAAATGTAGGTAACAGTACGAAACTTTTTCAAATTAGTTTCACATTTCTCTGAGTTTATTTCATTATTTAATTGGTTAGTATTGATCAAACAATCGGTACCAATTGATACAATGAATCTTTTTATTGAAGGCCTTCGTCAAGTTTTTTTTGTTTTGCTTTTTGTCGAGCCTTTGCTTGATTTTTGAAGCCTTCACAATCCGTTCTTTGCTTTTGAGTTTGTGTTTGCTTGTTTTTAGTCCTTTGGTATTGCTCATGTCATGCCTTTCGTTTTCCCCTTCGATTCGGTCTAACCTAGAGGTCAATCGGAGTTGTCAATCAAGAGATATGGTCATTTTAGTGCCTCAAAAATGGACATTTTAGGTGCAACAGCACGAATTAAAAATATAATGTTACATTTTCATTTTGACATTCACTTTTTGAAAATATAACATTTTATTCATTTTTTGTTATGTTTTAAAGTTACTTTTCATTTAAATTTATAATTAAAGTGACTATAGTGCACTTTATGTTATAATTTTAAGTTGAGTTACTTTTTAATTTTTCACTTAAAGTGACTATAGAACTATGTAGTTAATTTTTTAATTTTTTATTTTTAAATCAAATACTTATATAAATGTCACTTTAATATAATGTTTATGCATTATATTGATTAATATGATGCATAAATGTTATTTTTGACCCATATTGATGACATTTTTATAAAAATAAGTGAAATGCATAACTTAAAAGCCTAAAAGTGGACATTTTATGTGCATATGCATGTAAAAAACCATGAAAAGTGGAAACTTTTCATGCTAATGCATATGAAAACTCATTTTAAGGACTTTTTTCAAGTCATTACATCAAAAGTTTGTAAAAGTGGACCTTTTTGATGCAATGACATGAAAAATTGAGTTTTCATGCTTGTGCACGAAAAAGGTGAGATATATTTATAAAATATGTAAGTGACTCCAAAAAGTGAGATTTTTGAGACTTGCACATTTTAAAATATGTAATGGGCTTCAGAAAGTGAGATTATATCTCAAGACATATTTTAAAACATGCATTGGACTCAAAAAGGTCCTATTTTGCCTTCCAACATGTTTTAAAATATGTAATGAACATAAAAATGTCCTATTATGTGAAGAAAACATGTTCTTGCTCCAAAAACCTCCTATTTTGATCATAACTTTTGATTTTCTCCATGGATTTGAATGAAATCAGTTGCATTCATCATGTTCTAGAGAGGTGATCATTTTGCCCTCATCAAAAATCAAGTTATTGCACCCAAAAACGTGTTTGAAACTCCCAAGCTAGGGCACGTTGTTTGTATAAAACTCCATAAATCTTCAAAGTTTGATCACATTTTTGTATGGAATCAAATCATTTTGATCTTATTTGTTGATTCCATTACATTGTGATAATTATGTTGGTGTTAAAACACCAAATCATTTTTGCTTGGAGAAACACGTTTTTGCTTAAAATGCCTGAAAAATTGGAGTTTTAATCCACTTTTATGTGTTTTGAAGCCACTTTTTTGCATTTTGATCCATGTATATCCATTTGGGGAAGTCGTTTTTGCATTCACAAGTCAAAAATGATTTTAAAACATGCATTTTTTAGTCACGTTTTTGCAAAAACGGCCCAGATTTTTGAATAAAAAAGTCATATTTTTGTTCAAAAAACTCAAAAAATGCATTTCCAGCCCATACCTTTGATCAAGAGGGATTGTTTTTGAGTTTTAAATGCATGATATTGTCTTTAGAGACCATTTGTTTGGCACTTTCATGTCAAATCCGACCATTGAATGTCCATTACATACAAGTGCGGAAAAAGTCAAAAGATTGTTTGAAAATCTGGATTTAAGGGAGAATTTGTCTTAAGTCTACAAAACTTGCTATTTTGGCTCTTTCTCCTTCATTTTTGGCATTTAATCTTCATGCAAGTGGACTCTTTCTTTCTTGCTATTTAATTTGTGCTAATCTTGCTATTTCCATGCATATTTTAGCTTGAAATTGCCCATTTGTCCATATATATGCCATGGAAAGTGCATTTCGCCTTTAAAAAGGATGAAAACTCTCATTTTAACACTTTTGGAATTTCCCGAAACTCCAAATTCGAATTTGCATATTGAAGTGGTTTCCTTGTTGACATGTTTGAGTATTTTGCCAAAAGCATGTGTTTATTTTGTGTTTGTTTTTATGTTTTGCTTGTTTGCATTTCAGTTTTTTCTCCATTTGGAAGAAATTGCAAGTTCTTTCCCAAGAACTTGAGCACGTTTCACTTCACTCCACTTTCCATTTCCATGTCACAACACTTTATCTCTCACTCAATGAAATGTGATTACATGTTTTTCATCCCATTCACCATCCGCATATGCATGTAATCCCATTTTTCACTTCCGTTTTCATCCATCTTATTTTTCATTTTCATTCGCACGACACGATTACATGAAATGTCTTACGTGTAATTGCATCTAAAAAGTCCAATTTTGACTAAAAGTCACTTTTTGTAAAGTCAAAAAGATGTCATTTTCTCCTTTCCATATGCATTCACACCTCCATGAGTAAATACATGTTTCCATATCTTTCCATGCTTTTCATCTTAGCCTTCATCCGCATATGCACGTAAAGTGTATCTTTCGCTCACACTTGCATCTCATTTCACCCTCCACCTTCCGTTACATGTTGCATTTACATGTAATCCATTTTCCGTGTAGTGACATCTTGAAAGCCCAAGTCACTTTTTGAAAATCAGCAATTTCCATTTACACGCATTCCCATGCACCAAGCACTTTACTTAAAAAAAAAAAAAAAAAAAGGAGTTAAAGGTGTTGATGAAAAGTTGTTCTGAGTGTATATCCGAACACCATCAAGAAGGTTTCCAAAGTGTCAAAGACTCCAGTTTATGTTGATCTACAAAGGAGAATTCACGACAACTTGAGCAAGAAAAGATGGATCACATCAAGTTTCCACATGATAATGGAAAATTCATCAAAGACAGCGAGAGGTTGTCAAAAGACGCAACACTATGGTTATCAACGTAAATGCAATAGTACAAGGTACAGGAACTCCCAATCCTATTATCATCTAGGATTGCATCGTCAAGTACAAGTCCTTTTAGAATTGTTCTTTTCTCTTTTGTCTTCTTTCTTCTTCTTTCATGTTTGTAGTTGGAGAAGATGTATTACATGAAAAAGTGTAATTACATGTAATGCGAGTTACATGTGTATGTAAAAGATGTAATGCGAGTTGCACATGCAGTTGCATGTAACCCTTTATTTTCTGTAGTTAGACTTGGTCAAAGTTGGTTGAGTTGCTCCCACTTTTTCCTCCCCCTTTTTCTCAACTTCTTTGCCTATATAAAGGAGTGCCCTCTCATTGTAAAAATGATCCTTTGTTGTATGCAAGAAAGCTCTGCTACATTTGTGCAAGCATAACTTTCATTGTATAGTATGAATTTGAGAGAAAAGTGAAAAAAGAAGCAATTGGATTCGAAGCTTTGACTGGAAGCAATTGTGATAGAACAAATTAGAAGCTTTGACTATAATTTGTGTCTATTGTCTTGATTCATGTTATTATTGTGTGTTCAATAAAAGAGCATAGAGAGTTAAGAAACAATTGAAGCCCGAGCTTTGACCAGGAACAATTGTGAAAATCCATAGCTAGAAGCTTTGTCTGTGGCTTGTATTTTCATCTTAATTCGCAAAATAGTTAGATTGTTCTTACTTTTAGGAGTCTTTGTGCCCTAATTGTAAAACTTTTACCATATAAAAGTACGACCGGAGTTAGAGCCAAATCGGTCTGTTTTAGGTAGCTTTTGAGTTAGTGAAGATTTATCGGTATCACTGTTTCCAGCTCTTGATAGAAGTGTAGTTAGAGATTTACCTTGCCCATTATTCGTTCTACGAGTAAGTGGATCCTTTCTTGAAAGTTAAGAAGAAAGGATATTAGTAACACCCTGTTTAAGATCTCTCGACTTCTTGCTTACCTTGAGTTAATCCAAGGAATAGTGAGAAGGGGGAGCCTTCCCTTTAAGGTAAGAGAGACTCTGTCTCACACGCTATGGCTGGTCATCCTATTTTGCGACTGAATTTTTACCCAAAACTGTCGGTTGCAAAATATCCACCCAACACGGCCAATCGTTCAATGCCGAACATGTAATTTGTGGGATCATTTTGCGCGGGATTGTACAACGACAAACACACCAAAATTGTTATGCAGATGGTGTGGACCCGATGACCATGAGGATGCCAAGTGTCCAAAATCTGGAGTAAACTTGATCACTGTCAGGATGGATGAGGAAGAGGTTTTGGCAATTACGCGGACGCAAGAAAAAGTGTACTCGGACCCAGCGGAAGAAAAGAGGGAATTTGGGGAAGCGCGGGTGGAGATTGAAAAGGCATCATAGGCGGAAACATCCCAGTTGAAGGACACCACCAACACTTTGGTGAGGAATGCCGCGGAACAAAACATCGTATGATAGATTTTACAAATGGAGGTACCGGTTAAGATAAATGATTTGCTTCTTATGATGCCTTAGCTCCGATTCGCCCTCACAAATATTGTGGCAGCTTTGAGGATACTCGGAGAACAAGGTAGAGGGAAACAAATTGCTGCAGGTAGAGAAGACCAAATGTTGCTAGCCCTCACATCTAGTCGGCATCCCGTGGTTGTCGAGATGGGGATCCTCGGACATGTTCTCATAGACACAATAGTCGACAGAGGGTCGGGTGTAAATGTCTTACCCGAGGAGACCTGGAAAAAGCTGGGGTAGCCGACATTGTGGCCCCCTACATTTCAGTTGCCCACAGTGGACTAGCATGGCATTAAACCTCTGGGCGTACTCATGGCACAGTCGGTAACAATTGGCACATAGTCGTTCCTGTTGGACTTTGTAATAATCTTGTTGAAGAGAAAAGGGTATGACGCTATCCTTGGCTGCGGATGGCTTATTCAAGCCAGAGTAAGACACGATTGGAAGAACACCTTGCCACTCGAAAGTAAAGGCCGACGATTTGTTATTGATCTACACACTCAAATGGTCGGGGAAGAGGCCTTGTCATCAGATCCCGAGGGAGAGGAGGATGAAGGAAGACAACCTATGGAACCAGAGCGAGAGGGAGTCCTGCGATTGGACGAAGGATCAACAGATGACGACTTGGATTCGGTCAATAGTCTCTACCACTGGAAAATAGAGGATTACGAACTATTCAAGAGTTGCAATGTACTGACAATTGAGGAAGGTCCGAGGGAGGATGAATTCCCGAAGGAGTTCACTGAGGTAAATGAGGGGGATGCACCATTGGATGTTACACCTGCCCATACATTTAGTGAGGGGGAGACCATTAAGTATAATGAAGCTACACTACAAACCATGAATTTGGGAGATGAGGCCAATGAGTCAACTTCGAAAAAAGTGGAGCTACGGCAGAATGAATCAAAGAAGGAGATCGAGGTTATTGTGAAAACAGTGACAAAGCAAGAGCTCTTGGAGAAAATGGAGATCAATGAAACGGTGGAAAAAAATTTGAGAATGAAGAAAATGAGGGCAAGCGTAAGAAGAGTAAGAAAAGAAAGTGAGCGAACAAAGTAAAAGGAAGAGAAGTGAAGAAAATCACAGAGGAAGATAGAGAAGGGAAGAAAATACCACCGGAAGTAAAGAAGAAAACCACAGTGGAAGGACATACGAAGAAAATCACAGAGGAAGATGGAGAAGTAAAGAAAATCACACAGGGAGAAGGACAGCTGAAGACAAGGAAGGTTGATGGAAAAGTAGAGAAGAAACTAGAGGATGATCGAAGAGTGAGCAGTCTGCCAGGACAGGGGTCCCGCGGACACCTTTTTCGCGAGCTGTGTCTCCGCAGGAAGTCTTTTGTTCCCCACGGCCTGCCCTTATCTCCTGCAGACTTTTGTTGTGCGGATGGCTTTCTATTCTCCGCAGATTGCATCTTGGTGTTTGCGAGCTCATCTTGTTCATTGGCGGCTTCACTTTTTCAACCATGGCGTAGTGCAGCTTTTTCCTGTCTTCCGCGAATTCTTCTGTAGGGTGCATTGTGATTGCGGGTTGTCTTCATTCTTCCTCGATGGCATCTTCTTCCACCCTCGGTGGTATTCTTTCTTTCGCAGTTTCCTTTATTTCTTGCACACTTCTCTATCCACGGATGGCTCCCTAGTTCAGCGGGTGGCGTTGTTATGTATCTTTTGACTCCCTCGTCGTTGTGGAATGGTGAAGTGTGGAGGGAAAATTGAGTTGTATTTTTTTATTTTAAAAAAAAACAATAGAAAAGAAAGGGAAAAAAAAAGAGCAACCAACCGCGGGCACACCTCGTGGTCAGGTTGTCCCGCGGATAGTTTTCCGCGAGTGGTCCCGCGAACTGCCGCTCTGCGGGCAGGTTGTCCTGCAGACACCTGTCCGCGAACAATTTTCCGCAGGTGGTCCTGCTGGCCCGCGGACACATCCCCGCGGATGGATCTGCCAATGCTTCTTGCGGATGGCTGAGTCTTCCCGCGGAGTAACCTCGTGGGTTGTTTTGTCTACCGACAAATGTCCCCTTCCTCCATCTTTCTGCAGGCATTTTCCTCCATTGGCATACGTGGTTAACTAGGAGAGGATCTCGTTGGCGTCTTTGCCATAGGCTGCATAGTCGTTTTTTATGACATTGGAATTGTCGGCGTAGCTGGTGATTGCCTGGAGGGCGCCATTGCTTTCGGTGTCGTAGTTGGTGAAGTGGTCGCAAGGGACATTGGTTTAGAAGTTGTACAACGTGAAATCCTTCCGTGGTTGAGGTTTTATTTCAGTTGATTCCTTCTGCGGATTGTTGGTGTGCTGGTGACTTGCATTCCGTGGGAAGCCTTGAATAGTTCTGATGCATTGAATGCTCTAGTGAAGCCAGAGACCCATGTTGCGAGCTTTGTGGAATGATTCGGCAAGAAAAGAATGTTGAGCAGAGGAGCATGACCATCGATTTAGGGTCCCGCGGCTTTGCATTTTTCTTTCCCGAGGATACCTGTGGTGGCGTTCTTTTCTTCTGCCATGGAGGTTTTCTATTAAAAAAAAAAACGACGACAGATTGAAGCAATTTGAAATGAGTATCCGATGATGTCAAAGGGAAGGGAAAACATCAGCGGTTGCCAGAAAGAAGAAATCGTAAAAATAGTGTGTTCCATGCATTTTTGTGTAGGTTTTGGAGTATTAATTTGATCTTGGCAGCGAAGGGCCCCGTCCTATATCGCGACAGGGGGCGCGCCTGGGGTGCTGCCCCAGGACCCCGCCCGGGGCGTTGCCCCCTGGACCCCCAATCGTTGCGGATATCAATTGTGGAAAGTTTGACCAGTTGATGAAGACTTGGAGCTACTGCAAGCATGGAGTGTTTGTGTACCAAAGGCACTTGGAGTAGGTGTTGGACGTGAGGCTGTCATGGTGGATGCATAGAGAGCTCGGGAGGAGCTGAACATCCAGTTGGAGGCAATACAGTGACACTTGGCTCAGTGTACCCAAGAGTTGGAAACAAAGAAAGCAGCACAGGTGGCTATCAAGGTCAGCTTGACTAAGGAGACAATATTGTGTTAGCAGAGGCTACAGATGCAACGTGATTGGAGACCAGTTTGGTGCAGGCATGTAACGAATGTAAAAGTGATGTGACAGAAGCAGATTTATCTTGTTGTAGTCAGTCTGTTAATGTATTTTTTTTGTTAATTTGTTTCAGATATTTTGTAACTGTTGTCCGGAGATGACTTTTTCTTTTGGGGGGGGACGATGTTGTTGGTAGAAACTGTGTAGCCGACTTGGTTGTTGTTGGTGATTTTGTACTTTATAGCTGACGTCATCAGTAAATAGTCTGTAGCGGACATATTATGTGGCCGATGGACTCCTTCGGGAAGGTTCGGCAGAAAGTATTTATACCCCATCTGGGATCATTGTAAATCATCTTATCATATCTGATCTTATCTTATCACTAGTTATGCAATCTGTTGGCATATGTGAATAAAAGAGTACTGCTGTTCGTGTTCATAATCTGTGTGCATTTCTTAATTAACCTATGCGGTAAACATTGATCTCTCTGATAATATTGATTCTGTTACTACTCTTTGTCTTATGGATGACATGAGGTCCTGATGAGATAATTGTTTAAACTTGGTTTAGACTCAGTCGTAATGATGTAAACCTACTTTGTTTAAGGCTCTAGTATATGTATATTACTTATTCTTAGTTACCTCGGGATCACGTTTGAAGCTCATGCATTTCTTAAGATGTTTTTTTGATTCAAATTCATAAATAAATTGCCATCTCCAGATTGCTTTTGGTCTATATCGATATGCATTAGAAAGTACTTTTTGCTACTATTAATTCTTTCATTATTGTCCCTGGGATTTCAGTATTTGGTTAGTAGCTTGATGGTAAGATTTTTAAGTGAATTTTCCTTTAGTTTTATATGTTCATTAATTTATATATGTTATTGGATTATCTCTTTCTATTCATCATTAAACATGGATGCTTAGGGGGTTAAGATAGTATTGCTACTTATATTTTGTTACTCTTAGGTCTTCCTGGTTTTATTAAAATTTTAAATCAATGTTCATGGTTTGATTAATTGGAGACTATTCAAGGATGACACCAACTCCGAATTCTCCATCGGAACATTCATGTGTTGTCCATATATGATATCTAACCATTTTATGTTATTAGCAGGGAGGTTAGTTTTTTGCTTGATTGTTTGTCTCTTAGCAGGCTAACTTGATCCTGGTCATATACCATTTGGTAGCCGCTTCTGAAGATTGGATGCAATTGTTATTATTAGAGGCTTGTCTCTTTATTGATTGTAATTTAATTGTAATTTTAATTAGGACATCAATTCACTGGGGTATGCCCCTTTTAATTTTGTAATAATATAGGACATCTGTCCCAGGCAAGAGTGGAGGTTTTCTTCTTCGTTCTTTCTTACCAATGCCCGTTTGAATGGAGAAAGCTATTGTAACTTATTATTTCACTAATAAAATTTATCATGGCCTTGGCCATTTACCGATAAAAAAAAAAAAATTGAGCTAGACAACTCCGATTTCAACCTAAGTTAGCTCAACACGAGAAGAAATCCAAGGGATATTCACCCAAGGTAAAACGAAGACTAAAAACTATTCACAACACAATGAAAAACGAAGAAAAGACACAAAAGTTTACCAAAAATCGAGCATTTGCAGTAAGAGAAAAAAACTTTTACTAGCGAACAACTAGGGATTTAACTCACTGGAAACCTTCAAAAAGAATTCATAGATACGATCACATAGAGTACAATCCATGGATAACGAATTGTTTCATGGCACCTTATCGACACATTAAAACAAAGAGGATGTGCCTATGAATCCATAAGAAAATTGCGTAGGGTTGCCCCAATTTTGTGAAGCCAAAATTAAGGACAACACCAACATTTCGAGAATTTCTGATTTATTTGAGTTTTAAGCTTTTCTAATTATTTTGTGTTTTTTTGAGCCTTTTTATTTTATTATTGTATTTTTGAGAGAACACAGATTTGCAATGCTTAAACTTAAATAAAAACACTTACTACTAAACTAAATACCCAAACTAGTTGAATGCTGATAAATCTTGATTTAATCAATTCCTTCAAAGATACACAGAGAACTGTACCGAGATTACTTTGGTGAGATATATTGACAACATGTTTGAATGGATTCATTCTTTAAACTCAGTGACTGCTGGTAGTAGTAGCAGATTTGTAGTAGCTGCCAGATTATTTATTGATTTTTTTTGTTGTTTTCTGACTTGTTTGTGTAATCAATCTAGAGGTACTATATTAATTGTTGATGATGTAAGGTTGAGTTGAGGACTGCCTGGAAGCTCAAACACCCTGATTTTATCACTGCCAATAACTCCAATATAACTCGCTCTGATACAGCAGGAGGTTATTCTTATAAATTTTTCCTAACCATTCTGAGACCGCTATGTTCAGCCAAGATCTGGTAATAATTAAGCTAGAAGTAAGGCTGACCATAGTTCAAAATCTCGTTCTCTGTCATTATCAGTGAAGCAAAAAAAACAGTTCTCGACAAATATCAAAGATAAATTGGTAACTTCTTGGGAAACTATCGGGAATTTTAAAAATGACTTAAATTAATTAGAAATGCATTTTTTCACAAAATTCAATAAGGAGAGGCATCTAATGAGTCAGTAAATGTGTAAACAAACCAAACAAGTTGATATATATATATATATATATGCAATATGTAACAAAATCACACTTGCAATCAATTTACAAGGATGCCAAAGATTTTATCTCCACCAAAACCCTTCTCTTCTCCTCCAAACACTCAAAATTGCAAAACAAACAATGACTAGGTAAGTAGCTAAGGTGTCCCAGTTTTACTAGTGGTGCCTGTGAGAAGTAGTTAAGTCACAAGAAGTTTTCGATTTATCGTAGAGAAGTGGCCAACCTCTGGCCAAGAATTTAAGGTCTTCTCAACATCAATTTCTCGAGAGAAAACTTTAAGTTTTCTCATTTTGCAAAAATTATTGCGAGAAGCGGCGATATCTGCCACTTCTTGGAGAGATTTTAATCTATGAGGCTGACTGCTAATATGTACCTTTCATTCCTCAAACCCCTCCAATCAGATCTGTCATTTACTGATTTGATTTTTTACCCTATACAAATCTGATCCAATGATTTTCTTCCCTTCCAAATGAAATCTATCTAATCTATGCAACTGGAAAACCCTTGGATGTTGTTTCACACCTGCAAGTCCTCAAACTTCTGAGAGTTATTGTTCTTAGAAGCTGAAAATGGATGAAAACCCTTCACAAAGGTCCTCAATAATGCTGGTCTAAAAGATGACTTCTGGATGCCAAAACAACCTCTAAAACTTCATTTTATGCTTTTTTATTTTTCCCTCTAAGAATAAATTTGAATTAGGGATTTTAATTCACCCTTTCAAACATAAAATAATGTTTTATTTTATTTTAATTCCCCCTCCTAGGAATTCAATTTCATGAGGGGGTCATTATTCACTACAAACTTGGCCCCCTTTGAAGTTATATACTTAATTTTATTGCCTAGGGACTTGGGTCAAATATTATAATACATTATTATATTCTAAGTGATTATAATTATCACTTTAATATTATTTTATTTAACCAAACATGAGAGTTTATTAAATTATTTCTCAATTTAATAATAGCCTGCTCATCTGGACTCCATTTCCTGTTCTGTATGATGCTCCTTATCCACTGATGTTGTCTAACCATGGCAAGCTAACTGGAAGTTGTCCTACAATATAGGAACTATACTAAATTTAGGAGCTGCATCAGAAGTGTCCAAGATGATCCTAGAGGTCCTCTTGTGTGTCCCAACTCCTTGCTGACTCCTAGTTTGTCTCTAAGGGATCCCTCCTAAAATCTAGGAGACTATCCAAAACTGGTCAAACTGGCTCTCCAAGCCTTGAGAAGTCCTCACAAGCCCCTGAAAGAGTTCCCTACCCGTATCAGTGGCCTACGAGACCCCACTAATAGGCCAATCCTGCTAGCTGGTACTAACACTAAGGCAGGCATAAAAATGGGGACATCACACATTCGTATTTAATCATTAGATTAAATCATTTATACAAATATATTGGAATAGTATATCATATCATCCATCAAGATGTTTTATAAAACTATTCTATAAATATTTATATATTATATATATTCGTTAGAAATATTATATTATATTATGATATCTATTAACATTGATTAATATAATTAACACCGATTTAAATCATTCACTAATATATTCACTTATATATGAAATTAAACAAAGAATTAATTCGAGCAATATATGAACAATTTTTATGTGCACTAAAAATATATTTACATGTACCAATTACGGCTCATGACAAATTTTTTTATCCCACTATTACTGATCATTATCTATTTGAATGATTAGTTATAATGTCTGTGTGGTTCTGGACCAAATTGATATAGATATTGTAATTGTAACTCTTAGTAAATCTGGAAGGTCATATAGCATTGGCCATTGCATTCTAATTGGTTGTGTGGCTTGTTGCTAGCAAACATAACAGAATTTATAATTACAATACTGTAATCACAACCCTGTCCATTTTCAGATATTGGTGATCAGAAAGTGTAAGGATTTGTGCATTGACATGGAAAATTGGTCAAGTTTTTAAATATTCTACTTTATGATATTTAAGTCACATTTGAATAGAATTAGAGTATAGGGGTACCCCTAAAGACATACGCAACTCAGCTACAACTAAAAGTGACACCGAACTTTAAGGGTGGAGTGGATCCACTTGAAATTTTTTTAGGATATAAATCTACCTCCAACTGAGTTTCTTTAGAAGGGATGTTCATCCAAATGAACAACTACACCACTCCATGTAAGTTTGCGTATAGGTTTGTCTTAGAATACTGATATAACCAAACTAGTGCCTAATATGATCTCTTCTAATTTCAAAATCTGGTCCAATAACAAGATTTAGTTTCATCTATTTTACATAAGCTTTTGATTGAAGAGTGTCCATAAATGAGTTCTTTAAACTTTCTCATAGAAGCTTTCAGACCTAGCATCAATTTTTTTACATGTGGACCACTGATCATTTTCAAACAATTTAAGATTATACATGATTTATGATGAGTTGTAGTATCATTGATTGTTTAACGGATTTCTCCATCAACTTATGTGAAGTACTCTTACTTCATTAACTGCATGTTTTCGGGTAGAGTTGGATTCTTTAAATATTACGAATCAGGTCCAAAGTCATGATACATTAAATATCTTCCACATCTTATATATAGATTTACAGTTTATTTCAAGCGTTAGTGGCCTAGTTATGATTTACAAAATTTGTAAATATTGTTTTCAATTTGATCAATATACGGACATACACATATATCATTGATTATATGGTTGCAAGATAAAAGAAAGAATGAATAACGGTTTCTCACTGGCTATTCTATTTAATGTCAAGGTCACTAGTTTTCCCATCATATTATACATGTAATTGAAAAACAAAATCATCTTTCTTACGTTTAATTGGGTATAAATATGTCTGCAAATCAAATTGTTTATATTTAACTACGAGAATCAATTTTGCGATTTCTAATTTCTATTTATGATATTAAAAGAAGATAAAATTTGTATATTTCTGAAATTTTACACTATTCTCCAATGAAAATAATTTACTTACTTTTAGAGGACGACCAAGTTCATATCCAATTGCCTGCAAAATTTTGTACAATAAAAATAGAAATTTTAAATCAACTAGACTATACCAAATAATTGACTAGTTTGAATAAATAGTAAACTATTATTGACACTTAAATGTGATTATTCTAAAGAAAAAAATATTCTTAAGTTAGAAAAGGTAGGATTGTGGGTGGTAAAAGTAAAATTGTCCAATAGGTTTAAGCATGTTATTCAGTCTATGATTAATATGGAAAGTTCATCCTTTTTTTATTCCTAAGGTTTTATTATCTCTTTTAAGACCACTAAAACTGGACAAAAATATTGTGTGAAACCTCATTTCAAAATGTAAGTGGAAAGTCCAACAAATCTAGAAGTACATTACACAATAAATTATAGATGATATATATAGTTATTCACATTATATATTGCATGAATGAAATAACTATCAACCCATTTTTTGCCTCAACTATAAGCACAAGACTGTAACCAACTTGTCTTGGAAGCAATTATTTTGGATTTCCCAAATCAAAGCATAATGACAACCTTCTATGCGCTAAATCAGTCACCACCAATTTAATGCAAACAAGATTTTAGAAGGAATAACAACTTTAATATAGGATGACACATGATTTCATGGTCTAAACAACTAAGTTGCATGAAAAGTTACCAGTTAGGGTAGGTTCCCATGCAACTGCTTAACTTATTTTGCCTAGCAGCCACTGTTAATCTTTAAAAAAGAAATGTGTAATATTCAAAGGTTCTGCTTATTTTTTTAGTAGACATTCAAAATTTTAATTAATACTATATTTTTGGATAATTCGATAGTTGGATATTTATTTTAAAAAATTACTTTTACATTTGTAATGTCCCCGATTTTGGCAGGTCAACATAGTGGATGGAGTTAGCTCATCATAGCAACCCTCATGAGCTGACATGGTGTTTTGGGGATCTTAGTTGTGGAGTTACTATTTTTAGTAAGTCTATTTTTGGCAGTTGCTATTTTTGGCAGTGTAGTGGGTGGCTTCAGTAGTTGGTCATCTCCTGCAGTTAATAAAGTAATAATTGCATGAGCTCTTATTTTTATTAATCATTGAGTTGCATTATTATAATAATGTTTATTTTATTATAATAATGACTTTAAGAGATGTTTCTAAAAAGCGAGTTGGAAAGTTTCTAGTGTTGAGTTCTTTTGGGGAACTTCCACAATTTCTGAAGTGGAGTTTTGAGGAAACTCTAGCCAACAAAAAGCTTATAAATAAGAGCTCATTTGTTGGGAAAGGCACGCTTGATTATACATTTGATTTTGTGCTTTTGTGGCTTCTTCCTGGGTTCTTAACTATATGCCCTTGCTGATATATAAGGGTTAAAAATTTTGAGAATTGCACTTGCAATTTAGCTACTGAGGTATAGCTAAGATTGCCTAACTTCTCTACTGTTCATCACTATATCTGAGAAGTGTATTTATTCTACTGCTGAAGTATAGTGGATTTGTCGTATTTCTCCAACTGTGATTACTATGGCTACAGAGATTATTTATGAAGGGAATCGATTGTAATGTGTACAATTTGGCATTCGATTTAATAATTGATTAAAGGTATTGGAGGCTGCCGTTTTTCATTATTGGGCTGCGTTTGAGATATCAGCTAGATGCCAAGTTGGGAGGTGAAGGTAGCTAGCCATAACCTGCAATTAGGAGCAATATAGGATTAAGATCAGACTGTCTTTAGCTTGCGTTGGGAGTTGTGGGATGGTTGAGTGCTGTTTGGGGCACAACTTCTACTAGCCGTGGACCATAGCAATGCTGGTGATGTGCATCAGCTGTGGCCTGTACTTTGTCGTGGTTTTGGCACATTAACAGTCCAAATTGAGAGCTGGCCAAGTTCAATAAATGAAATTAGGTTCATTTGATATTGTCTTTCTTTGTTTGTGTAAACAAATAAATAAGATTGTTGCATACTTCAATGGGAATTCTGAATATTATGTTATTTCCTTCAAAAGAAATTTTTATATAATTAAAATCTTTGGGGAAATTGAAACATTTATACAAAAGACAAGGATTACAATTTAGTGATCCCAATAGAAGCCAGTTGGGGTTTTTACAGTGGTATCAGAGTGGTTTCCTGCCAACCTGCAAGAATTGGGCTCAGTTTGATCAGTGCCTTATTTTGGAGATTTCGTTTTCAGCATTATGGATGGTGACAGGAGGTTTGGTATTCATTATTCCCATAGAGGGTGTACTTCTTTGCCTAGGGATGGAGAATATGAGATCCGGGGTATTGTGAAATAGTTGGATGTGCTGGTGAATGAGCTGAATCAAAATCACAAAAGGATGACCAAACTGATTTCAAATTCAAGATTTGAGCAGAGCATGATATCACTTTTTCGAAGAGCGAAATGTGATGATATTGTTACAGCTACAAATGTGCGGTACATTTCTTATGAGACACCAAATGAGAAGGGCATAGTTGTGGTGGAGTGTGATGAAAATTCATGTCGGTTTGAGTCAGATGATGCAGTTGTTGGCATGAGTTCCTAGGATCATGCATTTGATAGCGATGCAGTGATAGAGGGAGTAGAAGGATGCAATAATATAGCCATATCCACAACTACTTCTATGTCAGTTAAGCCATTTGTTGAGGAGTCTAGCGATATGCATGCAGTTGTTGATGTGTGTTCTAGTGATAGTGTACATGTCATTGATGATGAGGTGAGTAATGTTGAGGCAAAGCTAGATCAGCACTATGGTGAGGTTCACTTCGTGGACAATTCTATGTTTGACATGGATGCAACATTGTCTTATGACAATCCGCTGTTTGAGGTTGAGGTTGATCACTCACCTGAGTGGAGTTGGACTCTATTTTCACCATTTGTAAATTCGGTTCAATTTTTTGTTGCTGTTGTTGGTGATGTTCCTACGTCCACAGATTTTGACGTGGCTACACCTATTGTTGATACAATTGGCATGAGTGCATATGGTTCTCCTGTAGCTACGTCTTTTCTTGGGTTTGTTGGAGATGATCAGGATTCCACTTAGTATATATTATGTTGGTGGTGACCAAGAAGAAGAGTATGCTGAGATTTCTTGTGGAGTTGTCTTCTAGTGATGCTCTGACTTTTACACTATCAACATAGGTACTGGGTGCTACATTGCAGGTGATGTTGATGGTCTTGATGATGTTAGTTTGCAATTGGTTCAATGTCAATAGGGATGTCATGCACTTCTTCATTTGGGATCCAGGTGGAGGTTGAAATTCACTATATTGCCGGATTGCTTGAGGACAAGCAATCTTGGGAGGGGAGGACTGTAATGTCCCCGATTTTGGCAGGCCAACACAATGGATGGAGTTAGCTCATCATAGCGACCCTCGTGAGCTGACATGGTGTTTTGGGGGTCTTAGTTGTAGACTTACTATTTTTAGTAAGTCTATTTTTGGCAGTGCAGTGGGTGGCTTCAATAGTTGGTCGTCACTTGCAGTTAATAAAGTAATAATTGCATGAGCTCTTATTTTTTTAATCATTGAGTTGCATTTGATAATAATGTTTATATTTTTATAATAATGACTTTAAGAGATGTTTCTAACAAGCGAGTTGGAAAGTTTCTAGTGTTGAGTTCTTTTGGGAAACTTCCACAATTTCTGAAGTGGAGTTTTAAGGAAACTTTAGCCAACAAAAAGCTTATAAATAAGAGCTCATTTATTGGGAAAGGCATGCTTGATTATACATTTGATTTTGTGGCTTTGTGGCTTCTTCCTGGGTTCTTAACTGTATGTCCTTGCTGATATATAAGGGCTAGAAATTTTGAGAATTGCACTTGCAATTTAGCTGCTGAGGTATAGCTAAGATTGCCTAACTTCTCTACTGTTCATCACTATATTTGAGAAGTGTATTTATTCCACTGCTGAAGTATAGTGGATTTGTCATATTTCTCCAACTGTGATCACTATAGCTACGGAGATTATTTATGAAGGGAATTGATTGTAATGTATACAATCTCGCAAACGATTTAATAATTGATTGAAGGAATTGGAGGCTGCCTTTTTTCATTATTGGGCTGCGTTTGAGATATCAGCTAGACGCCAAGTTGGGAGGTGAAGGTAGCTGGCCATAACTTGCAAGTAGGAGCAATACGGGATTAAGATCAGACTGCCTTTAGCTTGCGTTGGGAGTTGTGGGATGGTTGAGTGCTGTTTGGGGCACAACTTCTGCTAGCCATGGATCATAGCAATGCTAGTGATGTGCATTAGCTGCA
This sequence comes from Cupressus sempervirens, assembly GCA_028749045.1. Lineage (NCBI taxonomy): Eukaryota > Viridiplantae > Streptophyta > Pinopsida > Cupressales > Cupressaceae > Cupressus > Cupressus sempervirens. The sequence goes on from CM053785.1 coordinate 363,915,971, forward strand.
GCCTGTACTTTGTCGTGGTTTTGGCACATTGATAGTCCAAATTGAGAGCCGGCCAAGTTCAATAAATGAAATCAGGTTCATTTGATATTGTCTTTCTTGGTTTGTGTAAACAAATAAATAAGATTATTGCATACTTCAATGGGAATTCTGAATATTATGTTATTTCCTTCAAAAGCAATTTTTATATAATTAAAATCTTTGGGGAAATTGAAACATTTATACAAAAGACAAAGATTACAATTCAGTGATCCAAATAGAAGCCAGTTGGGGTTTTTACAACATCTTATATCAGATCATTATCAGATCAGTAATAGATATCCTAAACTTCTATCTTGATTTTGTAACTAGAATTTCATACCAAAATGTTTGGCTATACTTTAGGCCAGTGGACTGTACAATTACAAACAAAAAGGGACATTACATAGTACCAAACACCAAAAACCAAGATACTAATTGTAGATGAATAGAGTAAACCACACCATGCGTAATAGGGTTTTCCACATTTCTTTGCATGGGTGCTTCATCCTAGACAGCCTACAAGCTTAGGACTGCCAAAGTTTGTTGACAAGTGGTTTCCCCCTACTGTGAGCTTCATCCCTGTTGCATGAGCTGCACGTGCAATGGCTGGGCAAACACTCTTGCATTTTTGGTGTGTCACACCCTTCGTTGTTTCCTCCGCATCCCTCTTGTCATAGCTCACCAATCTTTGTTTGGTAGGTAAGGGGAGTCTAGATCAAACTAGCACCCAAAGTTCCCTTCAAATACCCAAAAATCCTCTTTCCGCTTGTAATCCTTTGGCCACTCCACCGTTGGAGGTGGAAGAAAGGAGAGATGCCTATCTATGGCCTCCAACCTGGTCATTAGAGTCTCCAATTCCATCGTTATAATGAGACAAAATTTCCTAGTAACCCTTTCATAGTTCTGCTTCAACCCCATATAGTATTGTTGCGCCACATGGATCATATTGTGAGCATCAACATTGTCCAACATGTCATAAATTTCACCCAGATATTTATGCTCAAAAACCTTTTCACAGAGATTTTTGGCTTTCACTCTTGAGACTTCTCTAGTTAGAGCAAAGGCCAAAAACATGGTTGTGATATTCGCGTTGATTTGTAAGTCTGGTAAGTCCATAAGCACTCTCATTCAAGAACCTTCTTAACAACATTAAGGATAAGTCAGTGCTTAATTAAAAGCATTTGCAACAAGCGCTTATCCATCACCTCTCCTAAAAAAGTCACTGTGCTCCTCGTGGATTCCAAGCGAATAGGAGTGTCCATTTTCGCCATGTGTTATTCTGTCCAATCACCAACTTTGTGACTCACAAACCCAAAGACACCTTAAATAAGAGTGCTTAACACCTATCATAACTTCTCCAAATCTCACCCAAGTCCTACCACACATACATTCCACTAACATGAGCCTTATCAATGATTTCGCATGCAGCGAGTCTTTTCAAAATCATCTAGCTAATGCCACCTGACACAAGTCACTTTGTCCTATAGTTTTGAACCCTCCACACATAGTACCATCCTCGTCAATATCGAAAGTCATTTGGAATATTGTGCAAGGCCTTCCAAGCATTGTTAGTTTTTCAAAGGAGCATAACTCATCATAAATAGGCATCCATTTGTCATACACATGGCACGTTGGGCACGTTCACTACCCCATACTCCAATTATCCACCAACATCGTAGAAGTAAGAGGCAAAATTAATCTATCCTAAATTTATGTACACATTGTTCATGATGGCTTCTCACTAACATCATTTCAGACATCCTTCATCATGTGAAATTGTATTAAAACTAATTATGGAGTTATGCAAATAAAAATGTGATCTATATTGCATCCATAGTGTAATTTGTGGAGTACCTTACACTAATGGCTTAGTCTTTGACTTTGATCAAACTTCAGAAATGACACTTTTGGTAAGTTTGTGCACCACAAAGTTGTTTGAAGTCTTTTGTTTTATTGTAGATTTCTTGATCTGCTTGACCTAATGATTTAGCTTCCAATCAGAAGTGGATCCCTACCTTATTCCATTCACAATGATCTTGGAACTCCCTTCCATATGGATTTTCTTGGCCCCTAGTTGTAGGTCCATCTTCAACCCCAGTGTCGCAGCCCTGAACTTTGCACTGTTGTTTGTATCTTGTCCAATGAATTCCTTGTGCTCAGTGATATTAGCCCTGGCATCATCCTTAATGATGATTCCTATTTCGCTAGGCCTAGGGTTGCCTCACACTGCATCATCAAAGTTCACCTTGACCCGTCCAATTTCTAGTGCATCTCAGATTGTGTTAGCATAGGCAATGGATTTGTTGACTGCATCTGATATGCCAGTCATAGTAGGAAGAATGGGTCCTTTGAAGATTTTTGTTAAGTTGTCATCCGATAGAGTTAATTTTAGATTGAACTAAAGCGGTTTTTGTTTATCTCTGCACTTGACTTCATTCCACCATTCCTTGATAAGTTGATACATATACTTATCCCTCAATCACATGATCTCAAAATGGAAAAGAGATCCCCGTTTGGGTGTCTCATTGTTGGAGGTTGAATTGGATAATGATCCAGCCCAATGTATGAGAGTATTGAAGATTCAAATAAGTCTTGATTCGCAGTCCACTCACCAAAAAGGAAGAACTAATCCATTTTTTTCACTATACATGTAAAGCCTTTTCATTTATTAGTCCAAGTGAATTTACTATTTTTAGCAATTCTTGGAAATCTAGTTGGATCCTAGTTGTATTTTGCATACCTCATTTTTCAAAATTGTCCAATGTGGCATTAAAATCACCCCCAGAATTGTTGGAAAACTAGGGTTCAAACTCAGCCAATCTTTAATTTCTCTCCAAAGGATTCCTTTAGCAAGCATGGCTATGGGACCATACACATTAACAATGTAGAATTCCATGTTCTTGTTCAGATCTCTACATTTGACTAACACCTACTGTTGGTTCTTTTTGTGGACGGAGAAAAATACAGTCAATGGACTCTACATTATTCCAATTTTTCCATATGCATCAATTACTTCCAAAAAAAGACCTTCCACTTTCTACATACTTTCATGTGCTTGTTACCTTCCTCCATCTCCCACTTAGTTTCTTGCAATAATATTATGTCTACTCCACTCTGGTCAATCTGGCACTTGATTAGTGTCCTTCCCATTCGTAAGTTTTCTTTGGCCTTTGGCACTGAATTGCATGTTAAGTTTTGGGATATGGAAAAAAATTAGTGGAGACATGTAGCATTTATTTCCAGCCCCTCCTTTTTTCTACTACTCATTTTCAAATAAAATATAGTAGCTTCTCTATTAAAATAAATAAAGACTTCAAATTATTGTTTTCTCACAATTAGAGATATGCATGGGAACACTTTGCCTAGTTAATTTAGAAAAAAATGCACTTAAGAAGACACATGGGGAGATGGGGTTAGAAAGACAAACAACACGTTTGATTTATGGTTGCCTACCTTGGATTTGCACCTGAGGCGCATTTGACCATTGCATTGCACTGTAGGAGATTTTCAGCAATTGGGCAAATGAGCACTGTAGGGGTATCATTATAGGAGGGATTTTAACACTTAGGCAATTAAGGACTGTAGGAAGATTTTTAATGCTTAAACAATTAAGCAATGCAGGAGGATTTCAAGCACTTAGACGAATTTTTGTTTGTCTACCTTGGATTTGTGCCCAAGGCACATTTGAGCATTGCATTGCAGGAGATTTTCAGCACTACAAAGGGTATTAGCAGTTAGACTGATTTATCCAAGTGTGCCCTATACTTGGATTTGTGCCTAAGGCACACTTGAGTACTCCACTTGTAACATCCGGTTTTCCCGGGTATAAATTATCATCTAACATACTCAAAGAATACAGTTATTACTTCGTTTCATAGAAAGACAGCTATATCATTCATGTTCATGTGAATAAGATTTACTGTTAAAATCAGTTAGACAAAATTTCTTTACTAAAAACTTGAAATACCATCAAATGAAATTACTGCAAAAATTGGAAACCACATACCTCAAAAAAATGAGATCGAAATCAAACTAGGGATGCTTCTACAACCACTTGGGTTAGTCCACAATACTCTATAAAAATTTCACCTATCAACTGTCATCTAAAAACTGCTATCTCAAAATCAAATGATGATTACAGTTAAATACCACTATTTTTAAAATTAGGGCATCACATACCACAGTATCAATTAGGGCATTGTTTACCATTGGTCCATTTTGGGCTTTTGATACTGATATATCACTTAGGGCTTCCGCTATCACGGATTCAATTAGGGCTTCCAATACCATGGATTCAATTAGGGCTTCCAATACCGTTGGATTCAATTAGGGCTTCCGATACCGCTGTATCATTTTAGGTTTCTAGCTATCACTCAATCAATTAGGGCTTCAGATTCTTTTCCTTCCGGTTACTTAACTATGACAGTATCTCAAGATTAGAAATATACTCATATTCGATATTCATATAAATGAAAAGCAATCCATGAATCTATCTCTTATATCTAGATGTAAATAATAGTAACAATGAAATAACTCAATTTAATCTTACCTCCTCATAAATAAAAGTGATATTACCCATTTCCATTAAACAATTGATTGCCTAGCTTATCTCTGTCTATCTCATGACTGACATCTTAGGGAGAGGTGAAACATTGTCAAGGGCTTAACCACCCAACCTCGGACCACAACTTATCCCCGCACGATCTCTAAGAGAAAGGCCCTCCCTACTCGGAATAGACAGGGGACATCTTGCCATCCACTGGGCTTCCTGGTAATTAACTCACCATACAACTTGGCAGCAGGAGATCACAATAACAGGAATATGCATAAGCTATTAATTAATTCATATTAAAAATGATAAACGTTGTTTTGTCAATTTGGTACTGATTCATATTGTTGATGATTCATTTCTCTCACCTCATCACCCATCTTCTTGGCTACATAGCTGGGTGAGTCCCAGATATTCGAAATTCTTAGAGCAGACGACTCTCTCAATTATTCATGGAGATCCAACATTTCACACTCTGTGATTACATAATTATGTTCTTAAAAGGTTTCAAAATTGAATGTTTAATTAATTGATTTCTCTTCCGTATTCTTGCAGATTAACTCCACCTCTTCACCATTTCATGGCTTCCCTGCCGGTGAATTCCTTGGTGTTAATAATATTCTGGATTTTCTCAGAAAATTGTGATAGCATGTATATTGATGTTGATTCATTTAAACAATCAGGTTTTTGAACACTACTATTTGAATTCATAAATGATGTTTAAATACAAGGATAATTGATGAAGATCTTCAATAAACTCTATATAATGCAGGGGACCAACAACAAGATATTATAAATTAATTTCAATCTAACAATGCATAGCTGGCTATGGTCAGGTTTCCAAATCAGGGAAAAGAAGAAGTTATGTATATAAAAACATATTTGCATTATTCTCAACTCTACCAATATGTAGCCGGAAGCAATCAAAGAAGGAAGAAACTACGAAACACAAATGCATATGTTATATTTCTTGTAGCCAACTACAGTCAGACATACTACTTAGTAAGGAAGAAACTATGAATTATGAATGCTTATATTGTATTTCTTTCAGCCCTAGCAATGTGTAGCCTACTGCTATAGAGAATCGAATATAACTTGCAATCTATTGTTATGGAATTTGAAAGCTAAAAGAAGAGGTCTGATAACAAGGAACATGAAGTATGCATCAAACCCATACTGTAGCCTTGAGATAAATCTGGAAAAGAAGGAATCTTGTGAATCCAATTGGCTGTTATAAAATGATGTTGATATGGCATACATGACCTGATGAAGTGCGGAGCTGTCTGAAACTTATAATTTGATTGGAAATCGGTTTCCTTCTAGTTGCTTGAAGATGTCATTTTCAGCACATATACCTCTAATCCCCAGCCAGGAATACCTGCACGGAAAAGGGTAAAATAGCTCTGATTGAATCAATGTTAAAATTGATATTTGCAGGAGTATCGATGAAAGTAAAAATTGGCAATGAGAATGGAATTTGGCATTAGAGTCAAGGAGAATTGAAATCAACAGCAGAGAGAATCCGGAAATGTAAAAAGAAGGTATCCGACTCCTCTCACGGCTTCCTCATAAAAAGAATAAAATTGTGACTTCTTGGCTCCCTCCATTAAAAAGATTATATGCCCATTCAAATTCTAAGTATAAAATCGATTGAAAAAGAGAGAAAAGAATATAAAAGGTTGGAAGAGAAGTTGGAAAGATTATAAGACCATTCGAATTGCCAAATATTAAATTGATTTATCTTGTCAAGTGTTATCGTTTAAAAGCAAAGAATACTAAATTGGAAGAACAGAGTTGAAAGGTTGTAATTTGAAAATTATAATAATTCAAATATTATTATAATTCGAATATTATTAAAATCTTAAATGTACTTATAAACATCACTTTATTAAATTATTAAATTTTAATGATGCCAAATCATTTTTATATTATATGCACGCTTATAAATATTTATTTAAATAATATGATGAAAGATAAATTAAAATCCTTTAAGATACATTTTATATTTTAACTCAATTATTTTAATTAAATTATTTATTAAATAACTCATGCGGGTCCCGCAGATGTATTCCATTCCAAGTCGCTAGGTCCTCTACCCATCTGCTCAATAATGGTGATGCTCCTATGCCTAATTGCTTTTTGACAATGTTCCCCCCCATCGACATGTTCCCTGCAAGAAAATTCCCCTCAGTTAAATTATATTATCATAATGAATTATTTAATCTTAATTAATCATAACGGTTAATCATCTTCTCAATTCCATGAGTTTGTGATTAACAATCAACTAACATGTCATCTTCACTTGAAATCATAACAACTAACTATCTTACCACCATATTACGACAAATCAAATTGCCAATTGACTTCATGTGAACCTCAATGGCTATATTTCAAATTAGGTAAAAAATTGGGATGTAATACCATTGCAGGGTATTTTCAACACTTAGACAAATAAGCACTACAAAAGGGATTTTATGTAATGTACCCCCTGGTCCTATAAAATTTGGGGCTAATATATATTGTCCTTCATATACATGTTGATTTAGTATGATGGCTAAAACCAAAAATTTATATAAATTCATTGATACATATGATTCATTTCTTCTTTCCAAAGAGAAAGTATCAAATAGACATTTATCTTTTATTACTTTCATATGAATGGATAATAATTTATGATCAGGTTTCAATTATCCAAAGCCACTCTATATTTATGTATCCATACATAATAATTCTATATCATTCATCCCTAATCCTTTCCATAATATTTGTTACATCCCAAATTTTGACCTAGTTTTAAAATTGCTCATAGCTGTTGGATTTAACAGATTTTTCTTTCATGATCATGTGAAGTAGGTAGTTATTTATATCTATTGTATTAACTGGTAATGAAGATGGCCGTTAAGCATTATTTTCTATATGATGTTAGCAGATGCTTTATTTTGAAATTATGTTTAATAATTTAAAGTCTTTTAAATGTTTATATGAAATTATTATAGAATTGTTATTATGGGAGAAGTGTTTTCATGGGTGATTGCAGGAGAAGATGAAGTGGGGGAAGCATTGCTAAACAGGATCAGAATGGGATGCTCGCTTAGTTCAGTCATCAAAATTGGCAGGTATGACCTTAAACTTCTTTGGTAAGGATTCGATGACTTGAACACAAGATACATTTGTGGGACCCACATGAGCCATTAAATAAATAATCTAAGAAAACATAAAATAATCTATTTAAAATATAAAACGTACCTCAGAATTTTAAATGATCTTTCATCATATTATTATAATATATATGTATATACGTACATATAGATATAAAAATAGAATGACACCATTATATTATAATAACTTAATAAAATGATGTCACCGCATTGATATATTTACGTGAACGTATGTAAATATATATTATAACAATAAATCGAATTATAATTTTTCCAACTTTTTCTTCCATCCTTTTATTTCTTTTTTCTTTTGAATGTAACCGATTTAACACTTGGCAAATTAATTGACAAATGATCCTTAAGTTTGCAAAAGCCAAGAAGTTAGGACCGCTCTCCTTTTTTGAGCCATGTGCGTAGAAGGCAGATATCATATATTCACACCCGACTTCCTGTTTGCTGCGATTTACATTTTTTCCAATATTTTCTTCTGCCTTCCACACTCCCATTTTTCTTACTTCTTGTGACGAATTCCCTACAATATCATTTTTTAAAGCTTTGTTTAAACAACCCATTTTGTACACCCTACCGTACAAGTATTTTTGCTGAGGATAGAAGTTCATATTCACTGTGGTGCCATCTTCAAGCAACTGGGGGGAAACTGATTTTAAATCCATTTGAAAGTTTTCAAACAACTCCGAATTCATATTAGGTCATGAGTTATCATTTCAGATTTGATATTCCAATGTTTTTAATTCAATTTCTATAGCAGTTGGCTAGGTTTAGAAACTCCCTTCTTGTCCATGATCATGTTATAAGCTTGCTGAATAATTCATGTTATTATAATGATTTTCTTCTTAACTTCCATAGTTTCCAGAATCATCATAAATAAAGTTGAATAGTATCTCTTAAAGAAGAGTTTCTAAGTGTAATAAAACCTGGATGAATGATACTGATCTCAAGAACATGTTTTATTTTGTCACAAATCACGATAAAATATACAATCAATGAATCATTTTAGAAAATAAGCCAAGAGTAGAATGCTCGTAATTTTCCAAACACTTGGGATACACCAGCAATGTAGCCATGAATTGGTGAAGAGGTGCAAAGAGTGGATTGCTCATAATCTTCCAAAAACACTTGGGATTCACTGGTTGTGTAGCCATGAATGGTGAAGAGGTGGAATAAATCTGCAAGAAAGCAGAAGAGAAAGCAGACATGAATAAATAAAATAAAATATACTTAATAGCTCATGCTCATCTCTGTAATGAAATCTGTTGTCAAGACGAGCAGTGGTGATCGGGTCAATGAACCTGTCTGAAATCCTTGGCCAAGGTAGTTTAAAGGCATGGTTGCTATCTAATGATCACTTGATGTCAGTGGTGTCAGTTATGCAAACATGTCTGTTTCATAACTGTGTGGACATTCTAAACACCAGGATGCTTAGGTGGCTAGACTAAAGAACATCCCAAGCCCGATCTCGAGGTAGGGAGGGTCTTTCTAATTCAATAGAATGTGTGGAGATAAGTATGGTCCAAGGTTGGGACGTTAAGCCTACGCCAATGCTTTTCCTCTCACCAAGCCAAGGCTTGCACAACCAGCTAAAGATCCTCTGGATGATACTTGTATGTTTCTTTTCTTCTTTTCTTGATAAGCATTTACTTGTATGTAGAAAGGAAAGTTCAATTATTTTCAAATGATCTTTAATCTAGTTACTTTTAGTTGATCATAAATACAATTATTTTCAGTTGAATTTTAATCTAGTTATTTCAGTTGATCATAAAAACAGTTATTTTCAGTTGATCATTAATTTAATTATTTCCGTGGATCATAAATACAATTATTTTCAGTTGATCGTTAACCTAGTCATTTCAGATGATCATGGATATAGTTATCTTCAGTTAATCGTTAAACTAGTTATTTTCAAATGAACATTGATGTGGTTATGGGTATTTTAGTTAATTGTTAAAATAGTTGATGTCATATGAAAGGATTTCAGTTATCTATCAATGAAGGTTGGATTTTCTTTATTTAAAATTATCTTTGTTTTCAATATGAAAAATCGTTTGTTACAATATTCTAAGTGATTTTGTACTCCTTCCTATGTATTTCCCAATCTTTTGTTTGCGGACCTAAACGATCTTGAAGTGGTCATTCTCTTTACATGACAATTTATTACTTGGTTCATTGCTGATGATGTTGATGTAAGATTGCAGAGGCAAATACAATGCATAGACCATCAACTCCAATGTAGATCACAGATTGTTGTGTGTCCAATTACTCTTATTGTCACCATATAGTCTCAGTTTCAATATGAAGATTTGATAATTGAGAATTATACAGTTGGGTGAGAAAATAACATACACTATTTGACTCCATCAACAATGTGTGCAATGTATCTCCAACTCTGATAATATTTGCCCTGGTAATGATATTCATTCCTCCCATAGTTTGCACACAAACATATCTTCCCATACTTGTATCATTCCATAGCACAGTTATATCTATATCTCCTTATTATTACTAACCATTCCTATCATTAAATGTAAATTGTCATTCAATTTGTCACTTCTCTATTTCTTTGTAAATTGTAAAAAAAGCGATTCCATACATTTGCATACATTGTAACCAATACCAAAGCGCTTCTTTTGTATGTCCATGGTTGTGCAAAAAAGTGGATATACTTTTGTGTTATGTTATTCCGGACGATTCTTATGTGCTTGTTGGTTCAATGATATTGATAATTCCTTGATGCATCAATTAACCATGTACACAGGTTGAAAGTTTTAGTGTTGTGGCTTTAATGAATAACCCATTTGTTCGATTTTTATAGATAGTCTCTTTGAGTTGAAATCTATTTTTCCCGTAGCTACTATTGTATACCTAGACTACTGATGTGTATGCATCTAGACTTGATCTGACTCATACGATATTTCTTTCCATTGGAACTTAGTAATTAGCCTTAGCATCGAGGGCATGTATCTCTTTTGAATTTCTTGTGTTTGTATTCCTTCATCTTGTTTTTGATTTGGTCATCTTCCTCTAATAAATGTGTTTGTGTGAAAGGTTGTGACTATTTATAAGTTTATATTTTCAATATTTTGTAATGCTTTGCTTTACAATTAAAGACTTGACAAATGTATGTGTATATTTTAATTATAATATGTATTCAAGAGAGGAGCGTTAGATTTAATCAAACATTATATTAAATCACATTAATTACATATCCCTACATTAAGGATATATTATGTAATAATAATTATCATAGTAAAATTATTATTGTTAATATTTTTTTTTTGTTTGAATTATGATTATGTATTTATTTTTATTATTATTTTTTGATCAATAAGAGGCCGAAGCCAAGATTAATTATTATTATGTGTTGAGATTAATTATTATTATTACTATTAAGCTTGAGTAGAATTGAACCCAAGACCTCCCAAATAAGAGGCTTACAGTTTACCATTGTGTTGTAGGCTCTTGTCTTATTTTTATTTTATTATTAATATCTACCCACTACTTTTTTATATTAAATTTATAATTAAAATCCTATCTTAAAATGGGGACATGATAGTTCATCCTTCCTGAAATTACTTGTCCCCAAGCAATTAAATGATTTCTACTTATGATTCAAACAATGTATGTCTTTTAGTTCTGAAACAACAATTTGAACTTGAGATTAGAACAATAATATATTACAAATATAAACTTATTAAATATGACGATCCTAATATTAAAATACAAAAACAAAAGGATGGAACTTCTCTTAATGTATTGTAGTACTTTCTTTTTGCTTTCGTGAGTACTGCCTTGTTCCATGATGAGTTTTGATGAATGCTCATAATCCTTAGGGACAGTTTGTTACCAGGTTCCAAGATCTCTAGGGAGGACCTCCTGTAGCTCTAATGAGGGCACAACCCAAGACAAAATGAACACATTAGGGAAAAGAGAATTTTATTATCAAATATGATATGCTATTAGATTTAGTACAACGAAAATAGACTCAACTACATGCCCTATAGGGTTACAATGCTATTAGATTCTGGAGAAAAACCCTTCTCATAGTATCTTCTCCCAAACTCCATAAAAACCGCCTTTACAACGCAAGAAATGACCTTAAGTAACCCGAATAAGGTTTACGGTTAGGAATTATTTTTTGAATATGTCATTTGGCATCCACTTCCAAAGAAGAAGGTTCTAGAAGGCGCGTCAGAAGTCGGTGCAAAATTAGAAGAATCTAGAAATGGTAGTCCAACTTTCAAGAGGCATAACTTTTGATCCGGAGCTCTGATTGACGAACCGTTTACATTTTCGAAAAGCTATCCAAGCATTCTATAGCCTTGTGGACCAACTTTGCTCATCCCTCATTTTTTAGGCCTGTACGAGGTCATTTAGTGCCTCAAATCTGACTTTGAAGCATTCTTAGGGGTCTCTAGGCAACTTAAAACTACAATAACTTTCAAACCATAAAGCCTTTGGACTTGATTCATTTTCTGTAATGCTTTAAATTACAAGTACAATCATCCCTCCAACTTACACCTTCTAACTCATCATAATTATGGCTCAATTACAAAATAACCTATTTTCTACACTGACACATATCCCGAGGTGCTCAAAAACACTAACCCAAAAAACCAGTAGTGGAACTATGAGAGTTGGAATATCAATTTGGCCCAAATGGGTATTCAGAAATATAAACACATTATAGAAAAACTAACACTAAGCATATGTTTGGGTGATACAGGATTGCACTTACACCACTCAATGCTCTTGCATCAAGCTCTAGATACCATATGGCCATTCTAGAATGGTCCTTAAATTATGCTACCATCTCATTACGATTATCTCCTCCTAAGGCCTTATGGATATCCTTTACTTGGTATATCCATCGTAATAGTCTTTGGGAAAAACTCTATCTTTTCCCAATCCTTATGGGATATTTCTTGATCAAGTTCTTAGCCCCCCTATGGAAGACTTCCTAGGGTTCTAGTTATCTCATAATTAATTGAGAGTAGTCCTTCCACAACTCCTCTCTCCTTTAGGCCTTATAGATATCAAAAATTAGGCATATTCATCCTCCTTAGAATATAGGTCTACTTCTCCTAGGCCCTACGAAACGCAATCTCTTTCTTGTAGTAGGCTGCCCTAGCAATCTTCCCTTAATTATAGTGTATTAGGGTTCCCTAATAGAAGTTCTCCCTTAACTAATCCCGCAATAGGGTGCCCTCAGTGGTTCTCCCTTAGCTACATGTGCAATAGGGATCCCTTAGTAGTTCTCCCTCAATTACAGTACAATAGGGTGCCCTTCTAGTAGTTCTCCCATACTTGCCACTACAATGGGATTCCCTTCATGATTCTCCCTCAATAGTAGCCTTGATTACTTTTGTGATAGGGTGCCCTAGAAAATCTCCCTAAATCGCAGAGTGGTAGGGTGTCCTTATAACAATTTTCCCTTAACATGCTACTGTAATAGGGTGCCCTAGTGGTTCTCCCTTATTTGAAGCCTTGGAAATATGCTAACAAGAGGGCGCCCTTAGCGGTTCTACATGAATTACAATGCAATAGGGCGCCCTTACAAAACTTCTCCCTTACTACTACTACAATAGGGTGCCTTCACGATTCTCCCTTCCTTGCAGCCCTTTTTCCCCCGTATTTATTTCATATCATTAAATGTGCATTAGTAACAATGAAAATAAATTGATAAGAGTACATAAATTAATTAATCATTATTTCTGTCTTCTGAATTCTCAGGTGATTGTTGCAACCATGGTTGAACCACTTCGAAACTCAATTGATTTTCTACATTATTCTTTCATACTGACTTATTATTGTAGTATCATCTTTTACCCTATAAGATGGTAGGATCATGCTCCGATATTGATGGGGACACAACCCAACAACAGAATGGACACAATAGAAAAGGGGAATTATATTAACTGAGAGAATAAGCTAGTACCAACAGTACAGAGAGAATAAACTTCAAAACATGCCCTACGGGCTTACAATAGCATAAATCTGGAGAATATTTCTCCTTATAGCACCTCCTCTCAAACTCCACCCCGAACTGCCTTTTACAATGCCAGAAATCTCCTTAAATAGACCCCGGAGGGTTAAGGACTAGGAGTACATTCTAGAAAGTGCTAGTAGGCATCCACCGACAAAATAGAAGGTTCCGGAAGCTGCGTTAGAAGTCGGTGCAACTCTAGAAGAATCCAGAAACGGTAGCTGAACTTCCGGGAGGCATAACTTTTGAACCGTAACTCCGATTGACGAACCGTTTACATTTTCGGAAAGCTCTCGAAGCGCTCTATAGCCCTATGGACCAGCTTCGCTCGTCCCCAATTTTTCGACCCTTTTCGAGGTCATTTAATGCCCCAAACCTGACTTTGAAGCATTCTTAGGGGGTCTCCAAAACCCGAAAAACTGTAATAACTTTCAAACCGTGGGGCCTTTTGACCTGATTCTTTTTCTAGAATGCTCTAAATCTCGATTACATTCATCTGGCCAAGTCACACCTTCTAGGTCACCAAAATGATGGTCAAATTGCATGCTCCTATTTTTTCGGGATTTTCAAATGCACTGATAGTTGAACTATGAGAGTTGGAACCTTTATTTGAGCCAAATGGGTATCCAAAAATGTAAAGACATAAAATAGAAACTAAGTCTAAGTACATTTTTTTTTTGGGTGACACAGGATTGCCCTTATACCTCTGGATGCTCCTGCATCAGACACCCAGGGTAGATTGAAAAGTGACCCTGTCACTTTATGGATGGTAGGGGAAATCCAAAATGGGAAACCTCAGCTGCTGAAATCCAAGTTGAGTCTTCGATCGCTCGTCCTTTCCATTTGACCAAATACTCTTGATACTGCCTGTTTCTGGTACTCCTACCCACACGATGATCTAGAATGTCTTCTATCTCCTCCTTCTTAGAAGCAAGAATTGGACATGGCTCTAAAACCAGCTCCTCATCAGCACCATCATCATGATACTCTGTCAAATCTGCAATGTTGAAAATGGGAGAAATGTGAATACCATCTGGCAGCTCCACCTCATATGCATTTCCTGAGTTATGTTTCTTCAAAATTTTGTGGGGGCCAAATTTCTTCATTTTCAGCTTGTTGTAAGTACCAACTAGAAATCTTTCTTTTCGTAAGTGCACCATGACAAGATCCCCTACTTGGAATTCCTTATGTCTTCTCCTTGCATCAGCCCTAGCTTTATACTCTTGATTCATCTTGATAATGTGTGCTTGAACCTCCTCATGTAGACGCTTGATGTGTTCAACAAATTCCTCAACTTCAGCACTTGTTCTCTCCCCTTGTTCTATCTTCCTCAATTCTGGTGCAGTCCTTGGGCTATTTCCATATACAATTTGAAATGGTGATTTTCCAGTACTCCTATTTACAGAGTTATTATAAGCAAACTCTGCCTGTGGTAGAATCAAATCCCATCCCTTGGGCTTATCTCCAACTAAACATCTCAGCGAATTGCCCAGACTTCTATTTACCACTTCTGTTTGGCCATCAGTCTGTGGGTGATGCGTGGAACTGAATTTCAAGTCTGTTCTCAACTTCTTCCATAATGTCCTCCAGAAATACCCCACAAATTTAGTATCCCGGTCAGAAACTATACTCCTTGGAAGGCCATGTAGTCTTACCACCTCTTTGAAAAACAAGTCTGCAATATGGACAGCATCATGAGTTTTGTGGCATGGAATGAAATGTGCCATTTTGGAGAACCTATCAACCACCACGAATACTGAGTCATTACCCCTTTGTGTCCTTGGCAATCCAAGAACAAAATCCATACTTATGTCCTCCCATGGCCTTGATGGAACAGGCAATGGCTGATATAGGCCAGTATTTTGACTAAACCCCTTGGCCACTTGACAAACTTGGCAACTCTGTACAAACTTCTTCACATCCTGTGTAATTTGAGGCCAAAAATAATGTTCTCTAAGAATGGCAATGGTCTTATCCCGACCAAAATGTCCTGCCATCCCTCCACTGTGTTTCTCCTTAATCAGATTTTCCCTCATGGAACTCCTTGGAATGCACAATTGACTACCTTTGAACAACATGCCATCCTGAATCAAATAGTCTAACCACTTGGTTCTATCTACAGCAACAGGTTCTTTACAAGCTTTCCATGCTTCGGCAAAATCAGGATCCTCGGGGTACAAATTCTTGAGTTCATCAAACCCAACTACTTCAACCTGCATTGTTGTAAGCAACAACTGTCTCCTACTTAATGCATCTGCAACCCTGTTAGATTTTCCACTTCTATGCTTCAACACAAATGTATAACTCTGCAAGAATTCTACCCACTTCATATGCCTCTGATTCAATTTACCTTGGCTATTTAGGTACTGTAATGCCTGATGATCAGTATACAAAACAAATTCCTTTGGCAATAAATAATGCCTCCATTTCTTTAAGGCCTGAACTATTGCATAGAACTCTTGATCATAAACAGAATACTTCTTCTTTGCATCATTCAATTTTTCACTAAAATATGCAATAGGCTTACCTTCTTGGCTTAATACAGCCTCAATAGCACTGCCACTAGCATCACAATCCACCTAGAACACTTTTCTAAAATCTGGAAGTGCCAACACAGGCTGTTCAGTCACCTTCTTCTTCAGCAATTCAAAACTTCTCGCAGCTGCTGTAGTCCATTTGAACTCTTTTCTATCCCCTCTTATTGTATCAGTTAGAGGTGCACATATGCCACTGAAATTCTTAATAAACTTTCTGTAAAAACTAACCAGACCATGAAATGATCTTACCTCAGTAGCAGACCTTGGAGTAGGCCATTCCAAGATGGCTTTTACTTTTTCTGGATCCATTTTGAGACCTTCAGGTGATATAACAAATCCCAAATAGACTAACTCCCTTTTTGCAAAGACACACTTCTTTAGATTAATTAACAGTTTCTCTTCCCTTAGCCTTTCAAGGACACTACGAATATGCAGTAAATGTTCTTCCAAAGTCTTGCTGAAAATTAAAATATCATCCAAATAGACAATAACAAATTTTCCCAAGAACTTCTTAAGTACCTCATTCATGAGCCGCATGAAGGTGCTTGGGGCGTTTGTCAATCCAAAGGGCATGACTAACCACTCATAAAGACCCTCCTTGGTCTTGAAGGCTGTTTTCCACTCATCTCCTTCACGAATCCGTATTTGATGATAGCCACTCTTCAGATCTATCTTTGTGAAGTACTGAGCTCCACTCAAGCAGTCCATAAGATCATCCATCCTTGGTAAAGGAAATCGGTACTTGATGGTTATCCTATTTATAGCTCGAGAATCTGTACACATCCTCCACTCTCCATCCTTCTTTGGTGGAAGTACTGCAGGTACTGCACATGGACTCAGGCTCTCTCGAATCAAGCCCTTCCTCAACAGCTCCTGAACCTGTCTATTTAGCTCCTCTTTTTCAGTAGGAGTCATCCTGTGAGCAGCCTTGTTAGGCAAACTAGCTCCTGGAATCAGATATATCTGATGACTGATTTGCCTTACTGGTGGCAATCCATCTGGAACATTATCAAAGATAATATCTCCAAATTCCCCTAGTAAATCTGAAACTTCAAATGGTATTTCACTACTACCTTCTTTATCTTTCCTAGGAATCAAAGCATAGCACATACGCTGATGTTTCATGCCATCTAAAAACTTCCTTCCATCAACAAGACAAATCCTAGCACTGCTACATACCTTTTCACCTTCCTTTTTCATGGGCTTCAATTTGTGGCGAACTCCATCCTTTGTCAGAGAGTATGTGTTTGCATGTCCATCATGTATTGCATGTCTATCAAACTGCCATGGTCTACCCAACAATAGATGGCAAACATCCATCGAAATAACATCACAAAGAACTTCATCATGGTAACTCCCAATTTTGAATTTTACTAAACATTGTTCACTTACCAGGACCTTATGATCATCTTTTACCCAAGAAATCCGATAGGGCTGGGGATGTTTCTCCCTCTTGAGCTTCAGCTTAGAGACCATCTCTTCTGATACCAGGTTATCGGTGCTACCACCATCAATGATCACATCACAACATTTATCCTCACACTTGCATCTGGTACGGAACAAACTCCTCCGTTGCCCTGGTTCATTCTCACCACTTAGTAGGACTCTTTCATTTACCAAGGCCTCTCCTCTTTCTGCATCCTCTGAATGTGATGATTGTGCATCCTCATCCACATGAGCAACCCTAGCTTGGCCCTCAGCTCTCCTATCTGTCCTTCCTTGTCGTTGAGGGCATTCAAAGGCACGATGACCTTCTTCATTGCAATGGAAACAGGTACCACGGAAGCCTCCTCTTCCTTGCCCACGTCCTCTACCTCTTCCTCTTTGATTTCCAAAATCTTGATCACGGGAGCGATTGAAACCCTCATTCCTCTGGTTCCTGCTAGTACCCTCATCTTCATTTTTCTTTTGAGTTTCATTGCGGCCTCCAGATGATCTACCGCTTCCCCTTCCTCCTTGACCGCGCCCTCTTTGTCTTCCCTCAAACCTTTTACTCAGCTTTTCTTCAACTCGTAGGGCAAACTGGTATGCTTCTTCAACGCTGGTCATTCTTACCAGACTTAGTTCCTCCTGGATGCTAGGTCGTAACCCACTGATATAACGAGCAACCTTCTCCTTATTTGCTTCTGCATGCCCCGCTCTAATCAGGAGTCGGTAAAACTCCTCTGTATATTCTTGGACTGATCTTCCTGCTTGCTTTAACCCATGCATCTTCTTAAACTCGTAGTCCACAGGAATGAACTGCTTCTTCAATTTGTCCACCATGCGATCCCATCTTGTGATCTTCTCCTTTCCTCTTCTAAGTCTTTCCAGTTGAATCTCTTGCCACCATATTTTGGCATGGCCTTTTAGTTTGGCCTTTGCAAACTTAACCCTATCTGGGTCCCTTATATCCTCATACTCAAAGTATTCGTCCAGTTCATTGATCCAATCGATCAACTCATCTGGTTTCAAATTTCCCGAAAATATACCCACTTCAATTGTAGGTCTTTTCCCAAACCTAGAAATGGCCCTAAAAAGCCTTTCCTCTACAGGATTCAGAACTTCCCCGTCAACTTCCATTGCTTCCTCTTCATTGTCATCCTCACTATTGTCATCTGCGGCAATATTTGCTCCTCTACGAAGCTCCTCTTGCAATGCTTGTACCTGTCTCTGGAGGGCTCTAACCTCCTCAGGATCAACAGCTCTGGCCCTTCCACCACGCTCTCTTCGTGGAGGCATCTTCTAACTCGAACCCACAACCACACAGTCCTGGTGCAAACTGCCTCACAGTCGGCGCTCTGTCTACACACTCAGGAAAACCCGCTCTGATACCACTTGATGGGGACACAACCCAACAACAGAATGGACACAATAGAAAAGGGGAATTATATTAACTGAGAGAATAAGCTAGTACCAACAGTACAGAGAGAATAAACTTCAAAACATGCCCTACGGGCTTACAATAGCATAAATCTGGAGAATATTTCTCCTTATAGCACCTCCTCTCAAACTCCACCCTGAACTGCCTTTTACAATGCCAGAAATCTCCTTAAATAGACCCCGGAGGGTTAAGGACTAGGAGTACATTCTAGAAAGTGCTAGTAGGCATCCACCGATAAAATAGAAGGTTCCGGAAGCTGCGTTAGAAGTCGGTGCAACTCTAAAAGAATCCAGAAACAGTAGTCGAACTTCCGGGAGGCATAACTTTTGAACCGTAACTCCGATTGACGAACCGTTTACATTTTCGGAAAGCTCTCGAAGCGCTCTATAGCCCTATGGACAAGCTTTGCTCGTCCCCCATTTTTCGACCCTTTTCGAGGTCATTTAATGCCCCAAACTTGACTTTGAAGCATTCTTAGGGGGTCTCCAAAACCCGAAAAACTGTAATAACTTTCAAACCGTGGGGCCTTTTGACCTGATTCTTTTTCTGAAATGCTCTAAATCTCGATTACATTCATCTGGCCAAGTCACACCTTCTAGGTCACCAAAATGATGGTCAAATTGCATGCTCCTATTTTTTCGGGATTTTCAAATGCACTGATAGTTGAACTATGAGAGTTGGAACCTTTATTTGAGCCAAATGGGTATCCAAAAATGTAAAGACATAAAATAGAAACTAAGTCTAAGTACATTTTTTTCTTTGGGTGACACAGGATTGCCCTTATACCTCTGGATGCTCCTGCATCAGATATCACTGTAATGTCCCCTCTCTTGTCCTTTGGTATTTGGGGCTAATTTGTATTGTCCTTCATATACATGTTGGTTTAGTATGATTGCTAAACCCAAAAATTTATAAACCCATCGATACATATGATTCATTTCTTCCTTTCAAAGAGAATCAAATACACATTTATTTATTTTTTATTATTTTCAAATGAATAGATAATATTAATGACCAGGTTTCGATTATCCAAAGCCACTCAATGTTAATCCTTCCATACATAATAATTATTTATCATTCATTCTTGATCCTTTTCCATAATATTCAAAGTAATCGTGTACTCCCAATGTATTTCCTAATCTTTTGTTTGCAGACCTAAACGATCCTGAAGTGGTTATTCTCTTTAGATAATAAATCATTACTTGGTCCATTGCTGACAATATTGTTCTAAGATTGCAGAGGTAGATATGTTCCATAGATTGTCAAATACAATGTAGATTACAAACAGTTGTGTCCAATTACTCTTATCATCACTGTTGTCCTGCATTTTGTCACCACAAAATGTTGGTAACAGCACGAAACATTTTCAAGCTAGTTTCGCATCTCTCTAAAGTTGAATTTGATATTCAATTGCTTAATGTTGATCGATCAATCAACTCCAATTCATACATCAAATTGTTTTACTGAAGGCTTTCATCAAGTTTTTTTCGTTTTGCTTTCTGTCAAGCCTTTGCTTGATTTTTGAGGCCGTCATCGTTCTTTTCTTTGCTTTTGAGTTTGCATTTGTTGGTTTTTAGTCTTTTGGTTTTGCTCATGTCATGGCTTTTGGTTTCCCCTTCGAGTTGGTCTAACCTAAAGTGTAATTGGAGTTGTCAGTCAAGAGTTATGATCATTTTAGTGCCTCAAAAGTAGACTTTTTTGATGCAATAACACAAATTAAAAATATCATGTTATCTTTTTAATTTGACATTCACTTTTTGAAAAATATAACTTAAATTCACTTTATGTTATGTTTTTAAGTTACTTTATCATTTAAATTTTCCCTTAAAATCACTATAGTGCACTTTATGTTATAATTTTAAATTGAGTTACTTTTTTATTTTTCACTTAAAGTGACCATATAAACTCTATAGTTTTAGTTTAATTTTTTATATTTAAATCAAATGCTCATTTAAATGTTACTTTTTAAATGATATTTATGTGTTATATTTTTAATATGATATATAAATATGGTTTATGTCCCATTAAAGTAACATTTTAATGAAATTAAATTGATATGTGTTTATTAAATGACTTTAAGTTATCAAAAGTGGACATTTTATATGCTATTACATGTAAAATTCATCAAAAGTGGACATTTTATGTGTCACTGCATATAAAGTTCAACTTAAAAGCATAAGACTATCAAAAGTGGACCTTTTTGGTGTCATTACATCAAAAATGTGAGCTTTCACTTGAATGTGTCATTGCATCAAAAACATGAGCTTTAACTTAAAATATGCAATCCTCCCTAAAAGGTCCAATTTTAACCAAGTGCATATTTTAAAATGTGTCATGCTTCCCAAAAGGTGCAATTTTCCTTATGGGGAGTTTTTAAAATATGCAATCCATTTTAAAAGGTCTGATTTGCATCTTGTGCATATTTAAAACATGTCATGCCTCTTAAAAAGTCCGATTTTGGAAGAACACATGTAATGGGCCTCCAAGAACCTGATTTTGGAGATTGTGAGAGATTTACTTGATGGTTTTGCATGGGATCTTCTCCAATAGGGTCATTTTCACTTGGCAATAAATTTTCTAACATAAAAAATGGATTCATCTTGCTAAAAAACATTTTTCTAAGCTCTATCCTAGGCCATGTTTTTGGTGAAAACTCCAAATAAATCCATTTTTGACCCACGTTTTTGCTTGAGGAATCGATTTAGCATGTTTTGGAGTTTGCATTGCATTTTAGTACATGTTTTGGTGTTTAGCAACCAAAACGTGTTGATCTCATGCTTTGGAGAAAAATGTTTTTTTACCAAAAACATCCCAAGCATATGCAACCCAAAAACATTGGGATTTAGAGCAAGAGTAGGGCACGTCTTGGCATCTTACACCTAAAACGCCTTTTTTGTTGCCTTCTCCCATTCGAATTTGCAAGGTTTGAAAGAGTCCAAGTGTTTTTGAAGAAATTTTCAACATTGGAGCATCTTTTTCCACCATTTTAAGCACTTAATCTTTATGTAAGTGGACTTATTCTTTCTTGCTATTTAATTTGTGCTTATCTTGCTGATTTTATGCACATTATTGCTTGATGATTGCCAATTGTTGAAATCAATACCATGGAAAGTGCATTTTTCCTTTTAAAATGAAGAAATTGTTCATTTTCATGTTTTTGATTTTTCCCCAAACTCCAAATTCGAAATTGTGCGTTGAAGTGCTTTGCATATTGACATGTTTGAGTCACTTTTCAAAGGTACGTTTTTCTTTTGAGTTTTTGTATTTTATGTGCTTGCTTTCTAGTTTTCTCCACTTTGGAAAAGTTAAAAAAGAACTTGTTTTTTCACTTCATGTGAAAGTATCATCATGTTTTACTTCCATCTTCCATGTCACAACACTTCACATCTCATCCAACAAATGCAATTATATGTTTTCCATTTCATTCACCATTCGCACATGCATGTAATCCCATTTTCTGCTTTCATTTTCACTCATCTCACTTTTCGCATTCATCCGCACGACACGATTACATGAAAAGTTTTACGTGTAATAGCATCTCAAAACCCTGATTTTGATTTAAAATCACTTTTTGAAAAGTCAAAAAGATTTCATTTTCATTTTCCATGTACTTTGACTTCCCCTTTTCACCAAAGATGACTATAAAGTTCATTATCCCTCTTTCATTTTCTATTTCCATCTCTCCATATGCATTGGCGTTTCCGCATCTTTTCATGCTTCACACCTCATCCTCCATTTGCACTTGCATGTAAACTGCATCCTCCATCCACATTCACATGTCATCTCACTTTCCATCTCCCGTTGCATGTTGCACTTACATGTAATCATTTTTCATGCAATAACATCTTGAAGACCCTAAGCCATGTTTGAAATCAGCAATCTCCATTCGGACACATTCCTATGCGTTCCACCTTCACACATTTTCATTTCATCCTGTCTTCCATTTTCCACCTTCATAACACTTCATTCCACATTTTGTTCAGATTTCATCTTCATTCACTACATACACATGATTTCTTTCTTTTTGAGATCATTTCATCAAATCTACAAAGTCTCCAATCCATTTCTGAATCTTTGCTACTGATCGCAAATCAACTTGTATGGTGATTCCTTTTGATAATGTGTTTATGTTTTGGGATTTTTGTGTTGCAGCGCAAATGCAAGAGATGCTCTCACCATAGAAATATAAAGGAATGATGAAATATCAATATGATAAAGAGTTGGCTCATGCAACTCCATCATCAGTTGCATCTAATCTTGATAATGTAATGAACACAATGATCGGTCATGTGGACGTGGCTGATTTTCTGCAAAGAGTTGAAACTCCTGTTGGCCACGAGATGAAGTGCACCAAAAGAAGTCACATTCACCTGGTGTCTGCATTTCCTATGGCAGCCATGGAACCCGATTTTGTTCTTGGGTGTGCAAGACGATTTAGTCCAAAATAAAAGACTATCAAGGATGCTGACAGCAAGATTGTCATTAGCCTTGATCCAGAGGTCATTGAGCAGATCTTCAAGGTACCACATAAAGCAGAGTGTGCAGATCTAACCAAGGAATCATCTTTGGCATGCTGGAATGAGAAGAAAGGAGATTATCATAAATATGTCAACCGATACTGGTTAGACAATAAAAGGAACAACTTCTCAAGATGGTCAAAGACCATCCATCGGTCTAATTTCAAACAAGAGTACGAAGACCTCATCATCCTTCTCAATAGAGTTTGCGGTTTGAAAGATTTTACTGATTTTGAGCCATGGATGTACACGTTCATCTTCCAAATTATGAAAAATAGAGAACACATCTTTCCGGGAGAGTTGATTAGCACCGCACTTTGCCAACAATTGCTCAATGTAGCGACCTCATCGTCCTTTTACATGAACTCTTACCTCGTCTACATTGCTACTGCCATGGGATCTTTCTTTAGTCTCTCAACCAAAGGAGATCATCTTCAGATTCCTATTTGGGATTACTATGACCAAATCACTCTGGCAAATAGTAAATTTCATTAGAAAAGGGTCCAAGATGCCTTCTTTGGGCATTTCCTAGGCTTATTTGATAGACAATTATTTGTCAAGAGGGTATCTGATGCAGCATGGGAAAAGGTGAATCAATACAGCTATATTTTGATTCAGTTTCCAACTTTTACATACTTGAGAGTTGGGTATTTTAGAGACGAACCGTATACCTTACCTAGGTATGCTACATACAAAATCATCTTAATGGAGTTAGCTAGATAGCTCATGGATGTGCAAAGTGATCATCATGCTATGTATAGGCCTAGTTTCAGCATTACTTCAGCCAAACCCTTGGCGATTGACAACTATTCAATCAACTTTGTGCCCAAAGCAAAGAATATGGAAGCAGAGTTGCAGTTGATCACCTTGAAGAAGTTCAAACACAGATTCGACTTTGATTACCATGAAATGAATTTTCAAATGAAAAGAGCTTACACGCATGTTCATCGTATCGAGGACATCTAGATTGATATGAGAACAGAGCTCGACATAATGAAGATGGACTACTGCAAATTAACCTTGTAGCAAATTATCGATCTTAACATGTGGGAGATTCTTTTAGATTTCCAAGTGGAAGATGATGGCAACATCCTTGATCTGGAGTTTCATCAAGCTAGCATTGATAAGAAGTGCCCTTTTCCTATTCAGTTGCAACAAAAAGAAGGTACATCTATCATGGATAGATTTCAATTCATTTTGGTAAACACCAACAAATGGCTGAAAAATAAAGGCCTTAAAAGAGTTAATCCTAAGATGGGCTTGGATTGTGAAAACCTTGGCCCCTCTAGCAGGAAGTCACAGCTGGAAATTACGGGAAAAGAAGGTGCTTCATCTTTTGATGCTAAGGGTTACCTCAAATTCAAATTGAAGGGTGGAAAAGGAGCTAAATCATCTCAGATCTCTGAAGCAATTCAAGAATCAGAGGAAGAATTAGAAGAGGAACTGGAGACAAACTCGGATAAAGAAGATATAGATGAAGAAGGGGAAGTCATGATCATATCTCCCCCAAGGCCTGCACAAACTCGTGCACCGTCCATACATGAAGCACCTTTTCTGGATGAAGTAGATTATGATGTGGATTCATTCTCCATTGTTTTCACAGCTTCTATTCCAGTCTCGAAAGTTAATACAATGGCTCTTCTTATTTCTTTTGTTGCTCCTCTCATCCCTACAAATGAACAATATGAGCATTTGGCAAATGTGTTTGAGGATTTTCCAACTCTTACAAGTGGTCAAATTTCCCAACGTGATACATCTTTGACGGGTTTTGAGCTTTTCATGATAGAGTTCTCTTAAAATGCTCCTATGCCTTCAGCTATGCAGATTGAATCTTGCTCAGTGATGATGGAAATACGATCTGGATCAATGCCAATCGTCTCTACTATACTTGGCTTCCGCGGATAAAAGTTTCAGCTTGTCTGCATGGTTGAGCAGAATAACAACAAAGAGAAGAAAAGTGGTTGTACCTTCGGATAATCTCCTTGTCAAGAAGACCAAATCCAGATCTTTGAAAGATAAGATTGTTTCAAGGATTTTGGTTGATTTAGATAAAACCAAATTTGTTGAAGTTGCTGAGCCCTTGGTGGACAAACCTGTTGAAGAACTTACTCATTTTGATTACAAGTTTACTAAGGTTGAAATCGAGAAACAATCACGTTTGAGTTGTTTGCAAGATGCTCAAGATGCATTAACAAATGTATCAAAATGCAATCATGAATTGTGGGAGAAGAAAAATCAACTGAAATAAGAGGTTTCTCGCCTGAATGAAGTCATACGGCAACAATCTTCTCAAAGTGTTGTTATATCTCAGACATCCAAGGAGAGAAAGTTGATTGAAGCCGCCAAATCTTGGATAGAGGCAATCATCTCTAAAGGAGTTCGAGCCATCACAGACACATTTGCAGTTCTTAGGCAAGTCAAAAAAATGAACGAAATGGAGAGAAACTTGATCTCTTCTTTGACTTGAGAAGCAAATGATTTGAAGGAAATCCTCGATGATTGGGATGAGATGGTAAAATTTGATTTAGATGCTTTGGTCTCATGTGACATTCTTCCGTCATGTTAAATGTTCTTCAGATGCCAAGGACTTATTAGTTACAAAGAAGAAACATTGAGGAAGCTGATTACAAAGTTGGAGGCAACCTTGGAAATTTTCAAGCAGTTGAAACAGGTGTTACTTGTGATTTGGAACAAATGAGATGCCAAGTTATTGATGAACATGGTAATCTCATTGCAGTTGAAAGGGTAAGCTCAGAATATACAATTAGAATCAATGCTCGCGAAGATTTTGAAGATTTTGATTCACACAGAATGATCAAGTTTGTCTTGTATAAATCTTGGACAAAAAACTTGTTGGATTCTCTGGCAACAAATTCCAAGGTTGTACAATCAGCGTATGCAGATGCAATGAGAATTGAAGCCATATCAAAGACAATGGAAATTGTTGATCTTCTTATTGTGCGTGATATCATCGTCAAATTCAAAGCACTGAGAAACAATCTTTAAGATTGTTGTTTTTGTTTTTATTTCTATTTGTAGGTCTAAGAGGATGCATTACATGAAAAGATGTAATTATATGTAAGATGTAATTACATGTAATGTGAATTACATGTACTTGAAAAAATGTAATGTGAATTGCATGTGCAGTTGCATGTAACCCTATAATTTCTCTTTTAGTTATACTAGGTCAAAGTTGGTTGAGTTGCTCCCACTTTTTCCTCCACCTTTTTCTCAACTCCTGTGCTTATATAAAGGAGTGCCCCCTCATTGTAAAAATTATTTTTATCTTTATACAAGAGAGCTATGGAGCAATTGTGCCAGCAAAACTTTGTTTGTGTAGCACTATTTTGAGAGAAAGGTGAATACAAAGGAGCATTTGAGACTTAACTTTGATTAAGTGAGATTGTTACTTGTATGAGTTATAAGCTTGTCTATAATTCATCTAAGTAATCTTTGATTCATGTTATCTTGTGTTCTTGGTAATTGTATCTTTTGAATTGAATATAAAAGAGTTAAGAAGCAATTAGAGCCAGAGCTTTTACCAGGAGCAATTATGGAAATATATAGCTGGAAGCTTTGTCTATAGCTTATACTTCTTTCTTAATTCGCAAAATAGTTAAGTTATTCTTACTTTTAGGAGTCTTTGTGCCCTAATTGTAAAGCTTTTACATATAGATGTACGACCAGATTTAGAGCCAAACAAGTACATTTTCAGCTAGCTTTTGAGTTAGTTTAGGATTATCGGTATCATTGTTTTCCAGCTCTTGATAGAAGTGTAGTTAGAGATTCACCCTGCCCATTACTCGCTCCACGAGTAAGTGGATTCTTTTTTGAAAGATGAGAAGAAAGGATATTGGTAACACCCATTTTATAAAATCTCACGACTTCTTGCTTACCTTGAGTTGATCCAAGGAACAGTGAGAAGGGGGAGCCTTCCCTTTAAGGTACGAGAGACTCTGTCTCACATGCTGTGGCTGGTCATCCTATTTTGTGACTACATTTTAACCCAAAAATGTCGGTTGCAAAATATCCACCCAACAGTCACCATATAGATTTTTGGTTTTGATATGATGATTTGATAATTGAGAATTCTACAATTGAGTAAGAGATGAGAGTTAATTTAATCGTAGTGATCTTTAACCACAAGAAAACCATCAAATCTGTTGCCTTTCCAACCATAGATGATAACCTCTTATCGTCATCATTGAGCACATTGCATATTCTGCATGTTGTAGTATCCATAGCCATTGATGCAAGAATGGCCTTCCATATATATGAATCGACACATCCTAATAGGCCTTCAGTCGACCTTGTGGTTTTGGTGCCTGATGTGTGGTTTTCACACCATCGCTCCATTACAAATGGGAACCCCCTCTTTTGCTTTAGCAAGTAGGAGTCTTTGTCTTAGGCGGTTTTGGTTGGCAACAATTTATCAAGTCTTCAAGTCTAGGGTGAGTTGGAGCAATTTTGGTCTTGGGTTTGTGCGGGCACTTTGGTGCCACTTAGAGGAATTTTTGTGGCCTAAGTCCAAGTAGAGAGTGGAATTTTAGTCTTAGAGAGAAGGGTTTGTGTGTTTGACAAAGTTTGTGAGAGAACCAAGTCCTATGGAAATTTCCCATCTATCTAAAATTTCCCTACCTGTAGATTATTTATCCACAATATCATCGAGTTGTCAAAATCCAAAGGCAAGATTGCTAGTTTTGAACATCTATGACTCCATATAAAAGTGGTAGCATAGCTATCATATGGGTTTTTTCATCATATGATTGGAGTGTTGAGGAGTGTATGTGTGATTGGTCACCCTATGGTGGAAGGACCGTATGACAAAAACTTGTGCAAAGGGTGGAAATAGTGGATTGTACATGAGTGTATAGGCCTACAGTGGGAATGAATTGTTGTATTTGTTCGAAGAAGAGAATCACCATATTGTATGAGGAATATTGTTGTTCTGTATATTATAGTGCTATTAGAGCCCGTGGTCTTGCTAGCCTATCCAGAAATTCAAATCAAGTCATGGAACCCAATAATGGAATGGAAGATGCATTTATGGATATGATAGTCTTTTTAAGGGAGCTAAAAAGAAGTTAGCAATAGTTCTGCAAAACCATAGCAAGAGGAAAGAAGAAAATTGGTGACACACACAATGTGCTTGGCAAATGGAAGAATGAAGTGCGTCATGTCATACACACATCCGACTAATACAAGATCCACAATGTCGAGTTTCCCTCCAAGGGTTGAGCAACTAGAAATCCACCTGCTCACTTTGGTTGAGTCTCTAAGAAAATCAAGCGAGATTGTGTTGAATGTGGATGGAAGATGGACATACCTCTCAAGGACTACATAGAACTTTAAATGAAATATCCATCCTTTGAGGGTAATAGGGTCTATAATGATAATCTAAAGCAAAAGATTCGCAATGGGCTACACTACACCTTAAATTCTAAAGAGGATAGAGACATGCTCACTAATTCACTTCAGCAACAAGAGCATATGGACAAGCAATAATTAACAATTGTCCCCTCAAAAGGAGAACACCTAAAACACAAGGATGAAGCAAATGTTTGCATAATAAATAAAGTATATCAGCTAGTTTGTAGCCCTTTTGGAAACTTCCTAGAGCTCTTTATATGGCCATGGTTGGCATTGTAGGAAGTCATGGAGGAGTTACCTTTACTTGTGTATTTGCAATTCCAGTTAGAATTGAGTGTTTGATATAGTTTCAGAAGTGCATGTAATGTTCTGAACGGTTTCGATAATGTTCCCAAAAATTTCGAAGATTTCCCAAACGGTTTTGAAGATGCTCCCAAATGATTTCTGCTCTGATACCACTATAATGTTTCATTCTTGGCAGTATTGGGTTGTTCATGCTACACGGCCTTAGTTGCCCGTGTTCCGTGGCCTTAGTTGTCCGTGTTGTGTGGCCTTAGTTGCCCATCCTGCGCAGCCATAGCCAGTGCTGCTCAGCCACAGCCTGTGCTGCGTGGCCTCAATTGCCTGTGCTGCGCGGCCTCAATTGCTTGTGTTGTGTGGCCTCAGTTGCCCGTGCTACGTGACCACAGTTGTCCGTGCTGTGCAGCCACAGTTGCCTGTGCTATGTGCCCTTAGTTGCTCATGCTACACAGCCACAATTGCTCGTGGAGAAAGGAGGGGAAGTACGATTGATGGTGTCCAAGAAGTCCGTACGGTGCCAGGGTAATGCACAAGAGAGGTCGTACGGTGTCACCAAGAAGGCCATACGGTGTCACCAAGAAGGTCATACATTGTCACGAAGCAAGTCGTCCGGTGGGTGTGAGGGTGTCTTCCGTATGTGGAATGTGATGGTACAGTAGGTCATACGACAAGATGTATTTGCAGGCGAAGGACGCAGCATGCTGTACGGCACAAGGAAGTGCAATACGGTGATGTATGTATGATTGCCATACCTAATACTAGCTGTACGGTATCAGAGGGAGATAATGGTGTGTGGAATGTAAACCAAGTGACTAGCGAGAAGTGTACCGATGGAGGGGAAAATCCAGTGATGCCACTATAAACTTAAAGATCACAATTCCTCAAATTGAACTGAACAATAATGGAGATAAGAACACAAATAACCTTCAAATAGTATTTGCCAAAAGATAATGCTCCGATTTGCCAAACCTAAGTGAAGTGTTACATGCAACAACGGAATAGGGTGAGGGTTGAATCCCATTGAAACTGCACGAACCAAATAGGGAAGATTTTTCACTTCCGAAATGGCGAACAATCAAGAACTCCAACAGGAATTTGCAGTACATAGAAATGATCCAAAAGCATACCTATGACTACCTACAAGTTGTGCTTAAATACTCGTTGGGGAAAACGTTTCCAAGGGTGTACAAAGATAGCTGACGACAACACTTACCAATGGACACTAAAATAAAAATGGATCCGAGATATACTAAATCAATTGGAACCACACATACAAATATTAGCTTGGGCCACATATTAATTAATTAAATTAACTAATTAAAGGTCCTTATATTATTTAAATTCTAGGACCAGTTAATTAATTAATTAAATTTTAAAAATTACATTAAAATTTCAGGACATGACAAATCCTCGCTGCCCAAAGATTGCTTGCCTTCAAGCAATCTGTCATCTGACGAAACACCAACAGCTCTAGGGTCCCAAATCAAATGTGCAAGCAAGGCAAGTGAAATGACATCAATCCTCCACAACACCACATTGCTATCAAACTTTTGTTGCACCACTCTGATATAAATATTATTGTATCTCGAGTCACTAGGATCCAAAACCAAACACGCAGGCGAAATGAGTGAATTGTCATCAAACCTCCCTTGCACCCCACTGTCATCAAGCATCTGTTGTGCCACTCTAATATAAACATTGTCGTAGCCTTCACCAAGATCCCAATGACACAAATTGATGAAATCTTTCATGTCATTATGTTCAAAAATCTCTTTGGGTATGGTCATGCACACAGACGCTAATGCTAGCACAAACTTACCCACTGACACAACCACAACGATCACCATTATATTCTTGATGGATGAAACCTTGATGAAGAGAGCTTTGGTAGTGAGAATGTTGATGAAGGGGGGCTTGACTATGAGAAACTCGATGACATGAGTTCCGGTAAAGGGTGCCGCGATGATGGGAGCCTCAGCAAATAGTACCTCAGTAAAGGGAACCTTGACAGAAAAAACCTCAACGGAGAGTACCTCGATGGCAAACAAAATTTTAGCTGTAGATAAAACCTCAATGACACGCAAAACCTCAGTTGAAGCCTCGATGATGGATAGAGCCCCGATAGCGAGCAATGTCTCAATGGTGACAAACGTAGCTATTGCGACCGATGCAACCACAATGACAGACACACAATGATGATGGAGATAGCCATGACGTTGTCGATGGATACAACTACAGCGACAGATACACTCTTGATGATGGATACAGACTTGACATCAATGACAGACATGACGTTGACAGACACAATGACAATGACGAACATGATGATGGACTTGGTAATAGGCATGGCTACAGTGACAATGGACACAATGAAGATGACATACATGATGACGACAATGATGTTGGACATGGCAATGGACAAGGCAGCGGTGATGACAGCGGACACAATGACGATGATGAATATGGCGACGGTGACAACAACAGACACAACAATGGTGACGGACACAAACTTGATGATGGACACGGACTCGGTGTCGGTGACAGACACGAGGATGACAGATACGAACTCGACAAGGTATACAAACTCGACGTCGGTGATGGACACAACAGTAACGGACACAAACTCGACGATGAACACAAACTCGACGTCGATGATAAACACGATGGTGATAGACATGACAACGATGACTAACACGAACTCGACGATGGACTTAGCATCAGTGACGGACACAAACTCGACGACGGACACAAACTTGATGTTGGTAACGCAAATGATGGTGATGGACACAACGGTGACAAACACGGACTTGGCGTCAGTGATGGACATGATAGTCACAGACACAAACTTGATGACGAACACGGACTCGGCATCGGTGACGGACATGACGGTGAGAGATACGATGACGGTGATGGACACGAACTCAACGACGGACACGGACTTGGCATTGATGACGGACATGACGGTGATGGACACGACGGTGACAGACACAACAATGGTGATGGACACGAACTCGACAACGGACATAGACTCAGTGTTGGTGATGGACCCGACGGTGACAGATACGATAATGGTGACAGACACAAACTCGACGACAGACACGGACTCGGTGTTAGTGACGGACATGACGATGATGGACATACAACCTCAGCGACGGACAAGACCATGATGATGGACATAGCTTCGGTGACAAACACAAAGCCTCGGCAACAGGCACAACTTCTATGATGGACACAACTTCGGCAACTAATGGAACTTCCTCAACGGATAGTGCCTTGGTGACAAGCACAACCTTGGGCACAACTTTAGTGATAGGCACAACTTGATCCGTCCATGTCTTCACAAGATCCATGCAAGCAAACTCTTCATTTTTTTGGTGTTCTCCCCATGTTGCTGTAGTAGAAAGATTTAGCAAATCCTCCTGGAGCGGCCCTGTAATCATGCCTTCGTTCTCCTCATGTAAAGCATCACCCTTATCGTTGTCATCCATTTTCTCCCACTTGTGCAAATGAGATATTACTTTTTCTTCACAATGCTTGAAAATGTTACTGACTAATCTATATGCTGCTATAGAGGGGATACATTCTAGATTACAAATAGCGCATAACATAGATGTGATGGGTTGGGATATCTCATCCATCTCTTCAATGCATGAAATCATAAGACTCTCCATAGCAACTGAAATCTTAGTATCATGATCTTCCTTGATGGTGACCAAGAAGTGATGAAACATATCATGGACCAAATTTTGCAATTCAAGATCTAAGAGAAGGTTACTTACTTTGACATTTGCACAATTCTCCAATATTGTAGATCTCCTACCAAAAGGGTCACTATTGAAGTCATTGAGACTCTGAAGGTTGTCAATTATCAATTGCAATATCTCTATCATGGTGTTATCATCATACGGTGCTTTAGGAGCCAAAATTCTCAAGACTTCACTAAGACATGCTGCAACTGCCAATCTTTTATCCTTGTCATGGTGTCTCAAAAGCTTGGGTTGACTTAAGGCCTCCTTAATCGGCAAGAGGATTCTCTGTATAAATCTTGAAGGTAATTGGTTCACCTAACACAAACAAACTTCCAATATATCTAATGGAAGATCAACACCCTCATTGAGCTCTTTGCCAATCCTTTGTAGTGCCTTCAACCACCACTCTCCATTGCTGTTTGGGGCCATAGTGTGATCCAAGTACCAAAATCTCTCAATCATCCTAGCGGGCTAGCAAGATCACCAGCTCTAATACCATTGCAATGTTCTAAATAGTTTTGGTAATGTTCCCGTAAGTTTTGGAGATTTCCCGAACAGTTTCAGAGATGCTCCTAAAAGATTTCAGAGATGCTCCCGAACGGTTTTTGCTCTAATACCACTGTAATGTTCCATTTCTGGCGATATTGGGTTGTTCATGCTAGACGGCCTTAGTTGCCCATGCTGCATGGCCTCAATTGCCTGTGTTGTGGGGCCTCAGTTGCTTGTGTTGCACGGCCACAACCCCTGTGGCATGGCCTCAGTTGCTCATGTTGCACGGACACAGCCCATGCTGCGTGGCCACAGCTCGTGCGACACGGCCTCAGTTGCCTATGTTGTGCGACCTCAGTTGCCTGTGCTGCATAACCATAGTTGTCCGTGCTGCATGGCCACAGTTGCCCGTGTTGTGTGGCTAGTTGCTTGTGTTGCACGGCCACAGTTGCTCGTGGAGAAAGGAGGGACAGTACGATTAATGGCGTCCAATAAGTCCGTACGGTGCCAGGGTAATGCACAAGAGAGGTCATATGGTGTCACCAAGAAGGCCGTACGTGTCACTAAGAAGGTCGTACGGTGTTACCAAGGAGGCCGTATGGTGGGTGTGAGGGTTTCTTCTGTACGGTGGAATGTGTGTTAGGAATAAGGTGTCTCAACCTTGTATAATTTCTATTCTTATTATTTGTTTTGTAAAATGTATTTCTTGCAAATAATGTTGATGTGTCAACATCTTGAATTGTGTGTAAGGAGATCATAGCTAAAACGGCTATGATGGATTCCTATGACACGTAAGAGCTATGTTAGGAAGATTCAATGACAGGTGAAGACATGTGGCAACTAAGATATTTGAGTATTGTACACTCTACCCCAATAGTGGGGTTCCACAATACTCTACCCCAATAGTGGGGTTCGGGGCATCGCCCCAAAAATTTTTTTGGGGTTCCTATTTTCTCGGAGAATGGTAAAACCCTAATACAGTTTATCTTTAGGAGTAGCCCTAAAGTGAAGCACATGTTATAAGCATATTTAGGGTTACGAAGAGAAGTGATGCGAGAGAGTGTATTTTTGGTACTGTGAGTTGCTATTGGAGTCTTTTGTTGTCGCCGTTGAGCTTGCACTGCAAGTGTATTGTAACCTTTTGTTGAAGATAATACATTGTGCAGGTTCTAGAGGGGTGGGGTTGTTTTACCGAAAGGTTTTTCCCCACCGGCAAATCATTGTGTTATGTGTTTCTTTCTCTGTCTATTTTCTTTATGCTTGCTTGGCTGAAATATTGTTGTTTACATGATATTGAATCTATAAGTGCAAAAGATTTTAATAGGATTTGCACCATACTTCTCTTAAGAGATTAGTGTAGGAAGCTATTCCCGCACCTGAGTTTCCTTACAATGTGATGGTATGGTAGGCCGTATGGCAAGATGTATTTGCAGGCCATACGGAGGAGGCAGCAGGCTGTACGGCACAAGGAAGTGCAGTACGGTGACGGATGTATGATGGTTGTACCTAATACTAGCTGTACGATATCAAAGGGAGATAATGGCATGTGGAATGTAGACCAAGTGAGTAGCGAGAAGTGTATGGATGGAGGGGAAAATTCAGTGATGCCACTGTAAACTTAAAGATCACAATTCCTCAAATTGAACCAAACAATAATGGAGATTAGAACACAAATAACCTTCAAATAATATTTGCCAAAAGATAATGCTCCGATTTGCCAAATCCGAGCGAAGTGTTACATCCAACAACAGAATAAGGTGAGGGTTGAATCCCACCGAAACCGCACGAGCGAAATAGGGAAGATCTTTCACTTCCGAAATAGCGAACAATCAAGAACTCCAACAAGAATTCGCAGTACATAGAAATAATCCAAAAACATACCTACAACTACCTACAAGTCGTGCTTAAATACCCGTTGGGGAAAATGTTTCTGAGGGTGTACAAAGAAAGCCGACAACAACACTTACCAACAGACATTAAAATAAAAATGGGTCCGAGATATACTAAATCAATCAAAAC
Source organism: Cupressus sempervirens (assembly GCA_028749045.1). Lineage (NCBI taxonomy): Eukaryota > Viridiplantae > Streptophyta > Pinopsida > Cupressales > Cupressaceae > Cupressus > Cupressus sempervirens. The sequence continues at coordinate 363,951,541 of CM053785.1, forward strand.
CACACATACAAGTATTAGCTTGGGCCACATACTAATTAATTAAAGTAACTAATTAAAGGTCCTTATATTATTTAAATTCTAGGACCAATTAATTAATTAATTTAATTTAAAAAATTACATGAAAATTTCAGGACATAAAAATGCAAGACCATCCCTTGTTTATTATTATAGTTTCAGTGGTTAGTAGCCACCCTCGTCTGTCGTCAGTAATATCGCTTCAAATATTCACTTGCGCTTCATTGTTCAAATTTGTGAAGTCTTTTGACAATGAAGATAAACTTGTGCATAAGGATTTAATATGAGGATATAGTCTCAAATTGGTAGCCATTCATTTATGTGGTTTGGCATTGGTGTTGATAATATATGTTCATTTCTCTGAAGATTATTTCATAATTTTATATTCATAAAACTCAAAATATTTATCTGCGATATCATCGAGGCATCGAATTCCAAAGAAAAGATTGTTAGTTCTATACATCTACTGCTCTGTACAGAAGTAGAACCATATATATCACACATGTTTTCATCTTATGATTGGAGTGTTGGGGGTCTACGAGTGTTTGTCACCATATGGTGGAAGGACCATATGACAAGAAGTTGTACAGAGGTTGGAAAGAGTGGGCCATACAGGAGTGTATAGGTCGTACGGGTTGGGAATATGTGTGAGAAGGGAACAACTATGTCATACGAGGAATATTGTTGTTTCGTATATTACATCCCAACGTAATTCATTTGCATTGCTTTCCAACTTGGCTCACTTGCATTGTTTTTCCAACTCGGCTTATTTAAATTGCCTTCCAACTCGATTCACTTGCATTGCTTTCCCAACATATCTCACTGCATTACTTTTGATGTTGGAGGTCACCCAACAATTGAACATGTCCTTTGTATGAGTTTTTTTCCCTGTTGTCACACCTCTGCCAAAATGAGCAGTGCATTTTGCACTGACCCCACTTTTGAAATCTATGTAAAGGTGCGTAACTTTTCACTTTTTAATGCTTTTTCAAACTAATTTTGTTAGTCCTCATATTGCTTTTTCCAAGAGTTCTTTTTAAACTACTTTTTCCAAAGGCTTCTTTTTCAGGGATGCTTTTGTAATGACCTTGGTCTGGTCAGTCTAATAAAGAGCAAAATATCTTCCTAGAAAAGAAAATATCAGATTTTTCCCATACTTCCCTGATGAGAATAACTTCTCATTTATATTGTCCAATAGGTTACATCCTAAAAGACATTCCTATTCGCAACCACCCCTTCATTTTATATTAAATATGGTACTATTATTTCAAATAAGTATAATGGTATATAAATGTGTATAAAAGTTATTGGTATATTTAAATACTATTCAATTATTTTTTTTTTACATATTATTATACTTATTATTGGATTTATATACTATAGTTTAAATATTAATTGTCCATATTTAATTATAATTTTTATATTTTAGATTGTAATTTAAGATTTAGTTTTATTATTAGTAATACGTATTAATATTTCTTGTAATATTTATTATCTATTATTAAATTTCTACTTAAAATGGGGACTTGACAAGTCTGACCCTCTCAAATTTGCTTGTCCTCAAGCAATAAATGTGATCCTAATCGATTCATAGTTTACATTCCTTCTCTTTCCTACATGTGTTAAACACTCACAAAAGTACACATGTTAGTTTATGATGGCCTATGGACGAACATATGAATGAAGGCACAAATACACAAAGTAGACACATTAATGCATGAAGATACAATGCAAACACGAGGTAGGCACACAAATGCATGAAGACACAAAGAAGACACGAAGCAAACACATTAGTGCATGAAGACACAATGTAGACAAAAAGTATACATGTTAAAACTTTGTTAGATTTCTTTTCACAATTTGAACTAAGCAAAGGTTAAGGAAATGTTTTACCAAGTTTGACCATGAATGTCATGTTTTCTTTGCCTGTCTGAAAATTAAAAGTTCTTGAAAATGTGAATTTTAACAACTTTCCTTTAGCCAGCACAACAAGATGCCCTAATAGTTCTCCCCTCATTGCAAGCTCTCTCACATGCCTAATTCCATAGTCAATGGTAGATTTACTGCTGCTCGAGTTTGACAACAACCAACTTGGCGCTCCCTCAGATTTTCCTCCATATTGGGACTCTTTTGCCCCAACGTGATCGAATTACTCCTCCCCCTATGCAAACGCCCTACCCACTCAGTGTGTGCTTAATTTCGTAGTGGATGGTAGATTTATTGTAGCTTAAGTTTGGACATGCTCAACTTGGGGTTCCCTTAGATCTTTATCCATATTCCAACACGATTGAGTTACTCCCCTCCTTGTGCACAGTCCCTACTGACTAGCTATGTGCTTAATTTTGTAGTGGATGATAGATTTATTGTTGCTCGAGTGTGGACATGCTCAGCTTGGGGCTCCCTCATATTTTTATCCATATTGGGATTTTCTTGCCCCAACGTGATCGATTTACTCCTCTTATGTACACTTTCTATCTACCACGTACTAGCACACAGAGTTCATATATTCACTAATAATATTGATTATGATTACATTAGATCCAAAATTACATTACCTTAAATAACTGAAGTCTCCACTATTTATCAATTGTTAGATTTAAAATATTATATTTAATAGTAATGAAATAAAATGAACCAAATCTTACTTATTAACCAACCAAAAGTATATGTACATAACTTTCTTAAGCCTTCGCTTCTTGATCCGACCACCCTCCTTTTATGGTTTGGATATTCTTTGAGTCTTTATTATCCTTTTGTCTTGTCACTTGGTAATATTATGATTGGATGGCAGCACTGTGTTTGATGCCAAATAAAACAATCCCTTTATTCTTGTTGCATTATTTTTCCTTGTTTTACTTTTTCTTTAATTATTGATCTTTTATTTTCACATGCTCTTTTATCGCCCATGTTGGAGTGGGTCTTCTTACTTACATGGCGAATGAGCTGCCTAGGAAGGAAATGTTTATTTCAAACTTAGTTATGTACCTTTCAGGGTGACGAATGTATATATAAAAGTTAATGATTTGTGGTGGTTCCACGTTCTGGCATGGCCACCAACCAACAATGGGAGTTATGTCCTTTGCTTGTCATAGTGATAGTATGTGTTGTCATGATACCTCACTACTGGATTGCATCCATTGACTATGCATTGTTTTATCTATATATATGTGTATATATATATATATATATATATATATATATATATATATATATCCTTTCCCAACCCACTAGAAAACTTTGGTGTCACCTCTTTAAGATGCTTGTTTTTTATTCATAACTTTCTTAATTTCCATTCTCCTTTTCCCCTTGTCGTGGTATCCACATCATCTCCTCCTTTTAAAGAGAGCGGCATTTTCTAATTCAAAATAAAATCTTTTACTTTATATATGCTAGTGGCTGAATTGCCAAGGTGGCGGTACTTTTCACATATTTTAAGAATGTATAAGAATGAGTTGGTGATCTTTGCTAATACAATATTTAGCCTTTGTAAGCCAAAGAGCCTTTGTATCCTTGTTTCTTCATTACTCTCCATGACATTAATTCTTCCAAGATCATATGTATTAAATAGCCTGTCGATTCCCTCTAAAATTATGGCCTTCTGTATTAAATGCTTTTCTATATCTTTTTCTTCAGTTAATGATAATGTGTACCATTTTTTCCCTCGATACTTTTCTTCCTTATATTTCCCACCCCAGGGGTCTGTATTGTTGTCCAATTTATTATTATTTCTTATCCCTTATCTCTCCATCTTTATAGCCCACATTATCGTATCACTTTTCATCCTAATGTCTCCTTGGTCGCTATTTTGCTTGGGTCCTTGTCTTTTTCATTTTCTCCTTATAATGAAAAAAAATCATTGTCGCTTGTTCTTGCCTTATTCTTGACTGTAGGAACTTTATTTTTTCGAAGATCCCTTTCAATTTGCTTAATGTTTCGAGCCCTCCAAGATTGGAGCTCTACAAGACTACGACAAAAGATGCCAATACTCATTAGAAGGTTGCAATTCTTTTATAAACATTTACGCCCACTTCACAGCTGATAGCAATCAGTCACAAGTTCGAAGCATTCTGATGATGAATTTGCCAATAGAACATATCTGTTGCAAACGTCAACCCCAACAGCCTTTGATGTTAAGTCTTCAAGTGTTGCAGGTGGTTTAGTCATTTCCCTTAATGAAACCTTCCTCCCATCTTACTATCAACAATATGATGTGTAATAAACTTGGCTTTGATATTTTTCTTTTTCTTCTTATGGTCTCCTTTGCATTCTCTCTCGTATGTGAAGTTTGGATGTTCAAGGGAAGTCTGCCAAAAAAATAAACATCTACTAGTCTCAACTATATTAAGGTGTTGTTGATATCCAACTTGAGAAACTAGATATATGGTCACTCTAATCCCCATTAGCAAATTTAGGAACAAATTATATTGTCTAGAAAAAAATTAACTCTGTCTCCTTGGTTTGCAGATTATACTTGACACTTGAGAGATATTACTGTCCATTCTCTAAAAATTGCTATCTATTATTGTTCCTCCCATCAAGATGGCATGAACATGCTCGATACCATTTATAATGACCTCGGTCTGGTCATTCTAATAAAGAGCAAAATATTTTCCTAGAAAATAAAATCTCTTAAGATTTTTCCCATACTTCCCTGATGAGAGTAACTTCTCATTTATATTGCCCAATAGGTTACATCCTAAAAGACATTCCAATTCGCAACCACCCCTTCATTTTATATTAAATATGGTAGTATTATTTTAAATAAGTATATTATTATAATTATTATTAAGTACAATAAGCATTATTACATTTAGTTAACTCATATCATATAATGTATATAAATTTATTGGTGTATTTAAATACTATTCATTTATAATATATTTACATATTATTATATTTATTATTGGATTTATATAGTATAATTTATATTAATTGTCCATATTTGATTATAATTATAATTATATTTTATATTTAGTTTTATTATTAATATTATTTATTAATATTTCTTGTAATATTTATTATCTATTATTAAATTTCTACTTAACATGGGGACATGGCAGCTTTTTTAGGAGTGCTTTTTTGGGGATGCATTCTCAAGGGGTGCTTTTTCAGGGATGCTTTTTTAGGAGTTCTTTTTCAAGGATGTTGTTTTGGAGTGTTTTTTAGCGATGCTTTTTCAAGAATGCTTTTTCTTCAACCAATGTTCATCAATTGCCTAAAATAATCTGCTAAAAATAGACACAATATGGACTTACTAAAAATAGACACTACTAAAATAGTAAGTACTTCCCAACTCAAAGTAAGGCCATATCAAGATGCAATGAAACTAAAAGTAGACATGCTAAAAATAGCACGTCAAGATGTTCAAAAATTTACTAGCATCTTCTTTGAGATCTAGATTCTTTCTCACATTTGATCTAATTCACTAACAAACACAATTTTCATTCTAAGAGCCAAAGGTGGACAAAACTTCTCTTCTAGACTTAAACAATTTCACCAATTCCCTTTTTCAAAGTATTTAGTAATTGGCGTATCAATTATTTTCAAATGTTCATACTACTACATGATCCTTTTGAATAACATGGCTTTATTCTTAGAGCTCCCCCAAAAAAGAGTTTATTATGTTTGATTCGAAACTCTATCAAGTTCAAAAGATCACTACCCTTCAATATAAGGTCAATTAGAATGATCTGAAGTGGTAAATCATCAAGGCTTTCATAGTGGAGACATTTGTTCAAATCCATAAGAGATATGTTGCATGACTATGTACAAACATTGAATGTTGAATTGGGTACACTAACACATCCACCTTTAGCTATAAAAAACCCAATAGAAAAGTCCATGTCAAGCCTCAAGTATATTTAACATGAGAGATACCCCTTAGTAATGCCATGTAAGAAAAAGGATACTACACAAAGAAATTTACTAATCAGCGAAAATAAATAAGAATTGAAAAAGATAGATGATTGAATAAAGGATTTAGTTATTGCATACCTTTTATTGACTAGAAATGCGTACATAATAATAGACTGAATTAATTTTAGATAGATAAGATAAGTGTCATTTTAAAAAAAATTCCATGTAGGTTTATGCCTTAAGCAATAGGATTTCCAGACAAAGAGTTTGAAAATGCAAACACGGAGATGATACAAATGGAAAGCCTTGGGCAGGAGAATAAAAGCATTCAACATTAGGGGTGATACTAAAATTTAGATCATTTTGACAATAACAATTTGGATATGTGAAATTACCACAAAAAATATATATATATTAAAGAATACAAGTTTGTAAGTGTTTCCCTTGAAAGAAGAATATTAGGAAATAAACATATCTTGCCTTACCTCTGCAGCTGAAGACTTGCCAGCCCCATTAGGACCCCAAAAAAAACATGTGGCTCCAAGCCTTTCTTGTTGGAACCCCCACTGCCCTAGGAGGACAGCTCTCGCCTTTTCAAATTCCACAATGGAAATTAAACGGTCATGCAAAGTAGTGCTTAGTACAAGTTCATCCATAGATGTTTTTGGAACAATCCTTTGTTTGAGTGATTTTATCTGAAAATGGACAAAATTAGGGTCAAAAGAGTATTTCCGAACACATCATAATAAGACACCGAAAGTGGAAGTTCAATTTTTTTTTACAAAAGGATAAAGCTGTCATATATAATAATACAACTCTTTATAATCTCGTATACAACAAATATTAAATAATTTTATTTTATTTTCAAATTACAGCAGTAGGATAGGCCTAATTTAAGAAATATTTTTCTTTTAATGGCATAACAGACCATAAATTAAAGAATGCTTCAACATCCCAAAATGAAGCAAGGAAATCTCTATTTAGATTTGTAAGGATGTTGATACTTTATCTAAAGTCATTATTCTCATAAATTACAACAATAATTATAGCGAAGATAGTTAATTAAATAAATCTTGAGACTTTACAGATGAGTTGCACCTTGTAATGTCCCCAAATTCAGGGCCTACAAATTGATAGAGAATTTAATAAGTTTTAAATGAAGATTTAAACTTATTTATATAAGCCTCCACCATTTATTAAACATAAGGAAATATCAATGAGATTGCTAAAAAACAGGTCAACTAATACATTGGAAAGACATTAAATAAAGGGAAGTTGGTTTAATAGTGAAGACAAACAATCAAATAGGCAAGTCTAAACTACGAATCGCAAAGAAGTAACAACAATTGTCTGTAGTATTACCAATGAAGGATTTATGAAGACAATAACCAATCAAGAGATATTGATGTCAGACAGACCTGTAAATATATGATTTTGAATGTACATTACTATGGACCAAGACACTGATAGATATGAGATATGCAATAATTCCAAACATCATAGATAATATACCAACTTGTATCCAATATAAATATAAACCTGTTTAGAGCGACTGAATAATAGCAGTTGAAAGGAGTTATCGACATTAAGCATGCATCAAGTTGACATAATTGTAAAGGAACAATTTGGGAGAGAGAACAACAAAAAGGAGTATTACTCAATTCTTTAATTTGATCAAACTTCCTCAATAAAGGATAAGTATGCACTAATACAGAATTCAGCAAGAAAGTGATGGGTACCACATTGTATGCATGGATACATATTCTTACACAGCATAAGAATAGTCTTTGTAAGAGAGGAAGTGTTCGCATGATCCATGCCAATGATATGATAGATGTTATTATCCTTAATTCAAACAAATACAATATGCACTTATGTTGAAATCATATTTCATGAGATAATCTGATACTAAAGTCCCTTCTACCAAACCTAATAAATCAGCAACTATGATCGTATATAATGATCAGGTATATAGTCCGAAGAATCATTCAGATGCATACTATAGTTGATGGATTACCACAGTCACAGGAGTGAAAATCCATACTCCCGAAAGGAACACAACAAAGAAAGATTGGGCATGGTAACACTAAGAATATCTATATCTGAAGGGATAGTGATCCATGTCTTTCTAGGAAGGAGTCGAGGCTTATGGAAACATCAATATCAATAATAAATATAGCATGCCACTTACTAATTTATGAAGTGACAATTCTTAATGGAAGAAAGGATTGTTTCAGTACAGTGACTACTATTAAGAACATCATAATTTTAGGCAACGTTCATGGAGGGACAACATGAAAATAAATATTAAAAAGTCAATGGACCAGTCATATCCTATCAAGATAAGAAGCAGTAATATTAATATCAAGAATTGACTAGCTAGATTTATCAGACTATCATAAAGAATGATTAGAAGGCATTTTGAGAAAATGGTAGTGCTATTAAGTCCAATCAATAAACATAATGATAATAAAAGGTGCAATGATAAATGGTCAGAAAACATGTCCTCTGGTGACATGTCTCATTCTTATTGTGAGCATAGTAAGACAATTCAATCATTAAGAAACATCATGAAATATCTCTTCTTATTCCTACTTCATATGCTTTATGGATCACCCAAATTTAGCAGCAGCCTCTTTGGCTTGGATGCATAATTACAAATGCTATAAATCAGAAACAGTAACAAATAGAATTACTACAATAATTGGACATATTAGGAAAGCATTCAGATTGGAATGTCTTATAGAATCGCTACTGTAAGCACACATATGAGGCAGGTATTCATACAGATCAGGTGGTTGTATCAAACCTAAACAAGTTCAACTTTACATATTGACAGAGCCATATCAGACACGGAAATACTGATTGACCAATTAGTATATTGCCATTTCACAACAAGAATATCAAACAAGCTATCAGGTTGATCAAAGGGAACCATCAGCATAAGTATACAATGTTATCAGGAAAAACATTACCCTTATAAGACAACTTAATAGATCAGATCAGCATATGTCACAGATATCATTTATACACATTGAAACTATATGAGATCAATATATAATATTGATAAAAATCTTGAACTGAATAGTCTGAGTTTCTAGAGAAGATAATCTAAACTCATCTTACACGTCAGACTATATCACTGGACAATATAACTCTGGCACGAATTGAGGTAATTCAATTGTATTTGAAAAGGTTTTTGAGGAAGAAGTCTGTTGCAATTGAAGATATAAGAGAATAGTCCCAATCTTCACTGTTTCAATAAGGGGACATTACACATCTATACAGTATAGTGACACATAATTTGAAGTCATGTTGTAACATAACTTAGTAAACTAAAACACATTGTATCAAAGAACTAGAATTTATGCTTTTTTCCCTCAGTTATCACTTTTAGAATCTCATAGAAAGTCATGGACTACCTTTTCACCCATGAAATATATCAAGGCTAGATTCAGTATCATATAGTTTTCAAGAATTGAGTACCTACCCAAACAATAAGGGAATGAAATGGTTCCATGTAGGGCATGATATTGTTAGTGAAACTTCATTTAAAGACTCACGTCTATGTCCAAGCACTAAATCCTTAGTTACATTTATAATTAGATTGTTACCTTGTATGTTGAATTCCTCACATCACCACCATATGTAGAAAATTAGTGCCAACTATTAGCTCCTATGTATGTCCAAGGACCAAGAATTGTAGTTTTAATCAATTACTATTAAACATTTCTCTTCTATTAATTGCAACAATAATCTCAAAACTCACACTTTTTTTCCTGTCACTCCCCTATGCCATTGATTTTTTATTTTTAATACCAAAGAAAACAATTTCAATTCCTATGAGCGAAAATCAAAATAAAATAAAATTGCATCGATATCAAAATAGGGCTTTTGTTCATGGATTCTCTCTAGTTTTAAAGCAAACTACTCTTTCCTCTTGCAAATTTTGAAATGGTGTCAAGTTAAAATCCAGAAAACAAATGAGTTTTGCAACATAGCATGCACAAATTTTATTTTCTGACCACATTTTAAACTCAGATTTTTGGAAGAAATACCTTCTTAAACTCTGCCAGTGATACATTCTTACACTTTTGTGCTTACTCTGCTTTGTACTATATATCTCTGCAACAATCTCATTATCGTTCGGAAGTAGTTTACACTCAGCCTCAATACCTTCTTAAACTCTGCCCATATGTTTACCTTCATTTCGTCAACCTTAGAGAACCAGTCTATTGCTACCCCATGTAGTGTGGTTGGGAATTGCACTACCCAGTCATCTTGGTTGGTCTGCCCATTAGCTGACCAAATTGTTTCACATCCTATAGTTTCATTCAAGACCCTTTGATCAATTTCTTGCAAACTTTGATAGTTTTTGATTTTCAGACATTGTAGTGGCTCCCTGCATCTCACTTACATACCACTTTGAGTGATAGGTCTAGTTGGAATTGCTCCCAAGTTTAGTACACATGACCCAAATAGATCATTTTGACTATGATGCTCCTGTGTCCTCTCGAGTCTCGACACCCTCAGTCGTGACTATATCCTGTATGCATCTGTCTTTTTCTACGTGCTTGACACTCCGTGTTCTTCCAACCTCCAATCCCCTTAACTCCTTTTGGTACAGAGTTGTTCTACCCCTCAACATTCCCTACTTCCTTGTAGTATAAGAATTAGGTGTCCGAACCGGTATCTAGTATTTTCACTCAATTCAAATACCTCATCACCTTCAACTAATCTCCCTTCATCACATGCGTCCCCTTCGGCACCCTCATTCACTTTGCATCTTTTAGTACCTCTTTCAACACTCTTGTTCCCTTCAATGCTTTCTTGGTTCTCTTTAGGCAAACCTTCTTCCCCTTCAGGCAATCATTCAATATTTCTTCATAGTCATTGTCTTTGCTCAACTTGTTCTTCCGACCTTAGTGCTTTCTGGATGGCATCTTACTCATCTTCTTGCCCCTTAGAGATACGCTTTCTATCCTTCTTCAATGTTAGTGGCATTAATTATCCCCTTCATAGTGATTGAGGACACACTATCGCCAATGACTCTTGCCACACTCCTCTTTTGTTTGGGTGTTCTCCTGATATTACTATTATATTTTTTCATGCCAATCTTCTATGTTTTCTTCTTCTCGCAAGTTATGAAGAGCAAGGAAGTGTTGTGCCAAAAGCCCTGGTAAGTGGCACATAAGACAGTCCTTTGTTGTAGTTACCCCGAGTGATTCTTCTCGTTCTACCTCCCTAAGGACGTAAGTAAAGATGAATTCCTGCAATATATTTGCACAATCCTTCCTCAATGCTCTTTCTCTTTCAACAAATTCTTGGTTAATATTATTAGTGCCTTAGTTGACTAGTTGGTGCATTTTATGATTCTTGCCATGTCATATGCCTACTGTCTCCTCAAGTAGTTCACTCCCGAATTCATCTAGGCAACGATGCTAAATGTTTTCCCTATGGGATCTATGTTCAAAAAAAAAATATTACATGTAAAATACAACAGTAAGTATACATAATGTATTTGAGAGAACTCACAACTCTATATTCATTACTCTCATAATTTTTACAATGTATCTCAGAGTATTTCCAACAACAATATTATGACCACACCATCATGTTAGATAACATCCCCTGAGGGTAAGTACAATGCATATATAAAGAGGTGTTGAGTTCCAACTATTGGCAACCCTCGACCAACATTTGATCCTTGGACAACAACACTAACAAATGCTAATTACTCGACAATGGATCCCTTGTGTAGAGATCATGCAAGTAAATTTTTTACAGATTCTACATAATATTTTAGTATTAACTTTTGATTTATTTGCATGTTTTTCCTTTGTTTGCAAGTTCTCTTATTTTCATTCACATATAATTGTTACTATTTCACAATATTTGAAGGACATTGAATACTAGGTAGCTCTCCTAAGAGTTTCTAATGGGGAGAAGCCTACTATGGAATACATATATGAGAGCATGGATAGTGCAAAGGAGGCCATTAGATTTGTATATGCATGAGATGAGAGTAAGTATCATCTTGGTTGAGCAATAAGTGATAGGAGATAGCACTTCCAACTTCACAAACCCATCCATGCAACTGCTTGTTACCTCAATTTGACATACCATTTCTACCATGATTTCAAGGCAAATGAGAAGGTTCTTGATAGGCTTTATGCAGTGGTAGAGAAAATGTTTATTGGTGATAGTACTATCAAAACTACAATGTACAAGATAGGGCATTTGATAACTCACAAAGGAAGTTGTTTGTGTAATATCCCACCCAGGATATTGAACCAAATTCTTCACAAGTTAATTTTTGGAATTATAATAGAGAATTCTTGCAACTTCAGATTAAAAACAAAAAATAATCTCAGGAAAATTAAATGATTTTTATTCCACTTTTTAGGAATACAAATAAATAACCAGCAGTATTATAATTCTTAGCAAATAATACAATCAAATTCCTCAGTAAAATAATCTTCAACTCTAACCTTAAATACAAAAATGATTGCCAGATTGGAGAATACAAAGTGTAAGCACAAGTGTCACACCTGATATGTCATCTCCACGGACAATGTGTTTTCATCCACTGTCTTTTGACAGGAGGGTTTCCGTCATGGAGTTGGCTAAAGCCGAGCTTCCAATTCTTCAAGAGAAGAAGTTTGAATCCAAAACTAATATCCAAGCATGCTCAAATGAACCAATCTCTCCTCCTCTAATGCCCAACATTGTGACTTGTTAATTTCCATGGTTTGTTTCTTCATATTTCTCTCTGTCTCATTTTATTGATCCACTTTAAATTAATATATCCATTTTAATAATAAAGTGGCATAATAATAGACTATTAAATCTTTTGGCATTAAAAAAAAGGATCAAACGAACTCAGAAGACCATGTGTGATGGTTTATCAAAAAGCTCTCGACGAAACACTCCACGTCCAATGTTGCAAAAGCCTAAAGTTTGAACCCAACTAACTTACTATAAATATTAAGTATCAGGAAACCCTGTCAAAATGACTTCAATTGGCCTGGATTTGGAAGTAGCTATGCCAAATTCCATATTGACCCTTGTATTGTCCCAGTTAGCCTAGGGGATCATGGCAAATAGGGATAATGACGCCTCTAGAAATAATGGCTAGAAGAAGGGAACTATAATGTCCCCACTATTAGGGTTAGTTTGGGACAAGTAATACCTACAAAATAATTGTTAGAATCACACAATAACAAAACTAACTATATTATTCTATCCTCTACTTTAACCCCAATCTTAAGAACGTCTCCATATTGGACTTCCTAGCTCATAGCTACCTCGTTGTCTTCCCGGGAGCGCACCCCTTAAAATTCTTCTTGGACAAGACATCCTTTATCCAAGGCCAATTACATATGCATATGTTGACATCATCAGAATATTCTGGCACATGGAAATTGTCTATTAATCCTGGTCATGGTGGTCAAATGGAGACCTTAATGCCTCACATACCCCATGATAGAGAATCTCTTAATCTCCATGGTGTCAATGCAAAGGAATGGCAAAATATTATCCATTTTTCATCTAGCCATTCATACAAGGTTACTCATCTCTCACACTAGCACGATAGCCATTTACACGAGGATCTCACTTCCTACACTGGCACCATGGAAATTCTCATCAATTAATTAGATCCATAAGAAAAAATATTCCTATCTTCCGCTATGTCAATTAATCATTTATATTAATAAACATAATGACAAATTATTAAATATAATTCCTAAAACAATAACAAACTTACAATATCAAAACTAGAAATCTATTTTTTATAGATTCACACGCTATATATTTCATTTTTTATAAAAATAAAATAACATATTTCTTATTTTATAAAAGTAGAAAATAATATAATTCTACATTTTATATAAAAATAAAATAACATCAAAATATAGAATAGGAATATATGTTTACCTTATTCCTTACCTTTTTAAAGACCCATGTAACTTTAGCCTTGTCTTCTTTCCCCCTTTTTGACTTTGGCATATGTATGAATACTTTTTTCCTCCTTTATATGTTCAATGTACATGGGGAAAGTTATTATCATGCCTATTTGCTATATTTCAAATTTTCCAAAGTTCTTATTAATTTTTTCTTCTTTCCAATAGGATAAATAGTCTTCCTTATTTTTGGTGCAAGTAATGTTTTTTTTTACTAAGCAGGTACGAGTCCTTCCTTATATATCCCCATTCCATGTATAATTTCTCCTAAGATATACATGTCTAAAAGGTTCGATTCCATCGAAAAGGTGGGAATATATGTTGTTTGTTTAATGTAATAAGTAAATATTAGTAATGTGAATGTGTTATTATTTTATTAATATATCTATTAGGCTATAGTTAATTATTTATAAAGTGATCTATGTTTAATTAATTTATCTAATTATTCAGTATTAGTCATTTATTTTAATAGATATTTACTATAAACATTGATTTATTTAAATCACTTTGGAAAAGTATAATTTGTTTAAGACGATAATTTATTTTATTATTATTTATTTATTGAATGATTAACTAATTTATTACATATATATATCCTTTAATTGATTGTGATTTAGTATTTGATTTCATTTTTAGAGGGATATTATAGGAACATTACCGTCCTCCATTCCCATAGATTGCTTGCCCTCAAGAAATCAACATCTGTCTGCTATGACTAAAATACTTGGATCCCAGACTAACCTTAAGAGGGTTACTCCACTCAGCTATGGTGCTACTCCGATACAAACAACATGTCCTAGAAAGTGAAGCCACTCATCACCCCCCACCACATTAGTAATGCATCAATCATATTAATGTCAAGATTCCAAAATATCACGTTGTCACGACTATCTAGTATGAGGAGATATAAATATCTCAAGGAGCTATCAATACTAGATGGCTCTCCATCTACGAGTGATCCCCCAAGGGAATGCATACCATCTATCATAATTGTTGCTCCTAAATTGTTGATAACAAAATCAAACTGCTCAAAAGTTGAAATCAATACCAAGGATGCAGGAAAGCTAATAATACAATCATCAATCTGAAACACACATGAGTACATGGATTTCACGGGTAAAGAAAGAAATAAGAATCCATCCTCTATGATCAAATTGTAACTCCCATCAATTCTCAACCAAGATCTATCCAACTGCTGAAGAAAAGAGTCCATCCAACTCACACGTGTAAATCTGAAACTGAAACCATGTGTAAGTTGATTGGAGAATGAGCAACAATGCAACTCTGAAAATTGGGTCACCACACCAATCTTGTAAGAAAAACTTGCCACTAGGAACTGCAATTGGGTCCCACATCCTACAATCAAGACCATCTTCATTACAAAGATCTGAACGATCTTCCTCATCCAGTTCAAAACGTGGATCATCAAATGTCCAATCAGCATCTATCTTAAATAAAGAACTATCTACCAGCTAAATGTGATCCAAAATTTTGTTACTTGATTTCTTGGGGCAGCTATCCAAGTCATAGGTCTTTTGAATGTTATCAAGTTCCTTAATCGCTCCTTGGAAAAAGTCATGCCTTCCTTTACCCTCTTGTTCCATGGATTTGGTGATGACAACAATCAGATTTTCTGCTTCATGAAGAGCAACTCGTGTATTATCCAATGCCTACTAAGCATCCTTAAGCTCCCTATTGAGATTATTAACCTCGTCCTCTTTTTCCCTCAATTGTTTAGCATATATTACAGCAATCTTTAAGATGTAATCCCTATCTGAAAGTAGACATAAATAATCTGATTTCAAAGATTCAAAGGGCACATACTTTAACCCCTTGTGCATCAGCAACATCATAATCACTTCCCATTCCTTTTTGCCTCTTTCCATTTGAGCCTTCCTATAGAGATCCTCAATGGTCTTGTCACTGTCATCATAACAAACTAAGGCTGCAAGAATCATATCTTCAATAACATTCAGCTGCTTCTTCAAGGCATGTTTCTCATCATTGTCATTGTGAAGTGCATTTCTGATTGGTCATCCAAAATGCCATCATCCTTGAATATCATCTCTGTTGATCTTCTAAATCACTATCATGTATAAGAGTATTCCTGATATGAGAAACACACGATTCATCATGCCTCTCGAGGATGTCATTGTGTCTCAAACTCCCTATTTGATTGATTTGAAAGCAAAGGAAAGGGTGTTGCTTTGCCATTAAACAATTCCTCATGACATGAAGCTTTGTAAACTTCTTTAGAAACATCCAATGTACTCACATTGAGTATGATTATCCTTTCAATATAACATCTGTCAATTTCAATCTCTAAGTCACCAATGTAGAGTTTTGAATATCCCATACTTTTGATGATAGTTGAATTCATGTCATTACCACTAATTGTGTTACTTTGTGGGGACAAAATGGTGAAATTCATATTATCTCCATTGCTGGTCTAAATTTCTTTTATTGCCTTGTCTTCATCACAATCATCACAAATATGATTAGGTGTCCAAGTTTGCTGGCATGTGAAACAGATTTGTTCTCTCCTCATTTGATTTTTGTTCATTTTTTAAGACCCTACAACCAGTTTACCTGTTGATACAAGCTCCTCTTCAGTCATAAACTCTGAATATTTCAGTTTTATGCTCAATCAATCTTTTGGAGAATTCGTATGCAACTGAAGATACAATATGTTTCTTCCTCCAAATGCTCAACAAATCAGATTGTAACTTTTTGCATATGTCATCATTTTCTTCAAGGATTAGGGACATAATAGTATGCATGCAAGCCTTCACATTGTCTAGATGATAGTCCCCGATTTCAGCCAAGAAGCATTGAAACATGTGAAGAATCAAATAGATGATAGTCCCCGATGTCATCAGATGAAGGAGGTGATAATTTTCAGGAATCTGATTGTGGAGATGAAATAGAATTGCATACAATGTATGAACATGAGGAAGTTTCAGGAGATAATGAAGATATCAATCTTGTTGATGAAACATCTAATGATCCAGATGAAAACTCTCATGAAGGTATGCCTGAACTCTCTATAATCTTGAATCCATTGTTTGAAGAGGAAGTAGATAAAGCTATGGCTGATTTCTCTATGTTCTTGAATCCATTATTTGAAGAGAATTTTCTTTACAATCAAGTCCATCAGCATCATGATGAAAATAGCAGTCTTAATTTTGAAGTTGATGAAATTCATGATATGCATTCAAAAGGTGAGACATTTTTCAATTTAGCCTATGAGTCGTAAGTACATCAAATGTGTGAAGATGAGATGGAATCAGCCAAGCATGATGAGGAAAGTGTATTGAAGGGTAGTTCTGAAAATTTCCAAAGTATCCTAGCTGATCAGACTCTTGGTGAAAGAGAAAGTGTATTTCTTGAAGATAAGCCATTCTCAAAGCCTTTTTGTGAAGAGAAACAATATCCAGGGTGTGGTAACGAAGCAAATTGTATGCAAGAAAATGACCAAGCAAAGAAGACTCATTCCGATGCTTGTATATTTGATCGAAAATGTGACTCAAGGGATCTTCCATTCAGCAAAGACTACTTTGATGAAGAAAAACAAATGAGTGTTGTTCATAAGGGTGATGCATCCAGTGTTACAAATGTAAATGGCGGAAAATTTGAATGAATTAATCAGAGATCAAACTGATCTATATATACAAAGAGGAGAGTCGAATAGAATAGAAACATTCTATTCTAGACTATACTAAATATTAGAAACATTCTAATATTTACAGAGATATAATAAGATACAATAGTGAGCATTAAAAGGAAACATGAAGGTTATTTTAATACCCCCCCTTAATGCTCAATCTATTTACTACACCAATAGATCCCCTGAATTTAACAAACTTGTCAGGACCAAGGGGTTTAGTGAAAATATCTGCTGATTGCTCTGAGGTAGGAACATAGCGTAACTGAATAGATCCATCTTCTACTAATTGTCGGATGTAATGGCAATGAAGCTCGATGTGCTTGGTTCGTTCATGAAACACTGGGTTCTTGGCAAGTTTGAGTACGCCCTGATTGTCTGAAAACAAAGAAGTCGGACCTACTTGAGGAATATGCATATCTGCAAGCATCTACCAGAGCCAAACTGCTTCACAAGCTGCCTTGACAACTCCTCTATATTCTGCTTCTATAGAGGAGAGTGCATGTGCCTGTTGCTTCTTACTGGTCCAAGTAACTGCTGCAGATCCGATACTAAACACATAGCCAGAAGTAGATTTCCTATCATCAACTGAGCCGGCCCAATTGGAATCAGTGAATCCACTGAGCTGAGGAGTAGTACTCCTTTTGTAAAGAAGACCATAATCTGAAGTACCATGTACATAGCGTAACACACGTTTCGCTGCAATCCAATGATCAGTCTTGGGGTTTGTCATGAACCGTGAGATGTAGCTGACTGCAAAACTGAGATCAGGTCTAGTAGTAGTAAGGTAGATGAGACTACCTACTAGCTGCCTGAAGAGTGTTTCATCTACAGGAGGAGAAACAGATTGTGCGGACAATTTCAGACCAGTCTCCATAGGAGTGGAGGCAGATTTGCAATCCTGCATTCGAAACCTATCAAGCAAACTTCTGGCATACTTGGACTGAGATAAAAAAATGCTGTTGTCAGTCTGCCAAACCTCAATACCTAAACAATAATGAAGCAATCCGAGATCTGTCATATCAAAAGTTCTGCATAGATCTTGTTTGATTTCTGAAGTCAAATGTTCTGAATTTCCAGTAATGATCAAATCATCCACATAGACAACAAGAAAAAGAATATCATTACCAGAGTGTTTAATATACAGATTACTGTCTGACGGACTACGCTGAAATCCTTGAGTAACCAAGTAATGATCAATCTTTATGTACCAAGCCCTAGGGGCCTGTTTAAGACCATAGAGGGCCTTCTGGAGTCTACATACTTTGTGTTTTGAACCAGCAACCTTAAAACCTGGGGGCTACGTCATGTAGACTTCTTCCTGTAATTCACCATTGAGAAAGGCGCTCTTCACATCCATCTGATGAACTTTCCAACCATACTGAGCTGCAATTGCAAGAAGAATGCGAATAGTGCTCATTTTGGCTGTCGGTGCAAATGTCTCCTCATAATCAATGCCTTCGCGCTGGGTGAATCCTCGAGCAACAAGTCTAGCTTTGTATTTGTCCAAGGTACCATCTGCATGGTACTTGACCTTATAGACCCATTTACAGCTAATGGGTTTCTTCCCAGGAGGAAGATCTGAAAGAACCCAAGTGTGGTTCTTTTGAAGACTCTGAAGCTCAGAATCCATTGCTTGTTCCCATTCTGGAATTCCTTTGGCCTCTGCATATATCTGGGGCTCAGGGATACTGTGGATGTTGGCCATAAGAGCTATATTAACTGTGTTGTGCTGAAGGCTCTTATTTATGGAGGTTCTACCCTCAATGAGTTCATCAGGACGAAGATCACTAAGCATTTGAGCCCACCATTTTGGCCGAAGAGTCGAGGAGCTAATATCAAATGCTGTCGGAATAGCTGGAGGAGAAGCAGGAGCAGGAGTTGTATTATCTGGAAGTGACTGAGGTGGTGTATCAGTAGCATCAGATGACTCATATAAAATAGAAGAACCTAAGTCAGAGATTGCTGAAGACTGAATCTCGGAATGTGGTGGGGAGTCAGAGAGCGGAAATGGTCCAAATTCCTCATCAAACACAACATCACGACTAAAGATTAAACGATCAGTATTTACATCAATCAGTCTGTAGGCCTTATGTGTGTGACTGTATCCTGTAAACATAAGTTTCTGGCTTTTGGAATCCAACTTAGTGCGTTTGGCATCAGGAATCCATACATATGCCAGAGAGCCAAAAACTTTCAAATGGTTGATCCTAGGTTTGTGACCAGACCAGGCTTCCTCAGGAGTCTTATGATTAACTGCAAGGGTGGGTGACCGGTTAAGAAGGTAGACAGCTGTGGATACTGCTTCTTCCCAATATTTTCTGGGAACATTTCTATGTTCTAGCATAGCCCTAGCCATTTCTGTGATGGTACGGTTTCGACGCTCTACAACACCATTTTGCTGAGGGGTGTGAGGTGTGGTGAACTGACGTCTAATGCCATGAGTAGTACAGAAGGCAGAGAAAGCAGAAGAACAGAATTCCCCCCCATTATCAATCCTAAGAGTTCGGATGGAGGAACCAGACTCTTTTTCTACTAGAGCTTTAAACTGCTGAAATACAAGAAAGGCATCTGATTTTTGCTTAAGAAAATATACCCACATTTTGCGACTGAAATCATCCACAAAGAGTAAAAAATACCTGTTCCCAGTAATAGAAGGAGTATTCATAGGACCACATACATCAGCATGGACTAGCTGGAGTACTCTGTATGCCCACCATGTTTCACCATTCTTAAATGGTGTCCTATGTTGCTTCCCTGCTTGGCAAGCTCCGCAAACGCGATGGTTCTGGGTCTGAATATTAGGTAGGCCATGGACTAAATTATCTCGAGCAAGTTGTGCTAGATATTGAATGTTCAGATGACCGTATCGCTGATGCCAGAGACTGCTGAGAGCGGATGATTCGGCGATGAAGGCATGCTTAAGGGAATCGCCTGAATCTACAAGCTTATAAATACCATGATCCTCAAGACCGGAAGCAAGGGTAGTGCGAGAAGCACGATCAATAATCGAACACTTATTTCCACTGAAAACGACATCCAACTGAGGGGAGTGCTTTATAATCTGACTAACAGATAGAAGATTATGTTTCATGCCAGGAACATAACATACATTGAGAAACATGAGTTTTCTTCCTCCAGTCTGAATCTGAACATTGCCCTTGCCGACAATATTGTATTCTTCACCGCCTCCAAAGATTACTGAGTCAGAATAGGGAGTGAATTCAACAAACCAATCACGCCTATGAGTGAAATGTCGGGAGGCACCAGAATCGATGTACCAGGCAGAAGATTTCACATGATTTGCAAGTATGCTGGCCATAAAGGCATGGTAGATAGATTCTTTCTGCTCTGAGTGTTGGGTAGCATTGGCGTACTGTTTAATTGAGTCCGACTTCTGATGTTGCTGATACAGATGCTTATAATATGTGAATATTTCAAATGGCACAAACTTCGAGGTGAGAAAATGAAAGACCCAGAAGAATTGGAGAAGTACCCAGAAAAGAGCTCAAAAAACCCAAAAATAAAGTGTTGTCGGAATTCGGATCCGCTGGCTCAAAAATCAACGCACAAAAAACGAGGCACCCACAAAAATCTGATGAAGACCCATTTGAGATTTCAAAAAACCCACCAAGAATATGTGATCAGAAAATTTTTGGAGGTCAAAAAACTAGGGTTTCGAGCAAAAACCTAGTCGGCAGCTTCGAAGGTCAAATTTGCAGGAAAAAATGGCAGATATAGGCAGATTTTGGAACAAGCGGATTTGAGATAGACGGATCCAGGCAGATAAGGGCGGATTGAACACGTTTTCACTCACACAAAATGCCGAGTTGCAAAAAAACGGCGAGTTGCAGAAAAACGACGGTAGAAACCCGCGATTTGTAGAAGATCAGACGTGAGCCAAAGAAACCTGCGATTTAAAAAACGTGAACTCGAGATTTGCAGAATGAATTTCAGATTTCTCAGAACAAAAACCCTAGACGGGTTGTAGAGAAAATGGCAGAAATAATTTCAAAATTTAGAGCAGATAATTTCGAAAGAAATTATAAACTATTCAAAACCATTTGAAGCAATAGCTCTGATACCATGTTACAAATGTAAATGGCGGAAAATTTGAATGAATTAATCAGAGATCAAACTGATCTATATATACAAAGAGGAGAGTCGAATAGAATAGAAACATTCTATTCTAGACTATACTAAATATTAGAAACATTCTAATATTTACAGAGATATAATAAGATACAATAGTGAGCATTAAAAGGAAACATGAAGGTTATTTTAATATCCAGTACATCAAGGTTCAAAGAGTTACATGATTAGAATCGAGTGTTTGATAGAGTAAAGATGCAGTGTTCACTTTTGGGGGTTCTTGAGGTCGCCTTATTTCACCTTGCATCATGTTAAGCATGGATGCTTGGTCTGCTCCTCTAGAGATAACTGGAGTCTCATTATGCCCACAAGGGGCATATATTTCTTTTAGCAAAGAATAGGATCTCCATTTGTGCACTCTCCTTAGTTTCTATTTTTATTATTTGTCCTTTTATAAGCTTCATAGTTTTCTTTAGGATGTAAAGACTCTATATTGGAAACAAAGATCAGATGTTTCTCACATTGAAATAAACATGAATTTTGAATAGAAGCATTATAAGCCAGGAGTATAATGGTTTGGAAGAATGAGGATGATTCAGATTGCAACAAACATTTTTGAGCATATACCATATGATGGGAATTAGAGCAGGATGTTGTTTCTTTCATTACATGTATATTTCTTCATTATGTATGCTATAAATGTAAGAGAAATTCCACTAGATTCACAAGATCAAAGAAACTCTGCATATGGTCATACCGCAGACTACCCCCTCAAAATACCAGAGAATAAATCCACTTGGCAACTACAACTTTGTATATCTTTTGATGGGCTCGTGTCATTTATACATCGCTAAGCATCCTCTTCAAAACATAGATGTGAAATTATTCATTAAAGAATGGAGATTTACGCAATCAAGAAATGATTGAGTTCTACAACGATAAACTAGTGATTGAATCAATTTATTGTTAAGTTTCAATGGCAGGTCATGTGCTTGAATATCTATCATTAACCTATATTTGATTTGCACTAAAAGGCTTGAGAAGAAAGTTTCGAGTATACCACAATACAAAGAATAAATTCCACAGAATCACAATATTAGACATAATATTTGTATCATGTCAATGCCAAAAATGAACCTGCAAGTATATATGTTAGTTGAATAATTTACAACAGCTATAGTCTTCTTGTCTCATATTAAGCATCACACATAGTTGAAGGTTGTGATCAAAGCAAGTCCTCGTGCATCTATGGAGGCTAAGTCAGAGCCTACAATGTGAAAAGAAACAGAATCCAAGAGGAGAAGCCATTTACGATAGAGGATTTCCGATTCTTGGAATTGAATGGCAGAGAATGAAGAATCTTGATTTGCATCTTGCAATATGAATGAGGCCTGATGAAATGAGTGAGTGTGTTGAAGCCAATGGACATGAGACAGTTGTTGCCATTGCTACACTTGCAAAGGGTTTCAAACTTTCAAGACACACAAAGGTTAGAGGAATTAATAACAACGGGAGCCATGAGATCACAAACAATGAAAGTTTTGCAAGATGTACACAGTAAGAATATATTTGATATCTTCATCAGTGGGTGAGAAGACGGTTCAGACCATGGTCACATATTTTGAAGTTATTCCCATCAAACAAACAATGATGAACGACTATCATCACAATGTGGGATGGAGAAGAATATGAAGGTCATTCTTACAGGTAAATAAAAGATTATGCCATAAAATAGTTACGCAACTTAAATAAAGTTCAAATTATAAAGTTTAATTGGGACCATGTTATACACTCGATTAATTTTTATTTACGAAGGGGTATGATTTGTTTTTGTGTAAGGAGGTGACTTTTGAAAAGTCACATACTTTTAAATAACCTCCCATAAATAATAAACCATAGAGTAAAGAAAAAAAAAAGACATATTCGAAAAAGTGTTTTACATTCACTTGTAAGAGGAATAAGGAGCAAAATATGGTTTTGTGATATGAATTCAAATATTTTATTTTAATGATAAAATAAAAGGCCCTTTGTTTATTTTTATTAAAGACATGGAGATTTAAATTGCAATTGATTTGTCCTTTAAAATCATCTTTAAAATTCCGTAAATAATTTAAATGTCAGATGAGGGATAGGGTCATTTATGACATTTTTAACTCAATCATTATAGATATAGTGAAATATTGAATTGTTTCCCAGTCTATATCCAATTTGTCTCCCTACCTTAGGAGTTAAAGTGTAATTTGGACTAGTTTAAAATTGTGTATATATACTTGATCCGTCGCATCTTGATTATTAAATTGTTTTTAGTTCAAGTGCATAGAACTTTATAAAGTTGTGCATGATAATCTTCATTGTAGTTGACTTTGTTGCCCAAATGAGTAGAGGCACTGGTCATTTATATCCGAAGTCAGAAAATCTATATCTTCCTTCTTACAAGCATCAAATCCATTATTGACAATTATTATACAAAACATTCAATGAATTCAAACATTTAGCATTCAAGTTGTAATTGATCAAGTTCAAGGACTTTGCCAACCGAAGAACTGACCAAAGCTTAATTTTTCTGTAGAAAAGATTTAGATCAAGTGATCAGGTTTGGAGTGAAGGTTTACTTGCCTAGGTGTAGCAAAGCCTAAAGTGCAGGGGAATTGAAGTCATTCCCGTTCGTGGGCCATAACTGATCGTGGAATCCTATTGGACAATTGGCAAGCTCTTGGATTTCCAATCTTTGGTTTTGGGAACGAACACATCCTACGACGATAATTAATTATGTTTTCCCCAACACTATAGTCTACTTGAAGTAGTTAAATCCTCATTTTTGTTATTGTTGTTCGCATAGAGAGGCTTGATAATCATATTCCAAATATTCAAATTATTTTAATGTGTAAACTTCAACTTGAATTATTTATTCCAAGCACTAACCAATTACAGAACCCACAAATATTTCAAAATAGCCTCCAATGAAATATTAAGAGCTTGACGATTTTAATAGCCAAACATTGTGAACTCAATATTACTTTTTCAAAGACTTGCCTTCAACATAAATACTATATTAAAAAAAATCCCACAATACCTAATAATTTCCTCTCGTGCTAATAGTCCGGACTTTCATTTAAGATATATGAAATAATAAGCCACTGCAAATTTAGCTTCCAAAATTTCCACAAAAAGCTGTCGAGAGACTTTTTTAGATTAATTTATCATACTTTATGTTAAATATAAAGGCCAATCTATAAAGCCTTTATAATATCTCTATTATACAACTATGATAAAACTTTTGAGGAAATTTGTTTATGTAGAAAACCCTTTTGATAAAACCTTCTGTAATGATTTTTATCCTGAAGAAACTCCACAGGATGGCAGGGTTTTTAGCTCAGATACCATTGCAATATCCCACTCGAGATATCGAACCAAATTCGTAACAATAATTTTTAGAATACTAAGAATTCTCGCAATGTCATATGTAAACCAACAAATAATAACCTTAGGGAAATTAAATGGTTTTTATTCCACTTTTCAGTAATTTACATAAATAACCAGCAGCAATATAATTTCCCATGAATATTACAATCAAATTCCTCAGCAAAATAATGTTCAGCTCCAATCACAAATATAGAATTGACACTTAGATTGGAGAATAGAAATAAATTGTAAGCATGAGTGAGACAACTGATATGACATCTCTATGGACAATGAGTTTTCTTTCACCGTCTTCTGGCTCCAGAGTTTCTATCCTCATGTTGGCTGAAACTAAGCTTGCAATTCATCAAGAGAATGAATCTAAATCCAAAACCAATATCCAAGCATGCTCAAATGTGTTGAAGATTTTAGCTACGATAGAGATCTTTACCTATGATTTTTAGAAATATGGTCGTTATAGCCGTTATGATCACTTTCAGCTGAAGAGGACATTTGTGATAATAATTGAGACAATATTAAATATAGAGACATGTGTTGTACAACATGCGTTGAGGCAAGCATATGGAAATACAAAGAGTTATGTATTTGGGATTTGAAGAGACCTTCAGTTTTAATTTGAATAGTCTCTCTATTTATTATATATATCACATCAAGGGAAAAATATTGGACACTTGAAGATTTTCATTATCAATAAAAATGATTTTTTGGTTGTGTGGCTGGGTGTTTCCCTTCGAGTGGAAGGGTTTTCCTAGGATAATCTTGTGTTTCCTTTGTATCTATTTTATTCTTCCTTATTGTTGTATATCATATATTTCTGGGCTAACTTAGCATGGTATCAGAGCCAAGTTAAATAAGAGAAGATAAGGAAGTTGTAGTTTGCATTGATTATTCTTGTAGTCAATGTTTATAACTGCATGAAAGATTGTTTCTACTTGAGTATGCCTAGTCAAGTATCTCATAAATCTTTGTGTGATTCTATTATTTTTGTTTTCTCTATGGAGTTGGAGAGACACTCTTGTAAATAATTCTCTTCTTCCTTGGTTCGTTTCTACTTTGCAGAGGAATGTTTGTTGTGTTGCTTCAACTCTTTTCTTTTTTGTCTAAAGACTTCTTGACTTTGGGCCCCTCTTCATTGTGATGTCCCTTCCTACGTGGCTCTTGGTTGTGTTGACTATGCCACACACTGTAGCCACATTGTTTTTTGGCTTTCTTTAATGTTTTTGTCACTCAAACGGTTTTCATATGTGACATTTTGTTTTGGACTTCACTGTAGTTTAGTTAAGTCTCGTCACTCCTCTTGATGGAAGTTTGCAACATCAAAGTTTTATTTTTCTAGTTGGATCAAGCTTTGCAAGAACCATTGCAATTGGAGATGACAAAAATGTTGACCTATTAAGAGACATCAAATTTGGTGGCTACAATTAGGTGGAGGTTTGGCAATAGCAATGGGCTTGCTTCAAACAGTGCAAAAAGGCAGTGGGCACTACTAATTTCTAAATATAATGAGTTAGAGCTTGTAACTCCTTGTCTAGTTGACAAGATAGGATTAAGCCAATCTGCATAAGGTAGAAGCATTTAGGCCTCTATTAGTGTAGCAGGCAAGAAGGGTGAGACAAGATGACAGGGGAGTTGATTGAGGAATGTCAACAATTTCACGATGATTTTGGAAGCAGGCAATAGTAGAGCATATGCCCGAGCAAGAGCTATGATAGGGATACCTTCAACCTTGACGGATCTATAGTCAATGTCATTCTTCCATCCCGACATTAACTACATCTGTTTCGGGCTGGTGAGTGCTTTCTTTGGCAACTACAATCTCTTCATCTTGTTGTCTTCCATTTTCATTCATCTCTATTTGATTACAGGAGATTGTGTTGTATGTTGTTTATTTCAGGCTGAAACTGTGATTGAAATGGAGGATAGATGCCTATTGAAATGAAAGCATAACTATGGCTTCAAAATTTTTAGAAGCAAAACTACAACAAATTAAATGAATTAACATTGACCTACTTACGCTTTAATCAGTCTCAGAATCATGATTTATCAACTTCTTTAAGTCATCATTTATGTCGTTCATATCCACCTTCGACATTCTTCTTTCTCAATGTAATGGAGAGGCTATCAACAAGTCAACAATAGTGGCCACGTGTGGTCTCGCTTTGCAACCTAACTTGGATATTACTTGGTCGCCTATTTGCTTGCATAGAACATGAGACTTGGATCATTTGTGTTGATATGAGCGTTTAGGACTAGAAGCATTAAACAATACGCAGTGTGAGGAAGTGTGATTTCTACCTTTGCAACAATGATTTCTATGTGAGACATTGTAATATTTGTTGAACCTAGCTGACCACTGACTATAGAGTCTCACAATTCCAAGGACCATTTGCAATCTAGATTAGAAGCTTGAGTTGTCGGGTACGGGAACGTTGGGATATAGCAAAGCTACCTAAGCACATTATATTTCTTGCAAGAAGTCTTAATGTAGATGTCAATCAATCATATGGAGATCAAAGCTAAGAAGGCAATCGAAAGATAAGTTTTCATATCATTGAATATTGATCATGAACTAGCGTATGCATTTTAGCATTAATCTCTATAAAGGATTAATTTTTCTGACCTCTCTTTATTGCAGGACAAAGCACCAAAATGACTATTGCTTTGTATTCAGAGGGAAAAGCTTTAGCTTCAGAGGGAGATTTCTTTTGCTATCTTCTTGTGATTATCAAAACTATTTATGTTAAGAGGGAGTCTTTATCCATATCATTCTCATTCATTTTTTTAATAAGTGTTTTTTGTGATATCTTAGGCATTGTCTAAATTGATACTCCTGTTGGATATGAGTCTCAGTTGTGATTTTCCTTCTTGTTGATTATGGATTCTTATTTATGTGAAATCAATAAAGTTATAAGGATAGCTATGAGAACTCTCAATTATGAGAGAAATCATAGTGAACATCATTTAGAGAGAGCCCATGATGTCATCACGTTGAGAGATTTTGTAATCGGAGTTGGATGTCATGTTGACAGAGTCCATGACAATATTACGTTGAGAGAGTCCATGATATAAGTTGGTTGTGATCCTTCCAGGCTTGTCATGTTGAGAGATTCCATGAAGCATCACATATCGAGTCTGTGATGTAAAAGTCTTGCAGGATTGTCATATTAAGAGATTCCATGACAACATCACTTTGATAGAGGCCATGATGAAAGGTGGGTATGATTCTTGTAGGTTTTTGATATTAAGTGATTCCATGAATTATATTAAGCCAAGATAACATGCTTTTATGAAAATCTATGTGATTAGAATTTATCATTGACATTTTTTGTTGCAGCTGTGTGTAACTGTTGTGCTAAAGACCTCTCTCTCTTTCTGCAAGGGAGTGTTGAAGATTATAGCTGTGATAGAGATATTTATCTCTGATTTTTAGAAATATGAACGTTATAACCATTATGGTCATCTTCAGCTTAAGAGGACATTTGTGATAATAATTGAGATAATATTAAATATAGAGACATGTGTCATATGACATGCATTGAGGCATGCATATGGAAATACAAAGAGTAATGTATTTAGAATTTGAAGAGACCTTAGGTTGTAATGTTAAGAGTCTCTTTATTTGTTATATATATCATAGCAAGCGAAAAGTATTGTACACTTGAACATTTCTATTATCAATAAAAGTGATTTTTTTGTTGTATGGTTGGTTTTTTCCCTTCAAGTAGAAGGGTTTTCCTAGGTTAATCTTGTGTTTCCTTTGTATATATTTTGTTCTTCCTTATTCTGTATATCATATATTTTTGTGCTTCTTGTCCTGCATTTTGTGGTCAGTAAGAAACTTTTTCAACTTAGTTTTGTATTTCTCTGAGTTTAGTTCATTATTTTCTTGGTTAGTATTGATCAACTAATCAATTCCAATTGATATAATGAATCCTTTTACTAAAGGCTTTCGTCAAGTCTTTTTTAGTTTTTTCTGTTTGTTGAGTCTATGCTTGATTTTTGAATCGTTCAATGTCCTTTTCCTCGTTTTTGAGTGTGTTTATTGGTTTTTGGTCCTTTGGTTTTGCTCAAGTTATTGCTTTCGGTTTTCCCTTCGATTCAATATATCAACACTGGAACTCTCCTTAATGAATTAAACACTCAAGGGATTTAACAATGGATCTTCTCTACATCTTAATATAATTCATAATGAGCTCTTTACCCAAATTTTTGAACTCCAACTAATTTACTATCAAAATGTAGATAAAAAGAAGATTGTGAGAAGAAGATTGGTTCTCTGTTTGTGAAGCATTTGTTCCTCCTGTAGCAGAGTTTAAGTGAAATTCATAATAGAGTATGTTTATGTCATGTTCATGTAGCAGATTATGTTATTGTAACAAAATAAAATGTGCAGATTGTGAAAGTTTCCAAATTGATGAGTGTGAGCCTTTGAAGCAACCCTTGGAGTTGAGTATATCCACAAAAGGTTTCCAAAGTGTAGCTCTGCATCATTATGGAAGAAGAAGCAGAAAGATAAAGCTACAGCCAAAGACATTCTATATTTCAAACAAAGTGCAAGTGCAAGAACAAGGTATGCAAAGTTATAGTTGACAGTGGTTCCTTTGAAAATATAATCTCAGTAGAAATGGTTGAGAAACTGAATCTTCCAAGAGTACCTCATGATTTACCTTACAGAGCATATGGGTTAGGAGATGAACAATAGATTGATGTCTTTGAAAAATCATATGTTTCTTTTAATATTGGACCATATTTTGATACCATTGAATGTGATATTATGCCTTTAAAAGATTGTCACTTGATTTTGGGAAGAGCGTGGCAATATGACAGGCCAACCATGTATGATTGTAGACAGAACACATATACCATCAACAAGGATGGAAAGAAGATGTTGTTTCCATTGAAAGATGATGAAACATGGAAGGACTCAAGAAGTCTAGGCCTTATTGATAGGATAGCATTTCTAATACATTATGAAGTTAAAGAGGAAGTGAAAGAAGTTTTGGTAGAGGATAATGAAACTGTGGAGAAGGCATCCATACAGAGTACAGATGTATGTGAAGTTGGGACAGAAATCTCAATAATGACAGATGTAAGTTGTCCTTTGGAAGGGCAAGAATACAAAATGCAAGAACATAAATTGCAGCAAAAAGAAGTGCAATGAGTAAATGCTGATGAGACGAGTAAAGAGGCAAGTCATATGGAATTTGAGTGTGATAAAGTTGTGATAAAGTTATGGTTGGAACAGTAATGAGTCTTTTGAAAATAGAGATGAGTACAATGCTGGAAGGTACTCCTATGAACAAGATTTTGGAAGAAAATGATGAAGCCTTAAATATGCATGGTGAAGTGAAATGCCAAGAGGAATGGCATGAGGATGAAGATAAAGAATGTGCAGTAGCAAGTCATGAAGAGGAATCTTATTTATGGGAAGAGTTTGCAGCCATCATGGGAGAATGGAAAAAGCATGGTGGTAGTATGGAGACTCAGCATGAAGAAGTTTCCAAAGAAGAGATATCACATGATGTTATGGAAAAAGAAGAGGAGGCTGAATATGTTTATGACAGGGTAACAAATTATTTTTGGGACATAAAATTCAAAATACAAAGTCAAGTGTATGCAGCAATAATAAAATTTAAAATGTGATGAAGTTACAAGTGTCTGTAGCAGCCATACACATTCAGAATATGATGAAGTGGATGCATAGTGAGAAACAAATTGTTTTTATTTTACTAATGGGAGACAAACCAAAGGTAACAATAAAGGAGAAAGATAAAATTCAAAAGATACAAGTTCAAGCAAGGCCAAGTTTTTTGATGGAGGACAAGTACAAACCAAAAGTCAAGCTGAAGGGATCCATATGTTTTTCTAATGCTTTGTTTTTGTAGTTGTTTCCAAGGGACTTGAAAAATTTAGAAATTCGTGAGTATGGTGCAAGAGCACATATGCGACAGAAAGATAGCATGCAACATTATTTATGCAAAATTATATTGCGAAAGGAAGTCTGGTGGTGATAGGAAAACAACCTGCAATATTACAAAAATGCAGGGGCACAAAGCAAATATCAGAAAGTTTTGAGTTTAAAATATGAAATTTGAAATGTTTGTGTGTATGTGAGTTTAGAGTTTTATGTTTTAAAATAACTGTCCTTTTTTCATGTGGTAGAAATATTTAGGTGGCATTCTTATACGCCTACCCAACATTATCCACTTAGGACTTAGTATGATTTTATTTTAGTTTGTTTTGGGTGTGTTAAAAGTTTCTAATTTTCGAAAATGTTTTATGGGAAGAAATCAAAAAGAAGAAAATGACGAATATTCCTAAAAGCATCATGTATCGACATTCAAAATGTAACTACCACAAGAAAGCTATGATGGTTTCTTGGGAGTTACATTGGAAGGTTTTTTCAAAAGAAGAAAGGAGATCATATTGTAAAAGAAGAGAGATTTTGGAGAGGTTTTTTTGAAAAAAGTGAATAGAATGAAGTCCTTGAGTTTTCCTATAATTTTCCTCAGTTTTTACTGTTATATGATTGTGATTGTGTAGTATTCTACATGCATCTTTCTGTTTGTATTTAGATCATCATTTTGGAAGAAATCTGAAAATCAGATCTTAATAGTTTAGTATTTTCTTATTTTTCATTTTCTATCAGCCAGATCTCTCTGTTGTTTTGAGAGTGGCCTTTGCATGGGGGTTTCTAAAGATCCTCCAATGGTCTTTGTTGGCCATTGGAGGATCCTTTGTAATTTCATGCATTTATTTGTTTTTGTATTGTTGTCTCATATCATGTTATAGGAAAACCCAGTTGTAATGCAAATTTCAATGGACAACATCTTCATGTGTTGACCCTTTCTTGAGAAAAAATTATGAAATCTGTATGTATGCATGTGCAATCTGATTTTCTAAAGGTTTTCAAATCTCTCTACATCATATCTTAAGGCTTAATCGGAGTTGACAATCAAAAGATATGGCTATTTTCCTACCCAAAAAGTGGACCTTTTAGGCACAACTGCACGAATTAGAAATATCATGTTATATTTTGAAGTTGACATTCACTTTTTGAAAAATATAACATAAATTCATTTTATGTTATGTTTTTAAGTTATTTTATCATTTCAATTTTTCACTTAAAATAACTATAGAGCACTTTATGCTATATTTTTAAGTTGAGTTGTTTTTAAATTTTTCACTTAAGTGGCTATAATCACTATATCTTAATATATACTACTTTTAAAATGATATTTGCACATACTATATTAACTATATAGTGTAAATATTATTTATGACCCATTTGAGTAATATTTTATCTAAAATTAAATTGACATGTACTTAATCCATCACTTAAGCTGTGCATAACATGTCTACAAGCACATTTTCATCAAAATATGCAATTGCACCCAAAAGGTTAAGATTTTGAATGAAAATGTCATTTAAAAACACATAAAACATGTCATTACATGTGTTTTAAGATATGTAAAGACTCCCAAAAGGTGAGACTTGCATCTTTGTGTGTTTTCAAAACATGCAGTGAGCTCCAAAAGGTGTGATTTTGCACTAAAGGTCATTTTTGAGCAAAATTTTAAACATGCATATACACCTAAAATGTGCAATTTTTCTTGTGGCTTCCCTTACATACATGTATTTGCACCCAAAAAGTGTGATTTTTCCTAGACTCTTTTCATGAGATCTTAAAACATGTAGTTGAACCCAAAAGATGCAATTTTGATAGGGAGTCATTTTTGAAGATTTTAAAACATGTAATGGCACCCAAAAGGTGCGATTTGTTCCCAAGAGCATGCATTTGTCTTCAAGAAACCTGTTTCTGAAGATTGAAGAGAAATTTTTATGCACTTGCCCTC
This sequence comes from Cupressus sempervirens, assembly GCA_028749045.1. Taxonomy (NCBI): domain Eukaryota; kingdom Viridiplantae; phylum Streptophyta; class Pinopsida; order Cupressales; family Cupressaceae; genus Cupressus; species Cupressus sempervirens. The sequence goes on from CM053785.1 coordinate 363,984,408, forward strand.
CAAGTACACATTTTTGCTTGAGATCTCCAAATTTCTTCATTCCAAGTCAAGGAAATCTTCTACCTAGGGTCATTTTTGCATTTGAGTGCATTTCCATGCATTAAACATTGAATCTCTATGCAATAAACATCATTTTTCATTCCATTTTAGGGTACATTTTTGTTTAAAACACCCAGATTTGGGCATTTTGGGATCGCATTTTTGCACATAGAGAAGGTGTTTTGTGTTATTGATGCATCCCATTGTTATTGGAAGTCATATTTTTGACATTCAATGCCAAAACAAATGTATGTAATTGTTATCTCCAAAATTTGCACTCTATCACGCTAATGTCCTGAAACTTCAGCAATTTTTGGAGCAACATGGGATCAATCAAGGGTTGTGGGTAACCTATGATCTGACTGAACATCCAAGTTCTAGGCCGATTCCTATATGATATATGATATATCTGATGAGCTCACCTATACTAATAAAATATGTAAACTTGTATGGAAAAGGGATAAAAAGGGAGATTTGTAAATGGAAAACCTAAAATATTGAAAAATAAGATGATACACCAAAACAACAATGCAAATTACTATTATATTATGACACAATGAACGTTTTCAACAGATAACCACAAGCCACACCTTGAAGGAAATGTTAATACATATAAATATTTCAAGAGAAGGCAAAAAATGAATATTATGAAAGGAAATACATCACAGTCAAATATATCATCAAGGAAACACAACTCAAGACCTATGAATAACAGATATTAGACATGGAAGATGTAAAACGAGACATTACCCAAAAGGTTTATGAATGAAACACAATTAAATAACATCAATCACCAAAGACATACAACCAAATCTCACTCCAAAAAGCTGAGTCCAATGAAAACTATATTACAATCCAAAGCCCAAAGAACAATACATTTGCATGAATAGCTGAAAAAAATTGAGAAAAAATGCTAAGGACAAAATATCACATATGCATCCCTCTCCTCTCAAAATTTGAATCCCTTCTTAGTCAAAATGAGAGTTATATATCAAAAGTCTAAACTCCTGCACTTTCCCACACAATCAGGAAGTGAGGATCGAATATCAAAGAAAACAACTTAGAACAAGAGTCTAAAAACTCTAAAATCATGCCACATGTGCTCCAAACTATGCCTTGATCACATACATATTAAGACAAGTCAAAGAAGGCTCCACAACCGCCAAAAATCCCTCTACAATTGACTCCAAAGTCATGAGTCAGAACTCCAAGTCTAAAATAATAATTGAGACATGGCAGTTATAATTGTCATCACTATCAAACTGTAAAAGGAGACTCCAAATCGAAACTGAAACTCAACTCCTTATGTTTAGGTAATTAGACTGCACCTCTCCTTGAAACTCCTAGTTGACCAATGATTCAAACTTTTAATTTGAAATCAAAATGCAAAGTCCCTTTTACTTATTATTTAATTGCATTAAATTTATTATTAAATAATTGATTTATAAAATATCAATTATAAAATAATAATTACATTATTTAAATCATGCAATTAAAATAATAATCATAATGATGTTTTATTAAACATGATAATATACAACTCATAAAATAAACAAGTTATTCATTATAATGTTTAATAAAATATTAGCATTGATCAAACACATATGAGGCGGACCCGAAATATAATGCAATTCCATATAGGAATAAAAGAGAAAAGATCGTGAAGAAAGGTGTTATTGTTGTATTTGATCACTTCGATTTTGAGGAACACAAGGCTTGGTCTTCAAACCCTAGCTGCCATAGTTGGGGAAATCTTGAGGGTTTTGGTTGTTGTTCTTATGACTATTTTTCCTTTAAGCTGAAGCTGTGTCTCTTCCTTGCTCATTTTCCTCTTGCTGGGAATATGGTGTTGAATTTTCAGTTGTTTAGCAGTGGAGATCTGGAAGTTTTTGCACTATTGCACGGCTTTATGGAGTTTTGCAACTCGCTGCTATAGCCGTGAGTCATGGAGGTTTTGTTTGAAAAGATTTGAGTCGTTTCTTGAGATATACAGGCCTTCTTTTCTAGTCATTTCGAAATGCTGAAGTGGGTCATCTTCTTGTTTGCCATGGAGTTAATTTTGTTGGGTATTATTTGGCTGCGATTGAGTCTTCTTCTTGAGGTTTTCTTGAAGTTATAGTGATCAAGGGTTCCTCAAAAACCCTAGCTGCATGCTATGAAAATTTTGTGTTTCTATTGCTTATGGTTGGCTGGCAGAATTGTAACCTCTACTGCAAATGGAGTCCATTCTGAAGCAAGAACACAACTATTTTTATATTCGTAGGTAATACACTTAGTTTTGTTTGCTTTTATTTTTGTTACCTAGCCATTAGAATAAGAATATCTAAAGGGCTTTTTATGGAATTTGTTTAGACTCACCATGTCACGATATTCTTTTTCCCTCTGTTGTTTGAAATAAAAAAGAAACTAGGGTTCATTGCCCTACACGTTCGTTAGTTGTTGCTATGGCTAGGTATCTACGTTCTTTTACTATTGTATTTGATGGTTATCTAACACGCCATTGAGCTCCTTTAGCTGTGACTGGATGCTTTGTTTGAACACTTGCCATTATTTACTAAAGAAAATCTGTAATTTTCCTTTTTTGAGCAAACAATGGCCAGTAGATTGTATTTCTTGAAGCAAATATGGTTCCATTTTCTGCTATCTAGCCGCTATGACGGATTCAGCTTCACCTATTTGCTATTGAATCTGTGACTTCCCTTTACACAAATGTTCAATTTTGTCATTCACGTGTATTCATTGACGGACTTATGTTGTTTGATGTAATAACCCCAACAGGTTATAACTTCTTCAAACACCAAAAATCTTTATACTTCAGTTGTTTGACATTTCGTCAAACATTTTGCAAGCAAGCTCTGACACCACTGTAATGACCCTCCTCAAATCTTCTCTCAAAAAAATGCTGATGAAAGCTCAAAGAATTTCATCAAACAATTCACATGCAAGGGACGTATGACTAATATAGTATTTCAGCTGGCTTTAAATGACTCTTTTTCAATTTGCATCAATGAGAATTTTGTGCTAGAAGACTCCAAATGGACTACACAATGGCCTAACATGAGTGTTCTACTAATTTTGACAATATTCAATGCATATATATGATCTAAGCATGAAAAATGAACACCTACAGCCAACTGGCATTTTTACAAATAGTTGGTGTATAAACTAACTAGCTGATAAATAATGATATTGAATTGCTTAAATGACACCACCAACTATTATCTTCTTAATTTGCAATGAAATTTCTAATACAATGCTCATGAAATATGGCCAAGACTTTTCGCATTTACATGGATTACAAAATGATAATGCTGGTATAATGCACACTTACAGCTGAAACTTAAAACACCCTAAAAAAACAATACTAATAAAGGAACCTGGTTGTAGATGGTTGTAATAATTTTCTTCAATGCTGCCCCTTCAGCTTTGCTTTTCCGATTTGCTATTGCGAACTGCTTTTTCGGTCTGCTTTTTCGGTTTCGCTTTTCCGGACTGATTTTTCGGCCTGTTTTTTCGGTTCTGCTTTTTCGGACTGCTTTTTCATATCTGCTTTTTCAAACTGCTACCCTTTTGAATCTCAAGACCATATCTTTCAATCGCGTCAAGATTTCCAGCTTGAAGGGATTTCGTCCTTCAAACTATTGAGATATAATCTGTAGAAAATTTTCCAATTTCTTTGATATTTCCAAGCCTGCCAAAATAGAAGCTCTTCCATTTCTTTTATAATGTTCTCACAAGAGCTCCATCTTTCGTTTTCTCAATGTGGGATAAAAGATAACTCCCTTTATGTAACTTATGTCTCCAATGTGTTATAAAATAAAGGGGACTCTTTTAATTTAAATATTTCCCACAAACTATAGTCTATGCATTAATAAAGTTAAATATTTAAATTTAACTTTATAAAATAGCTTTATCAATGCATAACAAATCTTATCAATGATAAACAAGTCTTCTTGTCGATTTTAAACAATTACCATCGACATACCGCTGCCACTGGATGTCCGACCATATCCAAGATGACTTACTATAAATAGTAAGTATGCCCAAAGTTGCCTCAAAACCCCTCAGAAAGACGTGCAACTGAAACTATCTAGGCCAAATGGCCTCTAAGCCCCTTTAATGTCCTGGTTAGCCTACGGGACCGTGGGGAAATAGGCTAACGACAACATCATGCTATGAATGCTAAAAAGGGGACATTATAGTCCGCCCTTCCCAAAATTGCTTGTCCCCAACCAATGGTCGAACAACAACCCAATCAATCCACTTGGATCCCAAATGTAGTCATGAACTATACTGTTGTCAGTCAACATAGGCTCCTGCAACAACCTCTGAAAATTAACCAAGGGGAATCCATAATCAAATTGGCAATTTAAGCTCAACCAAACTCAAAAATCACAACTGCCATAGTCAGAAACCCACGAGACACAAACTGTTAGAACATCAGAACCCAAGTAAAGTGGACAAATCAAGCTGCCAACACAGTAAATACCATCAACGCATCCCACTGGCCTATACGGAATGTATAATCCAACTCTGCAACAATGGTAAACGCTCCCGAATGAAACTGCACCAAGTATGGAGAATCCACACACTACACAACTCCTGCAGTCAACACAACTCTGCTAAACAGCGACCACTGTCTTTTAACCATAACTCCCATGCACCGCTGATGGTGAAAAGACATCACAAGATAAACAACAAGAAATGGAACCCAAACCAAATTTGCCTGCCATCAACTCCTCAACACAAGGATTAAATGCTAACTGATGTACATACCCTGCAGTATAATGCTGATAAAAAGAACCAACCTCAGTCAACAGCTTACCATGAACAAGTGATACAACCCACTGTGACTGATCACCAGTTAAGTCAGGAGATGTCATAGCCAAAGGCGTAGAATCAATAACAACAATCACTGAAGCATCACTCCAAAACTCCCGCTCTAAGTCATGTATTATCAAGCTGTCAACCGCAGAACCTATCACCATGTCATGCCCATCACAACTCTCATCCCGAGGCGTCAAACCGTCCCATAACTGATGACAAGCACTAGGAACCAAAGTACATCTCTGTATCATCATCTCATCAACATGGTCATCAAAGGTAAATTGAAGAGCATACCTCACAGTGCAATGTCGATAGAATGCGCCAATCTTAGTCAGTGGCTCAGACTGCAATCAATCATTAACCATGTTGGAACTGACTACTACCTTCGAAGACATCACCAAGGGAGTAGTATTACTAGCAGGAACCATGCCAACTGCTAGCTCACCAATATCACACATGATCTTTGATACAACATCTCTAGTCTCCGTGCCATCAGTACTAGAGGCCACCACCATGTCAGGCATACCACAACAATCTGCTGTAGCACCCAACTCAACTAATCTTGACTCTAGTGGGAACGAACCCGATATGCCAATGTTAGTATCAAGGATGGATGTATTCCCATCTCCACTGTCTTTGACAATCTCGACCATGGCCATCCTCAGATCACCAGACACCACAGCTTGAGACTCTACAGAATCTGGTAAAGACTGCAGTCGCTCTAACTCCACGGTCACCTTAGCCAAATGAAATTGTGACTCCTCGAAAGCCAACTGTGTACTCTCAAGAATCTCAGAAGTCACCTCGAGCTGCTGAGTAAGCTCACTCACCTCATCTTCCTTGGCCAATAATGCTTCGTATGCTGTACTCCCCCACTCCATAAGATAATCTCTGTCGGCTACCAACTGCATATAATTCTATCTCAGAATCCGAATAGCCTCCCATAAAGAGTGGATCTATGTCAAGGAAAGATAACTGCCTCCCTGCTCATCACTAGTAGGAGAACCCCATCCATATACTGCTAACAACTGGTGAGCAGCATCAAAATGTTCGTACACAATAGCAATGTCTCGCTTACCAACTCTCAGCTGACTAGACACATGATTGTGCCGATTGGTCGAACTCCTATACTCTATCCCTGTTACACTGTCCAAAGGAGTAACCTCAGAATAGCTATCATTTGTAATACTCAGATCCTGGGACTCTCCTGTAAACTCTGTCATCTCTGAGAAATCATCAACATGTGACCTGACCGTAAAAGAAAACTGAGTCCCTGATATATGTGCTAACTCACGAACTGAGCTCACCTCAAGACAAAGCTCGTCCACATGTCTCTCAGAATCCTGGAGTGCCAACTGAATACACACCAAGGAATTTCGAGTATCCTCCAGCTCATGAGAAAGCCGGTCAACCTCCTCCTTCTTCTTCTTCAATGCATCTGAATAGATCCCTGCAAGATTAAGGAGATGATCATGATCTGAAAGTAGGTGTATGTAACTTACGTTCATTGCCTCTATGCCTTCCTTGATCTGCTGTAAGTCGTCACAAGAAGAACCTGTTGTGACTCCTTTCTGTCTCTCCTGCAGTTGAATCATCCAAATGTGATTCTCAACCAATCCATGCATCCTGTCATGATGAGATAAAGCCGCGACAATATCCTTGTCCCCTGTCTTCAGCTGGCTTGCCAAACCAAGTGAAGAGCTACTAGCCTCTATCTCATGTGAAGAAGCATCCAACTGTGCTTGATACTCATTTTCTGCAAAGTCCTGAATGCTCACTTTTTGATCAACTGTACTATCCTCAAACATGACAGTATCCTCAACTGCTGTAACTTCATCCAGCCCAACTGTACTGGAATCACTATTTGTGTCAATCACACAATCTGGTGTGCCTATGATATCACCTTCTGATGCAACTGGCTCAACCTGCACAATATCTGAAACCCCTTTTGTTTGTGAAGATAATGCAAATAAACCATTACCTGAAGATGTGCTAATGTTTGCCTGTATTGAATCAGCATGTCTGTTAAACTCCTCATACAAGTTTCTGCCTATAATAAGGAAGGTACGATCCTTAGGCCTATCAAAAAGTTCAATCAGTCTCTCCGTAAACTCCACATATGAGATAATGTGTGCATGACCCATACTGACCATACCATGATGCCACCACTCGTGTGCTAACCCATCCAGGTGAATTGCTGCATACTTAATAGCTTCTTCCTCGGGCATAGGGTTCATTTGAAAGTATGTGTCAAGCTTTTGAACCCAAACTCTTGTTGTAGACTTCCCCGAGCCATCATGATATGGTAATTGAAGTTTCCCTAGTTGCTTCTGTAGCTCATAACTCTGGTTCCTTTCATGTCCATGTGGCATATGCTTCATCCGCACATCTATATACTCCCTAAAGGTGATTGCAGCAATAAAATCTGGACCTCCGACTTCCTAATCTCTCCTTAGCTGGTCCTGTACATCAGTGATCTGGAGCTCTGTACGGGCTGCTCTGGAGCTCTAGGAGGAAATGTGAGAATAATGGGCCTCGAACTCACTGTCCTAGTTTGCTGGGGTGCATGACCAAAATTGTTCTCAACTTGTTCGCCTCCATTATGTGCCTCATCCTGATTATTACCATTCTAATTATTTCCTCCACCCACATTAGCATTCAACCCCATTTGACAAGCCATCATCTGCATCATAAGCTCAAATCTCTGACTCTGTTCCTGTGCTCTTTGCTCTACTAATCGCTGTCCCTGTGCTAAGGTGTCTAATAATTGTAAGAATCTTTCCTTTCCCTGATCTAGACCGGCATTCATTTTGTCAAACATTTTTCTCTTTATTTGGCTATTCCAAATTCCCTATAAGACCTCCGCAGGATGGCAGGACTTCTAGCTCTGATACCACTGTAATAACCCCAACAGGTTATAACTTCTTCAAACACCAAAAATCTTTATACTTCAGTTGTTTGACATTTCGTCAAACACTTTGCAAGCAAGCTCTGATACCACTGTAATGACTCTCCTCAAATCTGCTCTCAAAAAAATGCTGATGAAAGCTCAAGGAATTTCATCAAACAATTCACATGCAAGCGACGTATGACTGATGTAGTATTTCAGCTGGCTTTAAATGACTCTTTTTCAATTTGCATCAATGAGAATTTTGTGCTAGAAGACTCCAAATGGACTACACAATGGCCTAACATGAGTGTGCTACTAATTTTGACAATATTCAGTGCATATATATGATATAAACATGAGAAATGAAAACCTACAGCCAACTGGCATTTTTACAAACAGTTGGTGTACAAACTAACTAGCTGATAAATAATGATATTTCTAATACAATGCTCATGAAATATGGCCAAGACTTTTGGTATTTACATGGATTACAAAATGATAATCCTGGTATAATGCACACTTACAGCTGAAACTTATAACACCCTAAAAAAAAATACTAATAAAGGAACCTGGTTGTAGATGGTTGTAATAATTTTTTTCAATGCTGCCCCTTCAGCTTTGCTTTTCCGATTTGCTATTGCGAACTGCTTTTTCGGACTGCTTTTTCGGTTCCTCTTTTTCAGACTGCTTTTTGGGCCTACTTTTTCAGTTCCGCTTTTTCAGACTGCTTTTTCGTATCTGCTTTTTCAGACTGCTACCCTTTTGAATCTCAAGACCATATCTTCCAATGGTGTCAAGATTTCCAGCTTGAAGGGATTTCGTCCTTCAAACTATTGAGATATAATCTGCAAAAAAATTTCAATTTCTTTGATATTTCCAAGCCTACTAAAATAGAAGCTCTTCCATTTCTTTTATAGTGTTCTCACAAGAGCTCTATCTTTCGTTTTCTCAATGTGGGATAAAAGATAACTCACGTTATGTAACTTATGTCTCTAATGTGTTATAAAATAAAGGGGACTCTTTTAATTTAAATATTTCCCACAAACTATAGTCTATGCATTACTAAAGTTAAATATTTAAATTTAACTTTATAAAATAGCTTTATCAATGCATAACAAATCTTATCAATGATAAACAAGTCTTCTTGTCGATTTTAAACAATTACCATTGACATACCGCTGCCACTGGATGTCCGACCATATCCAAGATGACTTACTATAAATAGTAAGTATGCCCAAAGTTGCCTCAAAACCCCTCAGAAAGACGTGCAACTGAAACTATCTAGGCCAAATGGCCTCTAAGCCCCTTTAATGTCCTGGTTAGCCTACGGGACCATGGGGAAATAGGCTAACGACAACATCATGCTATGAATGCTAAAAAGGGGACATTACAGTCCGCCCTTCCCAAAATTGCTTGTCCCCAACCAATGGTCGAACAACAACCCAATCAATCCACCTGGATCCCAAATGTAGTCATGAACTATACTGCTGTCAGTCAACACAGGATCCTGCAACAACCTCTGAAAATTAACCATGGTTACCAGGAGACCCGTCTCCCCCCTAAAAGTGGCGTCTCGGAGACCGAGACGCGTCTCGGAGACTTTTCGCGTCTCCGGAGACCTCAAAAAAGATTGGAGACTTCATGACGAAGTCTCCTGAAGTCTCCCCGTCTCCTAATCCAAAAAGTGAAGTCTCCCCGAAGTCTCCTGATAAAATATAAATGTAAAATATAATATTAAATAATTTTATATATTTTAGCCCTCATTTAAATGTTTTTAATGCAAAAATCTAAGGTACTATATGAATTCCATAACAACTGCTTGGTGATGTACGTCACCTACAGGAACACGATACAAGTCTAAGACAACATATTGGAAGCTGTACAGGATTGCAATAAAGATCCCAAATCACATAAATTTATGCGGCTGAGGAATTAGGGTGCAAAAACTGTTGTTAGTGCATTAGAAGATAGTATTACGTATGTTACAGAAATCTGATATGCAAATGCTTGATAACAGTATTATTCCTCATGAAAACCAAGCATCTATTTGCTGATAAAGACTCAGCGATAACAGTGATAGACTAGAGGTTTTATGTATGTTAACATGAATGTATTTGGTCCCATATTTCTGTTTTTTCAAGAGGATATCATGTTTCAGTTTGATGTATAAGTCGTATTTGTTATTCGTACCTGTTTATCTGCTGTTGGCAATATCCTAGTACCAATATAGGAATCTTTGTTAGTTGAATCTGTGTAACTGGAAAAAAAACACTATTACAAAATGATTTACTCCCTTTTAAACTAAGCAATCCTAACTCTTAGTTAGAAAATAGAAATCCTAAGTGTGTCTCTATGCATGCATCAATGTTGAATAATTCAATAATTTTCACAAATTTTTTGTAGCAAAGCCAATTTGTCAGGTTTTAAAATCTATTTCAGTAATATACTTCTGTATCTGACCGCTTATTATTATTATAATCTTTGACAGTTTGACTCTATGAATCTATTTTAATTTTTAATGTGACAACACTAGTATTATTAATTTATTATTTACTTTAGTCTTTTAGTCTTAAGGTATTACTATTTTGAAATTTTGAAATTTTGTATTTACTTTTAGTATTAGACTCTTTAAGTTTAAACTATTAAAAATTTATTTTTAAAAAAAAAAAAAAAAAAAAATTGCCGTCTCCAAGTACCCCCGTCTCCTATTTGAAAAATTGCCGTACCGGTACCAGTACCAGTACCGGAGACCTCAAAGTCTCCCCGTCTCCCGGTGACCTTGAAATTAACCAAGAGGAATCCATAATCAAATTGACAATCACAACTCAACCAAACTCCAAAAATCACAACTGCCATACTCAAAAACCCACAAGACACAAACTCTTAGAACATCAGAACCCAGGTAAAGTGGACAAATCAAGCTGCCAACACAGTAAATACCATCAACGCATCCCACTGGCCTACACGGAATGTATAATCCAACTCTGCAACAATGGTAAACGCTCCCGAATGAAACTGCACCAAGTATGGAGAATCCACACACTACACAACTCCTGCAGTCAACACAACTCTGCAGATCACCGACCACTGTCTCATAACCATAACTCCCATGCACCGCTGATGGTGAAAAGACATCACAAGATAAACAGCAAGAAATGGAACCCAAACCAAATTTGCCTGCCATCAACTCCTCAACACAAGGATCAAATGCTAACTAATGTACATACCCTGCAGTATAATGCTGATAAAAAGAACCAACCTCAGTCAACAGCTCACCATGAACAAGTGATATAACCCACTGTGACTGATCACCATTTAAGTCAGGAGATGTCATAGCCAAAGGCGTAAAATCAATAACAACCGCCGAAGCATCACTCCCAAACTCCTGCTCTAAGTCATGTATTATCAAGCTGTCAACCGCAGAACCTATCGCCATGTCATGCCCATCACAACTCTCATCCCGAGGCGTCAAACCGTCCCATAACTGATGACAAGCACTAGGAACCAAAGTACATCTCTGTATCATCATCTCATCAACATGGTCATCAAAGGTAAATTGATGAGCATACCTCACAGTGTAATGACGATAGAATGCGCCAATCTTAGTCAGTGGCTCAGACTGCAATCGATCATTAACCATGTTGGAATTGACTACTACCTCTGAAGACATCACCAAGGGAGTAGTATTACTAGCAGGAACCATGCCAACTGCCAGCTCACCAATATCACACATGATCTTTGATACATCTCTAGTCTTCGTGCCATCAGTACTAGAGGCCACCACCATGTCAGGCATACCACAACAATCTGCTACAGCACCCAACTCAACTAATCTTGACTCTAGTGGGAACGAACCCAATATGCCAATGTTAGTATCAAGGATGGATGTATTCCCATCTCCACTGTCTTTGACAATCTCGACCATGGCCATCCTCAGATCACCAGACACCACAGCTTGTGACTCTACAGAATCTGGTGAAGACTGCAGTCGCTCTAACTCCACGATCACCTTAGCCAAATGAAATTGTGACTCCTCGAAAGCCAACTGTGTACTCTCAAGAATCTCAGAAGTCACCTCGAGCTGCTGAGTAAGCTCACTCACCTCATCTTAGTTGGCCAATAATGCCTCGTATGCTGTACTCCCCCACTCCATAAGATAATCTCTGTCGGCTACCAACTGCATATAATTCTGTCTCAGAATCCGAATAGCCTCCCATAAAGAGTGCATCTCTGTCAAGGAAAGATAACTGCCTCCCTGCTCATCACTAGTAGGAGAACCCCATCCATAAACTGCTAACAACTGGCAAGCAGCATCAAAATGTTTGTACACAATAGCAATGTCTCACTTGCCAACTCTCAGCTGACTAGACACATGATTGTGTCGATTGGTCGAACTCCTATACTCTATCCTTGTTACACTGTCCAAAGGAGTAACCTCAGAATAGCTATCATCTATAATACTCAGATCCTGGGACTCTCCTGTAAACTCTGTCATCTCTGAGAAATCATCAACATGTGACCTGACTGTAAAAGAAAACTGAGTCCCTGCTATATGCGCTAACTCCCGAACTGAGCTCACCTCAAGACAAAGCTCGTCCACATGTCTCTCAGAATCCTAGAAAGCCAACTGAATACACACCAAAGAATTTCGAGTATCCTCCAGCTCATGAGAAAGCCGGTCAACCTCCTCCTCCTTCTTCAATGCATCTAAATAGATCCCTGCAAGGTTAAGGAGATGATCGCGATCTGAAAGTAGGTGTATGTAACTTACCTTCATTGCCTCCATGCCTTCCTTGATCTGCTGTAAGTCGTCACAAGAAGAACCTATTGTGACTCCTTTCTGTCTCTCCTGCAGTTGAATCATCCAAATGTGATTCTCAATCAATCCATGCATCCTGTCATGATGAGATAAAGCCGCGACAATATCCTTGTCCCTTGTCTTCAGCTGGCTTGCCAAACCAAGTGAAGAGCTACTAGCCTCTATCTCATGTGAAGAAGCATCCAACTGTGCTTGATACTCATTTTCTGCAAAGTCCCGAATGCTCACTTTCTGATCAACTGTATTATCCTCAAACATGACAGTATCCTCAACTGCTGTAACTTCATCCAGCCCAACTGTACTAGAATCACTATTTGTGTCAATCACGCAATCTGGTGTGCCTATGATATCACCTTCTGATGCAACTGGCTCATCCTGCACAACATCTGAAACCCCTTCTGTTTGTGAAGATAATGCAGATAAACCATTACCTGAAGATGTGCTAATGTCTCCCTGTAATGAATCAGCGTGTCTATTAAACTCCTCATACAAGTTTCTGCCTGTAATAGGGAAGGTACGATCCTTAGGCCTATCAAAACGTTCAATCAGTCTCTCCGTAAACTCCACATATGAGGTAATGTGTGCATGACCCATACTGACCATACCATGATGACACCACTCGTGTGCTAACCCATCCAGGTGAATTGCTGCATACTTAATAGCTTCTTCCTCGAGCATAGGGTTCATTTGATAGTATGTGTCAAGTTTTTGAACCCAAGCTCTTGCTGTAGACTTCCCCGAGCCATCATAATATGGTAATTGAAGTTTCTCTACTTTCTTCTGTAGCTCATAACTCTGGTTCCTGTCATGTCCATGTGGCATATGCTTCATCCGCGCATCTATATACTCCCTAAAGGTGATTGCAGCAATAAAATCTGGACCTCCGGCTCTCCAATCTCTCCTTAGCTGGTCCTGTATATCAGTTACCTGAGGCTCTGGTACGGGCTGCTCTCGAGCTCTAGGAGGAAATGTGAGAATAATGGGCTCGAACTCACTGTCCTAGTTTGCTGGGGTGCATGACCGAAATTGTTCCCAACTTGTTCGCCTCCATTATGTGCCTCATCCTGATTATTACCATTCTAATTATTTCCTCCACCCACATTAGCATTCAACCCCATTTGACAAGCCATCATCTGCATCATAAGCTCAAATCTCTGACTCTGTTCCTGTGCTCTTTCCTCTGTTGATCGCTGTCCCTGTGCTAAGGTGTCTAATAATTGTAAGAATCTTTACTTTCCCTGATCTGGACCGGCATTCATTTTGTCAAACATTTTTCTCTTTATTTGGCTATTCCAAATTCCCTATAAGACCTCGGCAGGATGGCAAGACTTATAGCTCTGATACCACTGTAATAACCCCAACAGGTTATAACTTCTTCAAACACCAAAAATCTTTATACTTCAGTTGTTTGACATTTTGTCAAACACTTTGCAAGCAAGCTCTGATACCACTGTAATGACCCTCCTCAAATCTGCTCTCAAAAAAATTCTAATGAAAGCTCAAGGAATTTCATCAAACAATTCACATGCAAGGGACGTATGACTGATATAGTATTTCAGCTGGCTTTAAATGACTCTTTTTCAATTTGCATCAATGAGAATTTTGTGCTAGAAGACTCCAAATGGAGTACACAATGGCCTAACATGAGTGTGCTACTAATTTTGACAATATTCAGTGCATATATATGATCTAAGCATGAGAAATGAACACCTACAGCCAACTGGCATTTTTACAAACAGTTGGTGTACAAACTAACTAGCTGATAAATAATGATATTGAATTGCTTAAATGACACCAGCAACTATTATCTTCTAAATTTGCAATGAAATTTCTAATACAATACTCATGAAATATGGCCAAGACTTTTGTTATTTACATGGATTACAAAATGATAATGCTAGTATAATGCACACTTACAGTTGAAACTTATAACACCCTAAAAAAACAATACTAATAAAGGAACCTGGTTGTAGATAGTTATAATAATTTTCTTCAATGCTGCCCCTTCTGCTTTGCTTTTCCGATTTGCTATTGCGAACTGCTTTTTCGGACTGCTTTTTCGGCCTGCTTTTTCGGTTCCACTTCTTCAGACTGCTTTTTCGGTTCTGCTTTTTCGGACTGCTTTTTCGTATCTACTTTTTCAGACTGCTACCCTTTTGAATCTCAAGACCATATCTTTCAATGGCGTCAAAATTTCTAGCTTGAACGGATTTCGTCCTTCAAACTATTGAGATATAATCTGCAGAAAATTTTCCAATTTCTTTGTTATTTGCAAGCCTGCTAAAATAGAAGCTCTTCCATTTCTTTTATAGTGTTCTCACAAGAGCTCAATCTTTCGTTTTCTCAATGTGGGATAAAAGATAACTCCCTTTATGTAACTTATGTCTCCAATGTGTTATAAAATAAAGGGGACTCTTTTAATTTAAATATTTCCCACAAACTATAGTCTATGCATTAATAAAGTTAAATATTTAAATTTAACTTTATAAAATAGCTTTATCAATGCATAACAAATCTTATCAATGATAAACAAGTCTTCTTGTCGATTTTAAACAATTACCATCGACATACCGCTGCCACTGGATGTCCGACCATATCCAAGATGACTTACTATAAATAGTAAGTATGCCCAAAGTTGCCTCAAAACCCCTCAGAAAGACGTGCAACTGAAACTATCTAGGCCAAATGGCCTCTAAGCCCCTTTAATGTCCTGGTTAGCCTACGGGACCGTGGGGAAATAGGCTAACGACAACATCATGCTATGAAAGCTAAAAAGGGGACATTACATTTGAAAATGAAATCTGATGTGTATGTTATGTATCTGCTCTCTTCTTGGAACTGTTACCTTCAGCGTGTACTTTACTTTCTTTTAAAAGAGGTTTCTTTGTTGCTTCTAGATAGTTATGTAGCTGGACTAGTTCTATTACAGCCTTGCTCTGTTTCATTACACCTTTTCATCCTGTGACTTTCATACTCCTTTGTTGATTTTGAAAGCTGCAATTGTCTTCTTGTAATTTGATTGTTCCATCAATCTTGTAGCTGAATTGCAGATTACATTCGTTCTTCTTGTAACTCCTGAATGATTTCTTCTATGCTATTGAAACAAAAGGTTGCAAGCCAAAAGATTACTTGGCCCTTTAATGTTTAATTTTCTGATATTGAAAGAGTTGAAACATCTTTGTTATAAAAGAAAAAGGTTTCGTAAGTGAATACGTCCCTTTAGTACCTCTGTTCTTACCATTTAGATCAGCTATTCAAGCAATCTTATCTCTGATAATCATGTTGCATAGGAAACAAACATGTTAGTAATAAAGCATTTGTGCCGTGATTGTTTTCCTTTTCTGCTGATATATATTTTTATTTTGCGTAAATGAATGGCATGATAGGAATATGAATATGAGGTGAGATGAGACACAGTCATTGCATAGATCCATTGGATCTATAATCTTTTTCAAGTTCCAGTGGTGGAGAGAAAGAGGCGACTGAACCACTAAGCCCCCACCCACCTCATTTTAATCCGAATACAGTGCTAAAGAATAGCCCGCCCACGAGACTGTAAGGTTGAGAAGCATGGATGGGACGCGATTCAAGGTAGTGAATGGGTGGAAGCAAATGGATGGAACTCAACCAGTCATTATAGTGAATGACTAGTGCCTAGGACCTTTCCTCTCTTTCTGTTTCTTTTATGTTATTTATTTTGGCAGAGTAGGAATATACATTAGTAGTTTAGGGACTACTCCCACAGTTGATTGTGTGAGAGAATTTAATTTTCAGCATTCCTTTATCATTTCATGTTCGTAAATATAAATTGTATTATCATGATAAATAATACAAGGACATTATCTATTCTTTCAATATGAATGAAAAGTGTTTCTTTTGCAATTTTGAGTATGACTTGAAAGTAATAAACATGTATGCTTTACTTCATTTGATTTTTCACAACTGAATTTTAACATGAGTTAAAATTAAGTAACAGTAATGGCAGATTGAGACCACGTTTTTTATGAAAAACGTCCCATAAGCTTGCATTTATTGAAAATGTTGGAGTTTTGAGGGATTGTAGGGCATGTTTTGGGCATTCTTATTCAAAAACGCCTCATTGGATGCTCTTTTCGAATTCATCATTGCAAGGTTGAAGAGGTCCAAGTTTGTTTGAGAATTTTTCAAAGTTGAAACTTCTTTCCCTTCATTCTTGCCATATTAATCTTTAAGTGGAAATTTTCCATTTTGCTAATTAATTCATGCTTATCTTGTTGATTTGATGCATGTTTTAGCTTGATGCTACAGACTCGTTGATATAGATGTCATGAAAAGTGCATTTTTTCATTAAAAATGATGGAAAGTCTCATTTTCATACTTTTTGGTTTTTTTCCAAATTTCAAATTCGAATTTGCATGTTGAAGTATCTTGCTTGTTGACATGTTAGACGGTAAGTGTTTTTTTTGTGTTTGTTTGCTTTCTTTTACGTTTTTCTTCATTTGGAAAAAGTTGTCAGTTCTTTCCCAAGAACTTGAGCACGTTTCACTTCCCTCTAGTTTCCATCATCGCATGCAAGTGCATCTTTTCATTCCATTTTCACCATCACATGCTAAGGTATATTGCATCCATTCCTTTCATTTGCAATTACACTTCATGAGCAATAACATGTATTTCCACTTTCCATGTCATAACACATTACATCTCAATCTCTACATGTAATTACATGTAAACTTACCTTCCATCCGCATTTACATAAAATCTTATTTTTCGTTCCCAATTGCATGTCACATATACATCTAATTCATTTTTCGTGCAATGACATCTTGAAAACTCGTTTTTGACTTAAAGTCACTTTTTAAATGTCAAATTTCATTTGCACACATTCCCATGCATTCAACTTTCATTCCTTGAAGCATATCCATAAATGCTCACTTTTACCTCATGTTTCCTTCTCAAGCCATATTTCAGCCCTTGCATATGCATCTCCTTTCGAAATCATCACATTAGATCTTTGAAGTGTCTAATCCATACTCCAAAACTTTGTTGCTAATCAAGAATCAACGTTTTTGTAAAAGTGATATCCCCTGATGATGTGTTCACATTTTGGAATTTTCATGTTGTAGCACAAGCACAAGGAATGCCCTCATCTACAAAATTGAAAGGCAAAATGAAATATCAATATGATAAAGAGTTGACTCATGCAACTCCATCCTAGGTCTTGTCTATTCTTGATAGTGTCAGATACAAAGATTGGGCCTGTGGATATGACTGATTTCCTGCAAAGGATAGAAGCTACTGCTAATCATGAAATGAAATGCATCAAAAGGAGTAATATTCATTTGGTGTCTTCCTATCCTATGACTGCCCTAGAACTAGAATTTGTTCTAGGATGTGCAAAGTGTTTCAATCCAAAGTCAAAAACGATCAAGGATGTTGATGGTGATGTTATTATTAGCCTTGATCCTGAGGTTATTGAGCAGAGTGCAAAGTGTGTGGATTTGACAAAATAAGTATCTATGCAGATATGGAATGTAAATAAGGGAAATTATAAGAAATATGCTAATTTGTATTGGTTGGATTGCAAGAGAAGCAATTTCTCAAGATGGCCTAAAACCATTCACAGATCCAGTTTTAAGCCAGAATACAAAGACTTGATTTTCCTTCTCAGTAGAATATGCGGTCTTAAGGATTCCAATGATTTTGAACCATGGATGCATAAGTTCATTTTCCAAATCATTAATAATAAATAACATATCTTTTGGAGAGAGCTTATCAGCACTGCACTTTGTGAGCAACTACTCAATGTAGGAACATCCACACTATTCTACATGAATTCTTATCTTGTCTATATTGCTACTACCATGGGATCTTTTTCAAGACTTTCAACAAAAGGGGACTGTCTTCAAGTTCCAATTTGGGAGTATTATTATTAGATTACTTCGACAAATAGTATCACTATTGGAGAGCTCGAGATGCATTCTTTGGACATTTTTGGTGCTTGTTTGATAAGCAATTGTCTGTCAAAAGAATATCAGATGAGGCTTGGGATAAGATTAATCAATATGGTTGCATCTTTATTCAATTTCCAACTTTTACCTATTTAAGAGTTGGGAATTTCAAAGGAGAATCATATAGCTTACCTAGGTATGCTACTGATACAATCAATCTAATGGAATTGGCCAGACAACTCATAGAGGTTGAATCTGGTCAACATACTCTGCATAGACCGCATTCTGTATTTCTTCTACCAAACCCTTGGGAATTGGTAATTATATGATCATTTCTATACGCAAAGCAAAAGCCATGGAAGCAAACCTTCAATTGATTACATTGAAGAAGTTCAAAGCCAGATATGATTTTGATTACAGAGAGATGAATTCAAAAATTAAGAGAGCATTTATTCATGTCCATCGTATATAAGACATTTGGATTAACATGTAGACAGAGTTGGATATAATGAAAATGGACTACTGCACGTTGACTTTGCAACAGATTATTGATCTTAATATGCTCGAGATTCCATCTAATTTCCAAATTGAAGATGATGGTAATATTCTTGATCCAAAATATCATCAGGCTGGTTTTGATAAACGATGCCCTTTCCCTACTCAATGGCAACAAAAGGATAGTACTTCTATCCTTGATCAATTTTAGTCTATTATGGCAAACACCAACACAAGTGGTTAACAATCAAAGGTCTCCAAAGGATCAACCCAAAGTTGGGTTTGGGTTGTGGAAGTTTTGGTCTGCCTGGAAGGAAGACACAATTAGAAATTGTAGGCAAAGATGGTGCATCTTCCTCTGATATAAAGAAATCCCTCAAATTCGAATTGAAAGCTGGAAAGGGATTTAAATTATCTCAGACACTTGAACAAGTTCAAGAGTCAGAAGGAGAATCAGATGGAGGACTTAATGAAGAAAATGAGGAAGAAGGATAAGTCATGATCATATCTCCTCCAAGGCCTACACAAACTCAAGTTCCATCTATGTAGGAAGTATCTTTTTTGGGTGTGATAAATGATGATGCAGATTCA
The DNA here is from genome assembly GCA_028749045.1 of Cupressus sempervirens. Classification (NCBI taxonomy): domain Eukaryota; kingdom Viridiplantae; phylum Streptophyta; class Pinopsida; order Cupressales; family Cupressaceae; genus Cupressus; species Cupressus sempervirens. The sequence goes on from CM053785.1 coordinate 364,003,996, forward strand.
TTTTCCGTTGTTTTTACATCTTCTATCCCAACCTCAAAAGTAAATACATCAGCTCTTCCTATATCTTTAGCAGCTCCTAATTTAACAACTGAACAATGTGAACATTTAAGGCCTGTGTTCGAGGATTTTCCAACCCTCACAGAAAGTCAAGATTCTCAACTTGATACATCCCTAACTGGATTTGAGTTGTTCATGGCATAATCCTCCTATCATGCACCTATGAATTCAGCTGTACAAACTGAATCATGCTCGGTCACAACAGAGATACAATCAGGATCAATGACAATGGTCTCCACTTTACCTGTTTCCACAGATGAAGATTTCAATTTGCCTGCATGGTTGAGAAAGATTACAATGAAGAGAAGAAAGGTTGTCGTACCCCCAAATGACCTTCCTATTAAGAAAACTAAGTCCAAATCTTTGAAAGATAAGATTGTTTTAAGGATCTTAGTTGATTCTGAAAAGGCTAAATTTGTAGAGATTGTTGAGCTATTGGTGGACAAGCCAGTTGAAGAACTTACTCATTCTGATTATAAGTTCGCTAAAGTGAAAATTGGAAAGCAGTCACAGCTGGGTTTCTTACAAGATGCTCAAGACACACATGCTAGTGTGTCAAAGAGAAATCATGAATTATGGGAAAAGAAAAATCAGCTCAAGCAAGAGGTTGCTCGCTTAAATGAGGTTATTTGACAACAATCTTAGCAACATGCAGTTGTTATATCTCAAACACCTAAAGAGAGAAGGATAGTAGAAGCTGCAAAGTCTTGGATGGGAGAAGTCATTTCTAAAGGAGTACAAACCACCATTGCAGATACAACCAAATTACTTGGACGTATCAAAAATATTGAAGAAATGATACATAATTTGATTGCATCTTTGGCTCAAGAGGCTAATACTTTGAAAGAAATTTTGAATGATTGGAATGAGATTGCCAAATTTGATCTAGATGCCATGGTTACGTGTGACGTTCTTCCATCCAGTGAAATGTTCTACAGATGTCATGGACTCATGGGTTACAAGGAAGAGACACTAAGAAAGCTCGTAGCAAAGTTGTAGGCCAACTTAGAAGGTTGCTAGGCAATAGAAGCTGGAATCGCGTGTGACTTGGAACAAATGGGATGCTAGATTCTTGATGAACATGGTAACTTGGTTGCAGTTGAAGGGATAACTTCATAATATACAATCAAGATCAATGCTGATTCAAATTCTGAAGACTTTGGTTCTCATACAATGAATAGGTTTGCCTTGTACAAATATTTAGCAAAGCACTTACGAGATTCTCTATCGGCAAATTCTAAGATGGTGAAATCAGCATATGTCGATGTAGTAAGAATAGAAGCCATATCAAAGACAATGGAGATTTCTAACCTTCCTACAGTGCGTGATGTCATCATCCAATTCAAGGCACTAAAGAACAATCTTTAAGATTGTTATTTTGTTTTATGTTTGTAGATCAAAGAGGATGTATTGCATGAAATTATGTAATTACATGTAATTCAATTTGCATGTGTAGTGACATGTAATCCAATCTTTCAGTTCCACTAGGTCAAAGTTGGTTGAGTTGCTCCCACCTTTTCCTCCATCGTTTTCTCAACTCCTTTGCCTATATAAAGGAGTGTTCTCTTATTGTAAAATCTATCTTTTATTGTATGCAAGAGAGCTCTGAAGAAATTATACAAGCACAACTTTGATTGTGTAGCACCATTTCGAAAGAAAAGTGAATACAAAGAATCAATTGAAACTGAACTTTGATTGAGTGAAATTGGTATGTGTGAAAGTTAGAAGCTTTGACTGTGATGTGCATTTGTTATCTTTGATTCATTTGTTTTTTGCATTCTTGATAATTGAGTATAAAAAGAATTACGAAGCAATCGGAGCCGAAGCTTTGACTGTAGCTTATATCGTTTTCTTGATTCACAAAATAGTTAGAATCCTTTACTTCTGGACATCTTTGCGCCCAAATAGTAAAGATTATTCTTATAGAATAGATTAAGACCGAACTTAGAGCCAAACTAGTACGGTTCCAGCTAGCTTTTGAGTTAGTGTTAGTTTATCGGTATCATCATTTACAACTCTAGATAGAAGTGTAGTTTGAGGTTTCATCTTGCCTATTACTTGCTCCACAAGTAAGTGTATTCCAAGGCAACCATATCCTAATGCTACAAATAATTATGCAGCTAAAAATCAGAGCAAGCTTCCTCCTCTAGAGAGGCTTGCACTTGAAGCACCACCAAGCAATTCAACTACCAGTTACTTTGAAGCTAATCCAACTAATGATAATCAAGAAGAATATCCTTCCGAGGATATTGCTTCTCTATATCATGAAAATCATCAAGCAGTTGGCGACTCTACTATTGGTTACGTACAATACAATGATGAAGATCATGAAATTGATTTTTCCATCCTATTAAGAAAACTAAGTCCAAATCTTTGAAAGATAAGATTGTTTCAAGGATCTTAGTTGATTCTGAAAAGACTAAGTTTGTAGAGATTGTTGAGTCATTGGCGAATAAGCCAGTTGAAGAATTTACTCATTCTGATTATAAGTTCACTAAAGTGGAAATTGGAAAGCAACCACGATTGGGTTGCTTACAAGATGCTCAAGACGCACGTGCTAATGTGTCAAGCAATCATGAATTATGGGAAAAGAAAAATCAGCTCAAGCAGCAGGTTGCTCACTTAAATGAGGTTATTCAACAATAATAGGACATCCCCGTTGCCCCTGATGTAGGAGTAGGATATAATGGTGCCAGCGAAGTACTACACCAAGCTTAAGAATTGCAATTTAGAATAATCCAGGTAATGCAGAGAGCTTGTATTAATGTCTTTTGAATCTCAAAAAGCTAGATGGACTATGAGAGTACAATAGGCGAAAAATGTGTTGTCATGAGAAATACCTCTGGCAAATGAACATTCGGCCAGGACAGTCAGTTATAAAATACTTCGGTAGTAACAAGATCAAGCCTGGAAACTTCAAATTTGTTGGCTAGTATCCTATAAAGTGAGGGAAGTAGTTCATAATGATGGAATCAAACTTGTGAAACTTGCCTCTACCACCCTATGAGAGTCCCTATCTTACATCATACAAAGGTGTGTGATTTGTGTCATACAGCAGGTTAGCATAGTTGTACGAAAAAGTTGTTCCTTACAGATTTGTATAGTACAGAGGGTTGTAATAGTTGTTTGAAGAAATTGGGTTGTACATAATTATATCGTACGGAAGTTGCCCACAATTGTCGTGTGGAAGTCACTCTCTATATAGAAGGGAAGTGTGTCCATTTCACGGGTTGCCATTGTTGTGTGTAAGTTTGCAGAAGAGGTCATCACTACTGTAAAAAGTCTCTGCCATGCAGTTACTGTACAAACCACGCCAATCAATCAAATCGTATAGGTCCTCCATCCAACATCAAAACACCTTACCACTGTTTTCATGCAAACAGAGAACATTAAATTGTTTTACCATACAGCAAGTGTGTAACTGTTTAGAGAAGCACTTGCAAAAAGTTAAGTTGACATTATTAATTCTTAAAATGTAGATAATGAAAGTTGGTTTTGGTAATCCAGCCGAAACAGAAAACCATTACAACAACAATCAACAGAAGAAGGGAAAGCTAAGAATGGCAAATTAGAGGGGCTCCAAGTTAAAGAAATTGTGACCTTGCGTATAGGAAGATGAAAGAATTATAGTGGATGTCCTCACCTAGGAGGGTATGAATCACATGAACTATTGCACTTGATGGCAGGAGACAAGTCATAGCAAAGAGACGAGGAAGGTGCTCAAATATTCAGAAATGGAGAAAGGCATTCAAATGCCAGTATTTAATGTCAGAGAATTCTAGCATGTACTGAAGGGAATGGTCTTGTGTTACAATAGTGACTCACACAAGACAATCATCCTCTAAGACGATTGACAGTCTTATCTAGCCATTCAGAACTCTTTATGTTTGGTTCTGGAATAAGTTCATGTTATGATTGTACAAATATGACACTTGATAATAAAACTATATCTTTCTGCCATATTGATTTTTATTCCTGAATTAATACATTGAACATATTCATCATTATATTCCTCTTTATTTTGTAGGTTAAGGCATTCGCCATAGGGATTAAACAATGAGATCATATAGATTATGAAGGAGTTCATAAAGAACATAAAGAGATTAAAGATCTCAATTTATTAAAGCCTAAAGACTCACCCGTAAGTAGAAAAGTTGAGCAATAACTCTAAGTTTCAGCATTACTTCCAATGTAACCAGTAAACATTTTATTCTACCAAAATTTCCTTGATAAATACAATAGTTGAGGTCCACCGGATATTATGCTCGTTTTTTAAATTGTGATCTCAACACCAATGATTCAACTAATATGAATGAACAAGATTATGTAGTTAGAAACATTATGTCAGATCAATCCAAATATTGAAACAAAGTCCCTAGATGCAATTTAACTAGAGTATTTATCAATAACCAGAAAATTCATAGAAAAAACTTGTGAAGGTTCATTTTACAAAATACCTGCAAACTACTACGCATTTGCAATCGACACCCTGAAATAATATCATCTTCTGTAATCCTTGGGTTATTGCTCTCTCGTGAAATAGCCATTAGCAAAGAGCTTACCAAGGCATTTTTTATATAGCCTCCAGTCAACTCATACCTGAAACTTATAATTAGGATACATAGAACACCTCAAACATGAATTGATGATTAGTTTAAAGTCTTAAAAAGCAGAAATGGGCAAGACTACATCAAATAGGTCAATTTGTATATCTCCACCTTAGTGAAATCTTCATCCAATCAATGTTTTCATCAACCGGCAGGCGTTCAGATGCAAGCTTCCATATCTTGTATCGTTGTGTATGATCTGGCGCATAGAAGTCAATCACACATCTACAACGACAAAATACATGAAAATAATGTAAGAATAACACAACTCATAAAAAATGTACTTTGAGATTAGGCTCTCATATAGTTTAACAAAATGAATAGTTGCTTAATAATGCTTTACAAATGCTACATGTCAAATAGTTTTCTGGTGGTTTCCTCAATAGAAAGATCTTACTCAGGCAAGGAAAGGGACTTCCAATAGATCAACATATCTTCAATCCTAATTATATTAAATGATTACCTATGAGAATTCAGTTTATTTTAAATGTAACACTAGGTTAGGGGAAATTGTCATGTCTAAGCAGTAATATTTCAAATGTCAGTTTGTCTATGAAAAAAGCATATTTTCATTAACAAGATTCAATTACTAACTACAAAGCTTGTACAGAATCATTCTTAAAGGAAAGCATACATGCTAACATGGAATAAAAGGGACTGATGTCATGTTTTGAAAGTACAATAATATCAGTAAATTATTCTAATTTTATATATACAGTTATCTTTTATGTATTCTACATTTCCTTATATTCACTCTAGATATTATATTAATAATATTATTGCAAGTGGAGGATTAGTATGATTCCTTGATACAAGTAGAAATAAAAGAGAAAATCAAGCTCTATCGTTTTGAGCTTATAGGTCTTGTAGTTTTTAATTGACCACAATATAGGCTTTAGTTTGGATAAATTATTTTTTAATATATTAAAAAATTAGTTCCAGTTATTTATTGTTCATCCATATTTTGAAGACTAAAAATAGTAAAAAAATAAAATTGCAAATCCAGTTGTAAATTGTTTTGAGTTGATTTTTTTTTTTAAATGAGGAACATATCCTATTTAACTTGCATTAGATTAAAGAAAATAGCACAATTTTCACAAACAGAGGAGAGTGCTATAGAGAAGCAGAGCCACAAGTCCAACATAAGGGCATATCCCTAAAGAAGCATTACAACAAAAAAAAGGGGCCAAGTCCAAAAAAAGCTAAACAGCCGTTATGCTAGGCAGAGAAGGATACATTGCCAAGGATAAAATCATCAATTCTCTCCCAACTAGTGAGAACATTGTCTTCAAAATTCTCTTCCAATGGTGGTTGAGTGTGAACCAGAGATGGCAAGTGGCATAGGAGGATATTTACTAGTGTCCGGCCAAGGAGCAAGTGAATGCAAGGGCTGAGGGCATACTCCACAAGCAGCATAGTTCCTAGGATTGTAAGGCATAAGACCACAAGAGTGAGATTCGTGGTCTACACAAATATCTCATTTGGAAAAGTGACTAATCTACAGTAACACCCATGAGAAGAAATGGACTTTGGAGGGACCTGGGCAACCATGCATGGGGCATTATCCTAATAGTCAAACAACTCTTGGAGATTCCTAACTTCAAGTGCAACTTTACTAGCTTGCACCTAAATCTGTACGAGAACATTAGGGAAAATCGTAGCTTTAGAATACAAACAAAAAGAATGAATCAGCAGTATTGCAATCAAACAATGCAACAATCCTATGCTTCCAAATGCTAAATAGAATTTCCAACATGAAAGTGTGCCATGTCTAGGTAAACTAGTGAGGAATGTTATGACAAACCCTAAGACGAATCGTGTGCAATGAGAAAGGAGTAGGCCTGAAGGGCCTGAAGAATTTATGGATCCAATTTAAGGCATCTTGAGATCGAGTGAAAAACTAAGAGAGGTGCTTCACAGACTCAAATGTTCCACAAAAAGGGCTAATTCTGAGTGAGAAAGCCCATGTGAGTGAGACGAGTCCAATAGAAAGATCTCTGAGACCACAAATCTGTCTATGAAGATGGAAAGTCTATCATTTAACTACTGATTTGACAATAATAAGAGACATCAAATCAGTATGTAAATATAATATTGGGAATTCAAGAAACCTCGTGATACATCACATGAGGAGACATAAAATGGATGTTTACTAGAACAACCCTCATTAGCAAATCAATGTAATGAAAAATGAAGTTTGTGAAAGGAAAGATATAGTTATATACGTTATACGTCTATGCATTGCCTCATCAAGGTCTAAAGGACGGTTAGTAGCTAGCATAATAATCCCTTCATGTCGTTCCATTTCAGTCAGCAGTGCATTGAACAATTTATCACCACCTTTTTCTCTCTGCAAACAATAGCGTGTGTATTAGAAAATAAAGCACCTAATACATAAGTGAAAATGAAATGACCACTTCCTGCAAGTTTTATCATTTATATGATTCTTTCTTGGAATTTTTACCTTTTTAAATAGAGCCTCGCATTCATCAAAAAATATAATTGCATCATTCATATCCACATCTCGAAAGAGTCCACGGAGATCAACAGAATGATCATCATGTTTACTTCCCCCAAATACTGATCCAAGAGAATGAAAATCTACAAGAAGAACACGTTTCCCTGGCCACATGCAAATTCACTATTTATGATTTCAAACATTAGATATAATCTCCTACATCATTCTGCACATCATGGCACTGCCATTATTAAAGCTTGAGCAAGGATAAAATGGAACATAACAGTCAAAAACAATACAAACCTAAATGATGAGCAATAGCATCAACTGTCATAGTCTTCCCTGTTCCTGATGGACCACATAGAAGAATCACTAATCCTGCACCATATGTGATAACATCTTCAAGACCAACTTCTTTTCTGAAATTCTTGAACTTTGAAAAGTTATCAATGTTCCTCAACAGCATTTCTTTCTGCTCATCTGGAAGTACAACTTGTTGCATTGATACCTGCTTAAATACAAATAAGAAAACAGAATTGATCTTTAGGCCTTTGTTTACATTTTATCTTGTACGACAGAAAAATATGCACCAAGGGCATGGAATGACGCATCTGGCAAACCAGAAATATATTATTAGGAGGTTACTATTACATATTGGCACCAAAATTATGTGTGTGATTACATATAAGCACAATCTACATGAGGCATACCTTGGGCTTGTATAAATGGCTTCCTTCAATGACCTCATCAATTTCAGTGTCAAGACCTACAATCCAATCTAAAATACGACGATCTAGATCTACCTGTTGGTCCATTAAATCCACACTTCCACGTGTGTAATTGACAGTCCTAAGCCTAATCATTCCCCTTGAAACAAGTATGCTTGATTTATGGAAGTGTGTACGGGCCAAAACCTACAAAAAATCATATGATGATGAGGCTTTAGTGAGACAAGTATTGAGAAAACTATATGAAATAAGATATTTTTATCAGCTTACTGAATCTTAAAACTTGTAGAAAACATAGCATATATGTTGATCTTTGTACACAATACTCAAACAGACTGGAAAAAGAAAATGAGAAAAAAATGAAGCTTTAACTTTCTCTTTTTTAGACTAAAGGAAAAAAGAAAAGAAACAAAATGTCTCATGATAAGTGTCCAAATTAAATTGATGTCCTACATATATGCATTTCCTTTTAATATATTGAAATTTTGAATCTTGTTTACAGAAGATTTGATCAGTCAACTTGTTGATGGATATAAAGCTACAAGACGATATCAAGAAAGCAATAGTAGTTTTTAGGTTAGGAGAAAACTCACCCATTTAACAATACAGCAATAGACATGGAAATGAACAACAATAAAAATTATTCAGTTAAATCAGACTAAAATATTTGCTATGCTACATATCATAAACAAGATTTTCATGATAAATGTGTCACTTAAAAAATAGAAAAAATGTACTATCTCCACCAGAATTGTGAATATTTACTGGTATTAAATAACACAAAGTATACCTCTATAAATGCATCCAACTGTAATACCCTAAAATTGGTCTCCTAAACCAATTTGTCCCTAATCTCCAAACATTAATCGACAAAGTCCTAACTCATTAGGCATTTCTATTTCTGTTGTCTTTACTCGATTTGAGTATCAATTGCATAAAACCAATAATTTGCAATAATCTTTAAACCTTAATAAATTCCTACATATCGGACTAAATTGGACATTAAACCTCTTTCGATAAATTAATTTAATATGAAGTCCTAGCACTTTTATTAAATCAATACCCTTTTGCCCAATTACACATAAAATGGAATTTATTAAATCAATTGAATTACCTTATCTCAAATTACCAGTTTTTTGAATTTAACATTTAATAATTGACTAAAAAATGAGATAATATTTAATTAATATCCTCAAATTTCTAAAATCATCTCTTCAGTTTGGAAAGGGAAACAATTACTTAACTTCAATCAGAAAAGGAAACAGAACAAGTTAACTGCCTCATTCACTTCAAAAACAAACAATTAACTCCCTCCAAAATGGAAACTTCCTATTCGAACTCAACCGCAAATCAATCTTGACCATTAATCCGATTTGATTTAAACCGTTGATCTGTTTGGGTTTGTTATAAACTGAGAACTCCTATCTCTCATTTCGAAGGTACAAATTTGTGAGCATTGAAACTCTGCTGAATTTGCACTAGAGCAATTTGAATACTTGTCAAGTGCTCTTTATTTCCTTGATAGTATTTGTTTATCATTTAGATTAACTTGCATTGTTCTTAGTGATTAGAATTTGTTTAATCATTTTAGTTTAATACTTTCACAATATAGAGTAGATTCATTCCTACTGGCATAGAAAATACAAAAATACAGATTAGTTGCATTCATACTCATAAATCCTTCGTTCTAGCAGCATCTAATGGTCACTGAGCCTCTTGGTTCTGAGAGAAAATCAAACCCCTGTTAGATACAAGGCAATAGATCGATTTGCTTGATCTTTGACAATGGATTTCTTCATATTCATTTGTGAGTGATTCATACATATAATGTGTATGTTGAGGTGTGCTGCTGAGGTACAATACCACATTTAGCACATACACAAACCACCCATTATCTCCCATCATGCTTCATGCTCATAAAAAGCTAAATTTTCAATTATATAGTGCTCTACTTGTAGACCATTGATTTAGAAATGTTGTTATTATTGCAAACCCATTATGTTTTTGTATTAGATAGTAATGTAACTTCTTGTATTTGGTTGTTGATAGTTGTATAACCAATATCTGAATTTATTTTAATTCTTCATTTAAAATGAAATTTAATCAACAAGGGTATGCTGATTTATGCCTCCCTATACTAAACAACTGTAAATACATTACCTATATCAGAGCACTCTCTTAAGTGGTATTTATCGTGTTCATTGTTACTACTGTTATTTTTTATGTTGCTCCATCTCATAATATAGAATCAAAGGCAAATATTTTGGCACCTTTACCTTTGTAGGCATTGGTCATCAATCAATAGCTATTGAAAAAGACATTAAATGGATGGCAAAATAAATGGGCCAACCAAATGACAGAAATTATTTCAAACTACCCTATCTAGCCATTAATTAAATAAATATTTATTGCTTATTTTTTCTATATTAAAATAGTTTTTAAAACTTTGCTACATCAAAAAAATATAAGCAGGGTGAATGTATCAAGAGTTCAGTATAATGTCCCCACTTTAGTAGTTGTCCAATTGTGTGACCGTTAGCCTATTTCTGCATGGTCCCAGAGGCTAATGAAGAGGTCAGTGGGATCCTGAGATGTTTTGGCCTAGTCATTTCCAGTTTGGGCCAGAACGGAGTTGATTTACACGGTGTTGGGCAAACTTACTATTTTTAGTAAGTCAGCAGGGCATGGGCGATGTCAGAATTAGTGATTGGGTTTGATGCTCCTCGATGAGAGCTTTTTGACGAGCTATCACTTTTATTATTCTGAGCCCAATTACTATTTTATTTTAATGCCTGAAGTTTATTAAAGTAACATTTAAATTAAATGTGAAAATAATAAAGTGTTACTTTAATATTATTCATGTTGGCTTGTGTGTTGGAAAAGGGAAGCCCGAGGGAGACATAAGGTGTTATTTTATTTTATTTTATTTTAGAACACTTTATCCCACATTGCTTGTGAAAAGTGGGTCGACCCTATGAAGTAGAAATAAAAAGGAGAGCTTGTGGCCCTTGTTGGGATGTTGAATGTGAGAATAAATTTGTGTGTGAGTTGCAGATCTGTTCTTGGCATTAGAGGACATCTATTCTCTCTTGTGACATTCTAGACATCATTCCCTTGGGGTTTGGCCTTTGGAATCCATTGCTATCAGCTTCGCTATCAGGCAGTTTCGTTGCATTTCCAACTACAAGCGGATTTGATATTTTGCTCATATCTTCTTTACTACTTGTCTGATGCTTATGCCGCTTTGAGGGAATGATTTTATGAAGGTAGTGAACTGTTTGAAAGTCAAAGTACACTGTTCATGCGGCACTATTCACGCGGCACTATTCACACAATACTATTCACGTCACTGTGGTAGCAAGTTCAAAAGCATGGGCTGGAGTATTATGCCAATGATATTGGAGTAATTAGTGAGTTGATAATCTGTCATGTATTTGATTTAATTAAATTCTGAAAATAACATTTTATCGGCAACAGTGCATTGTCCACTTTGCATATTATTGTAGTTTCTTTCTTGTTTATGTTGTATGATTCCTATTCCATGCACAAAACACAACAAACAAATAAACGTTTGATTTCCGAAGTTATAAGTGGTTTAAACATTAAACAGAGAAATAAGAAGTTGAATGCAAACTGTTTGACATAATTCCTTTCAGCAGTTGGTTTAGTTTTTTGGGGAATTCAGAGGTGCCCATTACAGTGTTATCAAAGCTATAAGTCATGCCATCTTGTGGAGGTCTTATAGAGAATTTGGAACAGTTGGATAGAGGGAAAAGTTTTTGACAAAATATCAAAACACTAAAATTAGAAATTAAAAAAAATAGGCTAAGCATTTATGTTTGAGCATGCGACAGGGGCCTTATAATTTCCACAATACTAGAGCAAGAGAAAATAGGATTTCAGACTTGCAGAGCGAACAATTGAGTTCATCCGTCCAGGTGGACATACAATCCAGTCATACAGACACAAAGGAGATATTCTTTGATCAGGACAGCAATATGGGTGACCAAGATGACAAGAATACAGGATTAGGCGGAGGCAGGAATACCGGTCCAGATCAGGGGGAGGTAATGTTCAGACAGTTACTGGATACATTAAAGCAGGGGCAGCGTATGCAGCAGGAGCAGAATAGGTGAATGGACATGATGTTGCAGCTTATGGCTAGACAGATGGGTGTCAATATTAATCCAAGTGATGCCAACAATAGAAACAATAACAATGGGGGAAACAATAACAATAGGGGAAACAATAACAATAGGGGAAACAATAACGATAGGGGCAATGATGATAACAATGGAGGCCGAGGCAACAACAACGGTCCTGAGAATAACATTAATGGTAATAATGGACATGGCAACAATGGGAATGAGGTTGATAACTTTAGACACATTGCACGCCCAGCTGGAACAATGAGCTCAAGACCTCTTCTACTCACCTTCCCACCTAGAGATTCGATTCAACTGGTAAACGAACCACAAATTACTAAGTTACAGGATCAGTTCAAGAGGGACTGGGAGGCTAGTGGACTGGAGTTTCAGGCAGACATTTCCCTTAGAGATTATATGGACTTGAGGATGAGACACATGCGTAGAGTAGGAGGGAGAAATCAAAACTTTGAGTTGAGAAAGAAAGTTGGAAAACTTTCTTTACCTTATTATGATGCTTCAGGGAAGATGACTGCACGAGCTTGGGTGCAAAAGGTAGATGCATACTTGCAGCTGAATCTTATGCCTGAGGAGGCTATAAAGTATGCGGCCATTCATTTAGATGGCCCAGCACATGAGTGGTGGCACCATGGCATGGTAACCTTGGGGCATAATCAGATCACATCTTATGAGGATTTCACTGAGAGGCTCATAGAGAGATTTGATACCAGGGATCTCGAGTTATAGTTTAAGGAGTTGGCACAACTCAAACAGTGGGATTAGTTAAGACATATATCAGTGAATTTCAGAGGTTAGTTGTGCTGGTCACAGATATTTTAGAGAGGAGGTTAGTAGTTTTGTTTATGGACGGACTCTCAGATCCCTTGAGGGGTTGGGTCAAGGGGCATGACCCAACTACATTACAGGAGGCTACTAAGAAGGCTCGTGACTCAGCACCTTCTTCTTTTAGGAGCAAATTTCAGCCTAGGGATTCACATACGAAGAAGGATAAGGAGAAAGACAAAAATCATTTTCACCGGGATGCTCAGCCAAAAAGGGATAATAAGTTGGATAATAACACCCTGAATGAGTTGAAAAGGAAGAAGCTATGTTTTCATTGCAAAGAGCCTTGGGACTTATCTCATAAGTGTCCTCTCAAGGCTAAGGCAAATCAAATGGAATATTTCTCAGCAGACGAGTCACGGTCAGAAAGGGAGGAAAAGCACTCTGATACAAATGAGGGTAGCACTACAGAGGAGAGCAACATTCCTAAGGATGAGAAGTCATTGGCATGATTAACGGGGGCTCAGAAGGCAATCACATTTAAGGTTAGGGGTACTATCCAAGGGCAAAAAGTGATCTCACTCATTGACACTAGGGCTACACATAATTTCTCAAATGCACAATTAGCCAAAAGAAGGTTATAGACCGAGGAGCATGTTGGGTTTAGAGTCATGGTGGCGAACGGTGATAAATTATTATGCACTCGGAAGATATTTAACCTTCATATAAGGTTTGGAGATGGATATGAATTGGAGGATGGGTTCTATGTAGTAGACATGGGAGATTATGATGTCATCCTCAGCATGACATGGATGGCCTCGCTGGTTGAGTTCACACTCAACCTAGCAAAATTGGAGATGAGGTTCCAGCATGAGGGTAGAACTGTTGTACTAAGAGGACTTTTAGATGGGAGTTGCAGAGTAATCTCCTTGAGGAGAATGCAGAGACTGTTTCAGCATGATGATGTAGAGTGGGCGGCAGAATGTTTCACTATGCCAGCCTCACAGGAGCCACAGGTGAAGAGTCATCCACTAGATATCCAGGGGATACTTGATAGGCATGCTAAAGTTTTTGGCAAGATTTCACGTGGGGTTCCTCCTGACAGAGGGATAGAGCATGTTATTGAGCTCGAGGAGGGAGCCAAACCAATTATGATTACTCCCTTTAGTCATCCTAAGAAACACAAGGATGAGATAGAGAAGGCAATTAAGGATTTGTTGCAGATGGGGCATACTAGGCCTAGTAAGAGCCCCTATGCTTCAACAGTAGTATTGGTAAAGAAGAAGGATGAGACGATGCGCATGTGCATCGATTATAGGACATTAAATAAGAAGACCATTAAGAACAGATATCCCATCCCATGGATAGATGAGCTGATTAATGAGCTACATGGTGCATGCTTCTTTACAAAGATTGATTTACGGTCAGGGTATCATCAAATCAGGATGAGGGTGGAGGACATTGAGAAGACAACCTTTCAGTGTCACTATGGCCACTTCGAGTTTTTGGTTATGCCATTTGGGCTAACCAATGCCCTAGCTACATTCCAAAGTTGCATGAATCAGGTATTCAGGGGGCAGCTTAGGAGATTTGTCCTGATTTTCTTTGATGACATTTTGGTCTTCAGTAAGACTTGGGAGGAGCATTTACAACATCTTGAGATGGTGTTGTCCATTTTGGAGAAAGAGTCACTATATGCCAAGGAATCTAAGTGCAAGTCTGGGTTGATTGAGTTACTATACCTTGGGCATATCATCAGCGCAGATGGAGTTCGGGTAGATCCTGAAAAGATTAGAACTGTTGTTGATTGGCCTACTCCTACGAATCTCACATAGCTTAAAGGTTTCTTTGGTCTCTGCGGGTTTTATAGGAGATTTGTTAAGGGATTTTTACAAACTGTTGCACCCTTGACAAACCTTACCAGGAAAGGGGCCTTCGTATGGACAAGGGTAGCTCAGAGATGCTTCAATCATTTCAAGAAAGTGATGTCATCATGTCCAGTATTAGCTCTATCGGACTTCACGAAGCCATTTGAGCTTCATTGTGATGCATCAAGTGATGGGATTGGGGCAGTCTTGATGCAAGAGAAGCATACCATTTCTTTTGAGAGTAGGAAGCTCCGTGGAGTGGAGAGGAGCTATTCCATCTATGACCGGGAGATGTTGGCCATTATGCATGCATTGGCCAAGTTTCGGTCCTACCTAGTTGGGGGGAAGTTTGTTACCAAGACTGATCACAACAAGATCAAATACTTCATGAGTCAACGTGACTTGAATGATAGACAATAGAAGTGGATTACGAAGTTGCAGGCTCATGATTTTGACATTGAGTTTGTCAAAGGTAAGAAGAATGTGGTGGCAGATGCTTTATCTAGGAGACCTCATATTTGTGCTCTAGCTAAGATTACAGGAGATTGGAGAAATAAGATTACAGCAAAGTATGCGAGGGACACTTGGGCTTTTGGAGTGATTGCAGGCACCATACAAGATGATCGTTATGCGGTGATGGACGGATTGATCAAGTTCCAAGGTAGGATATATTTGATTCCTTCATCACAGTTGAGGGAGGTAATACTGAAGGCATTTCATGCTGCAGCTACAGCTGGACATCTAGGGGTCTTCAAGACCAAGAGGCAAATCTGTGAGCGGTTCACATGGAAAGCGCTCAAGGATGATGTTCAGAAGCATGTCAGGGAGTGTGCAATTTGTCAGCAAAATAAGGGAGAGTACACATATCCTGAAGGGTTGTTAAAGCCTTTGCCCATTTTGGATAGAAAATGGGAAAGTATTTCTATGCACTTCATCACCAGGTTACCATGAGTACAGGGGAGAGATTGCATCTATGAGTTGATCGGCTGACGAAGTTTGCTCACTTTTTTTATATTACATCCATCTACATAGCAGCACAAGTGGCCGATCTTTTCTTCAGAGAGATATTCAAGTTACATGGGCTACCTAGTTTCATTATCAGTGATCAGGATAGTAAATTTATGAGTGCTTTTTGGCAAGAATTGTTTGGGTTGTGTGCCATAGATCTTACGCCTGGCACTAGTTATCATCTGCAAACAGATGGGCAGATGGAAATTGTGAATAAATGGGTGGAAGGATATCTGAAGAACTACGTGATTGCATAACAGAGAACTTGGGTCAAATTGCTATATATGGGAGAGTACTATTATAATACCGCTTATCATATGTCCATCAAGATGACTCCATTCATGACATTGTATGGTTATGAAGCACCTAGCTTCATGGATCTAGTTTTGGGGGATATTAGAGTGCCCAAAGCCAAAGACTTCTTGCAGGGTAGTCAGGATATTTTGAGGGTGCTCAGGGCGAATATTCAGCAAGTTCAGAATCAGCAGAAATCGTATGCTGATCAGCACTGGATAAAGCGCAACTTTGAGGTTGGGGATATGGTTTACTTGAGGCTACAACCATACAGACAATCATCACTCAAGAAGAGCAGAGCAAAGAAGTTGAAGCCTAGATTTTATGGTCCCTATAGAGTGATTCACAGGGTGGGCGAGGTTGTCTACGAGATTGAGCTTCCAAAGGGCAGTTGAGCGCATAATGTGTTTCATATTCATTTATGAGTGATTCATACATATAATGAGTATGTTGAAGTGTGTTGTTGAGGTATAATACCACATTTAGCACATACACAAACCACCCATTCTCTCTCATCATGCTTCATGTTAATAAAAAGCTAAATATTCAATTATATAGTGCTCTACTTGTAGACCATTGATTTTGAAATGTTGTTATTATTGCAAACCCATTATGTTTTTGTATTAGATAGTAATGTAACTTCTTGTATTTGGTTGTTGATAGTTGTATAGCCAATATCCAAATTTATTTTAATTTTTCATTTAAAATGAAATTTAATCAACAAGGGTATGCTGATTTATGCCTCCCTATACTAAACAACTGTAAAGACATTACCTATATGAGAGCACTCTCTTAAGTGGTATTTATTGTGTTCATTGTTATTACTATTATTTTTTATGTTGCTCCATCTCGTAATATAGAATCAAAGGCAAATATCTTGGCACCTTTGCCTTTGTAGGCATTGGTCATCAATCAATGGCTATTGAAAAAGACATTAAAAGGATGGCAAAATAAATGGGCCAACCAAATGACAAAGAAATTATTTCAAACTACTCTATCTAGCCATTAATTAAATAAATATTTATTGCTTATTTTTCTATATTAAAATAGTTTTTAAAACTTCACTGTATCAGAAAAATATAAGTAGGGTGAAAGTATCACGAGTTCAGTGTAATGTCCCCACTTTAGCAGTTGTCTAGTTGTGTGACCGTTAGCCTATTTCTGCGTGATCCCAGAGGCTAACGAAGAGGTCAGTGGGATCCTGAGATGTTTTGGCCTAGTCATTTTTAGTTCGGGCCAGAATGGAGTTGATTTACATGGTGTTGGGCAAACTTACTATTTTTAGTAAGTCAACAGGGCATAGGTGATGTCAGAATTAGTGATTGGGTTTGATGCTCCTCGATGAGAACTTTCCGACAAGCTATCACTCATATTATTCTGAGCCCAATTACTATTTTATTTTAATGCCTGAAGTTTATTAAAGTAACATTTAAATTAAATGTGAAAATAATAAAGTGTTACATTAATATTATTCATGTTGGC
Organism: Cupressus sempervirens; assembly: GCA_028749045.1. Taxonomy (NCBI): domain Eukaryota; kingdom Viridiplantae; phylum Streptophyta; class Pinopsida; order Cupressales; family Cupressaceae; genus Cupressus; species Cupressus sempervirens. Next base: position 364,021,426 of record CM053785.1, read on the forward strand.
TTGTGTGTTGGAAAAGGGAAGCCCGAGGGAGACATAAGGTGTTATTTTATTTTATTTTATTTTAGAACACTTTATCCCACATTGCTTGTGAAAAGTGGATTGACCCTATGAAGTAGAAATAAAAAGGAGAGCTTGTGGCCCTTGTTGGGATGTTGAATATGAGAAGAAATTGGTGTGTGAGTTGCAGATCCATTCTTGGCATTAGAGGACATCTATTCTCTCTTGTGACATTCTAGACATCATTCCCTTGGGGTTTGGCCTTTGGAATCCATTGCTATCAACTTCGCTATCAGGTAGTTTGGTTGCATTTCCAGCTACAAGCGGATTTGATATTTTGTTCATGTCTTCTTTACTACTTGTCCGACACTTATGCCGCTTTGAGGGAATGATTTTATGAAGGTAGTGAAAGACAAAGTACTGTAGCAGCACTGTTCATGCGGCGCTATTCACGCGACACTATTCACACAGCACTATTCACACAACACTATTCACACGGTACTATTCACGTCACTGTAGCAGCAAGTTCGAAAGCATGGGTTGAAGTATTATGCCAATGATATTGGAGTAATTAGTGAGTTGATAATTTGCCACGTATTTGATTTAATTAAATTCTGAAAATTACATTTTATCGGCAGCAGTTCATTTTCCACTTTGCATATTATTGTAGTTTCTTTCTTGTTTAGGTTGTATGATTCCTATTCCATGCACAAAACACATCAAACAAATAAATGTTTGATTTCCGAAGTTATAAGGGTTTTAAACATTAAATGGAGAAATAAGAAGTTGAATGCAAACTGTTTGACATAATTCCTTTCAGCAGTTGGTTTAGTTTTTTGGGGAATTCAGGGGTGCCCATTACATTTAGCTAAGAACCACTATTAACCAAGTATCTAAATGTATGTTATTACATCTTGTCTCAGCTGGTCAATATACTTGTATTGCATGTATATACAAGCAACAAAAATGATGCAATGGAAATTCGTTCCCATTAGTTGATTCAATTGTTGCTGTGTTCTGGGTATGTGACTGTCAAAGACATCCATTGAGGGGTTAACAATTTCCTGAGCATTAATGTTTTCTTGCCAGTTGTGCTCACTGATTTCCCCCTTTTCTTGATTTGATTGCCTCTCATTCTTATTGCCAATTTGATTTTCCTGTGTACACTTTTAACCTTTCGTTTTCCTTTTCATTCAGCATGCCAGAGTAAGTATTGAAGTATTGAACAAATTGCACACCCTTCCTGTGCAGGATCATTGCTCCCTCCCAAAATAAAGTCATAAACCTGTCCTTTGGCACTTCCAGCACTGCAGAGACCTAAGACATTATATAAAAATGGGAGAGTTCAGAATTAAACTCAATAAGCACCCTCTTTTGTTTTCAAAAAGGTCTCCGTCTCTTCTCCAAAGAAACCATAGTATTTCCATAGTAAGAACAAACAAAAATCTATTCATATTAATACCAAAGGGTTCTGCAAAACCTGCTAATAGTTCTTGCCAAGAAGTTCCAATTCTGTTATTCCATGTTAAGGGTTTACCAAGAAAGAAAGACTAAGTTTCAAAAGAAAATTTGCACTCAAAAAAAAAAAGTTTTCAAAAGATTCAAGACAATCACATAGGGGACACTGAACAGGTTACAAACCAATAGAGGACAATCTAGAACCAATAGCAAAAATTTTAAGTAGCAAAATTCATCTAAAGAAAATTTTCTTAGGCTCACCAAGGTAGTGCCAAAACAAATCAAGAACAAGGTGTCATCAAGAATTAGACAAACCAAAATTCCAACTATGATTAATCCATGTAAAAACCCCTATCGGTGATAGCTCATTTAATACCAATTCTCTTTACAATTCAATAGTTAACATTCCGTTAAACATGCAATACTGATTAAAATATAAGGTAATAAAATGAACTCCAAACGTTTGTCAACTTGTATTATCCTTGATTATAAATTGCCACTCTAAAATATGATAATACCCAAACCCAATCAAATTGCAAGGAAAGTTTCTAAACACATATAACCTCTGTAAAATTATTGCATGTGCTGATGCCAACATCTAATAGAAAAAATATTTGCAAATAGCATCAATTGTTTCACTATACTTGAATTAAATAATCTGACCTTCAATTCATAATTATCATCAGCAACACAACTCACAACATGCTTGAATCTAAAGCAAATTTTGCCACCTCCAAGTTGCTCACACACCAATGCCAAGAAGTGATGCGATCTGCAGAAATAACACCTTCAAATTCAAACAGACTGGAGCTGGAAAACGACACCAGATATAGGTGTCTGACAATGGCCTCTTAAGACACAGCTCATTTAGTTCTGAACTTTGCATTAATTGTAATGCTCAGATTTCATTTGCAGCAGCACAGACTGCAGGTCAATATCAGCCTGTTGTGGACATTGGTTTCCAACTCAGTTGCCCAGGTTGCAGCTCCAAACAACAGTTATTACAGTCGCGTAAATGGTGAGGGATATTATGCCCCAACCACACAGTGAATCACACAAACTTGCAAAGTGAAAGACGCGCCCAAAACCACAGCAAATTCACCACACTAACAATAGGAAATACAGGCGCTCAGAACAAATCTTGTACATGCCAGTCTGAACGATCTTAATCACAGCCGGATAGAGTAATTTGTCCTCCCACAATGGAGCTCGATCTTCTCATAAAAGTTGCCCAGAAATTTTAATAGCTTTGGCATTCAATTTGCAGATGGAAAGAATAAATTTGCAAAAGGCTAGGAAACCCACGTTAGATAGAGATCTTTGACGCCAATAAAGATGAAAAATCAGTGATAAAGGTTTCCCTATTGCAGATATAAGTGAACTTGACCTCCAACAAAAACATAGTCTTCCAGGCCACAGTAATTATAGAAATGGAAGACAAACAGATTCCTAGAAATCCTATATTACACTCCTCAGCACACAATTACCTCTCAGCTACAGTAGACACAGTCAGAGAAGTCTCTTTAATTTCAGATTGCAAATCAAATCAATACCACTTTACCTCAGCAGTGGATTGATGCACAAACTCAAAACTCCAAACCTTTATACTTCAGCAAGGGCGACAAAATTCAGAACCTCAGAAAAGCCACAAAGGCAACAAAAGAAAATAAATATTCAAGTGTACTTTTTCCAATGAAATGAGCTTGTATTTACAACCTCTAGATTCGCTTTTGTTGTCAAAATGTAACTTCACTCAAGAAGCTTCCCCACAAAACATTAATTAGAAGCTTCCATTAGATTCTTTCACTTGAGTTGGCTTAACTAATTAATAAATGGCACTTTCCAATGATAACTCAACTCTCAACTTAATTGAAATTATAAAGTTAAATTATAACTTTATAATAAGTCATTTAATAATTAATAATAATTTGGTCATTAAAAATATAATAACTCCCAAAATACTTATCATTTAAATATGTCATTTGAAATAGAAGTCATGCCTATTATTTCCCCATGTGACCAAATGCACTTTTCAAAAATTGAAAGGTTCCATCTCGATCAACACCAACTTACCACAAATAGTAAATACATAAAACTAAGCCCAAATGAAGTCTGATCTGAGTCAAACAAAGACCAACCTATAGTTTACTAAAATGTGGAGAAGATAAGACCCTCCCAAGCCAAGCCATTGCCACAAAAGACCCTCTATCCACAATAATTAACCTATGAGGATCAGAATAATAGGCTGATCCTTGAAACGCCAATGCTGAAAAAAATTGGGGACATTACAGTCCTCCCTCCTTGAGATTGCTTTTCCTCAAGCAATCCGGCAACACGGTGAACTCCAACCTCCACCTAGATCTCAAATGAAGAAGTACATGGCATCCCCGTCAACACTGAACCAACTGTATGCCAATATCATCAGGACCATCAACATGTCCTGCAATATAAGCCCAAAACTTGTGCTGATGATGTAGAAGTCAAAATTTCACCAGAAGGCAACTCCGTAGATCTATGCAACCTCTTCTTCCCTGTATCCACCCACATAATATATATTGGACTAGAATCCTGATCATCACCAACATGCATTGAAAAAGATGTAGCTACAAGCGAATCATATGCACTCATGCCAACTGTACCAACAATAGGTGTAGCCACATCAAAATATATGGACACAGGAACAACACTAACTGCCGCAACAGAAAACCAAACCGAATCTGCAATTGATGAAAACTCATAATCATCAACATGTGCGCCACCATTAGAACAAACATCTACAACTGGATGCATATCGCTAAATTCCTCCATAGATGGCTCAATTGGCGTAGACATATCTACCAACGCTGATATGACTATATCATCTAATGCTCCTACTTCCACTATCATCGCATCACCATCGAAAGCATAATCCTAGGAACTCATACCAACAACTGCATCATCCGACTGTTTTACAATACCCTGTATCTCAGATTCTCCATCCCTAGGCAGAGAAGTATGTGCTCTACAAGTATAATATCTACCTGGACTGAATCTCCTATCACCATCCATGTCACTATACCAATCACAAAATTAATCTGACAATCTCAAAAGTAAGCACCAATCAAAATAATAACTGAGCCCAATTCCTGTAGGCTGGCAGGAAACCACTCTGATACCACTATAAAAACCCTTATCGGTGATAGCTCAGATAATAAAAATTCTCTTTACAATTCAATAGTTAACATTCTGTTAAACATGCAATACTGATTAAAGGGTGATAAAATGAACTCCAAACTTTTGTCAACTTGTATTATCCTTGATTATAAATTGCCACTCTAAAATATGATAATACCCAAACCCAATCAAATTTCAAGGTAAGTTTCTAAACACATAACCTCTGTAAAATTATTGAATGTGTCGATGCCAACATCTAATAGAAAAAATATTTGCAAATAGCATCAATTGTTTTACTATACTTGAATCAAATAATCTGACCTTCAATTCATAATTATCATCAGCAACACAACTCACAACATGCTTGAATCTAAAGCAAATTTTGCCACCTCCAATTTTCTCACACGCCAATGCCAAGTAGTGATGCGATCTATAGAAATAACACCTTCAAATTCAAACAGACTTGAGCTGGAAAACAACAACTAGATATAGGTGTCTGGCAATGGCCTCTTAAGACACAACTCATTTAGTTCCAAACTTGGCATTAATTGTAACGCTCAGATTTCATTTGCAGCAGCACAGACTGCAGGTCAATATCAGCCCATTATGGACATTGGCTTCCAACTCAGTCGCCCATGTTGCAGCTCCAAACAACAGTTATTCCAGTCGTGTAAATGGTGAGGGATATTATGCCCCAACCACACAGTGAATCACCCAAATTTGCAAAGTGAAAGACACACCCAAAACCACAGCAAATTCACCACACTAACAATAGGAAATACTGGCGCTCAGAACAAATCTTGTACATGTTAGTCTAAACAATATTAATCATAGGCGGATAGAGTAATTTGTCCTCCCACAATGTAGCTCAATCTTCTGATAAAAGTTGCCTAGAAATTGTAATAGCTTTGGTGTTCAATTTGCAGAGGCTAGAAAACCCATGTTAGATAGAGATCTTTGACGCCAATAAAGATGACAAATCATTGATACAGGTTTCCCTATTGTAGATATAAGCGAACTTGACCTCCAACAAAAACATAGTCTTCCAAGCCATAGTAATATAGAAATGGAAGACAAACAGATTCCTAGAATTCCAATATTACACTCCTCAGCACACAATTACCTCTCAGCTACAGTAGACACAATCAGAGAAGTCTCTTTAATTTCAGATTGCAAATCAAATCAATACCACTTTACCTCAACAGTGGATTGATGCACAAACTCAAAACTTTAGACCCTTATACCTCAGCAAGGGTGACAAAATTTAGAACCTCAGAAAAGCCACGAAGGCAACAAAAGCAAATAAATATTCAAGCGTGCTTTTCCCAATGAAATGAGCTTGTATTTATAACCTCCAGATTCCCTTTTGTTGCCAAAATGTAACTTCACTCAAAAGCTTTCACCACACAACATTAATTAGAAGCTTCCATTAGATTCTCATACTTGACTTGGCTTAACTAATTAATAAATGGCACTTTCAAATGATAACTCAACTCTCAACTTAAGTGAAATTATAAAGTTAAATTATAACTTTATAGTAAGTCATTTAATAATTAATAATAATTTGGCCACTAAAAATATAATAACTCCCAAAATACTTATCATTTAAATATGTCGTCTGAAATAAGAGTCATACCTATTATAATATTATTTCTCCATGTGACCAAATCCACTTTCCAAAAATAGAAAGGTTCCATCTTATCAACACCAACTTACCACAAATAGTACGTACACAAAACTAAGCCCAAACGAAGTCTAAACTGAGCCAAACAAATACCAACCTGTAGTTTTCTGAAATGTGGAGAAGATAAAACCCTCCCAAGCCAAGCCACTACCACAGAAGACCCTCTATCCACAATAATTAGCCTACAAGGATCAGAATAATAGGCTAATCCCTGAAACTCCAATGTCGACAAAATTGGGGACATTACAATCCACTTAAGAATAGAGTCATTATATTTCAACATATTATATATCAATTTGGTAGAGACATCAAAAAACACATTTTCATCCTTCCACTTAATTGATGAATGAATTGTTCAAAGTTAAGAATTTTGTCGGGGAAGATAGGTCCTATAGCTTTTATGGTTAGAGTATAAGTTTTCTTTCGAGTAAATGGTAGATCATATTTATCTTTTAAGGCCTCCCAATCTCCAAGCTAGTTGTCAATTAGCAGATCCCTAATGCATTTTATGCCCTTTTCATTCTAGGCTCTAGAGGAGTAGCATTGGGTTAAAGCCAAGGGTTTATCAATAAGATAGATGCCCTGCCAAATGGATCCTTCAGAAATAGAAAAGAAAAGGGGACCTTCCACAACATGCTTGGAATAGAGCAAATGTCTCACCTGAGTCCACGCTTTCCAAAGAGAAACATAAACTTTAGAGCCAAAAACTTTAAAATCAAACTACCCAAAACGAAAATCACATAGTGGAATGCCTTTCCTAAACTTCTCTTTCTTAACTTTCGATCTAAAGATGTTATTCCTGATAAGGACTTTCTAGAGCTCATTGCAACTGAGGCAATTAAAGAACCACTTGGATGCAAAAGCCACCCCATGAGTCTTGAGATCTCTAATACCCATTACTCCCATGCTTCTTTGAGTACAACACCATTCCCAACTAACACAATGTGTTTTGCTATGCCACATACCATCAAACCACAAGAAGTCCCTTCGAATCTTCTCAAGTTTATGGTTTTGATAAATTGTAAATAACCATGAGGAAGTATAATAAATGGCATGTAAGGATAAGACATTTTGCACAACTTAAACTCTACGGGCCAGAGAAAGCACGTCAAAATATGTTGTCATGGGAACATCACCAATTGCCACTATAGAAAACTGAACTAAATCTATAGATGGTGAAAATTGAGTCCAACTCCACTTAGGTGAGTGATCAACATCAATCTCAAATAGAAGATTGTCATAAGACAATGCTGCATCCATGTCAAATATAGGATTGTCCACGAAGTGACGAAGTGAACCTCACCACTGTGCTGATATGAACTATAACATGACTCTACCTCAACACCACTCACCTCATCATGATTGACGTGTACAATCATCAGGGCACACATCTACAACCACTGCATGCATACTGTTAAACTCCTTTCTAGATGGCTCAACTCACACAAAAGTGGTTGCAGATATTATAGTATCCTCGCATGCTCCTACTCCTACTATCGTTGCATCACCATCAAATACACAATCCTAGGAACTCATGCCAACAACTACATCATTTGACTCAACCTGACATGAATTCTCATCATATTCCACCTCAACTGTGCCCAACTCATGCAGTGTCTCATAAGAAATGTCCCACACATCTGTAGCCGCAACTGTATCATCACATTTCACTCTTCAAGAAAGCAATATCATGCTTTGCTCAAATCTCAGATTCAAAATCAGTTGGGTCATCCTTTTGCAATTTTGATTCAGCTCATTCACTAGCGCATCCAACTGTTTCACAACACCCCTTATCTTAGATTCTCCATCCCTAGGCGGATAAGTACACCCTTTGTAGGTATAATGAATCCCAAACCTCCTGTCACCATCCATAATGTTGAAAACCGAAACACAAAATCAATCTAACAATCTCTAAAGTAAGCACCAACCAAAATAATAACTGGGCCCAATTCTCGCAAGCTGGCAGGAAACTGCTCTAGTACCGCTATAATAACCCTATCTAGATTATAACTTTAATAACTTCAATTCATAACAAACTCAAGAGTTTGGCAATTTGTTAAACACTTGGAAAACATACTCCAATATTTGCCAGTACGACTGAATATATATGTAAATTCCTCTAGACTTATCTAATCAATGATTTATGTATTTCTAGTAGAAATCTGCTTGATAAGTTATGATTCTACAAATGATGAACCAAGAACAATTTACCATTCACTTTCTATGCTTAGTAAAAGTCTCCAGATTTCAATTAACAATGATAGCTAATGATAACTTGGAATGCTAATACAATAATCAATTTCAAATTATAATGAGGAACCTATAGTTTTTGCAGTCCAAATCTACAGTGAAACTGAAAATACCAAAACCCCAACAGCAGTGACGCCAAATCTGGAAATGCAACGCCAAATTTCACTGTGACAATCACCTTCTTTGCAGCTATATAGGTGATCAATAGCAGGCCCTAGTAATGCCAAAAGGAATGACAATCTTCAATGCCCAGCAATAGATGTAATACACAGTAATTAATTCTACCAATTTTCTCCCAACTCGTCATCTTCTTAGCAACAACATATATAGAAAGAAGACTCAAATTTTTAGCCTTGAACAAATCTCATAATTTAATCCACAATACTTCAGCTGTGGATTAGATCCACGCCCAAAATCAAACCCTTATACTTCAGCAACGGCACAAACTTCAAACTAAAAAAAGCCACAAAGGCAATAAAAACAAATTAATATTCAAGTGTGTTTTTATCAACAAATTGGCTTGTATTTATAACATCCAAATGCCCTTTTCGTTGCCAAAATGTAACTTCACTCAAGAAGCTTCACCACACAACATTAATTAAAAACTTTCATTAGATTATTTCACTTGACTTGGCTTAACTAATTAGCTTTTTCCAATGATAACTCAACCCTCAAGTGAAATTATAAAGTTAAATTATAACTTTATAATAAGCCATTTAATAATTTAATAATAATTTGGCCATTAAAAATATAATAACTCCCAAAATACTCATCATTTAAATATGTTGTTTGAAATAGGAGTCATACCTATTATTTCTCCATGTGACCAAATGCACTTTCCAAATATAGAAAGGGTCCATCTCAATCAACACTCCACTTACCACAAATAGTAAGTACACAAAACTAAGCCCAAACAAAGTCCAATCTAAGCCAAAAACTATCATATAGCTTATTGAATTGTGGAGAAGACAAGACCCTCCCAAGCCAAGCCACTGCTTCAAAAGACCAACTATCCACAATAATTAGCCTATGAGAATCACAATAATAGGCTAATCCCTAAAACTTGAATGCTGGCAAAAATGGGGACATTACAACGAGTGCATTGCATGTACGGGCTTATCATCCAAATGGCCCACTTGTAGAGCGCCTCCAATCTCCCATATTATTTATTTGATAAAATGACCCGTCACCTTTATCCCACCCAATCCCAATTGTTGACTTAATAATAATTTATCATTAATTTAAATAAATATATAACTATTTTATTTATTTAATAAACTAAATATTTAAATATAATATTTAGTTAAATAATTTATCCACCACATAATATTTTCTTTTTGATGGGTAATAGACCAAAGCCTAGATTTATTATTATTTATTGAAATTGATTAGTATTATTTGTCAAGCTTGAGTAGATACGAACCCAAGACATCCCAGATGAGAGGCTCACAACTTATTGTTGTGTTGCAGGCTGATGCTTATCTACCACATCATCTTTATAAAATAATTAAGTGAATAATTGTATTATCATCCAATTAACTATTGAGAGTTGCATGAAAAACTATGACCTTGTCCATATTTATTTAACCTAGATACTTGCCACAAAAGTCAGAATGATCACTGTTACATGACTTAAGACTTACCTCATACTTGGAAAGATGATTTTTTACTCAAACTCAAACTTAGCGTTCGGAATTAGAAAATTGAAAAACCCATGAAATTCAAAAAATTTTAAGGATTTAAAACTTTTCTCATGCATCATTTAATAAATTAACATTAGAACCTCAATAATTGAGATAAATAGAAGCTAATTTTCACACTTATACAAGTTTACACTAATCACATAAGTATAAATGCAAATTTTTGAAGGAAATAAGTTAAACTAAATAACACATTAAATATATAATAGTATTGTTGTCAAATGTCTACAATATTCATGGAATATGAAATTCATAGAATCAAAAGTTCAAAACATATATCAAAGTAAAATCTAGAGCCTAGAAAACTAAGGCTCAAAGTAGCCTATATCAATGACCAATTGACCTACAAACTTCCTACATGTATGTCCGAGATAGGTCCTAGAGGCTTCTGCAACCATGATCTTTGTTTGTGTTTAAGGCCTAGCCTCATTGACATCCACATCCTCATCTTCATATTTCTTACTCTTAGCCTCAAGTTCCTCCAATGGGTCTCCTTGCACTCTAGCCTCCTGTATCATCGCTGCTACTACTAACTTGCACAAACAATCCACAATCAATATCTGAGACCCAACTGATCTATTGGTATATGTTCTAAAATCCCATTAGTTTTCTCTTATCCCTTTTTTCCTCTCTTTCTTGTGTTTGAATTAAAAAAATGTTATTTTTTTTCTTTGAGAGAAAGCAATAAACCAGAAAATTCAAAGACTTTGCATTCAATTAATGTTTTTTTTTCTTTTTTTGTTGCTACCCCACATTGAGTCATGAGCTCGGGACTTGGCAGGTCAGACGAGTTTCGCTAACTAGACAAGCTAGTTGAGTCTGGCTGATGCAAGTCAACCAACTCATTCTATCTCAATCGATTCTACAGACAGGTTAGTTTGACCCATTTTCATGGTCTAATACCCCTCCCATAGTTTACATTTTAGTATTGATGCTGAAATCTTTTAGACCACTTTCCATGTGTGCATTGGTTATTTCATGGTGATTATGTATATGTTATGATGTTATTTATGTTTATGGTTCTATTGACCCCATAGTTGCATGCATATAGTTAGTGTGTACATTTCTGTGTTTTGTTTGACATGTCTGATGTGGTTGAGGGACGGAGTTGTAGTCACTTGCTTAGCAAGATCTACACAATGTATTGATCTCCAACATTGTTTGCTTGATATATATATACATGTCAGTCTTTTATGCAGGTTTGTAGGTACCCAACATCAACTTCCCCAAATTGTCAGAATGAGCATATCTTATTGCAATATCTCAATGGTAAGAGAGGGGAGATAACATATAGATCCAAATCCCAACCCAAGCCATTTATTGTCCTGAGATAGTGGACAAGAATCTAATTGACTTCTCGTTCAAGTTATCAAAGTGACATGAATTTGTGAACCTTGTCTTTGAGCTTGATTATGGTATTTCGACTTAGTCAGATCTTTCTTCATGTTGGCATGTCATGTGGTTTGATGTGATTTTTTTGTTAAAATATTAAGTGATTTATAGGTTTGATTATGTGATTAAATAATTAAACCTTATTAATCATTGAAATATTAAGTATGAGGGTATTTAATTAATAAGAATTAATTCAATACATTTTTTATAGGTCAAAGGTATAAGCCTAAAAAAATTATTAATATAAGGATTGGAGTACATTGCAGAATATAAAAGCCAAAATTTGTTAATTAAAAACTCTAATTATAGAAATAGAGGGTTCAATTAATTATTAAATGCAAAATTGAAATTAAAGGCATATTAATAAATTGGTATTTAATTATTAATATTCTAAAATATTATTTGTTAATTAAATATTAATATGCAATTGAAGTTGCACATTCAATTTAGTAAAAATTGAAATATAAAGTTACATTTAAAGTTGAGTGATTGCATGAATGAGAATTCTCTTTATTCAATTTTAAGTCAAGTGAGTTTGACTTAAGAATTTATTTATTAAAATATTATTTTATTTTTTGCATGTTGAGTTTCTAATTTTAGGAACCTATTGTGTCATTCTACATTAGAGGGTTTTTTAGTTATTATTTTATTATATTTTATCAGGTTTTGGAGATTGTCTAGAATTGGGTGTTTAAAGAATTCGTTCAAAACTTCAAAGTTTTGAGGAGTTTTGGAATTGTTCTTTGTGATTGCAAATCAATTTGGTAGATTAAGGTAGGATTTTGAAATCCCTTTTACAATTTTCTTTCAAAAAGATTGTTTGCATTGTCTTTGTTAGGTTGTTGAAGGTTTTTGAATTGATTGTTGCATGGTTTCTATTGTTTTGTAATAACCCCAACCGGTTATAACTTCAAGAAACACCAAATTCTTTTTCTAGTTCAGTTGTTTGACATTTCATCAAACACTTTGCAAGCAAGCTCTGATACCATTATATATCCCTTGTCAATTCGAACCTCAACTTGTTGATTTGTAGGTCAAGGAGAATTGTCAAACACTTTCAATACGATCTCTATGCTTGTTGTTTCTGAGTTTCAGACTGATTATGCTTGCTTGAAACGATATCAAAGGGAATCTAAAAGCATGTAATTGATTACTACTATATCTATAAAATGAACTAAGTGCATATGCAATTCTCTTTTGGCTTTTTAAATGCATATATATGAATTCTAAATGAAAAATGTGCACTTACAGCCAATTGGTATTTTGTCAAACACTTGGCATGCGTACTATTATGTCAATCATGAAAGATATAGTTATGCACATTACATCAAATATAGAGACCTGCAACTTATCACTCCTTTACTGAGATATTTTCTAATTCAATGCTTAACATAATATTCCAAGGCTCTTGGCTTTGCAACCCCAAAAATCTGAGTAAAAATGATATTATAAATCTGATATAAAATGTGCATCTGCAGCTACTAATGACAGCCACCTTTACAATGCCAAATGACCAATTTAAATGATGCAAATTGATTGTAGAACTTGATATACAAATCGCCCAATGAAGGAGATGAAATTGCAATCATAATCAAGCCAAGTACTATAGTGCAGTACTATTCATGGCACTATTCATGACATTGTAGCAGCCAGCAATAAATGTATTCTCCAATTTAAGCACAAATAGAACTCCAGAATGAAGCTCTCCTGAATCCCAAATTCAGTGGATATTTCACCACCTCAATGGTTACAACACTAAAGAATTGACGCTCTCCAATGGCTAACTGAAATCAAAAACCCTTAGTTTCTTCTCCCAAGTTTATATCAAATGCAATTGACAATAATTGGATGCCTAACAATGAAGCTCTTGCCTCTATTTATTATTTTCCTTCAAACTTCTAGAAGGAAATAAAATATTATTTAATTGCACTCTCTAGAAACTTCTCCCTTTCCAATACAATATTTAGTTGTGCTTCTAGAAAATGCACTCTCTAGAAGCTTCCCGCTTTCCGATACAACAATTAGTTGTGCTTCTAGCAGATTAAATTAATTATATATAAAGTCACCTTTAGATTTATTTATTTATTGACTTTAATTTAATTTATTTCTCCTTATTTCTCCACTTAGCCTTCGGAGAATGAAAGGCTAAGAACTCCATTGAAGGCCCAAAAGATGGGGAACATTACATGTTTCAGGTTTTGGATTTGAAAGACTTCCTAAGTTTTATTGTGTGAGGAGAAATTCTTGTTTATGTTAATAGTTGTTAAACCCTAGATCTTTAGTTGAGAATATATATCCTTTGGTGTGTGTGTGTGTGTGTGTCGACTTGCATGTGAGCATCATAATATTTTTATAAAAAAAAATTTTAAAAAGAATTAATATATGGGAAAAAAGAATTAATATATGGGAAAAAAGAATTAATTTGAAGAATGTAGAGATTTATTTTTAAAAATAAAAAAATAAAATATTAATTTCTGAAATTATTAAATAAAAAAAAATCGAAAATAAAAAATAATCATTTATTTATTTATTTAGTTTAAAAATTAAGTAAATCATTTTTTTAATACATAATATAAGTGGGTTTTAAAAAAAAATCATTTATATAATTAAGAATACTTAAATTTTTAGTTGGATATAGTTTATTATATATTTATTCATTCAAGTATGGTTACAAGTAATAAATATATGATTATCATTTAGTTATATTTTAACAAGAGTTAAAATGGAGTTTTTTATATAACCATTTAATTATGATTATTTGATATTGTTGATGGAATTGTAAATCATTTAATAAATATTAAAATGTAATTAATAAGAAGCCCTAAGAAGTCGTATAGTGATAGAGGTGGTGTCATGCGGTGTTGTTCTTTTGATTCGCTATAACTAAGTCCTCCAGAATGGAATTGACAACTCAAGGAAAGTGTACAAAGAGACACTAGAGTCTATTGAGATAAACACAAATAGATATATATATATATATATATATATATATATATATATATATATATATATATATATATATATATATATATATATATATATATATATTCCAGACTAAAATGGCGTTCCGGATTTGCCAAATCTGAAGCAAAGTAATACACCGACGGAATAGGATGGGGGTTGAATCCCACTAAAATCGGAGAAGCCAAGTAGGGAAGATCTTTCACTTCTGAAATGGCGAACAATAATGAACTCCAACAGGAATTCACAGTACAAAGAAATAATCCAAATCGCATACTAACTGCTACCTACATGCCGAACTTAATACCTTTCGGAGGAACTTCCCAAGGGTTTACAAAGATAGCCAAAGGCCACACCTACGGAAACAATTAGATAAAAAATTGGTCTGAGATATACTAAATCAATCAGCCCATAAACAAAAGTTTAATTAATTATTTATTTTATGATAGGAACATTACAGGGCCAAAGGCTACGAAATCACTGTCTAAACCAAACCTATCCAACAACGAAAAAAAGGGTTCGCATTTAAAATGAGACGTGTATTAAAACTAAACAAAACTTAGCCTATTTTAATTCTCGTAGACCTTTTGGAATGTCAAAATGGAATATTACTTAAATAAATTATAGCGTCTACATTTTCAAACTTACATTTAATTAACTTTATAAAATTAGATAGTGAAATAAAAAATGCAACTTTATGTGGCCAAAATATAATGTTAACTAAAAAGTCAAGTTAGATGGAAAAGTAAAAAGTTATGGAAATAAGATTTTATTATTTTCAAAAAGTGTACAAAAAGAAGAAAGTTCATTCATGGCAAGTCATTTGCAAAACCCTAGTTTGTAGAGTTGGCAATTGTTAATCAACTGCATTGAGACGAAAACCCTATGTTGATATTGATTTGAGGATGAACAACCTCCTAGCCACTTCAAGGTGGACTAATACAGGATTGTGTGCAAATAGATTATGGTGATTGTGAACATTTACATTTAAGTGTCAAAGAATCAATTCAGGATCCTTGGTGATAAAGAGTTAGTGGAGATTGAAGATTACAAGTGTTTGCATTCAAATGCTAGTTCATTATCCTAAATAAAGCATTAGTGGCTACACATTTAACATTATCTGGCCACTTCAGTTTGATAAGACCAAATGCAAGCAGAAGTGGGTGAGTGAGATAAGGTAGAGCAGCTAATTATATTAATTCCTTGTATGCTGACAGGATGCTCATTTGAGTTGCAACGGAGCTTGAATCCCATCGGGAGTGACCCATGTGGAGCAGGAAGAAAGGAAACTCAGGTTTTGGAGGCTTCCGAACCAAGTTTTACAACCTCCATCACTCAAATTTCTGTTCATTACTCAATGAAGGTGGCATGAGGATTTGAAGGGAGTTATGAGGTTTCTAGGAGGAAGTGTTGTCTATTAAGGTGGTCTAATGTCTTCTACATCAGCTTTCACACAAGTTCTTAAATATTCTACATAATTCAGGCTACAAACTTGGTATTTGTCATCTATATTATTCTTCCAACAGATGTATCAAATAAAATTGACAACTAAAAAAGGTACAGATGTGAATTTATATATATATCTGTAACAGCAGTCTTAGAATTGTCTTTTATTTTTATATATAGTCAAATTTTATATTGCTTCAAGCCTATTCATATATCAAAATTTGAATAATGTATTTTGGTGAAATTGTATTGAGAAAATGTCCCAGTTGGCTTATTTTAAAGCAAGTAAAAAGTCAGCATGTTGGCATTTATCATTACTTGCCATTTTGTCAAACATTTGTCCAAATTACAATAAAAACTTAGCCATCCCATTACAATATAAGTCCAGGCCAATTCTAGCAATATCGTACAATGTTTATTTAACTTAATTTTCAATATACACAACAATATTTGTGCTCCTTGGTTAGAAGTTCCAAACTAAATTTCATTCAAATTGGAAAATCATTAAACTTATTAGTACACAAAATTCTTCAAAAAACTTAAACATTACCATCAAAACCATAAGTCATTTTTTGATTTCATATTGCCAATGTGCTGAATATTCACCAAATAATGTACCCAACTATGGTTTAAAATGAACCCAAAATACCTGTTCCTTAAAGGAATCGAAGAAGATTGATAGAAAGTCTTTCACCTAGCAAAGACAAAAGTAACCATTAATGATAAAACTTATTCACATTAACAACCCCAAAGTACAGAAATCTAATAGTTTTTTATTCATAGAGTAAACTAGAGAATAAGTTGGAAAGATTAAAGAGACATTGCAACATGCCTGCAAACATTTACTTGAATAATAAAACCCATCTCCAGCATCACCTTGAAAAATACTTTTCACAACTGGTGATATTGATACGGCTGCAATGTGAACCACTGATTCGTAAGTTATCATTCAATCATAAAATATCTGAAACAAAAGTTTCCAATTTACCAGTGAGCATAAGGATAACCCCTTTCTCAAATGTATCCAATCCAAGCTTTGTAGCAAGCACCTGAAGAACACAGCAACTTGTTACCACCATGATTAGCTCCACCAACAACCAACCAATTAAAATAAACCTATCTTTGGGTATGACTTGAATAATGGGCACATTAGCATACTTCCAATCGAGGAAGCTCCCTGTATCCATGGTTGAATGCTTCCTCAGTAAGTTTGATTCTCTCCTCATGTCGACTTTGTACAAACTTTAGCTTTGCTTGCAGTTCACGAATACTTGTGTCCTTGAATAAAAACATGAATAACATGAAAGAATGTATAGTTAGAATAAAATACTTGCTCCACTTGAAAAGGCATAAATCCATGACAATAATTAACAACAACAAATGCATGCTCTAAAAATAAATTTTGGGGGCAAGCCACCACAAACTAGAAATAGAAAAATCTGTTAACTTAATCAACAAAGGCAGGCAAGTACAAATGTTGCATCATCAGAATTTATAGGGAGAGAGAGACATAGCTCGTATATGCCTCTCATCACCATGTTTTCTGTTCTCAAACTTTATTAGCATTTTTCCAAAGAGAATAAGGGATCTTTATGTTGCCAGTGGAGACAGAAATGAGGTGAAGCCTGGTTGAGAAATAAGATTTGAACTCTTTAGAGGATAGAAGAGATATTTTTCTAGTTCTCTTGCAGTGAAGAACACAATGGTTTTTATTTTCTCATGTTATCTAAATTGCCTTGATGGTATTGGTGACCCAGTGATAATTTTGCCTTCACTATTCAACTACTGCAAAGTTGTAGGTAATTTTGTGTATGGCAATGGTTTCGTGTGGTCTCGGAAAAGTTCATATTGCAATCATGGTTTGTCCCTTGGTAAAGTCCAAAAAGTGTGGTGGAGTTGACTGCGAAATAAGGCAAAATTGGAAGCCTTATCTATTCTGAATTTGGCATCTGGAGATCCACTTTATTTTATGGCTCATAATCAAGGAGTTCCAACCACTTTGAATATGTATTCTTAAGTTCGTTTGATGTCAATAGATGTTAACTAAACTTGTGAAGGATACTTCTAAAGCTCTAAGAAGGGTATTGTGCCCATTTTCATGAATTTTTGTGGGGTTTCCATTTGTCTCTCCATGCCATCCAAAAAGTGTCCTTTTGTCATCTCAGATGTTGCTTTGCTACAATCTTATTAGTAGGGGAGGGTGTTCTTAAGGCGATGACTGTGTAGTTCTGATATTTAATTTTTTCCCATGAGATAATTCTGTGTTCTAATTTCTCATCTTCCTAGTTGGCCACCTGTCTCTTAGTAGTACAACTTTTGCAGGCCAGTACTTCTTTCATAGCATTAGTGCGCTATCATGTTAATATGATATTATGAAACACTTGTTCAAGTCAAACAAAATAAACATGAACTAAGACAAATTTAGCTCCATAAATACAAACAAATTTGACGCAAATGATGTAATAGAAGATTCTAGGATTCAATCAAGTAAAGCTAAAAGCTGTTCTAGTGGTTTCATTAATTTCTTTAAAATGGAGCAAATATAATCCAAAAAAATTAAGATAGAAAATAACAAATCCTTTTCTTCTTGTACTACATCTATCCTTATTGAAAGGAGCAGATTCCAGAAATTAGTCAACTAAACATAAGAGCTGTTCTCGGGGCTTCATTGATTTTTGTTAAATCAACAGGCAACATAATAAAAAAACATTTAGGATAGAAAACCAGAAATCCTATTTTCTTTTAATACATATATCCTTATTGATGAGAGAAGATTCCAGGAGTCGGCTAAGTAATCTAAAAGTCGTTCAGAGGGATTTACTAATCTCTGTTAAATCTAATAGACAACACAATCCAAAAAATTCAAAGTAGAAAACCTAGATAAGTTATTTTTCTTGTAAGACTTTTATCCTTATCAACAAAATAAAAAATTAAGAGCAAAAAAATAATAATCTCTAACTGGAGCAAAATGTGATAAAAAAATAAACTAAACAAAAAAATTTGCTTTTATTAATATCTAAAGTTGCTGTTCAAAAGAATTAATAAAAAAATTGAACTCTAATTACAATAAGTATCCTTTATTAATATCTAAAGTTACTACTAACTATCCTTTATTAACATAGACTAGAAAGATGGAAATTCAAAAGAAATAATATAAATATCTAACTCTAATTACAAAGTATACCTAGCCTCAAATTTCTTCCATTTCACAAAACAGGTTTCATTCTGGAATCATTTCATAACTTACATTGCTTAATTGGGAGGACCGCTGCTTCTTGCTAAATGCTTCTTTCAAATTATCTTTATGGCGTGCCTTTGAAATACGAAGTTTCAGAGACAGGACTTGGAATGCATCATCCAAATATTCAAGACTTGAACTATATGGGTCAAGCTCACTGTCTGAATCCTTTGGCTTTTCACTGTAAATAGAGGAAGATGTTGAAATTTTGTCATTTTCTAAACTTTTCTGGTGAACCACATCAGGGCCTTTCATTTCAGAGGCAACAAAATCTAGGTTTTTTTTATGGGTCGAAGTCTGTATTTGATTGATCAATGTGTAGTGGTCATTGACTTCAGAAATGATATCCTTGACTGGACATCTACCAGAAACCTCACATGTTGCCTTATCGTCTGGCATGCTATTACTGGCATCTTTCAAACAAGATGATGATGCTGGAATTGTTTCCATTGTCCCAGGAACCTCAAGTGGAACAACATGCTCAACTGCTTCTCCAGGTATTTTGTTTTGAATCTGCAAAGAAACAAATCTAGTTCAGTAAAATGAGAAAAGAAAAACATCAAAATTGTGATAAGAAATATGCCTTGGTACCAAAAACATTTTACTAAGAAGTGAATGTTGTAGTTACACATCTCAAGAATCTGACAACATTCTTGTCCTTCAATAAGATATTAATAAAAACTTTTATCGTAATGCATTTCAACATGCTTTATTAATCCTCAATTGAAATTTTGAATATTTTTAATCCTCAAGTACACGAAAACAAATTCACACTTGATATTCCAAAGACAGTTGACACCACCAAGTTGGTGGATCAAAATGGGATGTTCATATAACAGGCTTGTCTAAAATAAAATCTGTCAAACCTCTGTGAAACTACTTAGTAGAAATTGGGAAAAAACATTGACACAATAACTATGATATTTGCATAACTTATATCTTGAAGAGCTTCAACTTTTGATCTTAGTGTTAGTTGGCAGTCTTAGCTATTAAGGATTGGCCATTTGCTCCAAATATGTTAAATGCAGTTTCCACTTTCTTCAAAACATATTTAATACTAAAGCTGTGTTTTCAATAAAGAACAAAAAAATTATATAAATATACTTACAATGAGAATAGATCTCTCATAAATTCCAAAAGCATTGAACTTTCCAACTGCCAATTACCATGTTATGAAATAGTACATAAAAGGAGGTTCCAGAGTTTCAGAAATAAGGAATTTGAAGGGTTCTTAGCGCAGGTCCCATGAAGTACACCTTTTTTTTTCAGCAGGCACTCATATTTTTTAGAAGATATTTTTGGAGATAATGGTTCCATGATATTTTTGCTTTATTAAATTTGAGTAATTCATAAACTTGTTGATTTTTTAATCACTAGATTTTGATGATAGCTGCTAAAAAAGGAGGGAAAACTATATGCGGCCATGTGGAAAATTTGAGGTTAAAAAGTAATCTGGATTCTAAAATCTCCATCCTGAATTTGATTGTTTTGTAACATTCATAAGAGTTGTTTTCTTACCTGTTTGGGAAAGCTCCCATGGAGACAAGTGATTTTCTAATCTGTTCCAATATTTTGATGAGAACTGGGATGACATCTTTCCAGGACATCCAAATTCAGCCTCTTTGATCTTACCATTCTCAATTCTCAACTTGTGAAGAACATTCATAGGCTCATCAATCGTCACCAATACCTGTATCAACAATTTCTCAAGCAAGGCATTGGTTGTCCTACTGTAACTGCCAATTTCATTTATTTCTAAGTGGGTACTTATGTCCAATCGGAAATCAACAAGAGAGACAGGCTCAAGAATCTGGGAGTCAAAATTGGGCAGATAAAATGTACATCATAACTTAGATTCCACATCATTCAACTTAACCTCAGAATCATCATCCTCCATCAATATATTTGATTGTGAAGTTGAAAACTGTTTGCTACATCTGTATTTCTCCTTCTCTGGAAGGCTTGCAAAGGGTAATATCCTACATCTGTTAGCCAATGATGGCTACCATTTCGTTATTATTACTTTCTGTAAGTGTTATTAGAGTCCCTACCAGGAATATCCTTTAGCTATTCCAAGAAGGATGGCTAGCTTTAATTGGTATAAAAGTCACTGTAGTTTTGTTGACTGAAGTGGAACAAAAGGATGGAATGATTGTTCTTAACAACTATGACAGTCGTGTTGTATTCTCTGTCATCTGCATCTCAAGTACTATACTTTTCTCAAAATTGATCAGCACATTTCAGAATAACAATCAGATAATAGAACTGAAAGCCAAAGCTGGTACACACTGTTGAAGTGAAAAAAACAATGCATTCCCTTATCAGCTGTACTTTTTTCTGTTTCAATATTTTTTACTGAGAATTTGGAATTGTCATGCATTGTTAAAAATAATTCATTAATCAGTCTATTAATGGTAATTAATGCATATCAAACAAGGACAATGTCATGCTGATTGTTCCAATCGTTCATGATTAAACATAGAAAATAAAAATAAAAAACCTTCTTTCCACAAAATGTAGGGATAGCTAGCATACATAAGCCAGCTGAGTAGTGCAGATGCTTTTTACATTGTGTATTGAGAAGAGAAGACGGTTGTATGCATTTTTTGAAAATGTTCAGTAGCTGGAGGGTTTAACTCTTGGGTTTGGTTATTGAGTTGAACTCAACTTCCTTTTTACTATTCTATCTTTTAATAAGAACCTCTTCCTGCAGACTCTTAGATGATCAAGGACATTTATAAGAGTCTTTGGCAAACAATTCAGTTGACCGCAATTAGTTTCTTTGAATGAATAGACGAAAAGCTATTTTTCAAGAAAATTTCACCCTAAGTAGTTTAGTGAATTTTCCATAATGCACCATAAGTTTGAGTGGTCTTAAAAGGATGTGAATACTTTTCCCATTGGGGTGAACTCCCGCGTGATTTATTTCCTTTCTCATGAAGGGTTGCATTTCCCTGGTAATTCTAATGCTACAAAATTTACTCTCTAGAATAACATAAGTTCTATTTCTTCAAGATAATGTTGATATAGGTTGGCCAAGAGAAAAGATCGGAGATTTGTCCTAATTTTCTTGACCTTGATGAAATCATCCCCTTAAATATGACTCAAACAATATAATAATGATGTTGCATGTAATTAGATGATACTATAAATAACCGAAAGTGAAAATATAATGGTTATTTCATTCTCTTATTTTGTTTTTGAATGAATGGTCTTGTAATTTTTATGTTGAGTTTCTATTTATCACTTTGACAATATAGATCACAATGTCATAGCTACTTACCAAAGGTTTGTTTCATATTGTATCTCTACTCATATCTAAATATAACATGAATATATCTCCAGTATGATCGTTGTGATTCTAATACATCTCAAATAAGGAATTGCTTTATCTCAGCCATATTTCTCAATAGGTAGGGCCATGACATATCGAAGTGTCCCTTTTTATTTGTGAAGGTTAAAATGGAGCAAAAGGAACTAAAGTTATTTATTACATAAAAGATAATGTTAAGAGTGGGATTGTTGTTGCACCAACAGAACAATCTATTAGTGCCTGATACAACCTTTCAACTTATAGTACACAGGAGGTGGTTAATCCCTTGTCATGAATCCTAAGGGGAGAGCTGAACATTTTGCCAATAATCGCCCCCTCAACGTTACTCGAGGGTCTGAGGATTTAAACCTGTGAGCAAGCTCTAATACAACTTGTTAGAGTGGGGTTGTCACTGCATGAAAAGATAGACCTGTTAGTGCCTGATACAACCTTTCAACGTATAGTAGACTAGAGGCTGCTAAGCCCTTGTCACGAATCCTGAGGGGAGCGCTAAACATTTTGCCAATAGATAAATTAGAAGGTAATATTAAATAATTAACTAAAGTGACTTTAGGCTTAGATTAATTGAAATGACTACTAAATTATATAACTACAGTAAACTATTTCCAACAAAAAAATAACATTATTTTACTGTTCTTTGGTTGCATGAAGGATATGAATTGATTACTAATTTCTCTTTAGTGAAGATTTGAGAAATTTTCCACAATTAGTCTTAGGATGGATACCTAAGGAAGCCTACCATGTTCTAAAGTTTGTATGGCACTCCTAACCGTATGGTTACCCCTCTTTGCACTCCTGAGACACCTCTAATGGATAGCATACTCCTCTTTAGAAGGAATCTTGTATAGAAATTTTGTGCACCCTCGAGTGTACAGGAAAGGCCATATGAAAAATCTATGACTCCCTTGGCATACGGCAAAAGGAATCCAATGAATGGTCTCACTAAACGGTGGGCATACTATTGGTCATACGATGGAGATGTTCCACCTATATGGTGGGAACAACAAGCTCGTATACTGGAAGTACACAATGTACGGATTCCTTCAATTGCTAATAGATGCTACGTGTGTATGGTTTGTATCAATTGGATGACGATGAAAGTCTCATCGATACTTTTTGGATGTCTTGATGCAATAATTATTATTATAGTCAAAATGAACACAGATGGATAAACAAAGATCACAACTCGCAAACAAACATATCAAATAGAGATGAGTAAATGGAACAAATAATATAAATTATTCTGGAGTTACAATGCTTCTTCCTTCAACTGAAGACTCCCAAAATACAATCTACTAGGTAGAATACAGTGAGGTCTAATTCCCACCCAAATTGCAAAGTGCCAGAGTAGGGAGGATCTTGCAACTCTGAAATAGTAGACAATGTTGAACTTCCAACTGGAGCTTACAAATATAATTATTAATTAACAATCAAATTCACTATGGCTACTACTGTGCCAAACTTGGCCTTACAAATGGGCTCCGAGAAGTTTCCTAAAGGGTTACAAATTTGTCAATGCGACCAAACATATAACAAACTAATAAATAAAAAGGGGCCTAAAAAGATAGTATTTAATTTCAAGGCCAACCAAACAACTAATTCAATTTAACTATTTAATTATTTCAAGGACATTAGTCCTCCCCAACCATAGATTGTTTGCCCTCAAGAGATTGTTAATGTTTTTCCAAAAAATAAAGATAAACAACAATAAACAAAATAAAGAACACTAAAACACAGAAAGACACAACAATTTATCCTAGGAAAACCCTCCAACTTGAGGGGAAAATCCCAGCCACAAAAAAATCCCTTTTATTAAATAATAGAGGTCTAACTACATTGCTTTTAACTAAATACAGAACTCATCATACAAAGAAATCATATATCTCTTGAATTGAGAGACTCTTCATAGCATAACCATAAGTCTCTTCATTTTCCAAATGTGAGTCTCTTTATATTTCTAAACGCACATCTCTTTGCATGTTGCATGTCTTTTTATATTTCCAAACACATGTATATAAAAAAGCACTATGCAAGTAATCAGTATATGTCCTACAGCTACAAACATCAACACTCCCTCTTAGCAAAGGAGACACATTTGGGGATTTCATGAAATCTTGATGAACACAATGGCTATACCCATGTGTGTCAACAACAAAGCTTTATCACAGATTTTCTCAAAGTGATATAGTTATCCCAACATGATATTCACCATGCCTACTCCTAGAGGGTGAAAGAAACAAAAAACTAGGTAATGGAGTCTCACACATGACTTCCCCCATGCCTCAAATAGGGTAGATCCATATATCTACTCGCAAAGGGTGGAACGATTGCTTTCACCTCAGACTTCTCCTAAAGAAGAATGCATCTCCACCATGCCTAATAATAGAGGGAAAATCCACCATACCTACACGTAGATGGTGGAGCAATAGATTTCGCCTTGAACTTCTCCCTCTCAAAGAACTCATTAACAAGGGATTCACCTTGAGCTTCTCCCTCTCAAAGAACTCATTAACAAGTGATTGCACCTCAAACTTCTCCCTCATGTAATGTTCCTGTAATAAAATAAATTATGTATCAAACTATTGTTAATGGGCCGATTGATTTAATATATCTCGGACCCATTTTTAATTTTGTTTCCGTAGTTTGTGTTGTCGTCGGCTATCTTTCTACACCCTTGAAAAGTTTTCCCAATGGGTATTTAAGCACGGCTTGTTGGTAGTCTTTAGGTATGCAATTTGGATTATTTTCTATGTATTGCGAATTCCAATTGGAGTTCTCTGTTGTTCGCCATTTCGAAAGTGAAAGACCTTCCCTATTTGGTTTGTCCGGTTTCGATGGGATTCAACCCTCACCCTATTCCATCACCTATAACATTTCACTCGGATCTGGCAAGTCAGAGCATCATCATATTGCGAATATTCATTGTGTTGGTTTGATCTCCTCTTTTGTCCTGTGTATTTCCATTTGTTGTTTATCTACATTCAATCTTGCTATTTGTTCACACTATTTGTTAGTCTGCAAAAACTCTCTGTGCATCACCTACAAATTCCAACCATCCATCTCCAGTCCCATTCAGGCAACGCCCTTCACACTATCCACTCATCTGTCTATCACTCAGGCACATCGTATGGCCCAGTCATTCTCCTTCAAGCACACCATACGGCCAAGTAACCCCCCCCCTTCAGGCACTACGTACGGCCACATCTACCCCGTACGGCTCAACTTCATCACCCACCATACTGCCCCTTCTATGCCACCGTACGGCTCACCATCTCCCCCTTGCCATACCATACGGACTGTTCTATACGGCCTTCAATTCGTCTGTACCTTGGCTATTGCCACCCGTACGTTATCTCAACGCCACTGCACTAATCACGTACGGAGTCCATCTGGTGTCCGAAATTGTCTAGAGAGAGATTTCCTAATTCGAGTACGAGAACAAAACATCATAATGGTATCAAAGCAGAAACCGTTTCGGAGCAGCTCCGAAACCGTTCGGGAAATCTCTGAAACTTTCGAGAACATTAGCGAAACTGTTCGGAACATTACACTTCACAAGGAAAAACTCATTAACAAGGGATTGCACCGTTTGGGAGCATCTTCGAAACCGTTCGGGAAATCTCCGAAACTTTTGGGAACATTACCAAAACTGTTCGGAAAATTACACCTCACAAAGAAAAACTCATTAACAAGGGATTGCACCTCAAAGTTCTCTCTCACAAAGAACTCATTATAGAACATAATAAGAACAACTGAATGCTACGACTCCCTCTCAATAGGGGGTTGCATTCTCACAGCTAAATTATCTCAATAAATTATACAAGACTTCAATGTTTGACAGACCAAGAACTTTTTGCAATCACACTGCTACATAAGCTTGTTGATCCTCTACAAAGGACTTGGCACTCTTCATCTTCCACTCATGCTCCATCTAAATCTTAATGAGCCTAAAGAAGTCCTTCCTCTTTCGCTCATCAAGCTTTCCCTTTATGTTATAAATATTTTCAGTCTCAAACTCATCTCTACCACTTTAGCCCTTTGATAGGTCGGCTTGAGTTCTTGGAATTTTAACTCCCCCTGAATGTCATTATTTCCTCTTGGAAGAACCCAAATGCAAAGACAATCTATATAGTTTCTACCTCTTCAATGAAGTTATGTGCCATCAACTCAATCCCATGGCTGCAAACAATGTCCTTGCATTTGTTCATTTCTACAGCCTACACGACTCTCTTACAAGATGCATAAAGCTCTTACTGCCTTGAATTCCTTATGTAATCTCTCATCATCTTGTTGCTTCTCGATCCATCCTGGAAACATTTTGGAGAGATTAGTAAAAGACTCAACCTATGTCCCAAAGAGAAATATACAGACAAATGCTAGAAGCATACATGATTTTCCCTATGTTATTGCATGAATTAACTACATAAAATTCATGATCAATAATCAAAGGTATAAAATACTTCTCTATTTATTGCCACTATAGTATCTCTTTTTTGCAATTGATCAAACTACACCTTGAACTTCCAGCTCCATAGAGAAAATATTCTAAATTCAAAGAGAGTGCAAATAGTCATCAAAGGTTTGTTCTCAACATAGGAATGCAACTACTCATACACCTGTGACACAAATTGGTGATATCTTCGTAACAGGCGCCTCCTTGCCTTCCATAGAATTTCTTTAATTACTATGAATGCTAACTCCTTCAATGCCCATAGGTATTCTTAACCCAATAGCAAAGCACCCACGTAAGAGGACAGTATTCAATCTTCAAAACCATATGAGAAAGGAACTCTATCCCAACCATCCATGAAAATATCTGAGCAAATATTATTTCATGAAAATAAGAGTTAATGCTCCATTGTTTACAATCCCCTCCTAAAGCTTCTCACAACCCTTCTAATTGTGGATACCTTCAAATCTTCCACAGCAAGAACTGAGCCGACAAAAATGCCTCTTCCTCGACTCTTTCAGCTAAAACTATTTTAAAAAACCATTGTCGGCAATATAAGAGTCCCTATTAAGATAATATATTTAATATCTTTATTAAGATATTATCTCCTTAGTTAAATACTTTCTATAATGGTCAACTACTTGTCTGTAGTCCGTCTTTCAGTCTAGATAGGAATGTTTCCTACTTTGTCTCTTTTGTCTTCAGTCCAGATAGGAATGTTTCCTATCCTGTCTTCAGTTTTGTTTCTAATTTCGTCTTCAATCTATGTTGTTTTTTTTAGAAACAACGTCCTTGTAATTTTTTATAAGGAACACATTTGTTCCTCTATTAATCAATCAATCCTCCGGAAATCCATTAATCTGCCAATTCTTGAATCTTGTAACAGTCCCTATTGGAAGAGTTACAAGTTGCGAACATTACAAATTGGTTTTGAGCATTGTTTCACGGAAATATTAATCAAAATCTTTGACTTCCCGAAATAGTTCTTTTATATTCACAACACAATAGAGAATTTGAACATCACTCACAATACGAAGTGTCCCTACCTACAATATTGGGAAAACATCGACTTTGGCATAGATTTCTTGAACAACCCAGATCGAGTTAGGCACAAACATATATTTGAATAATAGTGTTGCATAACCATAATGTTTTAATGAAGTAGCCATAATATTTTGTCAAGCCATAATTTCCCTAAGTACACTAATATTTTTAAATGTGGCAGTATAAAATATTTTTTGTTCATTCAAAGTGCGTCCAAACTTTTAATCTACCAGACCAGTTATATATTTCTCAAAATTAATTCACCAAGCCGCCAATTAACCTTAAGCACCACTAATACGGTAGAAATAATATTACATATCCAACTTCTGAATATAGAATTTCAAGAAGACAATATTTTTATCAATTCTAATTATGTAACTTCTCTCTAATTTGCCTTCATAGATGTCTTCACAGCTTTCACACAAGTGTGGACTCCATCATGAATCCACTTCTAGAAGAACTTGGTTTTCATCCATCTCTTTTGCAATTTGTTGTTATCCAACCTACTCTAATGACATGTTAACTTTAATCCCAAAAATAAAGATAAACAACAATAAACAAAATAAAGAACACTAAGAGACAAAAATTTATCCAAGGAAAACCCTACAACTTGAGGGAAAAAAGCCAGCCGCACCAGAAATATAGCTCTTTTATTAAATAACAGAGGACTGGGTACAATGCTTCTAATTGAATACAACACTCATCACACAAAGCAATCATATATATCTTGAATTGAGAGACTCTTCATAGCATAACCAAAAGTCTGTTCAGTTTCTAAATATGAGTTTCTTCATATTTCCAAATGCATGTCTCTGTGCATATTGCATGTCTTCTCATATTTCCAAACACGTGTATATGAAGGAGCATTATGCAAGTAATCAATATATCTCTTGGAGCTACAAACATCAACATAGAGAAGTTTCCTGAAGGGTTACAAATGTACCAACATGACCAAACTTATAATTTACTAATAAATAAAAAGAGGCTTGAAAGATATTACTTAACTTTGGGGCCATAAAAACAATTAATTCAATTGAACTATTTAATTATTTCAAGGACATTACAATCCTCCCTGCACAAAGATTGTTTGTCCTCAAGTGACTGTAAATTCAATCTTGGAAATCCTGCTAAAGTTGAATCATGAATCAATCTTGTGGTCATCTTCTGTTTTAAGTCAAGTACCAAATAGATTTTATCATTGTAATAGATGACATATTTAACCACCTTGTACATGTCATCCCGTTTTTGACCATCCATCAATTGGCATACAAAGGTTTTCTTGGAGTAGTTAACTAACAAATGGTCGCTCCAATTATTTTAAATCTGAAACAATGGGCATGTGGCAGGTATCTTGAGTAAAGCATTGGTCACCACATTCTTCCTCCCATTTCCAATATCAAAGTTATATGCCTAAATCATATCTTGTCTGAAATTTGTCTCTATCTTCTTCATTGAAATTTCCCTTGGGCCTCTATTTGCAATCCATCATATCACCACCTTCTTGTCATCTACCTCAAAAGAAAACTCCATCTTCTTGACACTCTATCCATCGAATGCCCAATATGACATCTATGTCATCCAGATCTATCACAAAGAAATCGTTCGTCACTGTATAGTTTCCATGGTAATGTTTAGTTGTGGAATCACATGAATACAGGGTAGTAAAGTTCAACCTATCACCTTGACCTTAAATCCCTCATGCTCTACTATGTGGAAAGCCCTCTTAGCAACAAGGGATGAATTGATGAAATTGAGTGTTGCTCCACTATCAAGCATGAATGTGAATTTCTCTCCCTAAAGTGTGCCATGGACCCAAAATATGCTACATCTAGAAGTTGTGGAAAGTGTAGAAATGAGACCCTTTTGCAGAAGTGTGCCAATCCTCTCTGCATGATTAGTCTCTTGTAAATTGGGTAGTTTACTTTCTTCCTCATTGTTAGGTATCACCTCAATATAGTGAATCTTTCCCTTGCCAAGACAAAAATGACTTGGTTCCCAAGGTTCCCTACAAGCGAAACAAATGTTCCTCCTCCAAAGCTCTTGATAAATGGCCTCATTCATCAAAGGTTTGTTCTGAATTGGCCACTTATTTATGTCCTCTTGTGGGAGAGGTAGTTGGGAATGAGTGTAATTCTTGGAAGAGGAAGATGTTGCCATGTCACACCCCTTCTTGATTGCTTTGGTGAGCATGTTAGGACTGAACCATTTGACCCAGCGCTTTAGGTATTCCATTAGCCCATACATGAACAACACAAGTAGTCTCCTCTCTGAAATATTTGTCACCAAAGAGTCTCTAAAATTCTGTAATGTAATTGTCCACTAGTCCGGACTACTTTGGCTAAACCAATTCTTTGAGATTGAGCTCTGGATCCCTCCATCAAAGTGGTCCATAAGTACCTCTATGAATTCAGCATACAAAGTCACTTGAATTCAGCATACAAAGTCACTTGATCGTGTTCGAGCGTAACCATCCCACAATGCCAAAATTCATGAGAAATTCCTTCCAGGTGAAGTGCTAAAAATTTAAATGCCTCATCCTCAAGCATTGGGTTAAGCTAGAAATAGGTATTTGCCTTTTGTGCCCATGCCTGTGCTGATTTTGTGCAATATCTATCAAAGGATGATAAATTCATCTTGCCTATCTTTTGTTTGATGTCATCATTGTAGTAGCCATGACTATTGCCATTTGAGTATCTCATCTGAAGACATACATAATTCTTGAAGGCTATGATATGTCCCCTTTGAGATCTGCATCCCTCTAGTCTCGCATCAATTTCTCTTGCATTTCTTGGCAAGTGGGCTCTCATTCTCTATGAGGTGCTTGTATTCTTTGTGGGAATGTAAGCATCAATGTTTGATAATGTGAGCAAGGAATGTTTGACCTTCTTGTGATGGAATTGTCACCATGTCCTTGGTCATCTCCATTTGTTTTACCTTCTACCAATATCTACAATGTTTCCTCCATTCCTTGTTGTCATTCCCCTCCAATTATGGCTTTGTTAAGTTGCCTTAACAATGTTGTGATTGCAATGTTAGGTTCCTGTGGGTCCTCCATTTTATGGATTTTGTCCATTGAACGATACCTCCTTCTAGCATATACTTTGAGCTCCTTCTGCATCCATTACCCGACAGGCTGGTAGAATCACTAGCTCTGATACCATTGTGATGTTCCAAAGCAGGTATGGCACACTCAGTCATACAATTACCCCTCTTTACACTCTTGAGATTCGTCAAATGGATGGCACACCCCTCTATATTACCTCTAGTGGTATGACGACAATGTCTATTTGGTCACCTTCGGAAGGCAGCCCATACAGAAATCATACGAAAAATCGACTCCCTCAATGTACAACAAAAGCAGTACGGTGGATGGTCTCACTGTACATTGGGAAGACTATGGTTTGTACAATGGAGATGTTCCACCTATATGTATGGTGGGAACAATAAGCCTGTACGATGGAAGTACCCACCATATAGAGTTCTTTGACCTCCAATAGATGTGTCCATAGGATTTGTATGGATTGTATGACGACGAAAGACTGATCAGTACCTTCTAGATGTCTTGATGCGATAATTATTACTGTGATCAAAACAAACACAGATGAATACAAAAAATCACAACTCTAAAAGGAAAATATCAAATAGAGATGAGTAAATAGAATAGATAATATAAATTTGTCTCAAAATTACAATGATTTTACCTTCAACTAAAGACTTCCCAAACACAATCTACCAAGTAAAATAGGGTGAGGGATGATCCATACTGAAACCACAAAGTGCTAGAGTAGGGAGGATCTTGCACCTCTGAAACAAAAGATAATGTTGAACTTCCAATTGGAGTTTGCAAATACAACTAAAATATCAAATTCACCATGCCTACTACTATGTCAAACTCAACCTTATAAATGGTCTCCAGGAAGTTTCTTGAAGGGTTACAAATGAGTTGACACGACCAACTTATAACTAACTAATAAATAAAAAGGATCCCAAAAAACATTATTTAATTCTAGGACCATACAAACAATTAATTGAGTTGAACTATTTTATTTCGAGGACATTACAAAGCCATTTTTTGTAGTGCAGGATCTTCTCTATGCGGAGGAAGAAGAATCAATTAAATTCTTAAATTGGGCTATAGTGAAGATTGTGGAAACTATATATATAGAATGATTATAGAATAATCAGAGCATAACAAAATAGGAAACTTGTAGAATATTACTTAGTGTTCATTAATATGGTAAAGAAAACCACGATGAAAATAGCTATAAAATATTACTCTTAGAGATTCATATGTTATCAATGAGGACAAAAGACTATGGGAATTTATATTCTCATAAAAATCATTTCCATCAATTTTCACTTTTGGAAGAATCAATATGTTGAGGTTATGTTCTATTCCCAATGCAAGCAATTCGAATGAAGGCATATTACAAATAATCACTAAGGATCACATTAACATATTTGGAGGGCATCAAATACATTTCATGGGAGTTTTACAGTTCATATCTTCTCCTCTTCTTCATTACAGCGCTTACCAAAGCCCATGCGAGAGTTACCATGACATGGTGTTTGTCGGACATGGTGTAAACCATGTGTTGGCAATAGTTTTGGCAATCAAAACAAATAATATTTTGTTAAATAAATGGAGATATAATGGATTTTAGTTCTTGGGCAGTCATTGTTGGTGGTTGCGACTCACAAACCGCTGACAACTTACAATTGCCCAAGAACTACAATCAATTACATTGTTATTCATTAAACAAAAGATTATTTATTCTTATTGTCAAATTTGTCACCAACACCATGTGGCAATGGGTTGTTAGTAAAGAGTATCTTCCTTCAAACACCATATGATGTCTATTGTGCTTTTACAACAGGCATTTATGTGGATGAATGCTCTTTGGGAAAGTTGTTATAAAATACATGGTCCACATTGAAATTTCTACTTGCACTTATGTTTTATCAACTTCAGAGAGGAGGAACAATGATGAATATAACCATTTTGCATTTATTGTTATTTCTCATTGGGTTGGAATTACAAATCTGGCACCATTGCCTTATTAGCTATTTATGATTGTTAATACATTCTTGCATGGAAGCACAGTATATGAAAGGTGTGCACATACACAAAAGATAAGATAAGATAATTTTATTAATGTCCAACAAAAGACCAACTAGGGCCTAAGAGACTACAATAGTGTGGCGAGGGAAAATCCAATTGTACACCAAATAGTGGCGGGGAAAAGGAATAAAACTCAAACAAAGATAACAAACGAAAAAGGAACCAAACAAGGAACTGAGAAGAGTAGTTGAAACGCCTCATAAGCAATCCCAAATAACTAGGAATAAGTCCAAAACTAAAGGATAGGTCTTAGGTCAGGAAGAGATCCTGAGTGATCATTGAGAACCTCTAGAGGAGGGCTACCACTGTAAGGAAGACATGCAAGGGAACACAACCCGAGGATTCCTAGAAGGGGAATCGAGAGGTTTCTTGGCTCCTAGAACCAGGGGAACCACAGTTCATCCTGGTGTAGCCCCATGTGGAAATGTTGTTCGAGAGATTGGTCTTAGAGCCCCAAAGCCTCCTAGAGGTAAAGGGCAAGGCACCAATGATCAGAGTACTCGAAGGAGGGGAGAAACTGTGACTCTTTGAATAAACATTAAAACATTTATATGATCTCATTGTTTATGTGGCAGCAGAAAATAAAATGAGTCTCAGTCTCAGCCACCCCTAAATCACATAGCTAGCAGGCATTGTCCTCTCTTTGAAGGTTGCAATATCCCCATTATTATATAAAATGAAATAATAATATTTTGTATTTAGGGTCCCAATCAATTTTTGTGTATCTCGGGTCCATCTTTAATTTTCTGTAAGCGTAGGTGTTTTTCGTGTCGTGTTAGAACACTGTTTCTCCTTTAGGAGTTTTTCCTTTGATGAGGCATATATGTCAATCGTGTTGGATTGTTTTAGGTATGGGACCTGATTTATTTAGTATTTTGCAAATGCTAAAGAATTCTACTTGGTTTACCATTTTGGAAGTGAAAGGCCTTCCCAACTTGGCTTGTGCAGTTTCAATGGGTTTTGGTCCTACCCTATTCTTCTTGTTGGATTACTTTGCTCGAATCTAGCAAATATGAGCACCATCACTGTTAGCAACTATAATTTTTATTTTGGCTATAAATTGATAATATTCCATATGTTTGGCATATATTTAATATATTGGAGCATATCATTATTCATCTAGCAAATCTAACACAATAACATTTTGCCATTACACACAAAATACGAAGGGCTAATTTGTGTGCGACAAAGGCATAAAACATTGACCTTATCATTATCCGCGACTCAGGATTCCCACAAATACGGCCTAACATATATCCCTCCTTATCATACGGCCTACTACCCTCCCAAGACATGTCAACACACGTTCTCACACCATAGGACTTTCATCTACTAGTCATATGCCTCCCAACACCACCATACGCGCTAAACCACCAACTCATAGAATCACATAATGGCCACTTTAAGTGTCTCAAAAATCCCAATATCCGAAAGCCTTTGAAGAAACATCATCCTAGAAACCAAATCAAAAGCCTTGCACAAATCGATAAAGCACCAATAGACCTTTGGGAAGTGAGATTGTGATTCCCCAATGACCAATCTGAGGGTCAGGATATGGTTGGAAGTTTGAAAAATTCAACCAAAACCCAGCTTGCCCCCTAGCACTAACATATCTCTGATCCAACTCACATGAGAGAATAGCTTGTAGAATAGTAACGTAGAGTTTGGAGAATGTGTTCTTAACCATGATGGTTCTATAGTTATATGGATCAAGAGGGACCTTCACTTATGAATCAGGTGGATAATGTCTAAACTAAGAAGCGAGGAACCCACTGCAAACCACTCTATTGAACAACTCTACAAGAAAAGAACAAAGGGTCTTGATGACATACTTGAACAATTTCGTTTGGAACCCTTCTTCATTCGCTACTTTGCTACTGCTCAAACACCTAATTGCCTCATAGATGTCGTTGGTCGTAAAAAAATGATGGGAGGGAGGGTGACAATAATGGAGGGCTGCCCCAAGATGTCAAAGGCTGGAGGTGTGGGCAACTGGAGGTCTAAAGCGGTATTTGTGGGGGAACTACGAGTAAAACGGGTGCACCAAAAAACCTTAGGGATAGGAGGAGCGAGGAACAGAGCAAATGACTATGGTACAAGATGAAGGCACACTTTTTACAGCAAAGGATGAGGCAATAGGAATGCTTTAACTATGTGTTGGGTGGATATTTTGCAAATGACATTTTTGGGTAAAAATCCAATCGCAAAATAGGATGACCAACCACAATGTGTGAGACAGAGTCTCTCCTACCTTAAAGGGAAGGCTCCCCCTTCTCACCATTCCTTGGATCAACTCAAGGTAAGCCAGAAGTTGAGAGATTTTATAAAATGGGTGTTACCAATATCCTTTCTTCTTATCTTTCAAGAAAGAATCCACTTACTCGTAGAGCAAGTAATGGGCAGGGTGAATCTTTAACTACACTTCTATCAAGAGCTGAAAACAGTGATACCGATAAACCTTCACTAACTCAAAGGCTAGCTAAAAATGTACCAATTTGGCTCTAAGTCCGATCGTACTTCTAAAAGTTTACAATTACAGCATAGAGACTCCTAAAAGTGAAAGTAACTTAACTATTTTGCAAATTAAGAAGAAAACATAAGCTACAGACAAAGCTTCTAACTATAAATTTCCACAATTGCTCTTGGTCAAAGCTCTGGCTCCAAATGCTTCTTAACTCTTTTCTATTCAATTCATGAGATACAATTACCAATAACACAAGATAATATGAATCAAAGATAACTTGGATGAATTATAGACAAAGCTTACAACTCACACAAATAACAATCTCACTTAATCAAAGTTAAGTCTGAAAAGCTCCTTTATATTCACTTTCTCTCAAAAATAGTGCTTACACAAACAAAGTTTTGCTGGTACAATTTCTCCAGAGCTCTCTTGCATAAAGATAATGATGATTTTACAACGAGGGGGCACTTATATAGGCACAGGAGTTGAGAAAAAGGTGGAGGAAAAAGTGGGAGCAACTCAACCAACTTTAACCTAGTCTAACTACAAAAGAAAATAAAAGGTTACATGCAACTGCACATGCAACTCGCATTACATCTTTTTACATATATGTAACTCGCATTACATGTAATTACACTTTTTCATGTAATGCGTCCTTTACAACTACTAACATGAAATAAAAACAAAAACAACAATCTTAAAGATTGTTTCTTAGTGCCTTGAATTTGACAATGATGTCACACATTGTTGGAAGATCAGCAATTTCCATAGTCTTTGATATGGCTTCTACTCTCATTGCATTTTCATATGCTGATTGCACAACTTTGGAATTTGCTGTTGTAGTATCTAAAAAGTGTTCTGTCAAAGATTTATACAAAACAAACTTGTTCATTGTGTGCGAACCAAAATCTTCAGAATCTACATCAGCATTGATCCTAGTTGTATATTTTGAATTTACTCTCTCTGCTACAATAAGATTACCAAAGTCATCATAACACGGCATCCCATCTATTCCAAATCACAAGTAACACTTGTTTCAACTACTTGACAATCTCCAAAGGCCACCTGCAACTTTGTGATCAGCTTCCTCAATGTCTCCTTGTAACGAATGAGTCCTTGAAATCTGAAGAACATTTCACATGACGGAAGAATGTCACATGAGATCACAGCATCCAAATCAAATTTTATCATTTCATCCCAATCATCAAGAATTTCCTTCAGGTTATCTGATTCTTGAGTCAAGGAAGAGATTAAGTTTCTCTCTATTTCATTCATCTCTTTGACGCGCCTAAGAACTTCAAATGTCTCTGTGATGGCTCGAACTCCTTCAAAAATGATTTCATGTATCCAAGACTTAGCGGCCTCAATCAGTTTTCTTTCCTTAGATGTTTGAGACATAACAACAACACTCTAAGAAGATTGTTTCAGAATGACTTCGTTTAGACGAGAAACCTCTTGTTTCAATTCATTTTTCTTTTCCCATAGCTCATGATTGCTCTTTGATACATTAGCCAATGCATCTTGAGCATCTTGCAAACAACTCAAACGTGATTGCTTTCCAATTTCAACCTTTGTAAACTTGTAATCAGAACGAGTAAGTTCCTCAACAAGTTTATCCACTAGGTGCTCAGCAACCTCAGCAAATATGGTTTTATCAGAATTAACCAAAATTCTGGAAACAATCTTGTCTTTCAAAGATTTGGATTTAGTCTTCTTAACAGGAAGATTCTCCGAAGGGACAACCACTTTCCTCCTCTTCGTTGTTATTTTGCTCAACCATGCAAGCAAGTTGAAATTTTCTTCCGCAAAAACAGGTACAGTGGAAACCATTGGCATTGATCCTAATTGTATTTCCATTGTAATAGAGCAAGATTCAGTTTGTACAGCTAAAGGCATAGAAACATGTTGAGAAGACTCCGTCATGAAAAGCTCAAATCCTATCAAAGATGTATCAAGTTGGGAAACTTGCCCATTGGTAAGAGTTGGAAAATATTCAAACACATTTGCTAAATAATCGTATTGTTCATGTGCAAGGATGCGAGGAGCAGCAGAGGATATAGGAAGAGCCATAATATTAACCTCCGAAACTGGAATGGAAGGAGTGAAAACGGTGGAGAATGAATCCACATCATCATCAACCTCATGGTAAAAAGGC
Organism: Cupressus sempervirens; assembly: GCA_028749045.1. Classification (NCBI taxonomy): domain Eukaryota; kingdom Viridiplantae; phylum Streptophyta; class Pinopsida; order Cupressales; family Cupressaceae; genus Cupressus; species Cupressus sempervirens. Next base: position 364,059,274 of record CM053785.1, read on the forward strand.
TCATGTATAGAAGATGTATAGGCTTGTGCAAGCTTTGGAGGAGATATGATCATGATTTCCTCTTCTTCATCTGAATCTCCTTAATCAGATTCTGTTTCCAATTCCTCTTCTGATTCTTCCATTGATTCTTGAATTGGTTCAGGAACTTGAGATGAGTTAACTCCTTTTCCGCCCTTCAATTTGAATTTGAGGGAACCCTTAGCATCAGAAGATGAGGCACCATCTTTCATTATGATTTCCAGTTGTGACTTTCTGCCATGAGGACCAAAACTTCCACAATCCAAGCCCATCTTAGGATTTACTCTTTTAAGGCCTTTACTTTTCAACCATTTGTTGGTGTTTACTAAGATGGATTAAAATCTATCCATGATAGACATACCTTCCTTTTGTTACCATTGAAGAGGAAAAGGGCACTTCTTATCAAAGTCGGCTTGAGAAATTCTAGATCAAGGATATTGCCATCATCTTCAATTTGGAAATTTAAAGGGATTTTCAATATGTTAAAATCAATTATCTGCTGCAGGGTTAATCTGCAGTAGTCCATCTTCATGATATCAAGTTCTATCCTCATATCAATCCAAATATCCTCGATGTGATAAACATGAGTCTAGGCTCTTTTCATCTGAGAATTCATCTCTTGGTAGTCAAAATTGTATCTAGTTTTGAACTTCTTCAAGGTGATCAATTGTAACTCTGCTTCCATGTTCTTTTCTTTAGGCACTATAATGATCGAATAATTGCCAATAGCCAAAGGTTTAGCTGAAGTAATGCCAAAACCAAGCCTATGTAAAACATGTTGATCACTCTATACGTCCATGAGTTGTCTAGCTAGCTCCATCAAGATGATTTGATTTGTAGCATACCTAGGTAAGGTATACGGCTCACCTTTAAAATATCCAACTCTCAAGTATGTGAAAGTGAGAAACTAAATAAAAATACAGCCATATTAGTTCACCTGCTCCCATACTGCATCAAATACTCTTTTGATAGATAACTACTTATTGAACAAACACTGGAAATGCCCAAAGAAGGCATCTTGGACTCTTCTGTAATGGAATTTACTATTTGCCAAAGTGATTTGGTCATAGTAATCCTAAATAGGAACCTGAAGACGATCTCCCTTGGTAGAAAAATCAGAGAAAGATCCCATGGCAGCAGCAATGTAAACAAGATGAGAATTCATGTAGAAAGGCACTGATGTTCCCACACTGCATATTTGCTGGCAGAGTGCAGTACTGATGAGTTCTCCCCAAAAGATGTGTTCTTTATTCTCCATAATTTGAAACATGAACTTATGCATCCATGGCTCAAAATCAGTAGAATCTTTAAGGCCGCAACTTCTATTGAGAAGGATGATGAGATCCTTATATTCTTGTTTGAAGTTAGACCGATGAACGGTCTTTGGCCATCTCAAGAAGTTGCTTCTCTTATTGTCTAACCAGTAAAGGTTGACATACTTCTGATAATCACCCTTTTGCCCATTCCAACATGCCAATTATGATTCTTTGGTCAAATCAAGACATTTTGCTTTATGTGGAACCTTGAAAATTTGCTCAATGACCTCAGGATCAAGGCTAATGATAACTTTGCCATTAGCATCTTTGATAGTCTTCGTCTTGGGAGTAAACCGGCCTGCACATCCGAGAATGAAATCAACACCATGGGAAACGTGGACACCAAGTGAATATTGCTTCTCTTAATACGCTTTTTCATGACTAGCTAGAGCTTCAACTCTTTGTAGAAAATCAGCCACATCCACATGACCAATCATTGTGTCCATTATGTTATCCAAAATTGATATGACTGATGAAGGAGTTACATGAGCCAATTCTTTATCATATTGATATTTCATTTTGCCTTTGGATTTTGATGGCGAGGACATGTCTTGTGCTTGCGCTGCAACACAAAAATCTCAAAACACAAATACATCATCAGAAGGAATCTCCATACAAATGGATTCTAAATCAGCAGTGAAGATTCGAAAATGGATTGGAGATTTCGCAAATCCGACAAAGTGACTTTAAAGAGAAAACATATGCATATGAAATGGAGTGCAGAATGAAATGGTATGAAAGCGAGAATATGGAAGATGGAGTGAAACGAAAAGAAATGAGAATGCATGAAGGTGGAACGCATGGGAATGTGTGCAAATGAAAATTGCTGATTTCAAAAGTGACTTAGTATTTTCAAAACATTATTGCATAAAAAATGAATACATGTAAATGCAACATGTAACGGGAGATGGAAAGTGGAATGAGATGCAAATGCGGGTGGAGGATGCACTTCACATGTAAGTGCAAATGAAGGATGAGATGAAAAACATGGAAAGATGCGGAAACATGTATTTGCTCATGGGGGCACAAATGCATATGGAGGAACGAAAATGGAAAATGGAAGAGAGATAATGAGTTTATAGTCACTTTTAGTGAAAAGGGGAAGTCAAAGTACATGGGAGATAAAAATGACATCTTTTTGACTTTTCAAAAAGTGACTTTTAATCAAAATCAGACCTTTTGGATGTAATTACATGTAAGGCTTTTCATGTAATCATGTTGTGCGAGTGGATGCGGAAAGTGAGATGGGTGAAAATGGAAGCGAAAAATGGGATTACGTGCATGTGTGGATGGTGAATGAGATGGAAAACATGTAATCGCATTTTGAAAGATCCCTGATAGATGCCCTTGCTGATCTGCTGTAGTTTTTAAATTAATAAACTATAAATTCCTGTGATTTCTTTATGGTCTTTGAGAATAGACAGAAGTTGCAGAAGGTTTTTTTTTTGTTTTGTGTTTTTTGATAGTTTTCACAATAGTAATGAATAATGAACAATAAACATGAGAGGAGACTGAAAATAAATAAGAACATAGAGCCAAATCAGAATTGCTATAAATTGTACCAGGCAGATTTCTGATTTATAAAGCCAAATAATAAATTCAATGCAGTTCCAAGGAGCTTACATCCAACAATGATGCCAAACTGCTGCAAATGGAAGCCGTACGACTGCAAGGAATCACGTCCCAGCTGAAAGAATCAATCTGTAACGCTGAAACCATAAATCTGCAACCTAAATCCACAATAAAGAATGGTGTACTCTATCCCTGATAGCAACGCACATTGTTTGAAGAATCCAATGCCAATAACTGCTGAGGGCTACGTCCCAGCCAGTCCAGAACCTGGGGTTTGCGTCCCAAATGAAGAATTGCTCTCTCAGAGCCAATTCACAAAAAACAAGTTTTTCAATCTACAAAAGATGATCTTAGAATGAAGCTTCCATCTCCTTATAACCCCCTCTCAATTGCAAATCGAACCCTAAGTGTCTCCAAGTGGTGTTGTGTAGTGAAAATATTATAATTTCTTATTTTAAAGTAGTCATGTTACTAGAAAATGACCTTTTTCCTCATAGATAGAATTCCATTCACTAAAATGCCCTGAGACCAAAGAGAAAGATTTAGAGAATTTTGATAGCTTTCCAACGAGCTATCACACCATAGGATGCGCATCCAGATGAGGCCAAAAAACCCCTTATTACTCCAAAATGGCTAAAACTTAACCTTATTTAATTTATTTAATCACCAACTTAGGAAATATTTAAATATATTAAAATATTTCCCAAATGGTCCCAAAAGGCCCAAAATGACCAATCAAACATGAATCTAACCTTGTCACCTGTCTATGATTGATGCCGGACAAGATGTGTCAACTAGTAGTCCATCCCTAAAATCTAGGAATGCTCCTAAAAAGGAGGAGACAGCCCCAATCAACCAAAATTGAGTCCCAATGACTCCCCTGCTGTGTGCACCTCTGAGAGAACTGTAACTGAACTAGGAGTTCCTCCTAAAAAATAGGAATGCCTCCTAAAAAATAAGAGATGCACTCTAAGTCTCCAAAACGTTCGCCGAGGTCTCCAAATGCTTCCTAGACAACTCCTAGTCAATCCCTACAAATTAGGAATCTCTCCTAAATTGTAGGAAGCTGTTGTCTACTGCTTCAAACTACTTGGGAAGCTCATGCATGACTCTCAAAGTCCCTAGGTTGGTTCCCTCTACACTCTACTGGCCTATGGGAACCAGAGAATAGACCAACCTTGCTAGAAATGTTGTCACTAAGGAAGGGCACAAATTGGGGACATGACACATTTGTCAAATGGAATGTGAAGTGTTGTGACACGGAAACGAAATCTGGAATGTGATGATACTTTCGCATGTAATTAAGCAAAAACAAATTGTTGGGAAAGAACTTGCAATTTCTCCAAGTGGAGAAAATTGGCAAGCAAGCATAAAACGCAAAACACAAAAGAAACAACGTATCTTTGGAAAGTGACTCAAACATACCAAGATGCAATGCACTTCAACACTCAAATTCGAAATTGGAATTTGGGAAAGAACCAAAAACATGAAAATGAACAAAAACTTCATTTTAAAAAGAAAAATGCACTTTCCATGGCAAAGATTTTAACAAGTGGTAACCATCAAATAATTACATGCATAAGAATGGGAGAGGGCAGCAAACAAGGAATTCTTATTAAATGATGCCAAAACGTGCCCTATTCATGCTCCATAATCCAACGTTTTTGGGTGTTCATGCTTGTGGGACATTTTTGGTAAAAACATTTTTCTCCATGATGCAAGATCAAAACATTTTGATCATTAAACACCAAAATATGAACCACAATGCAATGTAACCTCCAAAATATGCCAAATCGATTTACTTGAGAGTTAAAACATGCATTAAAAATGGATTTATTTGCTGATTTCTCCAAAAATGTGCCGTATCATAAAGCTTTCAAAAACGTTTTTGAGCTTAATAAATCCATTTTAAAAGAAAAAGAAATCATTGCCAACCAAAAACGCCTCCAATAGAAGAAATCTCATGCAAATCCATTGAGAAAATCTCAAGTTATGATCAAAATTGGGTTCTTGGAGGGCAAAAACATGTTCTTCAAAAACGGACTTTTCAAGTGTCAATGCATTTATTAAAACATGTCTTTTGATCAAAATCAGACTTTTTTGGGTCATTTACATATTTTAAAATGTGCATCTCTTCAAAATCGCACTTTTGGAATGTCATTACATGTTTTAATATGTGCTCATAGGCAAAATTGGACCTTTTGGGGGAGGAAGCATGTTTTAAAATGCAACTCACCTTTTAGATGTCTAAGCATGAAAAATTCACTTTTGATGCAATAGCATCAAAAAGGTCCACTTATGACAGACTTTTGAGATAATGACATCAAAAGGGTCCACCAAAGTAAACTTTATATGCAATGACATGTAAAATGTCCACTTTTGATGGATTTTTCATGTTATTGCATATAAAATGTCCACTTATGAAGACTTTAAGTCATTTAATTCACTTAAAATTATAAAAATGTTACAAAATGGGTCATAAACAATATTTATTTATCATATTTAGAAATATAACATATAAACATCATTTTAAAAGTAACATTTGATTTTAAAAACCAAAAATTAAATTGAAACTATATAGTTATATAGTTGCTTTAAGTAAAAAATTAAAAAGTAACTCAACTTAAAATTATAACATAAAGTGCACTATAGTCACTTTAAATTAAAAATTTAAAGTTAAAGTAACTTAAAAATATAACAAAAAGTGAATATAAGTTATATTTATCAAAAAGTGAAAGTCAAATTTAAAATATAACATCATATTTTTAATTCATGTTGTTGCACCCAAAAGGTCCACTTTTGAAGCACTAAAATGGACATCTTTTGACTGACAACTCCGATTGACCTCTAGGTTAGACCGAATCGAAGGGAAAAATGAAAAGCATGACATGAGAAAAACCAAAAGACAAAAAACAAACAAATGCAAACTCAAAAGCAAAGAACGGACGATGAAGGCTTCAAAAATCAAGCAAAGGCTCGACAGAAAGCAAAATGAAAAAGACTTGACGAAGGCCTTCAATAATACAATTTGATATATAAATTGAAATTGATTGATCGATCAACATTAAACAATTGAATATCAAATTCAAGCTTAGGGAAATGCAAAAATAGCTTTGAAAAAGTTCCGTGTTGTTACCAACATTTTGTGGTGACAAAATGTAGGACAACACTATGCAAAGGAGGTCAATGATAGGTGGAGGAAGTGTGAAGGGTGAGGTGGAAGGATTGCATTCATCCTCAAACCACAGATTATGGGGACAGGCAGTCTTACAGATAAGAAGAGATGAGTCAATCTTGTGTGAGTGGAGGATGGAAAGGTGAGTTGCTTCCCAAATGCACGCAAAAGTAAGGTTGAACAAGGAACAAGCACTACCACTTGAGGTAGATGGGTCAAGGGGGAGGAGTCGCCTGAGATGCGAGGTGAAGAGATCACAATCCCCACTATCAAAGTCAAAGGAGATACAGGGGGAAGCGGGGAAAGGAGGGGGGAAGGGGGTTGGGCAAGAAAGGGAGGTGACAACTATGAAGGTGGGGGGTGAGGGGCAAGGAGGGGGTCGCAAGGTGAGACCGAGGACAACATCGTCCACAAAGGGAAGGCGAGCGAGGGAGAGACAACTAACCATGAGAAAGAGGGAAGAGCAAGAAAGGGTGTAATCTACCACACTTGAAAAACCACAAGGGAGGCAGCAAGTGAAAGAACCGAAACAAGAAAATGGGGGAGGCAATTTAGAATCACTCAGTCCAAGGACTTGAAGAAGATGGCGCTCGTACCTCATAAGAGGGCTTGCAGAATCATCAAAGGAATGCTGAAGACCAAGTAGGGTTGACTCTGACTCGAAGGTGCACATCAAATCCAAAACCCTGTCATAGAGAGGACTCTATCTATCCTTAGTCTGTGCATTGAAGTCACCCGGAACAATGACGTCACCCAATGCAAAGAACCTAGTAATATTATCATGCATGTCAAAGAAAGGGTCTCCCTCAAGCTCATTGTGAATAGCATAGGGAGATGTGGCAGGCAAGAAGTAGCAAACCACATTAAAGACATCCCCGATACAAGTCCTCAACTGTGACACCTGGATCCACATAAATCTAGCAAGGTTGTTTATATGAGGTATAGAATCGCATGCAGGATTCGACCGCTAACCAAACAAGCCACCCCCCAACACTACTAAAACTCCAAAATCCCACTTTGAAAGTTGAGAGCCAGTGATAATCTATAACCTCGGGAAGCGATCGAGTAGACTCTCATGTGTCTCCATGATGAGGAGAAGGTCAGCTAAGCCAACAACATCAAAGAGAAAGCTAGACATGGACCAATAGGACCTATTACCATTCTAGCAGTTGACAAGCAAAGAACCCCCACTTGCTTCGTTCATGCCCAACTGCGTCTGAGACCATCATTTGATAGCACATGTTGCCCTAGTATCCCACCTTGAAGGAAATGAATCTCTAGTTACTGCTTTCAGGTTACTGATGACAACCCATTCAGCCTCATATCTCTTAGTTGAATTGAGTACCTAGGAATGTTTTAGTTCAGCCACCTATGATCTAGTAAGATCCTCGTCAAGAAGATTTTTGTGGTAAGGGGAAACAATTTCCTCATGGCTTTCAGGACTCTTAAGCAATCAAATGGAGAGAGGAAACAAAGGAAAAGGATGTTATGAAAACCCAACAAAGCTCTGTCTATAGTCAAATATGGGATATCCAGCTAATCTTTGAGAAAGGAGTATGTCACTGTGAGTGGATCTGAGGAACAAGAAGGGAGACCATGAACCTTAACATTCATCTCACAAACTCTCCAAATACGCTCTTTCGAGAGTTTGGCATGAACCAATTCCTCAACTACCACAAGAGATGTAATGCTGCTGTTACAAATTAAGGCATAAGTCTGTAGCTATTTTTCAGTCTCACATTTGGGGTTTTGCTGAAGTGTAACCAGTTCCGACTGTTTGTTTTTAATTTCATACCTCATCATCAAAGCTAGCATGTATATGACATAGGAACTCATGTAGAATTCTCCTAACTGCTCTCGATTTTTTAGTTTCTCATTCAAATTGTCACTAATCATTCTAGCCCAATCCATAGTGTCAAATCCTTTGATCACTTGCTCAACAAAATATGACATCCATGATTCAAATGCATAGGACTACAAAATCCCAAATATCCTACTCAGCATTATGACCAAGTCATTGTGCTCTTGCTAGAGATCCAACCAAACCAATGGTTTGGATAACTTGGAATGGTGAGCCCTATTCTTCCGTAGCCATTTATAGTTGATCACCCTATCACAATGGTCAAACCCAACAATGTAAGCTCTAAGTGCCTACTCCATTGACTTCAACAGCATCGATATGTATGTTGGGATTCCAAAAGCTTTTGAAATCACTAGTGCAAATAGATCGGCTAGCACTTTGCCATCTAGGTCTCAAATTGATATATCTTTTGAATTATAATGCCTCGAGCACTCCACAATCAACTACGCATGTTGGATGTCCAGAAGAAAGCCAATTGCAGCAACAATCCCACTTTTGAATATCCGACTAGCTAAGTATGTGGGATCATGGTCCTTATACCTAATAATTATTTAATTGAATTCACCAATGTCAAGACCTCCCAGATATGTGTTGCCAACATTCCTTCACTTTGAAACAATCTTTGACTCTGGATAAAATCCCCTCTGCTCATTCTTGACCAAGGTTGATATGGACAAACTGTATCCTCTAGACTCTATCACTCTCTTTCCTACAAAACAAAATGACAAACATAAGAACATGCAAGGAATAAAAAAGTAGATTAAATATGTTCCCCTGTGGAACAAATTCAAACATTGAAGAAAATCCTATGAAATTATGAAAAAAATAGTACAAAGCTTCCTCTTCTCTCTCCTCTCTCTTGAAATTTATGCCTCTTCTCTAATTTTGCAAACTTACTATAAAATTGTCTCACTCAATTTCAAAGCTTCTTTTATTGATTCTTCAAATTCAATGCGGCTTCATCTCTCTCTAAAAAAGATTTTCTCTCTTCAAAATTTTCAAGACTTCTCAAAAATTTGAATATCTTCACGACTTCATCAAAATCTTTGCCTCTTCTCTTGGCTTTCCAATTCTTCGACATGAGAATGAAATGAGAAGTTGTTTCTTATATACAAATTTGAACCCCAACCTACTTAATTTGAGGCAATTGTATTTTATTTCCTTCCATGTGATCATTCTAAGAGATTCTCTTACGAAAATTGTCACACGTCTCTAAGTTTCTATAATTTTAAAACATATGCCATTTTGAGCATTTTAACTTCATTAATAAGCCTTGGCCATGTGTGCGCACACAAAGACGTTGGAATTTAAATATTCTGGAAATTAAATTATTCCCAATGTTTTATTAACTAAATATTGAATGATGAAAAAAATTCCAATATTTAATTTATTTTTCAAAATAATCTCAATATTTATCTCAATCTCATATTGGATTCTCTTCACTTTTAATAAATTTTAGAATCTATTATTGCAATTTCAATTTAATTTTAACGAATTTGAAAATACTTGTAATGTCTACCATGTATTTTTTTTGCACTTGATCATTTCCACCTAAGTATGATTGAGGATTTATCAATGGAATAGATTTTATATTTCCAATATCTCTCGTATCCTTGACTTTTACCATGGATTTCTTATCCAATCAAACCTTTTTTTTCTCACCTTTTAAATATCATTTCAGATATCAAATTATTATCTCCAATATCATTTTGAGTGCTTTTTGTCTACTATGTAGGATTTTAAATATTTCCTCAGTCATGAATGTTAAGTAGAATAGATCGGTTTTTTGCAAATGTAATTACACTGCTATTTTTATAGGTGTGTTCCAAATGCAGATTTGGATCTCATATAAATATGAGAGGAGGAGACATGTCTCTAAGGTTTAATCATCATTTAATTAATATATTTAATAATAATAATTTGTATAATATATATATCTATATATATGAATATATATATGTATGTATATATATGAATATATATATATATATATAATGTATAATGTATATATGTATTATATATTATATGATATATATATTATAGTATATTATATATTATAATATATATAATAATATATATTATTATTACATGAATATGTATATATAGGAAATGATGATTTACCAATAACAATAATGTACATTGAATCAATCCGACTGAAGCTACAACTTTAACACTCACTCGTAGCTAGAGAGGATTTGTAGAACACATTATATTCTCAAGTGTATGAAGAGATATCATCTTAGTATGATATTCAATTCACTATAAGGCTAAATTTCTCAACACTCCCTCTTTAGTACAAGAGAATTGAAGCAGTTATATTACAAGATTTGAACACTACTTTAAGTGTGGTCTATGACAGATTTAAGTTATGGTGTCCGGCAAGATCCGGCTCGAAGAACCATAAGAATTGATTTTCATGGTGTCCGGCAAAATCCGGCCCGAAGAGCCATGATGAGTTGATTATCAAGGTGTCTGGCAAAATCCGGCCCGAAGAACCATGATGAGTTGGTTATCAAGGTGTTTGGCAAAATCCGGCCCGAAGAACCATGATAACACTTGCTCCAACACATTTTGGTGTTAGCAGATAGATCAACTATTGATAAAGTCATCACTTTACAATAGTAACCTCACACAAATGAAAGATTGTCACCTTTCATAACACAATTGCAAAAATTTAATCTTTTTGTGACAACTTAATGAAGTTTGTGATGATACATTCATTATCATGACTTTCAGCACTCTAGGACAACAACTTCATGAAGTCTGTCATGATAACAAATCTACCATTTATAAGATTGTCATCTTACAATGATTACCTTATGTTTATATATGTCAATGAAAGATTTACACCTTCATTACATATCATATGTGAAATAGTAACCACCATGAACCAAGTCAGAGGGTGGTACAAGGGCTTTCACCTCAACTCTCTCATAGAGAAGAATGCATTACAAGGAATTTCACTTCGAACTTTTCCAGATCACACTTCAAATTTCTCCCCATGAACAATGATCCTGGGAAGTCAGGTCCTCTAGTTACTCCCTTAGAGCTCTCTTTGCCTAAGGATGCTTGTTGAACTCCCTCTAAATCTGATATTAATCTTCTTTCTTTCTAGTGAAAAGTTATTATTTCCTCATGTGTACGTAGGAGTAGGCCCATCAAAATCATGCAGTCACACACATGTATTTCTAGACTCCCTCTGATTATAAATCTCCCGAGCTACAACATTGCCTTAGAAAAGTTGTCAAACTCCCTCTTAATATAGAAGGATACTCATAATCTCGATCATCATGGATATTTGCTTCAAGATCCTCACTTTATCCAACTTGACCATCAGAAGACTAATGAATTCTAGATCACAACTTCTTTGGAGCTACTTCATAAGATTTAGTTTGTACCGTTCTTGTTTTCCTACGAGATCATCTTTAGATACAAAGGAAAAGATCAAGGGAAATAATTCATATGGTACATATAGAAATAAAAATAAGGAGACTAAAATAGATAAATGTAATACTTAAGAAAAATAAATACTTATCCTTGATATCAATTGTTCTAATGAAGATCCACATGCATCAAATTGAAAAAATGCCTTCAATAGGGTATGAAATGTTGGTTAAGGTAATCATTCACCTCCCCTCAATGTAGAATTCCCACATGCTTCATTATTATAGGGTTTTCAATTAATATCAAGTCTAATGAGAGACAATTATCCATGAATGATATTAACCTCTACCTCTTGTTATTAACTTCTTCTTTCTTCTTTCTAGTTTGATCCTTTCATCCAATGAAGATTTAATCTTATCAATAGAAGAAAATGAGTATTAACTTTCCTCTAAACCCATCCACCATACTTCAATATCTTAATGTAAAGTTCCCTTCTAGGTTCACTTCATTGCTCTCTTTGTTTGGTCAAGTAGATATACTCTAATTGAATCTTCTCCTAATATGGTTTCTTCTCCAATTTGCTGATCAAGAATGAGTTCTTCCTATGTGATGTAACCCTTTTTTAATTTAATTTTACCAAAACTTGAAATCTCTGTTCATAATCATCACATCAATCTCAATGCTCCTTAGAAAAGGCCTGATAAAAGATATCTTAGTGATCTCAACACTATTTCTTCCACTTGGTTTTGTTGTACCCAATATGTGATGGTTGTATAAACTCCAAACTGTTGTGTGATATACTTATTTGTAATAGTTGTGGTTACGTGTCCCACAGCCAAAATAGTATTGCTCATATTTCGTAATTCCTCAAGGATGTGAAAAGGAAGTTTTGCATATCCATGATCTTCACAAAATCAACACACTCAAACTCACATTCATGTGTGAGAGATAGCTTCCCCAGTACCAACTGCTGGCTTGATATGGTCGCACTAGAAGGGACGTTGCTTGCAGTGACCATAGGCACAGTGGTACTAATATTTGACTCATTGTTATGCATGTTCCGAGCCTCCATTCTGCGTGATGAATGTTATATTGATAATCTCCTATGGATTAGTTCTTAGATAATGATGTTATCAATTCTGGAATCATCTGCAAAGTAACCCATTATGGATGTTTATCCGACTTGGTGACTGATTTCATCTATGATTGTTATCATTTGGTGTATATTCTTTTCACTGGACTTATACTTCTACTGGTCGCCCTTAGTCACTGATTAAATTCTCTCTCGTTGTTTGAGGTGGTCGTTAATATGAATATCTTATTTTGGCAGTAAATGTACATTCTTATTCATTGAATTGACATTCCCATTTCATACTTCCTTCCTTATAACTAAAATTATACTATCAATTATCAATTATCATTATGAATAAATGTATATATGTAAATACATATTTCACAATATTCAATACAAAACATATTATATATTTATTGACTTAATAATGTAGAAGAACCTCAAATAAAACATGTGTATTATTCAATAATAATATCAAAGAGAACATACCTTATACTTACCAAGTAGGTACCCAATGATAACAATGTAGTTTTAATTTGACTAGCATGGAATAACTATTTATCGATAGTAATTTAACAGACCAAATGAATAGAGTTACCCATTGGCATTTGTTGATGTCTCTCCATCCTTCTAATTTTGATTGTCTTGCTAGAGTGCCACGAGCAAATAAAAATCAGAGAATGCAAGATTGTCAAGATTGGTGCCCTCATCTTTCATTGAGCAGAACTGTCTCACCGCCATCCCACAGTGTTCAAGGCAACCATACCCAAGCTCGAGACTACTTGTGCCACATGTTGATGATCTCTCTTTTAGTTATGCCGCCTGATTTCAAGGTTATTAAGAATAACTCATGAAATATGTGCATAGAATTTGGGAGTTTCAGTGTTGTATGAACTTCATATCAGCTTTGAAGTATAAGAAGTGGATTGATGCTCTGAATTTCTTCCATCTCTCCTTGGAATAAGGTAGTTTATTTTCGGGCAGCCAAACATGACTGAAACAAATCCAAAGCACACAAAGCATCAACACTAGTGATCCACATACTACCAAAACACACAATGATATCTCTTCAAGCATAGGACTGCATTCACTGTTTTCATTTCCTTAGAATTTGCATTTCCAGTAGCAGAAAGAGAAAAAAATAATTTAGGATATGATGTTTATTCGCATGACTATCCTCATCATTTCCAAATTAGGTCATCTACTTCTGCCCACACTTTTGAACTCCATATTTCCTAAACACAGATCTATTATGTGGTGCTTCTGTTTATTTATGTCAGTTTGCAAAGTGTTGAAGTTGTGCAGAAGGTTGTAGCCATCAGAAACGATAGTGAAGAGCACTTGGGATTAGAATGCCACATGATTTCTGATCGAACTGGTTATTTAGTACACCTCGGTCCCCTCTTCATCCATTGATCGGGGTCTTTGGGCTATTCAAGCATGTCTATGCTGCATATTTGACTATTAACTAACTTGCATCATCAATCTCATTTATATCCAACATGGACCACAAATCTTAAACCCATTACAAAGTTTTATGAATTACTCTTTTGGAATAGTCACAGTGAATTCATGAAATGACTTTACATTGGGGTTTTATCAATTATCGGCAAAACATGGTGATTTGGAAGCATTCTGAAATCTGCGTCTGATTACAATGTCAACCTCTATGTTATATTTCTTGGGAATTGATAAATGTTTGGACATATCGGTGATCAATGGTCATACAAATCTTGCTTCTTAGACATTTGTTCTCCCTTACATTTGCAATTGGCTCTAATACCATGTTAAGTAACATGGATCGGTTTTCTACAAATGTAATTACACTACCATTTTTATAGGTGTGTTCCAAATGCAGATTTGGATCTCATATAAATATGAGAGGAGACATGTCTCTAAGGTTTAATCATCATATAATTAATATATTTAATAATAATAATTTGTATAATATATGTATATATATGAATATATATACATATATAATGTATATATGTATTCTATATAATATAATATATATATTATATACTATAATATATATAATAATATATATTATTATTACATGAATATGTATATATAGGAAATGATGACTTACCAATAACAATAATGTATATCGAATCAATCCGGCTGAAGCTAGAACTAGTCTTTAACAATGAAGACAATTGAGTGCATGTTTGTGAATGTGAAGGACTTCTTAATATTTGCCAAGAACTTTAATATTTTCTATCATGTGCATATTTGTGCAAATGAGCGCATAATAACCATAGTGGAGGACTTCACATTTTATAATTTTTCCTTGGCCTTCACAAATCCGTGCTCTGGGTGCATTGGGATCTCCTAGACTTTTTCTCTATTGCATTCCACTAGATGCTTGGAAACGTGCTCTAAGAACATATGAGGGCATACAACAGATTTTTGGGATTTTTTAACACTCCACGACCATGTGAGTTTCACACCCTAAGTGTGTTTGGAGGTATTTGGTGGATTCTTTCATAGGAGAGGGATTTTTATACCACCACATCTTTGCCCTAGAGAATACCTACTACCTTTGATTGTGTATTTCTAAAGTTCCAAACATTTATGCACAAAATGGGATGCTAAGGAGGATTTCAAGCATAATAGAGATCCTTTTATTTGGCCCGTAAAGCCAATAACCGAATATTTACACTCAATTGTGTTCTTTTTATGATATCAACATGCTTAGCATAATAGATTGTCGTCAATTTACGCTACAAACTTCTATACATCATCCCACAAATTTGCTTTGATAAAAACACAAAAAAAAAAAGCTATAAACACAAAGAAGATTAAGGAAATCAGAATGGGAAGGACATAAAATCAATAATGATTACAAGAAAAGATATATTCAAGATACTCCAATTTGTTTTCCCATTTAATGGAAGATGCATTAATTATAGTCAATCTTCCTAGAACAATGCTAAAGCTAGTAAGGTTGCTTCTCTCATTTGTAGAAAAAATATAATTACACAATTGGACTTGTCTAATTATTCATGTTCAAGAAGTATTGCAAACAGAAGTAAATGCTAATGTGAGTGATTATTGAGAATGAATGTTGCATAGAAATGGAAATCCACAATACAAGATAAGATAAGAGATAAAATTATTAATGTCCAACAAATGATGACAAAAGATCAAAGGGGTTGTCAAGAACAACTAAAGGGGGCCAGCCCACAGCAAGGATGCCAAACAATATCTAAAGGAAGCAACAAGAACAGAAGAAAAACAAGGGGGGATGGGGAGAACCCCAGAGCCTCAATAGGGATCCTAAGAAACTACAAGACTAGACGGAGCTCTAGGCCGCCTCAGAATAGTTGTAGAAGATAAAGATTGTTACTAGTAAGAACCCATCCTAGGCTTCATGGGTTTGGAACAACGGTCGGGGACAAGATATTTCTTGGTATCGCATGCACAAATGGGGGCTGGTTAAGGAGGTGATGAGCTAAGAATATTGGGGCATTGCAAGATATCAGCCCTGAAGTATACAGTCCTTGTGCCTAATGGCTTCTTGAAGACAAAGAGAAAGGCAACTTGGATGCATATGCCTGAAGGAGGAGAGACTATGCTTCCTTGAAGGGACAATAGAACCTTCCTCTGATCTCATAATATAAAGGGAAGTGGAAGATAATTCACCTTAGACTCAACCTCCCTGATATTGCAAAGCTAACAAATGTTGTGCTCTCTGTCAATCTAGTGGCCTATCTCAAACATGGAGCCAAAACAAACCCACTCTAAAGGAACCTAGAGGAATCTAATGGGAATAAGACCGGTGGTGGGATAAGTAGGAGGAAGACAATAAGTTTGTCCTTCAACTCCAGAAAATGTTGTGTAGAAAGCCATCTTAGGACGAAAGCCTTTGTCAGGGTTGACCTAGATGGTGTCAACGAATTGCTTGTAGATATCTTCTCCGACACACGACCAGATAGTAGAGACTAAATAATAGCATGTTATCATGAAACATTACTTCAAATGAACATCCCAAAATTAGATTCAATTCTAAATAATATAATTTGAACCAATCATACAAGCATCCTATAGACACACAATTCATATAGAAGACACAATTATATGCATTTTCTTGGATGATAAATACACAACTGAAGAGAAAGTTCTATGTGAAGAACATTTTAATAAATATAAGGATTTTAACTGTGGAAAAATAACTCTCTAGAATGGGTACATAGTGCACTGTTGTGAATGTTAGAACCAAAAAGTCAAGAAATCAAACCTTTCTAGACTCCAAAATATTTAAAAGCTCTGTTTTATTCAATTTCAAGCGCTGCTCTGTTTTCAAGGGCCGCAACAATAATGCAGCTATAGCATCATTGGACATGATTAGCTTCCCATCATAATCATCCTAAAAGAGCAAGAGAAAATATCAGTTGCTTACTAGGCATAATAGCAGTTTAAAAACATTTTCACCAGAGCAGTATCACAACTTTCTTTGAAATAGACAAAGGTCTTGGTGTTTCACTTGACTACAAATAATGACACAAATATAATAAAATTTGAGAAATCGTGTTGAGGAACTTAAATCCTTAACAACTATAAAATGAGCTCAATCTTGCCATCCAAAGTGTCTGATCTATTCCCAATCACAACCTTATTACATCAAGAAATGAACAAATCTAACTCGAAAGTCTCCATATGTGAGAATGGCAATAAAATTACACCTGTATAATGATTCCCTCCAATATATGAGTTCTTTTGTCATGCAAGAAGTCCTGCAAATCCACGAAGCTCATACCACAAAGACATATGATTGCCTCTTTATCATCTTCCCCTCTAATTTTTGCTGCTGTGATAGAAATTTATATAGTTTACAACAATTTCTGACTAGACATAAAGATGAAGAATAAAGTGCATCAAACAGTTGATATAAGCTTCATTTTTCCTCTAAGAAAAATCCTTCTAATCTAGTAAATTGTCTGCACCTGTTGAAGTGCGAACTAATGTAGATTTGGAAGCTCCACGAACAAATAGGAGTTGGAATAAATCTGTTTCATTGGCTGATAGTTTGTATCGCCAAGCTAAAGACAATACTATTGGAATTGAACAAGGGTCAGTTACCAAAATACGGTTGTGTGAATTTATTTCAATCTTTTCAAGCAACTCTTGCACAAATGAAAGTGACTCCTTCCTGCAAAAATAAAATCAATCACTTGTTATGCTACATAATATAGATTTCGGAAATAGAATGAAAATATGTATGCATAATTTAACAATATGTCAAGCTCAAAGCTCTTACAGTATGTTATCAAAAAAATCAGAATTAAAATATGAAGCACAGTTTGCAATCAAAAAACACCATGTTTATATATACTGAATGTTCATAATTATGTAGTGTCCCCTTATTCGTGACCTTGAAATATACTTAAATAATTAAATCTAAGTTGTTGAAAATAAATAAATCACATGAAAACTTATTTTAATTATTTAATAAGGTTACTAAATTCACTTTAATAGTTAGTTGAATAAAAAATTGATAAAATCACTTTACTATTATTTCTCTCTAGTTCATTAAAAGAAAAGGAAAATCAAGAGACAAAGCGAAGGGAAGAGTCTCTAGAGTGGATTACAAAAGAACAATGAGAGATTCATTTAAGATATGCTTGGTTGATTTCTTATTTGCAAATCTGTCGAGCTTTTTGAAGCTTGTAATATCCCCATTTGAAAAGGTTTGAGATGACTTAATTTCTGAAATTTAAAAATATATTTAATTATTTAATTTTTTATCGAATAAATGATAATATTAAATAATTGTTTAAAACCTTAGCAAGTTAATTAATTAAATATTAATTGTATGGGAATGTAACTAAAAGCAATGGTTATATAAGACTTTCGGGTTAAGTGCAGAATGACTTGGGAAATTTATTTTATTGATTTAAGAAGTTCTCTCAAATTTGTTCCCAGGAATGGATGCCTGGAAAATATTATTTTCAGTAGTGGAAGATCTATCCCAAGTAGTCCTGGAAGAATTATCTAAGATTCTTCAGATGAGCTTTAATGGAGTTGTGAAATACAGGTCAATCAGAGAATATCAGTTCAGTTCAGAGAAGACTTTGAAAGGAGTAATCACTAGGTCATTGTAGTAATCAATGCAAAAATGTTTGAATAAAGTATATATGTAGAGTTTTGGAAGAATATCAATACTGCATAACATTGGGAGTGTTAATAAATCTTTCCTTTCATATCATACTTTTCTTTATTTTGGAATTCATATATTTATTTATACTATTGCCGAGCAATTAAGGGAACCCGTGTCATAATACTCACAATGCTCGATGGGTTAATATTCATATGAATATTGATGCAGTAAAAATGAAAGTTGCCTTATTATGTTTTTGGACTTGCAAAATTATATTGAGCCAGCATAAGTTTTTCAGGCTCTAATGTGCATAAGAAAAGTTTGATTAAATTAATAACTTTGTCGGACCTGAACTATTACAAAGTCCAACCACTAATAATATTTCAAGAGTTCGTTCTTGCCCTTATGGAAGTCACAATTAGACTACAGCGATGTGGGAAACATCTTCATTCCCTCTGTGTTACACAACATAGCAATATTTCTGGAAAGTGTGCTTGAGGTGGATGATATCTTGGACGTATTAGGCTCAAATGACTCACCACCAGACTTAATACCAGAGCGTGAAGTTCCAAACAGACAACTTTGTCATTGCCAACCTCCAGAATCAGCAATTACTAAATGCAGGGCATACAATACTCAATATGTTGAAACAGATGATAGATTGTGTGCCTCTTTCCCTTGATCAGAATGGTGTTGGGGAGTCTTTATGTGCTCTATTATTAACCCCATCATCCAGTGATAGTAGTTTCACAGGGATCATCTCTACGGCAAACAAACATCTATCCAAAGAAAGAATTCAAGAAGGATTGTAGAGGATTATTCCTGCTATCACAAAAACAACTTGTTTCTCCATGACACTGAATGCCTCCAATATCAAGTCAGGGAAAAGTAATTATTCTCTCTATACATTAATTATATTGTAATTATATGATGTTATATTTCATTATAATTTATCTATTTATTTATTCACATAGCGGGCATTACACCCACTGGTCAACCCTAAATGGCTACTTCCAACTGTAATGTCTTGTGCATGGCTAGTGTACCCCAGCGGCTACATGTTCGGGTCTGCATAATTCAGGAGTGGTCCCCACCCTCGGATGCTCCGGTGGTAGGGAGATGTGCCCCATTATGACATCCTTAACACCTTGGGTAGCCGCCCTCACCACAAGGCCAATCTTTTGGTTTAGTGGTTGGGCCTTAGTGGTATCAAAGCCAAGGTCTCAAGGTCAATACCAGCGGAGCGAAGTGGGCTATAATGTCTTGTGCATGGGCAGTGCACCCTGGCAGCCATGTGTCTGGGGTCTGCATAATTGGAGGGTAGTCTCCCCCCTCAGATGCTCTAGTGGAAGGAAGATGTGCTATGTAATGCCACCCTTAATACCCTAGGTAATCACCCTCACCACAAGGCCCTCAGTTCTATATATATATATATATATATATATATATATATATATATATATATATATATATATATATATTCCTGAATTTGCAGCTGCTATATCAAACTAGTATATTAATGCTCTAAATCTGTGTAAGTACTATTAGATATTTTAATGGTCTACAAGCAATTTGCAGATTCTTGCAGTGAATTTTTTTTCTCCTAAATCTATATTGTATAATCAATTTGTCTTTTTTAATTTTATTGTTTAAGAAAATAAGAGATTTATATCATAGAGACCTTGAGGTCTTTGCAGTGATATCAGAGCCTCAACCTTGCCAGTTGTGGATTTGTTTTATGAGAGAGGGAGAAATGATACCATCAACAAGAGAAAAAGAAGGGTTCCACCATGGGTCACGATGAAGAAGCAAAGGCCTTCTTTCAACATTTTGAAGCTCTGTCACTTGGTTTGGCAGAGAGTTTAAAAGAACTTGCCCAATTGCTGAGAGGGTTTAAACAAAAACAAGATGGTGGAAATTC
Source organism: Cupressus sempervirens (assembly GCA_028749045.1). NCBI lineage: Eukaryota > Viridiplantae > Streptophyta > Pinopsida > Cupressales > Cupressaceae > Cupressus > Cupressus sempervirens. The sequence goes on from CM053785.1 coordinate 364,079,696, forward strand.
AGCCAATGAGAAGGGTAAGGAAGTGCTGTTAACAAAGACAAGTCTAGCATTCAGGGTGAAGAAAGTAGCTTCAGTGAGACAAGACCTATCCAAGGGAGCGAGAGGAATTCAGCCAGAACATTTAGGGCAAGTTTTTTGACAAACAAAGAGGTCAAGGTAGAACAACTAGACCAGACTAAGGAAATGAACCGCCTCTTAGCAGAATACAATATGTTAAGTGAAGCAGTTAAGAATAACATGTCTTACCCTGAGTATTGTGGTCTGAAATCCAAATGTGGACAAAGAAGGAAGGAGTATAATGAGAAAAAAGGCATTTAGCATCACTTGACTAAGATTACTCTACCTAATTTTGATAGTACAAGTAGCACCACAGCAAGATCATGGTTACAGAATTTGGATACTTATTTCTCATTGAACCCAATGACAGAAGAAGAGGCCCTCGTGTTCACCACCTTACACATGGCAGGAGTAACTCACAAGTGGTGGTACCATAGACTTGGAAGTCAAGGACACGACTCAATCTCCACTATAGAAGATCTCAGTTAGAGGCTGATTGAAATATTCGACAGAACCAACCCCGAAGTTCATTTTGGTAGCTTAGCCCTCTTAAAGCAAGAAGGTAAAGTAGAAGATTATGAATAATTATTTGAGAAACTTGCAGTAATGGTGCCTGATGTGCCACAAAGGAGGTTGATAGCACTCTTTGTGGAAGGATTAGCTGAGCCACTAAAAGGGTTACTAAAAGCCTTAAATCTGACAAACATTTCCAAAGGCCATCAAATAGTCTTCAACCTAGAGGATTCAGTGATCAAGGGCACTTTCAGTAGTAAGAAAGAAGCCCCACTGATACAATTCAAGAAAACTTTTCAGAAAAAACTAATACCTCCCAAGATGTCGCCAACAAGGCCCAACTAAATGGAAGTTAGTAGAAATGAGCTGAGATGAACGAAGCTATCTTTTACATGGAAAGAACCATGGCAACCAGAGCATCGATGTCTAGGTAAAAGGAAAATACATTATGTTGAAGTAATTTCCGAGGATGAAACAAAAAGTGAGGGGGTTGATATTGAAGATGAAATACATGCATTTGAGGGGCCTGAAGGTGGTACACTTGCAGCCCTTACTCGAGAACCACATTATAATGCATTTCGTGTAAAAGGCATTTTGAAGGGGAGCAAGCTATCATCATCAATAAAAATGGAGCCACCTATAATTATGTAAATAAGGAAGAAGTAAGGTGACTTAATCTGAAAACAACTCCAACAGAAGGTTTTGAAGTAAAGGCGGTTAGTGGAACTACTCTTTCTTGTACTCAGAAGGTTACCCAAATGGAGTTGTCTATGTGAAATATCCCAAACCAGATATTTGTGAATTTCTTTCCCAAATAACATTTAGAACACATATATGCGAAGTTGCATAGTAAAAACCAGTGATATATATCCTAGAAAATATCTCCAATAGTTGTATACCCAGCTGTTATCTCAAGACCGATATTCAGAACTTAAACCATAGGTAGATGTATTATGAACAACAACAGGAATAAAAAAACCAGATTCTCCAATAGATATAACCCATTCTTTTCAAAATAATATTCAAGAATTCAAGCATATAAAATGAGTTACAAACCCACAGCACAAACCAGTGAACTCTCATAAAAACTCCTTAAATTGACATTACTGCATTATACAACAGCAATACAATAACTAGCTATAAAAATCCAATCCTAAATACAGCTTCACAGTCAGATTGGAAAACTTAAGAAAAGAACCTGTAAGCACATGAGAGACACCTAATGTGATGTCTCTGAGGACAGTGGGTTTGCGTCCACTATTTGCCAGCACGAGGGGCTACGTCCTCATACTAGCTGCAAGCTGAAGCTTTCCGATTACTCTCCCAAGAGAACTGAAATCTGAATAATAAATCCAAGCATGCAAATGAAAGAGTCTCTTCTCTTTTTATCCCCACAGTTGTGACTCTTCGACTTTCCTCCTGGCTTTTCGTCTTATCTCTGTTGGGTGGATATTTTGCAACCGACAGTTTTGGGTAAAAATTCAATCGCAAAATAGGATGACTCGCCACAATGTGTGAGACAGAGTCTCTCCTACCTTAACGGGAAGGTTCCGCCTTCTCACTATTCCTTGGATCAAGTCAAAGTAAGAAAGAAGTCAAGAGATTTTATAAAATGGGTGTTACCAATATCCTTTCTTCTTATCTTTCAAGAAAGAATCCACGTACTCGTGGAGTGAGTAATGGGCAGTGTGAATCTCTAACTACACTTCTATAAAGAGCTGGAAAAAGTGATGCCGATAAACCTCCACTAACTCAAAAGGCTAGCTGAAAATGTACCGGTTTGGCTCTAAGGCTGGTCGTGCTTCTATATGGAAAAGCTTTACAATTAGGGCACAAAGACTCCTAAAAGTAAGAATAACTAAACTATTTTGTGAATTAAGAAAGAAATATAAGCTACAGACAAAGTTTCTAGCTATACACTTCCACAATTGCTCCTGGTCAAAGCTCTAGCTCCAATTGCTTCTTAACTCTTTTCTATTCAATTCACGAGATACAATTACCAAGAACAAAAGATAACATGAATCAAAGATAACTTAGATGAATTATAGACAAAGCTTATAACTCACACAAGTAACAATCCCACTTAATCAAAGTTAAGTCTTAAATGCTCCTTTGTATTCACTCTCTCAAAATAGTGCTACACAAACAAAGTTTTGTTGGCACAATTTCTCCAGAGCTCTCTTGCATAAAGATAATGATGATTTTACAACGAGGGAGCACTCCTTTATATAGGCACAGGAGTTGAGAAAAAGGTGGAGAAAAAAGTGGGAGCAACTCAACCAACTTTGATCTAGTCTAACTATAGGGGAAAATATAGGGTTACATGCAACTCGCATTACATCCTTTTGTATACATGTAACTCACATTACATGTAATTACACTTTTTCATGTAATGCGTCCTTTTACAACTACTAACATGAAATAAAAACAAAAACAACAATCTCAAAGATTGTTTCTCAGTGCCTTGAATTTGACAATGATGTCACGCATTGTGGAAAGATCAGCAATCTCCATGGTCTTTGATATGGCTTCAACTCCCACTGCATTTGCATACGCTGATTGTACAACTTTGGAATTTGCTGCCATAGTATCCAACAAGTGTTTCATTGAGGATTTATACAAGACAAACTTGTTCATTGTGTGTGAACCAAAGCTTTCGGAATCTACATCAGCATTGATCCTAATTGTATACTCTGATTTTACTCTTTCTACTACAATGAGATTACCAGATTCATCAATAACATGGCATCTCATCTATTTCAAATCACAAGTAACACTTGCTTCAAGTGTTCGACAATCTCCAAAGGCCGCCTGCAACTTTGTGATCAGCTTCCTCAATGTTTCCTCTTTGTAACCAATGAGCCCTTGATATCTAAAGAACATTTCACATGACGGAAGAACATCACATAATACCAAGGCATCCAGATCAAATCTTACCATTTCATCCCAATCATCAAGGATTTCCTTCAAATTATCCACTTCTTGAATCAAAGAAGAAATTAAATTTTGCTCCATTTCATTCATCTCTTTGACGCGGCTAAGAACTGCAAATGTCTCCATGATAGCTCGAACTCCTTCAAAAATGATTTCCTGTATCCAAGACTTGGCAGCTTCAATCAGCTTTCTCTCCTTAGATGTTTGAGACATAATGAAAACACTCTGAAAAGATTGTTGCCAAATGACCTCGTTCAGACGAGAGACCTCCTGTTTCAGTTGATTTTTCTTTTCCCATAGCTCATGATTGTTCTTTGATACATTAGCCAATGCATCTTGCAAACAACTCAAACGTGATTGCTTTCTAATTTCAACCTTAGTAAACTTGTAATCAGAACAAGTAAGTTCCTCGACAGGTTTGTCCACCAAGGGCTCAACAACTTCAACAAATTTGGTTTTATCTGAATCGACCAAAATCCTTGAAACAATCTTGTCTTTCAAAGATTTGGATTTGGTCTTCTTAACAAGGAGATTGTCCGGAGGAACAACTACTTTTCTCCTCTTCGTTATTTTTTGCTCAACCATGCAGGCATGCTAAAATTTTCATCCGTAGAAGCAGATACAGTGGAAACCATTGGCATTGATCTTGATTGTATTTCCGTTGTAACAGAACAAGATTCAGTCTGCACAACTGAGGGCATAGGAACATGTTGAGAAGACTTCGTCATAAAAAGCTCAAAACATGTCAAAAACGTATCAAACTAGGAAACTTGACCACTTGTAAGAGTTGGTAAATCCTCAAATACATTTGCTAAGTGCTCAAATTGTTCATTTGCAAGAATGTGAGGAGTAGCAGAAGAAATAGGAAGAGCCATTTTATTGACTTCTGAGACTGGAATAGGAGTGAAAATAGTGGCGAATGAATCCACATTGTCATCTACTTCATGTAGAAAAGGCTCTTCATGTATAGAAGGTGCACAAACTTGTGCAGGCTTTGGGGTAGATATGATCATGACTTCCCCTTCTTCATCTGAATCTTCTTTATCAGATTTTGTTTCCAATTCTTCTTCTGATTCTTCCTTTGATTCTTGAATTGGTTCTAAGATTTGAGATGATTTGGCTCCTTTTCCACCCTTCAATTTGAATTTAAGGAACCCTTAGCATCAGAAGATGAGGCACCATCTTTCCTTGTGATTTCCAGTTATGACTTTCTGCCAAGAGGACCAAAACTTCCACAATCCAAAACTATCTTAGGATTTACTCTTTTAAGGCCTTTATTTTTCAACCATTTGTTGGTGTTTACCAAAATGGATTGAAATCTATCCATGATAGATGTACCTTCCTCTTGTTGCCACTGGATAGGAAAAGGGCACTTCTTGTCAAAACCGGGTTGATGATATTACAATAATAGATAAGACGTCTATTATTAGTTAATGGTTATCTTGTAAATATCTTTAGCTTTAGTTTGCTTTAGTTTGCTTTCGTTTTTTGCTTTCTCTGGAATAGAATGTTTCTATTCTTTACAATCGTTTCCTAAGGAAACATCGTCTCTTCCTTTTGTATAAATTGACCTTTCGGTCTCTGTTATTAATAAGCAAGTATTTACCAATTACCTTGTAATATGGTATCAGAGCTAAATAGTTAAATTTTTTCGGAAAAATTTATAATTTCTTCTTGAAATTATTTGTTTAAATTTTTCCAAAATTATTTCAGCTAATTTCTCCAAAACCCACCTAGGGTTTTTCTGCTTGGAGAAATTCCCGAATTACGGGTCTGCAAATCACGTGGAAATCGTGGCCATTTTTTGAAGACTCGCGTTTTTGGGGTGAAAATTTGCATGTTTCTGTATCAAATCTTCATGCTCTTAGCCGTCTCAGTCTGTCATCATGCTCTGGGAAGCAGATTTGACCATTTTTCATCAAGAAATCTGAAGTTTTTTCAAGTTTTTTTCATGGTCTTTTCAGACTTACTAATTCTGGTGATTCTCAGGACTTAGCTATGGCTGCTCGGCGATCTTCCATCAGCACACTTTGGCATCAGCGATATGGGCACTTAAATGTGCATTATCTCTCACAACTTGCTCGGGATGAGCTTGTTCTTGGTTTGCCAGAGATTCAAACCCAACACCTTGGAGTTTGTGACGCATGTCAGGCTGGGAAGCAACATCGCACACCTTTCCCCAGTGGCGATTCTTGGCGAGCTTCTCAAGTACTTCAGCTTGTTCATGCTGATATCTGCGGCCCTATGGCCACTCCTTCTGTTCTTGGGTACAGGTATTTTCTGTTGTTTGTAGATGATTTCAGTAGAAAAATGTGGGTGTATTTCCTTAAAAAGAAATCCGATGCATTTATTGTATTTCAGAAGTTTAAACCCTTAGTTGAAAAAGAGTCTGGGAAATCTATTATTACTCTTAGATCAGACAATGGGGGGGAATTTTGTTCTAATGTTTTCTCCAGCTTCTTGGATACACATGGCATCCAACGCCAGTTCACCACACCCCACACGCCACAACAGAACAGTGTAGTTGAACGTCGGAACAGGACAATCACCAAGATGGCTCGTTCCATGCTCGAACACAGACATGTTCCGAAGCGTTTTTGGGCAGAAGCAGTTAACACTGCAGTTTATCTGTTGAACCGGTCACCCACAATGGCGGTCAAAGGTAAAACTCCAGAAGAGGCCTGGTCAGGTCGCAAGCCTAGAATCAGTCACCTGAAGGTTTTTGGCTCTCTTGCTTTTGTTTGGATCCCTGATGCTTCACGCACCAAGTTGGATGCCAAGAGTCAGAAACTGATGCTTGCTGGATATAGCAGTCTTCACAAAGCCTACCGCCTTATTGATGTTGAGACATCTCGTCTCATATACAGCCGCGATGTAGTCTTTGATGAGCAGCGAGGACCATTCATGCCTATTTCTCCTGTTCCTGATCCAGCAGTCCAGCCTATGCAGGTTCATGATTTGGGAGTTCGGCTTCCATTAGGTCCACCTGATGGGAGGGCTCCAGTAGCTCCTACAGCTCCAATCCTGCCAGTGATACCTGTACAGCCACCTCCGGCTTCTCTTGTAGGATCACCTCGTTTTGAAGATGCTTCACCTAAGTTTGATCTAGATTCTTCTGATCAGGATCCTGCTGATCAAGCATCTCCTAGTACTACTGTTGGTCATTCTCCTCTCCGGCCTAAGTGGTGGGCTAAGACACTTGCTGATCTTCATGATGATGAGCTCATTGATGGGAGAACTACTCGGAAAAAGAGCAAAACTATAGATTCTGTTAACTTTGCTCTTATGGCCAACATTCACAGTGTGTTTGAACCTCAAACATATTTCGAGGCTAAAGGAATTCCAGAGTGGGAACAGGCCATGCAATCTGAACACTAGAGCCTACTGAAGAACAACACTTGGGTCCTTTCTGATCTTCCCCCAGGGAAGAAACCCATTAGCTGCAAATGGGTCTACAAAATCAAATACAAATCAGATGGTACTTTGGATAAGTACAAAGCTCGTTTAGTGGCAAAGGGCTTTTCTCAGCGTCAGGGCATTGATTATGAGGAGACCTTTGCTCCTACTGCAAAGATGAGCACCATCAGATTAGTCCTAGCCATGGCAGCACAGTTTGGCTAGAAGGTCCATCAAATGGACGTAACGAGTGCTTTCCTGAATGGTGATCTCCATGAAGAGGTCTACATGACACAGCCTCCTGGTTTCAAGGTTGCTGGTAAAGACCATCAGGTTCTTAGATTGGTAAAAGCTCTCTATGGTTTGAAGCAGGCCCCTCGGGCATGGTACATCAAGATTGATACGTACCTCAGTGATCAAGGCTTCAAGAGGAGTTCTTCAGACTCAAATCTGTACATCAAGACTACTGACAGTGACATCATCCTTCTGGTTATCTATGTGGATGATCTGATCATCACTGGCAGTTCGGCATCTTTGATTCAGGGAATCAAACAACACTTATGCCAATCTTTTGATATGACTGACCTTGGGCTCATGCATTATTGCTTAGGTGTTGAAGTTTGGCAACAGTCTTCTGGTATATTCATCTCTCAGTCCAAATATGCCAGAGCCTTGTTAGACAAATTCCGAATGCAGGATTGCAAACCTGCATCTACACCTATGGAGAAAGGTCTCAAGTTATCAGCCAAGTCTGATTCTCCTTCCGTTGATGATACTACGTATAGGCAACTAGTAGGCAGCCTCATCTACCTATCTGCTACTAGGCCTGATATCAACTTCGCAGTCAGTTATATTTCACGCTTTATGACAGCTCCTAAGGCTGATCATTGGATGGCAGCAAAGCATGTGCTTCGTTATATGAAAGGCACTTCTGATTATGGACTTCTGTATTCTCGGAGTTCTAATCATAAACTCAGTGGGTTCACAGATTCAGATTGGGCAAGCTCTGTTGATGATAAAAAGTCAACATCTGGATGTGTTCAGTTTGGGATCCGGTGCAATCACATGGACCAGCAAGCAGCAGCAGGCAGTTTCTCTCTCTTCTACAGAGGCTGAATATAGAGGGACTGTTAAGGCAGGATGTGAAGCTATCTGGCTTCGTCGGATGCTTGGGGATATGCATATGTCACCAGCAGGGCCAACTACTCTGTTTGTTGATAACGAAGGCGTTATCAAGTTAGCATGGAATCCAGTCTTCCATGAACGAACCAAGCATGTGGATGTTCATTGTCATTACATACGACAGCTGGTTGAAGACGGGACTATAGATCTGCAGTATGTTCCTACCTCAGATCAGACTGCAGACATTCTCACCAAGCCTCTTGGTCCTGATAAGTTTGTCAAATTCAGAGGACAGATTGGTGCGTTAGATAGATTAACCATTAAGGGAGGGTATTACAATAATAGATAAGACGTCTATTATTAGTTAATGGTTATTTTGTAAATATCTTTAGCTTTAGTTTGCTTTCGTTTTTTGCTTTCTCTGGAATAGAATGTTTCTATTCTTTACGATCGTTTCCTAAGGAAACATCGTCTCTTCCTTTTGTATAAATTGACCTTTCGGTCTCTGTTATTAATAAGCAAGTATTTACCAATTACCTTGTAATAGATGAAACTCCGGATCAAGGATGTTGCCATCATCTTCAACTTGAAAATATGAAGGGATCTCCAACATGTTAAGATCGATTATCTGTTGTAAGGTTAATCTACAGTAGTCCATCTTCATAATGTCAAGCTCTGTCCTCGTATCAATCCAAATGTCCTCAATGCGATGAACATGACTATAAGCTCTTTTCATTTGAGAATTCATCTCTCAGTAATCAAAGTCAAATCTGGCTTTGAACTTCTTCAAGGTGATCAACTGCAACTCTACTTCCATGTTCTTTGCTTTAGGTACAGAAATGATCGAATAGTTACCAATAGACAAGGGTTTAGCTGAGGTAATACCGAAACCAGGCCTATGCATAGCATGTTGATCACTCTGCATGTCCATGAGTTGTCTAGTTAGCTCCATCAAGATGATTCGATCTGTAGCATACCTAGGTAAGGTATACAGCTCGCTTTTGAAATATCCTACTCTCAAGTATGTGAAAGTTGGAAACTGAACGAAAATACAGCCGTATTGGTTCACCTTCTCCCATGCCGCATCAAATACTCTTTTGACAGATAACTGTTTATTGAACAAGCACTGGAAATGCCCAAAGAAGGTATCTTGGACTCTTCTATAATGAAATTTACTATTTGCCAAAGTGATTTGGTCATAGTAATCCTAAATAGGAACCTGAAGACGATCTCCTTTGGTTGAAAGACCAAAAAAAGATCCCATGGCAGCAGCAATGTAAACAAGGTAAGAGTTCATGTAGAAAGGCACAGAAGTTCCCACATTATCTACTGGCAAAGTGCAGTGTTGATGAGCTCTCCCCAAAAGATGTGTTCTTTATTCTCTATGATTTGAAACATGAACTTATACATCCATGGCTCAAAATCAATAGAATCTTTAAGGCCGCAAATTCTGTTGAGAAGGATGATGAGATTCTTATATTCTTGTTTGAATTAGACTTGTAGACAGTCTTTGGCCATCTGCAGAAGTTATTTATTTTATTGTCTAACCAATATTGGTTGACATACTTTTGATAATCACCTTTCTGCCCATCCCAGCATGCCAAAGATGATTCCTTGGTTAGATTTGCACATTTTGCTTTATGTGGAACCTTGAATATCTGTTCAATGACCTCAGGATCAAGGCTAATGACAACCTTGTTGTCAATGTCTTTGATAGTCTTTTCCTTTGGAGTAAATCACACCGTGCACAATCGAGAACGAAATCAAGTTCTATAGCCGCCATAGGAAATGTAAACACCAGGTGAATGTTACTTCTCCTGATACGCTTCATTTCATGGCGAGCTGGAGCTTCAACTCTTTGCAAAAAATCAGCCACATCCACATGACCAATCTTTCTGTCCATCACGTTATCCAGAATAGATATGATCAATTAGGGAGCTGCATGAGCCAACTCTTTATTATATTGATATTTCATTTTGCCTTTGGATTTTGATGGTGAGAATATTTCTTGTGCTTGTAGTACAACATAAAAATCTCAAAACATAAATACATCATCAGATGGAATCGCCATACAAGTTGATTTGTGATCAACAAAGATTTGGAAACAAATTGGAGACTTGGTAGATCCAACGAAATCATCTCAAAGAAATCATATGCATATGCAATGGATGAAAAATGAAATGAACGGAAAGTGGAATGAAGTGTTATTTAGGTGAGAACATGGAAGATGGAATGAAATGGAGTGAAATGAGAATGTGTGAAGATGGAACGCATGGGAATACGTGCAAACGAAGATTGTTGATTTCAAACGTGACGTAGGGTTTTCAAGGCATTATTGCATGAAAAATGAGTACATGTAAGTGCAACATGTAACAAGAGATGAAAGGTGAGATGAGATGTGAATTCAGATGGAGGATGCACTTCACATGTAATGGTGTCATTGAAGGTTGCGAAAAGTGAGATGAGTGAAAATGGAAACAAAAAATGAGATTACATGCATGTGTGGATGATGAATGAGATGGAAAATATGTAATCGCATTCATTGAATGAGAGGTAAGGTGTCGTTACACGGAAACGGAATGTGGAACATGATGATGCTTTCGCATGAAGTGAAGCAACAACAAGTTCTTGGGAAAGAACTTGTGACTTCTCCAAAGTAGAGAAAACCAGCAAGCAAACACAAAACACAAAAACACAAAGAAAAACGTACCTTTGGAAAGTGACTCAAACATGCCAAGATGCAAAACACTTCAACACTAAAATTCAAAATTAGAACTTGGGAAAGAACCAAAAACATGAAAATGAACAGATTCTTCATTTTTAAAGGAAAAATGCACTTTCCATGGCATAGATTTCAACAAGTGGCAATCATCAAGCAATTATGTGTATAAAATCAGCAAGATAAGCACAAATTAAATAACAAGAAAGAAAGAGTCCACTTACATGAAGATTAAGTGCCAAAAATGAAGGAGAAAGATGTTCCAATGTTTAAAAATTCTCCAAAACATTTGAATCTTTCAACGTTTTACAAAATTGAAAGGGAAAGGGCAGAAAACAAGGAATAGTTGTTAAAAGATGCCAAAACGTGCCCTAAGATTGCTCCAAGATCCAACATTTTTGGGATACATGTACTTGGGACATTTTTGGTGAAAAACGTTTTTCACCAAGATGCAAGACCAAATCGATTTGGTGTTTAAACACCAAAATATGCATCAACATACAATGTAACCCCCAAATAAAGCCAAATCAATTTGCATTAGAGCAAAAATATTGATAAAAAATGGAGTTATTCTCTTATTTTTTCAAAAACATGCCCTAGATTTGAGCTTCAAATAATGTTTTTGGGCATGTTAGATCCATTTTTGATGCAAGGAAAATCATTGCCAAGTGAAAACACCTCCAATAGAGAAAATCCCATGCAAATCCATCAAGAAAATCTCTCTTTATGATCAAAATCGGGTTCTTGGAGGGCAAAGACATGCATTTCTTCAAAATTGAACTTTTTGAAGGCCAATACACATATTAAAACATGCTTTAGTTTAAAATTGGACCTTTTAGAGTCAATAACATGTTTTAAAATGTGCAAACAAGGCAAATCGGACCTTTTTGGGTCAATAGCATATTTTAAAATGTGCAAGCAATCAAAATCGGACCTTTTGGAAGGGAATGCACATTTTAAGTTACATCTCATATTTTGGATGCAAAGACATAAAAACTTACCTTTTGATGCAAAGACATCAAAAAGGTCCACCAAGTTGAACTTTATATGCAATGACATGTAAAATGTCCACTTTTGATGGATTTTACATGTAATTGCTGTAATGTCCCCGTTATAAAATAAATCATTAATCAAACTATTGTTAATGGGCTGATTGATTTAATATATCTCGGACCCATTTTTGTTTTTGTTTTGCCATCGGCTATCTTTGTACACCCTCAGAAAGTTTTCCCGACGGATATTTAAGCACGGCTTGTAGGTAATCTTTAGGCATGCTTCTTGGATTATTTCTATGCACTGCGAATTCCTGTTGGAGTTCTAGATTGTTCGCCATTTCGGAAGTGAAAGATCTTCTCTATTTGGCTCGTGCGGTTTTGGTCAGATTCAACCCTCACCCTATTCCGTTGTTGCATGTAATACTTCGCTTGGATCTGGCAAATCGGAGCACCATCCTTTGGCAAATAATATTTGAAGGTTATTTGTGTTCAAATCTCTAATCTTGTTTGGTTTTCTCTGATAAATCCGGAATTCATAGTTTATGGTGCATAACTGAACTCATCTTCCAACCATACCCCAACTACAGCTCACAAACATTCAGTCGCACTTCCGTTCTGCAAACTCTACCTTCCGTACAATCTCCCAATCCAACCAAGCTAACTGCACAACTTCATAAACTCTACCGTACAACTTACACATACCTTACGTATGGCTATCATCCATACTGCCTACCGTACGGCTTACCTATATCTTCTGTAGGGCCATCATCTTCTGCCTACCATATAGGTAAACCACTTGTTCACCGTACGTCATTGACACACCGTACGGCCTCGGGAAGTCCGTACAGACAACCTTTTCCCTGTCCTGTCGTACGGCTATAGTCTTGATCATACACCCCCCTTGCACACCGTACAGTTCACATAAGTGCTTCCTAGTCTACCGTACATGCTCCCAACCAACTGTGTCACTATTGCTCGGCTATAGATACCTAGGCAGGAACATTATAGTGGTATTAGAGCTTCGATCCTGCCAACCTATGGACAATGAATGAGAATTTATAGCTGAAAGAAAAAAAGAACCCATTATGTGGATAGAATGGCTACCAAACCTGAACCCACAACTGCCGAACTCGTAGCACTACCAAGAGAACTTGCAAAGAATCAGACACAAATCAATGACACTCAGCGACTCATGGAAGAGACTCTCAAGAAGTTGGTAGACAATAAAATATCCGAAGAACAAAACGGTCACAGCGCGGATTCGGTGTCGGGTAAAACAAACCCTCATCCAGCACGCTCTCGACCTTCAATGCCATCTTTTCCCCCACGAACGGAGACACCACCGGGAGGGAAGCAGCCGACCTTTGAAGAAATGCAAGAACAACTAAGAGAACACTATAAGAATGCGAATTTTGAGGAAGATATATCCTACAAAGATTATGCAGATCTGAGAATGAGATATTCGGGATGCGGAAACATAAGATATTTTAATGATGATCTCAGGAGAAAGTTGAGTAAAGTAAATTTGTCTCCATTTGACAGATCCGGATCCATATCCGCACAAGCGTGAGTAATGAAGGCCGATACTTACTTCCAGCTTAATCCCATGCCAGAAGAAGCAATCAAATTCGCAACATTGCACTTGGAGGGAGTTGCGCATGAATGGTGGCATCATGGCACCATCACACTAGGGCATGATCAAATACTTATGCAGAATTCACTGAGAGATTGATAGATCGATTTGATGGTAAAAATTCAAAAATCAATTTCAAAGATTTGGCACAGCTGAGACAAACTAGATCGGTCAACCAGTACATTGCAGAATTTTATAAACTCTCTGTTTTGGTTACGGACATTTCTGAAAGAAGACGGATAGTGCTCTTCATGGACGGACTGACAAAACCACTAAAAGGTTGGGTAAAGGGGTTCAATCCTGCCACCTTGTCGGAGGCCATTAAGAAGGCACGGAGCATGGCATCATCATCGACATCATCCTCGCGAAGTTACTCACATTTCAAACCGCCAGTATCTAAGGGATAGAGATAATAAACCTCTGCCCAAGAAGTTGTCGTTGGACGAAGCCACCACATGGGAGCTCCGATGGAAGAAACTATGTTTCAATTTCAAGGAACCTTAGGAACCTAGCCACAGATGCCTCGAAAAAGGGAAAATCCATTACATTGAGGTTGTGTCCAATGATGAGGATGAAGAGGAAGTAATACCCACTGTAGACAACCAACATCACGACGACACCAACATTGTTAGTCTAAACCGCACGAAAAGAATTGCAGCATTGGTACACCACGGTGGAACTATCGCTCTAGCCGGTAGCCCAAGGTGCATAGTTTTTCATGTACGGGGAACCCTTCAAGGACAAAGGGTTATGGTAATGCTCGACAGCAGAGCCACTTTAAATTTCATAAACTCATCTCTAGTAAAGCGAAGAGGTCTACCTACGGAGACGCACGCAAGATTTCAAGTCAAGGTTGCCAGAGGGACTATTCTGCCCTACACACACCTTGTTCCTCAGCTAGGTATCACAATGGAAAATCACACGGTGACCGAGGATTTCTTCATAATGGACCTTGATGACATGGAGGTTATTTTGGGCATACAGTGGATGGAAACACTGGATGAATACACTTAGAGTTTCAAACGGATGGATTTCACTTTTGTTGTCAATGGAAAGAGGGTTGTTCTCTGCAGAATGGCAAATGAGGGTCCGAAGGAATTTTTTGCACATCGGATGGAGGCAATTTTCTAGCGTTGATGATGTTGATTGGGCCACACATTGTTTTGTTTCGGCAGAACCTATAAAAGGGCAATGGACACCTCCTCAGGATGACGATCTCTAGAAGATTTTGAGCAACCATGATAAAGTTTTTATAGACATTCCCTCTAGCATACCACCACATTGAGGGTTTGAACATACTATCACCGGTCATAACCACACCGTACCGCCATCCCAAGAAATTCAAAGATTAGATTGAAAAGACGATTCAAGAACTGCTAGAGAAAGGATGGATCCATCCCAGCTCTAGCCCTTTCACGTCATCAGTGGTATTGATCAAAAAGGACGGGACAATGCACATGTGTGTGGACTACCATGCATTGAACAAAAAAAAATAAAGAACAGATATCTCATTCCAAGGATAGATGAGTTTCTGGATGAATTGCATGGCGTAGTTTACTTTTCAAAAATAGATCTTCATTCCGAATACCATCAAATTTGCATGAGGGAGGAAGATGTAGAAAAGACGGCTTTTCATTATCACTACTAGCATTATGAATTCCTAGTCATGCCGTTCGGATTGACAATGTACCTACTACATTCCAATCGTGCATGAATCGCATCTTCAACAAAAAATTGCATAAGTACTTATTGGTATTTTTTGATGATCTACTTATTTATAGTAGGACATGGGAGCACTTGAAACATCTAGATGAAGTCCTAAGGATTATGAAGGAGCAATCTTTGTTCACCAAGCAATCCAAGTGTGAATTTGATATGACAAAAATATTGTACCTGGGGCATGTTGTCAGTAAATATGGAGTTCAAGTTCATCAAGAGAAGATTCCGGCTATCCTTCATTGGCCTCCCCCAAAATCACTCACGGATTTGCAAGGATTTTTTCGGACTGTGCAGTTATTATTAGAGATTCATTAAAGGATTCTCTCAGCTCAGCACACCCTTAACGAATCTGATAAGAAAGGGGTCTTTCCAATGGAATGAAAAGGCACAACTCTTTGATAAGCTGAAAGAGGCAATGAGCACTTGTCCCATACTTGCATTACCTGATTTCACTCAACCATTTATTTTGGAGTGCGACGCGTCCAGGGAAGGCATTGGCGTGATACTGATGCAAGATAAACACCCATAGCTTATGAGAGTAGGAAGCTTACACAAACAAAACGTTTATATTCCATCTACAATAAAGAGATTTTGGCCATCATACATGCACTAACCAAGTTCCGGCAGTATCTGGTAGGTGCCAAGTTTGTCGTCCGCATGGATCACAATAGTTTGAGATATTTTCTGGAGCAACAAGATTTGAACGAGAGGCAACAGAAATGGATAAGCAAGGTTCAGGCCTTTGATTTTGACATTGAATATTAAAAGGAAAGAATAATGTGGTTGCAAATGCTTTGTCCAGGAAACCCACCGTCTACTTACTAACCCAGATTTCAACCCATTGGAAAGCACATTTGTTGGTAGAATATTCCAAAAACACATTTGCCTATGACCTAATGGATGGAAACACCAAGGATGATCGATACAAAGTGGTGGATGACATCATTTACTATAAGAGTTGGATATTTTTAGTGCCGGAATCCAAATTGAAGCAAAAAATCTTGAAGGAGGTACATGACTCACCCTTGGCAGGACACCCGGCCTTCCTCAAAACTTACAAAAGTCTTTGAGAGAGGTTTTCATGGAAAGGACTTAAAGGAGACATATTACAGTATGTAAGAGAGTGTGTGGTCTACCAGTAGAACAAATCCGAACATACTCTACAAACCGGGTTACTGCAACCTCTGTCGATTCCAAAACATAAGTGGGAAAGTATCTCAATGGATTTCATAACGAGGCTTCCCAAGGTGAACGAAAAGGATTGTATTTTCGTGATGGTTGACAGATTGACAACGTACACACATTTCTTCACCATCCCCTCTGATTTTCAGGCCGCACAAGTTGCCGATCTATTTTTAAGAGGAGTCTTTTGTTTGCACGAGTTACCCTGAAACATTGTCAGTGATTGGGATGGGCAATTCATCAGTATCTTTTGGACAGAACTATTCCGATTGGTAGGGACAGAATTATCACCAAGTACTAGTTACCATCCTCAAACAGATGGACAAACGGAGATTGTGAACAAGTGGCTCGAAGGTTACCTTCGAAACTATGTTTCGGCACAACAACGCGCATCGAAGTGGATACACCTAGGAGAATATTTTTACAATACCATGTATCACATGTCCATTGGGATGGCACCATTCAAAGCTCTGTATGGGTACAAACCCCACTCCTTCATCGACACAATGCTGGGAGACATTCGCGCACCAAGGGCAAGGGATTGGCTTCAGGAGGGACAGGACATCCTACGATACCTAAAGGAAAACTTACAACGAGCACAGAATCAACAAAAGATGTACGTCGATAGACACCAAATGGAGAGGAGTTTCAAAGTAGGGGACTTGGTTTATCTCAAGCTCCAACCATATCGACAATCCTCATTGAAGGAAAAGGGAAAAGAAAAATTGAAGCTACCATTTTATGGCCCCTATAGCATAGTTTGTCGCATTAGTGAAGTCGCTTACAAGCTAGAACTTTCGGAGTGAAGCCATATTCATAATGTCTTTCATGTTTCATGCCTGAAGAAGGTCGTGGAGCAGAATGTCATAGTAGCTACAGACCTTCTGCCGCTCAATGAAGAAGGAAAACTCATATTGGAACCAGTCGAGATCATCGAAGTACATGAAAAGACCCTACAGAACCACATGGTAAAGGAATATCTGGTGCATTGGAAACACTTGCCATTGGATGATGCAACATGGAAGGGCGAGCACATTCTCCAGCACCCGGCATTGCATTTGCTTGAGGACAAACAAAATTTGGGATGGGAGGACTATAATGATCCCGTTATAAAATAAATCATTAATCAAACTATTGTTAATGGGCTGATTGATTTAATATATCTCAGACCCATTTTTGTTTTTGTTTTGTCGTCGGCTATCTTTGTACACTCTCGAAAAGTTTTCCCGATGGGTATTTAAGCACGGCTTGTAGATATTCTATACACATGCTTCTTGGATTATTTCTACGTACTGTGAATACCTGTTGGAGTTCTGGATTGTTTGCCATTTCAGAAGTGAAAGATCTTCCCTATTTGCTTCGTGCGGTTTCGGTTGGATTCAACCCTCACCCTATTCCGTTGTTGCATGTAATACATCGCTCGGATCAGGCAAATCGAAGCACCATCCTTTGGCAAATACTATTTGAAGGTTATTTGTGTTCAAATCTCCAATCTTGTTTAGTTTTGTCTGATAAATCCGGAATTCATAGTTTATGGTGCATAACTGAACTCATCTTCCAACCATACCCCAACTGTAGCTCACAAACATTCAGTCGCACTTTCGTTCTGCAAACTCTACCTTCCATACAATCTCCCAATCTAACCAAGCTAACTGCACGGCTTCATAAACTCTACCATACGGCTTACACATACCTTCCGTACGGCTATCATCTGGACTACCTACCATACAACTTACCTATATCTTCTGTACAACCATCATCTTCTGCCTATCGTACGGGTACACCCCTTGTTCACCATATGTCATTGATAAACCGAACAGCCTTGGGAAGTCCATATGGACAACCTTTTCCCTGTCCTACCATATGGCTACAGTCTTGACCATACACCCTCCTCCTGCACACCGTACGGCTCACATAAGTGCTTCCCAGTCTATCGTACATGCTCCCAAACAACTATGTCACTATTGCTCAGTTGTACATACCTAGGTGAGAACATTACAATTGCATATAAAAATGTCCACTTTTGATAACTTAAAGTCATTTAATCCACTTAAATTTATAAAAATGTTACTAAATGGGTCATAAACAATATTTATATATCATATTTAAAAATATAACATATAAACATCATTTAAAAAGTAACATTTAAATGAGCATTTGATTTAAAATTCAAAAATTAAACTGGAACTATATGGTTATATAGTCACTTTAAGTGAAAAATTAAAAAGTAACTAAACTTAAAATTATAACATAAAGTGCACTATAGTCACTTTAAGTTAAAAATTTAAAGTTAAACTTAAAAACATAAAACAAAAAGTGAATTTAAGTTATATTTATCAAAAAGTGAAAGTCAAATTAAAAATATAACATCATATTTATATTTCGTATTGTTGCACCAAAAAGGTCCACTTTTGAGGCACTAAAACAAGCATATCTCTTGACTGACAACTCCGATTGAGCTCTAGGTTAGACCCATACGAAGGGAAAAACGAAAGGCATAACATGAGCAAAACCAAAGGACTAAAAACCAACAAACATAAACTCAAAAGAAAAGAAAGGACGATGAAGGATTCAAAAATAAAGCAAAGGCTCAACAGAAAACAAAATGAAAAAGACTTCACGAAAGCCTTCAGTAAAACAATTTGATATATGAATTGAAATGGATCGATCGATCAACATTAAACAATTGAATATCAAATTCAACTTAGAGAGACGCAAAACTAGCTTGAAAAGGTTTTGTGTTGTTACCAACATTTTGTGGTGACAAAATGCAGGACAACAATCTCCACTTGTCCTTTTTGCCCACTTTATAACATTAAATTGACCTTTAATATTTTGAGTCCACGCTCTCCAAATTAATTTTAATATTATATAATACGCCTTTGACATTTCTAATGTCCCAGAAAAAGAGGACATTACAAATCTCCCTTCCTTAAAATTGCTTGTTCTCAAGCAATGAGTACCAGGATCCCATACGAATCTGCAGGCAGCCTTGAAGCCCAATCTGAAAACAATTTTGGCCACACTGCAAAGCAAGGTGTTACTCTGCAACCATCCATCACCAGGAATCCCGGATCCCATATAAAACTATGAAATATCACTGCACCTATAGACTATACAACTTTGCTTGTCCTCGCATCCAATCTCAAACTGAGCAGAACTGTAACCTACTCCTCAATAAACAATAGATGCATACTATCAACACCCAGATCCCAAACCCTGTTGTCATAACCAACCAATATGATAAGGTAGCTCAGATGTATCAATGGACTATGCATGAACCAGTAGATGGTGACAACCCGACCTAAATAGATGATGTAATAAACAAGCCACTCAAAAACTGAAAGTAACACCCTGGGTGCATCAAATACCATACTACCATCATCAATCTGGAGAACTTCCGAGTACATAGGTACTATGAATAAGAATGAAGCTAAAAACCCATTCTTGAGATTGAAACATAAATCCCATCAATAATACACCAAAATCTATCCAAAGGCTGATGTATGTAATCCAACCAACTCTTGTATGGTATGAAATCAAGAACTGTGATGTCCCCGATTTCTGATTAGGTTCAAAAGCTATAACCTGCAACCAATTCTCAGTACAATATCGAAAATTGTATGTAAAACATATTAGCAACATTAGATTTAAATAAATACTAATCTAAATACTACCCAAGCCTTCCTTCCTAATCCTTCGGAAGAGATCCTTTCTCCAATCACCTAATCCTCTGGTGAGAACTACATCTCGATTAGGTAATGGTCATAGAAAGAGCTTCTCCCTTAGGCCTCTTCGAGATCTCTGGTAACAATACTTGGTAGAGATCCCACCTCTAGAGATCCCACCTCTACCAAGTCTCTATCTCTGACATATGCATATGTTTGACCACTAAAATATATATTGTCTCTAAAAGATTCTCTAAAATCTCTCTCTAGGACTCTGATCCCGACATTCATTTCTGAATGCCCTCTAATGTCTCTAAGAGATTCTCTAAAATCTCTCTCTGGGACTCTGATCCCAACATTCATTTCTAAATGCCCTCTAATGTATCTATGAGATTCTCTAAAATTTCTCTCTAGGACTCTGATCCTGACATTCATTTCTGAATGCCCTCTAATCTCTAAGTTCTCGTAGGAGAACTTGACATTCAAATTTTGAATGTCCTCTACCAAGTTTAACTTGGCCTTTGGAGTAAATTAATTATTTGGTCTCTACTTCTATAAGGTTTATATCCTCAAGAATATCTATCATTTAGTAATTGATTCTGAATTTTTTTCTCTTATCTCTCTATAAATTTTGAATTCTTGTCCGCTTAAGATTCTTTGTTATATATCCCTGTCCTCTTTGATATTGTTCTCTTTATATGTGGGCATGCTACTAATGATATGTTTTCTACAGCTATGCTTGACTTAGTCACATTGTCTTCGAAGCCTCTGTTGGTTCTATTTGCTTGCTCTTGTTATATTGCCTCTAGAGATTCATGACAAACCTCTCTCTGAATTCCACTTTGGAATCTTCGACACTCGTAGAGAATGTCCTCTAAATCTCAACATTGAAATGAATGTTCACTATTCTCTAATTCTCTATTAGAGAAGTTAAACCTCTGAAGGTTCTCAAGTTAGCTTATAAATCTCAAATTCTCATGTATATATATATATATATATATATATATTTGAATTAACTCATACTTACCTCCCTGTATTACTATTATATATTCTTTATTATCCTTTGGATATGCTATCTTGTGAGAATATCTCCTTTCTGTCTGATCATTCTTAGTGAATACTATCATCTAGAGTTTATAATAGTTTGATTGCAGATATACTGGTGACTACACTGACAATGCAGTTGTTTGAGACTGGTTTGTAGATTGTAATGACTTGTTGTTATGTTGCCCGATGAGAGGGAAAAAGTATGTGCTTTAGATGTCATACAATCCCTCTCCTACCTACATGCCAACCTCTGGTCCTGGCCCATGCTTGTTTTGGCTATCATCTGATTGGATCAAAACTCCGCTTGTTATCATTGTTTGCCTGGGTGTCGTTATTCATGTGATCGTCAGATGGAATAAAAAATTGCTTCAACTCCTTTTAGAGCCCGTGATATGTATTATCTCCAACCCTCCTCATTGATATTCTTGGTGCGATCAGTATGTAATATGAATTATCAATTCCTGTCACGTCTTGGGTGCTAATAATATGTGTTTGTTTGAATTGTGCTCTTTGATGCCATGTCCACAATCGGTATTTGCTTTTTTAATTATGTTTTCTCCTTATCCCGCCGTTAATTCTGGTGCTCCCTTCTTCCGTCAAATGTGTCTACTCTGGGATTCACATGATTTGATTTATGTCCTCTCCAACTTCCAGCTATACACGATGTATTTTCTTCCATGCCAATCGTTCATTTGGTTTTTAATATCTTAGGCCTCCTTGTATTGTCTTATTTGCCCACTTCTGTGATTAGAAATTCCATCTGCTATTATCATGTCTTCCTTCATATATGTATCTGGTCGCTCCTCCCCTTATTTGCAAGATATTTAGTTCCTTGTACAAAGTCTACTTCTCTTCTATCTGCCATCTCCTTCCTTATAATCCTTCTCCCTTCTTCCCAGCCTCATGATTGTTCCTTAATATCTCACTAGAATGCCTGAGTGGTCACGACTCTTAAGGGAAGTGTAATCATATTAATATAATTTAGATATAATATTATAAACATAAGATATTCCAGATTATATGCATGTCTTATCTTATACTATTATATTTATCATTAAATTAATTATTAATTTATATATATAGATTTGACATATTATTATTTATTACTATAAATAATATTATTATTTAAAAATATCATCTTATTATTATTATTAAATATTAAAATCAGGGTTTCATATAAGGGATATGAGTGTCCTACCCTCCCAAAATTGCTTGTCCTCAAGCAATCATTCTCTTCATGTTTCAAAAAATTGGTCGACAAAATTTGGGACATGTTTCTTTCCATGCTTGGGAACTATTATTTTAACCATCTCTTCGTGTTGAGTTTTAAAAAGCCACGTTTGTATAGTACCTTATTCACTCTTATAAATAGATATATTCTTATTTATAATCTTAGTTATACAAATTTATATGTTTCCATTCTTTAGAATTGTTTTGGACTCCACAGGATGGCAAGATCATGCTCTGATACCACTGTGATGTCCCCGATTTTCGATTAGGTTCAAAAGCTTTAACCTGTAACCAATTCTTAGTACAATATCAAAAATTGTATGTAAAACTTATTAGCAACATTAGATTTAAATAAATACCAATCTAAATACTACCCAAGACTTCCTTCCTAATCCCTCGGAAGAGATCCCTTCTCCAATCACCTAACCCTCTAGTGAGAACTACGTCTCAATTAGGTAATGGTCATAGAAAGAGCTTCTCCCTTAGGCCTCTTTGGGATCTCTGGTAACAATACTTGGTAGAGATCCCACCTCTACCAAGTCTCTATCTCTAACATATGCATATGGTTGACCACTGCAATATATATTGTCTCTAAAAGGTTCTCTAAAATCTCTTTAGGACTCTGATCCTGACATTCATTTCTGAATGCCCTCTAATGTCTCTAAGAGATTCTCTAAAATCTCTCTCTGCGACTCTGATCCTGACATTCATTTCTGAATGCCCTCTAACGTCTCTAAGAGATTCTCTAAAATCTCTCTCTGGGACTCTGATCCCGACATTCATTTCTAAATGCCCTCTAATCTCTAAGTTCTCATAGGAGAACTTGACATTCAAATTTTGAATGTTCTCTACCAAGTTTAACTTGGCCTTTGGAGTAAATTAATTATTTGGTCTCTGATTCTATAAGGTTTATATCCTCAAGAATATCTATCATTTAGTAATTGATTCTGAATTTTTTTCTCTTCTCTCTCTATAAATTTTGAATTCTTGTCCGCTTAAGATTCTTTGTTATATATCCTTGTCCTCTTTGATATTGTTCTCTTTATATGTGGGCATGCTACTAATGATATGTTTTCTACATCTATGCTTGACTTAGTCACATTGTCTTTGAAGCCTCTATTGGTTCTATTTGCTTGCTCTTGTTATATTGCCTCTAGAGATTCATGACGAACCTCTCTTTGAATTCCACTTTGGAATCTTCGACACTCGTAGAGAATGTCCTCTAAATCTCAACATTCAAATGAATGTTCACTATTCTCTAATTCTCTATTAGAGAAGTTAAACCTCTGAAGGTTCTCAAGTTAGCTTATGAATCTCAAATTCTGATATATATATATATATATAGATACTTACCTCCCTATATTGCTATTATATATTCTTTATTATCCTTTGGATATGCTATCTTGCAAGAATATCTCCTTTCTGTCTGATCGTTCTTAGTGAATACTATCATCTGGAGTTTATAATAGTTTGACTGCAGATATACTAGTGACTATACTGACGATGTAGGTGTTTGAGACTGGTTTGTATATTGTAATGACTTGTTGTTATGTTGCCCAATGAGAGGGAAAAAGTATGTGCTTTAGATGTCATACAGTCCTTCTCCTACCTACGTGCCAACCTCCTGGCCCATGCTTGTTTTGGCTATCATCTGATTGGATCAAAACTCCGCTTGCTATCATTGTTTGCCTAGGTGTCGTTATTCATGTAATCGTCAAATGGAATAACAAATTGCTTCAACTCCTTTTAGAGCCCATGATAATTATTATCTCCAACCCTCCTCGTTGATATTCTTGGTGCGATCGTTATGTAATATGAATTATCAATTCCTATCATGTCTTGGGTGCTAATAATATGTGTTTGTTTGAATCGTTCTCTTTGATGCCATGTCCACAATTGGTATTTGCTTTGTTTAATTATGTTTTCTCCTTATCCTACCATCAATTCTGGTGCTCCCTTCTTCCGTCGAATGTGTCTAGTCTGGGATTCACATGATTTGATTATGTCCTCACCAACTTCCAGATATACACAATGTATTTTCTTCCATGCCAACTGTTCATTTGGTGTTTAATATCTCAGGCCTCCTTGTATTGTCTTATTTGCCCACTTCTCTAATTAGAAATTCCATCTGCTATTATCATGTCTTCCTTCGTATATGTATCTGGTCACTCCTCCCCTTATTTGCAAGATATTTAGTTCCTTGTACAAAGTCTGCTTCTCTTCTATCTACCATCTCCTTCCTTATAATCCTTCTCCCTTCTTCCCTGCCTCACAATTGTTCCTTAATATCTCACTGGAATGCCTAAGTGGTCATGACTCTTAAGGGAAGTGTAATCATATTAATATAATTTAGATATAATATTATAAACATAAGATATTCTAGATTATATGTATGTCTTATCTTATACTATTATATTTATCATTAAATTAATTATTAATTTATATGTATATAGATTTGACATATTATTACTTATTACTATAAATAATATTATTATTTAAAAATATCATCTTATTATTATTATTAAATATTAAAATTAGGGTTTCATATAAGGGTTATGACAGGAACCCTATTTGGAATGATCCAATGACGCACAACTGTAGTCAAATCACCACTCCCATCCTGTGACCAAGATTCGCTATTAGGAGTTGTACTCGGATCCAAAATTCTGAAATCAAAATCATCCTCTTCATGGCAATCAAAAGGAACTCTCTCCTTTAACTCAATAAGTGGGTTATTGGAAAACCAAACAGCATCTACCTCAAACAAAGGGTTGTCTATAAGCTGAATGTGATCTGAAGTTTTGGAACTTGGTCGCTTGCGGCAACTATCCAAATCATACATCTGCTGAATGCTATCAAGTTCATCAATTACCTCTAGGAAAAATTCCTGCCTCTCTTTATCTTCATGTTCCTGAGAGTGATTTGTGATCCTAAACTGATTTTCTGCTTCCTGAAGGGAAAACCGAGCATCATCTAATGCCTCATGAGTATCCTTAAGCTCCCTATTGAGCTCCATAATCTCATTCGTTACTTTATCTAGCTGATCAACATATATTTCAGCAACTTTAAGAATGTTATCCCTGTCGGAAAGCAAATACAAATAATTTGATTTCATAGTCTCAAGAGTTGTTTTGATCACCAACAAGCCAATCTCCTTCCACTCCCTTTTGAGCCATCCTGTGGAGATCTTAAATCTTTTTGTGAGTGTCGTCATAACGTACCAAAGAGGCAACAACCATGTCTTCACTAACCTTCAGTTGGTTCTTTAAGGTATGCTTTTCATTGTTGTCATGCTGACGTAGTTCATCATCTTGCAGGTTCATCTCAGTTTGTTCCTCCAATTCCATGTCATGGACATCAGCAATATAAGGTTCATCACCTCTCTCAAAATCATAGTTATCCTTTCCCTTGTTCTCTTGATTTGTATGCAAAGGCCAAAGTGTTGCCATGTTATCATTTGTATATAAGGTCTCATCATACAAGGACCCCGACCTGTTATTACCTCGCGTGCAACCTAGCTCATCAACCTGCCTGTCAATGCTAATCTCTCATTCACCAACGTAGAAACTTACACCCTACGAAACATCATCTACTGGATCATGAGAAGGCTGTAAATCAAAGGCGGTTGATAGTTCTTTTTCAAGATCCTCCATTAAATGATTTTGGCCTACTGGAAATTCTTCGTACAAACTTTTGCACTGGTCATTTTCAAGGAGATCCTGAACCAATTCAAACTACCTTATTTTTGCCATATCCATCTTATTTTGCTACTCTAGATGAAGCTCCAAGTAATCGCTGAACGGTAAGTCATTCTGAACTCGGCTAGGAAGTTTTTTATATTCTCTGTAAATGTTAAGTATTTCTGCTCTTATATCATAATTCTGGGCTGATTGCTCTTGTAGCTTCATATTACCTTTCCTGATCCCTGTAACTGGATATCCTTCTTCAAAAGATGTCCCAACTATATCAGATTGGTCATATAAAGATTTGGAGTGTATTTGTTGGTTCTTACTTTGCAAGAAATTCATGAGATCAACCATATAATTTTTGTCCTTGTCCACACAATTTTTGAATTGATTTTGATGGTTGTTTCTTTGCTGCAGTTTGCCTCCCTCTTTTGATGCCTTTCTTTCCCATTGATTTTGTTGGCACCACTTGTTATTCATGAGATCAATAACACTTTTATTATCTATTCCGTATACAATTTCTTAATATATGTCCTTCAATCGTATCATATTCATCTGAAGCAGATAATATTCTTGTTGACAAACACGTGCCAAATTGGAACAGTATGCAATTGATTTACTGAATAAATAGTTCTAGTGCCACAAAGTATTGCAGAATGTTTTGTTTGTAGAAAGGCATAATGGTGTAAGGCATTTTAAATGTGAAAGGCTAAAGACTGTCCATATTTGTGGATGAACATTTTACAATATATTTCTATGCATAGCAAACAACAAAATACACTTGTTGAGCTCCCCTTGTCTGATCAATAACCCCCGATGCTCCTTTTGGAGATGACCTGCACCTCTAGAACATTTGTTCTTTTAAGTTTAATATTTCCTCCTCGGATCCAGTTTCAATAACAGGAATAAGATGCTCATCAAGGGCATCGACTTTGTGCAGCCTTTTGCATGCCTCTAAGCATACAAATTGCTTTGCTTTCTGTTTGACACTATGTTGACTCGTGACCTCATGAAATGGAGCACTTGGTGGCAATCTCAAAATACAAAAATGCAAATTATTCTTCCCCTCAATAGAAGTAAATTCTGGTCGCGGTGATTAGTACCTGCTGGTTACTAGGTAACTTAGCACAATAATTGTGAATTAAATCAATACTTTGAGTCACAGTTAACAGTAGCTCCAATTGATGAAACATTATAAGGAATTATCTTCTCATCATCATCAATACTGAACTTTGGAGTTTAACAAATATTATCTCTATCCAAAGATGTATCTTCTCAATGATTCCTCACTACTTATAATATCAACAAAAAATTTAATTGTGTTTGATTGTTCCTCTTCAATAAGTACAACATATTCTGACTTAGGTTTGCGAGCTCGACCATGGGACTGAATGTAGCTGCAAATAGTATTTGACAAATCTAATCGGATGATACCACTACCATCTTGGACAACAATGAAATATCCATTGATGCATATTATGACGTTAGCTCAACCTTCATCCTTCCAGAGGAAATATCGATGAATTATACTGTCTCTAATATATGCAAGGGATGATTGAATATATAAGCCAGAATATAAGCAACTGCTATGTCAATTCTTAAGATTCAAATAAGTATCATAATCCTTGATTTAATTCATTTGATGGCAAATGTTATAATATTAGTGTCCACCAACCATATTGTTATATCTGACGTCCAGCTTCACACGAAATACACAATGCACACCAAATTATATTCGACATGTAAAGTTTTTACCCGTCTTCATATCCCTTCAACGGCAGATATGATCTCCATCTACTATAATGTTCCTTCTGTCCAAACTGACCAAATTCTTATTCGGTGCTAGGTGTCGTTCCTCCTTCCATGAGATTGTAATGCCTAAAAAGAATCGCACAAGGAAAAATAAAAGACAAAATTCTCATCTACTTCCCCAAATGTAGTCTGGCGGCTCTCATCCCATTGGCAAGTACTCTTAATTTGCGACTAAAAGACTCTTATCATTCCCAAACATCGTATGCCTTTCTAGATTCAAAGGAATCCAATGATTAATGTAACTAAGGTGGAAGTTGAGCATGAACTCTTAACGTATGCAACCAAGATGCTTTCCTACCACTGTAAGATTCCCTCTTGATGTCATCGATGGTGACCTCTCTCTTCCCATGCTTCTATCTAGCAGTTCGTAATTAGTTTCTTCTTCCGATACTAGAAGGTACAGTCGGGTCTAGTTGCCATGAGAGGTTTACTCCTTCAACCGCAAATCCTGGTCTGGTCAAATCGAAGTTTCACTGCTACTCCGGACTATCAATGACCTATCTCAATATCCCATGACACCCGAGATGTGATAAGACTTAACACGAGCTTGCCTACCCCGCAGTTAGTATTCCCCTTCGATGCAACTACCACTAGACTCGGATTTGATGGACGTGAACCTGCACATGATGCGTGACTCGTAGCCAAGCCAAATCAATTGTCGTGATAGGCTCGGTTATAGTGGAGGTCAAGCTATAGGAAAAGTTTGCCGTGCAACCTGCTCACGATGATGTGACTGGAGAGGATCTATGAAAACTTGGGACTGATACTGATGTTGCCACCCCCGCTTACTGCTATATCACGCATGGCATCTACCACACACCATCATTATCCCATACCGTCTAAGACCTAGCCTCCTTGGGTAGGTTGTCGTGAGTCTACTAATATCACTCCCTGCTGTTATTGATACTATATGTCTTCCACAACCGCCAATATATCAAGACTGAACATATGCTTTTAATCAGATAGAATAAGGGTTGCAAATGGTACCGCTGCCACATGAAAAAAAAATATATGATTTGCTAAAAATATGTCGTCTCCCTCTTCCAAATTGCTGCTAAAATTAGTTCACATAAAAAAATAACGTTCACAGAAGTGCCAAGGGAACAATTCACTCAATTTATCTAGTCTGCTAATATTCGAGATAGACTAGCAAGGGCCACAAAGTAAACTGTTCTTCAATATTTCAGCTCAGAATTTTCCCTCTGCATGCTGTTAGACATATTTCATCTGTATTGAATCATTCCCCATAATTCAATTCAATCACCAGAATGGTTTCCTCAACCCAGAAATAACTATTCAAAAGCGTAGTTTTACTCTGACAAAGCACTACTAATAAAATCTTCAGCGAAAATGTTTTGGTAAAGCTTCACAGGCTGGCAGGGAAAACCGGCTCTGATACCACTAAAATATCCCAAACTGGATATTTGCGAATTTTTTTCCTAGATAACATTCAAAACACATATATGCGAAGTTGCATAGTAAAAACTAGTGATATAAATCCTAGAAAATATCTCCAATAGTTGTATACCCAGCTGTTACCTCAAGACCGATATTCAGAACTTAAACCATGGGTAGATGTATTACGAACAGCAATAGAGAAAAAAAATAAAATAAAGATTCTCCAATAAATATAACCCGTTCTTTTCAAAATAATATTCAGGAATTCAAGCATATAAAATGCATTAAAAACCCACAGCACAAACTAGTAAACTCTTATAAAAACTCCTTATTTCGACGTTATTGCATTATACAACAGCAATACAATAACCCGCTACAAAAATCCAATCCTTAATACAGCTTCAAAATCAGATTGGAAAACTTAAGAAAAGAACCTGTAAGCACATCCGAGACACCTGATGTGACGTCTCTGAGGATAATGGGTTTGCGTCCACTGTTTACCAGCACAAAGGGCTACGTCCTCATACTAGCTGAAAGCTGAAGCTTTCTGATTACTCTCCCAAGAGAGAATTGAACTCTGAATAATAAATCCAAGCATGCAAATGAAAGAGTCTTTTCTCTTTTTTTCCCCACAGTTGTGACTCTTTGACTTCCCTCCTGACTTTTCGTCTTATCTCCACTTGTCTTTTTTGCCCACTTTATAACATTAAATTGATATTTTGAGTCCACGCTCTTCAAGTCAATTTTAATATTATATAATACGCCTTTAACATTTCTAATGTCCCAGAAAAAAGGGGACATTACACTATGGGAGAATATAAATTGAAAGATAGTTTTTACGTAATTGACATGGATATGAAACTAGTTTTGGGCTTTCAATTGCTGCATGCAATTGACAAATACAGGATTAGCCATTGGAAGGTGGAGATGGCTTTCCTACACAATGAGAGAGATCGTTCTGCAAGGAATCTCCAATAAAACTATAGAAATATCGGCCAAAAGAATGGAGCGGGTGTTCCATAAGAAACAAGTTGGCTAGGCAGCAAAATGCATTAATATGAATGCAAAAGACACCAAGAAAGAAAGTGCTAACAACATGCCGATTCAAATTATTTTGGACAAACGGAATAAAGTCTTCAAAGACATACCCTCGAGTTACCACCCAACAAGGGTTTCCAGCACATCATTGAACATGAGGGGGCAACACAAGTGATGATAACTCCATTTCGCCATCCAAAGGTTTACAAGGAAAAAATTGAAAAGGCAATCAAAGAATTACATAACATGATTCATATAATACCTAGTTCCAACCCTTTTGAATCTTCTATAGCGTTGGTCAAGAAGAAAGATGGGACTATGAGAATGTGCATTAACTACCAAGATCTCAATAAGAATATAAAAAATCGCTACCCAATACCTTGCATTGATGAATTGCTTGATTAATTACATGGCGCTAGTTTCTTCTCCAAAATTGACTTGCATTCAAGATACTACCAGATCAAAGTTCAAGATGAAGACGTACACAAGACAACATTTTGATGTCATCATAGGAACTATGAGTTGTTCTGTAATGCCCTTTAGTTTACTATGTTGGAGTTTATCACTGCGATAGAAATCTTTAACTCTCGACATTAATTCCTTATGGTCACCTCTAGCTAAAAATGACATTTATGATAAATTGTAATATTGAATATAAAAACATGCGTCAATCAACATGCATCAAGGCATGGAAATACGAAGAGTTGTATTTGTAATAAAGAGTTATGTTTTCAAATTTGAAGAGACCTTCAGTTGGTATGTGAAGGGTCTCGTTTTAGGTTATATATATCACTTTAAGTCGAAGGCATTGTACACTTGAATTTCATTATCAATAAAAAGATCTTTTGTTGTGCAGCTGTGTTTTTCCCTTCATTCTTGAAGGGTTTTCCCGCGATATTTCTGTGTACCTCTTTCATCTTCTCTGGTTTTTGTTATTGTTGTTTATCTGACTATGGGTTACAATCCAACATGGTATCAGAGCCAGGTTAGATAGCAACAATAAAGAAGGTTATTTTGTTCTTTATCTTGTGTATCTATTCGATAGACAATCTATAAGTGTCAAAGTGTTTCAAGAATATTACTTCAAGAAAAATCTCATTCTTAAATATTGAATGAATGAGATTCTCAGGATTCAAAGTGTAGTTTCTATTGTCATATAGTTTGATATGGGATTACAAAATGATTCCTCTAGCTTCGTGCTCATGATGGTTTATTATTGCCATTGGGATTTTTTTTTTTAATTGCAAGTTGGTTTGAATTAAATTGATCATTTGTTGGTGGGAATGCATGTCCATGCATCTGGTCAATTTTGTCCATGGCACCAGAAGAAGCGTTGGATCATATTTGCATCTGTTGTTTTTAATATTCTGATTTGACATTAAACTGTTTATATCAACCCAGTTGCAATCTCCTAGCTTGTGTCACACTCTTTGTCGTCCCATTATAGTGTAAAGAACTAATTCATGATGAAGATTGGAAGTCATTTCTATGGAGTGCCTTCACCTATGTTTGTATTTCTCAGTCGGCAACATCACAACATCTAAATAAAGTTGAATGGAGATGATTTGTATATGTATTTGGTGGTCTTTTTGATCAGTCTAATAGTGTTAGTGTGAGACACACCACATCAATAAATTTTACTATGGTTGTTGTGCCTTCCCCAACAGGATCGGCAACTCATTCTTTGTCGAAAGACTAAATGTGAAGCAACAGAAAATTGTCCAATAAATTGAAATAAGACGTCAAAAGACCTGCGTTTTATTTTCCTAGCCTTTTGTTCATCCTCATCTCAACAAAAATGTTGAAGACCAAAATATTCTTGCCAATATCTAGAGGCTTCTATCTACTCTCTTGAGCTAGGGAATGTCATGTGTTTTTGCCTGCATCACCAGAGAATCATTCTTGATTGGTATATTGAAGTTTGTGCCATTGTTGGAGGCAAGCGTTCACAGGAGGATATTTGCAAAGTTGTTTTGGAGTAATCTCAAGCATCTTCAAACCTATATCATGTGGAAGAGTGAGCATTGCAAGCATTTGAGTCGACAATTACTCTTCTTTATAAGGGCCCATGCTCTTTTCATTGTGCTCAATATTCCACCTCCACTCCAAATTCATTAGTGACAACCCGTTAAGGGGTAGGGACTCTATGTCTATCACTGCTCAAAGGCGCTGAGTGATCATCCATCAATCTTCCTTAGGAAAAGAAAGCAGAAACAACAGGTGAGAAGAGATTGTCGGGGAAGATTGAAAGAGGAAGGAACCTTTCATGATTTTAATTTATCTTTCAGTTGTTCTTTTAACGTAACATTATTATTTTTTCATTTTGGTTGTATTGTTTCTAATAGATATATGATGTTTTTTTCTATTTGATCAAGGAAAGCTTATTTATTTCGAATGTGTGGGGAAGTCATGTCTGGGAGCTTTTGGCAACCGTTTTCTGGATGGAAGTCGTTGCTTTTGATCTTTTCTCGTGGTCAGTTTACTATCAGAGGTGTTATGCATGGAAGTCCAACAGTTGTTAGGTACCAAATAAAAGTGGCCAAAGTTTGTGTCTTAAATGCTTGGAAATGTAATACATTTGGATGATCCAAGAAGCCAAAATGAATCCCAGTAATTTGACTTATCAGCACTTGAAGAGGGCACATTTTAGGTTGGAGAAATACAAGGAAGTTATGATATCAAATCGTCTTTGGTTACATCTGTTAGTGCTTCATGTGGTTGAAGCAAGTATCGTGATTTCATATCAATGATGAATGAAAGGAGATCATCTATTATTGCAAATGGTAAGACTCTATTATCGTATTTGAACAACAAGTTCAACCATTGTATCTGGAAGAGATAATTTATTGTTGCATAACACTGGAAAAGTCTATGACGAGCATGTGCTTCTAGTGTGGAGTATCATGCACATTCAAAAACATACAAAAGCCTATAATATTCAGCAAAAGTGTCTTCATGTTTTGAGTGGCAACAGATTACTATTGTTATTTGTCAGATTTTAATCTGTGTTGACGTTCTTTGATACTTATCACATTTGTCTAAACAAAATCGAGGATTTAGGATGCGAATCCGATCATTTTTTATTGCAATAGAGACTTGGCATATTCATTATGACTCTGTATGTTTAACCAATATTTTAAAAAAGATTTTTTTTTATGAAGTTGCAAGAGGATGGATTGGCACTAGAATAGAGATAAGTACTCCATATTTTATATAGCTGGTAATAGTGTTTTCCTTTCAGTATTCATCTTCTTATATGATAGATTGGTTTACTAATCTCTCTTCATTGCAGGATGCAACAAGAAAAGAAATGATTAAGAGTGAGAATTTTTAGCTTCACAGGAGGCCTCATAATTAAGAGGGAATGCTTATGGAATCCCCATCATTCTCATATATGCTTGTAATACTTGTGGTATTTGTAAAATTTGAGACTTAAATGGAACCAAGTCTTGTTTTTTGTTTTTTATTAGGCCTATTTCTATTCTTGTGTGAATAAATAAGATTGTAAGAATCAGCTATGATAACTCTTCCACTCTGGGAAGTAAACATCATGTTGAGAGAGTCCACGATGACATCACGTTCAAAGATTCCATGACAGTTCAAGTTGAGAGAGTCTATGATTAAAGGCTTAGCTGTGATTCTAACAAATCTATCATGTTGAGTGATTCCATGATTATGAGTAATTGTTACAAGTCTATCATGTTGAGTGATTCCATGATTATTAACAATGAGTAAATTGATTCTCTTAGTGTCATGTTGAGAGATTCCATGACAAAGTCTATGATGAAAGTTGGTTGTGCTTCTTGCAGGGGTTTTGTGTTGAGTGATTCCATGAATTTCATAGGATCTATGTGATTAGGTTTTATCATTGACATTTTGGTTGCAGCCTTGTGTCACTAATCAGCTAAAGATTTCTCTCTCGCTAAGAGGGAGTGCTGAAGTTTATAGCTGCGATAGACCTTAGTTTGCAACAAGTTTGTTGTTAGAACTGATCATAGTAGCCTAGAGTATTTCATTAATCAGCAAGAATTGAATGACAGAAAACAAAAGTGGATCAGCAAATCCCAAGCTTATGATTTTGATACTGAGTATGTGAGAGGAAACAACATTATTGTAGTAGGTGCTTTATCTTGGAAACCTCATTTGTATTCTATTTCTGATACAATATCAAATTGGAAAGAATTGATTACGGTTGAATATGTAAAAATTCATTTGCTAGTGAAATTTTGGAGGGCAAGGTATTGGATGATAGATTCAAAACAATGAATGAGCTAATTTTGCTCAAGGGGCAAGTATATCTCATGCTTGTACCTAAAATGAAGGGAAAAATCTTGAAGGCATTCCATGACACACTATTGGCAAACCACCTAGGGTTCTACTAAACATAAACAGGTATGGGAGCATTTTCTATGGAAATGATTAAAGAAGGATATGATGCAGCATATAAGGGAATGTAAGGAATGTCAACAGAGCAATGGTAAAGTATATCTATGGATTTTTTTACTGCCTACCAAAGGCCCAAGGCAAGGTTTGTTTGTATGTGATGGTGGATAGACTCACCAAGTATGCATTATCAATAGACTTTAAGGTGCCTCAAGTAGCTGATCTTTTCTTCAGGGAGGTATTAGGTTACACAGATTACCAAAAACAATTGTCAGTGACAGGGACAACAGATTTCTCAACCTGTCTTGGCAAGAATTATTCACTTGACAAGGACAAACTGGACAACCAATACCAATTATCATCCACAAATGGATGGACAAACAGAGATAGTGAACAAGTGGATTGAAGATTATCTATAGAACTATGTAACAGGTCAAAAAACATCCTACGTTAGATGGTTACATCTTAGGGAATACTACTATAGTACAACTTATCGTATATCAAATGAGATGTCCCCCTTTAAAGCATTGTATGACTATGATGCAACTTCCTTTACGAGTTTGATTCTAGTGATAATAGAGTACATAGTGCTACAAATATGATTAAAAAAAAGTAAGGATATTTTGGAACCCTCAAAGAGAACTTGCAAAAAGTCCAAAGCCAATAGAAGATGCATGCAAAAAGACATCAAACAAAAAGAGCATTGAAGAAGGTAATCTGGTGTTTCTGAGGTTACAACTCTTTAGGCAATCATATATGAAGGGAAGCAGAAAAGAGAAGCTTAAACCGCGCTTCTATGGTCCTTATTGGGTGATGAAACAAGAGGGACAGGTTGCTTATGAATAATAATTAACACCTGATAGCAAGATCCATAATACTTTCCATGTTTCATGCCTAAAAAAGGCTCTCAAGCATCAACCCGTCCAAGGAACTCTAGTGACAGGGACAACAAATTTCTCAACCTGTCTTGGTAAGAATTATTTCACTTGACAAGGACAGATTGGACACCCAATACCAATTATCATCAGCAAATGGACAGACAAACAGTGATAGTGAACAAGTGGATTGAAGGTTATCTATAGAACTATGTAACAGGTCAGAAAACTCCCAGGTTAGATGGCTACATCTTAGGGAATACCACTATAGTACAACTTATCATATATCAAATGAGATGTCCCCCTTTAAAGCATTGTACAACTGTGATGCAACTTCCTTTACAAATTTGATTCTAGTGATAATAGAGTACCTAGTGCTATGGATATGATTCAAACAAGCAAGGATATTTTGGAACCCTCGAAAAGAAGTTGCAACAAGTCCAAAGACAATAGAAGATGTGGAAATAGACATCAAACAAAAAGAGCATTTGAAGAGGGTAATTTGGTGTTTCTAAGGTTACAACTATTTAGGCAATCATCTATGAAGGGAGGCAGAAAAGAGAAGCTTAACCCGCACTTCTATGGTCCTTATTGGGTGATGAAACAAGAGGGACAGGTTGCTTATGAATAATAATTACCACCTGATAGCAAGATCCACAATACTTTCCATGTTTCATGCCTAAAAAAAGCTCTGAAGCAGCAAATCAACCCATCCAAGGAACTCCCTCCCTTGAATTATGAAGGAAAATTGATCCTAGAACCTGAATCTATTATAAATGTAAGGGAAAAGAGATTATGCAACAAAGTTATTCCAGAATACTTAATCAAGTGGAAGGGACAACCACCAAAAGATGCAACCTGGGAAGGAATTGAAATCTTTGAACACCCTTATTCTAGGTTGCAAGGTTCAGACCCTACTAGTCGAGTCCGAGTCCAAGTCCTTCTCAGGTCCGGATTAGTGTTGGGTTCATGGCGGGTCCAGGCAAGGTCTGCGCCATGAAATGTGGGTCCTTGTGAGTTTGTGGATCTGCAAACCCATAGCCCATGGCATGGACCCTGCTCGGAGCCGCAAGAACCTGGGAGGACCACTAAGGACCCTACGTGAACCCTCAAGGGCCCCACATGGATCCTCAAGGACCTGTGAGGATGTGCAGCCCATGAGGCCAACAAGTATATAAAAAACACAAAAAAACTATATATTTTTTATTTTATTTTATTATGGTATAGCTCACACACACACACACATATATATATGAGCTATACCATTTAATTTTAAATTGTATCCAATTTCAGTTTGCTAATGGTACTGTTAAACCATTTTGACTGATCGCATCTTATATTATTTTCAAGCAGAATTGTAGTTGTTACCTTTCCTTGCCTATAACTCGCTTGTCATACCAAAATAATATAAGATGCAATCAGCCAAAATGGTATAACAGTACCATTAGTAAACAGCAATTTCATATAATTTAAAATTAATGGTATAACTCATACAAATATATATGTTTATATATTCAAGCCCACCATTAATAAAATAAAATATGTGACACTAAATATCAATGGCAATTGAATTAATCCAAATCTAACACAAACCTGATTTAAAATATCACACCAATTTGAAATATATATTGAATAACTGGAAACCACATTGGCAATCAAGCCTAGTCCTAAATATTGTCTCTTATTTATATATATAATGCATGTGTGAATATATATACATATACACAGACTCACGACCCCACCCTCCCCCAAAAACCCAAATGGAAAAAAAAATTTGCCCAGACCCACGAACCATTACCTAATCAGAACCGGCAACTTAGCCCTAACTTGAAATTGGTTGAGATCAAGCAATTACGGAGAAGAGGACTGTGATGAACCCATAAAGGTGAGGCAACCTAGCCTAGACAGCGATGTTGGCTGTCAACTGTGAAATTTCATCTCCTTCCACAAAAATCAGGAAAAGATCAGATTGTTGCCAATTGTACAATTTTATCTTGCATAGGAAGAGAAGAATCAAATTTAGCCTTGAATCTTCCATTAAAAACTACCAACTTCTTAAAGTAGCCCAGGTCTGTCTTGCAGTGACAGGAGTCTCCTAGAAGGAAACTCCAGTTCGCTGCCAACTGTGTAATTTTGTCTTCTTGCAGAAAATTAGATTTTTGCTTTGTCTTGTTTTGTTTTATATTTCCTACCATCTTCTAGAAAGGGGCCAAATCACATTGTTTACTTGCCTTGCATGACAAGTTAATTAGCTGCACCTGATAGGTATTTATAGAGGGGACAGGCTAATCTCCCACAAAAAAAGCATCAAAGACAAAACAAAGCAAAACTTTTTTTTCCCAGATTCATGAAAACACAGTGAAATTTTTCCAAATTTTTTACAGTTTTTGACTACAAAATATGCAAATCATGAAGATCAAATGCTGAAATTTTCAAAAAAATCCATGATGTTTTCGATCTTTTGAAAATTGGTCAACTGTACATTTTTGTGGGAGGATAGCTGCATCCTTTATAGAGGACTCTACCACGTTTTTTTATCATGCAAAATAATAAAATATTTTTTTTAATTTTTTTTTTTTTTGCCTTTGAACACGTTGGGCCTTGAGACGAAAACCCCAGTTGATCTGTTTCATCTGTAAGATCAAACTACTACAGTTCTCTATGTGTATTGATTCCTGAATTCGCAGCTTTTATATCAAATTGGTATATTGATGTTCTAAATCTGTGTTAGTACTATTAAATATTTGAATGGTCGATAGGCATTTTGGATATTCTTGCAGAGAAACTTTCTTCTCCTAAATCTATGTTGTACTATCAGTTTGTCTTTTTTAATTTTATAATTTAAGAAAAACAGAGATTTATATCATAGAGACCTTGAGGTTTTTACATTTGCTAATGGTCACTTGCATTTCCACCACCTGACAGAATCGTAATAGAGCTCTTAGAGGTTCTTGCAAATCATGTGTAAATTTTGTTATTAAGATAAGGTAATCTGCATGTAGCAGCAACTTTACCACATGTGCAGCCCCAGTGCCTAACTCGTCTATCCACTCTACTAACAAAGTGGAGGAAAACGAGCACTTATGGTCGTTTTCATTTTGGCTTCAATTTGATCATAAAGCACGTGGACTGCTGCCCCGTGTTTTTCCAATATTCTCAAGTTTTTCATTCACCCGGAACGTTTTCTTTTAGGATCCATGAAGCCGTATGTTTCAATATTCTCGACTTCTCCAGTCTACCGGAACGTTTGCTTTTAGGAACCATGAAAAATGCCTTAATTGATAAAACACCGAAAGACCTCTTCCTCTTGTTTTTTCAAAACTTTTCAATCAAATGTCAATTGTGTAGTGTTTTGGCATGAAACTTGCCTGCCTTCTAGCCCTCTTGGCCTCATTTTCTGCCCAAAGACTAATGTACACTCCGCCATAATTTGAAAACAGTTTTTCAAAGGAATTATCAATATAATAAGATACTTTGCCAGGTCACTGACATTCCAACTTTTGAGTTGAGGGATGAAGACACTAATTGCTCATTTTGCTGGGAAAATACACAGATTAATCATACCAATTCAACCAGCTTATGTGAATAAAATGTAAAGGCAACAAAACAATTCGTAAATTAAACTACAATACATTGGCTAATGGCATCTACAGTAAGTAAAAGCTAATTAAAATTAAATATTAGGTGAACTGGCCGCGCATTAAAAATCGGAAAGGAATATGAACTTACAGGCGAGCTCTGGAAGACGGCTTGTGCAGTGATTCAAATCCTTTTGCAAATGATCGTAACAATCTCACACGTTGAGCGCGTAAAAAGAATTTGAGCTCCAAATGAGACAGCCATTCCTCATCCGTGAACGGAAGATTCTCCTTGGTTTCCACCGAATTCAGCTCCTCCTTGAATTCATGCAACAGCTGAAGAACGTCTTCTTTAACAGGGGAGCCCATCCTTACTCAGATGACCAGCAATCGAGAAGACAGAAAACAGAGTGAACTTCTATTTGCCAAATTACAATTAAGGACATATGCGAGAAATTTATGGTGCTTTTCACGAACGTCCCGTTCGACGAAATTGCAGAGAAGTCTTGAATGTGAAGCGGATAGGTACTGCGAGGGCCAAGGTTAAAAGTATCCATTACGACCTTGACTCGAAGTTGACAGGCTCCGGACGAGACAAAATTGACACGAAGTGAGAGGATTTCTCAATTTAATTCATATTCATGAACCTTAACTGGGACCACGCATGTTCCACGAAACAGGAAATCCTACGTACGAACCTTATGGAGCTTCTGCGAAATGTGGAAATTGCGATTTGACATCCAGCCTATATTAATTGGTTTTTTTAATACTGTAAGTCTTATTGTTCTTTCGACCGTTTGTTTCCCTTATAATTAAAATATAATTATTATTTAATTAGGAGTTAGAATTTGTTCATGTTTGAAGGAGAGGAGTCCAAAGTTGCACATCCTACATCATTTCGGTCTATGTGGACCATTACATGATCTTAAATATTTGTTTAGTTGGCAACCTCAAATCAAAAAATTTAGTGTTGAGTCATTTGTGTACCATGTTCATAAGTTGAGTTGGAGAAA
Organism: Cupressus sempervirens; assembly: GCA_028749045.1. Classification (NCBI taxonomy): domain Eukaryota; kingdom Viridiplantae; phylum Streptophyta; class Pinopsida; order Cupressales; family Cupressaceae; genus Cupressus; species Cupressus sempervirens. The sequence continues at coordinate 364,119,694 of CM053785.1, forward strand.
TGTGTAAAAAATGGTAGAGAAAAAAAAGTAAAATTCATAGGTTTGAACTTGATTGTGTTTAATGGTCTGTTGATGTGACACCACATGGATCGTTGTTTCTTTAAAAATTTCTCCCTTTTTTGGAAATATGCATTGATGAGACATTTTTAGTGTGCCACTATAAGTCTATTTTGTTTGCCTATTGGCTCATCAACAATATCATGTTTTGGACCATGTTCATCTATTAGATCCCATCGGTACCACTCAAAATGTATTTACAAATACCTTTTTTATATAAATAGGTTTTCTCTATTAATTTATAATATCAAAGTACATATTCATAAAAACAAGTTGGGGGATACTAGATCACCTTGTGAGAATCACATTATTGTGTATAATTATGTATATTATTTTTACTACGTATTGTGTAAAGACATGAGATTTGCAAAGTTAATAATGATTATTAATGAACTTGATTTCGCATTCTATTGTGTGAAGTTATTTGCAACTACATTTCAAATCATAATTAATGATCCATCGAGTGCACTTTTTCTCATCCTTATGATGGATCATGGAGTGATCCAAAAAGTTGATGTAAAAAAGTTCACACAACACAATTTTCTCATGGTGATGATGGATCATGGAGTATGATCTAATATGTTGATACAAATAACTTCACCTAGATTCTGGAAATCAAGCTCACTAATGTATAGTTTTACACTTCATGATCCACATCAGGATAAGAAATCTATAGAAAGTTTTATAGCATTCTCATCTTGGCGATAGACAATAGAGTGTAATGTGAAATATTGGTGCAAATAACTTCCCATAATGAGATCAAGAAATCAAGCTCACAAATGTATATTATTTTTGTTATGTATATTATTTTAGTACATGATCTCGATTGGTTTGGATTTTTTATTGGTTTTAAACTTAATCTGATTTTTACAAATAAGAATTATTTTTGTTCACAAAACTCTCAAATATGAATTATACAAATAATTTGGTATGTTTAAAAAATATAAATGTAAAATTGATTGATTCATTTTTGTAATTTATCAAGATTGACTTGAGTTTTCAAAAGCTAATCTTTATTTTGAGCCCAAGCCATCTCACTTACAACTAGTCATCATATGTTGGCTTTTGAAATTTAATTCTTATTGATAAAGTTCTCAAATATGAATTGTACAAAAACTTTGTATATTTAAAAAATATAGATGTAGAATTGACTGATTCATTCTGGTAACTTATCAAGATTTACATGAGTTTTCAAAAGAAAAAATTTATTTTTACCCTAGGCCAACACACTTTCCTACTAGATAGTATAGGTTAAATTTTGTACCAAAATTTTAAAATTCTAAGACAAGTGTATAAGTACATCCAAATGAATTGTTTATAAGGAGTAGTCGCACAAAGGAGTAAGTTCACAAAGAGGAGCAAGATTGTAGGGATAAATGATGTGAGCACCAAAAACCAACAAATAATTAGATGAAGAAAATAGAGAGCTTTTGATGGAGGAACATTGGGCATGAGAAGACAAAGGATTTAGAACTATAGGTATTCATGGCTAGGACCAAATATCTTGACATGGATAAACATAATTCCCTTAGTGAAAAGGAAAGCATTAGGGGTAGTAGACAAAAGGAGGTCATGGACCATTCAATCAAGAAATGATCCAAAAAGGTTTGAAGTGAGATTTCATTAGTCAAAGGGATCATATTAGATGCAAACTAGATGGAGGGAATCGGGGAATGAACATTGAATTTTAACCTTTGAACTCTCATAGGAAAAGGATAAGAGACGAGAGAGAAAGAAGTCATCTAAAGGGTTTTGCGAGGAGGGAAGATGGATCTCGGATATGGGAGGATTGCAATTTGCAAAGGGTTGGATTTTCTTTCATTATCTTTTCCTAGAAACTACCTAGGTGAGTTAGGTTGAAAGATGTTTCAAGCGCTTGGTGACCTGGATATGAAACTAGAAGGTGTTCTAATAGTGCTATAAGGACAACTAGGTCTTAGAAAGTTTGGCTAAAAATGGGAAATGACTATGAGAGACTTCTAGAGGGGAATGACCTTAGGTGGATCAAGGTTGAGAACAAGTTATGGCACTCAAAAGTGAATAGTGGTTTAGCCAAGTCAACAGGAGAAATAATAAAAAAATTATCATCCAAGGCATGTTTCTTCTCTGAAAATGATTCCCCTATTTTGACTAGTGTTTTGATTATGTAAAAATAGGTTTTAAAGGACTCGAAACCTTTAACAAAGTATCAAGGAGTTACAAACTAAAGAGTATAGAAACTAGAAAGCTTCAGAATACAGATAGGCAAATCATAGAAACATGAGGCCCACAACAGTTATGCCAAAAAAAGATAGCAAAAAGTAAGAAAAAGGATAGCACCCGGATAGCTATAGAGTTTTCAATAGGTCCACCGCTTGATCTGCCAAAATGTTCATATTCTCTGCAATGGCTTTTATTTCTTCTAGGTTTTTCACTTCCCCACCTACATTCTTCTTGGAATTGGCCCTAGTGCACTTGCTCAGCCCCTTAGATCCTCATTCCCAACAAAGGAGTCAAGTCCTCTAGCCTGAACTATCTTATTCAGCAAAGTATTGAAATTGTTAGCCATAGTTTTTAGAATGTTACAATTTTTCTCACCCACATTCTTGATCATTTTTTCCATATTGCTCATTCTAGCTTCCAGGCTCTCCATCCTATTATGGATATCTTTATTATCCTGTTCCAAATTCCTATTTTTTATTTCAATTGGAGGCACCCTTTTCATTAAGTTTTTAACCTCCTCTGCATTACCAATGACATCTGAGAGCCTATCAATATGTTGGCACAACGTGCACTCCTCCCTAGCCATTTTGCCAAGCTACTCAAAATCCTTAGAGATCCCCTGTAATTATTATTTTAGGGTTCCAATCTCCTTCAAAATTAGCCCTAGATTACCCATGATACCCTTAAGTAAATCCTTCTCGTTCTCCCCCCTACTTTGGTCCAAATGATATTCCTGCTCCCCTAGCTTGCTGATACCAATATCCACCTCTTTTGGGATGTCCTCCCGGGTATGTGCAGGATCATGGTGTGCCAAAAAGTGGCAATGTGAAAAAAATAGAGTTTGAACATGTCTAAAAGTGCTTCAAAATCCACTCTAACTTTTTTTCACCTATCCAGGTACCAAACCTAGAAAGTAAGGCCCAAGCCTTATCGGATATCGGATATTCGATCTCATATCAGATATCGGATATTCAATCTCATATCGGATATCCGATCCGATATCCGATATCGGCGGCATAAAAATTGGAGGGAAAAGGCACAAAAATTAGAGGGAAAAATAAATTTGTAAGTGATATAACTAATTTGAGTTATGAAATGTGTAAAGATATAATATATAACCTATAAATATATAATATAACAACATAACTATTATATATAAAATAATATATAATCTATATATTATATAATAATATAATATTATATTATATAATAATATAATATAATATTATATATATATATATATATATATATATATATATATATATATAACTTAATGTAAAGATATAATATATAATCTATTAATATATATAATAATATATTATGTTATTATTATTATTATATATAAATATAATATATTATTATTATTATTATTACTATATTTTTATTAAATATAATAATGTAATATATTATATATATGTTATTAATACATATTATTATTATTATCATATATAAATTATAATCTATAATATATTATTATTATTATTATTATCATATGTAAATTATAATATATAATATATTATGTTATTATTATTATAATCTATAAATTATATATATATGATTGTTATACTATATTATTATTATTTTTACTATATTATTTCTAGTGGAGTCATTTATATGGGTCAAAAGGGCTCATAGGATGACTTATGACCCCTTTCGACACATTCCATGACGACATATGTCCCTAAGGGATCCTAGGACCCCTAGGGACATATTAGAATAGTTTATATGGGTCGAAGGGGGTCACAGGATGACCTCTGAACCCTTTCAACATATTAGAAGATGACATTTGTCCCTAGGGGTCCTAGGACACTTAGAAAAATATTAGAATCTTCATATGGGTCGAATGGGGTCATATGGTGACCAATGACCACCTTCGACACATTCAACGATGACATATGTCCTTAGGGGTCCTAAGACCCCTAGGGACATATTAGAATCATTTATATGGGTTGAAGCGGATCATAGGGTGACATATGACCCCCTTCGACACATTCCACGATGACATATGTCCCTAAGGGTCCTAAGACCCCTAGGGACATATTAGAATCTTTCATATGGTTTGAAGGGGGTTATAGGGTGAACTATGACCCCCTTCGACACATTACATGACAACATATGTCCCTAGGGGTCCTAGGACACCTAGGGACATATTAGAATGCTTCATATGGGTCAAAGGGGGTCATAGGTTGACCTATGACCCCCTTTGACCCATTAAATGATGACATATGTCTCTAGGGGTCCTAGGACCCCTAGGGACATATTAGAATCACTCTTATCAGTCAAAGGGGCTCATAGGGTGACCTATGACCTCCTTTGACCCATTAGATGATGACATATGTCCCTAAGGGTCCTAGGACCCCTAGGGACATATTAGAATCGTTCTTATGGGTCAAAGGGGGTCATAGGTTGACCTATGATCCCCTTCGACAAATTATATGATGACATATGTCCCTAGGGGTCCTAGGACCCGTAGGGACATATCAGAATCGTTTATATTGATCAAAGGGGCTCATAGGTTGACCTATGACCCGCTTTGACCTATTAAATGATGACATATGTTCTTAGGGGTCTTAGGACCCCTAGGCACATATTAGAATCGTTTGTATGGGTCAAAGGGAGTCATAGGTTGACCTATGACCACCTTCGACACATTACATGATGACATATGTCCCTAGGGGTCCTAGGACCCTCAGGGACATATTAGAATGCTTCATATGGGTCAAACGGGGTCATATGATGACCTATGACTCCCTTTTACCCATTAAATGACAAGATATGTCCCTAGGACCCCTAGGGACATATTGGAATTGTTCTTATGGGTCAAAGAGGGTCATAGGTCGAATCATTACATGACGACATATGTCCTTAGGGATCCTAGGACCCCTACAGACATATTAGAATGCTTCATATGGGTCAAAAGGGTTCATAGCTTGACCTATGACCCCCTTCCACCCATTAAATGATGACATATGTCCCTAGGTGTCCTAGGACACCTAGGGACATATTAGAATGCTTCATATGGGTCAAAGGGTGTCATAGGTTGACCTATGACCCCCTTCGACCTATTAAATAACGACATATATCCCTAGGGGACCCCTAGGGACATATTAGAATCATTCTTATGGGTCAAAGGGGGTCATAGGTTGACCTATGACCCCCTTCGACCTATTACATGATAGGGGGTCATAGGTTGACCTATGACCCCTGTTGACCTATTACATGATACCCCTTTTGACCCATAAGAATGATTCTAATATGTCCCTAGGGGTCCTAGGACCCCTAGGGACATATTAGAATCGTTCTTATGGGTCAAAGGGGATTATAGAGTGATGTATGACCTCATTTGACCCATTAAATGATGACATATGTCCCTAGGTGTCCTAGGACCCCTAGAGACATATTAGAATCATTTTTATGGGTCAAAGGGGGTCATAGGTTGACCTATGACCCCCTTCGACCCATTAAATGATGACATATATCCCTAGGGGACCCCTAGGAACATATTAGAATCATTCTTATGGGTCAAAGGGGGTCATAGGTTGACCTATGATCCCCTTCGACCCATTACATGATGACATATGTCCTTAGGGGTCCTAAGACCCCAAGGGACATATTAGAATTCTTTTAATAGGTCAAAAGGGGTCATAGGGTGACCTATCACCCTCTTCGACCCATTACGTAACGACATATGTCCATAGGGGTCCTAGGACCCCTAGGGACATATTAGAATGCTTCATATGGGTCAAAGGGGGTCATAGGTTGATCTATGACCTCCTTCAACCCATTAAATGATGACATAGGACCCCTAGGGACATATTAGAATCATTCTTATGGCTCAAAGGGGGTCATATGTTAACCTATGACACCCTTCGACATATTACATGATGACATATTTTCATAGGGGTCCTAGGACCCCTAGGAACATATTAGATTCATTCATATGGTTCTAAGGGGGTCATAGGTTGACTTATAACCCCTTTCGACCCATTACATGATGACATATGTCCCTAGGCGTCCTAGGACCTATAGAGACATATTAGAATCATTCTTATAGCTCAAAGGAGGTCATAGGTTGACTTATGACCCACTTCGACACATTACATGACGACATATGTCCCTAGGGGTCCTAGGACACCTAGGGACATATTAGAATGATTCATATGGGTCAAAAGGCGTCATAGGTTGACCTATGACCCTCTTCGACCCATTAAATGATGACATATATAGCTAGGGATCCTAGGACCCCTAGGGACATATTACAATCGTTCTTATGGGTCAAAGGGGGTCATAGCTTGACCTATAACCCCCTCTGACCCATCACATGACGACATATGTCCTTAGGGGTCCTAGGACCCCTAGGGACATATTAGAATGCTTCATATGGGTCAAAGGGAATCATAGGTCAACCTATGACCCCCTTCAACCCATTAAATAACAACATATATCCCTAGGGGTCCTAGGACTCTTAGGGACATATTAGAATCTTCGACCCATTACATAACGACATATGTCTCCAAGGGTTCTAGGATCCCTCGGGACATATTAGAATCATTCATATGAGTTAAAAGGGGTCATAAGTTGACCTATGACCCCGTTCGACCCATTACATGATGACATATGTCCCCAGGGGTTCTAGGATCCCTGGGGACATATTATAATCGTATGTATGGGTCAAAGGGGGTCCTAGGGACTTATGTCCCTAGGGGTCATAGGGACTTATTGGAATAGTTCTTATGGGTCAAAGAGGGTCATAGCTTGACCTATGACTCCCTTGGACACATTACATGATGACATATGTCCCTAGGGGTCCTAGAGCCCCTAGGAACATATTAGAATAGTTCTTATGGGTCAAAGGGGCTAATAGGGTGACCTATGACCCCCTTCGACCCATTACATGATGACATATGTGCTAAGGATATATTAGAATCGTTCTTATGGGTGTAAGGGGGTCATAGGTTGACTTATGACCCACTTCGACACATTACATGATGACATATGTCCCTAGGAGTCATGAGACCCTTAAGGACATATTAGAATGCTTCATATGGGTCAAAGGTTGTCATAGGTTGACCTATGACCCCCTTCAACCCATTAAATGATGACATATGTACCTAGCGGTCCCAGGACCCCTAAAAACATATTAGAATCGTTCTTATGGGTCAAAGGGGGTCATAGGTTGTGCTATGACCCCCTTTGACCCTTTAAATGATGACATATGTCCCTAGGGGTCCTAGCACCCCTAAAGACATATTCGAATCATTCTAATGGGTTCAAGGGGGTCATAGGTTGAACTATGACCCCTAGGACCTCCTTTGACAGATTACATGATGAAATATGTCCCTAGGTGTCTTAGGACCCCTAGGGACATATTAAATTTTTTCATATGGGTCAAATGGGGTCATAGTTTGACCTATGACCCCCTTCGACCCATTACATGACAACATATGTCCCTAGGGGTCCTAGGATCCCTAGGGACATATTAGAATCATTCATATGGGTCAAAGTAGCTCATAGGTTGATTTATGACCCCCTTCGACTCATAAGAATAATTCTAATATATACCTAGGGGTCCTAAGACCCCTAAGAACATATGTCATCATTTAATAGGTCGAAGGGGATCATAGGTACCCCTATGGGCCCCTTTGACCTATAAGAATGATTCTAATATGTCTGTAGGGTTCTTAGGACCCCTTAGGGACATATGTCGTCATATATTGGGCCGAAGGGGGTCATAGGTCCCTTAGACCCATAAGAATGATTCTTATATGTCCCTAGGGGTCCTAGGAACCCTAGGAACATATGTCATCATGTAATTGGTCGAAGGGGGTGATAGGTCAACCTATGACCGCCTTTGACCCACATGAACGATTCTAATATGTCCCTAGGGGTCCTAGGACCCCTAGCTATATATGTCATCATTTAAGGGGTCGTAGGAGGTCATAGGTCAACTTATGACACCCTTTGACCCATATGAAGCATTCTAATATGTTCCTAGATGTCCTAAGACCCTTAGGGACATATGTCGTCATGTAATGTGTCGAAGAGGGTCATAAGTCAACCTATGACCCTCTTTGACCCATAAGAATGATTCTAATATGTCCCTAGGGGTCCTAGGACCCCTAGGGACATATGTCGTCATCCAATTGGTTGAAGGGGGTCATAGGTCACCCTATGAGCCCCTTTGACCCATAAGAACGATTCTAATATGTCCCTAGGGGTCTTAGGACCCCTAGGGACATATGTGGTCATGTAATTGGTCAAAGGTGGTCATAGGTGAACCTATGACCCCGTTTGACCTATAAGAACGATTCTAATATGTCCCTAGGGGTCCTAGGACCCCTAGGAACATATGTCATCATTTAATAGGTTGAAGGGAATCATAGGTAAACCTATGACCCCCTTTGATTCATAAAAATGATTGCAGTATGTCCCTAGGTGTCTTAAGACCCCTAGTTACATATGTCATCATTTAATGGGTTGAAGGGCATCATAGGTAAACCTATGACGCCCTTTGATCTATATGATGCATTCTTATATGTTCCTAGGGATCCTAGGACCCCTAGGGACATATGTCATCATGTAATGTGTCGAAGTGGGTCAATTGTCAACCTATGACCCCTTTTGACCCATAAGAACAATTCTAATATGTCCCTAGGGTTTCGAGGACCCCTAGGGACATATGTCATCATGTAATGTGTTGAAGCGGGTCATAAGTCAACCTCAGACCACCTTTGACCCATAAGAATGATTTTAATATGTCCCTAAGGGTCCTAGGACCTCTAGGGACATATGTTATTATGTAATGGGTCGAAGGGGATCATAAGTCAACCTATGACCCCCTTCGACTCATATGAATGATTCTAATATGTCCCGAGGGGTGCTATGACCCCAAGGGACATATGTCATCATGTAATGGGTCAAATGGGGTCATAGGTGAACCTATGATGCCTTTTGACCAATATGAATGATTCGAATATGTCCCTAGGGGTCTTAGGACCTATGATCATAAGTCAACCTATGACCCCCTTAGACTCATATGAATGATTCTAATATGTCTCTAGGGATGTTATGATCCCTAGGGACATATGTCATTATGTAATGGGTCAAATGGGGTTATAGGTCAACCTATGATGCCCTTTGACCAATATGAATGATTCTAATATGTCCCTATGGGTGCTAGGACCCCTAGGGACATATGTCATCATTTAATGGGTCGAAGGGGACCATAGGTCAACCTATGACCCCCTTTGACCCATAAGAATGATTCTAATATGTCTTTAGGGGACTTAGGACCCCTTTGGACATATGTTGTCATGTAATGTGTCGAAGGGGGTAATAGGTCAACCTATCACCCCCTTTGACCCATTAGAAGCATTCTAATATGTCCCTAAGAGGTCGTATGACTCCTAGGGACATATGTCATCATGTAATGGTTCAAAGTGGGTCATAGGTCAACCTATGACCACCTTTGATCCATAAGAATGATTTTAATATTTTTCTAGGGATCCCAGGACCCCTAGGGACATGTGCCATCATGTAATGCGTCAAAGGGTGTCATAGGTCAACCTATGACCCCCTTTGTCCTATACGAACAATTCTCATATGTCCTTAGGGGTCGTAGGACCCCTAGGGACAAATGTTGTCATTTAATGGGTCGAAGGAGATCATAGATCAATCTATGACCCCCTTTGATCCATATGAATGATTCTAATATGTCCCTAGGGGTCCTAGGACCCCTAGGGACATATGTCATCATGTAATGTGTCGAAGGGGGTTGTAGATCAACCTATGACACCTTTTGACCTATAAGAACGATTCTCATATGTCCTTAGGGGTCCTAAAGACATATGTCGTCATTTAATGGATCAAATGGGGTCATTGGTCAACCTATGACCCCCTTTGACCCATATGAACAATTCTAATATGTCACTAGGGGCCCTAGGACCCCTAGGGACATATGTCATCATTTAATGGATCAAAGGGGGTCATAGGTCAACTTATGACCTCTTTTGACCCAAATGAACAATTCTAATATGTCCTTAAGGGTCCTAGAAGCCCTAGTGACATATGTCGTTATTTAATGGATCAAATAGGGTCATAGGTCAACCTATGACCCCCTTTTACCTATATGAACAATTCTAATATGTCCTTAAGTGTCCTATGACCCGTAGGGACATATGTCATCATGTAATGTGTTAAAGGGGGTCATAGGTTGACCTATGACCCCATTTGACCCATAAGAATGATTCTAATATGTCCCTAGGGGTCCTAGGACTCCTAGGGACATATGTTGTCATGTAATAGGTTGAAGGGTGTCATAGGTCACCCTATGACCCCCTTTGACCCATAAGAACGATTCTAATATGTCCCTAGGGGTCCTAGGACCCCTAGGGACATATGTCGTCATGTAAAGGGTCAAAGGGGGTCATAAGACAACCTATGACTCCCTTTGACCCATAAGAACGATTCTAATATGTCCCTAGGGTTCCTAGGACCTCTTTGGATATATGTCATTATATAATTTGTCAAAGTGGGTCATAGGTCAACCTATAACCCCCTTTGACCCATAAGAAGCATTCTAATATGTCCTTAGGGGTCCTAAGACCCCTAGAGACATATATCATCATGTAATGAGTCAAAGGGGGTCATAGGTCAACCTACGACCCCCTTTGACCCATATGAACAATTCTAATATGTCCCTAGGTGTCCTATGACCTGTAGGGACATATGTTATCATGTAATAGGTTTGACCCATAGGAATGATTCTAATACGTCCCTAGGACCCCTAGGGACATATGTTGTTATGTAATGGGTTGAAGGGTGTCATGGGTCACCCTATGACCACCTTTGACCCATAAGAACGATTCTAATATTTTCTTAGGGGTCCTAGGACCCCTAGGGACATGTGTCATCATGTAATGCGCTGAAGGGGGTCATGGGTCAACTTATGATCCCTTTTGACCCATAAAAATAATTCCAATATGTCCCTAGGGGTCGTAGGGACATACGTCGTCATGTAATGGGTCAAAGGAGGTCATAGGTCAACCTATGACCCCCTTTGACTCATATGAACAATTCTAATATGTCCCTAGCGGTCCTAGGACCCCTAGGGACACATGTCATCTTTTAATGGGTCGAAGGGGATCATAGGTCAACCTATGACCCCTTTCGATCCATATGAACAATTCTAATATGTCCCTAGGCGACCTAGGAACCCTAGGGACATATACCGTCATGTAATGTGTCGAAGGGGGTCATAGGTCAACCTATGACCCCCTTTGACCCATAAGAATGATTCTCATATGTTCCTAGGGGTCTTCAAGACATATGTCATCATGTAATGGGTCAAAGGGGGTCATTGGTCAACCTATGACCCCCTTTGACCCATATGAACAATTCTAATATGTCTTTGGGTGTCTGAGAACCCCTAAGGACATATGTCATCATTAAATAGGTCGAAAGGGGTCATAGGTCAACCTATGACCCTCTTTGATCCATATGAACAATTCTAATATGTCCTTAGGGGTCCTAAGACCCCTAGGGACATATGTCGTCATTTAATGGGTCGAAGGGGTTCATAGGTCAACCTATGATAACTTTTGATCCATATGAACAATTCTAATATGTCCCTACGGGTCTTAAGACCCTTAGGGACATATGTCATCGTTTAATGGGTCGAAGGGGGTCCTAGGTCACCCTAAGACCCCATTTGACCTATATGAATGATTCTAATATGTCCCTAGGGGTCATAGGACCCCTAGGGACATGACCCCTAGGGGTCATAGGACCCCTAGGGACAAATGTCTTCATGTAATGGGTCAAAGGGTGTCATAGGTCAACCTATGACACCCTTTGATCTATAAGAATGATTCTAATATGTCTCTAAGGGTCCTAGGACCCCTTTGGACATATGTCATCATGTAATGTGTTGAAGGGGGTCATAGCTCAACCTATCACCCCCTTTGACCCATAAGAAGCATTCTAATATGTCCCTAAGGGGTCGTATGACTCTTAGGGACATATGTCATCATATAATAGGTCAAAAGGGGTCATAGGTCAACCTATGACCCCCTTAGACCCATAAGAACGATTCTAATATGTCCCTAGGGTTTCGAGGACCCTTAGGGACATATGTCATCATGTAATAGTTCGAAGCGGGTCATAGGTCAACCTATGACCACCTTTGACCCATAAGAATGATTTTAATATTTCCCTAAGGGTCCCAGGACCCCTAGGGACATATGTCATCATGTAATGCGTCAAAAGGGGTCCCCTTTGTCCCATAAGAATGGTTCTTATATGTCTCTAGCGGTTGTAGGACCCCTAGGGACAAATGTTGTCATTTAATAGGTCAAAGGGGATCATAGATCAATCTATGACCCCCTTCGATCCATATAAATGATTCTAATATGTTCCTAGGGGTCCTAGGACCCATAGGGACATATGTCGTCATGTAATGTGTCGAAGGGGGTCGTAGATCAACCTATGACACTCTTTGACCCATAAGAACGATTCTCATATGTCTTTAGGGGTCCTAGGGACATATGTCGTCATATAATGGGTCAAAGGGGGTCATAGGTCAACCTATGACCCCCTTTGACCCATATGAACAATTATAATAGGTCTTTAGGGGTCCTAGGACCCCTAGGGACATATGTCATCATTTAATGGGTCAAAGGGGGTCATAGGTCAACTTATGACCTCCTTTGACCCAAATGAACAATACTAATATGTCCCTAGGGGTCCTAGAAGGCCTAGTGACATATGTCATCATTTAATGGGTCGAATGAGGTCATAGGTCAACCTATGACCCCCTTTTACCCATATGAACAATTCTAATATGTCCTTAGGTGTCTTATGACCTGTAGGGACATATGTCATCATATAATGTGTCAAAGGGGGTTATAGATCACCCTATGCCCTCCTTTGACCCATATGAACGATTCGACTATGTCCCTAGGGGTTCTAGGACCCCTAGGGACATATGTCATCGTTTAATGGGTCAAAGAGGGTCATAGGTCACCTTATGACCCCTTTGTATTATGGGTCAAAGGGGGTCATAGGGTGACCTATGACACCCTTTGACCCATATGAATGATTCGAATATGTCCCTAGGGGTCCTAGGACCCCTAGGGACATATGTCATCGTTTAATGGGTCAAAGGGGGTCATAGGTCACCCTATGACCCCCTTTGACCCATATGAACGATTCAAATATGTCTCTAGGGGTCCTAGGACCCCTAGGGACATATGTCATCGTTTCATGGGTCAAAGAGGGTCATAGGTCACCCTATATTACCCATTCGAATATGTCCCTAGGGGTCCTAAGACCCCTAGAGACATATATCGTCGTTTAATAGGTCAAAGAGGGTCATAGGTCACCCTATGATCCCCTGCGACCCATATGAACGATTTGACTATGTCGCTAGGGGTCCTAGAACCCCTAGGGACATATGTTGTCATTTAATGAGTCAAAGGGGGTCATAGGTCACCCTATGACCCCCTTTGACCCATATGAACGATTCGAATATGTCCCTAGGGACATATTTCATCGTTTAATGGGTCAAAGAGGGTCATAGGTCACCCTATGATCCCCTTTGACCCATATTACCCATTCGAATATGTCCTTAGGGATCCTAGGACCCCTAGAGACATATATCATCGTTTAATCGGTCAAAGAGGGTCATAGGGTGACCTATGACCCCCTTTTAGCCATATGAACGATTGGACTATGTCTCTAGCGGTCTTAGGACCCCTAGGGACATATGTCGTCATTTAATGGGTCAAAGGGGGTCATAAGTCACCCTATGACCTCCTTTGACCCATATGAACGATTCGACTATGTCCCTAGGGGTCCTAGGACCCCTAGGGACATATGTCGTCGTTTAATGGATCAAAGAGGGTCATAGGTCACCCTATGACCCCCTTTGACCCATATTACCCATTCGAATATGTCCCTAGGGGCTTAGGACCCTTAGAGACATATATCATCGTTTAATGGGTCAAAGAGGGTCATAGATCACCCTATGACCCCCTTTGACCCATATGAACGATTCGACAATGTCCCTAGGGGTCCTAGGACCCCTAGGGACATATGTTATCGTTTAATGGGTCAAAGGGGGTCATAGGTCACCCTATGACCTCCTTTGACCCATATGAACGATTCGACTCTCCCTAGGGGATAGGACCCCTAGGGACATATGTCATCGTTTAATGGGTCAAAGAGGGTCATAGGTCACCCCCTGACCCCCTTTGACGCATAATACCCATTCGAATATGTCCCTAGGGGTCCTAGGACCTCTAGAGACATATATCGTCGTTTAATGGGTCAAAGAGGGTCATAGGTCACCCTATGATCCCCTTTGACCCATATGAATGATTCGAATATGTCCCTAGGGGTCCTAGGACCCCTAGGGACATATGTCGTCGTTTAATGGGTCAAAGGGGGTCACCCCCTTTGACCCATATGAACGATTCGAATATGTCCCTAGGGGTCCTAGGACCCCTAGGGACATATGTCGTTGTTTAATGGGTCAAAGATGGTCATAGGTCACCCTATGACCGCCTTTGACCCATATGAACGATTCGAATATGTCCCTAGGGGTCCTAGGACCCCTAGGGATATATGTCGTCGTTTAATGGGTCAAAGAGGGTCATAGGTCACCCTATGACCCCCTTTGACCCATATTACCCATTCGAATATGTCCTTAAGGGTCCTAAGACCCCTAGAGACATATATCATCGTTTAATGAGTCAAAGAGGGTCATAGGTCACCCTATGACCCCCTTTGACCCATATGAACGATTCAACTATGTCCCTAGGTGTTGTAGGACCCATAGGGACATATGTCGTTATTTAATGGGTCAAAGGGGGTTATAGGTCACCCTATGACCCCCTTTGACACATATGAACGATTCGAATATGTCCCTAGGGGTCTTAGGACCCCTAAGGACATATGTCGTCGTTTAATGGGTCAAAGAGGGTCATAGGTCACCCTATGACCCCCTTTGACCCATATTACCCATTCGAATATGTCCCTAGGGGTCCTAGGACCCTTAGGGACATATGTCATCGTTTAAGGGTCAGAGGGGGTCATAGGTCACCCTGTGACCCCCTTTGACTCATATGAACGATTCGACTATGTCCCTAGGGGTCCTAGGACCCCTAGGGACATATGTCATTGTTTAATGGGTCAAAGGGGGTCATAGGTCACCCTATGACCCCCTTTGACCCATATGAACGATTCGACTATGTCCCTAGGGGTCCTAGGACCCCTAGAGACATATGTCGTTGTTTAATGTGTCAAAGGGGGTCATAGGTCACCCTATGAACCCCTTTGACCCATATGAACGATTCAAATATCTCCGTAGGGGTCCTAGGACCCCTTGGGACATATGTCATTGTTTAATGGGTCAAAGAGCCCCTTTGACCCATAGTACCCATTCGAATATGTCCCTAGGGGTCCTAGGACCCCTAGAGACATATATCGTCGTTTAATGGGTCAAAGAGGGTCATAGGTCACCCTCTGACCCCCTTTGACCCATATGAATGATTCGACTATGACTCTAGGTGTTCTAGGACCCCTAGGGACATATGTCATCGTTTAATGGGTCAAAGGGGGTCATAGGTCACCCTATGACCCCCTTTGACCCATATGAACGATTCGACTATGTCCCTAGGGGTCCTAGGACCCCTAGGGACATATATCGTCGTTTAATGTGTCAAAGGGGGTCATAGGTCACCCTATGACCCCCTTTGACCCATATGAACAATTCGAATATGTCCCTAGGACCCCTAGGGACATATGTCATCGTTTAATGGGTCAAAGAGGGTCATAGGTCACCCTATGACTGCTTTTGACCCATATTACCCATTCGAATATGTCCCTAGGGGTCCTAGGACCCCTAGAGACATATATCGTCGTTTAATGGGTCAAAGGGGGTCATAGGTCACCCTATGACCCCCTTTGACTCTTATATATTAATAATATACATATTAATATAATTATATATATATATATATATATATATATATATATATATATATATATATATATATATATATATATATATATATATATATATATATATATATATATATATATATATATATATATATATATATTACATTATTATATTTAATGAAAATATTACGTTATTATATAAATATATTAATAACATATATTAATATAATAATATTTATAATATATATTATATTTAATAAAAATATTACGTTGTTATATATATATTATATTATTATACATATTAATATAATAATATATAATGCATATTACATTTAATGAAAATATTACGTTATTGTATATATTAATAACATACATATTAATATAATAATATATAATACGTATTTTATATATATATATATATAAATTACGTTATTATATTTAGTAGAAATAATAATAATATAAATTATATTTATTGATTGTAATACGATTAACATAAGATATTATTATATATTACTAGATTATATCTTGTATGTTTAAATTACGTTTTATATATATATATATATATATATATATATATATATATATATATATATATATATATATATGCCTTTACATATTAATATAAGTGAAATAATTTAAAAATAAAAAATTAAAACGTTTAAATCAAATTTCCCTCCAAAATTTGAAATTTTTTGGAATTTGACTACTGAGCCATATCGGATATCCGATCGGGCTTGGTATTTACCAAGCCTGCCCGGTCAACCCCAAAGATGTGTTTATAGAGAGTTTTAGTGATACTCAGACTTCGGGTAGCCGTTTGACAATGTTATTTTGATCGAAATTGAATGAAACAAAATGAGTTTTTTAATATCGCTCTCTAGATTCCATCAATATAATTTCTGTCAAATTCTGAGTTCGATAAGTATTTATTAGTTAATTATCAATGAAGATTATTGTAAAGTGCTGATTGACATACTGAATGAAAAATAGCTATAACTTTCAAACGGTATAACATTTTTTAAATCTAAAAGTTGCGTCACATTCTATACTTCGCCTAGTATAAGGAAAAAAAAAAAATTTGATCAAATTTTCTATTAGTTAGGGTGGTTAGACACGAGACTTTTTTTAATCCGAAAAAGTTTTGGTAGAAAATTCATATTTAATTATTTATTTGGAATAAAAATATCAAAAAATATGTGTCATATCCAGGCATGAGTCTAGTTTTCATATCTATAATTATATTAAAAAAATATTATGATTTGATTTTGATTAAGGTGGTCAGACATACACCTACTTTTTATTTTCACCTTGAAATTTTCTTAGTACTACATTAAAATTCAAACTTTTGACCAATCAATTATTTTTTTCTCCTGATAAGGCCTAGTAGTTTAGAAACTACATTCAATTTTCTACAAATTATTTTCTTACAACTTTTTGATATAAAGTCCATAACCACTTCAAAATTATGTGTCAAGTTGACATAAACCTGATTTAATTATTTTTCACTGCCACTTAAGGCCATAGTTTGGTACACCATGATCCTGCACATACCCTCCCCCTCATTCTGAGCCGACCCCAGTTTTCTTTTTCTTCCCATCCTTTGTATTAATGGTTCATCATCAGAGGGAACTAAGGCCCTATCCACATTCAAACCCTTATTACCCTGACCCTTCCCTTGAAATCCCCTCTTTTGAGAACCCTTCCTCATTTCCTCCTCATAATCACTATCCTGATCCGTGTCACTCCCCTTTCCTTTCTTTTTCTCCTTGGAACTGCTGCCAAAATCTCCTTTCAAACTCTTCTTAATATCCACCTCATCCCCTTCATCCTCAGTGTCTTTATCTAGGTCCTCCTCCAAATTAGAGCCCTCTATCTCGTAATCAACCACTTTCTTACTATACCTAGGCCTATCCATCTTTTTAGACTTTAGAAGGTTCATAATGAGAACCATAAGCCCCTCATGGCAGACATGATCACCATCTAGGTCATTTTGGGAGGCCACAATGGAGTTACCCAAAGATAGTCTAAGATAAAAAGGCAGATTTATTCTAATCCCATGCCTAAAATGATTGAATAACATAAAATGGTGACCATATTTTTTTGTGAACTGACCATCTAGAGTGAGATATTCAATAATCACAAACACCACAAATCACCAAGGGCGTGAAATAGAAGTTGGGCTGAAGTAAGATTTACCTATTTTACCCAGTCTGTTGTGTTCTTTGGCAGAATCTGCAAACTCATCGATCGCCCTATCAGACAACTTTCTATCCTGATAAAAATTAATGCCCTCCATCTCTAGACTTGTAGCTTCAATGATGATATTTGCAGTCACATCCATTGTTTGATTTCCCACAAGAATCGGCCCATCTCTCCAAGTCTTTATGAATTGTCAAGTTATTGCAAGGTTGTTTCCTTTTAGCTTCTCCATATATCCAGTAAATTTTCCTTGCTCAAGAATTTCCCAAATTTCCTTCTTATTCCTCCATTCTTTATAGCTAGTTGGTTCAATTCTCTTTCATTTTCCTCCCATATTCCTGTTTCGAAAGTGAGAATCTTGTCTTTTCCAAAAAACCTTTTGCAACTGAAAGAGGTAATCAATGTCACAACCAAGGCACATAGTGGCTAATAAGACCCACAATCCATGTGGAGTTAAGTAGCAAAACTCTGCCCTTCTCATAATATCCCATCGCAGCCCAAAACTATCACAAAAATAATTAACTATTTTTGACATGGCAATCATTAATTGACCACTTTTTCTTACTTCGAACTGTCATGTTTGATCAGTAAGTACCCCTCTATGGGTATTTTATCATTATTGTTCCATATTACCTTTTTGTCATTCTTACAAGCCACATTGGCAGCCTAATCAGCAACTTGATTGGTTTCTCTAAAATTATGAGTAACAATATGATTATCAAAGGAATTAATAATATCTTTGGCTTGACAAATAATATTATTAATAGTCTAGGATGACTTGGTAACTCCATTAAGGCAATTGATAATATTAAGGGAGTCCCCCTCAAGCCATATATTTTTCAAAATCAAACTCTTAGCATAGATAAGACCATAAAGAGTAGCATTAGCCTCAGCCACATGATTAGTTTGAGTGCCAATAGGGATGGCCATACCCCCTATTCTATCTCCATTGTCATTCCTAATAATGATCAACAACCCACAATTCCTATGTTGCCCTTCAAAGCCCCATCAAAATTTATCTTATACCAATCCATCAAGGGACAATCCCATCTAGCAAGCTCCCTAAGGTTAGGACCACTTTGAATCAGGCTGATATCCTTAAGGTTCCAATTTTCGATCACCAAATCTTCCCATTCATTCTAAGAATGTTGACCACTTCCACTGGATCTTATATTCTCAATCACCAAATTCTTAATCTTACAGAAAACTTGATCAGGATTTGATTCAATTCCCCTTAAACACCCTATCATTCTGTTCTTTCCAAACACCCCAGTAAAGGAATGGGAGAATAAAATCCCACAATCACAAAACTAAGGCATTCTTAGAAGGTTGCTTCCAACCATTAAAAAAGTGTTGAATGGTGTCAAGGAAAACCCAAGCAATATTCAACAAACCACATACCCTATCCCACACCTTTTTAGTATAAGAACAATGCAAGGTCATATGGTTGACCGACTCAGCATCATTCTTGCAAAGATAACATCTATTAACCATGTTGAACCCTCTCTTCAAAAGGTTATCCGAAGTCAAAATTTTATCCTGTAAAAGAATCCAAAAAATTATGTTGACTTTGGGAGTCATACAATTAAACTACGCTTTAGCCCAACAAGGCTGTGGATGCTCTTCAAAAGCATTTGCATACACTGAAGACATATAGAAGAGCCTATTAGGATTGAATTTAAAAATTAGCACATCCTCCTCATGGCTTAAGAAAATCACATTCAGCATCTTTTTGAGATCAATCAGGTTTCTATCCACCCTTTTTAGGTCCATCCACTTATCCCCCTCCCAATAATCCTCAACAAAAAACCTGAAGAGATTCTTACATTGCTCCATAGAAGCATTCCACCTTTGAGTAGCACTAAGAGGATGATCAAGAATCCAAATATCATCTCAGAACAGAACTATCCTCCCATTTCCCACCTTCCATCTAACCCCTTTCTTAATAATATGTTTATGTTTTTGGGCATTTTTCCAAATCATAGAACCTCCTTGTATTGACTCATTATTAAGAAAGTAATTAAGATCTTGGTTTTCCCTATTATACTTATCAATCCAAATTTCACGCCATTCTCCTTATTCTTTGTGCCATCTCCATAACAATTTGGCTAGCAAAGCATCATTCATTGTAGTGACTCCTCTCAGACCAAGGCCACCTTTATTATAAGGCATGCAAACTTTCTCCCAAGCAATTAGAGGCAATCTTTTCTTTTTCTCCATGCTTGTCCATAAGAAAAGCTTCTAAATTTTTTCAATAGCAATCACAAACTTTCTAGGAATCTTAAGAACACTCAGAGCATATAGTGAAACATTTTGTAAAATGGATTTGAGAACAATAATCTTACCAACCTAACTAAGGAGGGAACCTTTCCAACTAGCTAACTTTGAGTGAATTTTGTCAATCAAGGAACTCCAAAAAGACTTAGGTGGATCCAAACATAGAGATAATCCAAGATAAGAACCCGATAAGGAACCAATCTCGCATCCAATGATTCTTTTAATTTTGTTCTGTCTCTTCTCATTCACATTGACCAAATAAATCACACTTTTACTCCAATTAATAAGTTGACCTGAAGCTTGCCCATAATCCTTCAAATCCCTCTTTAAATTCCTAGTATTTCTAACTGAAGCTTCTCCCATAACAATAGAATCATCCACAAATTGCTGGCGCGAACAAATCAAGTCTTTGGAAGAGGGTTTAAGACCAACAAAATCCCCCACCCTCACCAACTTTTCCACAAATCTTCCTAGACATTCAACCATCAAAATAAAGAGGATAGGTGAAAGTGGACCCCCCTTCCTTAAACCATGTGAGGCCTAGAAAAAAGGAGAAGGGGAACCATTCACAAGAACTAAGAAAGTAGCCGAAGAGACCAACACAAGGACCAGATCCCTAAATCTCTTGTTAAAAGCAAAAGCTTTGAGTCCTCTTAGTAGAAAAGCCCAATCCACTCTATCATAGGCTTTGGATAGGTCCAACTTAAGAAGAAACCCCTCTGTCTTAGAAGCATTGAGAAAGTGAATATTTTCATGCACTAAAATAGTTGAATCCAAAATCTACCTTCTCGGAACAAAACCATTCTGCTGCTTGGAAATCAAGCTATGGAGAAGGGACAAAATCTGAGAGTAAGCACTTTAGAGATAATCTTATAAAAAGAATTACAAAGACTAATTGGTCTAAATTGATCCAAACTATCAACACCCAACTTATTGGGAATTAAAGCAAGGAAAGTGCCATTTAACTCTTTGAGAAATTTCCTAGAGCCAAAGAACTCCTTAACCCCATTACACACATCATCACTGATAATACTCCAATACGTATGAAAAAATAAGAAAGGAAATCCATCTGGCCCTGGAGCCTTATCACCTTCAAAGGAGAAAACAACCTTAGATATCTCTTCATAAGACAAAATAGAAGTAAGGACTTTATTCTATTCTTCTGAGATACAATTTGGAATACAGTCCAGAAACATATTCTGCTTATCCTTGTCCAAATTAGGGTCCCCTTGGAGTAGACTGCTGAAAAAATTCATGGCTTCCCTTTTAATAATCTCCTCATCCTCTGTGGGCCTTCCAATGGTATTGATTCGAGAAATTCTATTAACCATCCTATGTTTCAAAGTGGTCATGTGAAAATACTTGGTATTCCAGTCTCCTTCCTTCAAAAAGACTTTTCTAGATCTTTGCCTCCAGAACATCTCCTCCTTTGTGATAATGTCATGAATCTCTGCGCTTCTTAGTTTCTTCCTCCCTAGAGACAGCCTAAATACTATCCTAAATGTCTTTAAGTTCCTCTAAGACCTTCTTTTTATTCTAAAAAGTGTTCCCAAAAGTATTCTTATTCCAAAATTTGAATTTTTTTTTTTAATGTTTTTCAACTTAGCAGCAACTTTGAACATAGCAGTGCCCTCCACATGAATATTCCACCATTCCTTGATAAGATTTTCCAGACTCAGATGGAGGGTCCACATTTTCTCAAATCTAAAAGGATAATTCTTCTGAAAGGTTAACAGATCCGCCCTAAGAAAAATGGGATAGTGATCCGAACCAATACAAACTTGAGTAGCAAGAAAACATTTATATTTTGAAAACCAGTCACTACTAATGAGAGCTCTATCCAATCTGACTTGAATGAGATCCTTAGCAGTTCTTCTATTGGTCCAAATATAATCAATCCCATGCAAATCCATATCATGAAGAAGATGATAATCAATGAAGTCCATTAGATCCAGTCTATTATCCAAATTGGTTTGACTTCCTCCCATCTTTTCAGATTCTTTCAATGGGGTATTAAAATCCCCCATAATGATCTAATTCTCATCAACAAATTTTTTTCTTTGATTGGTAATATTATCCCAAAGAACCTTCCTTCCCCACTTAGAATTGGGGGCATAGACATTGGTAAGTACCTAAGTAGAGCCATCCTTGGAATTGGTAAATCTAATGTTGATCATGTTCCTATTTTGAGAAATAAGTTCACTAGCAATGCATTTCTCAATTCAGTAAACTGCCATACCTCCTAAGGCCCCATCAGAATCATTCCGAATAATCCTTCCTTCCCTAAAAACCAAGAGACCTTCAACTTTATCCTTCAAAATTTTTGTTTCTTGAATCAGAACAATATCCAGTTTATTATCCCTAATCATGTTTTTAATAATATCTTGTTTATGAGGATTATTTAATCCTCAATGTTCCAAGAGATGAACTTCATTTCTTATGGAAATTTTTTGTTTCTAGGATAGTCCTCTGACTACCATCAGTAATACTTCTATTAGTCTCAACCATTCTTCTATGCATATTAGATGGTCTATCGGCCGAAGAAGGAGAAACACCAACATCTCCAGCCTTAAAGCCTTTACCCGAAGGTGTAGTATGTGGACAACAATCCCTAGCCTTGCTTCTCTTCACTTCCCCTTTTTTATTACCTTTTCCCAAAGGTGTACTAGGGATATCATCTTTCTTATTGCTCCTGGTTTTAACCACAACATTCTCTTTATTCTTTTTGGATGATACACCCACATTTTTCTTTTTAGATTTAGAAGATCGAATACCCTTAATGTACGTCCATTCTACTCCAAAGTTCACCTCTACCTCCTGAAGCACATTACATATTTCCTCAGCTTCCCCCCTTATTTTATATCTTTCATCAGCTGTAGCATCTGCCAATGGTTCAAGTAGACCATGATCTACCTTACTTATAGGGAGCGAAGAAACTTCCTCGACTACCATAGAAACTTCATGGGTGCCATCATGCTCAACCTTTCCACCCTCAACTCCATCCCCATTAAAGGGACTTCTCACACCTCCTTCCTTATCCCTACCAATGTCCTCACTGCTAGGCTCCAATGGAATAACCTAAACATTATCTTCAACGTTTCTTATAGATTGAGAAGCATCTTCAACAGTCATCAGTAGTTCCTTAACCATAACCACCAGGGAGTTCCTATCCTCCCCATTGTCAATCTAACCACCATGTTGAACCTCTTTTCTAACCCAGATTTTTAAAAACTTTTTGGGAGCCATATTCAAAGATGGACATTTTTTAGCCCAATGTCCAAATTTTTTGTAGTGGAAAAATGCAAAGGGGATGGTCTCATACTCAATATGGAAGCAACATATTTTATTATTAAACTAATTGCTCTTGATCGATCATGTCTTTTGAGAGTAATATGGTCTTGGTATATAAGGAGAATACATTTTAAAAGGAGGATATCAAAAAAGATAATAGAAAACATATGCAAATTTTGGAAAATAATTAATACTATTAAGGTTTTTTAGAATAATGTCCCTATTTTCTAACTGGAGGAACTAGGGACATTACAGTGGTATCAAAGCTTCCGAACCTGCTATCCTGTTGGACATAGTTTGAACATTCATCAAAAACATATTTACAGGAAGATTTTTAGCAAAGCATCGATCTTGCCATTTCATGAAATTTGAGACAAAAATAAAAATTTGCACAGATTATATTAGAATCACATTTGCAAAAAGCTTCAAAAAGAAATTTTATTAGAAACAAATATTTGTAGAAAAAATTATTCGAGAGTTTTATTTTCTACAAAATAATTTATTATATCTGCAAATATATTTGTGACTTCAGGATTGGGTTTTATCTCTGCAAAACAAGCCATCAATGGGAGACCTGTATCGTTGAAGATAACTCTAGTGCTTGAATCAGGATCTGAAGATTAATATTAGCCACATGCATAAGATAGACATTTAATTGTCAAAAAAATATTTGTGTAGGGGCAAAAACTAAGTTGGAAGATGTTAATAACAAAATAAGTCTTGAGCAATAGTTTGTGAATTTTACGGGCATGATTTATCAAGGTAGACAAGAAGAGAGCATTTTAACAGTTCTATACATGTTGAAGGACTAAAATTCATGAGCTGAGCAAAACTACAGGAAAATATATATTTCCATTGTTAGAGTGATAGAATCAAGTTCAGCTTGATCTTTGAGAAAGAGCCCAATTATAGTTTGAAGAAATAATTTTAGAACGTCGATTTTGATTGGAGAAACAGTGGAAAGCTGAGAAAGGTAGAATGATATAATTTTTGCATGAATACGAAGGGGGAGTCGTGACTGCCTAAATTGTTTATTTGCTTGAGCAGTGATTAGTCTTGACTGGACTTTCAAAGCAAATTCATTTTCCTATTATTTCTAAAATTGGTCAGTTGAAACGAGCTTTTTGGCATCGTGTTCATCCATTCTGGAAGCTTTCATTCATTCTGCACACTGAAATGTCATTGTGTCTGGGCAAGGAATAGACAGATTGCAAAAAATTGGCGAGTGTAAAGAATTGGCTCAGAGGTAAAATCCAGAACTCGTTCATTCTAGGGAGAATAGTGGAAGTTAACAGTGAGAATAAAGTTGTCGAGTAGAGCTTAGTCACAACCATTTCATTTTGAGATAGGCAAGAAAGTGGGAACACAAATAATCATTGCAGTTTCATTACAAGAGTGCCTCCGCCAATACATATGAAATTAACATAATCACATAAACATTAATTATGGCACTGGAGCATTTACATTGACAAGACTATAATATTTGCAAAATATATTATAACTTCCTAGTCGTGGTCATTAGGTAATAAATTTTCGCAAAGGTTGTAGGAAGAATATTGCCACTAGAAGAAGAGTAAATAAAATCAGTCAACCTGGCATCACAGTTTAAAGGAAATGATATAGACAAAGTTGTAAAAGCCCTGAGAACAGGTGATGCTGGTCCATTTTGTGAATGTTGGATGAGTTGGAGTATGTTTTCGAACATGACAATATGTTAAACACCTAAACTAGAACCTTGCCATTAGCAACACAAATAGTTGAATCGGTATTAATTTGTGGGTTGAATTGATTTGAGAAAATATAAATTATCTTGAATAGTTTGTCTAGTGCCATGTACTACTCCAATTATGCAGTGATTAATGAATTTTTTTAATGGAAGAAGGAGGGAAGTGGAAGGTAATCGACAGACATCACGCAAGCCTAGGAAGACAAGTATATTGTAGAGACGCCAAGCAACAGGGACATATTAAACAAAGGTATCCGATCTTATGACAATATTTGAATGATTGGTTTCTTTAGAGAGAAACTTAGGGTCAAATATTCATTGAGAGTTTTGAAGAAGAACTTATGAATTATCTAGTTTCTTTAGAGAGAAACTCAAAATGCAATAAGCAATACAGATGATTAAATTCTTTAGATAAGAGTTTAGTTTCTTTAGAGAGAAACTACCAGTTTGAGCCTAGTTTCTTTAGAGAGAAACTAAAAATAAATGGAAAGAGTGGCAATTAAGGGAGAACTGCTAAAGACACCCAATTGTTAGTACCTTCCTAAGAGGGCAATTAAGGGAGAATAGCTAGGGCACCCTATTGCAGCAGTAAGTAGGGAGAACTGTGGTCAGGACACCCTATTGCTCTGTAATTAAGGGAGAACTGCTAGAGCATCCTATTGCATGAATAGTTGAGGGAGAACCGCTGAGGGCACCCTATCATAGTGATAGTGAAGGGAGAATTTCTAGCAGGGCACCTACTACACTATGATTATGGGAGAACTACTAAGGCACCCCACTACAGAGAAATATTATAGAGGCCTATGATGAGATAAAGTCTCTCCTCAGGATTAAATAGAGATGGATACTCCTAAAGGGATATCCATAAGGGCCTAGGATGAGATAAAGTCTCTCCCAATTATTATAAAGAGGGATAATTCAAAAATAATATCCACAAGGGCTTAGGATGAGATAAAGTCTCCCCTAAGGATTAGGAATGCAAATGGAAGAGTATCCTTAAGATTTTGGAAGAGATAAAATCCAAACCAAAGATTACAAGGATTAATTATCAACACTCATCATGGATCAAGTTAATATACAATCAGGAGTACAAATATGTTGCAACACATCCAAATAAGTATCATTGAATTGTTTCAAGTATTTTAATTTAGTATTCAATTTTTTCTAGCTCTAACATGTTTATAGTTATAAATTTAATAAGTTGTTGGTAATATTATCGTCCTAATCAAAGTGAAATTACTGTTTCAGGATGCATCGATCAAATCACAAGCAGAGAATAGTGAATTGCTTGAGAACAAGCAATTTTGGGAAGGGTGGACTATCATGTCCCCTATTTTTCCAATAAAATTCAATAATTTAATGAGTCAAAGAAATAATTAGTTTTATAATCTTAAAAGAGAACATAATATGATAATAATATTATAATAATATTATTATTATTAAATATATTATAATAATAACAAGAAGGAATATTTTAATAAAGGATTATTATAATAAAATATAATACTATTAAAAGGTAATATAAGATAATGTTAAATAAACATAATACCTTATTAATCAAAATTATAAATGTAATTATTATTAAACTAATTGCTCCTGATCGGTCATGTCTTTTGAGATTAATATGGTCTTGGTATATAAGGAGAATACATTTTAAAAGGAGGATATCAGAAAAGATAATAGAAAACATATGCAAATTTTGGAAAATAATTAATACTATTAAGGTTTTTTAGAATAATGTCCCTATTTTCTAACTAGAGGAATTGGGACATTGCAGTAGTGGGAGCCATGCCCAAACACATTCCTTCCTCTACCGCAATCACCCCATCTTTATGGAGGCTCAAAAGAAAATTTGTCCAGAAATAATACGCAATCAATTAGTTCCTAAGAATGTTGTAATCCTTGTCACATTTGAGCAACACAATTTGTGGCACCAAGCTATCAACATAGAAAACATGCCACAACAGTGGTTAGAAGCATGAGAATAGATGCACCATACATTCATATATTAAATATCTTTCTCATAGCTAATAAATTCATTTTATATCAGTTCAATAAATTCAATAAATCAAGGCATTTCTTATCATGAAGAAGGTATATCATACTCATAACAGGGTAGGCATTTAGCTACTATGGCAACTATTGTGTTCAATGAAATCCTAATTGGGATATGATTCCACTTTGTAAGCATCATAAGATTTGATTTTATGACATATGTATACCATGTGCTATTTTTCTCTGTTATGATCTTGTTCATTGGGATTAATTCTATTCCTGAGGACTGAAGTTGCTTGATAAATCCCTCAAAGAATTAGTGAAGTGCTTTTGTAAGAGAAAGGATATGCTCTATTTTGCTTGAAATATAACTCTGCATTGTGGGAGAACTTTAACTTCCTAGAATTTTCCATATTTTACTACATAAGGGTTATGCATTCTCTTTTGCTTTATTCTACAAATGATGAAGTTGGGGTTGTCCATTCAACCTATTAGGCTCATTTGAAGCTGGGTTTTTTTTCTCAATGCTTTATTTTTATAGGCTGGTTTATAGATATTTTGACAAAGGTAGTGTTTACAACTCAGAGTAGGTACTAGGAAGAGCTCTCAATTCAGCTTTTTAGACTGGGCTTCTCTACAAAGAAGATGTTAACTCAAGAAAACAAAGCATGACAATACACTTGCTACAATCAAAGATTATCACTCCTACTGTCTGTTATCTTTATCTTGTATAAAGGCAACTTGGAGACTAAGTATCTACCCAATACCAAGACCCCAACACAAAGAACACAGAAGCCTAGCTCTGTGTTATGTGAAAAAATAAATACATTTCTAAATAGCTAGAAAACCTAAAGCTGTAAAAAGAGAAAATTGATCAAAACGCATAAGAGGTAATATCAAAACCATGTTGATTTAGAAATGTGGTGATCCTTTCTCGCAAGAACTGTAAATTTGGCAATCAGTTCATTGTAGAACTCGAAACTTTACAAAATGATTTAAACCAAAATGAGGTAAAGCTCAAATTAGTTTTTACTTCATAAAACAAAATTTAAACGGTCATTTCAATATTAAATGAATTTAGTTTCTTTCACTTTTAAATAGCCTCATTCATTACTTATTATTATTTGTTGTTGAAAAATAAATTCAGCAAATATAAATATCTTAATTTTGATTACAAATTAAATTTTAACTATTATCATATTGTTTATTTTTTAATATAAATATCTTACTTATAACTCATTTTTATATTTGAGCAATACAATCATAATTAGAACAATAATAAAAAAAAAAAATTGACATATTTATGATTAGAATATAGTTTATAATTATCAATATAATTCAGAACTTACTTTTAACATGTTTTAACATTCGATTTATCTTATAAGTAGGGGAAGCTTTCTCCAATAATAAACCTAGTTAAAGGAGTTATGGAAAACTGAGCACTTGAAGAAAAATAAAAATCAATGAATAATATGACTTCTCTTTATATTTTTAATTATTTAGTAATTATAATTTTTTATTTCTACAACCACTGACTTAAGTTTTGAATTTTTCGTGTAATGTTTGTAAGCATTTTGGTGCATTCATGATCTAATTTTAGAGCTCAATGATTCAACAAAGTCAAACTCACATGCCTGACATACATTATATTCTACCCTTGCACAAGGCAAGGACTCGAGCTCTCCTGAGCCCTTGTTTGTTATTTTCCTTATTTTCATTTAAAATAAATAAAAAATTGATTTCCATGATATTAACAACTAGGCTTTTGTATCTCATAGGAAAAACCTAGTGCATAGGAGGCTAGACGTCAAAATTTTGCTTCTTTTCTCATGCAGCCATTATTTCTAGAAAAGGGGTCAACAAAGGTAAGTTTTCGTTTGAATTCTTGATTATATGTTATAAATTCAGTATGCTATCAATTGTAATGTTATAGTTTAAGTTGTAGATCCATTTGACAACCATACTAGAACATATACAAGCCACAAACAATGAGGTTCAAGAATTCTTGACATATGAGAGGACTCCTGAACATTGTAGGAGGTTGATGAGAGAGGTATTTAAGATGAAAGTTTAAAACTATAAATCTTCATTAAAAAAAGAATCATTATGCATTTGAATAATTCAATGTTAGATGTACATAGAATCATATAAATTCAGTAGTCTAACTTTGGGTTTTCCTTTTTTGTTTATGTAGGAGGCATTCAATCCACCTAGTTCAGTGAAGAGACTACATTTTGATTTTCCACCAACAACATAGGATAGTATAGTTGTCATAGGATGTGTCATGAGACATTTTGAAATGGCATATATGCCACATTGTATACAAAAATTTTGATATTATACACATTTTGATGGCATGATCCGCCACATTTTGTATATGGATCTATGTATTTTGATATATGTTTGCATAATTTGTCTATGGATACATGTATTTTGATATATATTTGCATAATTTGTCTATGGATACATGTATTTTGATATATATTTGGGTAATTTGTCTATGGATACATGTATTTTGATATATATTTTTAGCATTTATGTGCACAAGGATATACATTTTAATTTAGTATAGTATTGTTCAATTTATCGTGCATCATGTGTATTGTTCATGTTTATGGAATATCATTCATTTTAATCATGTTTTTTATATTCAATTCAATTGTACTAATTTGTGAAGAACATTTATCAACCTTTATTATCAAATTTTTATGCAATGTTTAATTTTAAATTATATCATATATGTTTAATTTGAAATAAAGTCTACAGTCCCTTAAGATGTCTACAATTAGCCAAATCCATGGCCAATTTGGTCTTATGAGCCCATCTTTGGTTTTAGGGGACGCTTTAGTATGTAGTGGTCACAAATATTATAGGGTCTCTTTGGTCAAAATAGAGGTATCTATAGGGTTCACCCCTCCATCCAGAGCTAATAGCACTGATGATTCGATGCCATGATCAACAATTTGAAAGTAGGGCAATGATGCACCAATGAAGTGATGTACAATGCAAGTTTTGGTATCAAACAAGATCATTGTGCCAAATCCAAATGGAATGTGATCTCTCCAAATTGAAAGTGGTTATTGTAGACCTCAACATCACCATCCTATAGCATTTTCCATTTCACCAATATCCCTCACAAGCTTCGAGTCATGACCCTCAGAAGATCGATCTCCAAATGCACTTAGTGCATCTTAGAGACTCTTTGGTACGGGTTGGCCATGAATATTGTAGGATCTTCATGGTCAGAACAAGGGTTCACCTGCCCATCTGGAGATAAAAAAGTTGACAATTTGATGCCACAATCAACGATTTACAAATTATGTTAGGAATAAGGTATCTCAACCTTGTATAATTCCTATTCTTATTATTTGTTTTGTAAAATGTATTTCTTGCAAATAATGTTGATGTGTCGACATCTTGAATTGTGTGTAAGGAGATCATGACTAAAATGGTTATGACAGATTCCTATAACATGTAAGAGCTATGTTAGGAAGATTCAATGATAGGTGAAGACATGTGGCAACTAAGATATTTGAGTACTGTACACTCTACCCCAATAGTGGGGTTCGGGGCATCGGCCCGAAATTTTTTTTGGGGTTCCTATTTTCTCGGAGAATGGTAAAACCCTAATATGGTTTACCTTTGGGAGTAGCCCTAAAGTGAAGTGCATGTTATAAGCATTTTTAGGGTTACGAAGAGAAGTGATGCGGAAAAGGTGTATTGTTGGTACTGCGAGTAGCTACTGGAGTTTTCTGTTGTTGATGTTGAACTTGCATTGCAAGTGTATTGTAACCTTGTGTTGAAGATAATACATTGTGTAGGTTCTAAAGGGGTGGGGTTGTTTTACTAAAAGGTTTTTCCCCACCGGAAAATCCTTGTGTTATGTGTTCTTTTCTTTGTTTATTTTCTGTATGCATGGTTGGCTGCAATATTGTTGTTTACATGATATTGAATCTGTAAGTGTAGAAGATTTTAATAGGATTTGCATCATACTTTACTTATGAGATTAGTGTAGGAAGTTGTTTCCGCACCTGAGTTTTCTTACAAATTACACAGTGGTGCACCAATAAACTGAGGCACACTTTAAGTTTTGGCATTGAGCGAGATTGTTGTACCAAATCCAAATAGAATGTAATCTATCAAAAATGAGAGAGGTTATTATAGACCTCAACATCACAATCCTTTAGCATTCAAATTTTTACCAACAACCCTCATGAGCTCTGAGTTATGACCCTCAAAAGATCAATCTCCAAAAGCACTTAGTGCATCTTAGAGACTCTTCAGTACGGGGTGGTTGTGAACATTGTAAGATCTCCATGGTTAGAACAAGGGTGTCACTAGGGTTCACCTACCCATCTAGAGCTAATAGAGCTGATGATTCAATGCCACGATCAACAATTTCAAAGTTACACAGTGGTGTACTAATGAACTGAGGCACATTGCAAGTTTTGCCATCGAGTGAGATCATTACGAAAAATTCAAATGGAATGTGATCTCTCTGAAACGAGAGAGATTATTGTAGACATCGACATCACCATCCTGAAGCATTCAATTTTTCACCAATATCTCTCACAAGCTTTGAGTTATGACCCTTGGAAGATCGATCTCAAAACACACTTAGTGCATCTTAAAGACTCTTCGGTACGAGGTGGTCATTAATGTTGTACGCTCTCCATGGTCAAAATAAGGGTTTCACTAGGGTTCACCTTCCCATCCAGAGCTAATGGAGCTAGCAATTTGATGCCATGATCAACGGTTTCAAAATTACGTAGTGGTGCACTAATGAACTATGGTGTACTGCAAGTTTTGGCATTGGGCAAGGTTGTTGTGTCAAATCCAAATAGAATATGATCTCTATTAAATGAGAGAGGTTATTATAGACCTAGATATCACCATCCTATAGCATTCAATGTTTGACTGATATCCCTCATGAGCTCTGAGATATGACCCTCAGAATATTGATCTCCAAATGCACTTAGAGCATCTTAGAAACTCTTCCATATAGGGTGGCTGCGAACGTTGTAGGCTCTCTGTGGTAAAAAAAAAGGTGTCACTAGGGTTCACCTGCCCATCTGGAGCCAATGGATTTGAATATTTGATGCCACGATCAATGATTTCAAATTTACATAGTGGTGCACTAATAAACTGAGACACACTGCAAGTTTTGGCATCGAGTGAGATTGGATTACCGAATCCAAACATAATGTGATCTCTCCAAAATGAGAGAGGTTATTGTAGACCTCAACATCACCATCGTGTAGCATTTGACATTTTATTGATAACCATCATGATCTTTGAGTTACGGCCCTTAGAAGATCGATCTCCAAATGTACTTAGAGCATCTTAAAGACTCTTTCATACAAGGTGGTTGTGAACATTATAGGCTCTCTATTGTTGAAACGAGAGTGTCACTAAGTTCACCTACCCATCTGGAGCTAATGCCACTAATGATTCGATCAACGGTTTCAAAGTTACACAATGATGCACCAATGAACTGAGGCACACTGCAAGTTTTGGCATCAAGCGAGATTGTTGTGCCAAATCCAAACAGAATGTGATCTCTCCAAAATGAGAAAGGTTACTGTAGACCTTGACATCACCATCTTATAGCATTAAACGATTCACTAATGCCCCTCACGAGCTCTAAGTTATGACCCTCGAAAGATCGATCTACAAATGCACCTAGTGCATCTTAGAGACTCTTCAGTATGGGGTGGCCGCGAACATTGTAGGCTCTCTATGGTAAAAAAAGGGGTGTCACTAGGGTTTACCCACCTATTGAGAGCTAACGAAGTTGACAATTCGATGCCAAGATCAACATTTTTAATATTTACGTAGTGGTGCATCAATGAATTGAGGCATACTACAAGTTTTGGCATCGAGCGAGATTATTGTGCCAAATTCTAACAAAATGTGATCTCCTAGAAATGAAAGAATTTATTGTAGACCTTGACATCACCATCTTGTAGCATTTGAAATTTCACCAATAGCCCTCACGAGCTCTAAGTTACAACCCTCAGAAGATCAATCTCAAAATGCACTTAGTGCATCTTAGAGACTCTTCGGTACAGGGTGGCCACGAATGTTGTAGGCTCTTCGTGGTCGGAACAATAGTGTCACTAGGGTTAGTATTAAGTAAAAACATCATTTTTTAGTTCTCTCAAGTTTTGGCATTGGGCATAGTGCAAGTTTTGTGTTAGTATGTAGTGAAAACATCATTTTTTAGCTCCTTCGACATTAATTACATTAAGTAAAAATATCATTGTTGCTTACATTAAATCAAAAAGTTTATATTTACAATATCTCAAGTGTTTCATCATTATTACATCAATACACAACTACCAAAAATTGTAGTGTCAAAAATATAATAGATTTTTTAAACTTGCCGTCTTCTAGCCCTCTTGGCCTCATTTTCTGCCCAAAGACTAATCTACACTCCGCCATAATTTGAAAACAGTTTTTCAAAGGAATTATCAGTATAATAAGATACTTTGCCAGGTCACTGAAATGCCAACTTTTGAGCTGAGGGATGAAGACACTAATTGCTCATTTTGCTGGGAAAATACACTGATTAGTCATAACAATTCAACCAGCTCATGTGAATAAAATGTAAAGGCAACAAAACAATTCGTAAATTAAACTACAATACATTGGCTAATGGCATCTACAGTAAGTAAAAGCTAATTAAAATTAAATATTAGGTGAACTGGCCGCGCATTGAAAATCGGAAAGGAATATGAACTTACAGGCGAGCTCTGGAAGACGGCTTGTGCAGGGATTCAAATCCTTTTGCAAATGATCGTAACAATCGACTCACACGTTGAGCGCGTAAAAAGAATTTGAGCTTCAAATGAGACAGCCATTCCTCATCCGTGAACGGAAGATTCTCCTCTGTTTCCACCGAGTTCAGCTCCTCCTTGAATTCATGCAACAGCTGAAGAACGTCTTCTTTAACAGGGGAGCCCATCCTTATTCAGATGACCAGCAATCAAGAAGACAAAAAACAAGTGAACTTCTATTTGCCAAATTACAGTAAAGGACATATGCGAGAAATTTATGGTGCTTTTCACGAACGTCCTGTGCGACGAAATTGCAGAGAAGTCTTGAATGTGAAGTGGGTACTTGCTGAGAGGGACAAGGTTAAAAGTATCCATTACGACCTTGACTCGAAGTTGACAGGCTCCGGCCGAGACAAAATTGACACGAAGTGAGAGGATTTCTCAATTTAATTCATATTCCTGAACCTTAACTGGGACCACGCATGTTCCGCGAAACGAAAATTCCTACGTACGAACCTTTTGGGGTTTCTGCGATGTGTGGAAATTGCGATTTGACATCCGGCCTATATTAATGCGATTTGACATCCAGCCAATATTAATTGGTTTTTTTTAATAAGATAAGTCCTATTTTTCTTTCGACCGTTTGTTTCCCTCATAAATTATAAAATATAATTATTATTTAATTAGGAGACATAGGGGAGAGGACCCGGTACTTGTGCACCCTAACTTTGGACTTCTCAAAATCTATCGTAACAACAATAAAATTGGCTAAATTTTTAATGATGTCTTCTTTACCTAGTTAAGTACGTATACTAAGGTTTGGACTTCTCACCATGAAAATTAATATCAATTTTATAGATCGTAGTAACAGGTGTACAAATTCTCATTTTGGAACCCCCTACCAATCGTAGTCAATTAAAAGCCCTCATCGTTAATTTACCAAGACCCAATACTTGTACATTTTGTCATGTTACATTTTAATATATGCCACTCGTATATGAACATATAATATATTTGCCTGCACACTATATCATTTATGTTCAAATGACAATGTTCTCCATTCACTTGGCAACTAACTAATAATTTCACAAAAAATATTATATTGTCAATTATTAAAAGCCTAAAATTAATCACAAAAAAACATTTCTTTAAATTCGTTTTACCCTAACCCTATATTCTTTTTCCTAATGCTAAGCAAGCATTTTCCGCTTGCCACTCGTTGTTGCTCAACGATGTTGCTGCTATTCGTCTAATGGAAACCCATTGTCGTGGCTACTCCTTTGATGAAAACTCATTGCTGCTGCCACTCGTCTAATGGAGAACCTTCCATTCATTTTTTGGTGGATATAGTTGAAATTTATGAGACACACACAAGCCTCCATGGATATAAGGACCGAGTCTCAAAAAAAGGGCATGCCTGGTAGCTCTGTTACAACATCCTATGTAAGTCTCCTGATTTATTATGTAATCCTTTTGAATCGGTAGCGGGTACCAGTCTAGTTTGGTATCACAATTTTGATTTTTTTTTACAGCTGTCGTCTCAAGGGGAGGGGATGCTCATTGTTGTTCCCTAGCCCACGACCGACTTCAAAAGATTGACAGGTTTAGAAAAAGGGTAGGGACTTGTAGTTAGATACGATTTTGTGCAGAACCCATTTTTAGTATAAGCTTCAAACCATTTATTTGTTGATCCCATACAATCATGGCTTTTCAATGTGGGTCTTACTATTAGGAAAGGAAGAGGGTTTTATGATTATAAATTTTAAATAAAATCTTGAAAGTTTTCCATTTTTTTGTATTAAATAAATAGTTGTAGTTGTTTGATAACATTCTGCTGTAAATGACTTTGAGCCCTCAATGGTAGCATGATCTTTATTTTGCTAAAACCCATTTTTCCTTCAAACAATGCTATAGATTTCTTTACAATTTTGGAGCACAGAGATATCTAAAATGTTAGCTCAGAGGGATCTAATATGTTGTACTTACCAGTCTTCTCTTTCATTGTTCTATTTCACAAGCAAATTCATTTTTTTGTGGATGTTCGAGATAACCCTGGTTGGAAGAAATTGCCAAACAATTTGCTTTTGTAAAAGATCATAAGTTGGGGTTTAAGATTCCTATACAAATGTCATTTTTGATTTGCATGCATGTTGACTGCCTGTATTTGTGACATGGGGAGTGTAGGGATTCTTCAAATTATTATTGGAACCAGCTTTTGCAAATGTGTCTATGGACACAAATAAATTGAAGGAATTTGGCACATCTCGAGAAGGTAAGGTCTATGTTAGACCTTACTGGGCAACGACCCATCTGTTCCTTTTTTAAACTATGAGTTTCTCTTTGAACTCCTAAATTTGCATTATGTGGTTTTTTAATAATTTTATTTCCATTGCTTCTACATCTTGCAATTTTCTTTCTACAATATATCCATTTTATTTTGCACATAGATTTTATGTTATATTGGAATTTTTTGATTTTCCCCTCATTGAATCACATATATATTACAATTATAGATATATTCTTGTGTTACACAATAACCAATGTTATCAGTATTACAAAATGACAACTTGTATGCATTGCAAAAGAAGTATGGTCATGATATTAGAAGTACTATAGAAGGGCCAACTATTACAATATTACAAAATGACCATCTTGTTTGGAAAATAAGCATGGTCATGTAGCTAGAAATTATATTTTCTATAGGCTGTACATTTTCATCAAAAGCAAGTATAGCAATGTGCAGATTCATATAAGTCTGCACATTGAAACATTGACATTACAAAACGACCAGCTTGTGGAAATTGGAAAATAAGCATGGTCTAAGAAAAATCACATAGTTGGAAATAAAAGAAACATCATTAGTTTACCATAAAGCCAGGGAATGGTTTTGGTTCCTCCACAAGACTATCTTTTATAGGATTGTTTAGACTAGATGAGTCAACCTATGGGGTGATAGGAGTTGTATGGCCAAATATGTTTTCATCTAACAGTCTAGAAAAATGGAGTTGTTTGGCTGGAGAGTGAGGGGGACTATGGCTATTAGTATCTTGGATGTTGTGAAGGGCAACATAGGTTGGAGTTAGAATGTTGTACATATCTCTCAGAATTTGGCGATGCTCGAGTAGGGGGGTTGTTGGAGTACTATGCTGGCTTTCTCTTCTTGAAATCAGCTCTGAATTACTACCATGACCAAACTGGAGCTCATTAATATTATAGTATGCAGGGGATATAGTGTTGAATATGTCTCTTACAATTTGATGATGTTCAAGCAACTGTGTTAGTGGAGTACTCCCCTCCCCAATAATAGTTTCAAGTCCCTTATTGACCTGGTTTTTTGATATCTTTCCTAATTTGCAGTCTTGTCTTTCTTTCTTTTTCAACTCTCTCTCCTTCCGTTGTTGCTCCTTTTCCTCTTTCTTCCTCTATTTTATTATTTCTCTCTCAAGTTTCTGCTCATGTTTTCTCTTTCTCAACTCAATTTGATTAATTTTCTTTGCTTCCAACTATTTTTTCTTCCTTTCTTTCAACTCTTGAAGTTCAACCTTCTTTTCTTCTTGTTTCTCTTGCAAGATTATGTACTCATTCGATGTAAGTATTTGAGATTTCCTACCCAATCTAAGAGTAGTATTATCAAAGGAGTGCATCTCTTTGTAACCCTTTCAATTGGTAGTTTCGAGAATTTTCTTAATGATCCCTTACTACATAAAAAATGTTCATCTTCTGTCTCAATCACTGCAAATGTCTTCAATGCATCTAGATTTTGTTTAGCTTGACCATCTTCATCTTCTTTATGTTCCATGTTTGGAGTTTCCCAGTCTATTGTTTCAGCATAATAATGAACCATTTCTAATCTTGACAGTGGAGGTGGAGAAGGCATGCTTAGTGAAATGTCTTCATTTTTGAAATCAATCTGCAGTCCTAAGTTCTCTACTCCTTCTTTAACCCAGCTGGGTGGATCAACTTGTGTTGGGAAACTCATTTCATCCTGTAGGTCATTTTCATATTGTGTTTGGCTAACATGTGTTGGTGAAATTGTGCTTTCATTTGAATCGTCTATCTGTTGTTTTGCCATCTGTGTCAAACATTGTTCAATAGCATCATCATCATAACCAGCTAACCTTAAGATGCCTATAATTTTTGTAGCATCATTTTCATCTTCTACATTGAATGCATTACTTGGATTCATGTAATTACAAAGAGCATCCCTATCTAATGGCCAAATTCTAGTTCTTCAAAAACTAGCTGTGATGTTGTCAGACACAAGGGTAACTTTGAAAGCTTTGCTTGCAAGTTTTGCCAATTCTGTTCTCCTTATCTCTATGTGTGGATGTTTGGCCATCCATTTTGACCTTACAGATTTGAAATATCCCTTGAATGGAGAAAAGACACTTACATCTAAAGGTTGCAATTTATGACTAGTGTGAGCAGGTAATGTAAGAAGATCTATGCCTAGAGATCTTGCCTCTTGAATTGTGGCTAAGGCAACATGGCTGCCATGCCCATCAAATATGAGAAGGTGCCTATTTTTAGGTGAAGCACCACTTGGAACAGATTTGGAAATGATGCAACCAGTTTAAGAATAGTTCCTTTGTCATCCAAGCATGTGGTTGTGCTGCCATGAAAGCTCCTGATTCACAATTAGCAATGTAATTTCTAAGATTTCTTTTTGCCTTGAAGAGATAAAATCCTGCTATTCTATGACCTGCTGCATTTATACAACACAATATTGTGATCCATTCTCTGCTTTTAGATAAGATCTGGGGCACACTTCTACTACCCAACTTTGCAATCACTCGCATGCCACAATTTCTACCTACTTGCACCCATGTTTCATCACAGTTCCATATGTTTATTGGTTCATAATGATAAGTATTATACAATGTCATCAAATTATCATAAAAATCTATTGCAATACTTGGTTGTAGCATCACTACTTTATCCCTATCTAAATCCTTTGCAATCCTTATTGTCAAATTTGGATGGTGTTTGTGGAATCCCACCCACCATGACCTACCTAGTAAACCATTCTTGAATGGATTTGGCCTGGTTTGGCATATGTGAGTCACATGTAACTTAAGTTGAATAACCTCCAATCCATGACCAAGCTGAGCTAAATCATTACACCACTAAACAACCTCCAACTCTTCTTCCAATGACATAATTGTTGGTGGTCTTTTTGTTTTTGTTGTTGTCAGTCTTGCTAGCCAATAAGACAACCTACTAGCAGGGATTCCCCACTTTTTGGCTGCTCCTCTTATAGAAAAGGAATTATCTTCAACATCTTGAATGACACCTTCCATCTCCTCTTCTGTCCACTGATTGCCTTGGAGCCTTTTGTTTCTTTTATGTTGTTGACAAGATTATTCAACATCTTCATTGTTTGCATTACTGGCAACAACATTGTAGCCTGTGTTATCAGGAGTTGGTTTGGTTGCATGGTCACCATCATCAGAGTCAATGACATGCAATTTAACACCATGAGGATAACCACTTCTTGATTTTCTGATTGTTCTTTTGCTTCTTCTCTTTCCTGTTGTCATAATGCCTAAACAAAGAAACATAAAATATTAACATGTATAACATGAGGATATAGAAGATGGAGATATAAGGATTGTATGTATACGTATACATATGTATGTGTATATATATACATCTGCATATGTATATAGATATATGTATATATATACCTATGTATATGTATACATATATATCCTGAAATAAAATGAGTCCAAAATTTTTGCCTGCTGATTTATTTCTTTGTTTATCCTCAGCAGAAAGTTTAACAAAAAATTGGAATAGTATATATACATGTATATGTTTATGTATACATGTATAAGTATATGTATACATGCTTATGTTTATCTATACATGTATATGTATATGTATATGTATACATATATATGTTGAAATAGAGGAATGAGTCATCTATCTACTTCAAAAATATGTATAGAAAGCCAAGACTAATCTTAGCTTATAGAATCAGACCAAAATTTCTACCTGCTGGAATGGAATGAGTAATCTATCTACTTTAGAAAATACATATAGAAAACCAAAACTAGTCTTAGCTTAAAGAACTAGTCCAAAAATTATGCCTGCTGGAATGGAATGAGTCAACTATCTACTTTGAAAATATGTATAGAAAACCAAAACTAATCTTAGCTTCAAGAAAATAAGTGTAGTTTTAATATGTATGCTGAAATAGAAGAATCACTCCAAAATGACTATATATATATATATATATATATATATATATGTTGAAATAGAAAAATAGATTAATAGTAATATTTTCTTAAAGGAAGTCACACAGAGGAATCGATCCAAAAATGATGTCTACTAGACTGGAATCAGTCATTTATCTATTTGAGAAAATGTTGTCTACTAGACTAGAATCAACCATTTATCTATTTGAAAACTAATCTTAGCTTACTATTAGACAATGTTATTTAGTAATGAGATCATTGGGAAAAATTAAATTGTACAAGGATTACAAATAATTCAGAGATGCCCAATGACTATATATATATATATGCTGAAATATAAAAATAGAATAATAGTAATCTTTTCCTTAAAGGAAGTCACACAGAGAATCAGTCCAAAAATGATGTCTACTAGGTTGGAATAAGTCATTTATCTATTTGAGAAAATGCTGTCTAGTAGGCTAGAATCAGTCATTTATCTATTTGAAAACTAATCTTAGCTTACTATTAGACAATGTTATTTAGTAATGAGATCATTGAGAAAAATTAAATTGTAAGGATTATAAAAAATTCAGAGATGTAGGGCATCTGTTATATTATAGAGAACTACTACCTTTGATCCTAATACAAAATTGTAAAATTAAACTAGCATTGATTGTTTAGTAATTTATAAATCAAAGATAAAATAGCTTTCAAACTTAAATAGCTCTTTCAGTAATATGCAATGTAATATGATTATATTAGTACAATATATATATGGAAAAATACCTGGATTTGGATGGTTAACTAGGCCCTTTGATATCTTGCATAGTTGATATTCTATGGAGTCTCTGAATTGGGCCCTCTGATATTTGAAGCAGATGATATTCTATGCAACCCCTCTGTTTTGTACTCACAAAGAATACAAAATTTTAATGCATAAGCTAAGCCCTCTGATATCTTGAGATCTCGTTGATATTTTGTGCTCACAAAGAAGTCTATACCGAAATAAAATTTAATGCATTATAATGTGCAAAGAGAATTTAAATTGATGTGGTATGAGCTTAGAGAGAATGTAAATGCATTAGTAAAAGCATTCTTTCATGGAATGCCATATTAATAGATAATTTTTCCCTCCATCAATTTGAATTTGAATTTGACGATTTTGTTTCATTTATGGCTTTCCTTTCGATATCTGGGCATTTCTAAAAGATTTTGTAATTTGGTTGATCTTTGGTGATCCATGGCTATCAAAATTTGTAATTTGATTGGTTGACAATGCAAATTGGGTGATCTATGATGATCCGTGGCTATCAAAGTTTGTAATTGAATTGGTTGACAATTGATTGTTGTCTTTCTAAGAGAAAATTTTGAATTTTGTTGGCATTAATTGTTTGATTTCGATGGATTGGGGAGCTTGGATATATCTATGTTCATTATGCAGGTACTCTAAGTTTTCTTGTCAAAGACACAACTTTGCTTGCCAAAGACTCTGATTTCAGCATTTGAGCTGAAAAACTGTTAGAGATGGGATGAGTGTCAAAAGAAAGATTGATTTATTTATATATGTAATGGCATTGAAAGTTGAACAGCTATACAGTATTACTTGCTTATGAAGCAAGTAAAAAGTTGATGTCTTGTCCATGAGTTTAGACAAGTATTTTGTAAAAGAGTACAATTTTAAATATAATATGTTATACATGTTTCTTTATATTGTGTAAGGATTGATTTACATTAATAAACTTTGCATTTTATATTAGTTTGTATGAAACATATAATGATGGTTCCTTGTCTACAACTTGAATTGATTTTAGTAAATCAATGATATATGTAATATTAAATTTTAAAGATTTTCTAGTATGTAATTACTGATTTAAAAATACATAAAAACCAATATCTTACTGTTCAGTCAATAGGTTGTATTGATTCTACATTTAGCTCAAAAAATCTTAATGACCCTCACAACAATTGATACCTATTCAAGTTTTGGGTCATCTCCCCTATAATTTATTCATGTTTGGGGGGAGAAGAGTTTGAAGTTGCATATTGTACATTATTTGGTTCTATGTGGACCATTACATAGATCTTAAAGGTTTTTTTTTTTTTTTTGTTGCAATTTCTTTAGCAACCTCAAATCAAAATTATTGGGGTTAAGTCATTTGTCTACGATGTTCACAAGTTGAATTAGGACAAGCCGAGTTAGGGAAACTTGTAAAAAGTAGTTGAGAAAAAATGTAAGATTCATAGGTATGAAATTGATTGCCTTTAATGGTGTGTTGATGTGACATCACATGGATGGTTGTCTCTTGAAAAATTTCTCCTCTTTTTGAAACTATGAATTGATGAGATAATTTTAGTGTGCCACTATAAGTCTATTTTGTTCACATATTGGCTCATCAACAATAGCATGTTTTGGACCCTCTCATCTATTAGTTCCACTCTCATACCACTAAAAATGTATTTACAAATACCTTTTTTTTTATAAATAGGTTTTCTCTATTAATTTATAATATCAAAGTACATATTCACAA
This sequence comes from Cupressus sempervirens, assembly GCA_028749045.1. NCBI lineage: Eukaryota > Viridiplantae > Streptophyta > Pinopsida > Cupressales > Cupressaceae > Cupressus > Cupressus sempervirens. The sequence goes on from CM053785.1 coordinate 364,162,889, forward strand.
AAAAAGTGGGGGATATTGGATCACCTTGTGAGAGTCAAATTATTGTTTATAATTATGTATATTATTTATACTATAAATTGTGTAAAGACATGAGATTTGCAAAGTTAAGAATGATTACTGAAATTGATTTCACATTCTATTGTGTGAAGTTATTTGCAACTATGCTTCAAATCACAATTAATGATCCATCAAGTGCACTTTTTCTCATCCTTGTGATAGATCATGGAGTGATCCAAAAAGTTGATGCAAAAACTTTCACACAACACAATTTTCTCATGGTGATGATGGATCGTCGAGTATGATCTAAAATGTTGATACAAATAGCTTCACCTAGATTTTGGAAATCAAGCTCACTAATGTATAGTTTTACACTTTATGATCCACATTAGGATAAGAAATCTATAGAAAGTTTTATAGCATTCTCATCTTGGCGATAGATAATAGAGTGTAATTTGAAATATTGGTGCAAATAACTTCACATAATGGAATCAAGAAATCAAGCTCACAATTGTATATTATTTTAGTACATGATCTAGATTGGTTTGGATTTCTTATTAGTTTTATACTTAATCTAATTTTTACAAATAAGAATTATTTTTGCTCACAAAACTTTCAAATATGAATTGTACAAATAATTTCGTATGTTTCAAAAATGTAAATGTAGAATTGATTGATTCATCTTTGTAATTTATCAAGATTGACCTAAGTTTTTAAAAGAAAATCTTTATTTTGAGCCCAAGCCAACTCACTTACAACTAGTCATTCATATGTTGGCTTTTAAAATTTAATTCTTATTGATAAAATTCTCAAATATGAATTGTAGAATTATTTTTTGTATTTAAAAAATATAGATCTAGAATTGACTTATTCATTCTTTCAACTTGTCAAGATTTACATGAGTTTTCAAAAGAAATTTTTTATTTTGCACCCAGGCCAACACACTTTCCAACTAGATATTATAGGTTAACATTTGTACCAAAATTTTAAAATTCTAAGATGACTATATAAGAACATCCAAAAGGATTGTGCGTAAGGAGTAGAGTCACATGAAGGAGTAAGTTCACAAAGAGGGGTAAGATTATAGTGAGAAATGATGTGGGCACCAAAAACCAATAAATAATTAGATGAAGCAAATAGAGAGCTTTTGATGGAGGAGTGTTGGGCATGTGAAGAAAAAGGATTGAGAACTATAGGTATTCATGGCTAGGACCAAATATCTTGACATGGATAAACATAATTCCCTTAGTGGAAAGGAAAACATTAGGGGTAGTAGATAGAAGGAGGTCATGGACCATGCAATCAAGAAATGATTGAACAAGGTTTGAAGTAAGATATCATTAGTGAAAGGGATCATATTAGATGCAAACTAGATGGAGGGAATCGAGGAATGAACATTGAATTTTGACCTTTGACATAGGAAAAGGATAAGAGATGAGAGAGAAAGAAGTCATCTTAATGATTTTGCGAGGAGGGAAGATAGATCTTAGATATGGGAGGATTGCAATTTGCAAAGAGCTGGATCTTCTTTCATTGTCTTTTCCTAGAAACTACCTATGTGAGTTAGGTTGAAAGATGTTTCAAGTGGTTGGTGACCTAGATATGAAACTAGAAGGTGTTCTAATAGTGTTTTCAGGACAACCATGTCTTAGAAAGTTTGGCTAAAAATGGGAAATGGCTATGAAAGAATTCTAGAGTAGAATGACCTTGGGTGGATCAATGTTGAGAATAAATTATGGCACCCAAAAGTGAATAGTGGTTTAGCAAAGTCAATAGGAGAAATAATAATTTAAAAATTATCTAAGGCATGTTTATCCTTTGGAAATGATTCCCCTATTTTGACTAGTGTTGATATTGTATGCTCAAATGATAATGTGAGTTGATTGAGGGAAAAAGGGGTTCTTTATGAAATGGGTAGTTGACTAGCCAACCATGTCTAAAATATTGAAATGGCATGAGGAGTCAGAACCTTTCAAAATTGAGATAAAACCCTCTCAAATATTTTTTTGTCATTCATGAAATGAGACAAGTGAAGCATTAGATCCTAAAAAATGAAGCCTAATTGATGGAGGGACATGGAATATCCATTAGATATTGGGAAACCAATTTCAACCCCCCCCCCCCCCCCAAAGACTCAAATTAATGATATTCTTTTATGGCTTTGGATGTATAATTTATGTTGGACAAAATTGATGCAGATGAAGTAAAAGGGACATTGATGAAGTTGATGAAGATAAAAATCATAAAGAGTTGTAAAGTATATGTGAAAGGATCATATCAGTTGTAATGTTGTCATTGATGTCAAGCCTGAAAAAGTAAGACATTGTGCTAATTAAGTAAAGTGCTAAATCATCTAAAGGATGTAGTTTTAGTTGATGAAGAGGTTGATAGAAATAATGATGATTGAATGATAAAGAAAAAAATGGATTAGAAGAAAGTATTGATAAGTATGTGAATTTCAATAGGCACTTGATGAGTTAGACTTTGGAAAGATAATATTGATTTGATTGTTTTACATGATTTGATTAAGCGTTGAGATGATACACAAGCAAGTTACTTTGGTCAGAAAGGAAGGAAAAAAACTATGAAGTGGAAAGAGAAAAAAGAAGTGAGTTACACTGAGTTAGATAGTGAGGTCAGTAAACGAAGGACTAATAGTCAACAAGCTATCACAATAGTCACCGAGCCAAAGAATGAACACTATTACCCAAGAAAGTATAATGTTAATCTATCTTAGTATTGATTGAACAAGTGTAGTATTATCCAAGGGAAAGAAGATCAATTTTTAGAAGAATCAATTTGAGGCTGGCATTTGCTAAGAATAAGGATTGATCGAGAAGTTACTAAGATAAGTATGAAGTAAAGGAGAAATTTTTATAAATGGATTGAGTCAATTATGATTTGATGGAGAAGGTTCAACGATCAAAAGAGAAGTTCAAAGTTCAACGGAAAACCGTGTTGATATAGTGTTTAGATTCAATAAACCTAAGCTATAAGATGATCTTATGGTTATGATTAAGTAGAAAAATCTTGGAGAATTTGGTTAAGCACCAATAATTTGTCTATTTAAGGGACAAACAAGATGTTTACAGTAGTTGATCAAAATCATTTGTAAAGGTGAAGATGGAAGATGATACTGAGAAAAACTATATTGCAAGATCAAACAAGTGAATTGCAAAGTTGACGTGTATGAGTGGATCAACTAGAGAGAGATCAACCAAAGATGAATAAGCTAGGACAAGGGATGAGCAAAATGGAGATCTAAAACAAAAAATGTAGTTGCATTATTTATCAGATCATTTCACTATTACTTTCTAACAATTTTAGTATAAAATCTCTTAACCAAGTGGACTTAATAGTCTTATTTGCAAATCCTTTTTAAGGTGACATTCCATTAAATTTTTGTAAGGCCTTTAGAGAAGGCCACTCAATTGAGGATTGATAAGGTCTAGATGATCTTTGGTGTAAATCCCTTAACATGGTCATCTAATAATGTGCACGTAACCTTTAATAAGGTTGGCTCCTAATCGAACTCACTTCAAAAGAGTGAAAGTTTTTGGGTTGCCGATCCTAGGTGTTTTTTCCCTTAACAGGGTTTCTGCATTAGAAATATTTTTGTCAAAATGTAAGGATGATTGTGTTGCATAATATTTCATGTTTACTACTTCTTTTTCTAATTTGGTATATGAAGCCTATAGTTAACAATTAACTACTATGATACTCATTATAAGCTAAAAAATTATTGGTAAGTGTTAACCTGGACAATATTGTGAAGTTTGAATCTACTACCAAGCTTGTATATTAAAACAATAACTTGTTAAATTGTTGATAATTGGTAATGAGGACCTGAGGATAATTGACTCACCCCACTCTTAGTTATCTAACAATTTGTATCAAAGCTAAGTGCTTAAAGAAGGAAAGTTTAAAGGGACTTGAGCTAAATATTTGAAGATGTATAATGTAGATTAGGTACCTAAGTTGAATAGAGAAAACTTGCATCATGGAAAAATAGGATGAGATTGTACTCATCAAGAATTAGAGATTATGCATTGTACTATTTGGACAACTATTACACTTCACCACCACTTGGACCAATGAGAGTTGAGCTAATGAAGGAAAAATAAGAGCATAATACCTTGATGATAAATATTTTTTATTCTTTTAATGATGTTGAATTTTATGATGTCAAAGACTATGCTACTACTAAAGATATGTGGGATAAGCTTGTACTTGTTTATGGAGGAGATCAAAATGTGCTGATGGAAAAAGATGAGAGCCTAAGAGGAAAATTTGATGAAATGTGGAAGAAAGAAGGAGAGAACAATGCACAATATAGTAACCAAATCAAGGAAGTGAATATTGTTGTTAAAGTTGATGGAGGATTCATAATTGATGAAGTTGTAAGTAAAGTGCTAAGAACTTCGTTACTTATTTATGCTATTAGAGTTTTAGGTATTCAAGAATTGAGATCTATCCCTGGCAATAACCTTACTCTTGATGCTTTGGTTGGTAGATTGACTACTTTTGAAATGAGTAATTTTGATAACAATTTACCTAAGTTAGAAAATGCTTCGAATGAAGTCATCACTAACTATTGGAAGTATAAGGAAAGATAAGAATACTCACTATAGTAGAGATGAAAGTGAGTATGAATCAGATGAGAAAGAACAAGATGAGATAGAATTAATGTTGGCAAGAAGGCTACTAAGAGGAAAAGGAAAATTTAAAGGTACATTACCCTTGATATGTTTCAAATGTAATGAAGTTGGTCATATTTTATCTAGATATCCTAACAAGATTAGGAATGACAAGAGTGACAAAAGGGAGAAAAAATATCAAAGGAACAAGGATTACAAAGATAAGGGAAATAAGTCTTGTTATCTAGCTAGGGAAGAAAACACAAGTCATAATTTGATGATCAATATGAAGGTGAGGAAGTTGTGTATGTTGATGTAAAAGAATATTTAAAGGAGGAAATGAATGAAGAAGAAAAATCCCTTATATCTCATGTTAGTAAGAATGATACTTGGATTATTGATAGTGGTTATTCACATCATATGACTGGTGATATTGATAAATCTAATAAACTAGAAGAGTATGATGGTGGATTTGTTAAACTTGGAAATGATGTTTCATGTCTTATCAATGGAATAGGTTCACTAATTTTGAATGAAGAGATTATGTGTTATGATACTTATTCTATTCAAGGTCTTAAATATAATTTGTTGAGTGTTGCACAATTGAATAACATAGTGACCAAATGGAGTTTCAAAATATAAAAGTGAAGATCTTTGATGTTGATGGAAAACTTATTGGGACTAGTGAACAAATGAGAGGTAATCTATTCCACCTAGATTCCACTATAAATATATGCATGTTTGCTAGAGTCGGAGGCAGTCATGCCCCTAGATTCTATTTTTCATGCTCCTTGAAATGATAGTTTTGTCATGGAATGTGCAAGGCTTGAATAACGGCCCTAGACAAAAAGCTGTTCATGAGTTAGTCAGAAGACAAAGCCCTGATGTTCTGTTTCTGCAAGAAACTAAGTTATTTGTGGAGAGTATGCAAGGTCTGAAGCCTAGGTTATGGAGAAGTGGGGATTGCCAATGCATTGGAGCCCATGGTGCTTTAGGGGGTTTGGCTTGCCTTTGGAATCCTAGAAAAATCTAGCTTCTTTGGTGGATTTCATCCAAATCCTCTCTATCCATGATTGCTACTTGCTAAGAGATGGGAGAGGTCATATTATTTTCCAATATTTATGCACCTACTGATCTCCAGGGCAAACATACCATGTGGTTCCATAGTATGCTAATTCATAGCATGCTACGCTTTCATCCTTGGATTTTGGCTTGAGATTTCAATGCTATCTGTGAGTTAGCTGAGAAACAGGGGGGTATTGGTAGATTGGATCCTTTTGCACTATTGCTTGAAGATGATATCAATTTCTTGAACCTTGTGGACATTAAACCGAACAATGGGCAGTTCACTTGGAACAATCGGCAGAGCGATGAGTTTTGTATTGCAGAAAGGTTAGATCGGTTCCTGGTTTCTTGATACTGGATTGGAGAGATGTGGTCATCTTTCTTTGAGATTTTTGATTGGAGGGGATTGGACCATTGGCCTGTCAAACTTGCTATAGAATCATCTCGAGTGCTTTGGAAGCCTTCCTTTAGGTTCCAACTTATGTGGCTTTAGGGCTCATCTTTGCATGATTTGGTCTTAGTTTGGTGGAAGAAAGGTAGACCTGCCTTTGGCACTTCAATGTACATTTTTGCCAAGTTGCTTCAACATGTTAAATTTGAGCTCAAGAAATGGAATCATCTACACTTTGGGAATCTATTTCATGAAAAGGCAGGGGCTCAGGTAGATTTGGATGGCATCACTAGAAGGATAAGAGAGGAAGGGGTAACTGATGCATTGCTTCAGGATGAGGCTTGGGCTATGAAATCGCTGGAAGAATGGGAATTGAGAGAGGAAATGTACTAGAAATAGAAGGCATGAATTGAGTGGCTCTAGGAAGGGGACAAAAATACAGCTTTTTTCTTCATTTCTATGAAAGCCAAGAGACATGGTAACTTAATCTTGGGATTGGTGAATGATAGGGGAGAGCTTCTTTCTTCCTCTCCTGAAATGTTTAGGGAGGCTATCTAGTACTTTGAATCCCTCTTTAGAGAGGACTCACAAGGGGGGTCTCCTGAGGAAGAGCAAATTATTTCTTGTATCCCCTCTCTTGTGACTTAAGATATGAATCTGCAGCTCATGAGGGATATCTCGCTTGAGGAGCTTGAAGGGGTTGTTTTTAACATGAAGAGAGGAAAGGTACCAGGTCCATATGGCTTCCCTATAGAGTTTTTTCAAGAGTTCTGGGATATCATTAAATTTGATCTCTTGGCCATGGTTCAAGAGTCTCAACATAATAAGCAGATGTTAAGGGCTCTAGATGCTACCTTCCTTGCTCTTATTTCCAAGAAGGAGGGGCCTGATAGGTTGAGTCAATTCTGATCCATCTCTCTTTGCAATGTTATCTACAAAATTATTTCCAAACTTATTGTAGATAGGTTAAAAAAGAGGCTTGCTGATTTGATCTCTGAGGAGCAAAGTGGTTTTGTTGCTGGTAGGCAAATTCTGGATGGGATTGTTATTGCAACTGAGGTCATCCATTCTATGGACAAATCAAAAGAAAAAGAAATGTTTATCAAATTGGATATGGCAAAGGCATATGATAGTGTAAGGTGGTCCTTCCTGCTATAGGCTCTCAGTGCTTTTGGCTTTGCAGAAGAGTGGATTCAATGGGTTTGGAGTTGTGTTACTTTAGTCTCTTTCTTGGTGCTGATCAATGGGAGCCACTCGGAGCTCTTTGGGGCTTCAAGGGGGCTACGTCATGGTGACCCTCTATCCCCTTATTTGTTTATTCTTTTGGCAGAGGGTTTGGGGAGATGGATTAGGTAGAATGTGGAGGCTAGTTTTATTCATGGTTGGAGGTGGGGGGAGCTTTACCCCTGCAGACTCACTTGCAATTTGTGGATGATACTGCTTTGATTGGGTTGGCTACAATGAGGGAGGCTTCTAATCTTTGCAGGGCCTTGGATGTATGCTTGGCTACTTTAGGAAAACAGATTAATGAAGGAAAATCTTCCATCTACTTCTTCAATACTCTGGATTCTATTCAGCATAGGATTGCCCACATTTTGAGGTTTCAGATTGGGAATCTTCCATTGAAGTATCTTGGCATTCCCATCTCGGTGAGTAGGCTTCCCAAGGAGTCTTGGCAGGCTATTTTGGACAAATTTTGGGTGAAAGTTAATCATTGGACCCACCACTAGTTATCCTTTGCTGGTCTTGTCCAGTTAATTAAATCAATTGTGCAGGCTTTTCCCATTTACAAATGCATGCTTTAGGTTGCTTCTATGGGATTTCTTAAAGACCTAGATTCTATGATGCACCAATTTTTATGGGCGAGCTACTTGGAGGCTTCCAAATGGAGTTTGGTTAGATGGGAAGTGGTGTGCAGTCCTAAACACTACGAGGGACTAGGTTTGAGGCAGTCAGCTTTAACTGGTGAGGCTTTGGTTGCTAAGCTTTACTGGAGGTGGTGTATTGAGCAGGATAAGGGCTAGGCTTTGGTTCTTTCTTAGAAGTATCTTCCAGGGATTCCTCATCTTGATATTTCTAAGTATTCTCTTGGAGGGAAGGGTTCTATGATTTGGGATACTTTAAAGAAAGGAGCCAAGCTTATAAAGGATGGGTTATTTTGGATTTGTAAAAATGGGACGGAGGCCCAATTCTGGTCTGACTCTTGGGATGGTCATCTCCCAATCACTTCTCAGTTCCCCAATGTAGTGGTTCTTTGTCAGTGGTTTCTAGATGCCGGATGGTCTTGGGTGAGTGATTTTAAGTCCTTTTTCCCTTGTGGGCAGCTGGAAATGGCTAAATGGAAGTCCCCAGATGAATGGCTAGTTGCTAATTTATAGGAGGAGTGCATTATGCTGCAAAATATCCTTTCCAGTAGAAGATGTTGTTCTCTTCAAGAGGATGATGTTCTTGCCTGGTCTCTCAATCCTCAGGGGACCTACATAGTTGCCTCAGATATAGTAGATTGGTGTCTCATAAGATAGTCTTGCTTGAAGTACAGTGGTGGAAGAAGGTCTGGAACAAGCTATCTTGGCCAAAATGCAACTGTTTTATGTGGATGCTGGCTTGGAATAAGTGCTTGACTTGGGATAATATTTGGAAGAGAGGATTTCTTGGCCCTTCTATCTGTCTTATGTGTGGGACTAATGAGGAGGACTCTTCCCACTTGTTTTTTTGTTCCCCTTAGCTTTGCAACTTTGGCATTTCTGGTGGGGAGTCTGGGCAGTTCCATGTGTCCATGCTTCCTCCTTGATTGAGTTTTGGTAGAGGATGGGATGCCCCCCTGCCATGGCTCCTTTTCTGCAGGAGGTGTGGTTTGTGGGGCCTATTTCCTTATTATGGCAGATTTGGCTGGAGCGCAATCAAAGGATTTTTCATGGAGAATAGAGGCTAGTACAAATTTTTTGGAAGAGGTAACTGGGCATGATTCAAGAGACAGTGGAGGCTAAGTGTGAAGTGTACTTTCCTTTGGGGAAACAAGATACAGAATTGGTTGAGAAGTTGGGGATCTTGGGATCTTCTTTGGTCTTAACCAGGGTTAAGAGATAGAGTCATGAGAAGCAAAAAATTGACAAGGTAGGTAGATGGAAATTTCCCCCCTAAGGGGTCTTGAAGATCAATATTGATGGTTCTTCAAGGGGTAATCTAGGTCCAGCTGGTATTGGCGGGATTGGTAGAGATGCTATGGGCTCAATGATTTTTATCTTTTCAATTTATGATGGGATAGAGTCTATTAACTTGGTGGAAGGTTTGGCTATTCTTGCTACTCTTGAGAAAGCTCATGCTTTAGGATGGAGAAAATTATCTTGTGAGTCTGACTCCTAGGTTTTGATCAACTTGATTAATGAACATAAAGTAGCTGATGTTAATTGGCAATTGGCTAGGATTGCACAAAAATTTTGCATATTAGTTCTTTAATGGAAATCGTGAGTTTTGCACATATTCCAAGGGAGTGGAACAGGGCTATTGATTGTGTGGAAAAATGGGCTTTAGAGCATGCTGATGGGTGGAGAATTGAGGAATGGGAGCTAGTTCCTCAAGAGCTTCGTTTGGACTTAGGGAGCATTATTGATGAGGATAGGGAGGAGTATGGTGATAGATGATGGTTTTGGTTGTTTTGCCCCTATTTGGGTCTATTCTTTTGTTATTTCTCAGGACATTAGATCCTTGTTCTCTTTGTATTAGTGCTTTTTGATTTCTAATAAAGTTTTTACCCTCTTTATTTCAAAAAAAGATATTTAGTTATTGTGTAAGAGGCTCCTTCATGTGAAATTTGATAATATGATTAAAGTGAGCAGGAAGAAGAATGTGAGAGGTTTATTGAGCTTACATAAGCTTGATAACGTCATGCATAAAGAATGTCAATTTGATAAGATGGCTAAGTCAAGTTTCCCAAGAATATCATATTCATCTAATGATATATTGGATTTGGTTCATACTTCCCTTTAAGGTCCTATGAAATTTGAAATCTATTATGATCATAGATACTTTATTTTATTTATTGATGATTATTCAAGAATGATGGTTGTGATGTTTCTAAAAGTTAAATATGATACATTTCAAACGTTCAAATGGTATAAGACAAGAGTTGAGAAGGAAACTAATAAGAATGTGAAATGTTTAAGATATGATAGAGGAGGTGAGTTAATGTCTAATGAACTTACTTTTGTAATGAGAAAAAAATTAAAAGGTAAATATCTACACCTAGGACAGCACAATAGAATGGTATTGTAAGAAGGAAAAACATATCCATTATTGATTGTATTAGTACACTGTTGATTAGGAAAGGAGTTAAACAAATATTCTAGAGAGAAACAATAAGTATTATTGTATACACCCTTAACTAAGTATAGTTGAAGAAAGGTACAAACAAAAACACCTTATGAACTCTGGTATGGACACACACCAAATGTAAGTTATTTCAAAATCTTTGGAAGTAGGTGTTATATTAAGAAGGATGCTAGAAATGGAAAGTTTGATTCAAAAGGAGATGAACAAATATTCCCAATATAGTCTACTAGGATCAAAGCATATAATTGTTTCCATAAAGTTATTGACACTATGGTTAAAAGTCAAAATGTGGGAATTGATGAGTTTGTAGATAAGAATGATGAGGAAAGCAAGAAAGAACCTGAAGAATATCAAAGGTTTATCTATGTACAAGAAGGAGCACCTAACACTTTACCCAAGAAAAAAATTGAGTCATGGTGAAGGATGTCTGAACTACAATAGAGAGCCACTAAGAAACAACCTACAATACTTGAGCAACAACAAGGGCATACTAAGAAAATAGTTGAGCCCTCACTAAATGTTGATAATGATGAAGAACCTAGAATGGAGCATGTTTTAGCAAAGTATGTTAAAAGGAACCATTCACATAATAAAATAATTTGAGAGAAGAATGCAAGAGTCATGACGAAAAGTATGTTAAGAGATAACACATGCTTGATTTCTAAGTTTGAGTCTAGAATATTCAAGGATGCACTAAAAAATGAAGATAATATTAATGCAATGAATGAAGAGAGAAATTAGATTGAGAGAGTAACATATGGACATTGATACTAAGACCCCAAGACGAGAATGTAATTGGGACAAAATAGATTTGCAGGAATAAATGAAGAAGTTGTAAGGAACGAAGCAAGACTAGTATGTAAAGGATATGTTCAGGAAGAAGGAATTGAATTCGGTGAAACATTTGCCCCTTTTGCAAGATTGGAAGGAGTGAGAATACTATGCATATGCAACATACAAAAGATTCAAGGTCTATCAAATGGATATTTAGTCTATATTTTTAATGGAATTTTGGTGGAGGAAGTCTACATTGAACAACCTGAAGGGTTTGTTGATCCAAATCAAAAGAACATTGTATGTAAACCGCACAAAGATTTGTATGGATTGAAGAAAGCACCCTGAGAATGGTATGAAATATTGCATTCTTATTTGATTAGAATTGGTTTTATTAGAGCTAGTGACAACAATAATCTATACTTGAAGAGTGAAGTTGAAGATAAGGTCTTAATAGTAGAGATATTTGTTGATGACATTATATTTGGCGAAAATGAATTGATGTGTAAGTCATTTGCTGATGAAATAAGGAAAGTGTTTGAAATACCAATGTTTGGTGAGACAAAATTCTTCATTATTTTGCAAGTTTATCAAACTATAGGTGGAATACACATTACTCAGTCCAAATACATCAAAGAGATATTGAGAACCTTTGGTATGGAAGGGTCAAGACCAGTAGGTATACTAACAGTCACTGGACGTAAATTTTCTAAGGAAGACAACTTAACAGAAAAGAATGAGGCACTGTACATATTTATGATTGGGAAGTTGCAATATGTAGTTCATAGTAAACTTGATATTGCACATGCAATTTGAATAATAGCAAGATTTTCAATCAATCCTAATGAGACATATATGATTGTAGTGTAAATAATACTTAATATATTTGAAGGGAAGTGAAAATTTTGGATTATGGTACAAGAAAGATAGAGATTTTAATTTGAGCATCTATAATGAGGTTGATTGGGTAGGAAATGTAGATGATAGAAAGGGTACTAGTGGAGGAGCCTTCTTTTTAGGAGAAAGGCTTGTGACATGGATAAGTAAGAAGTAGAGTTGTATATCACACTCCATTGTTGAAGCTAAATATATTGCTACTATAATCAATTGCTCAAATATTTTATGGATCAAACAATGGTTAGAAAGTATGCAAGAGGAAGTCATAGATCTTGTTACAATCTATTGTGACAACACTAGTGCTATTAACATATCAAATAATTTGGTGATGCATGCAAAGAAAAAGAACATACCTATCAAGTATCACTATTTGAGAGAACAAGTTTAAGAAAAATAAGTGAGATTGGAGTATGTAAGATCAACAAAACAAATTATTGATATCTTTATTAAACTGTTGATCAAAAAAATTATTCAAATTGCATGTTGTCATTAATGTTACACAAATGTCAGAATTAACTAAGCAATGAAGAACTTGTAGTATTAACCAAGCATATTCAACATTGACCGAGTAGTCGGGCAATGAAGGGAATTTAGTGTTAACCAAGTAGTCAAGCAATGAAGGATATCTAGCTTGCAGCATTAATCTAGTGGTTGGGCATCAAAGGACTCCCAATGTTAACTAAGCGTTCAATCCTAGTATTGACGAAGTGAAAAAAAAATACACTTGTCTAGTAATTAAATATTTGAGGTCTACTATTTGGATGTTTAATGACTATTTGAAAGGGTATTCAAGCTAACTTGTCAAAGCTTATAATATCTAAGAAAGGTCAAGTAGTGAGGATATAATGAGTAAGTGGAATACATAGAATAAGACGAATATATGATTGAAGGAAAAAGAAGAGTACAAAAGTGTGGAAGATAAGTTTCAAAAAACATTATGATTAGTAAGGATCTAGAGGTCAAGCTCAAATAGAGATTTGAATCAATAAAGGAAGTTGCTTCATAAATTAGGTCAAATTACCATTGTAGTAATGTAGAAATCCCTTAATAGAGTTGACTTAATAGTCATATTTTAAATCCTTTAACAAGGTAGCATTTCAAGATTAAAGTGTTTGAAGACCTCTAACTAGACCATCCTAACTATTAGAAACAATAGTCCACCAAAATAACTGAGAGGGGGGGGGGGGGTGTGTGTGAATTAATTATCCAACAATTAAAACATTTATCTTCTTTAAATAGACTTAACCATTCAACCAAAGTAAAAAACAACCATAATGAAATGCACATAGAGAAATACACCATATATGTTGACTAGGGAAACCCATGATTAGAGGGAAAACCCCGGTGGGAATGATGCCCGCAAGATGATGTACTAATATAAATATTCCTTGTTAGAAGATGGACCCTGTTAGGAGTCTATTACAACATTTAGTACAATGAGTCCTTGTTAGGAGACCTTGAATCCTTGTTAGGAGATTCCAATCCTATTAGGAGTTGTGCCAACTCTGTTAGGAGTTGTGGTACAATGTATGCAAGAAGAGCCCATTGCCCAAACATGCAATTTCAACTACAAGAAGAACTTACTGCTCAAACAAGTAATTTATTGTTATCTTCCTCTTTCCTTTGTTCTTTCCTCTATCCTGTCAACTGAACTAATCACTGTCAGACCTTGTAGACTAGGTCATGAACCTTAGATCTAAATACCAAACATCGGATCACTCAGAAAAACTTTGGCAATGAAGTTTCCTTCACTTCCACACTGTTCTACTCAAATTTGCATTCCACACTTTTTGCTGCTTATCATCGATCATAAAATCATATCATCCATACCATGATAAAGGAAAATGTCCTTCCTTTATACTGAGTCCATAAAAAAATTGCCTAAATCAGTTGTTATACTTTCTCAATTAATTATTATAAGACCACATTAAGAACACGTTATACTTAGCAATAACCTTAATCTTTTGTCTTGCAACTTGAATAAATTTCTTTACATGAAATATTATGATGAGTGAGATTAGCCACGTCATCACTAACACGTCTTCTTCATGTCATCAACCTCAATCCTCAAGATATCAACTTTGCTAAGAGATATAACAAGTTTACCAGAACATGCCTCTGTAAACTCTATCTCAGGACATACATCACCAAAACTTACATAAGTTCTTCCAAACTTTTCATTTCTTTTTTTGACATTAACTGCATATACCAAATACTTAGAATTATCTCCCATAACCTCGGATGCTTATAATACTCAACTAGCTATCCATATCAACTTGATCTTTCCATTGTTCTCCTGTCAGATACCACAGAAAAGTGCTATGTTGACATCAATGAAAAACTCAGTCATGAATGTAATATATCATCATAGTAACATAACTATAATACTCCCCATAGGAATATCATCAGCATTCATGCTTACAACACTAATAGGGTGATCTAAATCCTCTAACAAGGTCATACTTAACAGTATGTTTTGTAACCTTTAATAGTGTTGGTTCCCAAAAAGGATCACTTCAAAAGAGTGAAAAATATTGTAACTAGTTGCATGGTGGTTTTATCAAATTGGATTTCCACATTAAATCTTGGTGTCATCTATGTTCATGTTATTTTCTTTATGCTTTATGTCTTTGCAACTAAGCTAGTAAAAATTAAAATAGATTAATATTCACAAGACTACTTTGTTAACTAAGTGACAACAATAACTTAGTTATAACCGAGCTGAACAATATTGTATTATCAATGAAAATTTTGATTTGACATCTAAGAAAAGGGAATTTTTTTTGTGGCAACTGATTCATCGCCCCTCTCTTAGTTACTCTCTTCTTTTCAAAAATTGGTATCAGAGCATTTGGTGCTTGCAAGAAAGGTTTCAAGGACCTAAGCTAAAGATCAAGATGTCATATAGAAGAAGGATTCCCAAGCTTAACAAATAAAACTTTTCAACATGGCAGGAGTTGACGAAGCTACACCTATCAAGCATTGGAGATGTTGGTCTGTTCTACATGGAAAACAAATATGTGCCACCACTTAAACTTATGACTATGGAAAAGATGTCCAGATGTACAAATAAAACTTTTCAATACTTAGTATACCCATATCCATAAAACCTTGTCATGCATGCATCCATTAGATCATATAATACTTAAACTTTGTAGGTTACTATCCTAGGTCAAAACAACTTTGTAGAAATGTAAACATGAAACACCTTATGAACATTAACACAATTTGACACAAGGATTTTACATGGAACCCCAATTTGGGAAAAAAACACCAGTGACATGCTACTAATTATCACTCTTTTGAACTGATGCCCTGTGAAAGGCCAACCCTATTAAAGGTCATAATACACACTATTAAATGTGACCTAGGGTTTCAATCACCCTATTAGGAGTGAGCCTTGATAGAGGACTTTAGACCATTCCATTATAATGTCACCCAATTAAAGGATTTACAAATGACTATTAGGTCAACCTTAATCCAAAGGATTTACCCTAGACTGATACAATGATTAGAAAGTAACAGTAAGACTTGATCTGATAACAAATTACAACTCATTTGCATATTATAGATCTATGTTTTAGTCCTCCATTTTGCTTGGGTTTCACACACTTCATCTCTGATAGTTTGTTTACCCTTTAAGCATTCTTACTCTTTAGCCTTCTTGCTTTGTATGCCAACTATAGTCTCTTTTGTTGAACCATTGAATAAAGAAATACCATAGAATCCTTGTCTTCGTTAGGTTCTTGCACATGACAACCTTTGATTCTGACCAACTATCTCTATAAATAGAGAATTTAGATCTTTTTCTGCTTAACCTCAATCATTCATTTTAGGATTAGGTCAGATTAGGTAGGATTCAATGAATCTACCCACTTTTCTATTTGGTTCCTCTAGAAACTTCTTCTTCAATCTTCGTTCAATTCACCTAAAAATGGTTTACCTTGAATTATGTGCCATCAACCCATCATTGTTATCTTCCACACGCTTCACATAATTCAAGAAATCAAATTAGTTGGCTTAGATTTGTCAATTCTTTGATTTAACATTGTTTGTTGTCACTTGACATCTATACTATTCACTCAACCAACACTAGTTCACTCGATAAACACTAAAGTTTATTGATGCTCGACACCAACTAAACATTACTTGGCATATACTAACAATTACTTGACTTATACTATTTTTCATGTTTGCTAGACACCTCTTGATTTTCACTTGGCTTCTACTGATTTTTGCTCGACTTGCACTGATTGCTCGGTAAGGCTTGGCAAACACTTTTCTTACTTGATCTTCTTCCAATCTTAACTTGAGTAATTATTCATTTCAGACTTTAAGAATATAAACAATACACTATAATATCAATGTCTTACATGGTCTTAATGCTTCTTTTACATACAAAATAACTCAACCTTTCTCTAGGTGATATTATTATCTCCTCTTTTCAAATCTTCTTCATTAATCAACTAAATGATAGCTTTGAAACCAAAAAGTAATTGTATCACAAGTAGGTAGCAAGTTTGACATCATTGAAAAAATAATGATTGTTCTATTATAGGATCTTCACTTCAAAATAATCTCATATCAACAATCTCCCTCTTTGGCATTGATGGCAAACCAATACCAACAACAATACCAAAAAGAAAATAATATCTTTAAAAATTCTCCTTCTATCAATATATATCCTTCCTTTGTGTGGGGTAATGTGAGCTTTGTCAATCTCCTTCAATGTATCACTCTTATATCTTCCTATTTAGGTTAGTTTCTCTTTCTTATATCCCTCTCTTTAGAGTATCTCTCCCTCTTTATGATATTCAGGTATCTATCTCTCTTTGCTCCTCTCTTTAGGTTTTCTACCTCTTACTATGTATGTCTTTGTTGTATATCTCTCAGTCATTCTCCCTCTTTGACAAAAATGCCAAATACTTATCATCTCTGTATGTAAATATAATCAATTCAAGTTCTCCCTTTGTCACCTTGCATGTTAGTACAATTCTTCTAATTCAGCTCCTTCATTACTTTAGATAGCTCCTAAAGTAAGATGCAATGCATCAAGTTGTAAGATACAAAATTCAACTCAGTTGATGTAGGGAACTACTTGTGCTTCTTAAGTAGCTTTGGATAGGGGTATCACTCCTAGTTTACCTCTTAGATACTCATGAGCATCCTTAGGTAAATCTTTTGTGAATATATCAACTATTTTTTCTTTTTGTATTCACATATTCCATCCTCATTTCTTTGTCTTGAACTGACTCTCTAAAGTAATAATACTTGATTGCAATGTGCTTAGCCTTTGTGTACATCATAAGATTCTTTGATATGTTTATTGCACTTGTATTATCACAATAAAGTACTACAGGTTCAGTGATTTCCTCCTTCATTCCTTTGAGTAGTTATATGATCCATACCACATTTGTACAATTTATCATAGTAGCCACATATTCAACTTTAGTAGTAGATTGAGATATGCAATTTTGTTTCTTGCTAGTCTAGGTGACCAACCTCTTTCCTAAGAAAAATGTTCCACTGCATGTGCTCTTTCTATCATCAATGTTTCTAGCCCAATCGACATATGTATAGGCTCTTAACTCAAAATTTTTCATTTTTCCTATAGTATAGACCATAGTCTTTTGTTCAGGTATCTCATAATTCTCTTAACAACCATCAAATGATTCTCCTTAGGATTTACAAAAAATCTTGCAACAATCTTGTTGAGCTATCATTTTGTATGATGCTTAACGGTAGGAATCCTTTCAAATTCCTCTCTTGAAAAGCTTATCTAAGATCAACTCCAAGGTTCCAGGTGATCTTGCAACATACTAGAATCCTCTCCATTTGTTGGTTGAAACCAATTCAGATGAAATGTTTGAATTTTTTGTTTTCAAAAGTAACCACAAAAGAATTGTTTTTTTGGTATTTTATGTTTTTATGATGAAATGCAATTTAACAATGCAACTATATGAATTCCTAATTTAACCAAGTTTTAAAAAATTAAATAACAAAGATAAGGTAACGAGAGATTAAAGCAAATAACTTGAAAGGGAAATTCCTAATGGACATAAACCATGGTAACAACACGTCTATGAGTTAAAGTGTCAAAAAGATTGGGTAGGAAACCAATGAGAATAGGAGAAATACTTCCTCAAATCCACTGATGCAATAGTAGATGGGAACTTAGTAAAAAATGAAAGATGTTTCACTTCTCATTGAATCACAAGGCTAGAAAAAGTGCGCTCATGTGAGACAAGAAGCTATGTAGGAACAATAGGTTGATCTCTTCTCTAAATTGGTACATCAGTGGAATTCCTCAACACATGAAAAACACCAAAACTAAAAGATCACACAATTAAATAAATACAACAAAACCATTGGCTCCATTATTATTCATGAACAAAAATTCACAAAAATAACACACTTCGACAAGAGTAACTACACTTAGAATGAGAGCACCAATAGCATATATTATTGCATCAAAATAATGGCCTGAAATACATATTACATCCTTGTATTCATAGGAAATCATCTCCTCAATTCGTGTTGAGAGTGAGAGATCTCTTAATGTAAATATATGCTTCCAAACTAATAAAAAAAATCTAATTATATACAAACTGACTCTCTAAATTGGTGCTAAGTAGGACTTCACCCTTGTATTTATCAATTAATGGGTGCATGAGCCTTTACATGTCTTAAAACAAAGAAACAAGAAGTAGATAAGAAGAAGGAAGTTGCAAGAGGATCTGAAATTCATTGGAGGCTCTAAAAATGGAAGCTTGACCTTCTCTGAGCATTTCTAGGAGTTAAACTATTGTTAGAATGTGTTGCCAGTGCATGCAAAGCTCTAAATTAGGAACTGGCAATTAACTATCGATGCATTGTTAGTTCTTCAAAATTATCGACACACCTTCATGAAAAGTGCATCTTGTGCACCTTGCGCACCTTGGTGCCAGGTTCAAAAAAAATCAAAATTTTCCCATGTGTCAAAACTAAATTTCTAGCTTCTAGGTTTTCTTCCCCTTAATACCAAAGTGATGTCTGGATGTTCTCTCTTGAATTTCTCTATAATCTCTATCACTTGGGTAGCATCTAGAAAATTTAAAGTGTTATACTTATCTTTTACTATTTGCTGATAATTGCTAATCTCCATATGAATATCCACAAAATCCTCAAGTTTAATGTCTAGCTCCAATAGTGCCTCGTCAGTCTTGAATGCTTGTCTGATATCTTCTTCTAACAAAGCATATTTGAAGATTTTTTGGAACTGTTGGACAACTGATTGCACTGGAATGAGTTTAGTCTTTGACTCATCTTCAAAAATATCAAGGTAGGCATCGATGTAATACTTCTCAGCTTCTAAAATCTTCTCTTCTATTTGATTTATCAACTTCCATATACCCTCTTGTAATGTCTCGATTACTTTATTACTAGATGATATCTTCTCAATCCAATCTTCTAACTGATCCAGTTCCTCAACTGAGTACACCTCTGTAAGTGTATGATACCTTTGACCCTTTATTGCTTGAAGTGCTTGGAGGTCCTTTCCCCAGGTATGTACCTCATCTAATAGCCCAAAATCCTAGTTCAATATAGACACCACCTTTTATATACTAGACGAAACATGGTGGAACATGTTCAAATTAGCCTGTGTAATCTATACACCTTTATCCTCAAAATTGTCACACTATTTTTGACATGCGCCCAAAAATGAATCTATCTGTACATTCCCCTTATCTCTCCTTTCTAATGCCACAACGAGAGTAATCTTTGGATTATCAAGGTCAATGGGGCCCACTACTCTATGTAAATAGCTTCTCATAAGTTTATTTTGGGGCCCACTACTCTACCCGTTGTGATCAAAACTTTGGCAGTATCTACCGTGGGCTTTCCTAATAGGACCTCCTTGATTTGGTAATCACTAGAAGTCAAATTCTTGACGACAGCATGTGGAGGAGGTATGGCAATATGTGTAAATAAGTCTTGATCTTGGTTCTTCATTATGAAGGCCAATGTTTGTGCATCACGCATTGGTGGCTCAGGCTTCTTGATGGCTTTCGCTAGCTCATCCATTCCCTCCTCTACACTCAAGTCCAGATATCTTTTCTATCAAATCATAACCTCCCTCTTCAGATAGGTTGGTGTAGTTCCCATGGGAGACATGTATTTGGCTGAAGAGGAAGTTTTCCCTGCTGGCCCTTTTCCCTTATCACTCCTTTCTAGAGTCTTCTCTTTCCGAGAGAGATCTATGTTGGGAGTTCCTATATCCATTGTAGCCAAAGCCCTTGTCTCTATATCATAGAAGTTTTATGAGGTTATTCAGGTATCTATCCCTCCTTTGATACTTCATCAACTAACATTTTTTCTACCTCTTCTTCATTTATTGCTTGTTCCTCCATCTATATAGCGAAAGGAAGTGGGGTGACTAAGCCTTTGTCCATGAAAGATAAATCCTAAAATGGTAGTGGTGGTATACTTAGAGACCCTTGTGGTAGAGGTAGCATTTGGTTCCAATTCTCTCCCAAAGGTTTGTTCATAGGTGTATCACATATCTTATCACCCACCATCTCAGTTCCTATCAGCATAAAGTTGAAATTAGATATGTTAAAGATATATGTTTCTTGCCCCTCTTGTTCTTCAATCCATTATTGTTTCTCATCTTCTAAAGTCGTAACTTGAATAGGTTTCCTGGGAATAGATGGTGGCATTACAGTGGAGCTCCTTCTTTGTTCTTCTTCTGAAGCCCTAGCTAGGCAAGTCCTCTAACTCAAGGGGAGATTATCTTCTTCTTCTTCATCATCTACCTTAGGGGTGGTTTTAGGCACATGAGGGATGGGAATAACTTTCTTTCATAACTTGCCTCTTCTTATCCTTTTCACTATAGGCTCAACCCTAACCTTCTTGGCAAGTAAAGTGGAATCTTCTTCCTCTAGACCAAATAGTGGCACTTCCTATACTTCTTCTTCCCATTCTTGTTCTCGCTCTTGTCCATGTGGGGGAACTTTTTAGTATCTTGGGCTTGAGCCACCTCTTCATCTTGAGGCTCTTTAGTCTCAGGCTCAATGTGCTTTAGGGACTCCTATTTACTCTTATTCTTCCCTTTATCTACCTTGAAGTACTCAAAATCCCTCTCATGTTGATGCACCATTTTTGGCTTGCTTGGGGATTGAGCGGGGAAAGTTGGTACTGTGACTTTTGCACCTTTACCTATAATTGGGTGTGTTGTGGCTTGAAGTGTAACCATCTATGGAATTGGGTCAAGGTCAAAAGGTTTCTTGATCCATTCCCTCATTAAATGAATTATGTGCCTTGCCTTGTGATTTATATCTACATTCTCATCTCTATCTATCTCTGTATTCATGATCAACCTATCATAGAATTTTTTGCAGTTGTATAATGGATCCAAGACATCTTGAGTGTCTTTCTAAATAGCCTTGAGTAGGATCTTTACTTTAAAGGCCTTTTTCTACAAGATATAGGGTTATCCTACAATAATCCCTTATTTGTGTATCATAGCCATCTATTGCATTCATCCAATGGTCTTCTATAGCATCTTCATGCACAAATTGCTTCCCTGCCAAATGCTGAACTCTACCAATATTATCAAAATAAGGGTGAGGGGAGTTGTAATCTTCCAAGGGATATTGATCCTACTCTAAATCAAAGGTTATAATATCTTGTTTCTTCTTGACTTCAAATTCACCTATAGTAATAGGCCATGCCCATGTCTTCTTATGTTGTTTTCTCACTTTGTCATTTGTAGACATAAGTTTTTGGCAATCTCCAATAAGATGAGCCTATCAAATGGATATCTCAAGAGTTTCTTCAAATTCACCACAGTACTAGCTACCCTTAGGTAAGTGAATGTTTTAAACTAGATGTAGTAGGTGTCAATCTTTGCGTTCCTTGCTACTATTTCTACTAAAAACCATTTAGCATAATCACCCTCTATAAATTAAATGATTACAAAATAAAAGTATCATTCACTATTTAGTACTCCTTGCTCTAATTTGAGAGCTTCTTCTTTACCAACTAAGGATATACCACATAGGGCTAGGCATTGACATCTTGCATGCTTCCCTTCTTGTACAGTCCTGGGTAATCAATTGTCCTTTCTGCCAATAAGTACACCAAATATGATGCCATATACAGCTTGGGGTCAACTTTAACTCCTACCACCTATTCATCTAGGTTTTCACTTAGCATTGTAGCTCAATCAATTGACATTTTGGCTTTTCTGATGGTCTCTAGGAAATGGACCATCTAGATATGAAGATTCCCAACTACCAGTAGACCCATAACTCTGCTAAAAAATATAATGGCATATCTGATGTTGTCCTTGATATACCCCCTAGTCATGTCTACCTTTCTAGCTTTGCATCTTAAAGGTGTTTTATCACTAGAAAATAATTGTATGATATCTGTGGCCTTCTTATCATTCTCCCTATACCATCTTTCTGCATGATCATAAGTTATCTTTACATACTGATTAGTTATAGGGAGATGAAATACTTTCTCAATATTCCTAGGTCTAAGGTCGAAGACTATCTCCCCTATGACACTTTTAACAATTCTTTCTTCTGACACATAGTTTTCTACCAATGCCATGATAAGTTTTGAAGATTGCACTAATGTAGGATGATATGCTATATTGACCAACCTAGATTAGATAAGTGCAGAGACCATTGCAGACTTCTCTTTAGGCTTATTGTAGAGTTTGAGGAATGTTATTTAGTCTATGTGTCCCAACTTAGTATCTTTGATCTTTGAATGTCCATCCTAAAAACATAATTTCTTTGGTGCACCTTGAATCTTGAAGAAAATGGGTTTTGGAGCAATCTTCTCTACAAGTGAGGATGATGTGGATGCCCATTTTTTTTGTACACATGAGAAAAAATTTAGTCTATAAATCCAAAAATAAAATGCTAAACAAAACCTAATTGCCAAAAAATCAAACCCAAAACACGAAAACCTTAAAAAATCACTTAAAATCCCCCCCAGAAAGCTCTATAATGTAAAATAGTGAACCTTGCACACCTTGATAGGTACACTAGGTGCACTTAGAAGGAATTATAGAGTCTTTTGGCACAGTTGTGCACTTGTGCACCTTGGTAGGGTGCACACATGTACATGTGCGCAACTGTCACATGCACTGTGCAAGTGCATATGTGGGGACATTAAGTGGTTTTCCCTTTGCATTATGCTAAGGGTGCACACATACACACCTTGATGGGGGTGGGCATGTGAACACCCTTATTGTGCCTTAATACAAAGGAGACTTAGTTTTTTTGTTATTTGAAAGGTGTGCATGTGTGCACCTTGGGGAGGTTCACACATGCACACCTTTCCTTGGTGTTGCCTTATGTTGTTAGGTTCTTTTTAATTTTAGATTGTAAACAAAGGTACACACATTCAAACCTTTAATCGGTGTGCATGTGCACACCTTTGGGTGTCTTAACACTTGATTGTTTTGCATTTT
The DNA here is from genome assembly GCA_028749045.1 of Cupressus sempervirens. Lineage (NCBI taxonomy): Eukaryota > Viridiplantae > Streptophyta > Pinopsida > Cupressales > Cupressaceae > Cupressus > Cupressus sempervirens. Next base: position 364,186,449 of record CM053785.1, read on the forward strand.
TAGGTTTGGAGGTGCACCTTTAAAGGTATAGAGGTGTGGGATCAAGGAGTACAGAGAAAATAATGAGGAGAGCAGAGCAGGTACCCGGGCTTATATAGGCCCCGATAAGTTTGCACCCTTTGGAGGTGCACACCTACACAAGTGTGGAGGTGTACATCTCCAAAGGTAGATAAAAGTGAACTTGTGTGCTTTGGCACAAAACTAACCCTTTTCTTCAAAATTCTCATTTTTGACACCATATTTTCTTAGTTTAAAGGACAAGGGTTGGACTCAAGCTCTAGGTGGAGTTCCAAAAATGACCCAGGCCCCAGATTAGGGGTCTAGGAGATAAAAATTTACTAGGGGGTGTCCATTTCTAGTAGAAATGAGGCATGTGTTATGAAACTACAACAAATCCCAATAGCTAATGCAATGTCAGGTCTATTATGTACTACATATTGCAACTTACCAATCATAGATCTGTATTCACATTAGTAGAATCATCATTCTTTTATAGTTTATGTCCTATCACCATAGGTGTGTTAATTAGTTTTGAATCTTCCAATCCAAAAGTTTTCAATATTTCCTTCACATATTTAGATTGAGTGATGTATATGCCATAGTTCATTTGATATACTTGCAAACCAATAAAGAACTTGATCTCTCCAAACATAGACATCTCAAATTCTTTCTTCATTTCATTTGAAAATGCCTTACATAATGTATCTTGACCTCCAAATATGATATCATCAACACAAATTTCAGCTAATAAAATACCTTTACCTCCTTCTTGTGCGTACCCCTTGTAAACTAATCTTGCCCTACTCCTTGTGACTTCACCATTTTCATCTAACTTGTTTTTGTACACCCACTTGGTTCCAATCACATTCTTGTCCTCTAGTCTAGGAACAAAAGTCCATGCATTGTTCTTCTCAATATGATCTAGCATCTTAATCTCCAATAATTTGTTCAACAAGGTAATGTCTTTTGACATAGTTTGACAATCTTGTTTTTGCTCTTCTTTCCTCAATATGTCTATCAACTTATGAATCACTATGTACTTCTCTATCAAGTGGATCAACATTTATTTCATGCACACTTATCTCGAAATTAGAATGTGCCTTAGCTTCTATCTATAACTTGGCTCCTGACTATAACTCAATTCTTGAATGCAACTCAACATTCATTGTATGTGACTCAGCAGTCACATAAACTTGCTGTTGATTTGTAACTTGGTTCACAACACCTTCATTTGTAGGCATGCCTTCATAAAAGTATACAAATTATTTTTACTCTTTAGGTTCCTTCATAGGTTTGAAAAACTTCATGTACCTCTGTATATTCGTCAAATTTCACATTTGCACTTTCCACAACTATGTTAGTGTTAATATTTAAACACGTATAAGCTTTACGTCTTGTGGAATAGCCAAGAAATATATCTTCTTCACGTTTAGCATCTAATTTATCATTCCTACAATCCTTAAGAATGTAGCACTTGCTTCTAAATACCTTAAAATATTTTACATAGGGTGAGTGTCCATAATATAGTTCAAAAAGTATTGAATGAGTACCTTTCTTGACTTGTACACAGTTCAGGGTATAGATAGCTATACTAATAGCTTCTCTCCAACATTTCAAAGAAAAATTCTTCTCCATCATAAGTGTCCTATTACAATCCATTAAAAATGTATTCCTCCTTTCAACAATCCCATTTTGTGGAGGGGTCCTAGGTGAAGAATTTTGTCTCTTTATTTCTCTATCACTAAAAAACATCTCAAACTCATTTGATGCGAATTCTGCACCTCTGGCAGATCTTAGCCATTTCAATCTTTTGCCTATCTCCTTTTCAACTTTAGCTAAGTACCACTTAAACATTTGGAAAGAATCAAATTTTTGTTTTAGAAACATAACTATCATCATGCTAGAATAATCATCAACAAATAAGATAATGTACTTGTCACTTTTGTAGCTTTGCACATCAATTGGTCCACACAAATTTGTATGAATTAATTGCAAATTTCTTTAGAGGTTTGAGTCTTTCTTTTAAAACTAGATTTTGTCATCTTGCCTAACTGACATTGTTTGCAAATCATATTGTCAAATTTCTTGAGTTTAGGAAAACCTTTGACTCTTTTAGTGTTACTGATATTCACTAAGTTATCAAAGTTAACATGACTTAACCTCTTGTGCCACTCTAGTTTGATCACCTTTTCTAATTAGTTTCTCATTAGTGTCATTGATTTTTGCTATCTTGTTCTCAAACTCAACTTTGCAACCTGAACTATCCAGTTGTGACACACTCAACAAGTTATAGTTAAGTCCTTCCACATAATAAGCATTGTCAAACATGATCTTTTCTATGAGTTTGATTAATCCTTTACCTTTTATCAAACATGGTGCATCATCACCAAACCTTACACTATTTCCATCATAATAATCAAGGGTAATGAACTTACTTGTATCTCTAGTCATGTGTTGTGATCACCCACTATCAATTATCCATCCATCTCTCCTATTCACATAAGATACTAGTGCACTTGCCTCATCCTCATTAGAATCATCCTTCATTACAACATATACCACTTCATCATCATGGTTGTCAGATCCATCTTTGGTTTCCTCTTCAACAATATAGTAAGACTTCTTTGTCTTTATAATCTTTTTTTTCCTCATCTCTTTTACTTTTGTATTTGTCTACACTTCTATTTTTCTTCTTCTCTAGACATCTAGTAGAAATATGACCAACCTCATTACAATTAAAGCACATGATAGGTAACTTACCTTTGAATTTGCCTTTGCCTCTGTGAAATCTGGTTGCCAACAATGCTTCAAGCTATTTTACATCTCCTCATCTATATCACTATCACTAGAAACATATTTAACATTTTTCTTCTTCTCTTTAGGCTCTTTTAATGATAATTTAGATTTGAAAGTAGATTCAACATTCTCAGATTTAAAATTATCAAAATTAGAGAGTTCAAAGGAAGTGAGTCTACCTATGAATCCTTCAAGGGTCTACCTATGAATCCTTCAAGGGTCAGATCATTACTAGGTGTGCACCTTAGTTCTTGTATGGTAGAGACTCTAATAGCATAGATAGGAAATAGGGTTCTTAGTATTTTGTTGATCATAGTCTCATCTTCAATCTTACCAGTTTCTCCTCTAATAAAATTAACAACTTCTTTTACTCTCGCACAATATCGAACTATATTCTCACCTTCATGCATTCTCATATCATCGAACTTACCTCTAAGACTTTCAGATTTGGCTCTCAGCACATTTTTGTCTCCTCCATAGATCTTTTCCATAGCATCCCACATCTTCTTAGTAGTATCACATTCCTTGATGTCATGACACTTAGTGTAGCTTAGGGCAGATGCAATCTCTAACATAGCTTGATTGTGTTCTTTCTTCTTTTTCAGATCCTCGACAGTTAGGGCTCTAGCAAGGTTAACATGCTTAGGGGTGATGGTAGATTGTGAATGATCTTCAAGACTTCCTATGTGTAGCTTCATCAGACTTTTCCATGTAGGGAAGTTCTCCTTGTTAAGCTTGGATACCACTCTTTTAGACATCTTGATCTTTTGCTTCTAGTACCTTCGAACTAGTCCTCTCAACCACTATGGCTCTGATACCAATTGTTGGAATTCTTTAGAATAACTGAGAGGGGGGAAGGTGAATCAATTATCTAAGGTATAGATGTACAAATAAAACTTTTCAATTCTTAGTAGATCCATATCCATAAAACCTTGGCATGCATGCATCCATTAGATCATACAATACTTAAACTTTGTAGATTACTATCCTAAGTCAAAACAACTTTGCAGAAAATGTAAACATGAAACATCGTAAGAGCATTCACACAATTTGATACAAGGATTTTATGTGGAAAGACAACTTGAGAAAAACCACTAGTAAGATGCTGCTAATGCTCACTCTTCTGAAGTGATGCCTCGTGAAAGGTCAACCCCGTTAAAGGTTACAATACACACTATTAAATGTGACCTGGTTAAAGGATTTCAATCACCCTATTAGGAGTGAGCCTTATTAGAGGACTTTATACCATTCCATTATAATGTCACCCAGTTAAAAGATTTACAAATGATAGTTAGGTCAACCTTAATCCAAAAGATTTACCCTAGACTGATATAATGATTAGAAAGTAATGGTAAGGCTTGATTTGATAAAAAATTACAACTCACTTGAAGATTACAAATCTTTGTTTCTATCCTCCATTCTACTTGGATTTCACACATTTCAGCTTTGGTAGCTTGTTCACCCTTCAAGAATTCATACTCTTCAACCTTCTTGCTTTGTATGCCAACTGTAGTCTCTTCTGTTTGGCTACTGAATGAAGTAATACCCTAGACTCCTTGTCTTCCTTAGGTTCTCACACATGACAATCTTTTCTTCTAACTAGCTATCTCTATAAATAGATTATTTAGATCTTTTTCCACTTAGCCTCAATCATCCATTTTAGGGTCAGATTAGATTAGGTAGGATTCAATGAATCTACCCACTTTTCCATTTGGTTCCTCTAGAAACTTCTTCTTCAATCTTCCTCAAATTCTCCTCAAAATGGTTTACCTTGATTTCTATGCCACCAACTCATCATGGTTATCTTCCACATGCTTTGTCAAATCTTTGAAATACTATTATGTCACTCAGCCAACACTAGTTCACTCGGCAAACACTAAAGTTTATTGATGCTTGACATCAACTAAAATTTACTCAACATATACTAACAATCACTCATCTTGCACTATTTTTCATCTTTTCTTGGCACCTCTTGATTTTCACTCGACTTCTACTGATTTCTGCTCAGCTTGCACTGACTGCTCGACAAGGCTTGGTAGACACTTTTCTTACTTGATCTTCTTCCAGTCTTAACTTGAGTAATTGTTTATTTTAGACTTTAAGTATATGAACAATACACTATCGTATCAATGTCTTACTTGGTCTTAGTACTTATTTTACATACCAAATAACTCAACCTTTCTCTAGGTGCTATTGTTATCTCCTCTTTTTGAATCCTCTTCATCAATCAACTAAATGATAGCTTTCAGAAGAAAAAGAAATTATCTCACCAATAGGTAGTAGGTTTGACATCATTGAAAAAATAATGATATTTGCATTACAAGTTCTTCACTTCAAAACAATCTCATATTAACAAATACAATGATGAATGATATAACTTCCTCTCTCAACTATTCTAAATTTGATGAGGTTAAAGACTGTCCTACTATATTTGAAATGTGGGAAAAATTACAGAAAGTCTATGGAGGTAATAAAAATATGCAAAGAGCCAAGACATAAAGTTTAAGATGCAAGTCTGATTGAATGAAAATGAAAGAAGGTGAGAACATAATCCAAAATAGTGAAAGAACTAAAGCAAGTGTGAGTGCAATCAAAGCAGCATGAGGAATAATAATAGATGAAACTATGATCAACAAGGTACTAAGAACTCTTCTTCCTATTTATGCAATTAGAGTTTTAGAAATTCAAGAAATGAGATGCAATCCTAAAAATAATATAACCTTGGATGCACTTGTGGGAAGATTGACTACTTTTGAATTGGATAATTTTGATAACTATGCTCCTAATCCTAGCAATGTTGAATCTGCATTGAAAGCCAAACTCACTCTTGGTAGAAAAGGAGGAAACTCAAAATGAAAATAGGTTGATAGTGAAGAAGAAGAAGAAACAAATGAAGACCTTGAAGTCATTGAAGCCTTGCTAGCAAAAAGAGTATCAAAAGGGAAAGGAAAATTTAGAGGCAAAATTCTATTTATTTGTTTCTCATGTGAAGAAGTTGGTCATATTGCTGCAATATGTCCAAAAAAAGAAGATAAACATGGGAAACGAAATAATAGGTTCAAAGGAAATAAAGGCTTTAAGAACTATGAAGACAAAGATAAGAAATCTTGTTACATTGCTAAAGATTTTCATAGTGATGATAATGAAGAAGAAGTAGTTTATATTGTTGTTAAGGATGAATATGATAATAAGGAAAATGAAAAGATGACACTTATTTCACATGTTAGCAAAAATGATCCACGGATCATAGGTAGTGATTGTTCTAATTACATGACTAGTGACAAAACAAAGTTTGAACATTTAGAACACTATGATGGTGGAAGTGTTAGGTTTGGAAACAATGAACCATGCTACACAAAAGGACACAAAATCATAACATTAATTAAAGGAATCAAATGTGAAACTACCTACTGGGTTGAAGGACAAAGACATAATCTACTCAATGTGGCACAATTGAACAATATAGGATATAAGGTAGAATTCATGAATGAAAAAGGTAAACTATTGGATGGAAGAGGAAACTTGGTTAGGAGTGGCAATCAGAGAAAAGGTCATTTGTTTTGCCTAGATCTAACTGAAAGTACATGTTTAGTAGCTCAAATAGAGAAAAATTGGCTGTGGCATAAAATGATGTGTCATGTTAACTTTGATAACTTGGTTACCAAAAGAAAGAACAAAAGAGTACAAGGCATACCAATTCTAAAGAAACTTGAGATGGGCATGTGCAAAAAATGCCAAATCAGAAAGATGAGTAAAAGAAGTTTTAGAAGCAAGTCTTTCAATTCTAAAGAAGTTTTGGAACTAGTTCATAAAGATCATTATGGACCAATAGGTATAGAAAGCTACTGTGGAGACATATGTTTTATTCTATTTGTTGATAACTATTCGAGGATGATGACTATAATGTTATTAAAAGATAAATTTTATACTTTTCAAAAGTTTAAATGGTATTTGGATAGATTTGGGCAAGAAACAAGAAAGAATCTAAAATTCTTGAGATCAAATAAAGGAGGTGAATTCATCTCAAATGAATTCAATGAATTCTGCAATTAAAGAGGAATCAAAAGACATGTATCAACACCTAGAACTCCAGGGAAAAATGGTATAGTAGAAAGAAGGAACGCATCCATTATGGAATGTGAAAGAATACTAATGATTAAGAATAATGTTGCACCAAAATACTGGAGAGAAGCAATTAACACAATAGTTTATACACTTAACTAAGTTAAACTAAAGCAAGGTACAAACAAAACACCTTATGAATTATCATATGGGTACAAGCTTAATGTTTTCTATCTTAGAGTATTTGGAAGCAAATCCTATATCTTGAAAGATGTAAGGAAAATAAAAATTGATACAAAAGGTGATGAAGGTACATTCCTAGGTTACTACAATAAAAGTAAGGTATACAAATGTTTGAATCTTGCTACTCACAAAGTCATAGAAAGTGCGCATGTGAAGATTGATGAGCTTGTAGAAAGAAGTGAAGAATAAATCAACAAGGAGCCTGAAGACTACACAAAGTTTTTTTACTATGAGGAGGAACCTAAGAATTTACCACAAATAGTTGAAGCCAAGTGACACTAGAGGGAACCTAGAAAATCACAAGTAGTACAACCCAAGTCATAGATAATACAAACCAAGTTCAGCTAGAGGAGCCTGAGAAAAATGTATAAGATAATGGAGAACCAAGTTCATAATCAAGAAAGAAAGATCCAAGACTTGCAAAATATGTTAAAAGACATCATGTACATGAACACACAATTAGAGGAGAGACAAATGATATATTGACAAGGAACAAATTAAAAGGTACATGTTTTCTTAGTGAATTTAAACCTAGATCTTTAAAATATGCTTTAGAAAATGAAGATTGGATAGAGGAAATGAATGAAGAAATTGAAAAAATAGAAAAGAATAAAACATGGTCTCTTGTACCTAGACCTAAGGATAAGAATGTGATTGGTACAAAATGGATATTCAAAAATAAGTCGAATGAGAAAGGAGAAGTAACAATGAACAAGACAAGGCTAGTATGCAAAGGTTATGCACAAGAAGAAGGTATTGACTATGGAGAAACATTTGCCCCTATTGCAAGACTTGAAGGAATCAGAATACTTCTAGCATATGCTACACAAAAAGGATTCAAAGTATATCAAATGGATGTAAAATCATCTTTCTTAAATAAAATTCTAGAAGAAGAAGTCTACATTGAACAACTTAAAGGTTTCATTGATCCAAGAAAAAGAGACATGGTATGTAAACTCCACAAATCTCTATATGGACTACTAAAGAAATCTCCTAGAGCATGTTATGAAAGGTTGCATGGGTATCTGGTAAGAATTGACTTTGAAAAAACAAATGATAATAATAATTTCTATATAAAGGAAGGACCACAAGACAAGATATTGCTTGCAAAAATATTTATGGATAATATCATATTTGGAGGATATGAGATGTTATGCAAATCATTTGTTGAAGAAATAAAGAAAAAATTTAAAATGTCTATGTTTGGAGAGATAAAATTCTTTTTTGGCCTAAAATTTCATCAAATGAAGGATGACATATACATCACTTAGTCAAATTAGATTAGGAAAACATTGAAAGCATTTGGAATGGAAGATTCCAAACTAGTTGGAACACCTATGTCTACTGGACATAAACTTTCAAACAATGATGATTTAAAAGAGGTAAATCAGATTACGTACATATCAATGATTGAAAAACTTCAGTATGTGGTACACACTAGACCTGATATTGCATTGGTAGTTGGCATAGTTGCAAGGTTGTTTTCAAATCCTAAAAAAAATCACATGATGACAGTAAAAAGAATTTTGAGGTACGTAAAAGGAACTGAAGTATATGGTTTATGGTATAAGAAAGTAGGAAATATTGATTTAAGAACCTTTATTGATGCAAATTTGGGTAGGAAGCATTGCTAACAGAAAAAAACACTAGTGGAGGAGTATTCTTTCTTAGAGAGGGTATCTTGAACAAGCAAGAAGAAAAAATGTATTTCTCAATCAACAGTAGAGGCAGAGTATGTTGCTGTAGTTGTTAGTTGTTCTAACATAATATGGATCAAGCAATTATTGTTAGGAACAAAGGAGGAAACCAAGGAACCAGTGATTATCTATTGTGATAACACAAGTGTAATCAATATATCCAAATACCCTATGATGTATGCAAAGACAAAACACATTGCAATAAAGTATCATTACCTAAGGCAATTAGTTCAAGACAAAGAGGTGAGATTGGAATATGTGAACACCAAGGAGCAAATAACAAACATATTTACCAAGGCATTACCCAAGGATGTAATTGTGTATATAAGAGGTAAAATAGGGGTTATTCCCCTATCTGATGCTCACTAAAGCACAAGATAGTGATGCATCAACCAAGTTCTATTGAAGATCTATCAAGTTGATGTAGATTGTCACACTTCAGGTGTGAAATGTAGAGCATGTTGCATATGAATTAGTACAAAAGGTACATAGTAACTTCAAAATTTGTATCCTTTGGCATTTAATGTCAAAGGAGAGTTTAGTGTCAACAAGGAAGAGTAAATGTCAAAGAGGAAGAGGGAGAGTTTTGTATCTTAGAAGTAAAGTATTCAGATGATGGGATCTACAACAAAGAGGGAGAAAATTAAAAAAGTATACAAAAAAGTGATGACAGATGTAAGAGAGAGAATTCATTTGGAAGAAGCTGAGATAAATCCAAGAAGAATCTTAGAGGGAGTTGGTATGGATGAGAATTAGAATGAAACTAAGGATATTATATAAATTTCTCATACTCTTAGAATTTTATTTTGACATGTTATATTTTCATCAATGCCAAAGAGGGAGTTTGTTGGAAATAATTCTTAAAATTGTATGTTGCCATTAATGTTATACAAATGTTAGTATTAATCGAGCAATGAAGAATTTGTAGTATTAGCCAAGCATTATCAGTATTGATCAAGTAGTCAGGCGATGAAGGGCATTCAGTGTTAACCAAATAGTTGGGAAATAAAGGATGTCCAACTTACATTGTTAACTGAGTGGTTGGGCATCAAAGGACTCCCAATGTTAACTAAGTGTTTAATCCCAATACTGACCAAGTGACAACATAATATACTTGTCTAATAACTAAATGTTTGAGGCCGACTATTTAGATGTTTAATGATTATTTGAAAGGGTATTCAAGATGACTTATCAAATATTATGATATATAAGAAAGGTCAAGTAGTGAGGATATAATGTGTAAGTGGAATGCATTGAATAAGATGGATATATGATCAAAAGAAAAAGGAAGAGCAGGAAAGTGTGGAAGATAAACTACAAAGAACATTTTGATCAGTAAGGTTCTAGAGGTCAAGCTAGAACAAAGATCTAAATATGCAAAGGAAGTTGCTTCATAAATCAATTCAAATTATTGTTACCTTCTAGCCATTGTAGCAGTGAAGAAATCTCTTAATAGAGTTGACTTAATAGTCAAATTGTCCTTTAGCAAGGTAACATTTCAAGATTGAAGTGTTTGAAGACCTCTAACTAGGTCACTCCTAATAGGGTGATCTGAATCCTCTAACAAGGTCATACTCAACAATACGTTTTGTAACCTTTAATGGGGCTCACTTCAGAAGAGTGAAAAATGTTGTAACTAGTTGTATGGTGGTTTTCCCAAATTGGGTTTCCATGTTAAATCTTGGTGTCATCTATGTTCATGTTATTTTCTTTATGCTTTATGTTTCTTCAACTAAGTTACTAAAGCTTAAAATTGATTAATATTCACAAGACTGCTTTGTTAATCGAGTGACAACAATAACTTAGTTATAACTGAGTTGGACAGTATTGCATTATCAGTGAAAATTTTTATTTGACATCTAGAAAAAGGGAATTATTTTTGTGGTAACTGATTCACTCCTCCCCTCTCAGTTACTCATTTCTTTCCAACAATTACTACCTAAAGAAGCATTTGAATATTTAAGAGATAAACTAGGGGTCATTTCCCTATCCAATGTTTATGAAGTCAATAGGTAGGATTGCATCGACTCATGATTTCTCAAACTACCTATTTGGTAGTTGATGTAGGAGTTCACTCTTTAGGAATCATCCTAGAGTTGTGAAAATGATTGTAATGCAACAAATGTAATCATTACATACAAGGTAGAAGTTATAACTATAGATGAAAGTTTTTTAGCCTTTGACATTGTTGTTAATGTTTAAAACTACAATTGAAACAGTTGTTATGTTGTCATTGATGTCAAAACTTATTGGTAATACATTTGCTAATAGTGTAGAGTGCTATATCAATTGATGATGAAGAGAATTTTAAAATGAAGATAACAAGGTAAACTAGTAAAGTTGTTGAGTAAAGAGGAGTAAGTATAATGGAATTATAATGGGCACTTGATCAATTAGTATTTGACAAGATAATATGTTGTTTGATTATTATATTAAGTGAAGAAGAAATATAATTTGGAGTGTAGAAAAGATGTTGATAAAAGACAAGAAGTTGAGAAAAATACTAAGCTTGACGGAGTGACAAGTTACTAGGTCAATAAAGAAGCTAAAGTAAAAGATTAAGGAACTTTAGTAATAGTTGAGCACAACAATATTAGTCAGGTGATGATAACGAATGAACAAGATGAAGAGAAATTTGAAATATTAACTGAGCGTAGTGGTTTCTAAGTGAGGCAGTGTAAGCCAAGAAAGATAGATAAGTAGTCAAGGCCGAGCTACATAGCGATGAACAAGCTGAAGAACATAGTGATGACTAGGCATCACCAAATTAATAGTTTGTGAAAGAATCAAGATTTCAGGCCGACACATTTGAATTTTTGGATTGGTCAAAATATGTGAATGATAAGGACTAATGAGCTAACACATTTAATGCATGAATTGAGTTTGTTAAGCAATATAAGGAAATAATTCAATGAGAAGTTTCCAGAAAAAAGAAGGATAAAATGATGAGAAGATTCAATGAATTTGATCAAACCCTAAGATCTATGGTTATGTTTAAGCGGGAAAAGATTAAATATATCTATTTAAGGAGGCACAAGAGATGTTTTATGTTGGTTTTTTGGTTATTGGATTGGAAATTTTTTGGAGAAGACAAGTGAAGAATAGAGTTGTAGAGGAAAGTGAGAAATTCGTGACCAGTGATTGCTTGAAGTGTTGCCAAGCAAATAAGTGATGGAGTATATGATGAAGTCTAGTAAATGAATCAAGAATGAGCCAAATGGAGATCTAAATTTGTAAAGTGATTTATATTTTATCAGATCAAACCTATTTTTTACTTTCTAACCATTATGGAAATAAAATCCTTTATTCAAGGTTGACCTAACAGTCATATTGTAAATCCTTTAATGAAGGTGACATTCTAATTGAATGATCTAAAGATCTCTAACAAGGCCACTCCTAACAAGGTGATTGAATCCTTTAATAGAGTCATACCTAACAGTGTGTTTTGTAACCTTTAATAGGGTTGGCTCTTAACCAAGCTCACTTTATAAGAGTGAAAAGTGATAGCATGTTACTTGGTGGTTTCTTCCCAATTGGGTTTCCACTTTAAATCCTAGTGTCATACTTGTGTGAATTTTATTTTCATGATTCATGTTATTTATTCTTACATATTTTTATTATTTGACATTTACTAAACATAAAGCTAAGTGATATAATGAATAAGTTGAATTATTGATGAATTTCTATAATGGGCGTGTGGATTCATGAGACTTATTAAGTTGTTTGAAGTTGTTAAAAGTTGAATTGGTACATCTAGACTTGAGGAAAACTAATTCACACCCCCTTCTTAGTTATTCTAATCATTCTAATAATTGGTATTAGAGGTTTTGTGCTAGTAAGGAATTTTGAAGGGACTAAGCTAAAGATCAAGATGTACAAGAGAGAGGTACCCAAGTTGAACAAAGAGAAATTCCCAACATGGAAATGATAGATGAGATTGCATCTATCTAGAGTTGGAGATTCTACACTATAGTACTTGGAAAATGAATACATTAAAGTTCCTAGAACCATAAAAATTGAGAAAATAAAAGAGAAGTAGGAGCACAATAAAATAATGATAGATCTAGCATCTTCCCTAAGCTATGTTGAGTTTAATGACGTGAAGGATTTCACTAATGCAAAGAAAACATGGGATAAGTTGGCACAAATTCATGGAGGAGACAAAAATGTTTTAAGGGCTAAAGTAGAAAGTTTGAGGGGTAAGTTTGATGACATGAGAATGAAAGAAGGAGAAATTGTTGCTCAGTATTGTGACCAAATCAAAGAAGTGGTGAAAGTAATTAAAGGAGTTGGACTAGACATGTTTGATAAAATTGTGATCAGAAATGTATTGAGGACTTTACTTCCTATCTATACCATTAGAGTATTTGTAATACAATAACTGAGATGTACACCTAGTAATGATCTAACCTTGGATAGTCTAATTGGTAGACTCATTGCATTTGAATTGTTAATTTTTGGTAATGATACACCTTCTACTATTGAATGTGCTTTCAAGTCTCAACTAACCCTTGATAGATCTAAAATAAATAAAAGTTCAAAGAGTAAGCTTGTCGATAGTGGTAATGAATGAGATAATGACCTTAATTATCCAAAAGCATTATTGCTGGTCATATTGCTGTCAGATGTCCTAATAGATATGAAAATGAGAAAAGGAAAGACAACTAATATCGATGAAGGAGAGACAACAAAAATAATTGAGGTAACTTAGAAAAAAAGGGAAAAGGTACAAAACCTTGTTAAATTGTTGAAAGAGATGGTTCTAAAAGTGATTCTGATGAACATGATGAAGAAGTTGTTTATGTTGTAATGAAAGATGAATTTTATAAACATGAAAAGTTTGAGAAAAATTCTCTAATTTCACATGCGAGTAAGAATGATAAATGGATAATTGATAGTGGTTGTTCATATCATATGACTAGTGATACAAGTTATTTTGAAATGCTATAAAATTATAATGGTGGTTGTGTTAAGTTTGGAAATGATGCACCATATTATGTGAAAGTAAAATGATCTATTATATTGAATGACAAGATTAGATGTGAAAATTTGTATTAGGTTGACGTCCATTGAAATATAACCTATTCAGTGTGGCATAATATAATAGTTTAGGCCATTGAGTTGAATTTCAAAATAAGAAGACAAAAATATATGATGCTACTGGTGAACTAAATGGAAGTGGAGAGAAAACAAGAGATAACTATTGAAATTATAGATGGAGTAACTAAGAGTGGGGGGGGGGGGTTGAATTAGTTACTACAAAAACAAATCTAGATCCCTTAGATGTCTTACATAACTAGTTATTGCTAATGCTTGATAAATACTTCACAAAAATGCTATAACTCGATAGATTAACTTGTTACTGATCTTTAAGAATTCATAATTATTAACATGCATGCAAAATTAAATAAGATGAACACAAGAGACACTAGATTTAACATGTAAACCCAATATGGGAAAAACCACCAAGTAACTAGCTACCAATTTTCACTCTTCTGAAGTGAGCCTTGTTAGGAGCCAACCCTATTAAAGGTTACAAAACACACTGTTAGGTGTGACCCTATTAGAGGATTTAATCACCCTATTAAGAGTGGCCTTGCTAGAGGTCTTTAGAATAATTCAACTAAACTGTCACTTTGTTAGAGGATTTACAAAATGGCTGCTAAACCAACTCTATTAAGAGATTTTGAAATCACTGCTACAATGGTTAGAAAGCAACAATGAATTGAACTGAATAAGATGCAACTAAATTTGCTGAATACAGATCTCTATTCTATACCAATAGATCCTCCTTGATGAAATATAGCTTTGCTGCTCCTCAATGATTTCTGATCATCCTTCAAAATTTGCTCTCCCAATAATCAGTCCTTCTCCACATTCACATCACATCAAATCTATCACACACTTAGAATTCACAATTTGACCTCTTATATATACCATTCAGATTATCAAGTCAGCTCATTCAAAAGTTACATTTACCAATAAACCATACATTAGTCAGCTACAAGTATTGCATTAAAAAAAAAAACTTTATTTCACAAAACAATGAAATCCTTCATTGGCTGACCCTGCTTAATAAACACTGCTCCAGAAATAATTTCCTGAGTTAACCATCTCAACTCAGTTAACACTGCAAATTTTGTGAAATCCTTTGGTTGCTGAGTGAACTCGGTAAGAACTGAACTTCCTTCGCTGATCATGAGAGCTCAGTAGACACTGATTTCTACCATATTTTCCTTTGATGATCGAGTAAGCTCAGTAGACATTGAATTTCCTTTTCTTACCATGAAAGCTTGGTAACAACTATCTACACAAGTTAAAGTCTAGGAATGCTTGGTAGACACTATAAATCTTCTTGCAAACCTTATGAGCTTGGTAGACTCTGTCTTATGCCTTGCTGACCAACTGAGCTTGGTAGACTCTATCTGATAACTGATATGACATTTGTGTGACATCAAAGACAACACACAATTGAACAATTGTATCCAAAAATAACTTGTTCTATCTAGACCTATTTGAAGATACATGACCATTTGCAAAACTTGAAGATGTTTGGTTATGGCATAAGAGGTTATGTCATGTGAACTTTGATAATTTGGTAAGCAATAGTAAGATGGAAAGAGTAAGATGATTACCAAGATTTAGAAAACTTAATAAAGTGATGTGCAAACAATGTCAAATGGGAAAAATGCCAACATCTAGTTTCAAGAGAAAGACCTATTCTTCTAATGATATTTTGGAGTTGGTTCATACTGATTTATGTGGTCCTATTAGAGTGAAAAGTTATTTTGGTGACAAGTACTTTATTCTATTTGTTGATGATTTCTATAGAATGATGGCTGTGATGTTTCACAAAGAAAAAAATGATGCTTCTCAAAAGTTTAAGTGGTATTTGGCTAGAGTTGATAAGGAAATAAGTAAAAGGTTGAAATGATTAAGATTAGATAGAGGATGTGGATTCATATATGAGGAGTTCAATACAATCTGCAATGACAAAGGAATCAAAAGAAAAATTTGAGCACCAAGGACTCCACCACAAAATGGGATAGTTGAAAGAAGAAATATATCAATCGCAGACTATGTAAGAACACTAATGATGGAGAAGAATATTTTACAAAAGTATTGGAAAAAAGTTGTAAGTACTATTATTTATACATTGAACTAAGTTTAAGTCAATAAAGGTACAAAAAAAACCCCTTTTGAATTGTGTTATGATTATGCACCTAATGTCAAATATTTTAAAGTCTTTGGAAGAAAGTGTTATATATTGAAAGATGTAAGGAAAAGAAAACTTGATGCAAAGAGTGATGAAAGTTTATTCCTAGGATATTCCACTAAAAGAAAGGAATACAAGTGTTTGAATACTAACACTAAAAAAATTGTGGAATGTGCCAATGTTAGAGTTGATGAATTTTTAGTAAATAATGAAGAAGAATGCAAGAAGGAACCTAAAGATTACATAAAATTTGTCCACATCTATGAAGGATAACCAAGTACTTTACCTAAACCAGAGAAGGAGATTGTTGAACATCAATAGAATAACACTGTTGCCATCAACAAAAAAGATCTATTGATCATTAGTGAGATACTAAAAATTAGTATATAGGAGTTGATTCATAGAGAGAGGAGACAAAACACCAGATAGGAGTTACAATAGGAGATACCTAGAGAAGATGAGAAAGTTGGACCAAGTGAATTACCACAAGGAGAAAGAAGACCTAAACTTGTCTTAACAAAATATGTGAGAAGACACCACATACCTAATAAAATCATTGGAGAAAGAGATTCAAGAGTTATGACAAGAAATAAATTTAAGAACGATACATGTTTACTATATAAGTTTGAGCCAAGAATAGTTACACTAGAGAATGAAGATTAGGTTAAAGCAATGAATGAGGAAATTGATCAACTATATAAGAAGGGGACATGGAAATTGGTATCAAGATCAAAGGATAAGAATGTGATTGGAACCAAGTGGATCTTCAGAAACAAGTTGAGTGATAAAGGTAAAGTCACAAGGAAAAAAGAAAGACTAGTTTGTAAGGGATATGCACAGGAAGGGATATGAGTAGAAACATTACTTGCATATGTTGCATAGAAAGGATTCAAGGTATATCACAATACTACATTTGATACCAAATTATCACCATAGGTCCATTGCAGTTTTGGCATCAAAAATTGTCATCATTGCAATTATGATGATAAGCCATCAAATTTTTGATGCTGACAGGTTGTGATGCCAAAACTATGATAGATTTACCATGGTAATTTGGTATCAAATGTATGTCAAATTTGTATTTTTAAATAGAATCTTATAAGAAAAAGTCTACATTGAACAAATTGAAGGATTTGTTAAACATTGCTAGTGGAACATAGTATATAAGTTTAAAAAAGAATTGTATGGTCTGAAATAAGCTCCTAGAGCATGGTATGAAAGGTTACATACATATTTGGTAAAAATTGGTTTTGAAAGAACTAATGATAATGACAATCTATACTTGAAAAAGTGAATCTAAGGATAAGATATTCTTAGCTGAAATATTTTTTGATGATATCATATTTGGAGGATATGATTCATTGTGTAAATAATTTTCTCATGAAATGAAGAAAAAATTGAGTTGTCAATGTTTGGAGAGATAAAATTCTTTGTTGGTTTGCAAGTTTCTCAAATGAAAGGAGGTTTATACATTACATAATCAAAGTATATCAAGGAGATACTGAAAACCTTTGGTATGGAAGATTCTAGATCAGTTGGAATACCTATGACTATTGGACATAAACTCTCAAAAAATGATGATTCTAGTAAAGTGAATCAAACATTGTACATGTCAATGATGGGAAAATTGCAATATGTTGTTCATAGTAGACCTAGCATTACATTAGCTATTAGTATTGTTGCAATATTTTTTACTAATCCTAAGGATAATAACATGATGGCTATATAAAGGATATTGAGATATTTTAAAGGAAAATAAGAGTATGGTTTATGTTACAAGAAGAATGACAAGTTTTATTTGAAAGTTTATACAGATGTTGATTGGGCTAGAAACATTGATGACAAAAAGGGTACAAGTGGAGGTGATTTATTTCTAGGCAAGAAATTGATTTCATGGACAAGTAAGAAGAAAAATTATATTTCTCAATCTACATTAGAAGCTGAATATGTTGTAGCTACAATTAATTGTTTAAACATTGTATGGATCAACCAATTGTTAGAAGGAATTAAGAAATAGATTACTAAACCTATGGTGATATATTGTGATAACACAAGTGTTATAAACATGTCTAAGAATCCTATGATGTACACAAAGACCAAGAATATTTCTATTAAGTATCATTACTTGTGGCAATTAGTGTAAGACAAAGAAGTAAGACTAGAATATATGAATACAAAGGAACATATAGCTAATATATTCACTAAAGAACTAACTAAGGATTCATTTGTGTATCTAAGAGGTAAGTTAGGGGTCATTCCCCTATATGAAGAGAACTAAGAAAAGATACAACATTGCATCTATTGTTACAATCAAAATATCTTATAGATTGATGGAGGAGGTCACACTTTAGGAGTTGCCTAAAGCTGTGAAAAGAAGAAAAAATGTATGAGTAGATGAAGATCTGTAAGTAGAAGATGAAAGAGAAACATATATTTCAAAACCACTCAGTACAATGATAAAGAAAGATGATGTGTATAGTGGATGATGTCTTTGGGATTGTTGTCAAAGAGGGAGATGAATGTTAAGTTATCATCCAATATCTGAAGATGTGTGAGATCATGAGAGATATGTAAAAGAGCGAGTCATCACAATTAGTATCATAGAGGGATAAGTGCAAATAAGAAAAGAGAGAGCATATCTAAGATTATGTGGATGAGAATTAGATTGAAACTAAGGATATTAATGAAGATCTGTTACAAGACATAGAGGAAGTTGATAGTTTCAAATCTAGAGAATACTTTTTCCATTGCATGATAACTAAAGGTGTTCCCATAAATTCCAAAGAGGAAGATTGCTGAAAACTACAATTGGAACAATTGTTATGTTTCCATTGATGCAAAACCTTACTGGTAAAACTGGTAATAGTATAGAGTGCCATATCAATTGCTAATAAAGATGATTTTGAAAATAATATAGCCAGGTGAACTAATAAATTTTTTGAGTAAAATAATGGAATTGTAATGGGAACTTGATTAGTAAGTATTTGATAAGATAATGTGTTGTTTTATCATTGTATTAAGTGGAGAAGAAAGATGAGTTGGAGAGTAGAAGATATGTTTGATGGAAGATGAGAAGTTAAGAAACTAAGATACAAGTTACTAGGCCAATGAAGAAGTTGAAGCAAATGATTAAGGAACTTAAATAATAGCTAAGAAAAATAGTATTAGCATTGTAATGGTAATGGCGAATTAAGAGGAAGAGAAAATTGTAGTATTGACCAATTTTAGTGATTGTCGAGCAAGCCAATGTAATCCAAGCAAGACAAATTAGTAGTGAAGGTTGAGATACACAATGGTGATCGAGCTAAAGAACATAGTGATGATTGAGCATCAACAAATTAATAGATTGCGAAAGATTCAAGATTTGAAGGTGAAAGAGTTGAATTTATGGATTGGTTAAAATGTGTGAATAAAAAGGATTGATGAGAAGGAATATTTTAATGGATGAATTGAGTTTTTAAAGGGACCTAAGGAAATGATTTAATGAGATATTTTCAAAAGTTCCAAGAAAGAAGAAGAAGAAGAAAATGATGAACACATTTAATGAATCTAGTCAAGCCCTAAGATCTATGGTTATCTTTAAGTGGAAAAAGATTAAACACATCTATTTAAGGAGGCACATGAGATGTTTTATGTTGGGTTTTTGGTTTTTGGATTGACAATTTGTTGGGGAAGACAAGTGAAGAACATAGGTGCAAAAGAAAGTGAGAAGTTGGTGAAGAGTGATTACTTTAGTGTTGTCAAGGGAATTAGAAATAAAGTATATGATGAAGTCTAGCCAATAAATTAGGAATGAGCGAAATGGAGATCTAAATTTACAGAGTTAGTTATATTTTATCAGATCGAACCTAGCTATTGCTTTCTAACCATTGTGGCAGTAAAACCCTTTAATCAAGGTTGACCTAACAACAATATTGTAAATCTTTTAATCAAGGTGACATCCTAATGGAATGATCTAAATACTTCTAATAAGGTCACTCCTAATGGGGTGATTAAATCCTTTTATAGGGTCACACCTAATAGTGTGTTTTGTAACCGTTAAAAGGGTTAGCTCTTGACTGAGCTTACTTCAAAAAAGTAAAAAGTGGTAGCATGTTACTTGGTGGTTTTTCCCATATTGGGTGTCTACATTAAATCTTGGTGTCATACTTTTGCGAATGTTGTTTTCATGATGCATTATATTTACTATTACATATTTATGTTATTTGACATATACTACAAAGAGCTAAGTGATGTGATGAATAAGTTGAATTAAAAAAGAATTGTTATATTGGATGAGTGGATTTATGAGATTGAGTAAGTTGTTTGAAGTTGTTAAAAGTTGAATTGGTACATCTAAACCTAAGGATAATTGATTCACCCCCCTTTCAATTATCCTAATCATTCTAACAATTAAAGGGGGGGAGGAGGTAAGATTACTGAGAGAGATTATGATTATAGGGGGATATATTTATATGAAACATGTTGTACATGTTTGTGCCAACTAATAATGTTGATTAATGTACATATAAGTGTCATATCAGTTGTTATGTTGTCATTGATGTCAAGCCTTAGTTGGTTAGACATAATTTTAATTTAGTAGAGTGCAATATCATTTGATTGATGAAAAAGATTTGAAGTAAGTATGCTGATGTAGGTGTTGATAAGAGTATGGTATTCAATAGGTACTTGGATGAGTTAGACTCTAATAGTATAATGTTGGTTTGATAGATTTACATAATCTTAAGCAAGATGTATGTTCAAGATACACTGACCGAAGTACATGGTGAATAAAGGAATACAATATTAATTGAGCTACTACGGTTGTCACTAAGCTCTTGAGAAAGAAATGTCAAAGTGTAGTGTTAACCAAGAAAATTTAGTGTATACCAAGTCACGTATTGACCAAGAAACTTGTTATGTTCACTGAGCATGAACATGAAGAACAAGTTTGCAAAAGATTTATTTGAGGCTAACATTTGGTGAAAATTAAGAATGTTGGAGAAGTCTTAAGATAAGGACAGAATCAATTGTAAGATTAATGCCTGAAACAATTTGAGAAAGATCTAATGAATGATATTTACTATTTTTAGAGTATACACAAACTTTGAGGTGGACTAGTATTAACCAAGTGACTAGATTCATTGAACCTAAGCTAAATGAAGATCTATAGATGTAATTAAGTGGCAAAATATGGAAGATTCTAGAAGGAAAAGGTTATCTATTTAAAGGGATGTACATGGTATTTTTAGTTGCCAATATTGCTAATATCAAAGGAGGAGGTGATTGAAGAAGAAGATAGAAGGTGAATTGAGCATAACCATATTAAGAAGATCAAGTAGAGGAATAACTGAGAGAGGCGGTGGATCAGTTATGTTTCATTCTCCTATAGTCCCTTCAAACAATTTTAGTACCAAAAAAAGTTCATAAACTTCATAAATGATGCTCAACGTACACATCCAACTTATCATTTGAATCTTTCAATCATTTTACTTCAAACTATTAGCTTACTATTCTTTGCATAACCCAATATTAGTAAAATAACTTAGTTATTATTGACTATTCACTTACTTGTTACCGAGTTGCAATAATATGTAAAACAACTTGCAAAACAAATAACATTTACACCATTAACACCATGATTTTAATGTAGAAACCATGTAAAGGAAAACCCACCTGGGATTGACAACCCAAACTTTTCACTCTTTTGAAGTGAGCTCAGCTAAGAGCCAACTTTATTATAGGTTGCATACACATTGTTAATGTGACCTCGTTAGATGATTTTACCAAAAGATCATCTAAACCTTATCACTCCTCGATCCTATCTAAAGAGTTTCCTAGTATAAAGTACTTATACACATCACTGATCAATGTTACCATATTGGATTTCACAAATTTGTTAGGTCCGCTATTTTTTTTTTTGAGATTTTTTACTATAATGATTAGAAAGTAACAATAGTAGCAATCTATTTAGTCAGGACACTACCTTTTCTTGTTTAGATATATGATCTTTTCTCTTTCTCCTTCTAATCTCTCACTCGGTTGATTCTCACCATCACTTTCACCCACTATACTCCTTGCTTTTATCTGCTCTTCTTAGTTCACCTTGCTCTATTATTCTTCTCAATACTTTCCACTCACCACAATATTAACAAAATCAACAGTATCACAATCAATATAATCAACAACCATAAATTATCTTAATCTCATCCTTAAATAGTCATTTTGATGATTCCATATTCTTCCATCTATTGTTGCTTAATTACAACCATCGATGCCAGATTTAATGTACTTAACCACATAGAAAATTGAACTTTGGATAGAACTTTTTGCTCATCCTTATCCTTCTTTAATCTCCCTCATCAAATCCTCATTAAATTTTCCTAGCCATAGATCTTGTAAAAAACTTTACCTCATGCCTTTGACCATCTTGAACTTTCCACATTTGGATCAAAAGTTGATCTTGCATTCCAATTCTCCAAATTTGTTCTTCCTATTGTTACTCGGTAAGCATAATGTTTCACTTGGGTAATATAGTACTTAGTTGATGCTAGAATTTCTTGACAAACACTACATTTCTTCTTACTTAACCAAACTACTCGATCAACACTGTAGTCACTTAATGAATATAATCTACCTTCATTAACATTGTCACTCATTTAAGATTGTGTACTTCAATACTTTACAAAATTACATGGTTGTAAAATAATCAAAGCAACATTACATTATCACTATCAAACTCATTCAAGTACCCACTGAATACCATACTTATCAATTTTATCTTCAACATAATTTATTCAAATTCTTTTCATCAATCACATCCTCTTCATCAATCAAAATGATATAGTATTCTACTAACTTAGCATAATGTCTAGCCAACTAATAATTTGACATCAATGACAACATAACAATTTATATGACCATTTCACATACATTCATAGCATTTCCTATTCATTATCATTTGGTTCTAACAATCTCCCCCTTTTGAATTGATGGAAACAGATAACATATGATTGTACATCACAAAACATTACATAAGATAATCAAATGTATGTATTGTCAATAATACAACTTTTCAACTCTTTTTCTTCATTTGCATGATCTCTAGCACTTGGTTTGTATCTTCAGCATCAACAACAATCTTTTTCAACATATATCCCCCTTTGGATATGATCTCATTCTACTCAAAATTCTTCTAATTTCTTCAACTCTCTTCATTATTTCTTCTCTTATTTATTATCTTTTCCTTTAGACTCTCTCTCTTTGTTATATTCTCCCCCTTTGACAACAATGCCAAAGGTCATTATAAATTTCAATATGAAACTTATAAAACCTTTTAGTTATCCTTGTACCTTGCATGTATAGTATTCATCAGTTTCATCATAGTAATCTTCTCAACTTCAGAAATATACCTAAAGTGTGAACTTTTGCATAAACTCCACAAAGATATTATAGTTCATCCATGCCCCAGTTTACCTCTTAGATACTCAAAAGAATCCTTAGGTAACAGATTGGTAAATATATTAACCATTTATTCTTTAGACTTCAAATATTCAAGACTTACTTGTTTCTCTCATACTTTCTCCCTCAAATACTAATATTTTATTGATATGTGCTTTGGTTTTGCATGCATCACCAGATTTTTTGAAATATTTATTGAACTAATATTATCACAATAAATAGTATTAGGCTTAGTTACCTCTTCTTGCATGCCTTCCAATAGTTTCTTAATCCTTTCAATATTTAAACAATTGATTCGAACAATAACATATTCAACTTTAGTAGTAGATTATGAAATAGAATTTATTTCTTGCTTATCCATGTTATCAGTCTTTCTCCTAAAAAGAAAGCTCCACCATTTGTACTTTTTCTATTATCAACATTACTAGCCCAATTGACATTTTTGTAGATTAAGATTAAAGTCATCCTCTTGTTTATACTAGAGGCCATAATATTTTGTTCCTTTGAGATATCTAAATATCATTTTCATAATAGTCATGTGTGTCTCCTTTGGATTAGATGAAAACCTTGCAATAAATAACAAAAAGTGCATTATCTAGTCTACTATGTACAACATACTATAACTTATCAATCACAAATCTATATTGAGTCTTATTTACCTCACCAGTAGTGTTTTCTTTTGATTATTTCACTCTAGTCACCATAGGCATATTATCTAGCTTGAACTCATCCATCCCAAATATCTTCAAGATTTTATTCACATACTTAGATGGAGTCACATATATACCTTTCTTTGTTTGGTATAATTATAGTCAAATGAAGAGTTTTATCTCACCAAATATAGATTATCAAATTATGTACTCATTTGTTCAACAAATATCTTACTCAACATGTTAGTTCCACCAAATATTATCTCATCAACAATTATTTCACTAATCAATACCATATATTCATATTCATTTTTCAAATATAGATTACTATTTTAACTTGTTCTAGGACATCCAATATTAATTAGATAATAATGTAACATTTTATACCATACTCTTGGTGCTTGTTTCAATCCATATAATGCTTTTTTAAACTTGAGGATCATGTTCTTCTGATCAGGTTCAATGAATCCTTCAAGTTCCTTAATATATACCACCTCTTCAAGTATTTCATTAAGAAATGAAGATTTAACAACCATTTGATATAATTTAAATTTCTTGTATGTAACATAAGCCAATAATGTTCTTACTCCTTCCAATCTTGCTACAAGTGTAAAATTTTCACCATAGTCTATTCCTTCTTCTTGTGCATAACCTTTGCAAACCAATCTTGCCTTGCTCCTTGCCACTTATATATTCTCATTCAACTTATTTATTAAAATACATTTGGTTCCTATCACATTCTTTACAGTAGGTATTAGTAGTAATGTCCAAATATTGTTCTTCTCAATTTGATCAATCTTGTCATTCATAGTATAACCCAATATTCATTATCCAATGCAACCTATACTAATCTAGGTTCAAAATTAGTAATCAAACAAGTACCATCTCTTAACTTACTTCTTGTTTATACTCCAACACTTTAGTCTCCAATTATATATTCATGTGAATTATTCTTTCTCACATATTTGGCCAATATAGGTTCAGTTATTTGATTTCCAAAAATTTCTTCACTCGGTAGGGGTTGAAGTTCTTCCTTAGGTTGAGCTATCCAATCTTCGGTAAAACATTTTGTAACTTGGGTATCATTGATTGATGCTCGATAGATCATTGTTGTAACTCAGGTAGTGTATCAAGTGCCTCTCCATAGACATACCCAAACTTGTTGTAATATTTAGGTTCCTTCTTGCTTTCCACATCATTCCTTTCTATAAAATCATAAAATATTACATTCACACTTTCAATCATCTTGTTAGTAGTTTACTCAAACATTTATAAGCTTTTCTCTTAAATGAATAACTAAGGAATATGCCTTCATCTCCTTTAACATCAATTTTTCCATTCCTTGTATCTTTGTGAATATAGAACCTACTTCTAAAGATCTCAAAATAACTTACATTAGGTGTGTGACCATACTAGAGTTCATGGGTGTTTTAATTGTTTCTTTCTTCAATTGAACTCAGTTGAGAGTAATAATAGTGCTAATTGCTTCTCTCTAGAATATCTAAGAAATCTCCTTCTTAATCACCAACATCATTTCATAATCCTTAATTGATCTATTTCTCCTTGTAACAATCCCATTTTTTTGTGGTGTCCTCAGTGTATACAACTATCTTTTAATACCATTCTCAACATAAAAGCTGGCAAATTTCAACATATATAAACTCATCACTTCTATCAGATCTTAAATATTTAAAATATTTACCCATTTCCTTTTTATCTCTAGCTTTGTACAATTTGAACATATCAAAAGCATGTAATTTCACCTTCATAAAAATAATAGTTACCATTCTTGAATAATCATCAACAAAAAATATGAAATATCTGTCATCATAGTAACTGTCAACACCGATAGGACCACATAGATTTGTGTGCACCAATTCTAGGATATTATTTGATGTTTGTATCTTACTAGAATAACTAATCTTTTTCATCTTACCAAGCTGACATTCTTTACACATAACATTCTTTGGTTTTTGAAGATTCAATAAGCCTCTTACTCTTTTCTTTCTACCAACTTTCTCCATGTTATCAAAGTTCACATGACATAGACTTTTATGCCATTACCATACATCTTCAGCTTTAGAAAATAAGAATGTCTCAACAATAGGATCAAGATAAAATAAATTACCTTTTGTTTGTATTTATGTTCCAATCAGATTACCTTCATCATCAAAGATCTTGGTTGTTCTATTCTAAAATTCTAGCTTGTGACCTAAGTTATTTAACTATGAAACAATCCAAAGTTTATACTTTAGTACTTGAAGCCAATATGCATTGTCACATCTAATCTCATCATTCAGTATTAGTGATCCTTTACCTTTCATTGGGTATGGAACATCATTACCTAGCTTAACAGTTCCAACATCATTAATTTCTTCAAATTTATCAAACTTACTCAGATTACCAGTCATGTGATGTGGGAATCCACTATCAATAATCCATGAGTCATTCTTACTAATATGTGAAATAAGGGTAGTTTCACTTTCATACATTTCACCATTTGGATCTTCTTTAATTGCAACATTAATCATCTCAACTACTCCCTTTTCATCATCAAAATTGCACTCAATATGCTCTTCTTCACCAATGTAGCAAGATTTCCTCCCTTTGTCTTTGTAATCCCTATTCTTCCTATACTTATAATATTTCTTCTCATTTCTATCACTTTTACTTTTTTTTAGGATATTTAGCAGCAAAATGACCAACCTCATTTCATTTGAAATAATTCAGGGGAAATTTACCTTTTCCTTTACCTTTACCTCTTGACAATCTTCTTTCAAGAAATGCTTCAAGTTCATCCATATCATCCTCAAATTCATATTCAATTTCCTCTTTACTTGTCTTTCCTTTCTTGGAACTTCCTATGGTTAGAGAAGATTTAAATGTATTTCCAATTGTAACCATAATATTGTCACGTTTTCTAAACTCAAATGGAGTCAACTAACCAACCAAACTATCAAGTGTTAATACATTACCAGGAAAGGCTCTCACTTCTTGAATAACATAAAATTTGATAGCATAAAATGGTATAAGAGTTTTGATAACTTTAATTACAATTTTAGAGTCACTGATAGCACCTCTAGCAGCTTTGATTATTCTTACAACTTTGTCGATTTGGTTTACATACTGAGAAACATTTTCACCTTCTTTCATTCTCATGTCATCATATTTTCCTTTGAGACTTTTCCCTTTGGCTCTTCTTACATTATCATCTCCTACATGTACAAGTGTCAAATTACCCCACATATGTTTAGCAATAGTGCAATCCTTGATATCATTAAAATTGACATCATTGAGTGCAAAAACAATCTCAATGATCAGGCTATTGTAATTTCTCTTTTCGTTGATTTTCACCATAGTCAAAGGACCAATAGGTGTAGTGTATTCATGCTCCAACCAATGTGTGATATTATCTCTAATTCATAATAGATGCAACTTCATTATATCCTTCCATGATGAGAAGTTCTCTTTGTTCAATCTTGGTACCTCTCTCTTATACATCTTTGATATTTTTCTCAAGTTCTTTTAAACTTCTTTCTCCAAGCACTATGCTTTGATACCAATTGTTAGATAACTAAGAGGTGTGGGGGGGGGTTGTGGTGGGGGCATGGGGCGTGGGGTGGTAAATCAATTATGTTCAATTATTCTACAGTTCCTTCAAATAGTTTTAGTACCAACAAAACTTCATAAAGTTCATAAATAATCACTCAATGTACACATCCAACTTATCATTCAACTCTTTCAACCATTTGAATTCAAACTATTAACTTACTATTCTTTACATAAACTAATATACATAAAATAACTTTATTATTATTGACTATTCACTTAGTTTTTACCAAGTTGCATTAATATATAAAACATGTAAAAAACCCTACAACATAAATAACATTCATACAATTAACACCATAATTTTAACATAAAAACCCCATAAAGGAAAAAACCACCTAGGATTGACAACACAAAATTTTCATTCTTCTGAAGTGAGCTCGGCTGAAAGCCAACCTTGTTACAGGATACATAGATATTGTTGATGTAACTTTGTTAGAGGATTTTACCAAAAGATAATCTAGACCTTATTACTCCTTGATCCTTTCTAAAGAGTGGTCTACTCTAAAGTACTTACAAAAATCATTAATCAAAATTACCATATAGGATTTCATAGGATTATTAGGCCCACTTAGATTTTGTCCTACAATGATTAGATAGTAACAATATAAGTGATCTATTTAGTTATAGCACTACCTTTAATTTTTCAAATCTCTGTTTCTTTCTCTTTCTCCTTCTGATCTCTCACTCAGATGATTCTCACCTTTACTTTCACCAACTCTACTCCTTTCTTTCCTCTTCTATGCTTAGTTTACCTTGCTCTATTCTTCTTCTTAATACTTTACATGCACAACACAATCAACAACATAATTAGTAACCAAAAGCTATCTTAATCTCCTCCTTAAATAGTCATTTTGATACTTTCAAATTCTTCCATCTATTGTTTCTTAATCACAATTTTTGATCTCAAATTCAATGTGAGTGTGTAAATTAGTCATAAAGAGATTAGAAGGAAGAGATATAACAAAGAAGAGATCTAAAAAAACAAGTTAGTGCTAAAACCAAATAGATCATTTGACTATTACTTTCTTACCATTGTAGAAGAAAAATCTCTTAACCAAGTAGACCTAACAAGTCTTTGAAATCCTATATGGTAACATTGAATAGCGATGTTTGCAAGTCATTTAGAGTAGGCCAATCTTTAGAAATGCCAAAGAGTGATAAGGTATAGATGATCTTTAGTGAAAATCCTCTAACAAGGTCATACTAAAAATGTGCATGTAACCTTTACCAAGGTTGGCTCCTAATAGAGCTCACTTCAAAAGAGTGAAAATATTTTGGGTTGTCAGTTCCCAAGTTTTTTCCCTTTACATGGTTTCCACATTATATACTTGTGTCAAATTGTTATTTCTTATTGTGTTTCAAGTTTATTTCATGTTAATTTTTTAATGTTGCAACTTAGTATAAGCTAGATGATTACTCTAATACTCGATATATTAAGAACTAGTGAGATAACAATTTGATACAAAATGTTAAAAGTTCAATTTAAGAAGTTTGATGCAGTTACCTAGTTTTTTATTTGAAAGTTTACAAAGTTGAGTTGGTATAATATTGTTTTAAGACTTTTAGGATAACTGGTTATAGCTTATTCACCTCTCGTCAATTACCTAACAATTGGTATTAGAGCTAAGAGCTTGAAGAAATAATTTTCAAGGAACTTGAACTAAAAATATGAAGATGTATAAGAGAGAGGTACCAAAGTTGAATAAGAAGAATTTCTCCTCAAAGAAAAAAAGACGAGGTTACATCTATCTAGAATAGGAGAGAATGTTACAAATTGGCTAGATAGTTAGTATGTTTCTCCTATCCCTCCTATGGTAGTAGAATAAATGAACTAGAAAAGAGAATATAAGAGTATGATGATTGAGATTACATCTTTCCTAAATGATGTTGAATTTGGTGATGTCAAAACCTGTGGTACTACTAAAGAAATATGGGACAAGGAAGCACTTATGCATGGAGGAGATTAGAGACAAGGAAGAAATCATAAGAGGTAAATATGATGAGATGAAGATGAAGGATGAAGAAATTATTGTCTAGTGTGTTAACCAAATCAAGGAAGTTGTTAGTGCTATCAAAGCTACTAGAGGTGATATCAATAATGAAGAAGTTGTAAGTAAAATTATCAAAATACTTTTATGTGTCTATTCTATAAGAGTATCTCCAATGTAGGATCTTAGAGCTATGCTTGATAGTGATCTTAATGTTGATGGTTTAGTTGGTCATTTGACTACATTTGAAATGAGTAATTATGATAATGGGGTACCTAAGATTGAGAATGCATTCAAGTCATCACTAGCCATTGGAAGTTCAAAGAAAGAGAAGAATAGTAAGGATGAAAGTGATTCAAAATTAGAGGAAGAATTGGATGAGATTAAAGCATTACTTATGTTGAGGTTTCAGAATGTATGACCCATTTATCCTAGAAAAATAGACCCCCTAGTAATTTTTTTTGTCTTCTAGACCCCTAGTCTGGGGCCTGGGGTCATTTTGGAGGTCTATCCCTTGTCCTCTAATTGAGAAAAATCTAGTGTCAGTATTGAGAAAAAGTGAGTGACTAAGGGTCATTTTGTGCTAACACACCTAGTGCACATGCCCACCCATTTGGGGTGCACAAGTGCACTAGATGCACAAGTGTGCACTTTACTCCTTTGGAGATTCACACTCGTGCACATGCGCAAGTGCACACCTCCAATGGGTAGATACTACACCAGGCCTATCAAAGCCCAAGACCCCCTCCCCTATCCTCATTATTCTCTACATACTCCTTGATCCCGTACCATTCACACATTCTTAGGTGCATCAAAGTTGCAAAATTAAAAAACATAATTCATCAAAGGTGTGCACATGTCCACCTGTTCAAGGTGTACATGTGCACACCTTTGTTCATACTAAAAACCTAAGCTAAAGAACTTAACTGCAAACATCAAGAAAAGGTACACATGTGGGCACCTACCCAAGGTGCACACATGCACACCTCCCCAAGGTGTGCACATGCACACCTTTTTACAAAAAAATACCTTAAGGCACACAAGGGTCCACAAAGGTGCACATGTGCACACCCTAAATTAAGCAAAGAATATTAAGTTCCCCCATTTATGTTCATAGTTGCGCACATGCACATGTGCACACATTACCAAGGTGTGCACATGCATAGGTGTGCAACTACACATAAATAATCTAAAGAATTCTATTTGGTGCACCTAGCACACTTGTCAAGGTGCACAAGGTGTGCTATTTTGTATTCTAGGGGTCTCTATGGGGATTTTAAGCATTTTTTAAAGGTTTTTGGTGTTCTGGGTTTGATTTTTTAACAACTAGGGTTGTTTAGGGTTTAATTTTTAGCTTTCCAAAATAATATTTTTCTCTTGTGTGCAAATAAAATGGCATCCGCATCATCCTTGCTTGTAGAGAAGATTGTTACAAAAACTGTTGTCTTCAAGTTTCAAGGTTCACCAAAGAAATCACATTTTTAGGATGGACATTCAGAGATTAGAGATACTGAGTTGGAGCACATAGAATGGATCACATTCCTAATACTCTATAATAAGCCTAATGAGAGGTCCACAATGGTCTCTACACTTATCTGATCAGAGTTGGTCAATACAACATCTCATCCTACATCAGTGCAATCTCAAGATGGCATTGGCATAAAACTATGTGTTAGAAGAAAGAGTTGTTAAAAGTTTCACATGGGAGATAATCCTTGATCTTATACCTAGGAATATTGAGAAAGTATTCCATCTCCCTAGAACTGATCCATATGTAAAGATAACTTATGATCGAGCAGAAAGATGGTATAGGGAGAATGATAAGAAGGCCACAAAGATCATACTATCATTTTTTATTGATAGAACATTGGTAGGATGTAGAGCCGAAAAGGTTGACATGAATAGGGGGTATATGAAGGATGACATTATCTATGCTATTATACTTTTGAGTATAATTATGGGTCTACTGGCAATCGGGCCTCTTCATATCCTGATGGTTTGTTTCATAAAAGCCATCAGAATAGCCAAAATGCCAATTGATTGGGCCACAATGTTGAGTGAGACCCTAGATCAACATCTAGTAGGAGTTAAAGTTGACCCCAAGTTTTATATGACATCATATTTGGTGTACTTATTGATAGAAAGGACAACTAATTACCTAGGATAGTATAAGAAGGGAAGCATGTAAGATGCCAATGCCTTGCCCTATGTGGTATATCCTTAGTTGGTAAAGAAGCTACTCTCAAATTAGAGCAAGGAGTACCAAATAGTGAACAATGCTTTTATCTTTACAATCATTTGATTTATAGAGGGTAGTTATGCTAAAAGGATGTCAGTAGGGGCAACAACAAGGATCATAGAGATTGGCACCTACTACATCTAGTTCAAAACATTCACTTACCTAAGAGTAGCTAGTACTATGGTGAATCCAAAGAAACTCTTGAGACATTCATCAAATAGGCTCATCTTATTAGAGATTTCTAAACAACTCACATTTGCATATGACAGAGTTAGAAAGCATCATAAGAAGACATAGGTATGACCTATTACTATAGGGGCATTTGAAGCAAAAAAGAAACAAGATATTATGACCTTTGATATAGAGTTGGATCAATATCCCTTGTAAGATTGCAACTTCCCTCACCCTTATTTTGATAATATCGGCAGAGTTCAACATTTGGCAGGGAAGTAGTTTGTGCATGAAGATACTATAGAAAACCATTGGATGAATGGAATTGATGACTATGATATCTGAATAAGGAATTATTGTAGGATGAATCTATATCTAGAAGAAAATGCCTTAAAAATGAAAATATTCCTTAAGAGTGTAAAGAAAGACACCCAAGATGTCTTGGATCCATTGTATGATCATGAAAAAATCTATGATAGGCTGACCATGAATGCGAAGATAGATAGAGATGAGAATGTGGATATAAATAATAGGGAAAGGCACATAATTTAGTTCATGAGGGAATGGATCAAGAAACCTTTTAACCTTGACCCAATTCCATAGGTTGTTACCCTTCAAGCCACAACACACCCAATTAAGGGTAAAGGTGCAAAAGTTATAGTACCAACTTTCCCTTCTCAATCCCTAGTTAGGCTAGAAATGGTGCATAAATGTGAGAGAGATGTTGAGTATTTTAGGGAAGATAAAGGGAAGAATAAGAGGAAAAGAGAGTCCCCAAAGCAAGATGAGCCCGAGACTAAAGAGCCATCAAGCCCAAGATACTAAATAAGTACCCCCACAAGAACAAGAAAAGGAGATGGAAGAAGAAGAACATGAAGTGCCACAAGCTAGTCTAGAGGAAGAAGCTTTCCCTTCAGTTGCCAAGAAGGCTAGGGTTGAGCCCATAGTGAAAAGGACAAGAAGATAGAAGTTATAGAACAAAGTTATTCCCATCTCTCAGGTTCCTAAAACCATCCCTGAAGTAGATGATGAAGAAGAAGAAGATAATCTCCCCTTGAGTCAGAGAACTCACCTAGCTAGGGCTATAAAAGAAGAGAAAAGAAGGAGCTTGACCATAATGCTGCTATATATTCCTAGACAACCTACTCAAGTTACAAATTTAGAAGATGAGCAGCAAAAATGGCTTGAAGAATAGGAGGGGAAAGAAATAGATGTCTTTAACATATTTGATTTCAACTTTATTTTGGTGGGCACTAAAATGGTGGCTGATAAGATATGAGATTATGAGAGGTTATTTACATGGACTAGTGGGCCCCATTGACCTTGGATAATCCAAAGAATACTCTTGCTACAACATTAGAAAGGAGAGATAAGGGGAGTGAATAAATAGATTCATTTTTGGGTGCATGCCAGAAATGGCATGATAATTTTGAGAATAAAGGTGTATAGATTATACAGGATAATTTGAACCTATTACACCATGTTCAATCTAGTATGAAAAAGCTGGTGTCTATACTGAACAAGGATTTTGGGCTATTGGATGAGGTACATACCTATAGAAAGGACCT
Source organism: Cupressus sempervirens (assembly GCA_028749045.1). Lineage (NCBI taxonomy): Eukaryota > Viridiplantae > Streptophyta > Pinopsida > Cupressales > Cupressaceae > Cupressus > Cupressus sempervirens. The sequence continues at coordinate 364,220,131 of CM053785.1, forward strand.
CAGAGAACTTCAAGAAATCATGGGTCAAAGGTATTGTAAACTTATGGAGGTGTCCTTAGTTGAGGAATTGGATTAGTTAGAGGATTGGATTGGGAAGATTACTAATGGAGGTGTAATGCTAATAAAGTAATGGAGACATTACATGAGGTTATTGTTGTCACAAAAGCTTGTAGACTTGTCCAAAGTTTTTACCTAAGGACAACCTTGTGAAACATTAAAACAACCTCCAAGCTATGGGACTTGAACTATGAGGCTGAGTCTTTGAAGAAGGCCAACTTCCTCACTATTAGGATGCACTTAAACTATTCTTGAAGAGAAAAGGTAGAAGGAATGCATGAAAATGACTACCTAATCTATTCTAAAGAGGTGATGCACAAAAATAGGGTGTTCAAATGGAACTCTGCCCATACATGCACAATACCATTCTAATGACAGTCCAAAGATATATAGATTTAGACTTACGTTATTCTATTAACCACATATAGATAATACAACCACATGAGTGACACAAGGAAAAAATACTTCACTTCTTATCATTCACAAGCCAAAAGATATACAAAAATATAGATTATAGATATTCATAGTACATCAAAGAGAGGCAAACAAAGCTTGCATAGTACATTGATAGCTGAAAGAGATAAAATAGGATGTCATATAGCTTGGAGGCAAAGAGGGAATTTATAGTAGCATGCCTAGGCAATACTAGAAAAATAGAGAAGATCTGACCCTAAGAAAGAGTACAACATTTTCCTTTATAGTGCAAGCATAACTTTGATAACTTCCATTATAAGACATAATTCAACCACTACAATCAAACCCATAGAGAATAATCATAGAAAAACTAGAAAGATCTGATCACAACACAAATCCATACATAAGAAGATCACTTCTTCACCAAACAAATCTTTGAGAGGTCAGGAATGGTGACGTAGGACTAGAATATGGGCTAATATTTAACATACTATGACCAAATCATAAACTAAATAAACATACATTGATACCCTCTAGTCTACCATGAAAGCCAAATAAACAAAGGAAGCAACATAAAGTTAAATACCCCCTCTTTCATTTGTAGCTCCCATCTCCTTCTTTCTTCTCCATGTGATGTAGCTCCAATTTCCTATAATGAACACAATTCGGAAGCAAAAGATTATGATAATTATATGAGAGTACTAGAAGAAGTGATTTAAGCTTGAGAGATCAAAGACCAAGGGACTTGAAGGACTAGAAATTAGAGGAAGAATGCTCAATTTATAATCAACACACAAGATGAGAGCATTGGACTTATCACCTTGGATATGTGACTTGGCAAGAGATTCCATTGAGAATCCATGACAAATATGACACAAGATGCCAAATGTAGGATTGTATGACACTTGGAAGTCAAAATGGCTATAAATGGAAGAGGATCTATGATGTGTCATGTGACACTTCAAACCCACTTAAAGCAAAGAATCTATGACAATGGAAGTCAAATATAGACATGCATAAGGGAATACGAATATGTGGATTATGACATATCTTAGCCAAGTGTAAATGGAGAATCCATGATGTGTCATACCCATGTGTCATGATGATGTCAATATTGTGTCAATATTATGTGGAATATCTGAATCCATATATCCACTCAAATAGAAATTAGGAAGAATAATTAGTAAAATGACATAGGATTAAATTATGGGTTATTTAATCCTATAGAGAAAATTAGTAGATGATTGGCCAATTTGATTAAATAAGTGCAACAGTATCCTTTGATGAAAATGTGACAATTATGCAAATAGAATGGGATGATGATAGGTAGACCAAAGCCATGGTCAAATTGATTGATTGATTAGAAAAAATAGCACGCCAAGGACACATGACATGAACTAAGGACATGTAACACTTAACCAATATCATAAATACTATAGGATCAAGATTGATTGATATGGTTGATCATAATAACATTGAAAAACATTTTCAATGCCATTAAAATGGTTTGATGATGTCATGATCTGACACTGAGGGACTCAACAATGTCAAAGATTGAATGACAAGAATGATGGTTTGACCTAGTATTGAGGGCCATGATAGTACTAAGGTTAGATTGATAAGTTTGATAGATTGATAGGTTTTCGAGGCATTGAAAGCCATAAAAATGCCTAGGATTGGACAAATGATGATAGATTTTGGATTTTTAACATGTTCTGGGTTGATTACGAGTGATTCTAGGTGATTTTGGATAGATTTGGGGTGATCCCAAGTTGATTTGATATGATTTTGAGTTGATTTTATATGATTTTTGATGATGTTGAAATGGTTTTGAAATGAGATGCAATTGATGTGAAAGAGGATATGAATGATGACAAACACTGTTGAGATATAATCAAGTTGGCCAAAAGATCAGATTTAGTGGAATGAGAAAATGGGATGAATTAGTATGAAAATGTGATGAAATTGTAGACGAGAAACATTTTTAAGCATCTACATTTTCCCCCTCTATGATGCAATATGATTTAGAACATTGTGTCAAAGAATGCTGACGAAAAAGTCATAAAAGCATGCCCTAGTAATGGTGTGTTAGATTATGGTGACTGATCAAGAAAGTAATGTATGATTCGCCATTCGTAGCAATTTTTTTGGTAATGTATGATTCGCCATTCGTAACCCTAAAATGGCATAAAATACTTGTATAAAAGGGTTTAGGGTTAGGTATTTTTTTTCATTATGTTGTGATGTGAAATTGGTTCTTGTGGTGGTATTGAGCTATAAGGGATTACAGATTGTAATCAGGTTGTAATCACTGGATTGTAATAAGATCAGACTTTGCTATTTGGTGGACATAGCCCAGGGATTGGGTGAACCATGTTAAATCTTGGTGCCTTGTGTTCATTTCTGTGTGATCTATTATTTTCTATTATTGGTTATATTTGCATGTAGTTTTATTTTTGTTTGTGGTTTATCCTAACATGGTGGTATATATTGATGCCCCCTTAAGGAATTGACCAATATGGGCATATGATAGGTTGATTTTATTGACAATGAGAAGACAAAACCATAACAATTGACGAATTGCAAATTAGAGCTAAAATGTGGAAGCTATGGGCTCTAGAGTGCAAAAAGGCATCATGACTAACATAGAAAGTACCTCTTGCACATCCATCTAGGTAGAAATAAGCTATAAAATGGCTTGGAGAGGTTTCTAAGAGTCATTTTCACCTTCACATTAGGTAGAAAAGAGCTCTGGAGCAAGCAGAATGGACTAGTTACCTAGGGAGCAACACCATGGTGAATGAGTGCATACCTATCAAGGATGGGAAGAAATAGGATCTTCAATGAGTACATTGAGGCCATCTTTGTTCTTTTTAAGATCTTCTATACTTTGGATGCATTTAGGAGTCAGGCAAGAGTCAAACGGGGTCAAACAGGGGTCAAATGGGGTCCCGAGGCTAGTTTAGGGCATCAAAATGCCCCAATTACACCCAAAATGCAGCCAAATATGCAACAGACACACTTGGAATGACCAATTGTGCATTGAGCACACTTGGTATGACCAAGTATGCTGTGGGCGTAGTTGGGGCCCCAACTATGCCCTAAGATTCTCCGGGACTCTTAACAGGGTTCAGATGAGCCCGGATCAACCCAAAACTTTTGGTAACCTAGAAAGACCCTAGGAGGATGTCAAAAAAGGGTTAAGACTCAGTAAAAGGTGGTAAAAGTGGTCAAAATTGGTCAAAATTAGGGTAGATGTAGGTCAAACCCAGTCAAATATTGATAAAGAGCAGTGCAAAGGGCCTGAAAGGGTGCAAACAGACTCAGAATAACCCAAAACTTGGATCACATGTTCAAACCCATAGGAATATTTGAAAACATAGGTCAAATCAGGTCAACATGGTCATAAACATTCAAACCTAGTCAAACCTAGCTCATATAGGGGAAAAAGCTAACAGATGGATAGGCAGAGGGTCAAAATGATGCAAATGAGCTCAAAATGACCCAAAACTTCGTAGACATGTTCAAAATAGTAGAAAGAGTTCAAAACATAAGTCAAATTAGTCAAAAATTCTTATAAAAAGTCAAACTTAGTCAAACTAGAGCCAAACCAAGTTAAACTTGGGTCAAAAGTAGGTTAAATTAGATGCAAAGCCATAGAAGGTTGACATAGGCTATATGGCTATGCAAGAGGATCTTCCCTTATTGTGGATGAGAGGACATAGGCCTTAGAGCCTAATGATACATCATCAAATGACTATTAGTAAGTGAGAAACCTTGGTAGGGCTTGGTTTGTATCATATCACATTTATGCTAGAGGTGAGAGGGAACAAGCCCTACTAATAACATTGATGGAGAGATGGCATTTAGAGACTAGTTCATTCCATCTACCAATGGGGGAGGCTACTATGACCTTGGAAGATGTATGAAACATCCTCAAGATTCTGATTCATGGGGACTTAGTTATTTATGACCCAGTTACTGGGCGAGCGACTCTACACTGGTTTTTCAGATGTGGAGATGTAGAGCTAGGAAACCAAGATTATGAGATTGGATGGGATCTACTGGTGGCATTGCATAAGTTATTGATAGCTGTGATCTAATAGATTATTGGTGGACTGCTAATACCTAATAAGTGTGGACATGGATTCCTTGTCAGATGGGGCTAGGTGCTAGAGAGGATGATCATGGATGGGACTATGTTTGCCCAAGGCCCATGCATGTTGGGGATGTTGTATTATTATCTACATCAGGTAGTATATAGAGGTAGGTTGGCATTTAGTACTAGAGGTACACTATTACAGATTTGGACATAAGAGCACATTGTAGTATTTAGACCACTTGTAGAGAGGGAGCTAGTGGAGGACATGTCATATTCATATAGTTATAGAGGCATACTAGTACAAGGACTAGTAGGGTACACACAATACTTTTGGCATCAGTTAGATACTATGACACCATTTATCTGGAGACCCTACATAGATTTCCCTAGGTGGGATGATGATGAGATTCACTTACCATGCTACAAAAAAGAGTGCTATCTCATAGAGCACATAGTAATTGGTCACTTAGTGATAGAGATGTACTTATTGCACCAGAGTGGGTACATAGTTAGTTTGGAGAGATATAGGAGGTCCCGATAGGTCTACCATTATTTTCACAGTCTAGAGCATAGATCTGGGTGTGGGGAGCACCTATTAAGACATAGGTGGCTTACGCATAGCTAGAAGATTTACAGTCGAGGGTATGGGGAGTAGTAGCAGATGTGGTGGGTGTAGGAAATATGGTGGCATATGATAGATAGTTTGTGTATCATTGTCTGAGGCCCTTGACAGATCTGACAGTGCCAGCGCCACAAGTGACATCATAGGTAGAGCAGGGTAAGGAGGATGATGAGGATGAGGATGGGGGAGAGGATGAGAAGGGAGGAGATGAGGATGATGATGAGGAGGGAGGAGATGTGGAGGAGGGAGAGGATGGAGAGGATGATGATGAGGGTGCAGATGATGATGAGGACAAGGAGGGAGATGATGACGAGGGAGATGGTAAGGTAGAGGTTGGTGACAGTGGGGGTGGAGGTGGTGATGGGGATGGTGGTAAGGGAGAGGATGAGGATAATTATGAGGAGTGTGTGGATGATTATGAGGAGGGTGGGGATAACGATGACATAGGTGTGGATGTAGTGATGATGGATGTCAAGGGGAATCTAGTGGATTATACTAGGGGGATGATAGTATCAATATAGGTAGGACCTAGCTAGTTTGAGCTTATGGAGGTGATCAGAGGTCTTAGTTAATAGGTTATAGAAGAGAGGGATGTAATTCTAGTAGAGAGGGATCAGGCTATGGTGAAGAGGGATCAGGCCAACAAGGAGGGATGCCATATTGCACAGGGTAGAGAGGGCAGTATAGAAGTCCTAGAAGTTCATTAGCATTTTTAGAGATCCAAACTTTTGAGAGATGACTACAATGATGACCAAGGCACATATGGAGACATAGTACTGGAGGGATCAGTATGAGATGCTAGTGCCACCTAGGCAAAGGGTAGAGAGCTTTCAAGCATTGAGACCTCACTCATAGTGGACACAGAGGACATAGAGTAGTGCAGAGGTGATGGGATTGATGAGGCCACCATCGACAATAGAGGGATCATCCTCAAGACTAGATAGAGACCATGAGGCTAGGGACAACATAGGGTGAAACTGACATGCTCATGTACAAAGGGGCTTCTTTGTTTTGGATTTTTGGTTTTTTGTTATGCTCTTTCATGGTTCACACCTACAGGCAGTTAGTATTTATGTAAACAATGGTCATGTACTCTGATACTTTTGTGAGACATTTATGAGATGCAACTATGTTACGATGACTATATGAAATGGATTATGCATATGTTTTATATGCTTTATATGGATGTATTTATGCTTTTCTAAGTGGACTTTTATATGATGACATCATGAGTTGATTTATTACATGTTATACTTAGGAAATGACATCTTTGTTGTTGCCACATGTTTTTCTCATGAATGAATGCCTAATGAAATGTAAATGATATGGAGTGTTTTCAAATGAAATGTGAAATGATATGGAATAAATGCAAATGAAATGTGAAATAATATAAATGCCATGTTTATGAAAATATGTATTGCTTTGGATTGTTCTGGACTTTTGACATATGCAGGAATGCAGGATAGCAATGCTTTTGATGTATCAGAATATAAGACCAAGGTGATAGATGAAGGAGACACAAAAGATAGAGGAGATGAGATGAGGAATAGTTAGTATGAGGTGAGGAATTTTGCTTTTCTAAAGTGAACTATATGTTATTGGAGCTTTATTTTGATATGGCAAATAGAATGCAACACATCATGGCATGAAGGGCCAGAGTGCAAATGAAAACCTTTTGCATAAATAAGCATGATGTAGATAGAAAATGACCTTGTCCTTCCTGAGGCATATATACATGCCCCAAACTCTCAAAGGCACATTTTAATAGGAAAAAAATAAAAGATTACCATGAACCATCCTGGCCACTCTCATAGATCAGTTTATATCATCCACTAGCATAGGAACATGATCAAAGAAAAACAAAGGAAAAATAAATCACTCACTAAAAAGCATGAGCCAACAACTATTCTTGTCCATTATTACTTGCCTTTTAGTGTTTTAGGTCTTCATATAGTGTTTGATAGGTTGATCATGTAATAGTTCTATTTATGGATTTAGTTGATAGGTTCATAGTAACATGTTGGATTAATTGTTGGTTCACATTGCTTAGATAGGTGTGATTGCCATTGAAGTGCAGTGCTTTGAGTTTCAATTTGTGAAAGTGCAAGTGTTTATGCAAAAGGAGTGATAATCCACAATGAGTATTTACAAGGTTTATTACAAAATTTTGGTGGGTTTTGTGATTTTTAGGGTTTTTGGGGATATTTTATGCTTTTGGGTTACTTGTTTCTTCAAGACATTTTACAATTTTTAGGATTTACTTTAGGATGTTTTATGATGTTTAGGGATTTTTAAGGATATTTTGCAGTTTTTGATGATTATTTCATGACATTTTATGATTTTTAGTGATTATTTCAAGATATTTTACGATTTTTGGGATTGTGTTTAGGTCATTATTTGAATTTTTAGGACTTTTTCACGATCATATTTGAACTTTTAGTATTTATTTAGGATTATATTTGAATTTTTATGACTTTTTCAGGGACATATTTGAATTTTTAAGATTTTTACAAGATCATATTTGAATTTTAAAGATTTTTTTAGGATCGTAAAAGCATACACAAGTGTTAGGTCCAATCTGATATGTGATAAGTCCAATGGATAAAAAGTGCTTAGGGCTATGCCCCTAGTTCAAGTTCAAACTCATGCACTATGTAGATAATATGGCCCCAGACAAGACGCAGACTATGTATAAAGGTCAATGATAGAGTATGTACAGACTAGTGATGCTTAGGTAAGATAACAATGGACATTAACTAGTTTGTAGGCTATGATCAAGGACCAAGGATGTCTTACAATATGAAGGATATGATTAGGGAATGACAAAAGGGATAAAGACTAGATAGAATCTCGATAGATGGAGGAGTAACAACTAATTACACATGGTGACCATTTGCCAGGTTTTCACCATGGTACTTTCCCGAAGTGTTTATTTGCCAAGTTTTCACTTTTGGACATAATTTTTCTCTTGATTCAAATTTTTGTGCCAAGATGCCTATTTGCTAGGTTTTCATCAAGGCATCCATTTTTTCATAACTTTTTTCACTTTTTTCTTTTCTTTTTTAATGACTTTTTGCCTTTTTTTTGCTATTTTTTCAGGACCTTTAGACAAAATCAAGTATAGTACTTGTAGAGATGCATGCTATTGATGGACATGGATAGTAGTTCACCCTCTAGAGTTGTATGCTGATATACCCTAGACCCAAAGGTTGTAGTAACTACATAAGGTCCTTCCCAATTTGGTTCAAATTTACCTAGCTTTTTTCTATGTTGCTGAGTTTTGTAGTTCATCATTAGGACTAGATCACTGATCTCAAAATGATGACCTTAGAATTTCTTATTATAGCTTCATTTGATTCAATTTTGGTAAGCTTATAGATGTCAAGGTAGCTCATCTCCATTCATCAAGCATTTCTAATTCATGGAGTCTAGATATTCGATAGTTTTCATCATCAAAAACATCTTGTAGGGATACTCTCAATGATGGAATTTTAACTTCAATGGGTAGTATGGCCTTAGTGCCATAGACAAGAGAGTGTAGTGTTGCACTAGTGGGAGCATGCACACTTGTTTAGTGGGCCCAAATAGCTGGATTTAGTTGTAAGTGCCAGTCTCGACTAGAATCATTGACAGTCTCTTGGAGAATCTTAATAATGGTCTTATTAAATGCTTCTACTTGGCCATTGCCCTGTCGATGGTAAATACTGGAATATCCATGGTATATGTTGTACTTCTTGTAGAGATTATTGACATCTTTATTTTTAAAAGAACTTCCATGATTAATAATAATAGCCAAGGGGACTCCATACCAACATATGATGTAGTTCTGAATAAACCTTGAAATCTACTTTCTAATGGTGAAAATTAGAGGGACGACTTCAACCTAGTTGGCAAAATATTCTTTTGCTGTTATGATAGAGGAAGGAGGAGAAATAGCTTTAGTAAGATCAAATGGCCACTATGAAAAGGGTCATGGAGATATAACTAGTTGTAGTTCTTGTGCTAGTGCATGGATTAGATTGCTATGTATTTGACACTTATGACATGTTTTAGAAAAATCATATGCATCTTGTTACATGGTGGGCCAATAATATCTAGCTTTGACAAGTTTCTTAGCTAGACTCAAACCATTTAAATGACCTCCACATATACCTTTTTGAACCTCATGTAAGGTAGTTTTAGCTTCTTGCAAGTCAAGGCATCTGAGAAGGGTTTGGTCAAAGGATCTCATGTAAAGGGTGTCATTGATGATGACATATCTAGCAGCTTGGTGGATAAAGGCTTGACATTCATTTTTGGATAAGTCCAGTGGTAGGATTTGGGCATGTAGGTAATCATAAATGTCTTGATACCAAGGGGAATTGGGACCAACAAGTTCACATACAAACTTAGATCGAGAGAGTTCAAATGCTAGAATCAAAAGTTGCTCAACAAGGAACTCATAATGCTCCATATTTTGAGGCATATGAATCATAGAAGTGATGGCAGCCATAGCATCAACTTGTTTGTTGTATATTCTTGGTAGCTGACAAAAAGAGATAGTGCCAAATTTAGATTTTTTAAAGTCTTCCATCTACTTGTAAGACATTAACTTATCATCTTTTGTTTCATAGTCATCATTGACTTGGTGGATGACTAATTGGGAATCACCAAAAACTTGTAAATGTTGAATGTTCCATTGGATAGCTAGCTTTAGTCCTATAATCATTGCCTCATATTCTGCTATGTTGTTTGTATAATTGAATGCTATCCAATATGACTTGGGGATTATGTCACCTTGGGGAGTGATAAAAATAATGCTAGCTCCTGAACCATTTCTTGTATGTGATCCATCAAAGTAAAGCTTCCATTCATTAGCTATATTCATGTTAAATATGACTTCATCTAAAAAGTCTACCAAGATGGGATAATAATCTATCACAGTTGCTCCTTCTAGCTGATATGCTATTACTTATCCTTTGATTTCATTTCTATCTTTATATTCTATGTCAAATTCACTAAGGATCATAACCCATTTGGCTAAGCACCTTGTGAGAGCGACCTTTCCTAGGAGATACTTTAGTGGGTCAATCTTAGAGACAAGCATTATTTTCTGATGGAGCATGTAATGTCTTAGCTTTTGGGCTACAAAGATGACAACAAGGCAAACTCAGTCAATGAGTGAATAATTCAGTTCATACCCCACAAGTGTTCTATTGATGTAGTAAATGGCTCACTCTCTTCCTATTCATCATTTTGTCCTAAGAGAGCTCCTAATGATGTATTTATAGCAGATATGTATAGAATGAATGGTTTACCTAGAATAGGAGCCATTAAAATTGGTGGATGTAGAAGATAATCTTTGAGTTGTTGGAAATATTCTTTACACTTGTTGTTCGATTGAAATGATACTCCCTTACGTAATAGGTGTTGAAAGGAGCGACACTTATCTACTAGTTGTACAATGAATTTGTAGATAGACTGTAATATCCCTTTTAGATTTCGTAATGTTTTTAGATTTTTTGGAGGATGCATTTCAAGTATTGCTTTTACTTCCTTAGGACCCACTTCAATGCCTTGTTGAGAAACAATGTATCCTAGGATTTTTCCAAAAACAACTCTGAATACACACTTTTTTGGATTTAGATGGAGCTTATAGCTTTTCATTCTACTGAATACTTGATCTAGGATGCCCAAGTGATCCTTTCTTCTAGGGGATTTGTAAAGTAAGTCATTGACATAGTCTTCCATGAGGACGTGCATGAAATCATGAAAGATAGTAGTCATTGCTTTTTGATATGTTGCCCCAACATTTTTGAGACCAAATGGCATAAAATTCCAGTAGTATGTTCCCCAAGGGCATGTAAAAGATGTTTTGTGTTGATCTTTAGGAGCTATTCTTATCTAATTATAACCGAAGAATCCATCCATTAGTGATGTCATCTCATATCCAGCTATCATGTCTACTATGATGTCTATATTTAGTAATGGAAAATCATCTTTAGAACATGCTTGGTTGAGATCATGGAAGTCGGTGCATATCCGGATGCCCCTAGAGTGTTTTCTTATTGGAACTAGATTAGATATCCATTCTACATAGTCAATGGATCTAATAAAGCTGACATCCAATAATTTATTCAATTCAACTTTAACAAGGAGAGCAACTTGAGGATGCATCTTTCTCAACTTTTGCTTTACTTGCTTCACTCCTAGTTTTAGTGGCAAGCAATGAAGGACTAGTTTAGGATCTAATCCTGACATGTCTACATAAGACCAGGCAAAGTTGATCTGCCTCTTTTGAAATAATATGATAAATTCATCTTTTTCCTTTGGTGATAATGAGGTTGCAAAATTTATGATCTTAGGGTTGTTAGGTGTTCCTAGATTTATCTCTTCTACCATTTCCACAGGTAATGCTGATCTTTCCTTCAATGGGGGTATGTCCAATCTTCCATCCTTAGGCTTGAAGGACTTGAAGGACTAGAAATGAGAGGAAGAATTCTCAATTTATAATCAACACACCAGATGAGAGCATTGGAATTGCTATCTTGGATATGTGACTTGGCAAGATATTCCATTGAGAATCCATGATGTATATGAAACAAGATGCCAAATGTAGGATTGTATGATGCTTGGAAGTCAAACATGGCTATAAATGGAAGAGGATTTATGACATGTCATGTGACACTTCAAACCCACTTAAAGCCAAGAATCAATGACAATGGAAGCCAAATATAGACATGTGTAAGGGAATAAGAATATGTGGATTATGAAATATCTTAGGCAAGTGTAAATGGAGAATCCATGATGTGTCATGCCCATGTGTCATGATGATGTCAATATTATGTTAATATCATGTGGAATATTTGAATTAAAAATCCATTTATCCACACAAATAGAAATTAGGAATTTGGAAATTATGAGTGGAAAATGGGACTTGGGAAATTATGAATTCCCATAGTTTGCGAATGATGAATCAATAAATTAATAAAATTAATTAATTGAGGATGTTAATTAGGAAGAATAATTAGTAAAATGACTAGGAGAAAATTAGTAGATGATTGGAAAATTTGATTAAATATGTGCAACAATATCCTTTGATGAAAATGCGACAATTATGCAAATTAATTGGGATGATGATAGGTAGACCAAAGCCATGGTCAAATTGATTGATTGATTAGAATTTATAGCATGCCAAGGACACATGACATGAACTAAGGACATGTAACACTTAACTGATATCATAAATGCTACAGGATTGAGATTGATTGATATGATTGATCATAATAACATTGATGGACACTTTCAATGCCATTGAAATAGTTTGATGATATCATGATCTGATACTGAGGGACTTGACAATGTCAATGATCAAATGACAAGAATGATGATTTGACCTAGCACTAAGAGCCATGACAGTACTAAGGTTAGATTGACAATTTTGGTAGATTGATAGATTTTCAAGGCACTAAAAGACACAAAAATACCTAGCATTGGACAAATAATGATAGATTTGGGATTTTGACATGTTTTGGGTTGATTAAAACTGATTTTGAGTGATTCTAGGTAGATTTGGGGTGATTTCGGGTTGATTTGATATGATTTCAAGTTGATTTGATATGATTTTTTATGATGTTGAAATGGTTTCGAAATGATCTGCAATTGATGTGAAAGAGGATATGAATGATGATAGACACTGTTGAGATACATGTTGGCCAAAAGATTAGAGCTAGTGGAATAAGAAAATAGGATGAATTAGTATGAAAATGAGATGAAACCATAGATGCGAACCATTTTTGAGCATTGATAGGTGGTCATTAACTTATGACTAAATGGATGGATCAATATGTGATGGTGGAGCATCTCTTTGTATTTATCAGACTTAAGGAACGATGAAAGTGGTTGTAGGAGATTGGAAAGATTGGGTTCATCATCAAGGAGCTGCCTCTACTGTTGTTAATTTTGCCAAATTTAACCATGTTATTTGGTCAACTAGAGTTAACCATCAATCCTTTCCATGTGGACCAAATATTTCCTATCATTCTACCACTTTGTTAGCAATTCAACTTATACTTTGTGTTTGACCGCCTGTGATTGCAACCTCGCTACCACCCTTTTTCAATAATAGTTTCTACTAGTAAAACCTCATCCCATTAGTTATCGCTGCTTTGTAACCCACTCTTAACATTCTTCATTAACCACTATGACCTTGTAAAGGTTGAGATTCTAACCACATCTACACCATTGCCACCTTAGCCCGAGGTTCCCTTCTGACCCTTGCGACCAAGCGTAACAAGGGAAATCCCTTGATCGCAAGTCAAAACTTAAGCACTTCTTAACCTATTGTGATCATACACTAACTATAGATTTGAAAGATTTAATGGTGAAAAATATATCTTTGAAGCATTGAAGGTTTACTCTCTTCACACTGTCACAACTTAAACCATAGTGCATTAACATAACTATGTGATCACATGAAAACAAAGCAATTGAGCCCTTACCATCTTGATTCTAGTTAGTGCTTAAGAAACCGTGACTATATGAATTGCATGGTCACAAATTAAAACATTTCTAAGGCACAAAATGAAATAAGGAACACAACCAATATTTAAATTATTTCATAAAAAACTTTGGGCAACTATGTAAAATAATTATTATTTGAATTTGATTTTGGTGGGAGGGAATTTTGGCTAACATTTCTAGCGACTTAGAGGGGATGCAGGCCTACTTGACATATGACCAGTGTCCATAAAATGATCCATTAGGATATGGAGTCCCTGAAACCATAAAAACTCATCAACTTTATCACTTCTTCCACATTTTGAGCCATAAAACATGCCTTTCTTACTCTGCAACTCGCAAAAACTTGGAACCACAACTCTCTTTAACCTCTACAAAAACACATATGCTTGTACACTTCTTGGAAAATAGGAAATAACATAAATAAAACTACTCTACCTATGTACATGAACATTTATTTCCATCAGAAATAGGGTTTGAGATATATTCCATTGACTGGAATAGACAAGATTTCACGATTAGGCCTACTCAATTGGAAATCATTGGCTTGCTTGCAACTGATGATTACATAGGGACCACTCCATAGGGCATCAAACTTTGAGTGCCTCCCTACTTTTTCTCTGTCTGTATCCTACTTTAGCACAAGATCACCTTTCTTGAAATTTTTAACCTTAGCCTTCTTATCAAAGCTCCTCTTCATCTGTTGCTGATGTATTTCTAAGGTTTGTATTGCTTGACCTCTTTTCTCCTCTCACTCCATCAAATCTTCCATTCTTATAGACATAGCATCATTTTCAATTAATTCCAATTGATGAGCTAGCTCAAGAGCATGAAAATCTAATGAGATAGGAAGCCTAGCTTCCCTACCATATACTAATATGAAGGGAGAATTTCCTATGGCTCTCTTGGGTGTTATTCTGTTAGCCCACAGGGAAATTCTCAATTTCTAGTGCCAACACCTTTGATTATCATCAATAGTTCTCTTGATGATTCAGATCAAATTTTTATTGGATGACTTGACCAAGCCATTACCTTGGGGATAGTAATTAGAAGAAGTGCTCTGGTAAATACCATGATTAATTTCCCATGCACAAATCTAAGCTCCTAAAAATGATTTGGCATTATCTAATATTGTAGTGGAAGGTGCACCAAATCTTGTGACAATTACATTGAGGAATTCCACAACTAAAGCTTCTATATATTACTTTAATGCTATTTCTTCTATCCATCTTGTAAAATAATCTGTAGTAGCTAGAATCCATTTGTGATTAGAGCTAGAAGGTGGATTAATAGGACCAATAAAATCTAATCTGCACTAGGAAAAAGGTTGATTAACCTAGATGGGGTGAAGTGAAAGGGCTACAAGCCTCTGTTTACCTGAGAAGAAAGCATAGTTTGCACACTTCCTTACATGTCTATGGAAGTCATGGAACAAGGATGGCCAGTAGTAACTAGATCTCATGATCTTCATTGCATTGGTTCTTGCTGAAAAGTGGCCACCATTAGTACCATCATGAAGCTCCTTAGTCATTCTCTCTACTTGATCTACATCAATACATCTTAGCAAGGCTCCATTGAAGTCTCTCCTAAAAAGAACATCATCAATTATAGCATAAGGAATGGACTAGAGTCTAAACTATCTTCTCTTAGCTTTATCCAACCCTTGAGGATATCAATTACTAGCTAAGAAGGTCTTCATGTCATCTATCCAACTCTTTGGATTATCATTTATTGCTTCTTGTTGTTCTTCTAGTACCAAGACAAATTCTTCATCAGGCTCACGAGATGAGATCATTTGTTTGCACAATCCCTTTCCCCTTACCAGTTTGGTAATTTGGATATCCACACCATACTCCATTACCTTAGTAATCCATCCAGGTGTTTTCTCACTAATGCCTTTTCTCAACAAGAAATCCTTAACACTTGCATGAGGAACCGACAAATGGATTTTGTTATGAGATAACATGTATCTAAATTTCTTCATGGCTCTTATGGCCACAAGGGCTTGCTTTTCCATAGCTGTACTTCTTTTTATACTCTTTGAGTCCTTCAATAAAGAAAGCAATAGGCTGATCTTCATTTTTATCGTTTAATTGAGTCAAAATAGAAGAAATACTTGACTTGCTTCCTAGGGTGTAAAGAATGAAATCTTTATCAAAATTTGGATTAATGAGAGTAGGAGATGAAGCTATGGATGCTTTGATCTCTTCAAAACTTTCTTTCCCTTCCTTAGTCCATGAGAAAACCATATTCTTTTTAAACATTGTAGTAAGAGGTGTCACCATGGTAGCTAGATTAGGAATAAATCTTCTCACAAATTTTATTCTACCAAGAAAACTTGGCAGATCTTTCTTGTGAATAGGAAGAGAAAAGGAAATTATTTCTTTTGTTCTCTTTGGATCAATAGTTAGACCATCCTTAGATAAAATATGTCCTAATAATTTTCCTTGATTAGTGGCAAAGACACACTTGCTTGGATTCAAAGATACTCCATACTCTCTACATCTTATAAAAACTTGTCTAAGATGACCAAAATGCTCTACTAAATCCTTTGAATATACTATGATATCATCAAGGTAGACTAACATAAACCTTTCAATTATATTTTTGAAGGCCATCTCTATTGCCTTTTGAAATATGGCACCTGCATTTGTTAGTCTAAAAGGCATTGTACTATAGGCATAGGTGCCCCATTTGGTAGTGAAAGTAGTTTTATATTTGTCGGCTTCTTTGACTAATACCTGATTATAACCTAAGAATCCATCCAAGAAGGAGAATCTCTTTGAACCACTAACTTTGGACAATATCTATTCCATGGAAGGGAGAGGATGATGATCTTTAAGGGATGCTTGGTTAAGATCCCTAAAATCTACACATAGTTCTCCATTCTTTTTCCTAATAGGGACAAGGTTTTCCACCCAAGAGGATTGCTTAATAGAGAAAATGATATTGGCCTCAATTAATTTGGATATCTCATTTCTCATTAGAGGCTTAATCTTTGGGTTAACTGGTCTCTATTTTCTCCTAACTAGCTTGACACTATCCACTAGATCTACAGTATATTGAAAAAGACTAGGGTCAAAACCCTTTAAATCATCATATGTCCAAGAACATATATCATTAAATTCTTGACATAGATGGACAAAACTTTCTCACTCTATTTTGGAACATACCTTCCCCATGTTTAGTATCCTTCCATCAACAACTATGATTGGCATATTGACTCCTTTATTTGTAGCAAGATTCATGCCTCTATCCCTTGCTTGGTCATTAGGATTGAAGACACTCTCTAAGGTAATGAGACCCTTAGGTAACTTATTGGAGCTTGAGGTTGATGATTTGATCACCATATTGGTCATGCAATCTTAATTGATTTCTATCTAAGAACTCTACTTCATTCTGCAAGAAACTTACAATTTGTGCATCGAATTCAAAAACTTGCCAATCGATATCATTATCAGGGATAGTAGGTCTGACCACCATTTTAATCTTCTACTTCTTCTCATCTTCAAGGCTCCTTGGGATATTATAAGATGCACCCACTACCACAAGTCTATCAACATGTCTATTTCCTCTTTTAGGGATACTCTAAATATTAAATGCATTAAAACCTTCAAGCAAATCCCATACTCTATGTTTATAAGACTTGAGCAAACTATTCTTGGTAACATTTTGATTCCTCACTTGATTTATCACCAGCTCACTATCTCCATATACACTTAATGATTTGATTCCTCTTTTTTGAGCAAGAGTCCTTGAATCAATGCCTCATACTTGATCACATTATTAGTACAACTAAATTGAAGCCTAGATGAGAAGTAGTACCTTTCTAGTGTAGGAGAAATCAACATCACACTAGCCCCTGACCCATTCTTATTTCTTGATACATCAAAATACATATTTCATATCCCACTTGTATATTCTTTAGTTTTCATTAAGTTGGGGACAAGATCATCCTTTTTTGATATACAATAAGTGCCCAAGCTTTTCTCTAAGGTTTTTGATATAGGATCAAACTGAAATGCATTAGCCCACTCATCCAAGAGAAAATTAGGTGTATCAGCTAAAGAAGTGGTAGGCTCACTTGTTGTATCATTTTCATCTATTTCTAGGATGGTACAATTCATATTGAAAAGATAAGGAGTGTAGGGCTCAATATAATGGAGGGTTAATGGTTCTACTCTGATTGAAGCTTTGGTTCCATATCTAGTTCTAGAAAACATATATGACCAATCATAAGATATGTAACCACCTATTTGAGCAGTAAGGTCTCTTGAAAGACAAATGGAAAAATGTGTCTTAACCTCATCAATTGGTATATCTTGAATTATAGTACAACCCAGGCATGTGTGTAAGGCAATTTCAACATTTCTAAGGATTCCCATAGTCTTGATAGTACAACCATCTAATTGCAACACATCCTTAACAAGGGTTCATATTTCACTTCTAATATATTAGCAACATATTTGGGCATTACTAAATTACTAGCCCCTAAATCAATCATGCAGTTATGGACTAGCTTATCTCCTATGATTAGAGAAACATAAAATGGAGGTGGTCTAACCTTTTTACTTGTTTCAGCCTCATTTGATGGCTGTATCAAACTCATGTCATTCTCCACGCTAGACAACTGATCTTTGAGTTTAATGCTTTCCAAATCCTACTGCAGTAGCCTTCTTTGTGATGCTATAGTACTTACAACATCCCACATAGAAATGTTCACATTGGTCTTCCTCATTTGATCTACCACACTAAAAGAAGCATTATATGTTCTGGTGAAAGCCTTAGAAGTAGAAGTTTAAGGTGGGATAGTTTGTGGGTTATTCACATTAGCTCTACTTTCACTCTACCTTTGCTATCGAGGGACATTAGCGGTTTGAACAACATTCTATTGATGGGAAACTATTTGTACATGTGGCACTGCACTTAATGTCAAAGTCTAATTAGGAGGTTGAGGAGAAACCACTTCCACATCTCTTCTCTTGCTTCTAGTGTTATAAGAATAAGAATCCTACTTTACATTACCATGCTCTTCCACTAGGTAGTTCATGAAAGAACAATCATCCTAATGAAAAGTATCAACAGGTTGATTAGTATTGTGTTGCTGGAAAACTACTTACTCTAGTACAGTTAAAGCCAAATAAGATTCTACCTTCTAACACATGCAATATCCATAGGAGTAATTATAGTAAGGGCATAATTCTTTATTTTGGGCAAGGTTGTTCTAGAGGAAGCCCTATTTTGGTTGATATTTGAAGATTGGGGGTGGTTGATAGGTCTATTTTGATTGTAAGGGTGGTCGATAGATCTATTCTGATTGTAGGGGATATGACTCTAATTTGGAGGTCTACCATGAATGGGACCTTGACTTTCCAGTTGGAGAGGCTTATTATTTTGAGCTTGTTTCCTCTTCATGGTCATCAACTCATTTCCCATCTTTTGCACTACTACATGACTTACTGAAGAGACATGAATAGGGGCTACAATAGGCTGGTGATTGGGAAAGTTGGGGAAGAAAGGCATTGGGGGTCTTCAAGCTAACTTCCCTCCCTATATCAAAATGTTTTTAGCTCTTATGGAAGCCTTATAAGCATTTGGTAGAGTCTCCCCTCCCATAGATTGTAGAGTGGTAGCAATATCACTATTGAAGGCTTTGAGATAATATAAAAATACATTACCAGGAGAGGGATTCACTACAGTAGATATTCTATCCCATGTCTTTTGAAATCTATAATTGAAATTGGTCATACATTCATGGGGGGCCCTTTTGATAGTTATCAACTATTCTAAAAGTGACAGGTGACCACTTTTGTCCTCAAAATGCTTGCATAGGGTTGCTCCTAACCCATACCAATCAGTAATAGAGTTATGAGGCAAACCCCTATATCATTGTAGTGCCTTTCCTTTAAAGGATGAGACCAAAAGCTTGACCACTACATCATCCTCAATGATATTATGACTATTAAATATGTTAGACACCTCTTGAATATGCTCAATAGGGGAAATGGATGTTTCAATAGTAAACTTAGGTATACTTTTAAAAGCCGATATTGGTATGCCATGCCTCTAGGTTAATAGAAGGGGGCTCCCACCAATAAAAGTAATGAAAGCATGAGCTCTAGCCATGTAAGAAAGTGTTTTATTGATATAAGTAGATGGTATTCTATGGTGAGACCTACCAATAGGAGGATTGGAGATAGATCTTACAGGGGTATGTGTTACTGTTGTAATCCTAATTGGTGATAGAGATACTCTAGCCTTTCTTCTTGGATTAGAAAGAGAAAGCTCTTGGTATTGAAAATTACCTTAGGAAGATGCCCTTGTGTGTTTCCTTGGCATGAATCATAGCAACTCTGGTCTAGAAACTAGATTACGCTTGAAACTTAGAGTCGCCAAGTACTTCTGAACAATGAGCCTCTTGAAGGATTTATACCAAAGGTAGTACTATCTCCTCAGCATGAACATAGAATCTTTTCAATGCTAGTGAACTTTAAATGTTTAAATATATGGTCCCACCAGGGATGCCAAAAATTGTTGTCAGAAAAGCTTGCATCGTTGTCCAAATTTTTTACCTAAGGAAAACATTGTGAAAAATGGAAACAATCTCCAAGCTATGGGAGTTGAACTATGAGGCCGAGTCTTCGAAGAATGCTAGCTTCCTCTACTATTAGGATACACTTAAACTATTGCTGAAGAGAAAAGGGAGAAGGAATGCATGAAAATAATTACCTAATCTATTCTAAAGAGGTGATGCACCAAAATAGGGTGTTCAAACCAAACTCTACCCATACATGTACAATACCATTATAATGACAGTCCAAAGATATACAGATTCAAACTTGCTTTAATATATTAACCACATATAGATTAGAAAACCACATAAGTGACACATGAGAAAAAATCTTCACTTCTTATTATTCACAGGCCAAAAGAGATACAAAAATGCAGATTATAAATATTTACAATACATTGAAGAGAGGTAGATAAAGCTTGCATAGTACATCAATGGTTGAAAAAGATAAGACATGATGTCATATAAAATAGAGGCAAAGAGGAAATTTATAGTAGCATTCCAAGGCAATACCAGAGAAATAGAGAAGGTCTAACCTTAAGAAAGAGTACAACATTTTCCTTTATAGTGCAAGCCAGGGTATAATATAGTCGCAAATTTTTGTATTTTGATGAATTTGAGGTTTTGCTGGTGTTATTTTGGTGATTTGTGAGCCCTTCCATGGTTTCCCTATTCGCCAAGCTTTGTTGGGTTTACTTGGTTGCCTAGCATTGTTGGTTTTAGTAATCACCAAGGCAAACTTTACATTTGATTTTTTTCCTTGTAGTATTCGCCTTTTACGCAGCTAACCAGGTAATGCTAATTGGGTAATGTTCTCCAAGTTTCAAGTTTCTATTTCATGTAGTATGTGGGAATTCACCAACACACTTTCATTTTACCATGGAGGAGTCAGCTCATTTCACCTTATGGAAAGTGGAGGAGTCAGCTCATTTTGCCAACACACTTTCATTTTGCTGTGGAGGATTCAACTCGTTTTGCATGGTAAATTGGTAATTGATTTGTATAAATCAAAATTCTCCTAAGCAATGAGACATTCACTAAATACTGCTGGCACTCCTTCAAGTTTATGGTAGTGTAGGACACATCATGGGCATGGATTAGACTCCAGAGATAGCTTCCACAAGTTGTGGTATGTGCTATAAAATACTCTCCCTAAGCTTATCTAGTTTAATTTAATAAGAATTTTATCTACAACTTCCTTTCATATCTCATTTTCATTAGAATTTTTTCAAAAAGTGGACGCAATGCTGCAAGTTGGTGGCAATGTTAATGGTTTTTAAAGCTTGCATGCATGAATATTGAGCACCTTTATTTCCTTTGCCATGGAATGTCAATTCACCAACTATTGAAAATAAGATTTGAAATTTTCCTTTTTCTCTTTAAGTTTGAATTCCTAGTTTGAAACTAATATTGCTTATTCTCAAGGAAGTAAAAAAATTGTCAGTGGATTGAGATGTCAGGGGAGGGTGAGTCTCTAACTAATATTGCTAAATTTCAGGGAAGTGAAATTGAAGGGGTTGTCAATGGAAGGCTACATGTTGACAAGGGTAAGACCCCCAAGGGTAGTGAAGGGATTAATCTCACATAAAAATGCCAAAACTTAGAAATACTACCATAAAATCTTTCTTTGGAATTGGTCCACCAACTTGTGCAACTACAAGTGCAGAAGGAAACCACAATAGTTCACCACCACTAGAAGATTGGGTTGTTATTTAATTAAATCAAAATGCATCAAATTACGATAACAATGTTCAAACAATAGAAGATGTTGTAATAGAAGATAATGTTGATGTTGGTATGAAGAAAAGAAAAAAGAATGTAAAAATGGGGTGGGAGTGGGAAATGAAAAGGAATTCCCAGGTTGATTAGGTAGAAAAGTACTAGTTTATTGAACTAGTCATAAACAATGATGAATAACCAATAGAATACAGGTGTAAAATTTGTACCTAGAAAAGTAAAAGAGAGAAAAAGTTGCAGCTAAAGCTTGACACTATAGAAAAACATATTGTAAGGTTTATGAAAAAAAAAATCATAGATGGAAAGGAAGTAGTGGTAGTGATATGGAAATCAAAGGAAGAATGCCTTCATGTTAAGTATGCCATAGAATATGAAGAACATTTCAAGAAAATAGTGGTAATTGGTAGTGACAGTAGTGGCAATCCAATCAAGGATGGGCTTCAACATGTAGCCAATGATGCAAACTAAAGATAATTTAGATGAGTGTTATTTTTCATATTCTATCTAGAGGGCATCCTATGAAAGACTTTTTAGAATATAGTAATTTATTATCTTTTTTGAGAGTTCCTAACTATCCTATGTCACACTGGTCAATATACATTGGATGGGAAATGAAAAGCTATCTTGTTGAGGTGGAAAAGAAAAATGTATAGGAGACAGTAAAATAATCCAAGTTCATTTCATTATCCTTAGATGAAGTCACTATGGTAGATAACACTGCTTGGGTCTATATGCATGTATATACAGTAAAAGAACATGTCAGTCAAGCTAATCTACTTTCTGTCCACAAAATGAGGGCTAATTCAATTGTAGAAAATTTATATTTAGAAGTTAAGAAAGCTTTGAATGAAATTTTTGGTATGGATGACTTGACAATTGCAAAAAAGTTAGTGTGTGTCAGAGCTTATGGAACTACAGTAATTCAAGGGCAAAGGACTAGTCTTTGTGCAAGATTACAAACTAGTATTGCACCTTACATGCTTGGCATACATTGCATGGCCCACCAATCAAATTTAGCATATAAGATTGTAAGTAGTTTTCCTACAGTGTCAAAACTTGAAGATCTAATCCATGAGCTCCACTCCTAATTTTACAAAATTCCTAAATGCTATGCAAAATTTAGGATTTTTTTCTAAGGGAGTAACAATAGGAAATAAGATTGTCAAGGATAATGAAACTAGATGGATATCTTTGCATGGACCAGTAGAATAAGTTCTAGTAGAATATCAATCCTTGATTGGAGTTATATATGAGAAATGCCTTATAGTAGACAAAGCTCCTAATTAATTAAATAAGTTAAGTGATATAGAGAGCTATTAACTTTAGCCATTCTCCTCCCCATGCTGGATTTAATGAACAAACTTGTTAAGAAAGTGTTATCTAATTTCACCCCCGCAAAAATTTGAACTTCAAATGCAAGCCCACCCAATGGCTACTTCCCATTTTCTATATTATTTAAATGCCCAGGAAATACAAAAAAGAAGAAGTTTAAAGCCTTAGGTTGTATTTTATTTCCTAAGTAACTGCACACTTTAATATTTCTTGGGGCCTGCAACTCTCCTGCCGTTGGATCTTCTCAGGATCTATGGCCTTTGCCATGTCGCTATGAGAAAATGCTTGACCTTTAGCTATAGTGACATAGCGAGTGTTTTCCAAGTGGATCAACAGGCCCAGTTTGGTGATGGTGGTGTTTTTGTTTCTCTAGCACCGAGTTTTGATAAAGCCCCCAACACTCTCTATCTCGCTATCAGAAAACTCAAGCATCTCGCCGTTAGTGACATAGCGAGTCACTGTGAAATGAGTTTTTGGTGGGACCTCATGCGATGTGGAAAGGTGACAATGGTTAAGTGAGGTTTTGTTTCACTAGCTATGCAGATTTCTTGATGCCATCAGTACCTCGAGCCATGCCCCTTCTATAAAGCACAGAGGGATTCTGACAGTCAGATCATTGCAAAATCAATAGTCCTCGCTATCTCGCTATGAAAAGTTGCAAGTTGTTTACTCATAGTGACATAGCGAGTATGGGACCACCAATCTTTAGAATACCTGATGCAGTTTCTTTACCCTTGGATTGACCTCAGATCAATGGCTTTCGCTATCTCGCTATGGGAAGTTGCTTGAAGGATATGTATAGCGAGATAGCGATTTGTTGCCGCATGTCTTTGTGGGGCCCAAATTTTAAGGGAGATAGCACAGTTATGATGAGTCTTCATGAATGTCAGATCAGTCTAGATCAATGGAGGGTGCTGGTTCACTATTAAAACCTACAAGGATATTTACATGTAGGGACACAACATAGTAATGTGACAAGTTTACACAATCATCGAATCTCAGAGGATCAAGGGCTGGCGCATATTTGCAAGGACTTTAAAAGGCTACGAGAAAGTGCCTCAATGACATGTGGATCAATGGGGTCAAGTGTTATGAACCGTAGGGATGGTACGACGAGTATTCATAATCATCAGATCTCAGAAGATCAATAGTTGGCACAGACTTGCAACATGAAATTGCAAGATGTTTAAAAGGCTGTGAGGGAGCCTCTTTGTGATGCATGGTGCAAATGACATCATGGGCCCACCCTTCTCCAAAGTGATATCTTGCTCATCAAATTAGAAAAAATCTATAGTCGTCACTATCTCACTATGGGAAGTTGCATGGTCCTTTGCCCATAGCGACATAGTGCTTTTTTGCCTTGTGTTTAGTGGGCCTAGAAATATAAAGGTAAGCATAGTGTTATGAGGATCTTGTGTGATCGTTGATCTCATGGAGATCAACAATCGGTGCTCTCCTGCAAGGTAAAACTGCAAGGACTTTAAAGGGCTGTTGGGAAGCGTTCAAGGGACATGTGTCCCAACGGGCGTAGCCAAGGTATTAACGTGGAGGGATGGTAGTTATGTTGTAGCCGTCATGGTTAGGGTTTAAAGAAGATGGTGTAGTTAGTAAAGAAGAGGTGGTCAACTTGGGAAGACTTTGCAAGGTGGCAGGAAGGAAAGAAATTATTGGCCCACGTGGCTCATTCTAAATGCAGATTTTAGTTGACTCCTCTAACCGTGCTTATTCACAAGATAGGAACAAGGGAAATCAAGGGTTTCTTGTGCGATTTGATCCTATGATCAATGCCAACCACCTTTAAGTGAATGCTAGACATGCTGAGACACTCCAACCCCTCTATTCCTGTCTATCTACCCGATTAGAGTGATTTAATGGCACTTTTCTTCTTAGGTCCCTATTCCAACCAGAAGATCAGATATTGTTGCATTTGGGTCTGTGTTCAGATTGGATTTCTTCAGATCCCCATGATTGTTCTTGGTAGAGCTTTGATGGTGGTGGTTGCAGGATAGTTTTGGAGGGAAAATCTTAGTTATGCCTGAACTATAAAGGCAATTTTTGTAGTTTTTGTTCAGGTCAGACCCTTCTCTATTTTCTCTACTGTTGCTCTGCAATTTTAGTGTAAATTCCCCCGTGCCTCTGAACTGTATGGTTCTCTACTTTATCTTCTTCAGCCATTGGTATGAAAGTACACGAATTATTTTCCTCTTACTAGTGTTTTGTGGTTATCTGTAACCTACATGACTGTATCTTTGTTGGCCTATGAATGACATATAAGTGAATCTTCTCTTTCCTTGTGTCATTCATTCTGGTTTTTTGATCTGCATGTGATTATTAGATTAAAACAAGTCTCAATGTGTATATCCTTAGTTTCTTTCTGGTTCAAAATAGTGCATATATGGGTAGAGTTTGGTCCGAACACTCTATTTTGGTGCATCACCTCTTTAGATTAGATTAGGTAGATTTGCTTTCATGCTCTCCTTCCCCTTTTCCTCTCCAAGAGTAGTTAGGTGCATCCTGATAGTAAGAGGAAGCTGGCCTTCTCCAGAGACTCAACCTCACAGTTCAAGTCCCACAACTTGGAGGTTGTTTCCATGTTTCACTAGGTTGTCCTCATGCATAGGCTTTGGACAAGGGTGCAAACCTAAGTGACAACAGTTTTTGGCACAACTAGTGGGACACCTTTTCAAAAAAATTCAAGCCTATTGGTGTCAAAAAGGGAAGATTTCAAGATCAATACCGAGGAGATAGTACTGGTTTCGATGTTTAAGCCTTCAAGAGGCTCATTCTTCAAAGTACTTGGTGACTCTGAGCTTCAAATACATATCTGGTTCTAGACCAAAGTTGTAGTGATTCATGCCCAGAGATGAAACAAGGGCATCTTCTAGAGGTAAATTTTAGTATCAAGAGCTTTCATTTTCAAATCCTAGAAGAAGGAGGACTAGAATATCTTTATCACTAGTTAGGAGTGCAATAGTAACAAATACACTTGCAAGATCTATCTCTACTCCTCCTGCTGTTAGATCTTAGCCTAGATTGCCATTAATACATATCAATAGATCACTTGTCTATATGGAATTTCCTAGAGCTCATACTTTTTCCACCTTTAATGGTGGCAAACCTCTCTTCTTAGCCCAAAGACATGACATACCAATGGCTGATCTCAAAAGTATACCAGAGTTTACTGGTGAAACTTCTATCTCTCCCTCAGAACACATTCAAGAGGTTGCAAATGTCTACAATATTTATGGTATTACAGAGGATGATGTTGTAGTTAGGCTCCTAGCCTTATCCTTGAAAGGAAAAACACTACAATAGTATAGAGGTTTGGCTCATGGTTCTATAACAGATTGGGATGGATTAGGAGGAGGATTGTGCAAACATTTTGAGGATAAAAGTGACTATTTGTCACTTTTAGAGTAGTTGAATACCATAAAAAGGGCCCCCCATGAATGTATGACTGATTTTAATTATAGATTTCAAAAGACATGGGATCGAATACCTACTTCAGTGAAGCCTACCCCTGGTAAAGCCTTCTTGCATTATCTTAGAGCTTTTAACAGTGATATTGCCACTACAATCCAAACTATGGGAGGAGATACCTTGCCTAATGCTTATGACATAGCAATAAAATTAGAGAACATCCTAATACAAGGAGGTAAAATAGCTCTCCAAGGCCTCCTATGCCCTTCTTTCCTGATGTTCCAAATCATCAACCAACAATGGCTTCCCTTCCCAAAACTTCTACATCACAATCCCTTGTCCTAGTCCCTCAACCTTCCACATCTTCAAATGGGATAGATGAAATCAAGGAGATGATGCAATCTATGATGTAGAACATGGAAAAAAGAAAGAAGAACCTTGATAAAAGATTGCAAGATCAAGGGAAGATATTAGAAGATAAAGGAAGGAGGCTGGAGGGTAATTTCTCTATGATGCAGAAAATGAGCAATAAGGTGGTGACTTTGGAAAGATAGCAAGCTCAAGGTAGTAAGACTCAATAATTACAATATCAAACTCCCAGTAGTGGTAGGCCTCCAAATCCTAATCATTGGAATAATTCTTTTGATTAGAGTAGGTAGGGTGGCCATGCTTCAACCTCAAATGTAAATGAAAGTAGGGCCATAGTCCCTCAAAATAATATGGCTCAAGATCAAGATTTTTTTCCCTCTTGCAACTACTCCTATGCCTATCATATGTGTCAAAAGGCTGAATCTTTTATGGCTTTGGGAATCCAAGAACTTGCAGCAAAACAATCATACAAAGAGGACCAATTTAAAGATGCCTCAAATATGCAAAGATAGAGTGATTGTTCTTTTATGAATCATCAAATGGAGGAGCATTGTAATGTAAAATAGGATTCCATTGCTCATAACACTAGAAGCAAGAGAAGAGCTATGGAAGATGCTATCCCTCCTCCTAATCAGGTCTCAACTTCAAGTACAACACCTCATGAGAAATTAGAAAATAATCAATCAAGTACCTTTCAACAACAAAGGCAAAATCATGGCAGAAAGGATGTAAGTGATCCTCAGGTTATTCCATCTCAACCTCATACGAATGCAGCTCCCAAAGCTTCTACCAAAACACTTGCTATGCCATTCAGTGTGGTAGAGAAAATGAACAAGACAAATGTGAATATCTCTATGTGGGATGCTATTGCTACTATACCCATGCAAAAGAGGTTGCGTTAGCAAGAATTGGAAAGAGTTGAACCAAGGGATTAGACACTCAGCATGGAAAGTGCCACAAGCCTAGTATAACCATCAAGGGAGGTAGAAACAAGTAAAAGGCATAGACCTCCTCCATTTTATGTTTCTCTAATTATAGGGGGCAAGCTAGTCCATAATTGCATGATTGATTCAGGGGCTAGTAGTTCAGTGATGCCTAGGTGTGTTGCTAATGCTTTGGGAATGAAATATGAGCCCATTGTTAAGGATGTATTACAGTTGGATGGTAGTACTATTAAGACCATAGGAATCCTTAGGAATGTGGAGATGGCCTTGCATGCATGCCCTAGTTGTACTATAACCCAAGATATCTTTGTTGCTGAGGTCAAGCCATATTTTGTCATCTATCTATCAAGAGACTTTACTGCCCAAATAGGTGGTTTCATATCTTCTGATTGGTCATATATGTCTTTCAAGATGAGATATGGAGCCAATGTTTCAATCAGAGTAGAATCTCAAGCCCTCCATCATACTGAAGCTTACACCCCTAATTCCATCAACATGAATTGCCCTATTCTAGAGATGGATGAGAACAACATAGTGAATGAGCCCACCACTCCCCTAGTAGAGATACCTGGTTTTTTCTTGGATGAATGGGCTAATGCATATCAGTTTGATCCTACATCAAAGACTCTTGAGATAGGTCTCAGTACATATTGTATATTGGAAAAAGATGCTCTAGTTCCCAATCTTGTGGAGACTAAAGAAGATATGAATGGGATATGGAGTATGTACTTTGATGGATCAAGGAATAAGAATGGGTTAGGGGCTGGTGTGATGTTGATTTCTCTTGCACAAGTAAGGTACTACTTCTCCTTTAGGCTCCAATTTAGTTGCACTAGTAATGTGACCGAGTATGAATCCTTGATTCAAGGTCTCCTACTTACTCAAAAAAGAGGAATTCAAGCCTTAAGGGTGTATGGAGATAGTGAGTTGGTGGTTAATCAAGTGAGAAATTAGAATACCACCAAGAATGGTTTGCTCAAGTCTTATAAAAATAGGGTATGGGATCTGCTTGAGGGTTTTAATGCATTTAGTATTCAAAGCATCCCTAGAAAAGAAAAAAGACATGTTGATAGACTTGCAGTAATAGGTGCATCTTATGATGTACCAGGGAATCTTGAGGAGGAGAAGAAGCAACAAATCATAGTGGTAGTAAGGCTTGCCATCCCTGATAACAACATCCATTGACAAGTGTTTGAGTTTGATGAGAAAATTGTGAGCTTCTTGCAGAATGAGGCAGAGTTTTCAGAGATAAATCAGTCAAGACTGCAGGATCATTATGGTGACCAAATCATTAACCTCAGCTCCAACAAGCTTCCTAAAGGTCTCATTACTTTAGAAAGTGTTTTTAATCCTGATGACCAAACAAGAGGTAGGGTCATGAACCTAGTTATTAATTAAGGTGACTACATTCCAGTCATGGTAGCTGATGGAAAATCCTTAAACATGGGTAAGGTATGTTTTGAAATTGAGCAAGAGAACTTTATTCATCTATGTCAAGAATTTAATGATACATTTGCCTAAACATATGATGATTTAAAGGGTTTTAACCCAAGGTTATTTCAGCATACCATAGATTTAGTTGATAATGTCAAACCAGTAACACAAAAACAAAGACCAGTGAATCCCAAGATTGAACCCCTAATGAGAAAGGAGCTATCCAAATTGATTAAGGCCCACATAATTTTCCCTATCAAGCACTTATCATGGGTAGAAAACCTTGTCCCTGTTAGGAAGAAGAATGGAGAAATTAGATTGTGTGTGGACTTTAGGGACCTTAACCAAGATTCCCTTAAAGATCACCATCCTCTCCCTTCTATGGAGCATATTTTGTCCAAAGTTAGTGGTTCAAAGAGGTTTTCATTTCTTGATGGATTTTTTGGTTACAATCAAGTGCTGGTTAAAGAGTCTGATAGATACAAGACTGCATTTACCACTAAATGGGGTACCTATGCTTATTGTAAGATGCCATTTGGGCTAACCAATTTAGGTGCTACATTTCAAAAGGCAATAGAGATGGCTTTCAAGAATATGATTGAAAGGTTTGTATTAGTCTACCATGATGATATCACTGTGTATTCAAAGGATGTAGATGATCATTTTGATCATCTCAGACAAGTATTCTTAAGGTGTAGAGAGTTTGGGTTTTCCCTTAATCCAAGCAAGTGCATCTTTTCTACTAACCAAGGAAAATTATTAGGACATATTGTACTTGAGGATGGCTTAACCATTGATCTAGAGAGAACAAAAGCAATACTTTCCCTCCCTCTTCCTAAACACAAGAAAGGGCTACAAAGTTTCCTAGGTAGGATACATTTTGTGAGAAGATTTATTCCAAATCTTGCTACCATGGTGAAACCTCTTATAGCTATGCTCAAGAAAGGTATGGTCTTTTCATGGACCAAGGAAGGGAAGGAAAGTTTTGAAGAAATCAAGGCAGCCATAGCCTCAGCCCCTACTCTCATGAATCCAAATTTTGAGAAAGATTTCATTCTTTATACCTTAGGTGGTGAGTCAAGTATCTCTGCTGTCTTGACTCAAACAAATGAAAAGAATGAAGAGCAGCCCATAGCCTTCTTTAGTGAAGGGCTTAAAGAGTATGAAGATAAGTACAATTATGTTGAGAAGTAGGCCCTTGCAGTCATCAGAGCTTTGATGAAATTTAGACACCTCTTGTCTCATAATAAAATTCATTTGTTAGTACCCCATGCCAGTGTGAAGGATTTCCTTTTGAGCAAAGATATTAGTGAGAAGAGAGCTGGTTGGATTACAAAGGTAATGGAATATGATGTTGACATCCAAATCACCAAGCTAGTAAGAGGGAAAGGATTGTGTAGACAAATTTTATCACCTCAAGAACTAGATGAGGAAGTTGCTATGGTACTAACAGATCAACAAGAGGTGAGAAATAATAACCCAAAGAGTTGGATGGATGATATGAAGAATTTCTTGCTAGGCAATGAATACCCTCAAGGATTGGATAGAACTAAAAGGAGATAGTATAGATTGTAGTCAATTCCTTATGTCATAGTTGATGGTATCCTATTTAGAAGAGATTTCAATGGAGCCCTACTAAGATGCCTTGATATAGACCAAGCTAAAAGAATGATCAAAGAACTTCATGATGGTCCTAATGGTGGTCATTTCTTGGCAAGGACAACTACAATGAAGATCATGAGGGCTGGTTATTACTGGCCATCTTTGTTTCATGATTGTCATAAGTATGTAAGGAAGTGTGAAAAATGTGCCTTCTTCTCTGGAAAACAAAGGCTTGCAACTCTTCCCCTTCATCCTATTCAGGTGGATCAACCTTTTTCTCAATGGGGACTGGACTTCATAGGCCCTATCAATCCTTCTTCTAGTTCAAGTCAAAAATGGATTTTAGCTACTACAAATTACTTTACCAAATGGACAGAGGTAGTTGCATTGAAGGATGCCACAAAATCTTTAGTTGTTGAGTTCCTTGATGAAATTGTGACCAGGTTTGGTGCCCCTTCAACCATCATTTCTAATAATGCAAAGTTTTTTTTTGGAACTCAGATTTGTGCATGGGCAGTGGATCATAACATCTATTTGAGCACATCCTCAAATTACTATCTTCAGGGTAATGGTTTGGCTGAGTCCTCCAACAAGAACTTGATCAGAATCATGAAAAGAACGATTGAGGATAACCAAAGATGTTGGCATAAAAGACTGAGGATAGCTCTGTGGGCTGATAGGATAACACCTAAAAGGTCAATAAGGAATTCACCATTTGTGCTGGTATATGGTAGAGAAGAAAGGCTTCCAATCTCATTGGAGTTCCCAACCCTAGAGTTAGCTCATCAGTTGGAACTAATTGAAGATGATGCCATGATAGTGAGAGTGGCAGAATTGATGGAGCTAGAAGAGAAGAGAAGTAAGGCCATGTAGACCCTAGAGGCACACCAACAACACGTAAAAAGAGTTTTGACAGGAAGCCTAAGGTCAGGATCTTCAAGGAGGGAGATTTGGTTCTAAAATGGGATGCAGATAGGGAAAAATTGGGAAGACACTCAAAGTTTGATGCATTATGGAGTGGCCCCTATCTAATCATTAGTTGCAAGCAGGCCAATGCTTTCCAGTTAAGAAAGCCTGGTGGTGAAATTTTTCCCATCATAGTTAATGGGATTTATCTTAAACCATGCTTCTAATGAGGGTTGAAGGTTTCATTTATATAAGTAGAGTAGTTTCCTTTTCCCTATCTTCCAAGAAGTGCATGAGCATAGCTATCTCTCTATGAGACAACAAGTTTCAAAATTTTGAAGGTTGCAGAAGGAGGTTTTGCTCTCTGGTTCCAGTTGCAAAGATAGGGGCTTCAATATTTTCCTCTTAGAGGTAGGGTTAGGGTTTCATAGTGCTCAGGATCCACATCTTTTTGACTCTGTATCCCAATGGATGCTTCAAGCCACTGGTGTTATGCATAGCAGGCTAGCATCCCCTATGAGTCACCAGAAATGGTACCTAATTTCACCCCCGCCAAAATTTGAACTTCAAATGCAAGCCCACCCAATGGCTACTTCCCATTTTATATATTATTTAAATGCTCAAAAAATATGAAAAAACAAATGTTTAAATCCTTAGGTTATATTTTATTTCCTAAGTGACCACACACTTTAATATTTCTGTGGGCCTACAACTCTCCTGCTATTGGATCTTCTTAGGATCTATGGCCCTTGCCATGTCGCTATGAGAAAATGCTTGACCTTTAGCTATAGTGATATAGTGAGTGTTTGCCAAGTGGATCAAAGGGCCCAGTTTGGCGATGGTGGTGTTTTTGTTTCTCCGATGTCGAGTTTTGATAAAGTCCTTGGCACTCGCTATCTCGCTATTAGAAAACTCAAGCATGTCACCGTTAGCGACATAGCGAGTCACCATGAAATGAGTGTTTGGTTGGACCTCATGCGACGTGAAAGGGTGACAATGCTTAAGTGGGGTTTTGTTTTGCTAGCTATGTAGATTTCTTGATGCCATCAGTGCTTGGACCCATGCCCCTTTTGTAAAGCACAGAGGGATTCTGACCATGGAATCAATGCAAAATCAATAGTCCTTGCTATCTCGCTATGGAAAGTTGCAAGTTTTTTACTCATAGGGACATAGTGAGTATGGGACCCACCAATCTTTAGAATGCCTGATGCAGTTTCTTCACCCTTGGATTGACCTCAGATCAATGGATTTCGCTATCTTGCAATGGGAAGTTTCTTGAAGGATATGTATAGCGAGATAGTGATTCGCTGCCGCGTGTCTTTGTGGGGCCCAAGTTTTAAGGGAGATAGCACAGTTACGATGAGTCTTCATGATGGTTAGATCAGTCTAGATCAATGGTGGGTGTTGGTTCACTATTAAAAGTTGCAAGGATATTTACATGTAGCGACACAGCATAGTAATGTGACAAGTTTTCACAATCGTCGAATCTCAGAGGATCAAGGGCCAGTACATATCCTTAGGGTGAAATTGCAAGGACTTTACAAGTCTGTGAGAAAGTGCCTTGATGATATGTGGATTAGTGGGGTCAAATGTTATGAACCGTAGGGATGGTACAATGATTTTTCATAATCGTCAGATCTCAGAAGATCAATGGTTGGTGCAGACCTGCATCATGAAATTGCAAGATGTTTAAAAGGCTACAAGGGAGCCTCTCTAAAATGCATGGCATAGATGACATCATGGGCCCACCCTTCTCCAAAGTGATATCTTGCTCGTCAAATTAGAAAAAATCTACGGTCATCGCTATCTCGCTATGGGAAGTTGCATGGTCCTTTGCCCATAGCAACATGGCACCTATTTTCCATGTGTTTAGTGGGCCCAAAAATATAAAGGCAAGCACAATGTTATGAGGATCTTCCATGATTGTTGATCTCATGGAGATCAACGATCGATGCTCTCCCACAACGTAAAACTGCAAGGACTTTAAAGGGCTGTGGGGAAGTGCTCGAGGGACACATGTCCCAGCGGGCCCAACCAAGGTATTAATGTGGAGGGCTGGCAGTTATGTTGTAGCCATCATGGTCAAGGTTTAAAGAAGATGGTGCAGTTAGTAAAGAAGAGGTGGCCAACTTGAGAAGACTTTGCGAGGTGGTAGGAAGGAAATAAATTATTGGCCCATGTGGCTTGTTCTAAATGTAGATTTCAGTTGACTCCTCTGACCGTGCTAATTCATGAGATAGGAACAAGGGAAATTGAGGGTTTCTTGTGCGATTTGATCCTATGATCAATGCCAACCACCTTCGAGTGAATGCTAGACATGCTGAGACACTCCACTCCCTCTGTTCCTATCCATCTACCTGGTCAAAGTGATTTAATGGCACCATTCTTCTCAGGTCCCTATTCCAACCAGAAGATCAGATATTGTTGCATTTGGGTTTGTGTTCAGATTGGATTTCTTCAGATCCCCATGATTGTTCTTGGCAGAGCCTTGATGGCGATGGTTGCAGGATAGTTTTGGAGGGAACATCTCAATTATGCCTAAACTATAAAGGCAATTGTTGTAGTTTTTTTTCATGTCGGACCCTTCTCTATTTTCTCTGCTATTGCTCTGCAATTTCAGTGTAAATTCCCCTATGCATCTGAACTGAATGGTTCTCTACTTTATCTCCTTCAGCCATTGGTATGAAAGTGCAAGAATTATTTGCCTCTTACTAGTGTTTTGTGGATATCTATAACCTACATGACTGTATCTCTTTTGGCCTATGAATGATATAGAAGTGAATCTTCTCTTTCCTTGTGTCATTCATTCTATTTTTCTAATCTGCATGTGATTATTAGATTAAAGCAAGTCTCAATGTGTATATCCTTAATCTCATTTTGGTTCAATAGTGCATATATGGGCAGAGTTTGGTCTGAACAATCTATTTTGGTGCATCACCTCTTTAGATTAGATTAGGTAGATTTTATTTCATGCTCTCCTTCTCCCTTTTCCTCTCTAAGAGTAGTTAGGTGCATCCTGATATTAAGAGGAAGTTGACCTTCTCCAGAGACTCAACCTCATAGTTCAAGTCCCACAGCTTGGAGGTTGTTTCCATGTTTCACTAGGTTTTCCTCATGCATAGGCTTTAGACAAGGGTGCAAACCTAAGTGACAACAGAAAGCTCAAGGCAGAACTATGTATATTCGTGAGTATAGTGATTTATGTAAAATGACATGCATGGCTCTAGATTCTTTGTATTTAGATCTCACAGGTCATAGCCCAATTTTTTCTAGGTGGGAGATAATTATAGATTTGAATCATGCTGAGAATTTTTTACGATTCAATGGAAAAATGAGCTGTGTGTTTGTGAAAGAATTTGAAATACCAATGCACCAATCTAAAACAACCAAGAGAGGCAAAATATTACCAGTTAGAAAGGATGATTTTGACAAGATTGTTAAATCTGTTAGTGAAAATGTGAAGTCTATTTCTTACCAACTTTCAAGTGAGAATCATGAAAGATTCCCTCAAGAAAAAATTCTTAAAGCCATGAGTTCTGTGTTTCCTCAATTTTGGAAACACTTCGGACATAATCCAAGTGATGCAAAGTTGTTTCATAATGAACTTGATGAATTGATAACACACTTTTCAAAGCATATAGATTGCAATGGACAACTAATACAACGTATCTTATATTCAAATAATCTTGAAAAAAATGTAAACTTTTTACATTGTGTATGAAACACTAGATGGAAAACTTTGAGAATCCATTCAATCCTAGTGCAATAACAAGGCTTTGAAAAAGGATAAGTCAGAGTGAAGTATTGCATACTTCAATATTAGAATATTTCAAACTTGCTAAATTATGTCAAACAATGATATTAGGGTCAGTGGAAGATGAGAGAGTTTTTAGTGCATTGGGGATTTTGAAATCAAAGGTCAGAAAAAAACTAGACAAAAATTTGGAAACTTGCTTGAGGTTGTTTGTAACTCAATACAATGTTAGAGACTTTCCTTATGATAGGTCATTGGCCATTTAGAATTCCACATGTGAAAGATGAGGCCTTTGCAACACTTCAAAAGATGGTGGTGCTAGTACTGATTCCAACATAAATGATGAATTTAGGTCTCAAAGTCAGAATGAAGATGAAGATTTTATGGATTTTGAATACCCGATTTAGAATGAAGAGGAACCTATTAGTACTAGTCAGTTTCAAGATTTGGAGTCCATATGGGAAACATAAGCATCACATTTGAGACTGAGTCAATGAAGTGATTTAGCAATGTAGCATTCATTTCTAAGGAATTTATAGCTGTACTTTACTTCAGTTCTTCCATATTTAGTCATATTACAATTACAATTTACAAAAATTGAGTTCAAGATTTTTGTTACTCTATTGTTGACATAATGTTATTTTTGTAGCTTTAAGGAGTAGCTTATGGTAGCTTATGGTTTGCATTTATTGACATTAAATTGCTTCAATAGATCAAATGCATACAGGTTAGGAGATGGGAGTTCCCTCTATGTGGATTTTGGAATGCTTGTTTGTTTGGAAAGTAAATGTAAGCCATTTGATTAATTTCACTCTTGCCCATGGTATGGTTATCTTAAATCTTGTTGAGAACACCTCATTAGTAATTGGCTTGAGAAAAATTTACTCCCTGGTTTTTACTATAATTTTGGTAGTGAGATGAGGGCATTGAGTGAATGATTCTCATAAATAGTTGGGCACTGTATCTTTCTCTTGATTTAGCTCTTTGATAAAATAAGAGAGATAATAGAGACATGTGCAAAGGCCATAATATTAGCTCTAAATATGATACTTTTCATTAACATTAACATCAAATGGAACTACAAAACATAATGGAAATACATAGAGTTGGAACAATCTGTGCTCTTAAAGTAAATTATACTTAATCTAAAAAATAACAACAGATTAGACCATTTCTAAGCCTTGGGAACTCATATTTATATCAATTGAGTTGCAACAAGCTTTAGGCTTACAAAGGTTATATCATTACAAAAGACAAAAGATAACAACAATTAAGATAATCATTACAATTTGATGAAACCTTTTGTAACATCTTTTAATAGAAAAAGGGGAAATAATTACAAAATGCAACAAGTGGCAAGTGATCATTAAGCCTATCTTCCAGTTCTAATTGTAGCATTACCCATAGGGAATTTTCTGCAAAGGTAAGGTATTCTATTACGATGAACAAATTCTCTTTGATATTCTTTTGAAACACTTGTCCTCCAATTGATTCCCCAAGGCCACCATTTTTTCTGCTAATCATCTTCTACTGAAGGGATTGCCATATCTACTATAAGCTCCCAGATGACAATATTTGTATCCACAACATACCATGTTGTATTTCTAGCTACCTCTAATTCACTGATGTTTTTAGTCCATTTTTCATCTGTGGTGGCTTTACCCTCTCTAGTAATTTTGTACATATCTGCTTGAATTTTGTATGTGATATCAATCATATCATATACAACTTCAGCACTTGATTCACCCCTTGAATATGCTGGAAATCTTGGATGGTCTAATATTAGATCAAAAGATTCAGACCAATCCTGCTAAGATTTGACATATCCTTCCTTGTTCAAAATTATTGGAATGTAATCTGGGGTACCCAATGCTATGCTTTTCAATTTTCCCCTTATTGCTTGGATCTTACCATTGAAGAATGAATTCAATTCTTTAACTTTATTTATCTTTTTCTTGATAGGAACAATGATCTCCTTAGGTAGTTCCTTTTTTTGTATGAGTAAAGGAACTAACCTATCAAAGAATTTAATGTATGGCCCCACTAGGAAAACAATGGAGATAAGAGTGATAATGCCTCAGAGAATTGGTATCTATTACTCTGCAGAGTATTGTGCATACTATGTACTTTTTTAGAGGCTCTCTTTAAAGCAGTGATTGTATGAATCAAAAATTGTTTCATTGTCCTGATCTTTGCATCCTTTCTAATCTCAAATTCATCCACATCCATATGTGTTACTGGATGTGGTTCTTCTGCTATCTGGTCATTTTTAATATTTTGGTCTTGTACCTCCCTTACAGACCTTTCTTCTCTTTTCAAATATTCATTCTCCTTTTTTGATTCCTCCAAAGCCTACTATAGAACATATGTTCTTTTCATTTCCTCTTCACACTTCTTCCTAGTGTCAAGGTGCTTTTCATATGTCTACATTATTTCTTCCTAAAGAATATCAATCTTGTTCTTGCTTAGCATAGCAGTAGTGGTTTGGAGGTTGTAAATTTGATATAAAGAAGTTGAATGTGCATTCTAGAAAATTGCATTAACTACCGATGTTTCTTTAATTTCCATCAGGGTAGGCTTCTGTGATTTTGGAGCTATACTCCAAATAGCCTTTGTCTTACTATCTATATTAAATCCTACACCTTGCAACTCACCAAATGGATTAATCTCCTCATAAGCGATTTATTTTTCTTGTCTCCTCATTTGATCAAGTAGGAATGATGAACTAATATCCCATCCTAGGAAAACTATCATACCACTCCTTTGTACCAATTCCCTAGCCTCCTCTATAGTGGGGCTTTCATTGTTAGGATCATAGGCTTGGAGCTTCTACACCATTTTAGACACTTTTTCATCTGTGTCTATAGGTTTTACATACAAAGAAAGTACATTCAATTTTAGTTTATACAAATTTTTTTTGAATTCTTCAGCCTTGATAAAATCATCATCCTTCATGAATTCCTAAGCCTGTATGTTTCTGTCATCCAACATCATGGACTGCAATTCTAATCTATTGGATCTCCTCTCCTCTTGAGTAGCTTGATCAAATAAGAAATTTTGTCTGGCA
Source organism: Cupressus sempervirens (assembly GCA_028749045.1). Taxonomy (NCBI): domain Eukaryota; kingdom Viridiplantae; phylum Streptophyta; class Pinopsida; order Cupressales; family Cupressaceae; genus Cupressus; species Cupressus sempervirens. The sequence continues at coordinate 364,258,961 of CM053785.1, forward strand.
TCATCAAAATACCTAGTTCCCTTTGGAAGCACTCGTAAGGCTTTCTCTCTAGCCTTTTTTGGAACCTCGATCAATTTTTGTTTCTTCTTGCCCCTTTTATCCCAGTCTAAAGGGCCAGTCTGATCTTCTTCGTCACTGATTGCCAATACAACATCTAGCTTTGGAGAAGAAGGGTTTACCCTATCTCTAGCATTTTGAGGAACTTGAGCCATAATATTATCAAACTCATCAATACACTTATCAATTTGTAAAAAATAGGGTAAATTAGAATAGAATCCCTAGAAATTAGGATCTACTTTCTTCATTTCTTCCTCCACTAAGAGGATTTCTCTCCACTTCTGCATCCTATTGGCATAGACATCTTCATCAAAATTATCCCTAATGAAATCCTCTTCCCAAATTTTCCTTCCAATGACCACATTATAACCCCTCATTTGTTTAAGAGCACTTCTAACAATGTTATATGGGTCATAGACCCTAGTGGGGGCAGTAGGGAAATTTAACTCTCTTAGGATGGCATCAAATTCCTTAATGGCCTCTTTACCAATTTTAAAATCCCCTACTTTAAAATTTCTACATAAAAAAAACCCCTTTTTTATTGTTGGCCCTAGATATTCTCTATTCATGGATAACAACTGCTAGAAGATTTCCACTACACCGACCCTCTCTGGTACATATCTTAGCAAGAAATGAGGGGGTTGGGAACAACCAAAAATTCTAATCAATGTACATTTTTATAAAAAAAAGGCACTGCCCCAATCATGATCAATTGGTCCCTCATCATCAAAATACATAGTTGGTCTAAAAATCTTCCTATTTAACCTAGGTAATCTTCCCAATTTTGAACCTAACATTCTATGAATAGTTGCAAAAAAATCATTAGAAAAAGAGAGGGAATTAGAAAAAGAGTAGAATCTCTACAAAAATCTTGTCCATCTTTGAACAAGAAATGCCTCTCCAAATTCATCCAAAGCTTGAATAAAACTAGAATCCACATAGCCCACATTGTAGAAGAGGATGAGATGCATAAGCAACAAGTAATGCAGAAATTTGAAATTGCCAAGCTCACCCTATTGAGTTGTCACCATCTCCCGATGAAAACTATCAGAAATGAATGTTCCAAAATCATACCCCACATTAGTACATGGGTCCTAAATGTCTAGAGCTATCACATACAATGCTGGGGAGGCATCCATGGATCCATCTACTCCCAATACTTTGTTCAACCCGAAAACTTAGTAACCTTTTTTGAGAATTCTCCTTTCATCTTGTTTTCCCTATGGATATGTCACAACATTGCCTATTTTGTATAGAAACCTTTCTATCTCTAAAATGTTGCTTCCACTTTTTCTAGGTCAATAGGAACTAACATGGGGCCCTACAAATCAAATGCTTCAGCAAAATCATCCTTACTTAATGTACATAGAATGCTCATATCCTTTCTATGAAAGGATCAAGTGGTTGGATTATATGTATTTACTAGTGCCTTGATAAGGTCAACATCCACACATACCTTCGGCACTATCAACTTCCCTAGGTTCTTCATCCATGGATGTGAGATGGGAACCTTGTGCACCTTATTCTTGTAAAAGCACCAGAACAATTCAATTCCATTGGTGTCTGGTACTTGAGCATCTCTACAAAAGTTGTAAGGGTCTCTAAATTCGTGGACATTAGCACTTTAAGTATTGGAAGATTTAGGGTGAATCTTCAACCATTCTTCTACAAATTTGCTAGACAATGAAACCTTGCTGCCCTCTACAGTGCCCTTCTTTACTGATGATTTTGGTTTTGCCATTTTGATCTTACTGCAAATTCTTTTTTCTTTGTTAGCTCTAGATATCTAAGAATTCAATTTGCCTTGTAAACCTTTTGCTTCAATAACTAGTACTTGAATAATCCTTGAATATTTAGCTTATAGTAGTACTATTTTTTTGCAACTTGGTGATGACGTTAATAGCTTTAAAAGCTTACATGTGCATGGATATTGACTAGTACCACCTTTATTTTATTTTCCTTAGAATGTCAACTCACCAACTGTCAGGAATTAGATTTGAAAACTTGTTCTTTTGTCTTTTCAAGCTTTAAAATCTTATGAGTTGTGAAACCCTCCTTTTTGCACTTTGTCACAAGTGGTTTAACTTAACCTTGAATTCTTCTCACAAAACTATGAAACCCTTATTTTTCTTTTCTCGAGCTATTGCAACCGTAAAATCAAACATTCACTTTATCCTTGCAATCTTGCAATAAGCCTTATATCCTCTTCCCTCACAATATTGTGACCATTTCTTTACTGAAGACTTTAACCATTGCAAAATGACAAACTTAGGTTATCGTAGTTTCACAACTTCCTGTTAACCCTCCTAGTTTATCCTTGCGATGTGGTGGGAATGAGATTCCCCTTCTTTCGTAGCTTAAAAAATTAAACTTTTCACATCATGGTCTCATAGCTATCAAAATCCATTTCCTTCTAACTAATGCAAAGTGGCAAAGATGGCTTCATCTTAACTTTTTGTGGCTTCGCACCATAAACATATCTTTTTATCGAAACCTTAAAACATGAAAATCCCTGCCATTGCGATCTCATAGCTACTGAAAGTCTTTTCCCTTTAACCACTATGAACATGAAAAAACTACCTAAATTAACATTTTGTGGTCTCACAAAAAAGAGACCAACTACCTGGAAAAAACCTCCGATGATGCAATCTCCCTTTCTTGCGATTTCACAACATAAAAGTTCACCTTCATCATTTAACTGTCGATGGTGCAAAATCTCCTTTTCAAAAAGTTTCAATGCTAACTCCTCCTTTATCTTTTCAACCAGTAATGATGTGATCTCTACTCGCCTTGTAGTTTTGCAACACATAAACTATTAACTTTCACTTTGACAATGACATTGTGATAGACTTGTTAAAGCCTTTCTTGTGGTTTCACAACCGCCAACTTCAAACTGATGAAACCCTTTGCTAACCTCTGATGCCATTGACTTCGCTAATGTATATATTTTTTGTCTAATACAATGAAATGATTCACCCAATTTTTTTTTTTTTACTATGATTATTATTTTTTGTTTGCCAATGTATATATTTTTTGGGGTTTTAAAATAACACAATTCTCCCAGATTTTACACATTTTTTGAGAGACTATGAATGATTCACCATTGGAGATTATTATTTTTTCTTTGCAAACTATTTTTCTGCCACAATTTCTTTATTTTTGTTAAGTGTTTTACACCTTTTGCCAAGTTTTTACACCTCATCTAAAGGAGTTCTTAAAGTATACCCTAGGGCAAGCATAACTTAGATAACTTCCATTGTAAGAAAAAATTCAACCACTACAATCAAATCCATAGAGAATAACATGAATCCATATAGGAGAAGATCACTTCTTCACCAAATAAAGCTATGAGAGGTCAAGAACGAAAGTAATTAACTTCTGACTAAATGGATGGATCAATAGGTGGTAGTGGAGCATCTCTTTTCATTTATCAGACCTAGGGAATGATGAAAGTAGTTGCAAGAGATCAGAAAGATCGGGTTCATCATCAAGGAGCTACCTCTACTATCATCAAATTTTCCAAATTTAGTTGTGTTATTTGGTCAATTGGAGTTAACCATCAATCCTTTCCATGTGGACCAAATATTTCCTATCATTCTACCACTTTTTTAGTAATTCATCCATGATCACAACCTTACCACCACCCTCTTTCTAATGGTTTTTGCTATTGAAACTATATCCCATTGGTTATCTTTGCTTCATAACCCACTGTTAACATTTTTCATTAACTGCCACAACCTTGCAAAGGCTGAGATTCTAACCACATCCACACCATCACCACTTTAACTTTATGTAGGAGCATCCTGGACATCACGTTATCCTACTAATTCTATTTGTTGTTGTCAAGTTATAGAAATGATTGAGTGCTAGTAATTTTGTAGTGTAAGCCAAGTTGAGGTTATCCCACATCATGTTAACACTTGGGTTAGTGTGTTATCCTATCTCACTCTGTAGTGTGTGCCAAGTTCCACAGTGTGTGCCAAGCTATTCTTCATGTACCAAGTGATCCTTCATGTGCCAAGTGATCCTTCATGTGTTGAGTTTTCCTATTAGTTCCAAGTGTTAGCTTTTTGGACATGTTTTTGGAATTTTTGGTGTGAGCCAACTTGTGAGATTTATTCTGATCACAACATTTATGATAAGATCTTGTCTTGGGATGTGTCTAGACAATTGTTGGGTTGACCTTTCTAATTTGTAATATTCTAGAATGTTTTGTAAGCCATTTTGGAAAGTATAAATAGGGTTTTTAGGCTTAGCATTAAGAAGCAATTGTAGAGGATTGATTTTTGGAGTAGTTGAAGGGCGAGTTTTCTTGAGTTATAGACACAACACCGAATGTGAGGTAGTTTATAGCAAGATTGTGGTGGAGTTGTGAGTTGTAAGTAGAGCTAGGGCTAGACCTTGAGAACCAAAGAATAGATTGGTGGACCTAAGGGTACAAGTGTGAATTCTTCTTAGTGTTCTTATCTAGTTGTGGATTTGGACTAGCTAGGGTTTGGATTGGATCTTGAGGGATCTTGTAGAACTATTATTGTAATTGTTGTTGTATTTGGCCATAACTTAAAAGGCCTTATAGCTAGGCATATTCCATATAAAAAGTTATTTTATAAATAAAGAGTTGTGTTTTGGCATCAAATCTAGTTTTGTTGTTATCTTGTTGTTGTTCTTCCACTATGCATTTATTTCCTAGGGGCTAGGACATCTCCTTTGGGGATTCTCCTACCTTGCATTACATCAAGGATGTAGGAGCATCCTAGTTGTCACATTATCCCACTGATTCTATTGGTTGCTAATGAGTTACAACAATTTCTAAGTGCTAGTAATTTTGTAGTGTAAGCCGAGTTGAGGTTATCCCATGTCATGTTAAAACTTGGGTTAGTGTGTTATCCCATCTCACTTTGTAGTGTGTGTTGAGTTCCATAGTGTGTTCTGAGCTATTCTTCATGTGCTAAGTGATCCTTCATGTGCCGAGTTTTCCTATTGATATTGAGTGTCAATATTTTGGTTGTATTTTCTGCATTTTTGGTGTGAGCTAACTTGTGGGATTTATTCTAATCACAACATTTATGATAAGATCTTGTCTTAGGATGTGTCCAGAGCATTTTTGGGTTGGCCTTTCTATTTTTTAATGTTCTAAAATGTTTTGTAAGCCATTTTGGAAAGTATAAATAGGGTATTTAGGCTTAGCATTAAGCAACAATTTGAGAGGAGAAATTTTGGGAGTAGCTAAAGGGGTAGTTTTCCTAAGTCTGTGGATAGAGTGCCAAATGTAAGGCAGTTTAAAATAGGATTGTGGTGGAGTTGCAAGTTGTGAGTAGAGCCAAGATTGTAGCTTAAGAGCCAAAGAATAACTCAGTGGACCTAAGGGTACAAGTGTGGATTCTTCTTGGTGTTCCTATCTAGTTGTGGATTTGGACTAGCTAGGGTTTGGATTGGATCTTGAGGGATGTTGCATAACTGTTATTGTAATTACTGTTGTATTTGGCTATAACTTAGAAGGCCTTATAGCTGGGCATATTTCATTTAAACAATTATTTTATAAATAAAGAGTTGTGTTTTGGTATTAGATATGGCTTTGTTGTTGTTTTGTTGTTGTGCTTCCACTGTGTGTTTATTTGTTGGGGCTAGGACATCTCCTTTGGGGATTCTACTGCCTTGCACTACATCATAGCCTAAGGTTCCTTTCTAATCCTTGTTCCCAAGAAAAACAAGGGAAATTGCTTGATCACAACTCAAAACTTAGCCATTTCTTAACCTACTGTGATAATGTGCTAGCCGTAAATTTGAAAGATCTAATAGTGCAAAATATATCTTTAAATCATTGAAGGTTTTCTCTCTCTACACTATCGTGACTTAAACCATAGTGTGTTAACATAACCATATGATTAAGAAAAAACAAAGAAATCATGCCCTGACCATCTCGATCCTAGTTAGTGCTTAACCAATTGTGACTATGCAAATTGCATGGTCACAACTTAAAATATTTCTAAGACACAAAATGAAATAAGGAACACAACCAATATTTAAATTATTTCATAGAAAAATATAGGCAATCATTTAAAAGGATTATTATTTGAATTTGATTTTTGCAGGAGGTCATTTTGGCTAATAGGTATACTTAAGCTGAATGATCAAACAAAAGAGAAAATTTTGGCAACTAAGGAGTATTACATCAATGCCTGCCTTGATATTTTTGAATATGAGTCAAAGACTAAACTCATTCTAGTGCAATCAACTGTCCAACAATTCTAAAAAACCTTTGAAGATGCTTCTTTAAAAGAAAATATTAGACAAGTGTTGAGGACCAAAGAGGGATTGTTTGAGTTGGACACTAAACTTGAGGATTTTGCAGATATTCCTATGGAGGTTAGAAATTATTGAAAAAATAGTAAAAGATAAGTATAATTTTTTTAATTTTTCAAATGCTACCCAAGTGACAAAGATTATAGATAAATTCAAGAGAAAACATCTAGACATTACTTTTTTATAAAGGGAAAGAAAAACCAGAAGTTATAAATTTAGTTTTAACACTTGGGAAAATTTTCGATTTTTTTAACTTGACAACAAGTTGTGCAAAGTATGCAAGGTGAACTTTTCACAAAAGTGCACTGATAATTTTGAAGGAGTAATAGTGCACTGAGATTTCCAAATATAGCACTTTCCAAGCACTTTCCAAGCACCAAAAACACATTCTGAAGGCAGTTCAACTCCCAAAAACTGCCAGAGAAGGTCAAGCTTCTATTTCTAGAGCTTCTAGTGACTCTTAGATCCTCTTGCAACTTCCTTTTTCTTATCTACTACTTATTTCATTATTTTTTAAGTCACGTAAAGACTCATGCACTTATTAATTGATATAAAAAAGGGTAGAGTCCTACTTAGTACCATTTAGAGAGTCAATTTTTATATAATTATATTTGTTTTATTACTTTAGAAGCATATGTTTGCATTAAGAGATTTGTCACTCTCAACACTAATTTAGGAGATGATTTCCTACAAATACATGTATGCAATATGTAATCTAGGCTATTATTTTGATAAAATAATATATTCTTTTGGTGCTATCATTTTACATGTAGTTATTCTCGTTGGATTGTGTTATTTTTGTGCGAATGCATGTTCATGAATAATAATGGAGCCAATGGTTTTGTTGTGTTGATTTGATTGTTTGATCTTTTAGTTTTGGTGTTTGTCATCTGCTGATGAATTTTGCTGATGTACTGAGTTGGAGAAGAGATCACCTTATTGTTCCTACATAGCTTCTTGTCTTGCATGATCACACTTTCCATGGCCTTGTGATTCGATGAGAATTGAAACATCTTTTGGTTTTTACTAAGTTCCCATCGAGGATTACATCAGTGGATTTGAGGAAGCATTGCTCCTATTTTCACAATCTTTTCAATGATTTAACTCATAGACATGTTGTTATCATGGTTTATGTCTATTAGGAATTTCCCTTTCATGTTATTTTATTTCATCTCTCATTACCTTATCTTTGTTATTTTATTTGCTAACACTTGGTTAAATTAGGAATTCATATATTTCCATTGTTAAATTGCATCCATCATAAAATGAATAATACCAAAAATATATCTCTTTTGTGGTTAATTTTTGAGAAAAACATCAGATTAAACATCTTATCCAAATTAGTTCAAACTAGAAAAAGGACTCCCTGTGAGAAAATAAATTTATGTTCAATTGAGTGGATTCTAGTATGTCACAAGATCACCTACAATGTTGGAGCTGATCCTAGATTAGCTTTTTAAGAGAGGAGTTCTAAAGGATTCTTTTCGTTAAGCATCATGAAAAATGAAAGCTAAACAAAAGTGACACTAGAAGGAGGACCTTATACCATTTGGAATAGAAAAACAACTTGCAATTTCAAAATTTTGCACTTTTCACAAGTTCAAATTTTTTTCTGAACTATCACGGTGCAAGGTGCACTATTTTTGAGAAAGTGTGCTTCTGTAGAGGTGCACTTTTTCCAGAATTGATGCAAGTTGGAAGATCCTAATTCAACATCCCCATTTCAATGAGCTTTAATATCTTTAGATAGTGATCTAGAGTTCTTAGAACTCAATCATTTTTGGAAGCCTCACAGTGAAAAAGGATTTCCTAGAATTCTATGACTTCCATTCAACATTTCATCATCTTCCTTAGTTCCACCTCCAAACTAACCACCCATCATCCCACAAAATCTTCCACCAATTACCTTTTTTGCAAATGCTATAGAATCACCAATCAAATTCATAGGTGCACTCAACGACCTTCCTAAGAATCTTGAGAAAATTTTCCCAAGGTTCATCTATGGAGAGGTAAGAACAATTGAAGATCACATCAAGGTATTCAAAGAAATTTGAAATTGTTACTAATGAGAATGTGGTTCTTTGCTTATTCCCATACTCATTGGGAGAAGTTTGCTTTAATTGGTATGTCAATTTACTACTAGGATGCATCAGACACTTGGACACTTACAAAAATTTATTCTTGGAACAATTTAAAACATTCATCAACCAAACTGTAATACATCATCAATTCATATCAATCAAAAGGAACCTAGCCAAAATGATTTCATTCTTCAATCACCACTTTTATATGGCATACCACAAGCTAGAAACACCATACAATATATCATTCGAAGCCACAATTCAAATCTATTAAAATTTTATGGACCATCTTATGGCTATTTTCCTAAAAAAACTTCCTGCTACAAATATTGACACATTTGAAAAAGTCTTCTTGGAAGAAATTACCTTCATGAAATAAGCCAATCTTATTGTATGAGAGTTGATGCCCCTAGCTCAAGCTATTATGACAATACCAACATATCCTATGGGAGCACCAGTGAAGCCTAGTCCATTCATACCAATGAATCCAATTCCACTACAACAAGCACCCACTCCACAATTTATAGCTATAACATACCCAAGATATGAACCTCCAAAAGTTTCTTTTTTGAGTGAAAGGTAGTAGCATCCATTGAAATAGAGAATAGTGTTGCTTCTGAGCTTGGTCAAATGAAGAAACCATTTCTTAAATTACCAATGAGTTGACCCATTTCAAGTTATCACAAGGAAAAAATAACAAATTTTAGAGAACAAATGTTGGTTCTTACAACAACAACAATTACGGTTAGAACTACAAGAGGAATTTCAATGGAAACAATAATGCAAGAAATAACAATATGGGAAACAATAATGGAGGAAATAATTTTAATCCTCCTGATCACAAAAAGAATTTCCAAAGATAGAATAAAAAATGGATCACTCATCCAAACAATGGAACCATTCCTATAGATAATAACAATAATGCCTAGTATGTGGACATCAATCAGTATGACAATAATCAGAATAGTCCTAACGATGGTGGCTCATATCTCAATGAAAATCAAGAGATGACCCATAATTTACAAGGAAATAATGTTGAGTCTCCTATGCAATACAATTCTATTGTATTAGAATCTTACAATTCTCCACAAAATTAGTAAATGGAACAACCTACCATTGAAGAATTCACATTTCCATTTAGTCAAGAATTAGATCCTTAATAAGAAGAGATGCTAGCTTTTAAAAATGACAATAAAAATACTTACAATTTGTATAATCGAAGGGAACCTATGAGTGATGGGATTCCTCCTACGTTGAATCAAACACATCTTGATCCAAGAGCTAATAACAATCCAGTACCTACCAGAGCACCCAAGGGAATGTACCTACAATCCTAAAGAATCCTATGTGGGCAACTGAAAAGTATAATGTAGTGGAAGATCTAAAGAGAACCAAGGATAATTTGTCCATGTTTGACATTGTACAAAATTTTCCTAATCAAAGGGAAGTAGTGTTGAGAAATTTAGATCATACAAAGGCAATGCCAAATGAAAATGTAATCCCTTAAAAAAAAACATGACAACAAGTCAATACTTTTGAGGCAATGCCTGCCATGTATAAAGACATGGTTGAAGTGGCTCCTTTTTTACTTAGTCTTAGAATTTTTGAAAAGAACCTACATAATTTTCTTATAGATTCAGGAGCTTCTTGCAACATCATGCCACTTTCTATAGCTCAAAGGTTGGGAGTCACTCCTCAACCCTTGAACTAGATAGTGATACAACTTGACAAGACATAAGTAAAAATGATCAAAGTATTGAAAGATGTTAGACTATAATTGACTATAGAACCTTGAATTCAAGACATTATAGACATACACGTGGTTGAAATCCCTAAAAATTATAGATTATTTCTAAGTAGAGAATGGAAAAATTTCTTGAGAGGATGGTTTTCAATTGATTTAACTCAATTATGGCTACCTTAGAAGGAACTGAATAATTAGATCAAGATTGATACTGAGCCAAAGCTTAAGATAACGATCATAGAACAAAATGCACCAAATGAATTAGTATTTTTCCAAGCTAAGTTAGGATTCTATAAAGTGATGTTTCTTGACATAAATATAACTAATAAAATTGACCATATGAATAAAGAATCTATGATTCCTACTCCAAAAGAAGAACTCATCACTCAATTTGTAGAGAATATGGTTGTAAACTTACAATACTTGAGACAGGAAGTAGACCCAAGTAATTTTATTCTTCAAGGATTTTGTAGGTTACACAAAGTTAGTCATTCATAATTTGAATGCTCACATTCCCAAGAAGTGGTTGCTAAGGTGCTCACTCAGATAATGCAATCTAAAGATGGTCAAATTTTGAATGAGGTACAACTAGAAAGTTCAAGTTCTACAAAAATATCTAAATTGGTTGAGATTTGTGAAGAAGAAAAGGAAGATTCTAATGCATCATATAGTGAAACTTCTTTAGATGGTGGGGACTTATCCAATCCTTTGCTTGGAATGATCAAGGTCTAAAGGAGGAGATGTTTTGTAAGAGTCCAAGGTTAGATCTTAGTGGTCATTAATCTGAAACCTCAGATTGATAAGATCACTGAATTGATTAGAGATATTCAAAGTCAACAAGAAAAAAAATGGCCCTTGTATCCAAGATAAACTATGGCAACTCACCAAGTCCACCATGTGAAAGACTGCAATGGGTTCCAAGGAAATAATCCTTTAAAACTCAACTCAAGGAAAAGTTATGTACAAACAAGCATAAGGTTAGAAAGCCCAAATAACATCCCATCTAGACACTCAGGTTTGATGGCTCTAAATTCAAATGAGGAGCCGATGCAAGTATTGAGCTAATTAATCCCAAAGGTAAGACTCTTTATGCAACATATCATTTACAGTTTAGATGCACTAACAATGTTGTAGAGTATGAAACCTTGATTCGTGAACTCCTCTTCACATTGGAGAAAGATGTCAAAGCTCTTGTAATTGAAGGAGACTCTCAATTAGTTATTATAATGGTGAGATAAATCTTCTCATGCAATGATAGGAGACTAATTTGTAACAAAAAAGAGTTTGAGAGTTGTTAGAAGATTTTGAGGCCTTAAACATAAGGTCCATCCCAAGAAAAAAAAGGTATCTAATGACCTTCCCATTTTAGCAAGTGTGTTGCAGCCTGTCAAAAGGAAAAAGATATAGATATTTTCATTTGAATTGGTTGCTGCCTATCTATTCTAGATAATATCATGAACTTCCAAGTTTTCTAGGATTACCAACATATTCTTGAGTTTATCATGTGCAATGGCCTCTTCAAGGGACAAGATATTGATGATACTCCTGATGAAAAACCTGAAGAAGATGAACTAGAGGATGAAGATGGAATTATAAATTTAAAGACCAATACTATTCCTAAGGGGATGGTAGAGTTAGAACATATCTTTGATCAAGATGAATCAACATGTAGTAAAAGTAATGTTGAAGGAAAATGGGTTGAAGAATGTGATTCAAACAATTTAGGCACAAAAGAAGATCCAAAGATGGTTAGAATTAGAAAGGCTTATAACCCTCAAGAAAGAGAATGTATGCTTCAATTTCTTATGGAGTACAAATATGTGATTTCTTTGAGTTATGAATAACTCAAAACGTATGATCCTGAGATTATCACTTATGACATTCCATTGAAGCTAGATGCCAAACCCTTTCCTTAAAGACAAAGACTAGCGAATCCCATAATTGAGCCTTTGATAATGAAAGAAGTATACAAGTTACTTGGTACTAAAAGTATCTTCCTAATTTGACATTCTACATGGGTTTCTAACTTGGTTCCAGTAAGGAAAAGGATTGGTGAAATTCGGGTTTGTGTGGATTTTCAAAATTTGAACTTGGCTCCCCAGAAAGATAACTACCCATTGCCCTCACTCGATGAAGTGTTGCAAATTGTGAATGGGTCTAAAATGATGTTATTTTCTAGATGGATATTCTAGATAGAATCAAGTGATGGTTGATGAAGAAGATGGGTTGAAGATGACATTTACAAAAAAATGGAGAACTTTTTCATACCGAAGGATTCCCTTTGGGTTGATCAATGCAGGAGCTACCTTCCAAAGAGAAATTGATGAAGCATTCAAAGGGCTGATAAATAAGTGCACTATAATTTATATGGATGACCTTACTATTTTCTCTAAAGAAAAGAGTAATCATATTGTGGAATTGAAGCAAGTGTTCAACCAATGTTGAAGGTATGGTATATCACTAAATCCAAAAAAGTGTTCATTCAGGGTCACCAAAGGAAAGTTGCTTGGTCATATTATTTCTATAGTTGGGATATCTATTGATCCTAAAAGAATAGAAGCCATTCTTAATCTATCACCTCCTCATGGTTGTAAAGAGATGAAATATTTCTTTGGAAAAATCAAATTTGTATGTAAGTTCATTAGTGGATTTTCTAAGATAGTACACCCTCTTAATTATGTGCTCAAGAAAGGAGCAAAGACTCAATGGGTTCCTAAAATAAAGAAATATTTCAAAGACTCTACAACCCATATTCTTGTGAGTCTAGATTGTGATTTATCATTCAAGATCTATACATTTTCTCAAGAGCATTCATGCACTGGGATTCTTACTCAAAAGAAAGACAAAGAGGATGAGAGATCTATCACATTCACGAGTCGCTCGCTAAAGAATGCTAAGTTGAACTATTATAATCTTGAAAAATAGTCTTTCACATTGATAAAAGTAGTTAAAAGTTCTTCCATTATATACTTAGGAGCAAGGTGTACGCAATTGTACCCGATCCTGTAGTTAAGACATTGTTGATGCAGAATGAACTAGGTCAGAGAAAAGGAAAATGAATGGCAATATTACAACAGTTTGATTTGGAGATTCCATCAATGAAGTTGGTAAGAGGACAAGTATTAACCAAGGTAATAGTTGATAATGATAATGAAATCATAGTTGATGATGAAATCAACACTAATAGCCAAAAAAAGATTATAGTGTCTCAAGTGGATATTGATCAAGGAATAATCACTGATGTTTGGTATGAAGATATTGTTTACTATCTTTTACGAAACCAATACCCCAATAGGATGAATAGTTCCCAGCATAGAGGACTCAAGATGAAATGTGAATCCTATATGTTGCAAGATAGAAAAATTTACAAAAGGAACTACAGAGGAATTTATTTGAAATGCTTGCAACGCGAAGAAGTGAAAGAGGTTTTGGAACAATTTCATGATAGATATGGAATGGGACATGGATCAGCTAAAGCTACAATGCATATGATTTTGAAATTAGGTTACTTTTGGCCTACCATATTCAAGGATACATTTGAACATCTACATTCTTGACATAGTTGTTAGACAAGTGCAAATAGAGAGAGACATCCATCTATGCCATTACAACTAGTATTCAAGGTACACCCTTTTGCTAAGTGGGGATTGGAATTTATTGGTCTAGTAAACCCACCATCATCTACAAGACATATGTTTGTCCTCACATATATAGACTATTTCACTTGATAAACAAGAGGCAAAACTTTTAGAAATTGCATCACAAAAGTGGTTACAAATTTCTTGGAAGAACACATTGTGAAAAGGTTTGGTATGCCATTCTTCCTAGTATGTGATAATGAATCATCATTTGCATTGATCTTCCTTACTTAATGGGCATTAGATAATTAGGTTATAATAAAGTTCTCTTCAAATTACTATCCCTAAGGGAATGGTGTGGTTGAATCCACCAATAAGAGCTTGATCATAGTGATAAAGAAATTGTTACAATATAATTCCAAAGATTGGCATGCTCAATCAAAATATACATTATGGACAGATAGGGTGAGGATAACAAATGCTTTTGGGACATCACCATATTGTTGAAAACAAATTGATACAAGTATGAAAGTGTGTTTCAATTATTGTTTTGTCATTGATGTTAAACCTGCTATGTTGATAAGATAATTGCTTAGATGATTTGAGTACTATCATTTGTTTGATTGATGAAGAGGATTTGATCAAAGAAGATAAAAAAAACAACTAGAGGAAAGGTTGAGTTATGATAAAGAAAAGAAGCACAAAGACTAGTTAAGAAAATGATATTATAGTGCATTGATTTTCAATTTAAGGTTGAAAAGGTTGAATACACTAACAAAGTCTAGAAGAACAAGAAATAAGAATTGAGTTTTCCAAGCTTGACTGAGTGAACAGTAGGTGCCAAGAAAAGTTAGTACAAGCTAAGTGGAAAATTAGTTGGAGCTAAGAAAAGTGAAATTTTAGTGTATGCCGAGTGATACAGTATAAGCCAAGTAAAGTTTATTTAATGATAAGCACTAGTAAAATTTAGTTCATGACAAGTGATTTGATAGAGGATGTTGTGCAATGTAGTTTGTGTCAAGCATCAGAAGCATGCTAATGACTAGTGACAACATTATGAAAAGATCATGAATTTGATGAATCTGAGTTGACAAGTTTGATTTCTTAGATTGTGTGAACTATGGAAAAGATAACTATGATGAACAGGTAGCAAAAAATTCATGATAAACCATTTTTAGGTAAATTCAAAGTGGATTTAAGGAGAAGTTTCTAGAAAGGAATAAAATGAAAATGTGGGTAGATTCATTAAATCCTACCTAATCCTATCTAACCCTAAATGGATGATGGAAGATGAATGATAAAAGATCTAAGTTCTCTTTATAAGGGTATACAAGGCATGAAACAATAATTGGCATATGCAAGAACCTTAAAAAGATGAGGAGTCTAGGGTGTTGCTTCATATGGTGGCGAAACTATAGAGACTACAATTGGCATGAAAAGTAAAATGACTTAAGAGGATGAATTTTTGAAGGGTGAAAAAGCTATCAGAGTTGAAGTGGATGAAGCCAAGTAGAATGGAGGACTAAATTGAGATTTATAATCTACAAAGTGAGTTTTATTTTGTTATTAGATCAAGCCTTACTATTGCTCTTTAATAATTATATCAGTTTAGGTAAAATCCTTTGGATTAAGGTTGACCTAAGATTCATCTGTAAATCCTTTAATCAGGTGGCATTCTAATAGAATGACCTAAATTCCTCTAACAAGGCTCACTCCTAATACAATGATTGAAATCCTTTAACTAGGTCACATTTAACAGTGGGCATTGTAACCTTTAACAGGATTCACCTTTCATAGGACATCACTTTAGAAGATTGAAAATTAGTAGCATGTTACTGGTGATTTTTCCCAAATTGGGTTTCCACATAAAATATTGTGTCAAATGTTTCATGCTTACATTTCTGCAAAGGTGATTTGACAGTAGATTTGTATGATCTAATATGGATGCATGCATAATGAATATGTTTTATGGATATGGGTTCACTAAGTTGGGAAAAATTTTATTTGTACATCTAGACCTTGGATGACTTATTCACCCCACTCTTAGTTATTCTAAAGAATTTGAACAGTTGGTATCAGAGCCATCTACTTAAGAGGACTAGTTTGAAGGTACTAGAAGCAATAGATCAAGATGTCAAAAAGAGAGGTACCCAATCTTAATAGAGATAACTTTCCTACATGGGAAAGTTTGATGAAGCTACACCTAGGAGGTCTTGGAGACCATGCACATTCTACCATCACCCATGTTGACCCTACTAGAGCACTAACTGCTAAAGATTTGAAAAAGAAGAAAGAACACAATTAGATAATGTTGGAGATTGCCTTTGCCTAATATATGCTGAGTTCGATGACATCAAGGGCTATGATAGTGCAAAGAAAATGTGTGATGCTCTTCACACCATCTATGGAGGTGATGAAAATATTTTGAAAGCCAAATTTGAAAGTCTTAGAGGTAAGTTTGATGATTTGAGAATGCAAGAAGGTGAGAATGTTGCACAATATTGCTCTAGGATAAAAGATGTTGTTAATGCCATAAGATGAGCTACTGGTCAGATAGATGATTAGACTATCCTAAGAATTTTTTTGAGAACACTGCCATCCATCTATGCTATTAGAGTATTTGCAATACAAGAATTGAGATGTATACCAGGTTCTAATCTAACTCTTGAAGGTCTAGTAGGTAGACTCACTACTTTTGAACTATCTAATTTTGACAACTTCAAATTTGACAATGTGGAATCTTCTTTTAAATCTAAGCTGTCATTAAAAGAACCTAATGAGAAGAAGATGTGGAATAGCTTGAAGCACTACTTGCAAGGAGATTTCATAGAGGTAAAGGAAAATTCAAAGGTAAGTTACCTATCATATGTAATAAATGCAATGAAATTGGTCATATTGCTATTAGATGTCTAGAGAAGAAGAGTATCAGAGGTGGTGATAAATATAGAAGTAAGAGAGATGAAGACAAGAAAGATTACAAAGACAAAGGCAAGAAGTCTTGCTACATTGCAGAAGAGGAAACAAAATATGGATTAGATGAACATGATGATGAAATGGTGTGTGTTGCAATGAAGGATAAATCTAATGAGGATGAGACAACTGCTATAGTGTCTTGTATGAACAAGAATGATAGATGGATCATTGACAGTGGGTGTTCTCATCACAATACTAGAGATAAAAGTAAGTTCATTACCTTGAATTATTATGATGGAAATAGTGTAATGTTTGGTAATGATGCACCGTGTTTGATAAAAGGAAAAGGTTCTATCAAACTCACAAATACGATTTCATGTGACAATGCTTATTATGTTGAAGGACTTAACTATAATTTGTTAAGTGTGTCACAACTAAATAGTTTAGGGTGCAAGGTTGAGTTTGAAAACAAGAATGCTAATATATATGAGACTAATGGAAAGCTAATTGGAAAAGGTGATCAAATTAGAGGTAATTTGTTCTACCTTGATATGAATGATGCTACTTATCTAGTTGTTAAATATGATGACATGTGGCTGTGGCACAGGAGGTTATGTCATGTTAATTTTGATAACTTGGTTAGTATCAGTAACATGAAAAGAGTGAGAGGTTTTCTTAAGTTGAAGAAGCTTGACAATATAATTTGAAAACAATGTTAGTTAGGCAAAATGACAAAGTCTAGTTTTAAGAGTAAGATTCGTACCTCAAAAGGAAAATTGGAGATTGTTCATATTGACTTGTGTGGACCAATTGAAGTATAGAGCTACAAAGGTGATAAGTATATTATGCTATTTATTGATGATTATTCTAGGATAATGATTATTATGTTTTTGAAATAGAAATTTGATGCATTTCAAATGTTTAAGTGGTACTTAGCAAGAGTTTAGAAGGAAACAAGTAAAAGTCTGAAATGTTTGAGATCTGATAGAGGAGGAGAATTTACATCAAATAAGTTTGAGATATTTTTTAATGATAGAGGAATAAAAAGACATACATGTGCCCCTAGGACATGATGTATAGGAGGTTGCTAATCAAACAACCAAATCCTAATGAACAAAGGCAAAGAAGGAAATTGTTTAGAATCAAGTGCAAGATTCTAGACAAAGTATGTAAAATGGGGGTGGATTCCAAATCTATGGATAATGTCATCTCTAAAGAGGCAATTACTAATTTGAATTTGAAGAGGATACCTCATGAATATCCTTATAGGGTCACTTGGTTGAACAAAGGACAAAGCATCTTGGTGAATGGGCAAGCTTGGGTGGAGTTCTTGATAGCCAACTACAAGGACAAGTTGTTGTGTGATATATTGCCCATGGATTCATGTCATCTTTTTCTTTGTAGACCATGGAAATTTGATAGAGAGATGAAGTATGATGGTAGAGAAAACTTCATTTCATTCAAGAAAGAAGGCAAGACTTTCAAAATTTAGTCTTTACTAGAAGAAGAGGGAACACAAAAAAAGGTTTCTAAAGTGTTGTTGTGTGGTGAGAAGAAGTTCTTAAGGGAACTTTAAAAAGTGGAAAATCAAGATTTTACTGTCATACTAAAGTATGAAAATGAAGAAAAATCAGTCAAAGAACCTTTTCCTTTTGAAGTGCAAACTTTGCTTGATAAGTACAAGGAAATTGTGAGTGATGGTACACCATCTACTTTTCCTCCAAGGAGAGTCATTAGCCATAAAATTGAATTTGTTCCTAGTGCCTCTCTACCTAATAAGGTAGACTAAAAACTGACCCCAGATCAGAATTTGGAAGTTGCAAGACAAGTTCAAGAATTTTTGGATTAGGGCCTAATAAAAAAGAGCATAAGCCCACATGCTATTCTAGTTGTGTTAGTAGCCAAGAAGGGTGAAAAATTAAGGCTTTTTACTAATTTAAGGGCCATAAAATAGATTAAAATTAGGTATAGGTTTCCCATACCCTGGATTGAAGACTTGATGGATTTTCTAGGTGGTGCCACGTTCTTCACCAAGCTAGATTTGACGAGTGGTTATCACCAAATCAAAATTAAGGAAGGGGATGAATGGAAGACAAAATTTAAGACAAATGATGGTCTTTATGAGTGGCTTGTAATGCCATTTGGTGTTTCCAATGATCCTACCACATTCATGAGACTCATGAATGAAATGCTCAAAGATTTCATAGGTAGATTCATAGTAGTGTACTTAGATGATATTCTCATCTATAGTAAGACAAAAGAGGACAATTTAAAGCATGTAGAGGCAGTCCTAAAGAAGATTCATAAAGAAAATTTGCCCATTAACCTTGAGAAGTGTGAGTTATTCAAGCAAGAGCTGGTGTATTTGGGCTTTGTGGTTTCCAAAGGCTCTTTGAAGATGGATAAAGAGAAAGTTGCTACTATCTTGAGTTGGCCAACACCTACTATAGCCACTAAGGTAAGAATATTTTGTGGTTTATCACAATTCTATAGGAAGTTCATTAGAAACTTTAGTGGAATTTGTGCACCTTTGTTGGATACTATTAAAGGAGGGGTCAAAACCAAGTTTAAGTGGACCCTAGAGGTTGAAAAATCCTTTCAGTTGTTGAAGAAAAAAGTAGCTACCCAGCCTATATTGCAATTACCTAGCTTTGAGAAATTGTTCACCTTAGAATGTAATGTAAATGGTTTAGCCATAGGTGGTGTTTTGATTCAAGAGGACAGGCCCTTAGCTTTTTATAGAAAAAAACTTAATGAAGCCAAAAAGAGGTATTCATCTTATGACTTGGAGTTGTATGCCTTAGTACAATGTCTTAGGAAGTAGAGGCATTATTTGTTACCTAAGGAGTTTGTGGTCTTTATTGATAACCAAGCCCTTAGTTACATAAACACCCAAGAAAAACTAAGCAATAGGCATTTGGAATGGATGGAGTATTTGCATGCTTTCACTTTCACCATCAAACATAAGAAAGGGAAGCTTAATAAGGTGGCATATGTTTTGAGTAGGAGCATTATGATAGTCCAAGAAGTGCAGTGTCATAGCATGGGCATAGTGTGAGGCCTCACCTAGACTGTCATAGTATAGATGAAAAATGTAGAAAACTAATTGGTCTTGCATGAAAACTTGAGCATAAGAGTTCGACTGAAAACAATTCTTCCACATCAACTAAAATAAATTAGCCTCAACTAAACAACCAACTAAAGTAATATTCCAATATTCTTGAGGGAAAGGAGTTGTTCTATTCCAAACACCCTTAGTGCGATAGAAAATTCATAACAAAGTATAGATCTCTACATGTTAGCTTCAGTTCACCTCTGAAAAAAATTAATTTGTTGGTTGTGTTTTTGCCTAGTAATTTTTGGGCATGACATTCTGGTATCAGAGCTAGGTTTTCAACAATAGGAGCCTAAACCATTACATTTCAACATATGCAATAAACTAAAACCTTGTGTAAGATGTATTAGTGTACCTAATTTAACCATAATCTATGGATGAATCACTTAGAGACATAGGGGATACGAGACTCCCTTCTAAGCCATTCATTCTATAAAATGATAGTTTCTCCTCTCCTTATTAGGAAACCTTGGTATGGCCACATCATTCTTGTGAAATTGCTATTTAATGTGAATTCTTGTTGGTTATTGTTGCAAAATTTTGCATTTATATGTTTCACTAACAATGTGACAATTAACATTTTTCTACTTAGCTAGATTTCTTTATTTTGGTCTCATTATGCCTCAAGAACATGTCTTGTCTTAATTGGTATTTACCAATGTGGCCACATTTTCGAGTACAATTTTTTCTTTTATTTTGGTTTTAAGTTACTTATGTGGCATTTTCTTGAGAATTATGTTGACAAGCATATTGTATTGAGATGTGAGAAAAGGCCATAGCAAGGAGGATCCTTGACAAACTGTCTAGAAAATTAGTGCACTATTAAACCTTCTTGTTATGCATTGTAAAGCTACTAGACAAGATCCCTAAAACACCACCCTTTTCTATGTCATAAATATGAAAAATGGTCAAACTCCTTGAAAACTCTATTAGCAAAAATATAGATTGTATCTTATACTTGTTAAGACTATAGGCAAACATTATGTTAAGAACCTTAAGTAAGGGCATAAACAATTTATCGATTAGACTTTGGTAAGGTAAAGATTGGTTTATTAGCACCAATAGTAGAAGACTCAAGTTGGGCCAACCTTGGTAAATACAACATAGGTAAGATCCTAATACTTGCACCTAGTTGATGAACTCTAGGAGGAGTTTCATGCCTAAGGGAGGAGGATGTGAGGCCTCACCTAGACTGTCATAGTATAGATGACATATTTGAATTATGATACTCCTAATTCAACATTTTGATACACTTTTGAGACTATAGGGTTATGTCATTTTAATATCTACATTTTGATGATCCACACTTATGTTTGCATATTAGAAGCTAATTGATATATTTAATGATTTCATTTCATGTTCTAAACTATTTCAATTGCTTTAATGGAAATTGAATTGTAGAAATACTTGAAATGTTAAATTGTAATGTTCAAGTGAAAATTAAAGCCAAAAGATAGATTTAGATATGCAAATGAATCCAACTCACATGCCTTGTAACTTAATAGTCATGAATTCAATATTTCATCACTATGATAGAAAATAGATTATGAGGTTGTTCTGAATGTTAATCTGATCATGTTACATAAGAATAAATATTGATATGTAGGGATTGGTATTTTAATGTTTTGAATGTTTTATATGAAAATTGGAAATGATGAAATAAGCAAGTCTAATGTGAAAGTGATTTATTGCACTTATTTATATAATGATTATATGATTTTCTTGGACTATTGATGCTCAAGTTTAGTGTGTAGGAATCTGACCATGGGATTTAACAGGGGACCAAGGCTTAAACCCATGTGAAACATGACATGGTCAAGGTTGGGTTTGTGGAAGGATTCACACCTCTTTGTAATGTGTTTTATTTCATAATGTGAATGGTATGTGGGTGATAGTTGAATACATGTATTATTGGAGACAAGTCATTTTAAATGTAATATGTTGTGTTTGTATCACTTGATACTTGTTTTGTCCACATAGAAATGACTTGGCATTTAGGGTTTTGGGAAAGTAACCTAACCTAAACATAACCCCAACATAGTATCCAAGTTAACCTCACGTTGAAAAATGTTAGATAAGTCCCTATTCATTGAAGTTCGAATTCCAACTTTCCATTAACTTTTGGGGATCAAAAAGTGGTCCTATGGGGTTAACATGGTGAAAAATAAGTTCCCACATGGTAGTAGTATGGGTTGGGAGTCTAAATATAACCTTTAGTAGGCCTAGATGACCTTGGGAACCCTCAAAACAAGTCACTTTCAAAGAAATTCGAAAATTGGAGTGTCACATGGCTTCTTCAAATCTATTATTTGGTCAAGGCTACATTTTTAGAAGGAGACAAGGGTGTAAGAAAATCCAGCTCATGTTATGACCATTTTTAGATAGTGGGGGTTTTGGGATCCTTTTTAGGGGATCGAGGATGAAATTAGTGGGTTGTCTACCCACTTTCTAACTATAGAGACACTTAGGGTTTGGAAACTTTGAGGGAGTTCTTCTAAAACCTTTCATTTCCATTTTTCAAAGGGATTCAAGGTTGGTGTTCTTTCCATGTAGTTAGTTTGCTTCGCTTTTAAAGTTGAATCTTGGTATTGCATTCATGAGAATATAGGTAGTGAGAATGCCATTGTAAGGGAAATGTGTGGTATCATTTGGTATCATGTTGTGTTGTGTTGTGATGAGCATGTAGTTTTTAATTCCATTGTTTTCTTGCTTTTGATCTTCCATGATTTTGTGCATGAGCATTGTTATGGTTGTGAGGGCTTCACTCACCCTTTGGGAAGGGAAGAGAAGTCCAGGGTGAAGGGGTTAGCTGGGCTTGATAATGTATTCAGAACCTTGGAGTATGGGCTCTATTGTATGCCATAATCATTCATATCTTTCTAGGGGTGATAAGGGAAGTATGATGTATAAAAGAAGTTTTTGGAGTATGGGCTCCAAGAGAGATACAACTGATGGCAGTGTGTTTGGAGGATGATTGTGAAAACCCCTAAAGGGCATGAAATTGATGTTTTGTGAAAGCCCCAAAAGGACATGAATTTTTTTTATTGCAAGTATTGTTTGATATGGAAAATCTCCATTTGAAAAGCACACCTTCGCCCTATGTTTATGGTTCCATTGGTGAACCTTTGTGAAATATCCTTGGGATGAAATTATTCAAGTTTTGAAATGTAAGGTACACGTGTTTACAAAATTGTATGTGAAACCCAGTTTGAGCCTTGTTCCCCTAGCATTGGGGTGGTCTCTTTGGAGGCCTATGGTTGGGTGGAGCACACCCATGGTCCTTGTTCTTTTGTATGTGTTGTTTTGTAGGTTTGCAAACATGGATCCCTTTGAAGAAATTAGGGTTTCACTCTTGGCATTGTTGAAAATCAAGTGTTTGGAGGGACTAATCTTTCCCATGTCATCTCATAGCGTGTTGTGATGTTACGTTCCATTATTGTTTTATTGTATTGTGAAAAGGATTACTTCCTATTGCATATTGTTGTGAATGTGTAAGGTGAAAGTTTTGAGGATTTGTATTTAGTAGTCTTTGCAAGAGAAAGATTGTGGCACTATCATAGTTGTGTAGGAAGGAAAGGATCATTTCATGCAAAAGAATTTATAATATTGTGGGGAAACATATTGAAGTTATGTAAATTAGCTCATTCTTCTTGCCTAGATTTTGTATTCCACTAGTAAGCCCTAAGAAGTACTCATGTGAGAGAAATATTGTAATGAATAGTTATTGCAAATTAGAGCGATTTCATTATAAGATTTTATGTTATGTAATTTCTATAATGGAAATGAGAGTTCTTTCTTTTCAAATAGATCATATGAAATGATTCATGTTGTTTTCGATAATAAGCAAAACCATATGTAATTCAAGTTTTCTATAGAAAATACATTTGTAATTGATCATGTACATTAGTGTATTAAAAATTGATGCTAGAATTATATTGATCAATCCCTAGAGTAGATAGCATAATCTTGTCACCAAATCTATTCCTTAAATGTTCATAATAGACATAGAAGAAATTAGCTCTAGCATAATATATAGTCTAAAATCTATTTTAAAAAAAAAATGCTGTAGGTGTACATTTTAACTCTCTGGAATTTGTATGGGGATGAGAAAATATAGTGGATGCCTATTATAGACTAATATTTTACTCAATCAAAATATACTTGGAATCTTGTTCATAGAATGTAAATAAAACAATGCATGTGCTAATTTATAGAGACTCAAACAATACTAGGTAAGTAACTCATAAGTAATTTTAAATGAAGACTCATTTGAGTCACATGACCCTTGTGTCACCATTTCAAAAGAAAACAAAAGAAAAATTAAAGTGAGTCATGTTAGGTTAGAGACCTAGACTCTCACCCCTAAGACCTAGGTAAAAGGGAGGGCTACCTATATATCCATTTTCATATTAAACTAAAATTTAGAAAAACAAACAAACCCTAAATACCACTAAATTGGGCACCATGTTTTAGAATGGGAAAAATCCTAAAAGGAAAGACTCAAACACTATTCCATAGGCATTATGTGGAGAGTAGCTAAAAGTCAAAAGAAATAAAACAAAACAATTCAAAAAAAAGACATGCTAAAAAAATGCTTAACAAACTTTGAAAGATACTTGAGCACCTTTTTGTGGTGTCCCATCTCCCTGCCACATGTCAAGGCAATCTTCCCTAGGTGCCTCCCCTTTTGAAGCTACTTTTGGTCATATTTTAAATCATAAAAGTATAGACCTAAGTCTGAAACCCTTTTTCTTGACGCATTCACCTTGGGAGCATAGGAATGTGCCCAACCTTGGAAGAATCACCTTGGGTTTGATGTGGTCACCTAGGGAGGGGATAGAGGTAGGTGTTAGGGAATAAGGGAGTGGTAGGAATGCATAATAACTAGGGATAGGTGCCCATTAAGAGTCGGGGTAGCCATTTTTTTAATGGGATTAATAGAAATGGTTGGGGTTGTATTACTTATAAGTCAAGTGTTGTAGGGGTGTTAGGGAGAAGGGTTAAGGGGAAAGTTCTTAAGTTGGGAGTTAGTAGTGTATAGGAAAAAAGGGTAGTTAGTAAGAGGTAAGTGAGTAGTTAGTAGAATATATATATATATATATATATAGGATTGTTAGTAACATTTTGGGGTTGAATTAGTAGATAAATGCATGTGTTAGTTGAGATTTAGGA
Source organism: Cupressus sempervirens (assembly GCA_028749045.1). Lineage (NCBI taxonomy): Eukaryota > Viridiplantae > Streptophyta > Pinopsida > Cupressales > Cupressaceae > Cupressus > Cupressus sempervirens. The sequence continues at coordinate 364,283,924 of CM053785.1, forward strand.
ATAATATTAGAGGTGGTAGACCCTTTGGAAAACTAATGATAGTTTCTAATTGATAGTGAATTAGACGTAATTAGTAAACAAAAACAACAACAATAAATAAATAAATAAATATTAAATAAAATAAATAAAGGAGTAGTATGTATGACAACTAATTTTGGTAATAAATAATCTATATAATGTCATTATTACATACATAGATCTAATATATGAGAGGATGTTAAGAGACACATTAAGTGGTAAACATGAATGGACACCATTAGTACTATGATAACATGTTTCCTATATTAACAAATGGTGGGGCACTGTAAGCATCTATTAAACTCATGAGGAATGGTAGTTATAGTACATGGCACTACTTTGTAGTAGTTGGGAGAAAAATAAATAGTTGATAATTGTTTAAAAATCTAGTTATTAGTACCCAATTGTAAGACATCAAATAGTTGAAGTTAATAAAGGATATAATGTAATAAATTCATTTGGTTATACCTTTGTAATAATAAACTAGAATGGAATTCGACATAGAAAATAAAGAGCTAAGGTTATATCTATATACATATAATAGGACTCCCCACAATCGAAACATCTAGGACAATTTTACATCATCCTCTCATTTGCAAGATGATTAAAAATTATTGCGACTGCATTGATACAAAACCTATACATCACATACATGATGTCTTGACCTAAGAGTAGGAGGTGAATTTGAAATGATTAATATCATCTAGTTTTTATGTTTTAACCTAGATTTTCCTACGAATGTAGAAAACTAATTGGTCTTGCATGGAAACTTGAGCATAAGAGTTTGACTAAAAATAATTCTTCCACATCAACTAAAATCAACTAGCCCCAACTAAATGATCAACTAAAGTAATATTCCGATATTCTCAAGGGAAAGGAGTTGTTCTATTCCAAGCACCCTTAATGCAATAGAACATTCATAAAAAGGTATAGATCTATACATGTTAGCTTTAGTTCACCTTTCAAAAAATAAAATAAATTTGTTGGTTATGTTTTTGCCTAATAATTTTTGGGCATGACACATAGAAGCATTCAAACACCTTTACAAAGATGATGAAGATTTTGGTGAAGCATACAAGGTATGTGCAGATTTTGAGAACCATTTTCATAGTAAATTTTTAGATTATACTTTTCAAAATGGTTTTCTTTTTAAAAGAAATTAGTTATGTGTTCCTAAAGGATCCATAAGAGAGAACCTAATTCAAGAGGAGCATAATGGGGGCATAAGTGGTCATTTTGGTATGAGGGAAACATTAGAACTTGTACAAAGGTTCTATTTTTGGCTTAGACTTGTGAAAGATGTTAACAAGTATGTGGAGCAATATGTCATATGCATGAAAGAAAAAGGAGGAATCAATAATGCGGGTCTTTATCAGCCACTACCCATTCCTAATAGACCATGGGATTGTGTAAGTATTGATTTTGTTTTTGGTTTGTCCAAAACCAAGCATGGATTTGATAAAATTTTTGTTGTGGTAGATAGGTTCAACAAAATAGTGCATTTCATTCCTTGTAAGGCTACTCATGATGCTAGTCATGTTTCTTACATATTCTTTAAGGAGGTAGTGCTTAATTTCTTAGTCCTTTCCTAGGACTCCAAAGGTCAATTCTAGAACTTGGATTGTGATTATTGTCTCACCAAACCTTGGAACAATCCAAGATTCTCTTCTTTCAGCTTGTCACACCAATAGAAAACAAAGGAAGCTCAACTATTGTTGCTAACTTGCACAATTCATTATGCAGACTTGCTCACTAGCTTTCCGGTTCACTAGGCACCAATGAGTCTTAGGCATGGCATGGAAATTTTGAAGCTTCCAATGGTATCATTAGAACCATTAAAACATTTTAGAATTATCAAATAAACTTTGCACAAAGTTTATTCCATCTTTATGACCAATCTTGAATTTTGCTACTATAGATGCTTTGCAAGAATGCCAAAACAAGAACATTGCATGTGGAGGACTTCCACACAAGGAAAGAAAGTTTCTAATAGTCCAAAATTTCTTCAAATGACATGTTACAACTTATTCCAATCTATCATGATCTTGGAACCAAATGCATCCAAACTTTAAAATGCTACTACTACAAACTAAGAAAAGAGGGTTTTCAAACTTGAAATTGAGTGCTGCTCACAAAAATCACACAAAAAGCCTAAAAAAATTAGGGATATGAATAATCTTTTAAAAAATGGAGATAATTACATAACTTTAAGGCCTCCACCATATACCAAACACCCAAAACACAAAAAGGCTAAAAACCAAAGCTAGAAGGGGGTTTTGAACCCGATTTTGCAAAATCTTGCATAACTTTTTTTATAGAGCACACCATCACCTCCAATTGCACCAAAAGTATTCTTGGAACATTCCCTACCACTTTCATGCAACACATGATATGTTGCTGGTTACAGCCATATTTCCACTAGCCAAGACACTTTTCTTGCCTAGGGCATCACCATAAAAATTGTTGCCTTCATTTTCTTGAGCCCTACTTTTGGAAAAATAATGTATAGTGAGAAACCTCCCATTTAACATATTTTCAAGCCATTTCTATCTTAGGAATAGGAGGAAAAATTCAAGAAACCAAAATGCTGCAATTTTTTTACAAGAAACTAGTCTAAAACAAGAAATTTATGTACAAAACTTAGGCACACAAAAAAAACTTGATTGAAGGATTAGAAAACAAGAAGAAACATTAAAATAAATACTCCAAGCAAAAGATCCAAGTTCTCGATCCAAAACAACATCAAAAACTTCCATTTACATTGTGGCTGCTATACATTTCAATGCCCAAACCGTACGTTGTATGACCAAAACACTTCCAACCCTTGAAACTAATCAAGAATAGACTTATATAGGTGTTTTCAACCTCTTTTGGTCATTCTCAAACCCCTAACTAAATCTTTGCACTCATTTTCAACTTTTTTAAGAGAACCATTAAAACATGTTAGAATTATCAAATAAACTTTGCACAAATTTTAGTCCAACTTTATAACCAATCTTGAATTTTGCTACTATAGATGCTTTGCAAGAATGCCAAAACAAGAATTTTGCATGTGAAAGAGTTTCACACAAGGAAAAAAAGTTTATAATAGTCTAAAATTGCTTCAAATGACATGTTACAACTTATTCCAATCTGTCATAACAGATCTTGGAACCAAATGCATCCAAACTTCAAAATGCTGTTGCTAAAAACCAAGAAAAGAGGGTTTTCAAACTGGAAATTGAGTGCTGCTCACAAAAATCACACAAAAAGCCTAAAAAAATTAGGGATATGAATAAATTTTTCAAAAATAGAGATTATTCCATAACTTTTAGGCCTCCACCATATACCAAACACCCAAAACACAAAAAGGCTAAAAACTAAAGCTAGAAAGGGGTTTTGAATCCGATTTTGCAAAATCTTGCATAACTTTCTTTCTAGTGCACACCATCACCTCAAATTGCACCAAAAGTACTGTAGAAACATTCCCTACCACTTCCCATACTTGGTTTCATGTTTTCAAGCACCCAACATGTGATATGTTGCTGGTTACAACCATATTTCCACTAGCCAAGACACTTTTCTTGCCTAGGGCATCACCATAAAAATGGTTGCCTTCATTTTCTTGAGCCATGTTTTTGGAAAAATAATTTATAATGAGTAACCTCCCATTTCTCACATTTTCAATCCATTTCTATGGTGTGAATAGGAGGAAAACTCCAAGAAACTAAAATGCTGCCATTTTTTTACAAGAAACTAAAATGCTGCCATTTTTTTACAAGAAACTAGTCTAAAATAAGAAATTTATGTACATAAATTAGACACACAAAATTTTTATTGAAGGCTTAGAAAATAAGAAGAAAAATTAAAATAACTACTCCAAGAAAAATATTCAAGTTTTCAATCCAAAACAACACCAAAAACTTCCATTTACATAGTGGTTGCTATGCATTTCAATGCCCAAACCGTACGTTGTATGACCAAAACACTTCCAACCCTTGAAAATGATCAAGAATAGAATTATATAGGTGTTTCCAAAATATTTTTTTCATGCTAAAACCCCTAACGAAATCTTTTCACTCATTTTCAACTTTGCAAGAAAATGTTGTAAAAGTTGCAAAATTGCAATTTTGAACAATTTTTGCTATAACTTAAAACTCTTAATAAATGAGTTCACCAAATTTGGTAAGGGGTCCTATTAGGTTTATTTAAAAATTCTAAGATGGTTTTTGAACCTTGGTCAAATTTTCTACCACTTTGGTCAACCAACCCCTATTGAGAAACTTTTAGGCATAACAACAACTAAGGAGCAAAAAACTACTTAGCAACCAATTTAACCTTACCTAAGGACCTAATAGGTCTTATTAAACCACTAGTGATGTGGATAACATCACTACAACACAAAATTACAAGAAAGAAGCACTAGGTACAAACTAGCCTACCTAGGTTTTGCTACACCAGGACCCCTCCACAAAATGAAATTGTTGAAAGGAGGAACAAATCTATAATGGATTGTGCTAGGACACTCATGATGGAGAAGAATGTTGATTTAAAATACTGGAGAGAGGTTGTAAGTACAACTGTCTATACCTTGAACCATGTGTAAGTCAAGAAAGGTATTCATTCAACACCTGTTCAACTATGGTATGGATACTCACCCAATGTAAAACATTTTAAGGTATTTGGAAGCAAATGTTATATCCTCAAGGACAATAGGAATATACAATTTGATGCAAAGAGTGAAGAAGGCATATCCCTTGGATATTCCACAAGAATTAAAGCTTATAAGTGTTTAGTTACTAACATTAAAAAAGTTGTGGAAAGTGCAAATGTGAAGTTTGATGAATATATAGAAGTACATGAGGCTGAACCTATGAAGGAACTAGAGGAATACAAATCATTTGTATACTTTTATGAATTTATACATACTAATGAAGATGTTATAAATCACATTGTAGATAAACATCAAGTTTTAGTGACTATTGAGTCACATACAATGAATTCCAAGTTGCATTTAGGAACTGAGCTATAATGAAGTGTCGAATTGCAGAATGAAACTAAGGCACATTTTGGTTCTAAGATTAGTGTACATGAAAGAAATGATGAACAACCTAATAGAGAAGTACATAGTGATTTAAAAGTTGACAAACCGGATGAAGAAAGTAGAGCTGCACCAAGATTATCAAAGTATATCAAGAGACATCACTTGACAAAACAAATTATTGGAGACAAAAATGCTAAACCAATGACAAAAAATAAGTTGAGAAGTGATACATATTTTCTTAGTTTGCATAAACCAAAGATAGTGAAAGATACCTTAGAAAATGAGGACTGGAGTAAAGCCATGAAAGAAGAGATTAAATAGTTCAAAAAGAACAAGACATGGACTATAGTTCCCAGACCAGAAGACAAAAATGTGATTGGTACTAATTGGGTTTTTTGAAATAAGCTAGATGAAAATGGTGAAGTCACAAGAAAAAAAGTAATATTGGTTTGCAAGGGGTATACACAAGAAGAAGGGATAGACTATGGTAAAAAATTCACTCCTATTGTAAGATTGGAAGGAGTAAGAACTCTGCTTGCTTAATCTGCATACAAAGGTTTTAAAGTTTATCAAATGGATGCCAAATCTTCATTCTTGAATGGTATATTAGAAGAAGAGGTTTACATAAAACAACTAGAAAGATTTGTTGATGCTAATAATAAAGAAATTGTATGTAGACTACACAAAGCTTTATATGGTTTGAAGCAAGCACCAAGAGCATGGTATGAAAGGCTTCACAATTATCTTTTGAAGATTGGATTTGAGAGAACTAATGATAACAACAATCTGTACTTGAATACATAGAAAGGAAAATGTATTTTACTATCTAAATTTTTTGTTGATGATATCATATTTGGAAGTCAATATACTTTATGTAAAGCTATTGTAAATGAAATGAAGAAAGAATTTGAGATGTCTATGTTTGGAGAGATCAAATTCTTTGTGGGTTTATAAGTACATCAAATGAAATATGGTATATACATCACTCAGTCTAAATATCTAAGAAGATACTAAAAACATTTGGATTGGAAGATTCCAAGCCAATAAGTACACCTATGGTGATAGGAGATAAATTGTCAAATAATGATGATTCAACTAAGGTGAATCAAACATTATATAGGTCTATGATTGGAAAATCTCAATATGAAGTACATAGTAGACTTGATATTGCATTATTTGTTGGGATAGTTGCAAGATTCTTTGCTAATCACAAGGAGAATCATTTAATGACTATTAAAAGGATAATGAGATATATGAAAGGAACAAAGGATTATGGTCTATACTACAAGAAAAATGAGAAGTTTGAATTGAGAGCCTAAACTGATTTTGATTGGGCTGGAAATATTGATGGCATAAATAGAACTAGTGGAGGAGAATTTTTCTTAGGAAAGAGGTTGGCTGCTTAGACCAGCAAGAAACAAAATTGTATATCTCAATCTACTATTGAAGCTAAATATGTTGCTACTATAGTAAATTTCACAAACATTGGATGGATCAAACAACTACTCGAAGGTATGAAAGAGGAAATCACTGAACTTGTGATACTTTATTGTGGTAATACAAGTGCTATCAATATATCAAAGAACTTGGTGATGCATAAAAGACTAAGCTCATTTCAATCAAGTATCATTACTTGAGAGAGTTAGTTCAAGACAAAGAGGTGAAGATGGAATATGTAAATACAAAAGAGAAAATTGCTGATATCTATACAAAAAAATTACCTAAGAATGCTCATGAGTTTCTGAGAGGTAAACTAGGGGTGATACCCCCATCCAAGGCTATTTAAGGAGCATGAGAAGTGCCCTATATCAAATGATATGATTGACATATGTCACACATTGACAGAGTGGACCTTACTTTAGGAGTTACCTAAAGTAGTCAAAGAGCTGGAGCTAGAAATCAATCACAAGCTAGGTGACAAAGGGAGACACTAAAAATGCTCATAATTACATATTAAGATGACAAGTCTTTGAAATTGTTATCAAAGAGGGAGAATTAAGGATACCAAATAGAGAGAGTATACTAATGAACTAAATATCTACTCAAAGGGATATAATGTATCTACGTCAAGATATATCTACCTAGTCAGAGGGAGATAGTGCTAAGGGAGATATGAACAAGATAAACAAATTCCTGAAAGAGGGAGTGATTAGCATAGCCAGAGAACTACAAGATGACCAATGAAGTGAGTCATAAGGAAGAGTTGATTTTTAGCTGATCAAAATGCTTGTTTATCAAAACAAAGTTTTGTAACCTATAAAAAATTTGATGGTAGAGGGAGAGATTCAATACAAGGAATTATTTTCTTTTTGGTATTATTGGTAGTTCTACTAATTGAATTGGTTTGCTATCAATACAAATAAGGTAGATTATTTAAAATAGATTGATACATGTATGAAAGTGTGTTTCAATCATTGTTTTGTCACTGATGTCAAACTTGCTATGTTGGTAAGATAATTGCTTAGATGATTTGAGTACTATCATTTGTTTGATTGATGAAGATGATTTGATCAAATAAGATAATAAGAACACCTAGAGGAAAGGTTGAGTTGAGTTATCATAAATAAAATAAGTACAAAGACCAGTTAAGACAATGATATTATAGTGCATTGATTTTTTACTTAAGGTTGCAAAGGTTGGATACACTGACAAAGTATAGAAGAACAAGAAAGAAGAAATGAGTCTACCAAGTTTGATTGAGTGGACATCAGGTTCCAAGAAAAGTTAGTGCAAGCCAAGTAGAAAATTAGTTGGAGCCAAGAAAAGTGAAATTTCAATGTATGATGAGTGATACAAAGTAAGTCGAGTAAAGTTTAGTTGATGCCGAGCACCAACAAACTTTAGTTCATGCCGAGTGATTTGATAGTGGATGTCATGCAATGTAGTTTGTGTTGAGCATCAGAAGCAAGGTAATGCCGAGTGAAAATATTATGAAAAAGATCACGAATTCAATGAATATGAGCCAAAAAGTTTGATTTCTTGGATTGTGTGAACCATTTGGAAGATAACTATGATGAGCTGGTGGCACAAAATTTATTAAATCTATTTTTTAGGTGAATTCAAAGTGGATAAAGAGAAGTTTCTAGAAAGGAATAAAATGAAAAGGTGGGTAGATTCATTGAATCCTTCCTAATCCTATCTAACCCTAAAATGGAAGATGGAGGATGAATGATAAAAGATCTAAGTTTTCTTTATAAGGGGATACAAGGTATGAAATAACAATTGGCATGTGTGAGAACCCAAGAAAGATAAGGAGTCTAGGGTGTTGTTTCATATGGTGGCCAAACTATAGAGTCTACAATTAGCATGAAAAATAAAAGTACTTAAGAGGATGAATGCTTGAAGGGTGAACAAGATATTAGAACTGAAGTGAATGAAGCAAAGCATAATGGAAGAAAAAATTGAGATCATTAATCTGTAAAGTGAGTTGTATTTCATTAGCAGATCAAGCCTTACTGTTACTCTCTAATAATTGTATTAGTTTAGGTGAAATCTTTTGGATTAAGGTTGACCTAACAATCATATGTAAGTCATTTAATTGGGTGGCATTCTAATGGAATGGCCTAAAATCCTCTAACAAGGCTCACTCCTAATAGGGTGATTGAAATCCTTTAACCAGGTCAAATTTAACAATATGCATTGTGACCTTTAATATGGTTGGTCTTTCATAGTGCATCACTTTAGAAGAGTGAGAATTAGTGACATGTTATTGTTGTTTTTTCCAAAATTGGGTTTCAAAGTAAAATCATTGTGTTAAATGTGTTATGTTTCATGCTTACATTTCTGCAAAGTTGATTTGACAGTAACCTACAAGCTCAAGAGTTGTATGATCTAATATGGATGCATGCATAATGAATATGTTTTATGGATATGGGTTCACTAAGTTGTGACAATTTTTATTTATGCATCTAGACCTTGGATAACTAATTCACCCCCCGCTCAGTTATTCTAAATAATTCCAACACATATTTACTTGTCTACGAACAAGAACTTGTGTTCCCATTTAATCTCATGATTCTAGTATTTAAATTTATGAAGGGATATGTTGAGGATACAGATAGAGTTTAGATAAGATTTATGAATCTCTTGGAACTGGATGAGAAAGGAATGCCAACTTTAGACCATATAGAAAAACATCAGGCTATCATCAAATGTTGGTTTGACAAGTGGGCCTTGATAAAATCTTTCAAAATATCTTTCCTTGTTCTTTTGTGGGACAAGGTGAAAGAAAAGCTAGACAACCACACTAAGTTTCAACACTTGTGGATTGGACCTTATCAAATTGAAGAAATTTTAGGAGAAAACACTTTTAGGTTGAGTGCCTTACAAGGTGAATGGGTTCCATTGCCTGTCAATGGCCTATTCCTAAAAATCTACTTTGAGGCCTGTTCTCACAAAATTTTGCACCCTTGTCTACATTGTTTACCTAAAGACAACCTTGTGAAACATGGAAACAAACTTCAAGTTGTGGGACTTGAACAATGAGGTTGAGTCTCTAGAGAAAGCCGGCTTCCTTTGCCATTAAGATGCACCTAAACTACACTTGAAGAGGAAATGTGAGAAGGAATGCATGAAAGTAAACTACCTAATCTATTCTATAGAGGTGATGCACCAAAATAGAGTGTTAATATTATCTTTGCCTACAAATACATAGTTAACTAAATATAATCTCAAAGAATATAGGTTTAGACCTTATTTAATCCAACAACCACATGTAGATTAGATAGTAAAAGAATGCTATAGGAAGAAACTTTAGGGTGACAACACAAACCTGTGTCACCATTTGTGATATTTGGAGGGGTTATAGTCGAAATAGTTTCAGCCATAACGGTTATAGCTGAACAAGTTTCGGCTGTACATACATGGCAAGTTTCCTTGTCGACATGGCATGCATAGTTACGACAGAAACACTTTCGGTTGAAACGGTTCCAGCCGTAACCCCCATGTTTCAAATGACTCAAAATATCATAAAAATAGCCAAAAAGTGATTGACAATAATTTTATAAACAAGGAGGTTACGGTCGAAACCCTTTTGGCTGAAACAGTTACGGTCGAAACCCTTTTGGCCGTAACTACTTATGTGGCATCCAAGGTGGCAGCCACATAAGCAAAAATAAGAACTTCTGCAAACTTCTCACTTTGAAGGCCAATTTGACTTACTAAATTAAAGTTTTTTTTAAAACTAAAAGTATAGTTTTGTAGGTCTTGGAGTCAAGATTATCATTATGTAATTTTTTTAAAATTTTGATTATGGATAATATGTTATAATTTGAAAATAGTACAAGTAGGTATTTTAAGATTCAAGAAGATGTCTATTCAAAAATAAGAAAAAAATAGTAAATCATGTTCAAAAATTATTATTTTTTAATGCTGCACTAGAGGAGAGAGTCTTTTTCAAGAATATGTAATTTGTTTTAAAAAATATGTAGGTTTGATGGAAAAAGTTTGACGGGAGAAAAAAATGTCAATTTCTGATAAGTTTGACTTTGACTAGTTATAACTTATAAAATATTAGCTGAATTTCAATTTTTCTTTTTTGGTGCACTAGGTATACATGTTGAATCTAACATATTCCAAAATCAGACCAAAATATGAACATTTTCATATATTTGTTTGACGGGAAAAAAACTCTATATTTTTAGTATTTAAAAAAATTAAAAAATAGACTTTAAAAATTGTAAAATAGATAAAATTTTCACTCAATTTTTTTCAAAAAAATTACAGACATAAACTTCATCCAATTTTACACATTTCATTAGTTTACATCATCTTCAAATTCTAAGCACAAATGCCACTTTTATGTCATTAAATTTGAAGACTTTAAATTCTGATATCACTTCTCCTTTATAAAAGGTGACACAGGTTTGTGCTTTTAACCTTCACTCAATATCATTAAAATGCCAAAATAGATATAGTTATATAGTTTTAGAATGTAGACAAAACATTAACCAAGGGCAAGGAAATATTGCATAGTGTGTTAATGGCTGAAAGAGATACAATAGAGAATTACAAATGGCTCAGAGGCATAGGAAATTATAGTAGAAAGTATAGAATAAAATACTAGAGAATCAAAAAAAGACTAGCCAACAAAAAATATTATAAAAATTCTCTTTTATGGCTCAAGCATAACTCATAAATTGCTTTAGAACTTCATTCATGCATTGAAGACTATCAAAGGGTGATCGAGTGTGATCTGGATGATAGATCATATCTAGTACATCCTTAGAAGCATGGAAATCATCAAAACCCTAACTAGACTAACCCTAAAGGTGACATGAAATGACACCATTAATGAAAAAAACCCCTCAAATGGATAATCGAGAGGTAGGTAGCATGTCTTTCATAACCCTTTAGTAGAGCCATAACTTCAAAGTGGTTGGAATTGATCATGAGATTGGATCACACAAAAAAACTATCTTCTCCCAACCCTAGCTTGACAAATAAATAAAAACCAGTAGTTGAATGTGTCAAACAACCAAAATGAGCCATGTGGACTAGTAGTCTTATTTCTTTTTTCCACCTCATGGAGTCTTTGAGTGTTTGATTGCCCTATTAGCCTTACTAATTGTTCACTCTGTGAAATCATGAACTTAATCATGATTGTTACCACCAACATCAATTGTTGCTCAATCACTTACCACCTAGGCCCATGAGGACACATGTCCTCATGTTGCTTCCCCACATTCTCTAAAAACCTTGCAACTTCAAAAAGAAGGGAACTAATGATCATATATCTTCTCACATCTGACAATGAAAACATGAACTAGCCCACTCCTTGCACACTCAACACCTTAGGTAATGAAATGCCTTCTGAATATCAACTCGTCTAACACCTATTCCAGTCTAGGTGGCCCATATGGAGAATTGGACCCACCAATCCATGTGATGGCAAGGCATTTAACTACTTTCCTTAAAAATCATGCATCTTCATAAAGTGTGGATTCATCGACTGTTGATTTGTTGGAAACTAATGACTAAGATCAACTGTGAAATGGTTCCTTCATCTACTCCTTGTTGGCGCTCAAAATTGTATTCCCATTTTGAGCATCCTTTTGAAATTTTGAGAAAATCAAGCCCCATAATGCTTGTGTAATCAACTGTACCTTTAAAGCCCTTAAGGTGTTTAGTATTTCTAACACTTTTCATTCAGTTTGCCTAAATGTTCCTTGATAATAATTTGTCATTCTGAGTTATCTGACAAAGTATTATTTTGAACCAATCCTAAATCTACTTTCTACCCCAACTAATATGCAGAATCCAGTCAAGAGCCTATTACTTTATGCAAATTTTCCACGTCTTTTGAAATCCTTTAGCCCTTTCTCAATTTCTTGCTTAGGGTATGCCTTTTAAAACTTAGGAAAATGTGAAATAATGTTTTGATTAAATCTATTTTAAGTTTAAGGTAATCATGGTTTATGTGGATTTAAATCTAAAAAAGCTGCATTTCAAACTTACCATGCAAGTCTTGGCGATCGTTGATCTTGTTCAGATCGACGGACCATGCATTCCCTCATTTTTGAGATGCGAGGCCATTACAAAATGTGGGGAAGCACAAAGAGGACACGTAGCACAACCTGATTTCATGGGTCAAAGATATTTCAAAAGGTTGACTCACCGTTGATCTTGGATAGATTAACGGATGCTGCTTACCCGCAAGATGAAGATGAGCATGGTTTAAACAAAGCGGACGAGTGCATAAGTGACATTTGTCCCTAGTGAAGACACAAAGAGGTTTTTTTACAAGTGAAGAGGACAAGTTATGAACATCGTCAATCTATGAGAGATCGACGGATGAGGCATACCTGCATTTTCAAGATGCGAGGCAGATAAATATTGCGAGAATGCCACTTTGTGACACGTGGAAATGGTGACATCATGGGCACACCTTTTGCAGAAAGGTAATTATAGTGTGTCCTCTGTGGAAAATTTTCAGATGACATGGAATGAAGAGAAATCATTTCATTGATCCATTTAGATTGAATGAATGCATAGTCATCAGAAGTTTTTGATCACCGTTGATTAAAGCAAGATCAATAGTGCCCGCATTCTCGCATTATCAAAATGTGCAATTTTTAAATAATGCAAGCAAGTGGGCATGGTGGGACCAAGTGTGGAGGTAATGATGTCATGGGCACCAAATTTTTGAATGCTGTAGTCAGGTTTGTCAGAGCACGTGCAATAAAAGGTTGTGGACACGTATCACGATTGACCAAATCATGCCATTTTCATATGCCATGTGTTTTGTGATAAAGGAATAGTGCAATGGTTATTGAGTAGTTTTTCATCAACCATTGATCTTCTTTAGATCGACGAAGGGTGCTGGCCCACTTTATCAACATGCAGGGAGATTAAGAAAAGCGAGAATGCATCATGAAGACACGTGTCCTTGGTGATATCAAGTCTTGCCTTATGAGCTTACACAAATTTTTCCCAACCGTTGGTTCAATTCAGATCTACGGCTCTTGCACGTTTGCATTTCCTTAAAAGAAAGAAGTGCCAACTAAAAGGGAAATTGCACACATGACTAATTATGATTGGGTTAGTTCGGACCAGCTTGTCTAGCAAATTTTGAAGTCATCATGTTCATAGTTTCGACTTGGAAGATCTTCAAGATCGATGGCACATATTTTACTATTGAAGGTGGTATCATTTTGCACATTAATGAGACTTAAAAACCTTGGCGTGTGAAAGTGAAGAACAGAGTGTAATAGGTAAGATTTTCCCAATATCAACTTGTGCAAGTAGAAATTCTTGAGTCACCTCTGAACGGAAACAATTACTGCTGGGATTGATATAGATTTGGCATGAGTATCAAGTAGTTGGCTCAAGGATAAAGTGTAGAGTTATAGAGATAAAAGGAAAAGGATTTAGGTAAGTTTATATACCATAGTCTCTGCATTTTTTCAATTCGGGTGATTTATTCAATAGATGTTTCTAAAAATTTCACTAAGTCTGAGGGTATGGATAGCGGAAGGATTGCTCGTTAAGAGTAGTTGGTTCTGGGGCACTGATATTTTGAAAAATGATCTATTTATTTTCAAAGGATGGTTCACAAAAGGTAAGTGGTTAGCTTCATATGCCTGTATATGGTTCTTTGATAGAGGAAAGCTAGTAATCAGGTGTCGTAGTCAAGTCATCAAGGTGGTAAGAAGAACAAGGAATAGACTTGGTAAGCTAACAACCTTTCCAACAATAACATCATCTTTTAAACAAATTTTCAAAGAATCTTAGTTTGATGCCAAGGTAGTAGAAATATTTGAGACCCTGTGCATAGTTTTGGAAGAAGGTGAGGAAGATTTTATAACCTTGGGTCTAGTCTTTTTCATTTTTTTTGCGTGTTCCCCCTTCTTGTGTCAGTGGATGGAAAATTTTGGCAGGAAATTGGTTAAGGAAACAGACGTGGCAGGGGATCAAAGGATCCCTATTTTGTTATTTTTAATAGCCACATTGTTTTTTGGCTTCTGTACTACATGCTAAGTAATGATTCTATTATTTCTAAAGCCTGGCATGATCAGTAAAGAGTGGGAAGTAAAGATGAGTCTCATTCAATAATCATCTTGACAAAACCCACGGGCCTAGGTTGGTGCATGTTTTTTAGAGTTGATTTTGTCATTGATGGGGTGGTCTTAGAAATTGCATACACAAAAAATCAGTGGTAAAGCCAAATTAGTAAAAGATTATAACAGAAAGGAGCCTACAGGAGAATAATTGATTTACGTGGTGTTCTGTTAATCATTCCTCTCCTTTTTTTTGTTATAAACTTTTGATATCTTTTGTAAGGGACACTTGTCAGTTCTCTATGCCTGAAGCTTGTTGCATCTCACAATATTTAAGTGAGATCCCAGGGCTAGAGAAAGGGGTTGGTTGTTGGTTGATTTTCAATTTCTAGTTCTTGGAGCTCTGCTCAGGCTATGAAAGCCACACACTTAGCATATCTTGTATGAATAGCATATGGATTTCCTAGATAGTTCTGATACAGTAGTGTGATCTTGTATCTTGTTTTATGCATTCCTAATGTACTTATTTCAAGGAGATAAATACAATGTGCATAAGGTTTTGAATTTCAATATAATTCTGTCTCCTTTCTTGTTGAATTTGTAATTTTATATGTTCAAGAAAAAAGACCTTGAACCTATTTGCAATTGCCCAGTTGTAGTTTTGAAGTTTGCTTGCCTTTGACTCAAGGAGTCATATAATTGCTTGTGGTTTTAGACAAGGTTACAGATTCACTAAGAAGGATGTGTGAAAGTATG
Organism: Cupressus sempervirens; assembly: GCA_028749045.1. Classification (NCBI taxonomy): domain Eukaryota; kingdom Viridiplantae; phylum Streptophyta; class Pinopsida; order Cupressales; family Cupressaceae; genus Cupressus; species Cupressus sempervirens. Next base: position 364,299,218 of record CM053785.1, read on the forward strand.
GGGTTATATTGGATATTGTTGTTAATTCATAAGCTCTGAATAGACCGAACATGAATGTTTCTACATATGCCATATGTTGATTGATGTTCAAGGATGCATAATTCTAAATTATAGGATTGCCCTAATGGATAAGGGACTGGTCAGCTTGAAGGATGCATGTTTGTTGTTGTTGCATACTTGGTTATGTTGAGAAACCGAATCAAAATGAATATTATTTTCCCATTTTATGTTTTGAAGAACTATAAGTGTAGGTCATGGCTTATTTGTGGTTACTTTCCTTGGTTATGATTAGCTACTATTATCATGAGATTTACCAGCAAATTGAAGAAGAATATTGACCATATCTTCTATAGAGGGTAGTCTTGTAATGAAGCATCAAGATAAATTAGACAAATCCCTCAAGTTTGCCCACCTTGGCTTTGCAGAGCCTAAAGTGAAGTGAGTCCTGATATGACTCTGTTAATTGGCCCAGAACTAAGATTTAGCCTTGCTAAATAGAGGATTTAGCTCATCCTTAGGCATGTTCCTAGTCTTTGTTTCTTGGTATCAGGTTTAAATCTACCTGGTATGTTCTTTGCCAAAAAGAACACCAACACTCCTCATGATGTTATGATTCCATGAACCTATGATAAACAACCTAATTTTAGCAACTTAAGTTTGACTATCCCTCACCATGATCTTACAAACATTGACTATTTTGTAACATTGGGTAGGTTTCTATTTTGGCTTATGAGATTACAACACCTCTAATGTCAAAACAACCTAATCTCATGATAAGGCCCTACATCTTCACATTGAATGCCCTTTCATTTTCCTTGATGATCTTATGATGACTAACTCAAACCTTGTCGTGGTATTGAACAAGCTTCAAATCCCTTCACATGATTACACAAAATAGACTATCCATCGTAGCATCACAACATACCCCATCTTGTCACACCATCAAGACCTTGACTTGGAGCCTTATCGATTGAACCATTGCTTACTCATTTGATGGATGAAAACTTACCCTTTCGATGACATGAAAAATGAGAGAGATGCCTTGGCTTCCTGTGTTGAGACTTGTCCCACATAGACACATGGCAATTAGGTGCTTCCCCAAAATATTTAAAGACCTTGCATTTTCAAGAAGCACACAAACATTGATCATTGATCTACCTGTATCTGATGGCTGAGGTTGAATACTGAAACTTGCTCCTTTATCCTACCTTTCAAAGTTATGATGCTATGACCCTATGAAAAAACCCATTTTCATATCATCTTAGCTCTTTCTAATTCTCCTTGTAATCTTATGTTACAAAGCTATTGTAAGAGTAGGACCATCTTGCCTAGTCCCTATGTCAGAACTTAAATCTCATTGGTTGAAATATGTTGAATAAAAATGAATTGCTTCCTTTGATGCATAAAAGTGACCAACTAAGAAGATGGCCCCACAAGGACACTTATCATCATTTTTTATTCTCGCAATGGTTAAAAGTTATACATTTCTAGAATATGAGATTACAACCACCCTCAATCTCTTTATCATTGATAGTTCAAATCATCCATCTTGAAACTACATCTCTGACTACATGCCTTAATTACATTTTGGCCTTTGTAAGTTGCAACCAAGCAATAGTTGAAACTTGACTGCTTCACAACCTTAGGGCACTAACCATGGATCAAGGATTTCAACCCTGTAAAGATGTGAACCAAAGTGTTCTCATCATCACAGGGTCAATCAAAGTTAAAGCACAAACCCATGTGAAACTATGATAGATACCATAGGCTACATCATTTACTTTGTCACATGGTCACAATTTGAACATGAAAGACATAGAACATAAGTGATTGTGCCAACTTAAGATAAAATGAAATAAGCCAATGTCAAACCATCTTTATGAAACCATTTCAATTTTTTTGAATTTTATGAAATTCTTGGCCACCATAGGCAAAATTCTAAGAAAAATTTAAATCATTTTTTGGCAGGAAGGCTATTTTAGCTAACAAGGCCTAAAAGAGGAAACCATTTTTTTAAAAAAAATTCCCTTTCTATGAGTATGTTTACTTTCTACAAGTGTGTCTACTTTCGGTTGTGTGTTTTCTTTCAGTTGTGTGTTTGCTTTCATTTGTGTGTTTTCTTTTAGTTGTGTGTTTTCTTTCGAAGTCATGTCAGTCTGGGGGTTAGGTGTAATAAAAAATCACTCTTGATACATTTCATAAATCACTTCTTGTGGTTTTGAATTTTAGGAAGAGGTATTTCTTTGTCAAAGAATTTAGATGATTTTGTTTCTTATAGCAACAAGAGAATGCATATTACTTTTAGTTGTAAAGAACTTACAATCTTGAAATCAGAACTTTAAATCAATAGTTCTTAACACTTGGAAAATTTAAAGTTTGACTATCTTGGTGTTTTCAAATCAAGGTTGATAGCAGCAAGGCATGATTTGAAACTTGCTGGTTTAGACAAAAGGTCTTTTCAATGAATTGCTAAAGTCATTGTTTGGTGTGAGAGTTCCCAAAAGTTTATAAAAGAGGAACAAAATAGTTATCAAACTAAAGAACGAATCTAAGAAATGACACCAATGCCTTGGCCACACACTCTAAGTGTGGTTAGGGTACATAAAGAATACAAAAAATGATGGTGTTAAGAATGAAAGATTCCAATAGGTCTGAGAAAGATAATTTGATGATAGGGATATGCCCTCCAAAATGGCTATCTAGTACTTGTACAAATTGCTTCGTAGAAGAATCAAATGGAAACATGTGAGCTCTATGAAGAAGGATTCAAAAGATTACTTAGGACCTAAAATGTGAAATATGAAAACCTTCCAAGAGTCTTTTGAACAAATTCTCTCATCTAGTTAGATAATGATTGATACACATGATCTACAAGGGTTCCTGATAAATGGATTAGTAGAGTGGAGGATTGTTTTTGAGTTGTTACAAACTCATGATATATTCTATCTTGAAACATCAAAGGAAATGAATACAATGTGCATACATTGAGCTTGAAGATTCAAGATTTTGAAATTTTGACTATCAAGGAACTTGAAAGCTACTTGAAGAGTTCAAAATTTAGTTGTCATTTGGCACATGTCACACTAATACTTGTTGATGAAGAAATGCCTTTGTCATTTCTTCCTTTTTTTTGGGGCTATTTGTTGTGGTTTCACAATGCACGCCCCATTTCTCCTAGAAATGGGGACCCCCTAGTAATTGTTTTGTCTCCCAGATCCCTAGTCTGGGGCTTGGGGTCATTTTGGAACTCCACCTAGAGTCTAGGTCCAACCCTTGTCTTGTAACTGATAAAAAATTGGTGTCAACACTTAGAAAAAGTGAGTGATTGAGGGTCTTTTTGTGCTAAAGGGCACACTAGAGAACCTAGTGCACATGCGCACCATCCAAGGTGCATAGCTGTGGTAGATGCACAAGTGTGCACTTTGCTCCTTTAGAGATGTGCACTTGAGCACATTCATAGGTGGACACCTCCAAAGGGTGTGCACTTCCCTGGGCCTATAAAAGTTTGGGACCCCCTAACCTCTCCTAATTATTCTTTATGCTCTCCTTGACCTTGCACCATCTACACCTTCTCAACTATGCCAAACCTACAAAAAAAATGAAATATAAGTCATCAAATGTGCACACATGCACACCTGTTCAAGGTTGTTCATACTAAAAACCTAAGCTAAAGAACCTAACTGCAAACGTCAAGAAAAGGTGCACATGTGCACACCTCTCCAAGGTGGACACATGCACACCTTCTTGTAAAAACATACCTTAAGGCATAATAAGTGTGCACACATGCGCACCCCACCAAGGTGTGGAAGTGTGCACCTTAAATTAAGAAAAGAATACTAAGTTCCCCATTACACTTGCACAAAGTGTAGTTGAGCACATGTGCATGTGCACACCTCACCAAGGTTGGCACATGCATATGTGCACAAATACATAGAAATAGCCTGAATAATGCTATTTGGTGCACCTAGCCCATTTGACAAGGTGCACAAGATGCACTATTTTACATTCCAGGGCTCTCCAGGGGATTTTAAGTAATTTTTTCAAGGTTTTGGTGTTCTTGGTTTAATTTTTTGGAAATTAGGGTTTGTTTAGGGTTTAATTTTTAGCTTTTTGAATGATTTTTTTCTCTCTTGTGTGTAGATAAAATGACATCCACATCATCCTCTCTTGTAGAGAAGATTTCTACAAAACCTATTGTCTTCAAGTTTCAAGGTGCACCAAAGAAGTCACATTTATAGGATGGACATTTGGAGATTATAGATACCAAGTTGGGACACATAGACTATAACACATTCCTCATACTCTATAATAAGCCTATAGAGAGGTCCACAATAGCCTCTACACTTATCTAATTTAGATTGGTCAATGTACCATCTCATCCTACATCAATGCAATCTTAAGAACTTATCATGGCATTAGTAGAAAACTATGTCATAGAAGAAAGAATTGTTAAAAGCATCATAGGGGAGATAGTCCTAGACATTAGACCTAGAAATATTGAGAAAGTATTCCATCTCCTTAGAACTGATCATTATGTAAAGATAACTTATGCTCAAACAAAAAGATGGTATAGGGAGAATGATAAGAAGGCCACATAGATCATATAATCATTTTTTATTGATAGAACACTGGTAGGATACAAAGCCAGAAAGGAAGACATGACTAAGGGGTATATGAAGAATTACATCAGATATACCATTTTACTTTTAAGTAGAATTATGGGTTTACCAGTAACTTGACATCTTCATATCTAGATGGTCCATTTCATAGAGACCATCAGGAAACAACTAAAATGCCAATTGATTGGGCCACGATGCTGAGTGAAAACCTAGATCAACAACTAGTAGGAGTTAAAGCTGATCCCAAGTTTTATATGACATCATATTTGGTGTACTTATTAGCTACAAGGACAACTAATTACCCATAACAATATAAGAAGGGAAGCATGGAAGATGCCAACACTTGGCCCTATGCAATATATCCTTAGGTTGTAAAGAAGAAGCTCTTAGATTAGAGCAAGGAGTACTGAATAGTGAATGGTGCTTTTCTATTTAAAATGATTTGATCTATAGAGGGTGATTATGCTAAAAGGATGTCACTAGAGGTAGCATCAAGGATTGCAGAGATTGACACCTACTACATCCAATTCAAAAAATTTAATTACCTAAGGGTAGATGGTACTGTGGTGAATCTGAAAAAACTCTCAAGATATCCATCAGATAGGGTCATCTTATTGGAGATTTCTAGCCAACTCACATCTGTATATGATAGAGTGAGAAAGCAACATAAGAAGACATGAGTATGGCCTATTACTATAGGTGCATTTGAAGTGAAGCAAAAAAAAGATATTATGACCTTTGATTCAGAGTGGGATCAATATCCATTGGAAGATTACAAGTCCCCTCATGCTTATTTTGATAATATTGGCAGAGTTCAGCATTTGGTAGGGAAGCAGTTTGGGCATGAAGATGCTATAGAAGACCATTTGAGGAATGCAATAGAGAACTATGATATTAAAATAAGGGATTATTGTAGGATGACTCTATATCTAGCTAAAAAGGTTTTAAAAATGAAGATCTTGCTCAAGGTTGTTCATAAAGACACTTAAGATGTCTTGGACCCATTTTACAATCACGACAAAATCTATGATAGGCTAATCATGAATATGAAGATAGATAGAGATTTGAATATGGATATAAATCATAGGGCAAGGTAGATAATTCAGTTGAAAAGGGAATGGACCAAGAAGTATTTTAACCTTGATCCAGTTCCACAGGCTATTACCCTTCAAGCCACAAAATGCCCAATTAAGGGTAAAGGTGCAAAAGTTATAGTTTCAACTTTCCCTACTCAATCCCCAGTTAGGCAAAAAATGGTACATCAAGATGAGAGAGATGTTGAGTATCTTAGGGAAGATAAAGGGAAGAATAAGAGGAAAAGAGAGTCCCTAAAGCAAGCTAAGCCTGAGACTAAAGAGCCTTAAGATGAAGAGGCAGGTCAAGCATAGGATACTAAATAAGTGCCCCTATGAGAACAAGAAAAGGAGCTAGAAGAAGAAGCATAGGAAGCACCACCATCTGGTCTAGAGAAAGAAGTGTCCCCTTGAGTTTCCAAGAAGGCTAGGGTTGAGCCTACTGTGAAAAGGACATGAAGAGGGAAGCTATAGAAGAAAGTCAGTCCCATCCCCTAGGTGCCTAAAACCATCCCTAAGGTGGATGATGATGAAGAAGAAGATAATCTCCCCTTGAGTCAGAGAACTTGCCTACCCAGGGCTATAGAAGAAGAGCAAAGAAGGAGCTTGACCATAATGCCACCATCCGTTCCTAGGAAACCTACTCAAGTTACAACTTTAGAAGATGAGAAATAAGAATGGATCAAAGAATAGGTGGGGGAAGAAACAAATGACTTCTACCACAAGGGTCTCTAGGTATACCATCAAAACCATTTCAGGATTTGTCTTTCTTGGATAACAGCTTTGTCACCCCTTCCTTTCGCTATACAAATGGAGGAACAAGTAGTGAATAAAAAAGAGCTTGAAAAGATGCTAGCTGATGAAGTATTAGAGGAGGGACATTTACCCGAAGAAACTCAACAAAATTCTAAGGATATATAGGTAAGGACTTTTGCTACAACGGATATAGGAACTCCCAACATTTATTTCTCTTAGAAGGAGAAGACTAAAAAAATGAGTGATAAGGGAAAAGGGCCAAAAGGGAAAATCTCCTCTGTAGCCAAATACATGTCTCCCATTGGAATATACTAGCCTAGTTGAAGAGGGAGGTTATGGTTTGACAGAAAAGCCAGCTGGACTTAAATGTAGAGGAGGGAATGGATGAGCTAGTGAAAGCCATCAAGAAGCCTGAGCCACCTATCGGTATTGTGTGAACATTGGCCTTCATAATGAAGAACCAAGATCATGACCTTTTTGTGTATATTTTCATCCCTCCTCCATATGCTAATGTTGAGGATTTGACTTCTAATGATTACTAGATCAAGAAGGTCCTTTTAGGAAAGACCATAGTAGATACTGCCAAAGTTTTAATCACCATGGGCATAAAAGAATTGTTCAAATAGATAGACATAAATGAGTCAGAGTTGATAATGCTAAGGAGACAAAATTAGCTTATCAGAGGCTACTTACATGGAGTAGTAGGTCCCATTATCCTCGATAATCCAAAGATTACTCTCGCTATGACTTTAGAAAGGAGAGATAAGGGGAGTGTACAAATAGATTAATTTTTAGGCACATGCCTAAAATAGCGTGACAATTTTGAGGATAAATGTGTACAAGTTATATAGGCTAATTTGAACCTATTCCACTATGTTCAGTCTAGTACATAAAATATGGTGTTTATATTGAACTAGCATTTTGGGCTATTGGATGAGGTACGTACTTGGGGAAAGGACCTCCAAGCAGTTCAAGCGATAAAGGATCAAAAGTATCATACACTTATGGAAGTGTCATCGATTGAGGAACTAGATCAGGTAGAGGATTGGATTGAGAAGATAGTGGCTAGTCATAAAGTAATGGAGACATTACATGAGGGTATATAAAAGTTGAATGATCAAACTCAAGAGTAGATTTTGGAAGCTAAGAAGTATTACAATGATGCCTGCCTTGATATTTTTGAAGATGAGTCAAAGACTAAGCTCATTCTCATGCAATTAGTTGTCCAATAGTTCTAAAAAACCTTTGAAGATGCTTCATCAAAAGAAGATACCAGACAAGCACTCAGGACTGAAGAGGTACTATTGGAGGTATACACTAAACTTGAGGATTTTGTAGATATTCATATGGAGGTTAGAAATTACCAACAAATTGTAAAAGATAAATATAACACTTTGAATTTTCTGGATGCTACCCAAATGACAGAGATTATAGAGAAATTTAAGAGAAAACATCCAAACATTGCTTTCGTATAATAGGGAAGAAAGTTTTGACACTTGAGAAAATTTTGGATTTTTTGAACTTGTCACCAAGGTGTGTAAGGTGCACTTTTCATAGAGGTGCATTGATAATTTTGAAGAACTAACAGTGCACTGATAGTTAACTTCTAGTTCCTAATTTAGAGCTTTCCATGCATCAAAAACACATTCTAAAGGTAGTTTAACTCTTAGAAACACCCAAAGAAGGTCAAGCTTCCATTTTTAGAGCTTCTAGTGACTCTCAGATATGCTTGCAACTTCCTTCTTATCTACTACCTCTTTCTTTACTTTTTAAGTCATATAAAGGCTCATGCACCCATTAATTGATATAAACAAGGGTGGAGTCCTACTTAGCACCATTTAGAGAGTCAATTTGTATATAATTAGATTTATTTTATTAGTTTGGAAGCATATGTTTGCATTAAGAGATTTGTCACTCTCAACACAACTTTAGGAGATGATTTCCTAGAAATACATGGATATAATATGTAATCTAGGCTATTATTTTGATGCAATAATATATGCTATTGGTGCTCTCATTCTAAGTGTAATTCTTCTTGCTAGAGTGTGTTATTTTTGTGTGAATGCATGTTCATGAATAATAATGGAGCCAATGGTTTTTTTTTATTGATTTGATTATTTGATCTTTTAGTTTTAGTGTTTGTCACATGTTGACGAATTCTATTGACATATTGAGTTGGAGAAGAGATCACCTTATTGTTCCTACATAGCTTCTTGTCTCACGTAAGAGGTTGTGTCATGTCAATTTTAGAAATATGGTTAAACTCAATAGAAAGAAGAAAGTGAGAGGCTTACTAAATCCACATAAACCTAAGAACACTATTTGCAAACAATACTGCCAACTTGGTAAGATGATTAAATATAAAATTTCAAGCAAAAAGAATTCACCTAGTGATACTCTAGAGCTAGTTCATATAGGCATATGAGGACCAATAATATTTGAAAGCTATTATGGAGATAGAAATTTCATACTATTTGTTGATAATATTCAAGAATGATGACATTAATGTTTTTGAAGTTAAAACCTAACACTTCAAATGTTCAAATGGTATAAAGCTATAGTTGAAAAAGAAACTAATAAATAATTGAAATGTTTGAGATCTGGTAGAGGTGGTGCTTTTATTTCTGATGAATTCACTAACTTTTGTATTGAGAATGAAATTAAAAAATAATTATCTGCACCAAGGACTCCACACCATAATGGAATTGCTAAAAGGAGAAGTATATCAATTGTTCATTATGCTAGAACACTACTAGTTGAAAAAGGTGTTGAACAATTTTTTTGGAAAGAAGCCATAATCAGTGTGATATACATGAGCTCAACTAAGTTTAGCTAAAGAAAGGAATAACCGATACACCATATGAACTCTGTTATGGTCATACACTAAATGCAAGTTATTTCAAAATATTTGGAAGTAGGTGTTATATCCATAAAGATGTAAGAAATATAAAATTTGATTCTAAAGGTGACAAAGGTGTACTCCTAGGTTACTCAACTAGGAGAAATGCTTACAAGTGTTTGAATAATACTACTAACACTATAATTGAAAGTGCAAATGTGAAAATTGATGAGTTTACAAATAATTAGAATGATGAAGAGATCAAGAAGGAATTTAAAGATTATAACAAGTTTGTCTATGTCGATGAAGAAGGCCCTATGAATTTACTTAATATTGAAACCAAGTCATTATAATAGTACATCAAATACAATAGAAGGCTACAAGCAGTAGCCTATATTACCTGAGTCACAGACAAAACAACCTGAATAGAATGTTGAGCCCCTACTGAGTAATGTTAATACTGGAGATAAAATATTTGAATTTGTACTAGCAAAGAATGTGAGAAACACCTATTCACTTGAACAAATCATTGGAGATAAGAGTGCAAGAATCATGACTAGAAGTATGTTGAAGGAAAATACTTGATTGATTTCTGATTTTGAATCAAGAAATGTGAAAGAAACATTATATATTAAAGATTGGATCAATTCTAAAAATGAAGAAATATATAAAATTAAGAAGAAAAACACATGGACATTGGTTCTAAGCCTTATAGGAAAGAATGCAATTGGAACTAAGTAGATTTTTAGAAACAAAAAAATGTGAATGGAGAAGTTGTAAGGAACAAACCAAAGTTAGTTTGTAAAGGTTATACTCAAGAGGAAGGTATTGATTATGGTGAGACCTTTGCACCTATAGAGAGATTGAAAGGAGTCATAAATATGTTGGCATATGCAACTTACAATAAATTCAAGGTATATCAAATGAATGTCAAGTCTACTTTTTTGAATGGAAGTTTGAGGAAGAGGTATACATTGAATGACTAAAAGGGTTTGTAGAGCTAGATTAGAAGCATTTGGTATGAAAATTGGACAAAGCACTTTATGGACTTAAGCAAGCACTGAGAGTATAGTATAAAAGGATGCATTCATATTTGATTAAGATTAGATTTTTCATAATACGCGAGAGTAATAACATGTACTTAAAGAGTCAAGTTGAAACCAAGGTACTTATTGTTGAAATATTTGTGGACAATATCATATTTTGTGGGAATGATTTGTTGTGTAAATAATTTGATATTTAGATGAATAAGGAGTTTGAGATGTTCAGGTTGGTGAGATAAAAAAATGTCATTGGTTTGCAAGTTTTTCAAATAGAAAGAGGTATATATGTGATACAATATAAATACATTAAGGAGATCTTGAATACTTTTGGTATGGATGATTCAAAGACATTTAGTACACCTATGCTAACTGGATGCAAATTATCTAAAGATGATATAACTATTGAAATGAATTAGACACAATATAGATCAATGATTGGGAAGTCACAATATGTTGTACACAGTAGACTTGATATTGCACATGGAGTTGGTATTGTTTCAAGGTTTTCCTCTAATCCAAAGGAAACACACATAACTACTATTAAAAGGATATTCAGATATCTGAAAGGAACATAAGAATATAGATTGTGGCACAAATAAGAAGGTGATTTTGAACTTAGAGTTTACACTGATATTGATTGGGCTGTACATATTGATGATAGGAAAAGTACAAGTGGTGGAACTTTATTTTTTGGAGAAAGAAAAATTACATGGTTGAGCAAGAAAAAAAGATGCATATCATAGTCTACAACTAAATTTGAGTATGTTGTTGCTGCAATTAATTATTCAAATATTGTTTGTATTAAACAATTATTGGAAGGAATGCAAGAAGAATTTATTGATCTTGTTAGTATCTATTTTGATAACACTAGTGCAATAAAAATATCCAAGAATCATGTCATGCATGCAAAAACCAAACATATATCTAGTAATTATCATTATTTGAGGGAACAAATACAAGATAAGCAAGTGAGGCTAGAGTATCTAAAGTCTAAGGAGAAATTTGTAGACATATTCTATAAGCCACTGCCTTAGGATTCTTTTGAGTATCTGAGAGGTAATTTAGGGGCCTTTCTCATATTTAAGAATCACTAAGAAAATATCTCATATACCTCCTTAAATAGGAAATTTTGATATTTTTTTGCTTAAACATCACCATTGATCTTAGGGTTAGGTTAGATTCATTGAATCCTTCCATCATTTTTCTCTTCCTCTCCTTTCTTAACACTTCTAGAAAATTTTTATCAAATCCTTTCCATAGATCTCATAAAAATCTCAATTTATGCATTAAATATGCCCACTCATCAATCCTTGCCATCCACACATTTTGACCATCTTGAAATTTCAATTATGTCAGTCTTAGATCTCAAATATTGCATAAATTATTATTTTTCTAACACTTGGTCATCACTATGTTCTTCTGCTTGATCATCACTAGATTACTTAGTTGTTATTGACACTTGGCTTCAGCTTTCTCACTTGGTCATAACTAGCACTTAGCCAATACTATTTTCTTGACTAACTCTTAAGTTCCTTAATCTTGTGCTTCATTTACTTCATTGACCGATCAACACTGGTACTTGGTCAAGATTCGAGTTTTACTCAACTTCCTATCATTTCACTCCTACATCAATTTACTTTTCTTCTTTACTTCATGTAATGATTAGAAAACACATTATCTTGTCATTGACTAACTTATCAAGTGTCCATTAAAATTTCATGATACTTAACTCCTCTTCTCAACAACTTGATTAGCTCACCTTGCTATCTCCTCTTTTCAAATCCTCTTCATCAATCAAATGATATGACACTCTAAATTTTTAGTAAGTGCCTTACTAGTAAGGTTTGACATCAATGAAAACATAAAAAATGTTTTAGTTTTAGTTTCCAACAATCCCCCTCTTTGTCATTGATGAGAATAGCTCTAGTTACCATGCAATCCCAAATATTCATTATAGCTTCTCTGAACTTGTATTGTCATCTCCCTCTATGTTTTGTTCTCTCTTTATTCTAAGTTTCATCTAATCCTCATCTATGAAATCTCTAGATTCTCCCTCTAACATTAATTGAAGTAGTAGAACTATATGTTTTAGACTTCTCCAATGGTATACTTATCCCTCTTTGCTAATAGAATCTTCTTTTGTTAACATCTTCTCCCTCAACTCATGATAACCACAACATCATTACCTTATCTTTCATTCATATATAGGATGGTAACTACATAACTTCTCTCCCTCTTTGACAATAATGCTAAAGAAACTATTCTCATGAAATTTACTCTATACATATCATCCTTATGCCATTACTTTGATTGATATTATCAATTTAATCTCTCTGTCATCTATGACTTGATAGCTTCATCTGCTCATAATTTAGTTTCTTTCTTTTCACACATTTGGACAACTCCTAAAGTGTGACCTCCTACATTAATGCGTAATATATTATGATTATAACAATCGATGGAATAGTGCATCTCTTTTCAGCTTTCTTCAGATAGGGGAATGACCCCTAACTTATCTCTTACACACTCAAAAGAATCCTTAGTTAATGCCTTTGTGAATATATTATCTATTTATTCTTTTGTGTTCACATATACCAATCTCACTTCTTTGTCTTATAATAACTCTCTTAGGTAAGGATACTTGATATCAATGTGTTTAGTCTTTGTGTGCATCACAAGGCTATTTGATATATTTATAGCACTTGTGTTATCACAATAAATAACACTAGGTTCAATAATCTCTTTCTTCATTCTTTTAAACAATTAATTGATCCACACAATATTAGAATAATTAACTACTACTACTACATATTTAGCTTCTACTATAGATTGAGAAATATAGTTTTGCTTCTTACTTGTCCATGAAATCAATCTATTTCCTAGAAAGAAAGGTCCTCCACTTGTACTCTTTCTATCATCAATATTGCCTACCTAATCAACATCTGTGTAAATCTTTAGTTCAAAAATATTATTATTTTTGTACCATAATCCATAGTCTTCTATTCCTTTCAATAATCTCAGTATCCTTTTCAATGCAATCATATGATTTTTTTTGTAGGATTAGGAGAAAATATAGCAACAATAAAAACTACTAATGTAATGTCGGGTCTTCTATGTACAACATATTGTAATTTTCCAATCATTGACCTATATAATGTTTGATTCACCTTAGATGAATAATCATTATTTGAAAATTTATGACCCATAATCATAGATGTTCTAATTATTCTTGTCTTCCATTCCAAAAGTCTTCAATATCTCCTTGATATACTTTGATTGTGTAATACTAATGCCTTTATTCATTTAATAAACTTGAAAACCAACAAAGAATTTAACCTCACCAATCATTGACATCTCAAATTCCTTCTTCATTTCATTAGAAAATGACTTACACACCAAATTTTGTCCTCCAAATATGATCTCATCCACAAAAATTTCAGCTAATAGTATCTTACTTTCAGATTCACTTTTTAGGCATATATTTCTGTTGTCATTAGTTCTTGCAAAACTAACTTGTACCAAATAAATGCATAACCTTTCATACCATGCTCCAGTGGCTTTCTTCAAACATATAGTTCTTCGTGTAACTTACATACCATATTCCTCTTTCTAGGATATATGAATCCATTAGGTTGTTTGATGTAGACTTCTTCCTCCAAGATTCCATTTAGAGATGCAGATTTGACATCCATGTGGAATTCTTTGAATCCTTTGTAAGAAGACTATTCAATTAAATTTTTCACTCCTTCCAACCTTACAAATAGGAAAAATGTGTCACCATAGTCAACTCCTTGTGCATATCCCTTGCAATTAGTCTTGCCTTGTTCCTTGTGACTTCACCTTTCTCATTCAACTTGTTTATGAAATGATGCAGAGAAGGCTACAAATAAAATAATCAGTAATCAGTAGGATAAATTATAATACATTCAAAATCCATTAGATAATTTGATTAATTAGAGGCATCTCATAAGGAAAAATAAAGCATTTTTCAACACAAAAACATCAATTCTTCTCCAATTGCATATCCTAATTTCTATATCTGATTCCATTGTTCATAACTTTCAATATTCAATGTTTCTTTTTAAACACTTTGGATGAATTTTTAAAAATTAGGAATAATAAAACATTTACAAAGATTATCCAAAAATAATAAATCCATTGCAAGTTATAATCTTTGCACTTAGACCCATTTTCTCTATCATAAACTAGAAATAAAACTGGTAAGCCTTCCTAGGGCATCAAATAAATTTCTCAAAATGAATCCAAATAACTCCAAACCAGTTCAAAATTATCTATTCATAAGTATAGTTTCCAAATCTGCAAGACATTAGTTTATCTAAACATAAATCATTGTACAACCACAAATCTTTGCGCGGAACACCATTGAAGGCATTTAAAAACCTGTTTTAACTCAAATACTCATAACTTTCACAATTGTACATGAAAATAATTAATTTTTTTTTAAAATGAAAGATAGTTCACATAAATTTCCAATGAATATTATTAGACGTCCTGATATTCCAAAATTTTGTCCATACCACATGCTGCAATATGACTATTCAGGGAATCTCAAATCTGCAAATACCCACTTTCACCAAAATGATCATAACTTATTCAAATATAAATGAAATTACTCCAAACCAAAGAGAGAATAAATATAACTCAGACTAATATATAAATATACATATTATATAGGGTTTCCAAGCTGTACACGACTGAACAAGGCCTAGAACCAACACAAAGCTAAAAAAACCAATCAAAATAGCAATACCAAAATTCTCCAAAATGATTCTTTCTTCTCCTTATTCTCATTAATTTATTTGGAATGTGTTGGAGTTTGAAAACGTTACCCATTTCCAATTACCCTGATGGGAACAAGATGCATCTAGGGGCAGCTAACTCCCATTATCAACACATCCATTCAGACACCAGGCCAACTATAAGGCATGACCCTTCTTCTACTTCAGGCTCTGCAAAACCTAGGCGGGTAGACCTGTAGATTCTTTATATGGTACCAGTTATCAAAGCATACACTGAATCTAATATGAAGCAGATAAAAACCCCTAAATCTTCTATACTCAACCAGGAATCATAAGCATGAAAAAGCTAAGAACATAACTCATGAAACTGGCAAGCTAAGTGCGGGTTAACATTGAATAGCTTTCAACATAAAAGGGAAAATTGATTTAATATGTTGATAACAGCAAGACCCAAGTATGAACAACAGAACTTAATGATCCTATCTCTGACCAGTGCCTTATTTATTGGGCAATTAAATGAATCATAACCATACATCTCCTGTAAACCTCAGATGTATCTCTACATCAAGATCCTTGATCTATCTTTCACCTTGTGAATAGACATCTGCTACAGAATGAATCTCATACTCAGAACATCCTATCATGAAATTTGCAAACCCTGTGACAAATATCAAGCAATTACATGGTTCTTTGTTCCATAAGCAAGACATTTTAACCCCATACATTTCAAAACGAAATGCAACCTAATTCATGCTCTTTGATCACAAATTAGAAGAATTAACAAAGCCATAATCAGGAGACAAGATTCAGACTAAACTTCAAACCTTTGCTGCTCTTTATTTGCTTTCCTTGAAACCAAATACATGAAATGTACAGGAAACAACTCATAAATCACCTAACAGACCAGAACTATCTGCATAAAACATGAATGTTGCTCAATACAAAAGAGAAATGCTGGGTGTGTGGCTTTCACAGCCTGAGCAGAGCTCCAAGAACTGGAAAATAGAAAACCAACCAACAACCTTTTTTCAGGGAAGAAGACAGAATATGTATGGAGAAGGCAATTCCCGGATTTGATTTGCAATTGACACTTGTCTATCTGAAAAACCTTCTTAACAGGTTAAAACAACTCTTTAATCTTTCCCCTCAACTGGTGAATCAAATCTTTTCATTTTACCTCTCAAGAGCCTCAAATATCTCAGCAACCTAATGATGAAATAATGTAACTGATTTTGATAAAAAAAGAACTCAATGTAAAAAGTGAAAATCAGTTCACAGTGACCTCCAAAATGCAAGAAAATTGCTGAGAGTTGATTTTTCTCCATATTCAGATCCCGACAAGCTTTTAAAATTGCCCTCTAACCAATTTTGAAGCTCTAGAATCAAGTTTGCTCATTCTGTCGCTAATGGCCCAAGAAACACAAATTGACCTATAACTCGAATTGGTGAGCACCTGTGCAAGAAACAACCTCAAATTCGGAAAATTTAGATCTTCCCGGTTCCGATGGTATATTGGAGTGCCCAATTTGGTTAAAAATTGCCCCAGATATTGCCTTTTGAAAATCTCAGTCTTGTTCATGACTTCCATGTAGTTTTGCAAAAAAATTAACTTTTATATAGTTTCAAACTATATGAAAGTTAAATTTATTTTAAAAAATCAACCCCACATGATCTTTTAAAAAAAAAAATTAAATTTTTTTTTTTTTAAACCTTTGAAAATTCCACCATATGTTTCACTCGGGTCAAACTTGGTTTGACCATATCGCCATGTGTCACGTGCTGATTCGCTGATTTGACTCTTGCCAGATTCTTGAGTTTTCCGGCAACCTCGCTATATCGCTAGCCGGATTTTTGAGATTTTCCGGCAAGCGACATAGCGACCTGCCGAATTTTTGACTTTTCCGGTCGGATTAAACTGCTGACGTCATCATTTGGGCATGCATTTTTATTTAAAATTTGTTATGTCATTGCCTAACTGGCCAACTGGACCCACCTACACATGCACTTGGCTTCAAAAGCCACTGTCTTATTGACACTAAGCATTGGACTGCAAATGTATTTAAACATTATTATAACTCCCCACAGCTCCAATGTGGGACAAATGAAACTTAATGAATATTAGATCAACACACCTGTAGATGCTCTTCTTGTGCTATGGCTTTGCATATCTGCCGTGTAGAGCATTTCATTGCCCATTGTGAATGTTTATTTCAAAACCTGGGTGTTAACTTGCTGTCCCATATGAAGTTCTTCACCTGCAAAACATGGATCTCTCTTCTTTGGTCATTTTTGCCATGAATCTGCAGACTCCCCATAGTGCTGGTCGTTTTTAAGCTCATGGGCACTTAAAATGAAGCTCCCCCCTTCTAAAAAACGTGATACTGTTGCTGGAGGAAGCCATGGGCTTCAAAAACGTGGATACATGCTTCCTTGAGCTTTGTTTCACTAGCAAATCTGTACATTTTATTAAAAACGTGGACTGCTCCTTCCTCTGGCTGCATTTTGTTTATTTATGGATGTCTCCTTTTCATGAGCAACTTTGTTCTGTAGGAGTGTAGATGTGGAAGTGTTGCCATTTCATTATTTCAGCTGTTCCTTGTCATTAGACATGCTCTATGTTGCATATTATCTGCTTGGTTTCTCTTGGCTCCATCAAAAAAATATTGGCATCTTAGTATGATTTTGCTGTTTGAGTTCTATTCTTGAATGTTGAACTGGGAGATCCTTCAATCTGAGATCCCCTTTACCTCACCTCCATATGACCCGGATATTTATTTTATTGTCTTCAACAGAAGTATAAAATTGTTTTCTCTTTTGTCCGGTCATTGTGGGCAATAACATAATTGTTTTTTCTTATTTCTTTACCTCTCCATTATGCGTAGGATCCCTTTGCAATGTGAGCTTTCTCCTTATTCCTTTTAGACAATATGATAAACATATGAAATGCATTTCAGTGATTAACATTATTACAATCTCTCCTCTAAGATATCTTTAAGTTCCCTTGAGCTTTATCAATCCTAGTAGATTGAGCCGGGCCTCAAGTGGGTCCGGCTAAAAAATTTCGTTTCCAAACAATTGATTCGGCCAATTGATCCCATGACTCCATTGCAATGACTGGAATTAAAAAATCACAAGAACATTACTTTAAAACTCCTTCTTAAATCATTTCCGCACCATTGTGGAAATTGTGTCAGGAGGCCTGCCAGGTGGCTGTAAAAGCTAACTTAATCAAGTAACCAGGTTGTAAAAATTGGCATGAGTGTTCAATCCTATATACTTTACCACACTGCAAATTTTTAGCCCATGACGAATTTCCAGTCAAAAGATTTTAATTGCCGAACATCCATACTTCAAATATCCTGCAGGCAGACAATGTTAAAAAACATAAACTGGGCTCGGATTCGGCATCATAAACTAGGTTATTGATCACTTGGGCTTCTGAAAATTGGGATATAGGTTCTTTTCCATGAGGAGAATGGAATTCTATAGTTTGGGCTCTTGACGAATCACCGGGCACATTTGGCGAATTTTTGAAAATAGGCACTTGGAAATTTTAACTGGCAAATGTGTCAAAAAGTGATTTTTGGCAAATGTACGAACATAAGAAAGTATGCAAATGGATTCATCATGACTTAAGAATTGGCATACTTCAAGGATTTCTAGGACACAACACAATGGTACAATCCATTTAGGCTAGCCAATCACAGGATCAAAGTTATAACATGCCGAACAGGGGTACGGATCAATCTGGATACCTTAGCCGTAACAAAACAATGCAAACTGGGTTTTTGATCATGTTAGCAAACTGATCAAATGGATTTGACATGATCTCAAAATTGGAATGTATGAAGTTTCTTACCCCTATAACACAATGCAAAAAGAATTTTTTCATTTGGGTCAACTGGGTCAAAGATATGATTGGTCGAACAGGGCTTCCCAGAATTGTGAACAACTAGTTAAATGCACAAAGCAATGAATGACCAACTTTGTGGGGTGAAAAACCTAGTCAAACAGATTCGAAATGACTTTAAAATTGAAACATAGGTTCTCTATTATGGACACTAAACATCCCCAAAGTGACTAGTCATGACACAGTCCTGGGTAAAAGATATTCAGATGCAAACTGGGCCTCTGATCGCTATTTGACACTTGGGCAGAATTGCAAATTTTGACACTAGCTCAAAATGGGACTTCACAGAATGGTTCGAAATGTCAGTTTAACTTCATAGAACACATAGATGCACTAAATGAAAGGTGTTAGAAACATTAAACACCTCTTAGGCCTCAGACTAACAACCGGGTACAATCTCATTTAAAAGCATTTATAGGGCTAATTTTTCTCAACAGGGTTCAAAATTGACCATGCAAATTTTAGCGCCAACAGAATGATCATTAAAAATATTTTATATGACTTTTGATAGTTGAGAACTTCCCAACCAACTTGTTACATTCTTTAACCCTTTTTGCACTTTTTGCAAAGTTTTAAAGTTGCAACATTTAAGCAACTTTTACATTTTAAAAATTTTGACTTTACAAATTTGTTCCAACCTTAAAAACATGTCATGATGGAATATTAATCACCATTTACAATATTTTTACCCTTCCTTGAGTTTACAAACATATTTTGACCTCTTGACCAATTCATGACCTTACTAGGACAACTAGGGCAAATTGACAACTTTTACAATTTATGACAAAATGGCTTCATAGCCTTTACAACTTGACCCAAATACAACATAAATGACTCAAATGGATTTAAATATCTCAAATAAGGAATCTTAACTTTCTCATGTTCTTGTACTTTATGTGCTCCTACACCATGAAAACCCACTTAGTTCCAATCATATTTATGTCCTTTTGGTCTAGGTACCAATGTACAAGATTTATTCTTCTTAATTTGTTCAATCTCATCATTCATTTCCTTTATCCAATCTTCATTCTCCAAATAATCTTTTATTGATTTTGGTTCAAACTCATATTGTAAGCATGCATCACTCTTGAGTCATCTTCTTACCATGAATCCCAAATCTTTGTCTCCAATTATTTTGGTTTAGTGTATGATTCCTCCTTACACACTTTGCTAAGATGGGTTCATGTCTTCTTCTTGCTACGGTTCACTTGGTTCTTCTTGTTCATTTGCATCCGGTTTAGTCTCCTGTAACTCGAATCACTCTATCTGATGTTTGGTAGTCTCTATATGTAACTCAGCTCCTATAGCCTGATGCTTGATGAAAATTTTCTGATGACCCTTGGGAATGCCTGGGTACTGATGCTTGGCACCCTCTATCAATGGTTCAGATAAGGTGCTAGGTTCACCTTCATACACATAGAAAAAACTCTTGTAATTTCTAAGTTCTTTCTTGCATTTTTCTTCACTCTTTTCTACACATTCATCAACTCTAACTTTTTTACTTTCCAAAATTTTATTAGTGTTAGAATTCAAACACTTATAAGCATTTCTTTTAGCAGAATATCATATAATTATGGCTTCATCACTTTTTGAATCAAATTTTTCTTTTCCTTGCATTCCTTAATATATAACTTTTTCATCCAAATACTTTGAATTAATTCTCATTAGGTGCATAACCATACCAAAGACAAAAAGGTGTTTTGTTTGTACCTTTCTTCACTTGAACTTAGTTAAGAGTATAGACTACAGTACTTACAACTTCTCTCCAGTACTTTTGTGAAATATTCTTCTGCACCATCAATGTCCTTGCATATTCCATAATTGATCTATTCCTTCTTTCAATTATACCATTCTATGTTGGTTTTGTTGGTGCACTCATTTGTCTCTTGATTCCCTTATTATTTCATAATATGTTGATCTCATCTAATATGAATTCACCTCCTCTATCTAATCTCAAACACTTCAGATTCTTTCCAATTTCCTTCTCAAATCTAGCAAAATAACACTTAAACATTTGAAATACATCATATTTCTATTTAAGAAACATCATAGTCATTATTCTAGAAAAGTCATCAAAAAATATAATGAAATATTTGTCATCATATGAATAGCTTTGCACTCCAATAGGACTACATAAATTAGTATGAACCAACTCCAAAATATCATCTAAAGAATAAGTCTTTCTCTTGAAACTAGACATTGTCATTTTACCCATTTGACATTGGTTACACATCACTTTATCATCTTTTCTTAATCTTGGTAATTCTCTAACTCTTTTCATCTTACTAATGCTTACCAAACTATCAAAGTTTACATGACATAGCTTGTTATGCCATAGCAAAATATCCTAAAATTGTGCAAATGGGAAAGTATCTTCAGATAGGTCTAGATAGAGTAAGTTATGTGTTTTTTTCTCTCCATTTCCAATTAGTTCACTAATAACATCATAGATCTTTGGCTTCTTATTTTGGAATTCAACTCGGTAGCCTAAACTAATAAATTGTGCCACACTCAAAAAGTTATATTTCAAACCATCAACCCAATATACATTCTTATATATGATCTTATCATTCAATATAATTTACCCTTTACCTTTACATAACATGGTGCATCATTTCCAAACTTAACACTACTTCTATTATAATGTTCTAGCTTCCAAAACTTAATTGTACCACTAGTCATATCATGTGAGAAACCATTATCAATTATCCATATACCATTCTCACTCACATATAAAATTAATGTATTTTTTCATCTTCATCAGAATCATCTTTCATTGCAACATAAACAACTTCTTCATCATGATTATTATAATTTCTATCATAACCATCTTCTTTAGCATTATAGCAAGATTTCTTATCTTCATCTTTGTAGTCTTTATTACCTTGTCTCTATTGTCCATCTTTCCTTGGTACTTGAAGTCTTTCCTTTCATCCTTTTCATCTCTATCATGATACCTTGCAGCAATATAACCAAATTTGTTACATGTAAAAACAAATTATAGGAAGTTTAGCTTTGTATTTTCCTTTTTCTCTTGGTAGACTTCTAGCCAATAATGCTTCAAGTTCATCAAGATCATCATCTAATTCATTATCACTCTCTACATGTCTGATCTTATTTTTCTTAG
The DNA here is from genome assembly GCA_028749045.1 of Cupressus sempervirens. NCBI lineage: Eukaryota > Viridiplantae > Streptophyta > Pinopsida > Cupressales > Cupressaceae > Cupressus > Cupressus sempervirens. Next base: position 364,321,345 of record CM053785.1, read on the forward strand.
ATCCATCAAGGGTTAGCTAAGCTTTAAAAGAAGATTCAACACTAGCAGGGGAATAATTATCAAAATTTGACAACTCAAATGAAGCAAGTCTACCAATTAGATTATCCAAGATCAGATTATTACCAAGCGTACATCTAGTTCTTGAATTGTAGATACTCTGATTGCATAGATAGGTAGTAAAGTCCTCAATAAATTATTACAGTCTCATCAGATATAATGTCTCCATCTCATGTAATAGCATTCAAAACCTACTTGATTTGGCCACAATATTGTGCAACAATCTCACCTTCTTTCATTCTCATATCATCAAACTTGATTGACTAACAAAAAAAGAAGAGAGAAAAATGAATAATAATGTTGAATAAGACATGCATTAAATAATATAACATAAGATAAATTATCCAAAATTAAATAATATTAATCTAATTTAGATATACACTTTTTAAAGTAAATAAATAATTTATAATTAATATATAATTTTGACTTTATACATGTAGAACTTCTAAATCGTATGTTAGATTTCTACAAATTTCTCTATAAAATAATATATTTTATTCAACATAAACAATCCTTTTCCTTTGCTTTATCACTTTTAGTTACATCTTTTGCAACACCTTTGAAATTTTACATTAACTTTAATTCTTATGCACCTTTAAGAAGTATAAATAACAAGTGGTACAACCTTATATAATGAGGAAGTGAATATTCTTTAAATTTAACTAGTAGTGTAATTTTTTACTATAAAAGAGTACTTGATAAACCTGATCTTGTAAAATAATCAATTATAACATAACCTTTCACTTGCATCGCAGTAAATGTCTCTCATAAAATAGACAAAAGATAATTTTCTCAAGCCCTTTATTGAATAACCTATATGATTCTTTGAGATGTTATCTTATCTCACAATTACTTTGAAGACAATGAAAATAGATAAAAATATAAAAAGTACTAAATAAATATCTATTTAAAATATAAATAGTATAACACATAATTGTAATTATCATTTGATTGTACTATGATTAGTTAAAATAATATAAGACTTTATTTAAAGATACCGATTAGGGTTATTAGACTATCTAATGGATACTACACAATTTTCTCATGTGAAGCTAGTATATTACTTGTTTGTATAGTTCAACTGGTTGGGGATATCCTATAAAGAGGATGGTTAAAGAAATATTTGGTCAAAGTACCATGACATGTAATTGTTATAACTTCTATTTCTATTTTATGAGTTATCCATTTTATAATAGTTGGAACTATTAATGTTTATTAACAAGACTATAGGTTCTTCATATAGAAAAATGATGTTTCAAATACTAACTTGTGTTGAAATATTTATGCAATAGATTTATCTATGCATATTCTTGTAATTATGGTAAAGTAAATAATTTGTGGGCAAATTAAGCTTGTTAGCTTGAAATCTTTAAATTTGATATTATATAGTTGAATTTATTGCATGGAACTTTTGATGAACTCAAAAATATAAAGTGATAATGAATAAAAAAAATGTTTTGAATTTTTATGTTAATTTTTCTTGTAACTCATCTTTGTTTAATCTTCCAAGGAGATATTTTGTAACTAGTTTTTTTCCTCAGCGTGTAACAAGTTAGTTGTAGAGACTTATGTGTGTAGCCTATGAGTATTAATGATTTGTAAAAAATATTTTTGGAAGCATAAAAAAATTAAAGCACTTGTATGATGTGAGGACATTTTTTGTTATTTGAGGCCAGAAAGTCATTTTGGGCAAGATGCCAAGATACCATTCTAATGGTTCATAAGATAATTTCTTATGGAGAAACAACGTTAACTCTTTTGGATTTTTTTGCATTTGGTTTCATTTGATTGTATTGATATTTTCTATTATTATCACTTTTTAAGTTCTTTTTTATAGTCATGTTTCTTTTTTGTATATTCCATATTCATGATAAATCTCAATAATTCATGTGAGAACTTGCATTCATTTTTCTTGTTACACGAGAAAGAATCTAGGGATTGAACTAGAGAAGCGATTGACTTAGGAAGCATGTGAACTCTTTTAACGAATTAAGTTATGTAGTGTCCACACTAATTTATGGATCAAATTTATGTTAGACCAAGAAATTTTTGTAAAGTGAGAGGCCTAGCACATGGTAATGCAACACCTAGAAGGAATATTTCTTAAGCTAAAATAACATACACAAGCATATCACATTGTATAAAAAGTCTATAATGTCCCCCTTTTAGAAATATAATTTAATGATAAATAAGAATAAAATTAAAATATTAGTGATAATATAATATAATATAATATAATATAATTACAAGTTCATTAAATTTAATGAAAGGTCAAGAGGCATACAATGGAGAGTTGTATGGTGTCACTCCAAATTAGCATGGCAAGAAGATAAAAGGCAAGATGGCAATCCACAATTACTGAATATCATCAATGTGCTATGGTCAAATGTCATATAAGATGACTTCACCAATATTGAGTGTCTATTAGAGTAACTATTGCATCTTCTTTGAATGCAAGTACTAGTAAATATAACAATTTAAAATTTCTTTTCAAATCAAGAAATGAGGTGACAAAAGTCAACTATACATTATGGTATTCTTCACTAGATATTAAGACTATTTTATATCGAGTATTGTAATACAAGGATATGAATGAAATAAATTTGTTAAGAGGACATTAGAAACTTTAAAAGAAAATGCAATTTACATGTGTAAAGCCACACTCCACAACCATTGATAGAATTCTCCTTTCCTTAGTAGAAAAATAAGATCTTAGACAAGAAATAAAGTAGAAGGGAGAGAGGTATTTTTACAACCTATTGAGTTGGGAAATTTGGAACATAAATAAGATCCTCACAATCAAAGAAAAAAAGAAAGAGGGTAGAGATTTTATAGTGGGGACATAATTAGGTGAGAGAAAAAAGGCTATAAATGATAAGATCATGTCTTTAGACTATGGTGAATATAAGGTAAAGATTCATTTTTTGGATTCTTAGAATTCATATAATTAGGGTGTTCTTGTGCTAGTAATAGGGGCTCTATTACACTTGATTGTTCACTATTTTTATCCTCCAGCCAATGAAGAAGTGAGGGAGCAACAATTTTTTTTTCCATGGAACAATAAAAATGTTTGTGAATAAAATTCCAGTATGAGATGAAAATTTTATTTACTAGTGAGGTGGTAGACAATGATGATGAGCAGAAGCACCACATGGAGTATGAAGATGGAGAGGATGAACACCTTAATCTCAAAGACTTAGACATAAAATTTAGGGTGGTGAAAAATTGCACAAGTGTTCATACATAGAAGATAAACAAGGGTGACGATGACTCAATTCTCAAAAATCTTATAGTTATCTAATTTGATTTGGGAAAATAATTTATTCATTAGTTTTAACCGTTGCCTATGAAAAAAATTGTATCTTGAAACATGGTTTTTAATTTTCACATAGTTATGTTCAAACATGCATCAAAATGGAATTATTCTGCTCTCAAGAAAATTGTAGCATAGAGAAGGAAAAATATTACAATAGTTGAAAAAATAACATCCCTTAAGCCCTCTCAATCTCAATGAATAGAGTAAGCCATGAAATATAACCAAGAAGCAATATCACAACCTAGGAGTGAACGAGAATACAAGAATAAAATAATATGCATTAAAACCTCAATGTATATGTGGCTGAAATATGGCAGCGCCCATTCATAAATATGTACATTTTTCTATAAAGATTGATTTGTTCATTTCCCACAACAATATTTGGAAACAAAATGATTTCTCCATAAAGCATATTGTGAATACTCCTACTCTTTTTAATTGAGCTCCACCACGCACATGCAAGGAAGATGTTGACATTGTTTTTCAATCTAACATTATGCCTGATAGATGTAGAATGTAAAATAATAACATCAGTGAAATAGAAGAAAGTAAAAACACAAAAAAAAAAATCACAGAAAACACTATATATAGGAGGCTCTATTTTTTTAGTAGAAAACCATTTTTATTTCATTATTGTAGAAGATCTCTTTGATATGAAAATTTACAATGTGCATATTTCAATACATTATTTCTTTTCTAATTTTTCCCTCTAAATCTTCTCCTTAATTCTAGAAACTATAAGCTTATCTTCTACTAAGTCTGTGGTGGATAATGAAAAGTTAAACAACTTCTAACAATAGATCTAATTATTCATATGCAACCATCTTTTCCTTAATTCTAGAAACTATAAAATTAGCTTCTATGAAGTCTAAAGTGGATAATGACAAGTTAAACTACTTCTAACATCATATCTAATTAGTCATATGAAACCTAAAAATGATGATGATTGCTATGAAAAGTAAGCAAGTTAAACTGCTTCTAACAATAGATCCAATTATTCATATGCAACCTAATGGTGATGAAGATTACTATGAAAAATATGTAGCAAAGAAAGATGAGCTATAATAATAGAGGACTTGTGATAATTGTGTGGATCATGCAAATCTAGAAATTAATAAAGTAAAGCTGATTAATGTGGTGGAAATCCATATTGAAATATGTTATCTATGTCAATCTTCAATAGATGCATTTTCTAACTATTTCTAAAGTTATTTCAAAAATCTAAAAAGACCTCATTTGCACATAGGTAGGGATGATATCTGCAAAGGTTGTGGTATGTAGCCTTGTAGTTGTTAGCTACATTCTATGTACTTCTCAGAGTATTGTTGATTTTAGCATTTTGACTAGATGTCATATTTTAGTTTGTCATTAATTATCTCTTTCTAGATGCATCTATAATGAGGATCTAGATATAATTCTATCGGTGGAAGTTAGCTATGGATACAAATGTAACAAATGGTTTGATATAGCATAGAGAAATGGATCTCCATTCGATGGAATTTAGGGACAACGTATTTCTTGGATTGAACTCTAATGCAAAGAAAAACTTGATAAAAACATGTAGAAGATTAATTATGAATAATTTTTTTATACAATATGCATACACTAAACTAAATATTGAATATGGATACTTGTTGTGGTGTCCACAACACACACCCCATTCCTAACTAGGAATGGGGACCCCCTACTTTTTTTGACTCTTGGACTCATAGTTCAAGATTCGGGAGAAGAAAATTCTGTTAGAGCTAGATTTTAGAGTCAAAAAATAAAAAAATAAAAAAATTAAAGTGTCCATGCGCATGTGCAGATGTGGGTGGAGTGCATGCCGATGCATGCCGTGTGCCCTACCTAGGCATGCGGGGGTTATAAACCCCCCCTTTCCATCATTTTTTCCTAGATTTAAGTTTTTTTGGATAACAGTTGCATGCTAGGGTGAGCTTCCCCCCCTCCACACTAGCATACAACGCCTGCACACTTTTAGGCATGCTCGCATGACAACACCTGCACACTACGCCCCCTTTTTGGGTGTGCTCACACGATGTCCCTTTAGGTGTGCTCATGTGGTGGCGCCCGTGCGTAGAGCCCTCTATGTGCACTTGTATGCTGGTGCCTCTTTTGGGTACGCTCACGTGAGGTGTGCCTATGTGTTGCACCCTCCAGACATGCTCACATGATGCCCCTTTTGAGTGCATGCACACATCATCTGCTACGTGGCATCCCTTTACGTGCACCTTTTTATTTTATTTTACAAATTTTGTTTTTGTAAAATGTTTTAAAAAATAAAAAATAAAAAATGTAAAATGTTAAAAAAAAAAAAAATAAAAAACAAAAAAATAAAAAAAAGAAAAAAAAAAATCACCCAAAGGGGACTTTTTTTTCTTAACAATGTTTTTGTTTAACTTTTATGCTATCTTTGGACTAATAATGTTTTCTCTTGCAATATGTAGGTAATGTAACCAAATGGCGTCCACATCCAGAGTAGCACCCAAGCTGGTCGTATTCAAGTTCTAAGGTGTACCTTCAAAATCAAGATTCCACGATAACTATGCTGAGATCAAAGATATTGACCTCGGACACACAGATTTAGGGGATTTCTTGAGAATTTGCAACAAGCCAATGAAGAGGTTAGCCTTGGTATCTACATTGATCTATTCCAGATTAATGAGTGCAGTGTCACATCCTGTGTCGGTGTAATCAGCTAAACTAATCATGGCCCTGTAACAACACTTTGTGCCTAATGAGAGGGTGGTCAAGAGCGTCACATGGGAAGTGGTATTGGATTTGCAACCCAATAAAATTGAGAAGGTTTTCCACCTACCAAAAGTAGACCAGTTCATCCAACTTTCTTATGAAGCGGCTAAGAGATGGTACAGAGAGCATCAGTAGGAGGCCATTGACATTATACAATCCTCATACCTGATTGAGAAGCCTCCTTGGGGAAGGATAACTAGAAAATTGGATATGACTTGAAGATACATGAAGGAAGACATTGGATACTCCATTATTCTCCTGAGTAGAGTCATGGACTTACCCGCAGTAGGTCACCTCAGCACATTCATGGTCAACTTCATTGAGACCATCAAACAGATGAAGATACCATTGGACTGGGCCACTGTACTAAGTGAAAAATTTTGTGAGTAACTAAGGATGGTGAAGGACAAGAAGAAGTTTTACATGACTTCTTACCTGGTGTACCTACTTCTAGTGAAGATGACAAACTATCTTGATTTGTACAAGAGAGGCAGTATGCAGGACCCTAATGCCTGGCCTTACATAGTTTATCCTCAGTTGGAGAAGAAGAAGCTCTCAACACAAAGCAAGGAATACAAGATTGTGAATAATGTGTTCATCTTTGCTATCATATGATTCATTGAGGGTGACTATGGGAAAAGGTTATTTGATGAAGCCAAAGCATAGATCGTAGCTCTCGGAGCCTACTTCATTTAGTTCAAGACATTCACGTATCTTTAGGTAGGTGGTGCATCCATCAATCCTAAGAAGCTTCCAAGATACCCAAGTGACAAGTTGGTACTATTGGAGATCTCTAGGAAAATTGAGTCAGCCTATGAGAGGATAAAGAGGCAACAGAGACCCTGCTGGGAATGGCCATTGGTCATTGGGCCATATTAGGTGAAGTGGAAACAAGATATTCTGACCTTTGAGTGGAAATGGGAGAACTATCCTCTTGAAGAATACAACTCTCCTTGGCCATACTTTGACAATGTTGGTAAAGTGGAAAGCCTGGTAGGAAAAGACTTCCATTATGAGGATGCAATTGAAGATAATTGGATGAGAGCCACAAATGACTATGATGTCTGCATCAGGGACTATTGTAGGATGACTTTGTACCTAGTAGAAAAGGCTCTCCATTTGAATATCCCTGATGAGATAAGGCTACAAGACTCTAAAGAATTATTGGATCCCTTGTTCAATGTAGATAAAGTTAGTGAAAAACCCATTCTGAATGTAGAGGTTGACAAGGAAGAAGGTGATGATATTAATCATCAAACGAGACATGTCATTAGAATGACAAAGGATTGGATCAAGAAACCTTTTCCACTTGATCCAATTCTTGATACCATAATATTCCATGCACATGCTTTCCTAGAAATGGGTAAAGGAAGGAAAGTCATAGTTCCTATCTTTGCACTCCAGTCTCCTATTAGGCCAAAGATAGTCTACCAGCTTGATCACCTAGTTGGATATTATCACCCTCCAAAAAGGAAGGGAAAGAGGAAGAGAACCTCTCCTCTGAGGATTTAGATAGTACAGGTTGCAAAACATGTGTCTCCTTAGTAGCAGGAATAGAGCTCACAAGAGTCCTAAGGTATTGGAGCTACTCACATCCAAGATGAAACTCAGTTGCCTCTTGTTGTGCCAAGCCAAACAGAAGAGGGAGAAATTTTAGAAGACTCCATTCCTCCTATACAAGAAGAGCCCCCTTCTCCTTCCATTCCTAAGAAATATAAGAGGATAAAGATTAAGATGAAGAAAAGGCAAAGGATTAGTAGAAGATTAGTACCTAATCCATCTATTCCTAAAACAATTCTAGAGGAAGAAGAAGATGAGGAAGAAACCAAATTGGAAGAGGAGGAGGAACAAGTGCCCATATAGGAAAGAATGTGGTTAGCAAAAGCTATAGAGTTGGAAAGAAGAAAGAGTACCATAGGTACCCTACCATCCACAAGGAGGAGGAATACGTGCCCCTACAGGGAAGAACTCAGTTAGAAAAAGTTGCACAGTTGGAAAGAAGAAAGAGTGCCATGGGTACCTTGCTATCCACTCAAGTAGAACCATTAGAACTCTCTTCTTTGAAAGACAAAGTGCAACACTGGGTGAATAAGCAGAGGGAAGGAGATGAGGATGTTTTCTCCTTGATGTATTTTGATTTCATGCCCATGGGTACAAAGTTGGTTGAAGATAAGATTAGAGACACCCCTATAGGTGAACTCCAATAGGAAGACTGGATGCAAATGCCACCGAATACATAGGGTCCTAATCTTACTCCTCCATCTCCACCACAGATTACAGTGGTAGATAAGGGTGTAGAAACTTGCCCACCTCTAGGTTCAAAAGAGCAATAGGTTCAAAAGGAACCATCATCACAGGAGCAACCAGATTTGAGGGCTATTGATGGAGCATTAGAGGAAGGACAGATGCTAGAATATGCATAACAACCTTCCCAAGATGCCGAGGAGAAGGCTACAAGATCCACGTATACTGAAGCTATAGAAGAGGAGTCTTCACAATAGGAGATGACTCCAAGAAAGAGAAATAAAGGGAAGGAGGTAGTTGAACATACCCCTTCATCATCAAGGGCCAAGGTTGTAGAGAAACACATTTTGAGATGGTTCCAAAAGGAGATAATGAGGAGTGCTAAGCCTTAGTTCCATGTGTTGGAGGATGACATTTGTGATATTGCAGAGATCTTAAACAAACTTGAGTCTCCATTCCATAATGCAATGCCATTCACTTTTGTCACTACCATATAGAACCAAGATTTATTTGCATAAATGGCTCTCCCTCCTAAAGGTATAGATGCGGAAGCTATTAGTCTTAAGGATTATGAAGTAAAGGATGTTATGTTAGGAAGGCCTACATGAGATTCAGCCTGATAGATGATGACTATGGGAGTCAAAGAGGTTCTCAAGCACTTGGAACAAGATGAGATTGAACTTCGTATGCTTCAAAGGAAAGTTGAAATCCTAAATCGATACCTCGCTAAAGTTGTTGGTCCTCTTGATCTTGAGCACCCCGAGAAGACTCTAAATACCATTCTTATAGAAGGGGAAGTTGTACGATTGAATCCATTTTTAAAGCTTGTTAGGAATGGTAAGAAAGCCTTGAGGATAGAGGTGTTACCATAGTTATAGGGAATTTAAAGTTATTGTATGCTATGCAGGAGAACGTGAATAAGATCAAAGCAATTATGAGGTAGGACTTCAGTATCATGGATGAGGTACGGGCACGGAGCAAGGATTTGTAGACTCTACAAGCCATAAAAAGGCAAAGGTTCTGCACTTTGATCAATGTATATTCCAGAGAAGAAAGACTTGATTGATGATTGGATAGAGAAGATAGCAGATGGCAATAAAGTGATGGAAACATTACACAAGGAGATCCATCAGCTCAAGGACCAAACCCGAGAGTGGATTTTGGAAGTAGAAAAGTTGTATAGTGTTGCATGCTTGGACATTTTTGAAGATGAAGAATAAGAGAAGCTTTTGCTAGTTGAGGTAGTAGTAGAGAATTTCAAGAAGATATTAGAGGAAGCATCCAGTGATGAAGATATTAGGCAAGCCTTCAGGACAAAGGAAGCACTGTTGGAGTTGGCTACCAAACTCAAATATTTTACAGAGACTCAAATTGAGATGGACAACTATAGACAGAAGGTGAAGGATAAATATGAGGCTTTAGATCTTCTATATGCAGCTAAAATTACTAAGATGATATACAAATTCAAGGGCAAACATCCAAACATAGCTTTGGGATGAAGAAGAACAAAACCCAGATGCCAAAATTTCAATTTTGATACTCAATAAAATTTTGAGTTTTTCACCCTGTCGAGTTCCATAGCTCTATAGCTACATAGGTCTACATGTCCATAGGTTCATATATCCATAGGTACATAGGTCCATATCTCCACAATATAGGGGTGCACTGATAGTTAACTGCCAGTTCCAAAAATAGCACCTTCCATGCATCGGGAGCGCATTTTGACGACAGTTTAACTTTGACACACAACTAGTGAAGGACTAGCTTCTATTTTTGGCACCTCCATGCACTTCCACTTTGACTAATGGCTTCCTCCTACTTTCTCTCTCATGTTTTCTTTGTTTTTGACATGTAAAGGGCCCATGCATCCAATTAATGAATAAAATATGGATGGAGTCCCTCTAAGCACCAGATTAATTGTTAGTTTGTATATGTTTAGTTTGTTTTAATGTTTTAAAAGCATTTTATTGCATGAAGATGTCTCTCTCTCTCAACAAAAATTGATGAGACAATTTCTTATAAATACCCCTTTGTAAAATGTAACAAGGGCCATCGTTATTATGCAATAAAATTATGCTTTTGGTGCTCGCATTTGGAGTGCAGTCATTCTTGCCTAAATTTGTCATTGTTTTGTGGATTTTATTCATGAGATTGTGATTGAGCCAAAAGTTTATTGCATTGTTTCTAGTTGAGTGATCTTTTAGTTTTGGTGTTTGCTACAGATTTATGAATTGCATTAATGTAACGAGCTTGAGAAGAGATCATCAAATTGTGCTTGCATAGCCTTTTGTCTCACATGAGCACACATTCCATGACCTTGCAATTTGATGAAAGGTGAAATATCATACGATTGTTAAAGTTTCTCACCAATGATTGCATCAATGGATTCTAGGAAGTGCTACTCCTGTTATCATTGGTTTCCTACCAATTTCTTTGAAAGCTTAACTCACAGTGTGTTGTTTTCTATAGCTTATGTCCATTTAGGATTTCAATTTCAAGTTATTTCAATTTCATGTTATTTTCTTTCAGTTTCGTTATTTGCTTTACTAACCCCTTGTTACAATAGGAACTCATTTTAGTTGCACTATTAGAATTGCATTCATTGAAAACCTAGAAAATACAAAAAATATTATTCTTTTGTGTGTTTTTTTGAGACAAAAAAAAGATTTACTTCATTTTGAGTTTAAATAAGAACCAGCAAAGGCCTCTCGTGAACAATCACATTTATCTTCAACTGAGCGGATTTTGGTACATCACAAGACAAATACTAAACCTTGGAGTTGATCCCAAAAGGATTAGCTTTTCACGAGAGGAATTTCACAATGGATTCCTACCATTGACCTCGTGTAAAATGATCATCCAGTAGAAGTGGCACTAGAAGGAGGGCCCCTTTTGACTCTAGGAAAGAAATAAAATTTGTGAAAGTTTTGGAATTTTGCAATTTTATAATAATCTACACTTCACAAAGTTCAGAAAATTTTTCCTAAATTTTTGACAAATTTAGGTCCATAGCTCCACAGCTCCATAGGTTCACAAGTTTGCAGCTATGCAGGTCCATAGCTGCACAGGTACGTAGGTGCACAAAATTCAAAACAATGAGAAAGTGTACTTCTTTAGAGGTCCACTTTTTCCAAGAGTTGATACAAGTTGGAGGATATTGATCTAAAGTCCCCATTTCAGTGAGCATTAAGGTCTATGCCAAGTGCACACGAGTTTCTCGAGCTTACCCGCTTCCATAAACCACGTAGTGACAAGGGAACATCCCAAGTTCAACCACTTCCATTCGAACTTTCATCATCTTCCTCAACTCCACCTCCACTCCAATCACCTGGTGGACCACCACCTAATCCAACAGCTAGTACTCAACAACCACTATTAGGTCTGCCAAACCCTCCAAGGCCTTTTTTAAAAATACCATGGATTCACCAATAAAATTGAGAGTGCACTCCATGACCTCCCTAAGAATCCCAAGAAGTTTTTCTCCAGATTCAATTATGGTGAGACTCGAACTGCTAAAGATCATGTCAAGGTATTCAAGGAAATTTGCAATTGCAAGCAAGTTGCTAATGAGGACATGGGTCTTCATTTATTCCCCTATTCTTTGGGAGAAATTGCCTTCAATTGGTAAGTCAATTTGCCACTTGGATGCATTAGAGATTGGGATATATTTAAAAAATTGTTCTTGGAACATTTCAAAACATTTATCAATCTAGCTGTGATATATGAACAATTCATATCAATCAAAAGGGACCCAACTGAGACAATTTCCCACTTCAGCCATCACTTTCATATGGCCTACCGCAAGTTGGAAATGCCATACACCATACCTGTTGAAGCTACTATTCAGATTTATTTAAATTCTATGGACCCTCTTATGATGATCTTTTTAAGAAGACTTCCAACAGCAAGTATTGGTGCATTGGATAAAGCCTTTGTAGAAGTGATCACGTTCACAAAGCAAGCCAATCCTAATGGAGGGGGAATGATGCTTCCAGCACAAGCAGTCCCTACAATACCAAGATACCCTGTGGGAGCACCCACCATGCCTAGCCAGTTCATACCTATGAACCCAGTTCCATTACAGCAGGCAACTGCTCCACAAACTCAAGTGATAACATATCAAGGATATGAACCCCCAAAAACAACTTTCTTTAATAGAAAGAAATGGTTCCTATGGAAATAGATAACAATCCTATTTTGGAATTTGGTCAAATGAAGAAGCCTATGTCACAAATGAACAATGAATTGACACATCTTAGATTGTCACAATGACAAAATAAAAACTTCCAAAGAAATAGTGTTGGCCCCTACAACAAGAATTTTGGTCAGAATTACAATAGGAATTTCAATGGGAATAACAACAACAATGTAGGAAACAATGGCAGAGGAAACAACTTCAATCCTCCTAATCGCAACAATGGCTTCCAAAGGGAAAACAAACAATGGAACACTCATCCCAATAATGGAAGCATTCTTGCTGACAACAACAACAACAACAACGTGCAATATGTTGATATCAATCAGTATGATGATAGCACAAATATGCCTAACAACGATCGTTCATACTACAATGGTAATCAGGAGGTGAATCAAATCTCACAAGTAAATGAAAATCCTCCTCCTGTTCAATTTAATGCTATGCTATTGGAATCTTATGATTCTATACAGAATCCACAAGGGGAACAACCAGCAAGTGAGGAATTCTCATTCTCATTTAGTCAAGAACTTGATATTCAACATGATGAGATGTTTTCTTTTCGCAATGACAATCAAAATACATATAATCCCAGAAATAGAAAGGACCCCTTGAAAGACAGGATCCCTCTAGGTTTGTAACCAACTCCACCTGATCCAAGAGCAAATAAAAATCTGCCACCGGTAAGACCATTGCAGGGAGGACAATAGTATCAGAATCAAGTGAATGTACCTACAATACTAAAGAATCCCACTTGGTCTACTGAAAAATACAATGTGGTAGAAGATTTGAAAAAGACTAAAGCCAGTATGTCTATGTTTGACATGTTACAAAATTTTCCACAACAATGAGAAGCACTCATGAAGACATTGGATAATACAAAGGTTTCCCACAACATGAATGCTATCCCTCAAAAGATAGTATCTCAACAAGTGAATGCTACAGAAGTAATGCCTACTATGTTTAAAGACAAAGTTGAGGTACCCCCATTTTTGTTGAGCATCAGGATATATGGGAAGAATCTTCACAATTTCCTTATTGATTCAAGAGCTTCATGTAACGTAATGCGATTATCAATATCTCAAAGGCTAGGAGTTAGTCCTCAACCCTCTAATCAAGTGGTGATACAATTGGATAAAAAAGAGGTAAAAGTCATTGGTGTATTGAAAGATGTGCGTATATAGTTAACAGTTGACCCTTGGATCTAGGATGTTATTGATATACATGTGGTTGATATCCTAAAAATGTATGGATTTCTTCTACGTAGAGAATGGATAAAATGTCTAAGAGGATGGTTTTCTACAAACTTCACTCAATTGTGATTGCCATGGAAGGGATTGAACAATCAAATCAAGATAGATGCTGAGCCTAAATTGAAAAAAATGATCATAGATTACAATGCCTTGAATGAGATAGCATTCTTACAAGTGGATCTAGATTCATACAAAGTGATGGTGTTGGATGTGGTTCCAAACAATACACTTCAAGATTAGAATGAAGAACCTAAGGTGCTAGTACCCAAAAGTGAAACCGCGACACAGTTCATAGACAATATGGTGACTAATTTATAATTTTTAGGAGAGGAAGTTGATCCTAGCATCCTCCTCCTTCTAGGATTTTTTTGGTTACACAAAGTTAATCACTTTGAATTTGAATGCTCATCTTGCCAAGAATTAGTTGGAAAGGTACTAACACACATAATGGAAAACAAGGATAAAAGGATCTCAATAGATGAACTCACAGAAAGTCAAGATCCGATGAACTCATCTAATCTTGTTGAGAAGATCAAAGAGGAAATTGAATATTTAAATTTTTCCTACAGTGAAACCTCTTCAGATGGTGAAGGTTTGTCTTCCCCTCCTCCTGGAATGATCAATGTCCAAAGAAGAAGATGATATGTGAAAGGTAAAGGATGGACTTCAGTATTCATTCATCCTAAACCTAAAATTGAGGAAATCAAAGCACTGATAGGGGAAATTCAAGAAAAACAAGAAAAACACACTTCCTTTATCTACAGATTATGAAGGGGAATCATCAAGTTGTGTACAAGGAAAGTTGCAATGGGTTCCTAAGAAATGGTCATTCAAGGCTCAAGTGAAAGAGAAGTTAAGGATGAATAAACATAAAGTTAGAAAACCCAAGGAAAATGCAAATTGGACACTTCGCTTTGATGGTTCCAAGTGCAAGATGGGAGCTGGTGTAGATATCGAATTGGTCAACCCAAATGGTAGGTCTTTCTATGCCGCATATCAGTTACAATTTAGATGCACTAACAATGCTATAGAATATGAGGTGTTAATCCAAGGACTTCTCTTGGCACTAGAGAAAGGAGTCACAACTCTTAAAATTGAAGGGGATTCTCAATTGGTCATACAAAAAGTAAAATCCATATACTCTTGCAATGACAAAAGATTACTTGCTTATAGGAAAAGGGTATGGGATATATTGGATGACTTCGAAGCCTTAAACATCAAGTCCATTCCAAGAAGAAAGAACATGGTAGCACATGCTCTTGCCATCTCAACTAGTGCATTGCAACTAGTTGAAAGAACTAAGTTGAAAAGATTTTTAGTAGAATTGGTCATCGTTCCATCCATTTCTGATAATATCACAAAATTTTAGGTCTTTCAAGATGATCAACATATACTTGAGTTTATCATGTGTAGTCAACATTTTGAGGGACAAGAAATTGATGATACACTAGATGACAGACCTAAAGATGATGGACTTGAAGATGAAGATGGGATTTTGAATTTAAAAATGAATACTATTCCAAAGAGAATGGTTGAACTTGAATGTATCTTTGATTGTGATGAATCAACACTCAGTAGAAGGGAAACCTGAGAAAAGGGAATCAAAGAATGTGACTCATACAATTTGGGTACTGATGAAGAATCAAGAATGATATAGATAGGAAAAACATACAACTCATAGGAAAGGGAAGATATGCTCAAATTACTCATCTAATATAAAGATGTCATTGCTTGGAGCTACGAAGAGCTGAAGACTTATGATCCTAAGACTATCACACATGACATCCCATTGAAGCCTGATGCTAAACTGTTCTAACAAAAACAAAGACCGGTAAATCCTCTCATTGAACCCCTGATCATGAAAGAATTAAAGAGGTTACCAAATGCTAAGATCATATTTCCTATCTGTCATTCCACATGGGTGGCAAATTTTGTTCCCATGTAGAAAAAGATAGGAGAGATTCGTCTTTGTGTTGACTTTCATAAACTGAATCTAGCATCTCAAAAGGATAACTATCCTCTACCCTCACTGGATGAGGTTTTGCATATTGTTAATGGTTAAAAAATGATGTCATTCATGGATGGATACTCAGGATATAACTAGGTGATGGTTGATGAAGAAGATCACTTGAAGATAGCTTTCACAACTAAGTGGGGAACTTTTGCCTACATAAGGATGCCTTTTGGACTGATTAACTCGAGAGGTACATTTCAATGAGTGATTGATGAAGCCTTCAAAGGATTGATTAATAGATGTATAGTCATCTACATGGATGACTTGACTATCTTTTCAAAAGATCGAAGTACCCACATTGCTGATCTAAGGCAGGTATTGAATAGATGTCATAAATACGACATATCTCTCAATCCCAAGAAATGTTAGTTTTGCATTACTAAAGGAAAGCTCTTGGGTAATGTTATTTTTGAAGCTAGAATCTCCATTGATCTAGATAGAGTTGAATCCATTTTGAAGTTAACACCTCCACACAGTCAGAAGGAATTGAAGTCTTTCTTCAAAAAGATAAACTTTGTGCAAAAATTCATAAGTGGATTTTTTAGAGATAGTTCGTCCTCTTAATTATTTACTCAAAAAGGGGGCTAAGATAGAATGGGTTCCTAAAATAAAGAAGTCATTTGAAGATATCAAGGTTTCCATTTCAATGGTCCCAGTTTTGGTGAGTCCAGATTATGAGTTACCTTTCAAGATTTATTCCTTTGCTTTTGAACATTCTTATGCAGGGATCCTGACACAGAAAAGGGAAAAGGAAGATGAAAGACCAATTTATTTTATGAGTTTTCCTTTGAAGAATGTAGAGTTGAAATATTCAAACCTTGATAAACAGTCCTTTGCGTTGATCAAAGTAGTAAAGAAGTTTCGTCACTACATACTAAGTAGTAAGGTGTATGAAATTTTGCCTAATCTAGTAGTGTAGATGCTTTTAATGCAAAATGAACTTGATGAAAGGAGAGGAAAGTGAATGGCCATACTTCAAGAATTTGATCTCGAAATCCAATCCATCTGATTAGTTGGAGGTGAAGGGTTGTCAAAGATGATAGCTAATAACCAAGATGGAAATGAAAAGGAATTCAAGTTTGATGACGAAACGAATGAAGATGATTAGAAGAAGATGGTTGTATCACAAGTTGACATTAATCAAGGAGTGGTAATAGATGTTTGGTATCAAGACATTGTTTATTATCTCCTACAAGACCAATGCCCAAAGTGGATGAACAGTTCACAACATAGGGGACTTAAGATGAAGTGGGAATCTTATATGTTGCATGACAACAAGTTGTTCAAAAGAAACTATAAAGGGATTTATCTGAAGTGTTTAGGCTGTGAGGAGACAAAAAAAGTCTTGGAACACTTTCATGATAAGTATGGTACATGAAATGGTTCGACAGAAGCAATGGTCCACATGATTCTTAGATTGGGTTATTTTTGGCCCTCAATATTTAAAGATACTTTTGAGCATGTATGCTCTTGTCATATCTATCAAACCAGTACCAAAAGGGAAAGAAATCTGGCAATGCCCTTATAGCCTGTGCATGAGATACACCCCTTCACAAAGTGGGGGCTAGATTTTATTGGTTTGATCAACCCACCATCATTAACTAGACATGCATTTATTCTCACAACTACATATTACTACACATGATGGATAGAAGTAAAAATGTTTAGAAATTGCACTGTTAAGGTGGTGAATAATTTTTTGGAAGAACACATTGTTACTAGATTTACAATGTCATTTTCTCTTGTGTACGATAATGGGTTTGCATTTGCATCTGCATTCTTGACCTAGTGGGCATTTAAAAACAAAGTCATTATCAGGTTCTCTTCAAATTACTACCCGCAAGGAAATGGGGTAGCAAAATCTACAAACAAGAACTTGATCATAGTAATAAACCAATTGTTGAAAGAGAATCCTAGGGATTGGCATACACAACTAAAATATGCCTTATGGATAGATTGAGTGAGAGTCAAAAATTCCTTGGGAACTTCTCCATATTTGCTTGTCTACAGACAAGAACTAGTGTTCCCACTTAATCTCATAATTGTGGTTTTGAAATTCATGAGTGGGTATGCTGAAGATGTTGACAAAGTAAAAATTAGATAGATGAATCTTTTGAAGATGGATGAGAAATAGATAGCTGCATTGGAGCATATGGCTAAACATTAGGCCATTGTAAAAAGATGGTTCAACAAAAGGGCCATGATAAAATCATTCAGGATTTTCAACCTTGTTCTACTCTTGGAAAAAGTGAAAGAAAAGCCAGGTAGTCATACCAAGTTTCAATGCTTGTGGACAAGACCTTATGAAATCATAGAAATTCTTGGACAAAACACTTTTAGGCTTAGTTCCTTATAGGGGGAATTTCTTCCCTTGCCCATAAATGGGTAGTTTCTAAAGCATTATTTTGAAGCCTAAAAGACACAAAAAAATTAGGTAGATTTTATTTTTGCATTTGGCTTAGATTTTCATTTCTGCAAGTGCATTTGCTTTCATGTTGTCTGTTTTCTTCCAGTCATGTGTTTCATTTCAAAGTTGTGTCAGTCCTGGGGGATAAGGTGTACTTGATTTTTTCTCTTAAGATTTCACTAACCACTCTTTGGTTTTGGTTTTAGGAAGAGGTATTTCTTTGTCAAAACATATTGATGATCATGCATCTAATACCAACTGAGAAAAGGGTATTTCTTGTGGAAATAGGAGATTTTCAGTTTGGAAATCAAAAACTCTAGGCCAACAAGTTCTCAACACTTTGCAAATCTTAAAAATTTGATTGTTTTAGGTGTTGTCAATTTGAAGTCAAAGATGTCGAGAGATGATCCAAACTTCAACTGGTTCAAACAGGAAAGGTCTCCTCAAAAGGTTACTAACATCATTGTTTGGCGTGAGAGTTTCCTAAAAGTTCTAAAAGAGGAACACAAGAGATGTTCACAAGAGATCAAATCCGAGAAACAATGCCGATGTCTTGACTACATAGTCTAAGCATAGTTAGGATATAGAAAAAAGAGAAAAAAAGGAAAAAAGAAAGAGAGAAAATATGGTGTTAAGTTTGAAGGATTCTAAAGATCTAAAATGGAAAAAGATAAATTTTCAAAACAAAGTATCTCCTATTCAAAAACATTGCTTCATCAAAAGAAATGTTTTGAATATTTAAAAGAATGTGACATCCCACCAAGAGCCCTCGAACTAATTCTGTCATCTAGTCAAGCAATTGGTTGATGAAAGCCTTCGTAGAGATTCTAAATGAATGAGCTGGGAAGAGTGAAAGATTGTTTTCCAGTTGCCAAAAAACTTTGATTGACTACATCTTGACACGTCAAAGGGAATGAATACACAATGCACACACTGAGATTAAAGTTTTTGAGTTCTAAGATTTTGATTGAAGAGTCATCTAAATAATGCTTGAGATGTTTAAAGTTTGGTTGATGTCTGACACACATTGGAGGAATGTGTGCCGATGAAGAAATGCATTGGTCATTTCTTCCCTTTTTTGAGGTTATCTGTTGTGGTGTCCACAACACACACCCCATTCCTCACTAGGAATGGGGACCCCCTACCTTTTTTTGACTCTCAGACTCACAGTTCAAGAGTTAGGAGAAGAAAATTCTATTAGAGCTAGATTTTAGAGTCCAAAAATTGAAATAAAAATAAAAATGAAGTGTCCATGCTGATGTGCACATGTGCAGGTGGAGTGCACACCGCATGCCCTACCTAGGTGGTCAGGGGTTATAAACCCCCCTCCTTTCCATCATTTTATCCAAAACTTAAGTTTTTTTTGGAGAACAGTTGCACGCTACGGTGAATTGGCTCCCCCTCTGCACTAGCATACATCGCATGCATGCTGTGTCCCCCTTTTGGGTGCGCTCATGTAGTGTCCCTTTGGGCATGCTCGCATGGAGGTGCCCACATGTAGTGCCCTTCGGGCACGCTCGCACACCAGTGCCTCTTTTGGGTATGCTCACACTAGTGGCACCCGTGTGCTGTGCCCTTTGGACATGCTCACACGATGGCGCCCATTTTGAATGCATGCATGCATCATCCACCCGCATGGCATCCCTTTACGTGTGCCTTTTTATTTTATTTTTCAAATTTTGTTTTTTTAAAATGTTTTAAAAAAATAAAGATAAAAATAAAAAATGTAAAATGTTTAAATTTTTTAAAAAATATAAAATTTTTTTTTTAAAAAAAAAAGTAAAAAATAATAAAATCACCCAAAGGGGACTTTTTAAAAAATGTTTTTCTTTAAATTGTATGCTATCTTTGGACTAATAACATTTTCTCTTGCAATATTTAGGTAATGTTACCAAATGGCATCCATATTCAGAGCAACACCCAAGCCAGTCGTATTCAAGTTCTAAGGCATACCTTAAAAATCAAGATTCCATGATGACTATGCTGAGATCAGAGATACTGACCTTAGACACACAGATTTAGGAGATTTCCTGAGAATATGTAACAAGCCAATGGAGAAGTCAACCTTAGTATTTGCATTGATCCATTCTAGATTAGTGAGTGCAGTGTCACATCTTGTGTCAGTGCAATTAGCTGAACTAATCATGGCCCTATCACAACACTTTGCGCCTGATGAGAGGGTGGTCAAGAGTGTCACATGGAAAGTGGTATTGGATTTGCAACCTAATAACATTGAGAATGTTTTCCACCTACCAAAAGAGACCAGTTCATCTGCCTTTCCTATGAAGTGGCTGACAGATGGTACAAAGAGCATCAATAGGAGGCCATTGACATTATACAATTCTCATACCTAATTGAGAAGCCTCCTCAGGGAAGGATAACCAAAAAAGTGGATATGACTCAAGGATACATGAAGGAAGACACTAGATACTCTATTATTCTTCTAATTAGATTAATGGTCTTACCTGTAGCAGGTCACCTCAACACATTCATGGTTAACTTCATTGAGACCATCAAACAGGAAAAGATACCATTGGATTAGGCCACCACGCTAAGTGAAAACTTGTGTGAGCAACTAAGGACGGTGAAAGACAAGAATAATTTCTACATGACTTCTTACTTGGTGTACCTACTTGCAGCAAAGGCAAAAAACTATCCTAGTTTGTACAAGAGAGGCAGTATGCAGGACCCTAATGCCTGGCCTTACATAGTTTATCCTTAGTTGGTGAAGAAGAAACTCTTAGCACAGAGCAAGGAATATAGGATTGTGAATGATGCATTCATCTTTGCTATCATATGATTCATTGAGGGTGACTATGGGAAAAGGTTATCTGATGAAGCCAAAGCACAGATCACAGCTCTTAGAGCCTACTTCATTTAGTTCAAGACATTCACATATCTTTAGGTAGGTGGTGCATCCATCAATCCTAAGAAGCTTCAGAGATACCCAAGTGGCAAGTTGGTACTGTTAGAGATCTCTAGGAAAATTGAGTTGGCCTATGAGAAGATAAAGGGGCAACGGAGACCCTGCTGGGAATGGCCATTGGTCATTGGGCCGTATTAGGTGAAGCAAAAATAGGATATTCTAACCTTTGAGTGAGAATGGGAGAACTATCCTCTTGAATAATAAAACTCTCCTTTGCCATACTTTGACAAAGATGGTAAAGTGGAAAGCCTGGCAAGAAAGGACTTCCATCATGAGGATGCCAATTAAGATAATTGGATGAATGCCACAAATGACTACAATGTCTACATCAGAGACTATTGAGTTTGTACCTTGTAGAAAAGACTCTCCATTTGAATATCCCTGATGAGATAAGACTACAAGACTCTAAAGAATTATTAGATCCTCTATTCAATTTAGATAAAGTCGATGAAAGATCCATTATGAATGTAGAGGTTGACAAGGAAGAAAGTGATGATATTAATCATCGAGCAAGATATGTCATTAGAATGACAAAGAATTGGATCAAGAAACCTTTTCCACTTGGTCCAATTCCTAATACTGTAATCTTCCATGCACATGCTTGCCCAGAAAGGGGTAAAGGAAGGAAAGTCACAGTTCCTATCTTTGCGCTCTAGTCTCCTATTAGGCTAGAGACAGTCTACCAACTTGATCACCCTATTGGATATTATCACCCTCTAGAAAGGAAGGGAAAGAGAAAGAGAACCTCTCCTCCAAGGATTCAAATAGAACAGGTTGTAGAACATGCATCTCCTTAGTAGTAGGAATAGAGCTCATAAGAGTCCCAAGGTATTGGAGCTACTCAAATCTAGGATGAACCTCAATTGCCTCCTATTGTGCCAAGACAACTAGAAGAGGGAGAAATTTTAGAAGCCTCCATTCCTTCTATACAAGAAGAGCCCCCTTCTCCTTCTGTCCCTAAGAAACATAAGAGGATAAAGATTAAGATGAAGAAAAGGAAAAGGATTAGTAGAAGATTAGTACCTAATCCATCTATTCCTAAAACTATTTTGGAGGAAGAAGAAGATGAGGAAGAAACTGAATTGGAAGAGGAAGAGGAACAAGTGCTCCTACAGGGAAGAACTTAGTTAGAAAAAGCTGCACAGTTGGAAAGAAGAAAGAGTGCCACAGGTAGCTTGCTATCCACTCAAGTAGAACCATTAGAACTCTCTTCTTTGAAAGAAAAAGTTCAACACTGGGCGAATAAGCTGAGGGAAGGAAATGAGGATGTTTTCTCCATAATGGATTTTGATTTCATGCTTGTGGGTATAGAGTTGGTTGGAGATAAGATTGGAGACACCCCTATAGATGAACTCCAATAGGAAGACTAGATGCAAATGCTGCCAAATACATAGGGTCTTGATCTTACTCCTCCATCTCCACCACAAATTATGGTGGTAGATAAGGGTTTAGTAACTCCCCCACCTTTGAGTTTAGAAGAGCAATGGGTTCAAAAGGAACCATCATCACAGGAGCAACCAGAGCTAAGGGCTATTAATGAAGCATCAGAGGAGTGATAGATGGTAGAATATGCACAACAACCTTCCCAAGATGCTAAGGAGAAAGCTATAGGATCCACAGATACTGAAGCTACAGAAGAGGAGTCCTCACAATAGGAGATGACTCCAAGCAAGAGCGATAAAGGGAAGGAGGTAGTTGAACATACCCCTTCATCATCAAGGGCCAAGGTCATAGAGAAACACATTCCAAGATGGTTCCAAAAGTAGATAATAAGGAGTGCTAAGCCTCAGTTTCGTGTTTTAGAGGATGACATTTGTGACATTGTAGAGATCTTAAATAAACCCAAGTCTCCATTACACGATGCAATGCCATTCTTGTTTGTCACTACCATACATAACCAAGATTTATTTGCACAAGTGGCTCTCCCTCCTGAAGGTAAAGATGTAGAAGTTGTTATTCTTGAGGATTATAAAGTAAAGGATGTTATGTTAGGAAGGCCTACATGGGATTCAGCCCAACAGATGATGACTATGGGAGTCAAAGAGGTCCTTAGGCACATGGAATGAGATGAGATTGAACTCTAACACTTCGAAGGAATGTTGAAATCCTAAAGGGATACCTAGCCAAAGTTTTTGGTCCTCTTGATCCTGAGCACCTTTAGCAAACTTTAAATACCATTCTTAGAAAAGGGGAAGGTGTAAGGCTCAATCCATTTTTAAAAGCTTGTCAGTAATGGTGAAAAGCCTTTTGGACAATGGTGTTACCATAGTTATAGGGAATTTGAAGTTACTGCATGCTACACAGTAGAACATGAATAAGATCATAGCAATTTTGAGGCAGGACTTCAGTATCATGGATGAGGTACAGGCATGGAGCAAGGATTTGCAGACTCTACAAGCCATAAATGGGCAAATGTATCACATTTTGCTCAATTTATATACCAGAGAAGAGCTAGACTTGGTTGATGACTGGATAGAGAAGATAGTGGATGGAAATAAAGTGATGGAAACATTACACGAGGAGATCCATTGGCTCAAGGACCAAGTTCAAGAGCGAATTTTGGAAGTAGAAAAGTTGTACAGTGATGCATGCTTGGACATTTTTGAAGATGAAGAATGAGAGAAGCTATTTCCACTTGAGGTAGTAGTAGATAATTTCAAGAGGACATTAGAGGAAGCATCCAATGATGAAGATATTAGGCAAGCCTTCAGTACAAAGGAAGCACTGTTGAAGTTGGACACCAAACTCCAAGATTTTGCAGAGACTCAAATTGAGGTGGACAACTATAGATAGAAGGTAAAGGATAAATATGAGGCTTTAGATCTTCTAGATGCAGCTAAAATTACTGAGATAATAGAGAAATTCATGGGCAAACATCCAAACATAGCTTTGGGATGAAGAAGAACAAAACCCAGATGTCAGAATTTCAATTTTGATACTCAGTAAAATTTTGAGTTTTTCACCTAGTTGAGGTCAGCAGCTCTACAACTACACAAGTTCACAACTCCATATTTCCATGTAGTTCCATGGGTCTACAACTCCACAATTGAGAGGTGTACTGATAGTTAACTACCAGTTCCAAAAATAGTGCCTTCCATGCATCAGGAGCGCATTCTGATGACAGTTTAACTTCAACACACATCTAGTGAAGAACCAGCTTCTATTTTTGGCACCTCCATACACTTCCACTTTGACTGATGGCTTCCTCCTACTTTATCTCTCATGCTTTCTTTGTTTTTGACATGTAAAGGGCCCATGCATCCAATTAATAAATAAAATATGGATGGAGTCCCTCTAAGCACCAGATTAATTGTTAATCTGTATATATTTAGTTTTTTTTAATGTTTTAAAAGCATTTTATTGCATGAAGATATCTCTCACTCTCAACACAAATTGAGGAGACAATTTCTTATAAATACCCCATTGTAAAATGTAACAAGGGCCATTGTTATTATCCAATAAAATTATGCTTTTGGTGCTCGCACTTGGAGTGTAGTCATTCTTTCCTAAATGTGTCATTTTTTTGTGGATTTTATTCATGAGATTGTGATTGAGCCAAAAGTTCATTGCATTGTTTCTAGTTGTGCAATCTTTTAGTTCTAGTGTTTGTTGTAGATTTACAAATTCCACTGATGTAATGAGCTTGAGAAGAGATCATCAAATTATGCCTGCATAGCCTTTTGTCTCACATGAGCACACTTTTCGTGGCCTTGCAATTTAATGAAAGGTGAAATATCATAGATTGTTAAAGTTTCTCACCGATGATTGCATCAGTGGATTCTAGGAAGCACTACTCCTATTTTCATTGGTTTCCTACTATTTTTTTCGAAAGCTTAACTTGTAGCGTGTTGTTTTCTATAGCTTATGTCTATTTAGGATTTCAATTTCTGGTTATTTCAATTTCATGTTATTTTCTTTCAGTTTCATTATTTGTTTTGCTAACCCCTTGTTACAATAAGAACTCATTTTAGTTGCATTGTTAAAATTGCATCCATTGAAAACCCAAAAAATACAAAAAATATTGTTCTTTTGTGTGTCATTTTGAGACAAAAAATAGATTTACTTTATTTCGAGTTTAAATCATAACCAACAAAGGCCTCCTCATGAACAATCACATTTATCTTCAACTGAGAAAATTTTGGTATGTCGCAAGATAAATAGTGAACCTTGGAGTTGATCCCAAAAGGATTAGCTTTTCAAGAGAGGAATTGTGCAATGCATTCTTCTTGTTGACCTCGTGTAAAATAACTACCCAACAATACTTACCCAAGATTCTGGAAATAAAAAAATACTATAAAAGGTGTTATCCTATTTTAGAGTTACAGTCCATAGAAACCAAACAAAAAACTAAAAGAGAAACTAGAGAAATGAGAAATAAATGTTGAAAGTAGATTGATACAAGTATAGATATGTGTTTGAATCATTGTTTTGTCATCGATGTCAAATCTTCTACTTTTTGGTAAGACAATTGCTTAAATGATTTGAGTACTATCATTTGTTTGATTGATGAAGAGGATTTGATCAAATGAGGTAACAATAGCACCTAGAGGAAAAGTTGAGTTAAGATATAGAAAAAAAGAACAAAAATTATTTGAGATAGTGATAATATCATGCAATTATTATCTGCTTAATTTTGTAAAGGTTGGATACACTGATTAATTCTAAAAGAACAAGAGAGAATAATTAAGTCTACCAAGCTTGATCTAATGGATAGTAGGTGCCAAGAAAAGTCAGTATAAACTGAGCAAAAAATTAGTTGGAGCCAAGTATAGTAAAAGTTCAGTATATGCTGAGTGACACAATTTAAGCCAAGTAAAGTTTAGTTGATGCCGACCATCAATAGACTTTAGTTCATGCCGAGTGTTTTGATAGTGGATGCTGAGAAACGTAGTATATGCTAAGCATCAGAAGCAAGTTAATGTCGAGTGTGAACATTATGAGAAAGATTTTGAATTCAATGAATCTGAGCCAACAAGTTTGATTTCTTGGATTTATGAACCATGTGGAACATAAGCTTGATGAGCTAGTGTCACAAAATTCAAGATGAACCATTTTTAGGTGAATTTAAAGAGGATTGAAGGAAAATTTTCTAGAGGGGAATAAAATGAAAAGATGGGTAGATTCATTGAATCCTACCTAATCCTTCCTTACCCTATAATGGATGATAGAGGATGAATGAAAAAAGATATAATTTCTCTTTATAAGGGAATACAAGGCATGAAACAACATTTGGCATGAGCAAGAACCCAAGAAAGACAAGGAGTTTAGGGTGTTGTTTCATATGGTGGCTAAACTATATAGTCTGCAATTGGCATGTGAAGTAAGAAGAATTAAGAGTATGGATGCTTGAAGAATGGACAAGCTATTAGTGCTATAGTGTGTAGAAGCCGAGAAAAAATTGAGGACTAAAACAAAGATCTATAATATGAAAAGTGAGTTGTAAGTTGTTATCAGATCAAGCCTCACTATTACTCTCTAATCATTGTATCAGTCTAGGGTAAATATTTTGGATTAAGGTTGACCTAATAGTCATTTGTAAACCCTTTAACTAGGTGACATTCCAAGTGAATGATCTAAAGTCCTCTAACAAGGCTCACTCCTAATAGGGTGATTGGAATCCTTTGACTGGGTCATATTTAATAGTGTACAGTGTAACCTTTAACAAGGTTGGCCTTTTCATAGGTCATTACTTCAAAAGAGTGAGAATTAGTAGCATGTTACTAGTAGTTTTTTACAAAATAGGGTTTCCACATAAAATCATTGTGTCAAATGTGTTGATGAATTTATTATGTTTCATGCTTACATTTCTACAAACTTGATTAGATAGTAACCTAAAAAGTTTGGGTGGTTGCATAATCTAATGGATAAATGCATGATGAATATGTTTTAATAGATATGGGTTCACTAAGCTGTGAAAAAAATTATTTGTACATCTGGACCTTGGATAACTGATTCACCCCCACCCCCACACCCCCCCCAATTATTCTAAATAATTCTAACAATTGGTATTAGAGCTATCTACTTAAGAGGACTAGTTTGAAGGTACTAAAAGAAAAAATACCAAGATGTCAAAAAGAGAGGTACCCAAGCTTAATAGAGATAACTTCCCAGCATGAAAAAGTCTAATGAAGATACAACTTGGAGGACTCAGAGATAATGCACAATCTATCATCACCATAGAGCATGTTGACCCTACTAGAGCCTTGACTGCTAAAGATCTAAAAAAGAAGAAAGAACATAACCAATCAATGTTGGAAATTGACTCTGTCCTAAGTTATGCCAATTTCAATGATATCAAGGATTGTGACAGTGCAAGGAAAATGCGGGATACTCTTCATACCATTTATGGAGGAGACAAATATTTTAAGAGCCAAATGTAAAAATCTTAGAGGTAAGTTTGATGATATGAGAATGCAAGAAGGTGAGAATATCTCTCAATATTGTTCTAGGATAAAAGATGTTGTTAATGCTATAAGAGGAGCCAATGGTAAGATAGATGATGACACTATTCTTAGAAAAGTTTTGAGAACACTACTGCCCATTTATGCTATTAGAGTTTCTGCAATTCAAGAACTGAAATGTATACCAGGTTCTAATCTAACTCTTGAAGGTCTAGTAGATAGGTTCACTAATTTTAAGCTATCTAATTTTGATAACTTCAAATTTGAAAATGTTGAATCTTCTTTCAAAGCTAAGCTATCATTGAAGGAACCAAATGAGAAGAAGAAGAAAAAGGTAAAATATGTTTCTAGTGATAGTGATATGGATGAGAAAGATGTAGAACAACTTGAAGCACTAATAGCAAGGAGATTTCATAGACATAAAGGAAAATTCAAAGGTAAGTTACCTATCATGCATTTCAACTACAATGAGGTTGGTCATATTGCTACTAGATGTACAAAGAAGAAAAATTACAGAGGTGGAGACAAGTACAAAAGTAGAAGAGATGAAGAGAACAAAGATTACAAAGACAACGGAAAAAAGTCTTTTTACATTGCTAAAGAGGAAACTAAAGATGAATCTGAGGATCATGATGATGAAGTGGTGCATATTGCAATGAAGGATGATTTTGATGAGAATGAGGCAACTACACTAGTGTCTTGTGTGAACAAGAATGATAGATGGATCATTGATAGTGGGTGTTCACATCACATAATTGGAGACACAAGTAAGTTCATTACCCTAAATTATTATGATGGGAATAGTGTAAGGTTTGTTAATGATGCACCCTATCTAATAAATGGAAAAGGTTCTATAAAACTCATAGAAAATATTTTATGTGACAATGCTTACTATGTTGAAGGACTTAACTATAATTGAATAGTTTAGGTTGTAAGGTTGAGTTTGAGAACACGATTGCTAAGATATATGATATTGATAGAAAACTAATTGGAAAAGGTGATCAAACTAGAGGTAATCTATTCTACCTTGATATGAATGATGCTAATTATTTAGTTGTAGAATTTGATGATGTATGGCTATGGAAAAGAGGTTATGTCATGTTAATTTTGATAACTTGGTTAGTATCAGTAACATGGGAAGAGTAAGAGGTTTTCTTAAGTTGAAGAAACTTGACAATATGATTTGTAAACAATGTTAGTTAGGCAAAATGACAAACTCAAGTTTTAAAAGCAAGACTCAAACCTCTAAAGGAATATTAGAGATTGTTCATACTAACTTGTGTGGACCAATTGATGTGAAAAGCTACAAAGGAGATAAGTACATTATGCTATTTTTTGATGATTATTCTAGAATGATGACAGTTTTGTTTCTGAAACATAAATCTAATGCTTTCTAAATGTTTAAGTGATAGTTTGCAAGAGTTGAGAAAGAAACAAGTCAAAATCTAAAATGTTTGAGATCTAACAAAGGAGGAGAATTTACATCAAATGAGTTTGAGATGTTTTGTAATGATAGAGGAATCAAAAGATAAACATCTTCTTCTAGAACCCCTCCACAAAATGGAATTGATAAAAGGAGGAACATATCTGTAATGGACTATGCTAGGACATTCATGATGGAGAAGAATGTTGCTTTAAAATACTAGAGAGAAGCTATAAGTAAAACTATCTATATCTTGAACTATGTGCAAGTCAAGAAAGGTACTCATTCAACACCTTTTGAACTATGGTATGGATACTCACCCAATGTAAAATATTTTAAGGTATTTGGAAGAAAATGTTATATTCTTAAGGATTTTAGGAATGGTAAGTTTGATGCAAAAAGTAAAGAAGGTACATTCCTTGGCTATTCCATAAGAAGAAAAGCTTATAAGTGTTTAAATACTAGCACCAACAAAGTTGTGGAAAGTGCAAATGTGAAATTTGTTGAATATATAAGTACATGAGGCTGAACCTATGAAGGAACTAGGGGAATACAAATCATTTGTATATTTTTATGAAGGCATGCCTATTGATGAAATTGCTGAAAATTAGGTTGCAAATCAACATCAAATTTTAGTGATTGCTGAGTCACATATGAATGACAAGTTGCATTCAGGAACTAAGCTACATTCATATGCCAAGTAATAAAATGAAGTTGAGGCATATTTTGATTCTGAGATTATATACATGATAGAGATGTTGAACTACTTGATAGAATGTACATAGTGATTTAGAAGTTGAGAGACCAAATGAGGAAAAAATAGTAGAACCAAGACTATCAAGGTATGTAAAGAGACATCACCCTGTTGCATAAATCATTGGAGATAAAAATGATAGACCACTGACAAGGAACAAGTTGAAAAATGTTACATTTTTTCTTATTATGCATGAACCTAAAATAGTGAAAGATGCCTTAGAATATGTGGACTAAATAAAGCCATGAAAGAAGAGATTGAAACAATTGAGAAAAATAAGGCATGGACTCTAGTTCCTAGACTAGAAGATAAAAATGTGATTGGCACCAAGTGGGTGCATAGAAACAAGTTCGATGAAAATGGTGAAGTCAAAAGGAACAAGACAAGATTAATTTGTAAAAGATATGTGCAAGAAGAAGAAATATGCTATGGAGAACCTTTCACTTGTATTGCAAGATTGGAAGGAGTAAGAACTCTACTTGCTTACTCTACATATAAAGGTTTCAATTTTTATCAAATGGATGTTATGTCTACATTTTTGAATGGTATATTGGAAGAAAAAGTTTATATAGAACAACCATAATGATTTTTTGATAATAATAACAAGAATATGGTATGTAGACTACACAAAGCTTTATATGATTTGAAACAAGCATCAAGAACATGGTATGAAAGGCTTGATAATTATCTTGTGAAGATTAGATTTGAAAGGACTGATGATAACAACAATTGGCACTTGAAGACAAAAAAGGCAAAGGTATTTTAATATCTACAATTTTTGTTGATGATATCATATTTGGAGGTCAAGATACTTTATGTAAATCTTTTGCAAATGAAATGAAGAAAGAATTTAAAATGTCTATGTTTGGAGAGATCAAATTCTTTGTGGATTTGCAAATACATCAAATTAAATATGGTATATACATCACTCAGTCAAAATATGTAAAGGAGATACTGAAAGCTTTTGGATTGGAAAATTCCAAGCTAGTAAGCACACCTATGGTGATAGGACATAAATTGTCTAAGAATAGTGATTCAGCTAGGGTAAATCAAACTTTGTATAGGTCTATGATTGATAAATTACAATATGTAGTACACAATAAACTTAATATTGCATTATCTATTAGGACAGTTGCAAGATTCTCTACTAATCCCAGGGAGAATCATTTGATGGCTATAAAGAGAATAATGAGATATCTGAAAGGCACAGAAGACTATGGTCTATACTATAAGAAAAATGAAAAATTGGAGTTGAGAGCCTATACTGATGCTGATTGGGTTGGAAATATTGATGATAGAAAGAGTAGTAGTGGAGGAGCATTTTTCTTAGGAAAAAGGCTTGTTACATGGACTAGCAAGAAACAAAGTTGTATATCTAAATCTACTGTTGAAGCTGAATATGTTGCTATTGTAATAAATTGTACAAACATTGTACGGATCAAATAGCTACTCAAAGGGATGAAAGAGGAAATCACTAAACATGTGATTCTTTATTGTGATAATACAAGTGCTATAAATATATCAAGGAATCCAATGATGCATACAAAGACAAAGCACATTGCAATTAACTATCATTACTTGAGAGAATTAGTTCATCATAGAGAGGTGAAGATAGAATATGTTAACACAAAAGAGAAAATAGCTGATACCTTTACAAAAGAATTACCTAAGGATGCTCATGAGTATCTAAGAGGTAAATTAGGGGTGATATCCCTATCAAAGGCTATTTAAGAAGCATGAGAAGTACCCTGCATCAAAAAAAATGATTGACATATGTTACACATTGATGCAATGGATCTTACTTTAGAAGCTACCTAAAGTAATCAAAGAGCTAGAGTTACAAATTAGTCACAAGCTAGGTGATAGAGGGAGAAACTAAAAATGTTCATAGTTGTATATTAAGAAGATAAGTCTTTGGCATTATTGTCAAAGAGAAAGATATGTGTAAGGATACCAAATAGGGAAAGTATACTGATATCTACTCAGAGGGAGAAGAACACTTCAAGAAATATCTACCTAGTAAGAGGAAGATAGTTCCCAGGGAGATATAAGAGAACTACGTAATGAATGACGAAGGGAGTCATAAGGAAGAGTTGATTATCTATTGATAAAATTAGAAACATAATTTTTTAACCTATAGAAGATAAAAAGTGCTGATAGTGGGAGATATTTCAATACAAGGAATTATTTTCTTTTTGGCATTATTTTTGGTTGCACTGATTAAGTTTGGTTTTCCATCAATGCCAAAGAGAGAGATTGTTGAAAATAGATTGATAGAAGTATGAATATGTGTTTCAATCATTGTTTTATCACTGATGTCAAACTGATACTTGTTGGTAAGATAATTTTTTAGATGATTTGAGTACTATCATTTGTTTGATTGATGAAGAGGATTTGATCAAATGAGGTAACAGTAGCATCTAAAGGAAATGTTGAGTTATGATATGGAAAAGAAGTACAAAGATCTATTGAGATAGTGATATTATAGTGCATTGATTATCTATTGAAGGTTGCAAAGGTTGGATACATTGATTAAGTCTAGAAGAACAAGAGAGAAGAATTACGTCTGCCAAGATTGACCAAGTGGATAGTAGGTGCTGAGCAAAGTTAGTGCAAGCCAAGTAGAAAATTAGTTGGAGCTAAGTAAAGTCAAAGTTCAATGCATGCTAAGTGACACAATGTAGAGTAAAATTTAGTTGATGCCAAGTAGCAATAAACTTTAGTTTGTGCCCAGTGTTTTGATAATGGATATTGAACAACTCAATATGTGCTGAGCATCAGAAGAAAGTTAATGCCTAGTGTTAGCATTATGAGAAAGATCACAAATTTGATGAATTTAAGTTGACAAGTTTGATTTCTTGGATTGTGTGAACCCTATGGAACATAAGCTTGATGAGCTAGTGGCACAAAATTCAAGATGAACCATTTTGAGGTGAATTCAAAGAGGATTTAAGGAGAAGTCTCTAGAGGGGAATAAAATGAAAAGATGGGTAGATTCATTGAATCCTACCTAATCCTACCTAACCCTAAGATGGATGATAGAGGATGAATGGAAAAAGATATAATTTCTCTTTATAAGGTAATACAAGGCATGAAACAATAGTTGGCATGAGTGAGAACCCAAGAAAGACAAGGAGTCTAGGGTGTTGTGTCATATGGTGGCCAAACTATAGAGTTTGCAATTGGCATGTAAAGAAAGAAGACTTAAGAGTATGAATGCTTGAAGGGTGGACAAGCTATCAGAGCTAAAGTGTGTGGAAGCCAAGTAGAATGGAGGACTAAAACAAAGATCTATAATTTGTAAAGTGAGTTGTAAGTTTTTATCAAATCAAGCCTTACTATTACTATCTAATCATTATATCATTCTAGTGTAAATATTTTAGATTAAGGTTGACCTAATAGTGATTTCTAAATCCTTTAACCAGGTGACATTCCAAGTGAATGATCCAGTGATTGAAATCCTTTAACTAGGTCACATTTAATAGTGTGCATTTTAACCTTTAATAGGGTTGGCCTTTCATAGGGCATCACTTCAGAAGAGTGAGAATTAGTAGCATATTATTGGTGGTTTTTTCCAAATTGGGTTTCCATGTAAAATCATTGTGTCAAATGTGTTGATGAATCTATTATGTTTCATGCTTACG
This sequence comes from Cupressus sempervirens, assembly GCA_028749045.1. Taxonomy (NCBI): domain Eukaryota; kingdom Viridiplantae; phylum Streptophyta; class Pinopsida; order Cupressales; family Cupressaceae; genus Cupressus; species Cupressus sempervirens. The sequence goes on from CM053785.1 coordinate 364,354,730, forward strand.
TTTTTGCAAAGTTTATTAGATAGTAATCTACAAAGTTTAAGTGATTGCATAATCTAATGGATGCATGCATGATGAATATGTTTTAATGGATATGATTTCACTAAACTATGAAAAGTTTTATTTGTACATTTGGACCTTGGATAACTGATTCACCCCCCTCAGTTATTCTAAAGAATTCTAACAAGAAAATGATCCACTTTGTATCCTCAAATAAAATAATAGTACCCTATAAGAAATCTAAAACATTTGTGAAAATCAATGCCATCTATTGAGTACATGCACATAACAAGTGGAAGGCAACAAGTTTTAAACAAACTAGACTTAAATGGACACTATAAAAAAATTACTGTAATCATACTTCTGACTTGGTGAGCACCATCATCCCATGTGATTGATCTATATAGGAGGTCATTATCTTCATGAAATGAAGCTTTAAGGGAGACATGCAATGTAAAATTATATTTTCCATGTTTCTGGTGAAATGGAGGGTGGACGAATTTACTTCCACCTTGAGCTCTTTTGGCACTTTGAATACTGCCTTATACGAGGTAGTGCCATCTCCAATAAAGGTTACCATCCACTTAAATTTGGTTGAAGAAAATATTGTATTCCTCTTCACAATCATTGTGAATATATGGTAATTCAGCCTATCAACCTAAAGTCAAGCCTGAGGGGATAGGGGAGACATGTTCCAAACTGTTTTGGAGTCTCACCAATACTACATAGATAATTATAATATCCATCATTTGTAATATCATAGACCAAACCTATATTTAGATATTTCTCTAGATTTACATGCTTTTCTCCCATGTCAAATGGGGTGGTAGGGTTTCCACCATATCCTAAATTTGTGATTGGCCTAGTCAATATCATCAAGGCTAATTTGATGGCACACAAGCTCTAGTCACTATGGACCACTTTTATTAGACCTTCTAGTCGAACTACATAAGGAAATGCCATGGAGTTTCCTAAATAGATTACATATAAATAATTATCCTTTATTGATTAAAGAGGAAAGACAACTATTATATACTTACAATAGGGTCCATAACATTAGGCTTCAGAATGTTGGGGCTAGCTGACTAGGGGCCTTAAGATGAAAAATATGCGACAGTGAGTGCAGGCTTGTCCCCAACGATGTAAGGCCTAGAAGTATTTCTACAAAAGAATATATAACTAAAGAGATATAATTGATCAATTCTTCTTTATATCTTGGATTGAGAGTGACAATTGGGGTGCAGTTGTTAGGCCAAACTTTGAAAGCATTGACTATTGATATGAACAAAACTACTCTCACACTAAAATGTTTCAAACTATTTAGAAGAGAATTTTTGGCACTATTATACAAGACCACACTTCTATTGATTGGAGAAGCATAAAAACTCCTATGGAAATCTAGATTATTATCCTAGTATATCAATTATCTCCTCTCGATATGATAATTACCTTTTATATGAAAACTTGACCTCATGAAATGGTTGTTAGTGTAGTTTTTTATTTTTCCTATTTTGCTAGGTTTTTCCTACACTTTTAATAATCTCACTTAGGTTGATAAAGCATGTCTTATTAGGTGAATGGTTGTGAGGTGTCACCTTCCTACATGTGAGCATCCATTAGCTATCTTGGGAAGATACTTTGCTATCTTTAGTCTAGTAGATGGTTGCTCCTCATTGGTTGGTGTTGCCACCTCCTCCCTCTTCCTAGGCTATATAAGCATGCTACCTAGCTTGTATTTGCATCTCTTGTTTTTGCATCCTCTTAATGCTATTTTGCTTCTAGCATTTGCATTACTCTCTTGGAGACTAACTCTATGATGCTATTTTGATTTTGTATCACTTGCATTCATAGTTTAGATATTTATTCTTTGCACTAGTTTTCTGGGTTATCAATCTTATCAGATTCTAACATGGTATCAGAGCTTTTCTATGTGCAAGAGTAGATTTTAGTTTCTTTATTTGAGATATTCGGAGGGGGGCTAATAAGTTTTATTGTAGTTTTTTGAAAAATGAAGTATGCTGTCTCTTGCATCTTTGGATGATCCTGAGAATCAGAAAAGTTTTGACAAAAAATGGTTTTTCTCTAGGGTTTCAATCTCAAATCTGACAACCAACTTGCATATTTGGAGTTTTCAATCAGTATTGCAGGTTTTAGCATGCCATTGATGGACTTAGGAAGCTGATCCAACATTTGCATGACATATTCTGGTTGCTGGGGTCATTTTTTGATTTTTGGAGCCATTTTTTACTATTAAAGGTGTCTGATTTACACTACAGCAACATCTTCTGTACATCAACAAGAAAAATGCTTTTTAGGTTTTGTTTGCAGCCCCGAAAAACCATCTGGGTATCTTTTAGATTTTGCATGCAAGCTATATATTTTGCAGAATCAAGCATGCAAAGCTACAACCATACCCCTCTCCATTGGCAGTCGCAGATTTGAATGCAGTTTTCAAATGTCTCGTTCTTGTTCATACGAACTCCAATTTTGATGATTCTTGTTATGAACTTCGCTATTTTTTTTTGCTCTATCCACTAGTGGAGTTGTGTTTTGATTTTCATGCATAAATTTTTCAAAAATTGCAGATTCTCAGCCGTGACTGTGCACAGTTCTCATTTTGGAAACTTCGAAGGATCATAACTTTCTCATACGACCTCATATCAAGACGATTCTTTTTTTGAAAGTGCATGATTTTTTTAGTAGATCACAGTGGTGCTATTTTTTCCTTGATTTTTGTGCACAAGTTTCACTTCTAGCATATGCTTTTCATGAGGGTTCGTAATGCATTGAAATCAAGACCACTAAGTATTTCTTTCTAGTGGTAGTTGTAAATGCACTAAAATAAAGTGCCAAATCATATTTCTTTGGGGGAGGGTTCTTTGATTGAGTAAAAAGGGGGGGGCATTATCGTGGCTGGGTTCTCTTCTTTTTAGCATTTCTTCTCTGCATTTCTTCACCATGGATCAAACAAATATGCCCATCCTAACTCCATACAATTAATTTGAGTGGAAATCACACATGACAATTCACTTAAGGAAAGCTGGATTAAATAGGATAATTATGGGACTTGAAACTGAACCTGCTAAAGATGAAGATAAGCCTAAGTGGTTTAAAAAATGTGATGAGGCATTTGGAACATTGTGTTTGTCTGTTTCTCCTAACTTTCTATTTCACATTGAGTCTTTGGATACACCAAATGAAGTATGGACAAAGCTAGAAACACTATTTGGCACACAAGATTCAATGAGGGGTCATATGTTGGAAAGTGAATTAATTAGTTTGAGTCCAGGCAATTTGAACACAATCCAAGATTTATTCACCAAATTGAAATCACTAAGGCTGCAGTTAAAACAATGTGGAATTGAAAAGAATGATGAACAACTGATTCTTAGTATTCTCTCTAAGCTAAGTTCAGAATATTCTGTGTTTGTCTCTACCTTCTATGCTACTAAGGGTGCACTTGGTACTCAATTCACCTTGCCATCTTTAGATTATTTTTCTGTCAATCTCACTCGAGAATAGGAAAAGCTAATCCAGATGGGCACTCTTAAGTCCTCTAAGTCACATGCCTTGGCTGCCAACCAAGGCACAAAAGAAAAACAAGGACAAAGTAGTAACAACAATAGTAAGGACAAGAAACAAAAGAATAGTGAGGAGAAGAAGGATCAGATACCAGTTTCTTCAAAAGAAATTATTGATACACCATCTTCCAAGGGCGATAAGCTTAAGAAAGAAAAGGTCAATTGTGCCTATTGTAAAAGACCTAGTCATGATGAACATAAATATTTGCAGAAACAACTTGATCACTTGACATACATTCTTGAGAAGAATAATATTAGTGTTCCTGAGTCTATCAAACAAAGTTCTAATGAAGGGTCTAACAAAGAAAAAGAAAACAACACGGGGAAAGGAAAGGGCAAGGCCCTTTTTGCAGTTGCTTCCTCACCATCCACTTGGGTTCTTGATTCGGGTGTTTCACACCACATGGCTTCATCTAAGGAAGAACTTGCATCCTTGAAGCTGTGTACTATGCCTTCTATTTTGATGGATGATAACACTCTTGTTGAGGTGTGTGGGAGAGGGTCTATTGATGTGGGGGATGGCACATTCCATGATGTTCCTTGTGTACCCTCATTGTCAACTAATCTCCTATCGGTACACTAGATCACTCACACAGGTTTAGGCAAGCAGGTTGAGTTCACTCTTGATTCAGTGGAGATACGTGAGTTGCACAATGATTCTATAGTTGCAGTTGGGAGAGCAGATCATCAGTCACGACTCTATATGTTTTCTCACTTTGTTCTTGATCCTCCTTTGACTGTTTCACTCACTCACTCTAATGATGTGAGTAGATTATGGCATGAGTAGTTTGGCCATCTTAACTTCCACTACTTGCATCAGCTTAACCAGCAGAGCATGGTCATAGGGTTGCCTTCTACTTTGACACTAGAGTCACTTGGAATACATGATAGATCTTCTAATGGGTCAGATTCACTTGAGCAATCTTCTACCTCCACTTCTAATGTAGAGAGTGATTCAGAGGACTCACCTCCTTCCTCTCCTAGTCATCATTTATAGGTTGATGATTCCCCTCTAGATTCTCCATCTTCTGGTCCACTTTGGGCTAGACAGACCTTGCAGTTTGTAGGTGATTGGGTTGGGGATCCATCAGACACTAGATGAACTCATTCACAATTCCAGGATGCTCCACATGTCTTCATTGCTACTGCCTCAGATCCACAGTCCTTTCATGAGGCTTCTGATATTTCTAAGTGGGATACAGCTATGTAGGAAGAGTATAGTTCCTTGATGAGGAACCACACTTGGGATCTTGTCCCTTTTCCTAAGGGAAGAAAACTTGTTCGATGTAAGTGGATCTACTGGAAAAAATTTGCAAGCTTTGCTAGGGGTGCGAGATGCTTCATCTTTTGGGGGGGCCTCTTCCTCTCACTTGGAGTCCTAATTTTCTTTGGGGAGTCTCTTTTCTCTCTCTTTTGAGGGAATTTTATGTACATGGGTACCTCATCAGGCTTGACTTGTCAGGACCCATTTCTACATCCACTTAAGCTTCGCTTATGGGGGGGGGGGGGGGGGGGGGGTGTTAGTGTAGTTTTTAGGTTTTTCCTACACTTTTAATAATCTTGCTTAGGTTGATAAAGCATGTCTTATTAGGTGAATGGTTGTGAGGTGTCACCTTCCTACATGTGAGCATCCATTAGCTATCTTGGGAAGATACTTTGCTATCTTTAGTCCAGTAGATGGTTGCTCCTCATTAGTTGGTGTTGCCACCTCCTCCCTCTTCCTAGCCTATATAAGCATGCTACCTAGCTTGTATTTGCATCCTCTTAATGCTATTTTTCTTCCAGCATTTTCATTACTCTCTTGGAGACTAACTCTATGATGCTATTTTGATTTTGTATCATTTGCATTCATAGTTTAGATATTTATTCTTTGCACTAGTTTTCTGGGTTATCAATCTTATTAGATTCTAACAATGGTACCATCACTAGTTTTAATCACAAAAAAATAATTTCAATCTATATTGTAGAAGCCCCAAGAGTCAAGATTCAAGGATTTTTGTCACTCATGAGCCCCTGTGTTAGACCTATTTTGCTTGTAGAGAAAACAACCAAGTTGCCCCTAATTGTGGCTTCCAATTCTCCCAGAGGCACAAGGTCATCCCTATAATCATTTGATCTCGAATTGATCCCAAAAGACATTGATAATATGTCTATGCCATCCTTTATTGCAGCTTCTATGACCATTAAGGCATCATAACCCATAATACCTTCAATAGAAGACACCAACTTGTACATTGTAATTCTCCCTACTAGGGCCACTCCATGAGAAATCTTAGAAGCATAGACATAATAATATATAGTGGAAGTTGAACACATCCTTATATGATAGAAGTCATCCCTAGGTGAGTTCAATTGCTTGTCAACTTTCTACTGTACTTGGCCAACACACCTTTACCAAATGAGCACACACAAATTAGTTTTTGATTGCACAAAGATGAAAAGAAGTTTTTTGTATTGATGCACAACCCTTCCACCTCTATGGTATGACCACTATGTGTTTTTCATGAAATATCTTGCACTTAGTTTAGATGCAACTATCCACTAGTCCATAAATAACATCCTCTCCTAGTTACACCTTGTAGAGGATACCTTTAATAGGGTCAATCCCCATGAAACTCAGTGACTATGTTGTGTGCCATCTTCTAGAGAATCTGGGAATGAGTGCAAGTTCTTAGAAACACCTTCCAATACTTCCAATTCTATTTCTGTAAGATGACACCAAACCCATTAATGACAATATCATAATGATATAAAGCTGACTCTTCCTTCATTATGGAACTCTTTATAGAGCTCAATATTGGTGTGTTCCAATGCTCTGTACTGCCAAAATCATCTGGCATAGCTACCTTATCCATGTGTCTAATATAGACATGTGCATTTTTATTTCCCATTACTATGGAAAATAGTATCAGAACCATGAGAAACCACACAACTTCCATGAGTACTTGAGAGAAGCTCCTACTGAGGGGAAAATAATTGTAAGCTTTTTTCTCTAGGTGGGAAACAATAGTTTGAGTTATCATATGACATGAAATGAAGTAAAAAAAAAAAAGCCTATGAAGTAACTAAGGACATCACATGGGTTCTATATCTATCATATTCTTGTATTTATTAACACCCTAGACATTTCCTTATATAGGAGTGAGGAGCTGATTTTCTCCATCCAACAACTAAAAGTGTTTAAATCATTTCATTACCCATATTCTTTCCCCCTTTTTAAGGGAATTCACCAGTCTACTAAAGCATTATTGTATTTACATTTCATTTTCCATAGTTTTTCTATTCTTAGGAAGGTCATAACCATTTGATCTATTTAAACTCAGCTACTTATTTCCCTCTACACACAATCACAATACAAATTTAGTAATCTAAAGATTCACTTCCATATTTTTCTCTTTTATGCTGAAATTAGTCCAAATAAATAATATCACAACTGTATTTGATATCGACAGTGATATATATTTGTGAAAAGATTTTTTTATGAAATTAGTTCACATAAATAAAATTATGGGTGTCATTGGTCATTAGACAATCACTGACTCACAGGCACAGGGAAACAAGTTCAACCATTTTCATGTGCAAATTTGTCCAAGGAATTTATTTTCCTCAAGTTATTGTGTAGGCTTAATGTTTTTGCCATGATTTCCCTAGAAAATTTGGATCTTGATTTGATCACATTCCTTTCCTAGGTTAGTTTTATGCCACCCTCGAGAGTTTCAGCTAGCAAACCACAATGTGATAATTCTACTCTACAAGTACTAAGCTCACAAGGCCCTTTATTAAATGCAGTAACTGTCAACGCTAAAGTAATGACAAAATAATCTGCACCATTAAAAGACCAAACATATAAAGCAAGTTCTTATGTCATATTTTTAAAAAAAAATTGTCAAAGAAAATATGATTATGCACAATATAACAAAATAAATCAATTAGTCTTTCTAAACAAATTGTAACTTATTAGTTAAAAAATATTTAAAACAAATTGTTTAGTATTTTAAGAATCAATGCAAATAAAAATTATTAATGTAAAATATAATCATTCAACATTTACACTAAATTATATATATTTATATTTATTTTTAACATTTTTAATTTTACAAAGGCTTATTTTAACTTTTTAAATATTATTATAAATAATTTATCCAAAAAAAGAAATAAATTTAATATATTATTTTTAAAAATAAAAATAAATTACAAAAAGATACTTAGACTTGTAAAATGTATAATTTTAAATATGATGAAAACAAACACATATCATATCATCCCCATTTTCGAGCAAAGGAGTAGTGTTAGAAAGTAAAGTCCACCAAGATAACTAGCTAAGAGGGGGAGGGGGGGATGAATCAATTATATAATCAAAACAAATTTCTTCAATCTTATTAATCGCTAACCATATGAGCAATACCAACATCAACCATAAAGAGATGGGTAAAAGCAAACCCGTGTCACCCTTTTACAAAGGAAAAGGCTAACAAAAGTGTAGTTGTTCACATTCAATGGCATAAAACTAGTAATATTATTTACAATTTTAAAATGAAATAAACTAATGAAATGTGTAGAAATGGATGAATTTTAGGATTATAATTTTTAATAATTATTTGGAATAAGAAATTATATATTTTCTTATTTTTTAAAGATAAATTTTAGTTGTTGAAAAATGCTGGAAATTAGGGGTCTAGTTCCCACAAAAAAACTATATGGAAATAAACTTATTTTCCTTTGATCTTAGATTATGTTATCGATAATATATGTAGCTAGAGCAATAAAAAATAAAAGTGGGCTTTATACCTATATTTTCTATTTTATAATGATTCAAATTTCAACTTATTCAAATCAATAGTTTTCATCTCCCACCACATTTTTTGAAATAAATCTATTCGAACCAAAAGAAAAATTATATATTCTAGAAGAGGACTCTCTCTTCTAGAACATTATATAGTTTTAAATTTTATTTGATATTATTTAATATTTTTTTCTTTCTCAAAATTGATATCTTCTTGAGTGTTAAAATATGTGCTTGTAGAATTTTTTAATTAAAATATACTATATCTAATTAAAACACTATGAACTCTATATGAGAATATTCTTGACTTTGAGCTCTATAAAATGATGTTTATATATTATTAAAAAATATCATAATAAATAGTATGAGCTATTGAAAAATTAGTTTTCTGAAATAATTATATTTTTTTAGTAATTGGATACTAATTAGTATAAAACATGTATTTAATAGACATTTCTAATTGGAAAAGAGTGAGACCATATATAACTTAGCTAGAATAATTTTATCAAGAACATATGTTTGAAAAAAATGTTTTTTATATAGAAATACTCAAATTCAGTTGTTTTGATAAGTCAACCTGAAAGGTGACACAACTTTGTACTTTTACCTAGATATACATACACAATGATACCAAATATGTTAACTTGGGAAAACCTTGATTAGAGGGAAAACCTCGGTGGGGATGATATCTATAAAATGATGCACTAATGTATAACGTCCTTGCAAGAGGATGGACCCTGTTAAGAGTCTATGAAATACATTTAGTACATATTAGTCCCTATTAGGAGACTTTGAGTCTCTATGAGGAGATTCCAACACTATTAGGAGTTGTGCCAACCTTGTTAGGAGTTGTAAAAGGAAGAAGAACCCACTATCCAAACAACTTTAGGAGAAGACCACCAAACTCACTATCCAACTAGCTTCAATACTATCCTTTGTAGAATAACTTGTACTTCTCCACTGTTCTCTTGACCAAACCAATATGCTCTTCTGATCTTGATACCATATCACCAACCTTACATCTAATCCCTTAGATCTCTTATTCACATATATTCTTTCTCATACATTCATTCACTTATATTCTTAGATGAAACCAAGGAAATAATCCTTCCTTTATACCAAGTCCTAGAAAATAATTCTTGAGTTAGCCTCAAGCCTTCCCATTTTACAAATACAAAATATGACTTCATTAAGACATTACAATACATGCTACATTAAGATTTCACAATTAAAAACAACTGTGTCAATTTTCTTCTTTTACAAGTCCTCTCATGTACCAAATCTAACTTTGCATAATCAACCTCGTCATCTTCAAGATGTCTTCTTTTACTATCAAAGTACGCTTCTCTAGATTCTATCTCTATTAGGAGATATAATCGAAATACCAAAAACCACTTTCCATGAACTCTATCTATGCATAATCTTCTATAAATCTCACATAACTACTACTAGTCTTCATATTTTTGTATGTGTATTTAACCTCATCATCAAGAAATGTTGTAGAACATCTAGAGAAGTGCACATATCCTCATCTTCAATATTTGAACTGAATTACTACAACCTATGTCTATTACTCTATTACTTTCTCAAGAATAATTGTATGTCAACATAAATGACAAAATGAGTCATAAATCCAATATGTGAACATGCTATCAATCTTCCTAAATTGTTGATACACCCCCATAGGAATTTTATTAGCATTTGTGCTAACAATTCCCCCTTTGGAATTAATGGCAACATAGATGAAAACCATCTAAGTTCCAACAATCTATAACTTCTGTTGTAGCTTATCTTTTTGAATATTCTTCATCAATCATTTTCAAATCCTCTTCATTAATCATTTATCTTGGGATTTCTCCCCTATTATCTAGGAGATGTTTTTCCATATAACTTCTCCCCCACTGACATCAATGAAAAAGGCATAATTATGTTAATTTACTACTCAAAATCTTTATCTTCACTATTGATATCAAACTTTTGTCAATCTTCAACTCAAAGTGTTCAACTGGCTCAAGAGTCTAAAGAAACTATTTAATTACTTAGAGTCCTTACTAACTTAGCTCATTTAGATACTCCCTCATATAGGAAGCATCTATTGGACTAACTACCAGCATTCCCCTTTGGGATTTGTGACATGGCTTAACCTTCTTCTGTGTTCTATAAGTCTAGTGGTTGTATTGGGAATTAATAGATCAATTTTTTGGTGTAATGACAACTCTAGCTTGTAACAAGTGGTGTCAGAGCTTGGTCATAGGTTTGAATCTCCTCAGGTAACATTGAGGGGGGAATTTTTAGAGTAACCACCAACCTTCCCCTTTAGGATTTTTGACATGGCTTAACTACCTCCTATGTTCTATAAGTCTAGTGGTTGTATCAGACATTAACATGTCAATCTTTTGGTGCAACGACAACTCTAGGTTGTAATAACATCAAGCATCTAGTCTAGATAATCCATAGTTCTTTGTTACCATTAGACTGATGCATTTCTTGCATCTTTTACTTAGAAGTAGGAAGGGGCATAACCCCAAGCATACCATGCAAATATTCAAAAGTATCCCTTGGTAAGGGCTTAGTGAATATATCTACAATTTTCTCCTTAGTATTCACATACTCCAATATGACTTCCTTTTGTGCGAATTTTTCTCTTAGAACATGATACTTGATAGATATATGCTTAGTCTTAGAATGCAATACAAGATTTTTAGACATGTTCACTGTACTAGTGTTATCATAATGTATAATAACACATTCCATAAACTCAATTCTAACATCCTTGAACATATACTTCATCCAAATTATTTGCTATTGTTACTTGCTACTGATACATACTCTACCTCTACTACACTTTTTGAACCACAGTCTTGTTTCTTTCTTAGCCAAGAAACCAATCTTCCTTAGGTAGAAAAATGATCCACCAAGTTGCTATTTTGACACTACTGAACACCAAAATGCTCAATACTAAATTGATATTACTCACACAACCTAAGGATTAGCCAATTCCTATTAACAATTACATGTGCAAACCATTTGGACCCAACTTCAATAAAACCAAGGATGGTTTTCTACTCTTTAGGCTCTGCAAAACCAGGGTGGGTATACCCAGGGAATGATTTAGGTTGGATGCTACTGTATGAGAATTAATTTAGTTTCATTCTAATTCTCATCTTATACCCTCAGACACATACATGATTTGAAATTTTTGATAAAACACATCCCATATAGTAGATTTGGTCACAACTCTACTATAAATTTGCAAGTGTTCCCAACAATAATGGCTAACTAAGACTAAAACATTCCATGCAAACAAGTGCTGACCACCTTTGAAAATCTTCAAGAAAAGTAAAATAAAGTTGATTGTGATTTTAGATTTGATGCTTCTTCATGGTATACCTATATACAAACTAAATCAATTTGATAAGTGCCTATTCCATTGGGATTCAGAGTCTAATGCAATTTATAGATCTAATTTGTTGCATTACAACAAATATTATCAACAATTCTTACTAGAATTCATACTTACAAACATCCTTTCTATTACCATAGCAATCCAATCAAATTCATCAAAGCCTTTATTTAATTCATTGAATTGATAGTAGTAATAAAATTGACATGCAACCTAAATGAATTGCATTCAATTGAACAAGCTTTACTCATACAATCTCACAATAACTAGGTAACAACGAAGGAGACAAAATTCAATAAGAACTGATATGGGGACAGCTTAAAATTTGTATTAATTTTCCTTGAAAATTGTATACAATTGTAGTAAACTAGACCAAAAACATCCTAAGTATAAAACTAAAAATGCATTAGAAATTGGACCCTGCTCTAGCCATGGAATCTCACTTATATAATGTGAGATGCAACACACTTCAGGCATAGAAAACTGACAACTGTCCTAAACAAAAGATATTTACAAGTAGCTATCACAAAAAGACAAAAATGTGTAACAGAAAAACTTATACATCAAACATTCTTTTGGCAGGCCCCTTTTCTATTACAACTCTTGGAACAAAAAAAGCACTATGATTTGATTCTTCTATCATTTTTATTCCTTGGAGTAAGTGGCAATTAGGCTTGAAAGTGATGAGTCATCTTCAATTACTTGCAAAATTACTTCAACTTGGGGGTTCTCCTCGTCTTCATCATCAACTATAAAGGTAATAGTTACTACTGCATCATCTTCCGCCCTGTTACCTTCTTCCATTTTTTATATAGACATGAATTTTTCCTTCCATTCATTGTAGGTAGTGTCATCAAGCCAATCAAAATTTAGGACCTCTCTTTGTATAGTTATTAAAGAATTTCCAACTGCCTCTATATCAATGAAGTATTTTCTAATGGTACTATAGAATAATTGCACTTTAACTAACTCCTCATTAGTCATTGCCCATAATAAGTGCCTAATTTAATTTATGACATTATTCATCCTTTGACAAAAAATCTCATACAACTCTTTTTTCCACTCATCTTTTTGCTTTACTTTATCAACAGTTTTTAGAGCATTAGAAAATAAACCAAAATTTTCAACTATGTACTTGGAAAAACAAATTGCTTCTCTTTTTTGAAAAGTGTCCTGTTTGTCATCAAAACCCTCTAACTTATTTAAAAAATAAAAAATCTTTTCTATTTGATGACAAGGCAATTGGATGACAGATATGCACAAAGTAGTGATATCATTATTTCTTTCTGTCCACTTTTGTACAAGAGGTTTCAATTTAACTTCATCTCTTTTTAGTTCATCTATGATTTGTGCAATCCTTGCCAATTGATCAAAAAATGCTAGCCACTCAATTCTACCTATCAAATACAGTATACCCTACCTTATCTTTTCTTCATACTGATTATTCAACTCTACATGCAATGCATACAATTTATTCTTTTCTTCTTCAAAATCCTCTGAAGTGTAGAATTGAGGCCTTTTCGGGGTGTCTAGTATCTCAATAATGAGAGTTGATTTGAATGGTTCAATAGGTGACCTAGGAGGGTATACAATCCTGGGTCTACTAGATTCACCCACTTTTCTTTTCCCAAGTTTCTTCTCCATTTGAGATACTTGGTTTTCCAATGATTGTATCTGTTTACCCCTATCTTCATATGCTTTCAAAACTTCCTCAAATCTAGCATTGAGTTGCACAAACCTATCATCTTCCTATCCAGAAACCACAGTGCCAAATTTCATCATTTATGAAGCCATTCCAAAAATATGTTTGCTACCAACCTCACCAACCCTAAATACTGTTAGTGCACCAGTATGCTCTGTAGTGGAGATTTCTTGTGTTCTATTTTTGTCTCTCTTTTTAATTGACCAAATCACTAGGGCTTGGTGGTCATCACTAAATTTGACTCCCCTATGGGCCTATAATACTTCTTCCTCTATTTTTTACTATACATATTTCTCCTTTCTTATTGAATAAAAAATCATAGCATTAGCTATGTCCCACTCTGGAAAAATTAAGACCCCTAATTGTTTAACTATTTGCCTTTTGAACTTAGGTGTAAACTGGGCAAAATCATTCAAAAACTTAGATTTCACCTCCTCCTTGATAACAAAGTCTGGTTTATCAGGTTGCTCTACTTTTATCTTCTCACATGTTCTCTCAAAATTTTCCATGTTTTTCCTCCACAAAAATTGTGCAAAGGCCCTAGATTTAACAATTTTTTCATCATTTATAAACTTCTTAGAAACTTGGGAAACTATTGGATCTATCTCCTTACCTTGATAATCAACAACTATAAGGTCCAAGGAGGGTGTAGGAGAAACTTGTGGTTCTCCACTTTCTAGGTCTGTGGTAGTAATAATAACATCCCCTTCTCCACCAATCTGTCTTAACTACTCCCTTAAAGATGTTTCATCATCTATTTGGATTGGAGTTTGGCTTGGGGAGTATTGTTCTACATGGGAGAAAGATCCTTGCTCCAACTTCTGTCTCTTTGGGGCACTAGCTACAGATGGGCTATCTAGCCTTGGTCTTTTTTGAGGAGGATCTTGTTGTACATGCTGCACCATCACATATCCTGCCCTCTTCTACAATGTTTACTAGCTAGGAGCTACTATGTTTCTACTATTTATTCTTCTTTGTACTTTTTCAGCCTTGTCTAGATAGGTTTTAACATATGTAGCTTTTTTCTCATTCATTGGTTGCATGATTATAGCAAAATTGTTCATCAAGAATTGCATTTTGGCTCTCTAATACTTTTTATCTTTCAAGGGATCATAGAAAGAGTCAAAAATATTGATTAATTCCAACACTTTGCTAAACACTATCCATTTTTCTTTCCTAACTTCCCGTTCTTGCAAAGAGAAAATATTCCTTATAACATCCTTAGGAAAATACACCTGCTATGTCATGTGAGCAGCTTTTGTCCTTTCTCTTAAAAGATCATAAAATCCTTCTGGATCAATAAATCTTGCATGGGACTCTGCCATGTTGTATCTATCTAAAAATAAGCTGAGGTGTTTCCATCCCTTCCTCACAAAAACAAAATCATGTACTATAGTAACAATTGAGAAGAAAGTACCTTTCTTCGATAAATCTCTTTCATCAATAGTCCCAATTTGCCATAATAATTCTACTATCCCTATTTTCAAAGGTACATGGGAAGGTAGCACATGAGGCTTCCCCAAGAAACCATACACTCTAATCACTATAGAGACATTGTATGGGATTATATTGCCCCAGTTATGACTAACCAAAAGCCCTTTTGCATGGTGCTTAGGTCTAGCCAAATCTAGTAGTGATTGTGGAATCCTAGGGCTATCTCCTCTTAAAAGAAATCTTAGCTTGGATGCAAAATATTTGTCAAATCTCACAAAACTGGCATCTTTTGACTCTAAAGTCATGTCAACACTCCATAATTGGAATGAATTTCTTTCACCATCCTTTGTTACTTCCAGCTCCATAACCTTAGAGAAATAAGTAACTCCTTAAACATACATACATGCATGAGCAATGAGTACCAAAAAAAAGGTTTGTTTACTTTTCCTTGTGATATCCCCACCAAACCATTGTGAATTTCTCATGCAAGGAAAGTGGAAAAATCAAGAATAGTAATCATTGTGAATTATATAGTCTAAGCCATGATAAGAACAATTGAGGCTGGGATTTGTTCTGCTTCATCCATCTCAAAAATCTTGCAGAGAGAAAAATATAATGCTTGAGCGCTAAGATTGAAATGTCTCCTTGTTAATGGCTCTGGGGTGCTAGCAATAATCACAGATAATGTACCAATCTTGGTAGCATGCTCTTGCAATGGCCCTATCCTTAAGTATATTCTCTATGCATAATACCTTGCCTGAAGGTCATCCATATCAATTGTCTCATGCACAACATGGTTAGGGTTTAAATTGAAAACTTCACTAATCAATTCAGGGAAAACCTTAAAAAGATTTACTCTAGCATGGTTCTTTACCCACCTTGTAATAGGATCATACTTCTTAGCTAGATCAGTCAGTAGATTACTATCAAAGAAAACTTTAAGGACTATTAATTTCTCAATGTGAAATTCCTAGACATTGCTCATAGGGGTATCTAGTTTGTATTCTAAAACCCATTTCTTAAATATTTCTAATCCTCCCATAGAGAGCTAGGCATCTCTTACCTAGTTAGCCTCATCATAAAAACCCTCAGCTACAACTACCCTAGGGTTCTTAGGAATCAACTCTCTCCCCTTAGTGTTTTCATTCATAGACAATGGGAATTGTTCAAAGAAATCATCATGCACAACCCTCTTTAGGTAATCAATTTTCCCAGAGAATTCCTTTCATGGAGGCATTTTAAAGTTTTTAAAATTTCATGACACCAAATTCTTGATTTTCAGAAGTTGCAGAGTACTTAGCCGCTAAATTTGCACTTCTCTTTTGTATAATTTTCATTACAATTTACTGAATCACCTGATAGAAATTTTGTGCCCTAGCTCTAGAAATTATTTATTGTCTGATAACTTTTTGCACTTTGGTGGTTTAATAATGGTGAAATCATGAATTTTATTCATGCATTAAGATCAAACAAATGAACTTTGAGTAGTATTAATTTTCATTAGCCATTATTTTCATATTGCACTCAGATTTGAATCTTACTTGTTGATTTCAATAGATTGAACGGTCCTAATTAAAAAAAGTAGACTTGCTTTATTGCTTTAATAATTTGGCCACGTGTCAAATAGGCATTTCCTCACAATGCTTAAATTTCTTACATTTTGAAATTGCAGCCAAGCGCTAACCCTTGATCATGATTGAATTGACGATCATGGATTCTGATACTTTGATGATACCTAGTTAGTTGCATTGAACAATAAGAAATCTCCATGCAAATCTATGCCTTCTGAAAAAATTCCATGCAAGTGAGTCCCATTTTATCTTCTAAGAAAGTAGATCGTTGACATCACCTTTGCCACGCGTCAGGGTGGCACTTTCCCGCTTTGTTAAACCAGTGATCATTTTCATGATGTGAGCAAGTGTTAGCCATCGATCTCTATAAGATCAATGGCAGCATAGCTTAAAACCTTTTTATAGTTTGAGATGGTGAAGCTAACATCACCATGGACACATGGCTTCATGGAACTTACCTACAATGCTTAAATTTCTTGTAGGTTCTTAATGCGGGCAAGCACCCTTCGTTGATCTAACCAAGATTGATGGTGGGTCAAAACCCTTATCTTTTATGGTCCAATCACCCAATTTGACCAATAAAATAATTCCTTTTAATCATCGTGCTTTGAAAAATCCAACTATCATATTAACTGTTAAAGTCTCCATGCACATGACATCATTACTCCCAGCTTGGCATACATGTCACATTTGACCAATGAGAGTGTTTGATATATTACAATTTTACAACATGGCATGACTTAGTAATCTTTCCAAAACTTGGTCCCACCTAGCCATGTGGCATAAGGGATCTTGCTTGCATTATTTAAAAGTAAAATAGTTTCTTATTGTGGGTAAGCGTTGGCCACTCAATTTTAACAGATCTACAGTCATGAATGTTTAATGCATCTTTGGCAAACAATCTTTCTGAATGGCCAAGCTAGCATTACACATCAACATCTTTTTTTATAGCTTGGCACAACTCAATACAATACCGTGCATAGCTGGTCCCACCCTTGTCATGCATTAAATTTGTGCGTCCTTGCATTATTTGACATTCATGCAACTTCATCATGCGGGCATGCACTAACCATAGATCTTACATAGATAAATAATCCAAAATATTGAACCTTGACCACATTGAGTCAATTGGATGACCAATGAGACACTTCACTTTAATCCAACTCACTTGACAGCTACAATAGAAGATATTTCATTATTACCCTTTGAAAGGGTGGGCCCATGATGTCACGTCATGCTACGTATCTTATTTGCTCTTCCCCACATTGTTTGATTCTCGTGCATTTTCTTATTGTGGGCAAGCACTGGCCTTTGATCTAAAAAAGATCATGGTGCATAAATCTTGAAAATAAAATAATACCTTCACTTAAAAGATCAACCAATAAAATTATGAGAATTTTAGAATGTGCACTAATGGTACTGATAGGTTTGCAAAAAGGTTATGACCAACTCTGACAAGTCATAATCTTTGTGGTGCACTGAGGTTCTATTATCAGCAAGGGCTACGTGGTGCAAAGGTGTATGCCCACTTTAGCTAAAGACCTTACATTTCAAGATTATGGGGATGCGCCATCTATTGATCTAACCAAGATCAATGGCTAGCCAAAAAGTACTGCAGTAAAGTCTTTCAATTGGAATATTTGCAATAACTATAATCAAAAGCAAGGACATAAAGGTTTAACCAAAATTTATGAAATCATCCTTGTGTAATTTTAAAACTTAGGGTAAAATGTCTCAGCTAAAGTCATTTTGAATTTTTTTTTAAATTTCTTTTCAAAAGCTAGGTTAAAACAATATAAAGCACTAGGGTTTTTAATGAATTTTACCTGAGGTTTGACCTAGTTTCAAAATTTCAACTCACATAGTCAGGGTTTTTTTATTATTGAATGCACAAAGCAAGAATGGTGAAAAACTAGGCCAACACACCACATGTACTTTTTATGTCATCCACACTTCCTACCCAATCTGCATCAGTGTATTCACATAAAGTGAAATCATGTGATTTGTCATACCAAAAACCAAAATTAGGTGTACCTTTCAAATATACGAATATCCTTTTTATTGTTGCACAGTGTGATTCTTTGGGATGAGCTTGGAATCTTACCACAATTCCAACTACATTTTCTATATTTGGTCTAGTGTGAGTCAAATATTGCAAACCTCTAATCAGAGATCTATACCTCTTCTACTCAACTATAGGTTCTTCATCCTTGCTAGATAGTTTGTGACCAGTTATCAGAGGTGTACCAATATGCTTATAACTCTCTAACCCAAATTTCTTCAAAAAATATTTCAAATATTTAGTTTGAGAAATGAAAATACCTCCACTATTCTGCACAACCTGCAAACCCAAGAAGTACTTAATTCCACCAATTATTCTCATCTAAAATTCATTTTTCATCTCTTTAGTGAACTTATCACTTACTTCATCATTTCCCCCAAAAATTATATCTATTGGTTTTTTGAAATGCTATAGGTTTCAAATTATCCCAATGAGAACAAGACACATCTAGGGGCAAATAACTCCCATCTTCAACATGCCATTTCAGACACTAGGCCAACTATAAGGCTAGACCCTTCTTCTACTTCAGGCTCTACAAAACCTAGGCGGGTGGACCTCAGATTCAATCTATATGGTACCAGTGAAATTAAACATATTCTTGAATCTATTACAATAGATTCAACACTTAATCTCCTATAGTTATCTAATAACAAAGATGTGTAGTAGCAAATTGCAATTCTATGAAATTCAAAAGTTGAGTGAGGGTAACATTTTCTAGCTCTACAACATGAAAGGGAAAAACATTTGATTAATGATGTTGAATTTAGCAAAACCCCAAATATGCAGTAGTAAGAACAAATGATTTTGTAGTTGATTAGTGCCTTATCTATTGGAAAATTCCATGAATCAAACACATGCATATGGATACCTAATACATACTCATATATTTATATATCTAATCTATCCATTCAACTTGTAAATAGACATCTATCTTCATAAGAATTCTCACTACTTACTAAATATCCTCTTGATGAAACCTACAACCTTGTCAAAGTAAATAGGCATTTACTTGGTTTTTTGTTCCAATAGAAACTTATCCAGACATACAACCTTAAGGGATTGTAAATGTGTTTAAGCTCTTTGTTCTCAAATACAAAACATTGTAGACAATAGAGGAAGGAGATGAGAATCAGAATGAAACTAAAGAAATTTCTACTCAATTGTATTCATTTCCTTGAAATTATACATTCTTATGCATGAAATTAAAACATAGAAATGCCTAACAGATAAGAACTAGCTATATTATCTTCATTACTACTGTTCGTACAAGAGAAATTGCTAAAGAAAATGTGGTCTCGCAGTGATGAAAACCCATCAAAACTGGGACCATTGGTCTCATAGATCTGAGAAAACTCCAGATTGGAACACATATGGTATCACAATAGTGAGTAATTTGTTCCAAAACTAGAACCAACACTTACAATGGTTGAGAAAGAAGAAGATATAGACAAAGAGTGAATTCCCAAATTTGATCTGAAGATGACATGTGTCTACTTGAAATTCCATCCTTTGCTGTTGTAAAACCTCTTTCCTCTTTCTACCCATTTGATCTAATATGTTTTCATCATTATCCTGTAACAAACTTGGAAATACCTCTGCTGAATGATGAAAACCATTGAATCATGACTCCAACTTCAATTCTCGAAATTCATCACATCTAAAAACATAATATTCTCAAAAATAAAAATTGAAGCCAAATTATACCAGAATAGCATAATATCCTCCAAACTATCCCAACAGACCTTTTACCATGTGTTTTTACCAAGCCTATAACTACATTTTCTATTTTCACCCATTCCATTGAGAAGGCCCAAAATTTGACATTTCTGCCTATAATTTGAACCAGTGACTTCCTATGTGAAAACAAACTCCATAATTGGAAAGTTTGTCTTTCCTAGTTCCAATGATATATATTATGCCTATGTTTTCTTATGGGGAACACTCTGAATCTCAGTTTGAAAAATATGCCCCTGGCATGGCCTTTGGTTTGTACTTTTGAAATTTTCAAAAATTTAAAATATCCAAAGTTCAAACTTTAGAAAATATCTTGTTTTAGATTTAAAAATCTGGACATGACCATTTTTGTGAGAAAATATTATTTTAAAAATATCTTTTTGACACTTTATATTTTCCCTTAGGCTTCATTTTGGGTCAAACCCCCTTTGATCAGGCTACAACATGGCAACATCTAATTGGCTGACCTTTGCATAGTCAGCTACCACCAGGTGCCACATGGCCCCATCCTATTTGTTTTCCAGGCACTGCTATGTGGCATCCTCTTATTTGTTCTCAAATAGAGACATCACTGCTGATGAGATCTACCACCTCACCACCAACCTAGGCCCACTACCACATGGCACCCATGCATTTCCCCACATTATTTAACCATCAAGCATCTTCCCAAAGTTGGGAAGTACCTATCGTAGGATGCACCACATGGTGTAATCTGATGCATTTGCTTCGACATCATCATGTTAGTATCTTCCACTTGTCACTGTCTACTTCACTCACAAGTCACCATGTGTCCATTTCTTATTTGTTCAGATTACACGTCACCACCAAATCACTAGGGCTCACTGTCATGTGGTGCTTAGCTGCTTTACCATATTATTTAAACCTCATGCACCTTCACAATGTAGGAATGCACCGACCACTAGATCTTTCCATGTGGCTATTGTTGGAAATATTCAAGATATAATAGGTTACTGAGAGGGGAGGGGTGAATCAGTAACTTCAAAACATTAAACAATTCAACACTTTAACCATTCATCATTCATTCATCTAATATCTGCATAAATGAGAAATCAAACATCCATAACACAAGTACATAGTGATTTGGTGACCCAGAAACCTTCCAAATAGAAAGTAAAATTGGGGTGGCGATGATACCCACAAAAATTCATTACTGCAGTATGAAGTTGGCTGGTTAAGGCTTACATTGACCACTTCTAGTGATTTTCCCTATTAGGAGCATACAGGACTACTAGGTCCACCTTGTTAGAGGATTTACAAACATACACTTGAGTATGCACTCTATTAGGAGATTTATACAAAGACTGTTAAGTCTACCCTATTAAAGGATTTACAAAATTGATTTACCTATTAGGATGAAGTAGTGGATCTACTTACAAACTTGATTTGCTGATTAGATCCTTGAAGTATATATCACCTTTTGTGACTGATGAATCATTACTGCTCCTTGTAGACCTTGCTGAATACTCTACTCTTCAGCTGATTCACAAAAAATTACATGTCTCTCTTGATACTATACATTACATATATACCATTCAAAAATTACAATTGCAAGGTCGAACAAAACACAAGTGAAAAAAACATTACTAAGTCGGCCCAATAGTAAATAACTCAGGTTCACTGAACTAACTTGGTGACCTTCTGATACTCGACATCCACTACATTACTCGGCATCATCATGCACTTGGTAGAAGTGAAGGCTCAGTCCATACTAATCATCTGACATAGCTCTGAACTCAGTAACCATTGGAGACTTGGTAGATGTAGTGTCACTTGGTAAAAACTAAATCCTTTGTTTACCTTTCTTTCACTCGGTAAACACTACGCTTCCATCACTCGGTAATCACTATACTTTCATTGCTTGGTAGGCATTTTCTTCCATCACTTGGTAGCCACTACGAAGCTCGATGAAAACTAGAATGCTCGGTATAAACTGTGAAGCTTGGTGATTGCTTGAATGCTTGGTATGAACTGCGAAGCTTAGTGACCACTAGAATGCTCGGTATGAACTGCGAAGCTCAGTGACCACTAGAATGCTTGGTATGAACTACAAGGCTTGGTGTAAACTGCTTAAGTGATGAATGTACAAGGTAACCACTGAATACTCAGTATACATTGTAGACTGAGTGACGAGCTTGGTAGCTATACTGATATAGATAAGTGTTGTCACTAATGACAATAATAACTTAATGCCAACAATCTCCCCCTTTGGAATTAGTGACAAAAATACTTATAAGCCAAAACATATGTACATAGCCTGACTGAATGAATTTAGTTTTTTCAAAATTGATCTTTGTATAATACTTATGTACACATGCAAAATTTATTGTGTGCTAATTCCCCCTATCACTTATAGTGATGATTCTCCTCTGATTCTCCTCTGAATCTCTCTTCTGAATCTCTCCTCCTTTTTGACACTAATGCCAAAGGACTGTATATATATAATTTAGATGGCTAGACCAAAGTGAGATAGAAATTCTTTATGTACCTTGAGGATGGAGGCAAAAGTATTGTCCCAATTCTATTGCAAAACTTGATAGGTGGAGAGGGAAATTTGAACTTCTACTGATAATTGAATCAAGTGATCAGCCACTGAGAAGTTCTAATCTTGGACCAATGTTTTGCAATATACAAGATGTTTTTGCATTGTGTCCATGATAGGAAGGATCATGTTTTGGATGTCTATGAGTTGTGACTTGATCCTAGCTTCCTCTCTCAATAATTTTGCCTGTACATCTGCCAAATATCTGATCTTGGTGTGATGGGAGGTTGTGGAGGAGGAGTCTCCTTGTAGCTTAGAGGCACTCGATTGCATATCAATGTCAATCTTATTTAACTTGTCCTTTATTTCTTTTGTAAATCCAGAAACATCACAAAGTTTAGCAAAAAGTAATGATGCATTATTAAAAGAATTTTCAAAAATTTCCCATAAATGTTGACAATTCAACTTGTTTATTGCTATCTTTTGAGAAATGTGCTCTAGCACCTTATTGTCAAATTTCTTTTCAGCTCTCTCTATAAGTTTCTCTTAGCCAAAGGAATCCTCATTAAATTTCTATACAGCCTCTTCTAACTGAATCAAAATGTGTTAAGTAGAATCTACTTCAACACCTATAGCATCTGTAATTATATTCTTGGCATTCTCAATTATTCTGTATTCCTTATCCCTTTCAGACCTTAACTACTTATGCATAGCCTTCATCTCTATTAGTTGATTGGCTAACCTCATTTCTTCAATGGTAGCATTTTCATAGTCAATCTTTGGAATCACTATCTCTGTGTCTAAGTCAATATCTTCTGGAATTTCCTTTCTAATGATCAGAAGTCTTAATGGATGCTTTTGTTTGACTTCTGTGATGATTGGTTTGATCTTAGGAATAGACACAATAGTGGAGATGGAAGGACTAGCAGTAAAAACTAGGATAGGACTTGAGGTTTGAATACCAATAGAAGTATTTACCAAATTAAAAATTGGAATACTTTCCAAAAATGATGATACACTCGGTATAGCAGTATATAAACTAATTGGATTTGAAGTAGATGCAGATAATGCTAACAAAACTATAGAACTTTCTAAGATCAAAATTGTGGAACTTACTAATG
Organism: Cupressus sempervirens; assembly: GCA_028749045.1. Taxonomy (NCBI): domain Eukaryota; kingdom Viridiplantae; phylum Streptophyta; class Pinopsida; order Cupressales; family Cupressaceae; genus Cupressus; species Cupressus sempervirens. The sequence goes on from CM053785.1 coordinate 364,378,618, forward strand.
ATGAGGGAACTGAGGAGGCTGGCTTAGTAGCTGAAGAAGTGATAGAAAGCTCGGTAGATGAAGTGCTTGGCACCTCTATTTTAGATGCCTGGAGTTGGGAGGAGGTTGGTGAAGATTGAGCAATTGATGTGACTATTGTGCTCATAGTCTCACTTGCAGAAGCTGTCTCCTTGGTGGATGTAATAGTTTTTGGTGGAGAGTGAGGAAGGGATGCAATCACTTCTACTACGATTTTAATAGGATCCTCTTCATCTTTTCCTTCCTCAAGTGCTTCTTCCTCCTTGTCTTCCATTAATGCATCCAGCTCTCCTAGTGAGACTGTGATGCATGGAGTGCCATCAATATAATAACTGTCACTGTTGTCATCATCCTTGATTTCTATTGGGTCTTCACTAGGCTTATGCAGATGATAGATCTTTTTCCACATGTTTTTTGCATCATTTACAACATGCTCAATGTCTTTGATTAAAATCAAACATGTGTGAAATCTGATCATCATTTTACCTTCATGATTCTTCATTGCAGCTTTTACTTTTGCTCCAGTGAGACTTGGAAGAAGATTTTTCAAAGATTTCTCATATATGTCTTTTACCATTTGGGTGGCTAATTCCCATCTCGGTTGTAATCTCTCTAGTAGTTCTTTGGAGATTTGAGAGGCAAGCTGGTCCAAGGAGTATTTCCATTTACCCATCTTATTGAGTACCAGTTCCTCAATTTACATTTTCTCAGCATCTATTCTTGTTTCAAATTTCAATGCTTTGAAATTTGTGATGCCAGCTCCTTCTTCCAACTATTTGAGCCTTTCCTCAAATGAGGGTGGATGCCTAACTAGTATAGGTTCTTTCTTTCCTTTTCTGGTTCTTCTGGTGAAAACTACAGTAGGCTTCTTCTTAGGTTTGGTAATGATTGCCTACCTTTCTTCTTTGGAGGTTCTTCTTCAGATTCTTGTTCTTCTTTTTCTTCTTCTCCTCCTCCTTCTTCATCATCTTCTTCATACTCACCTTTTCCTTTTGTTAGCATAAGAGGACCGGTTTCCATTTTCAATTTGGCTATCTTCCTCTTACCTTTGCTTATGGCTTCAGGTAGCTTGATTTCAAGTTCAATCCTAGCCTTTTCTTCATCACATGTTCCAAAAATTGGTTGCTTTGGGTCTACTGGCTCATTGACTAGTGCTTTAATGCTATCCCTAGCCTCATCAATATTTACCTCATAAGGAAGAGGTTTTACCCATGCAACTTGGGGTCTGACTGCCTGAATGTATACCTTGTCATAGTCAACCATAAAACATACATCATCTCTGTAGTCTTCAACTAATTTTGGTGAAATTTGAAACCTGTTATTCATTCTCTCTTTGAAATCTTCAAAATAATTATCCATTATACTATTAAAATTTTCACCCATTTCAGCTACAAACTCATTAATCTGATACAAAATTGAAATGTCTTTTCTCCATACTACTATTCCTTTTGATGGAAAAAATTTTTGAACATAGAAAAATAAACAAATCAATAGAGAGCCAAATTTACAAGGATTATTCTTTGATGTCCTTATACTCTCCATATTTTTGTTCAACTATTTCAATAGTAATTTTGATAGGTCGAATTCAAGATTCTTCTTTACAATTTTGAAGGCCAAGTCCATAGCCTCACAAGGAACACTGTTTAGTTAGCTAGAGCTATAGATTTTGTGGGCAATGACATGAATACCAAATAGTAGCTCAACATCTAATATATTATTAAAATTTTAACCTCTACCATCCCACTTAGCTAGGATTATCTTCTGCAACTCATCCTGACCTAGGGTTTTGGTGGTTTTTGCCTTGCTGAGCATAGGGAGACCTATGATTTTGTGAATCATCTTCTTTGTAATCAACACTGGCTATTCTAACCATAGTTTCCCATTGTGCACCTGACTCAAAATATACCTAATCCATTTAGTTTGGAAGCTTCTAGGAATATGTGAGATATGAGTCAAACTTTTGGTTTCAAGATGCTTGTGCTCGAGTTTCAGAGAGCCATCTACACACATTTCTCCTAGGGCATTGTCCATCTCTAGGTTTCCAATCTCTTGAATAGACCATTTGAAATGAGTACAAATATCATTAAAAAGAAGTACCTTAGATGGAATTTGTGATTGAGCTCCATTCGGGTCGAGTGATTCTACAATGGCCGAAACAATCTTGAAGTTGGGTGCTTTTCATTCTGTACCTTTAACCATCATTTTTGAACCTCTTTTTACCTCTATGCCGCTCCTACTCCCGGATGCCATTGCTGCTAGGTAAGTGTAAGAAAATTTTGAACAAATTTCTTTTTTTCTTTAAAATTGCTTGAAATCTCTTGGAGTCACTTGGAATCACTAGTAATTTCTTTAGCTCTGAAATCACGATGAAAAATGAAATTAAATTTTGCCCTTTTTTCAAAAATTTTGCCATAAATGCTTGGTATGAAGGTAGATGAGATGACAGATTGTCATTCATTTTCTCGGTAGAAGCTTGTAACTCGGTGATCAAACATAACTTTTAGTTATTCTGACTTAGCTCGATAAGGTCTATCATCAACTTTCCTCGGTAGATGCAACTCGGAAAAAGATATGCTTACTTTGATCTTCATGTATTTGGAATACTGATTTGATCATTTCACTTTCTTGCATTTGGAATTGCTCTAGATATGGCTTGATGATATAGTTCTAGATCCTTTATGAATCTAATTGGAAATGATGGAGTCACCCATTTCTTGAGTGGCATTTCCATCACTTGAACTATCTTGCTTGGTAGATTCTGGAATCCATTGTTGCTTCATTTGCTTCTGAATGTTTTCAGCTTTAGCTTTCTTTTCATCTTCAACTCTTCCTATATTCATACAGTTTTTAGCTATATGACCAAGTTCAGTGCATGTATAACATCTTACTGTTGTATCTCTTTTCCTCAAGTGATGTCTTGAGAAGTCTTTACCAATGTGTCCATATTCTCCACAATAATGACATCTGCACTAGGTATTGTAATCCCATCCAAAGATTGCCTTGGCAAGTTGTTTAGCTGGATTGAATGATTTGGATCTGCATTGGAATGCCTTGTGACCATGCTTCTTGCACTTGTGACAATTGCCTTCAAATTTTGGTTTCTCCTTGCATTCATTAGCTTTATGACCATGCTGATTGCAATTGTAGCATTTACCATTGAATTTACCTTTTCCATTGCTCCAACACTTGTTTGATGTGTGACCTAGCTTACCACAGTGATTGCAAGTAGGTCTTTGATTCCTTTGGGCACCTTGTTTGGAAGTTTTACCTTCTTACTTGTAACCAAGTCCAGCTTTACCCTTTTGGTTATGAAGATTCTGCTCTCTTTGCTGATTCAATTGAGTCATGTATGCTTGAGATTTCATCATTCTCTCATTGATTTTCTTTTCAGTGATCAAGTCACTTTCCAAACTTTCATTGATTTGTCTTTCAGATCTCAAGTCACTTTTTAAGCTTTCATTGATTTTTCTTTCAGTGATTAAATCATTCCTCAGGTTTTCATTATTAGATCTCAGATTCATAATTTCTTCATTTGCATTAGATAGTTGATTTAAAAGATCTTCATGTTGAAGGGATTGACTATTTCTTACCTCTAAGTCTTCATTTTCCTTGTCTCTCTATTCCAAAACTTCACATAGCTTGATTGATTGAATTTCTTGTTCTCTTTTAAGCTTTCTTACTTCTTCTTACAAAGAACCATTCTTTGCTAGGAGTTCCTTGATTGCCTCATTAGCTTCATTTGAACTGCTTGAAGGTAAAATGTCTTCAATATTTTCTTCAACATACTGATGGTCATTCATTTGTCTTACAATTTCCTTCCTTCTCTTCAGGGATTGAGAAAGATGCTCCTTTGCTTCTTTGAGTTGAGCCATGGCCAATTCTAGATCTAACTTTTCATTTTCAATAGCTTTGTCAAGTCTGAATATCTCCATTGTCCTTGATCTTTACTCAAGCTGTCAAACTTTTTCCTGAGAACTACAAAGGTCTGATACCAATTGTTGGAAATATTCAAGATATAATAGGTTACTGAGAGGGGAGGGGTGAATTAGTAACTTCAAAACATTAAACAATTCAACACTTTAACCATTTAGCATTCATTCATCTAATCTACTGCATAAATGAGAAATCAAACATCCATAACACAAGTACACAATGATTTGGTGACCCAGAAACCTTCCAAATAAAAAGTAAGACTGGGGTGGGGATGATACCCACAAAACATCATTACTGCAGTATGAAGTTGGTCGATTAAGGCTTACATTGAACACTTCTAGTGATCTTCCCTGTTAAGAGCATAAAGGACTGCTAGGTCAACCTTGTTAGAGGATTTACAAACATACACTTGAGTATGCACTCTGCTAGGAGATTTATACAAAGACTGTTAAGTCTACCCTATTAAAGGATTTACAAAACTAATTCACCTATTAGGATGAAGCAGTGGATCTACTTACAAACTTGATTTTCTGATTAGATCCTTGAACTATATATGACCTTTTGTGATTGATGAAACATTACTGCTCCTTGTAGACCTTGCTGAATACTCTACTCTTCTGCTGATTCACAAAACATTACATGTCTCTCTTGATACTCTAATCCACACACATTACATTTTTACAAATGATATAATATATTACATATATACCATTCAAAACTTACAATTGTAAGGTTGGCCAAAACACAAGTGAACAAAACATTACTAAGTCAGCTCAATAGTAAATAAATCGGGTTCACTGAACTAACTTGGTGACCTTCTGATACTCGACATCCACTACAATTACTTGGCATCGTCATGCACTCAGTAGAAGTGAAGGCTCGGTCCATACTTATCACCTGACATAGCTCTAAACTCAGTAACCATTAGAGACTTGGTATATGTAGTGTCACTTGGTAAAAATTGAATCCTTTGTTTATCTTGCTTTCACTCGATAAACACTATGCTTCCATCACTTGGTAATTACTGCACTTTCATTGCTCGGTATGCACTGTGCTTCCATCACTTGGTAGCCACTACGAAGCTCAGTGAATACTGGAATGCTCAGTATAAACTACAAAGCTTGGTGACCACTCGAATGCTCGGTATGAACTGCAAAGCTCGGTGACCACTAGAATGCTCAGTATGAACTGTGAAGCTTGGTGACCACTAGAATGCTTGGTATGAACTGCAAGGCTCAGTGTAAACTGCTTAAGTGATGAATGTACAAGGTAACCATTGAATGCTTGATATGCATTGTAGACTAAGTGACGAGCTCGGTAGCTATACTAATATAGATAAGTGTTTTCACTAATGGAAATAATAACTTAATGCTAACAACGATATCCAGAGCATCCACATGTCAAAACCCGGTTGGTAGGCAATTCCACATGAACACTACTACATCATCATGTTAGGTCAAAAGTTCAACCATGGTGGCTTCTAGCTAGCTGACCATGGCCCCACCTTGCAACTCATGGCTTTCAAAAGTCGTCTGTCATGTAGACACTACACTTACAAGTAGAAAGGTATATAAAGAAGTAAAACAAACACCAATTACCAAATGTGGGACTATGCTCATCATCAAGATTCTTTAAGACAAAAAATGTGTGGAGATGCTATCTATGCAATCGATGCCATTGGAGTAACCATTTCAATATTTGCACATGTATCCTTTCTGAAGTCACCAATGAAGCAATGGGAACAAACATCTAGACAAAGAAACTGAGTAGGGAAAGGGATTGCTATGCTTTCACCCTAACAAAATGCCATGTGTTGACTATTGTGTTGAGTGGGAGAATTCCATTATTTTATTTTAATTTTTAATTGTAAAACAATTCATCACTTTTTTATTCTGCTCTATTCTCTTAGTATGCCCAAACTCCACCATCACTCCATACAACATCATTCCTAGTAGACTAATCTTTGTGGGCTGAGTGGCAGCAAGATTTTTAATTTTTGCTTTGAGTAATTGTGACTGTGGTAGCTCGTTCTCCTACTCCCATGCCTGCTCCTCTTCATGGACTACTACCATAGGCTATGGGCTTTTGCCTTTTTTTTACTACAGACTTCTCTTCCTCATGCTGCTTTGGACTTTTCCATCGAATGATTCCCTCACATATTGCGGCAATCTCCCTTTGTTGCTTCATATGTGGGTTGCCTCTATTCTCATTAAGTCGATTCCTCCTATCCAATACCGCTGTCCAAGTTCCTACCACCTTGGAGTGGTCCTCTCCTGATGTGGATTATCTCTGCCATGCGGCTCTTCCATGTTCTTGTGTGGACTACCTTGTTTTTTTGGAGTCCATCTTAAAACCTCTGCCTTGCAAGATGTCATGGCTCCCCTGTAATTTCAGCAAGAAGATTAAGAGGCAAACATAGTATTTTGTATGTGTCCTCTCGCCATACCAACCCAAGTCTCATATCAGGGTCTCTCTGAAGGAGTTTCCCAACAACCCCCCTTTGAATTTTCTTCCCCCCAATAACCATAACAAGACCACATATGTGTGGTAGAGCAACCTTCACAACATCTTGTTTTACTTTTTGAAAAGTGCTCCACTCCCATCCATCAACAGATCACATGTAGTTGGATCCACACACACCACATCTATGACTATGCCCTTTTTCAAGAAGAGTTTCCCCCCTCCATATCTTTGCTAATAACTCTAACCTTAATTTGACTTGTGAGCTAGGAGAGTGGTAATGAGAAAACACTTACATTCTTACAATTCTCTTGAACCCTGATCATCGTCATCATCTTCTTAAGCTTATCCACAGAAGGAGTGGGAGCAACTCCAAGCTCCAATCTCAATGGCCTCGTCACAGCCTCATAACTCTATGAATTCTCTCATCAGCTGGTTGTCTTGTTTCTTCAAATGCTAACTTGACACAATGGCTTTCATATTCTAGATATTCATAAGAAAATTCAAAAATCATGAAAGTCAAGAACAAAATTTGAAAAGAGGAGAGCAAGCTAAGATCTAGCTCCAAAATGTCCACTGTGGCCTTGCCCACTTCTTTTAGTAGTAAGTTCTTTAACATTATTACTAACATCAACATTCTTAACTATCAATTCCTGATTCAATAAAATAACTTGTAGACACCATGGTTTAGCAATCTGATAACAATTCAATTGGGCCCCAAAATGGGTTTGGCTAATTTTTTTTCATTTTCAAACAACTAATTCCTCAAATTGATCCATATAACATTTGATACCAATTTGAAACAAATTTGAACACTTCTTTGTCATTAATAACTCATTTTATCACCTTCTTGCAACTTGTCGACTTTGTACCAAGAGATCCTTTGACTGGCTTTAAAAATTGACACTAACACCTGACCGAGCTCTAAAATCAAACAACTAATTATTTGTTCCATAGACTAGAACCCTGTCAAATCTCATCTGATGATGAATTTTTAGTCAAAAGATATTGACCATCAAAGTTTCCCTCCTAGAATTGCCTGCAAGAAAACAAGTCAGAAAACCATAAAATGCTTTCAGATTCAACTTCAAAAACTAGGTAAACTAACACTTGGGGGCATGACAACTGGGATACTGGTTTACTATCACAAGGAGAATATAAATCTACAATTTGGGCTCATGAAAAATAACAGGATGCAAATGGCAAGTAGTCAAAGTGAGCTACTCAGAATTTGTAGACTGGAAACACTAACAGAAAAGCATTTTTTGCAAATGGAATGGACCTGAGAAAGTGTGCAAATGGATTCATCAAGATTGGAAAATTGGCACACTTGAAGTATTTTTAGAGTACAACATAGTGGTACAATCCATTTAATCTCACCTATCATAGATTTCAAGAAATGACATCACGAACAGGGGTACTAACAAATCTGCACTTCTTGACACCAGTAAAGAGTTACAAGTTGCATTTGGAATCACGTTTGGAAACTAATCAAACGGATTTTTCATTGGCTCAAAATTGAAACATAGAAAGTCTCTAACCTCTAAAATGTAATGTAAAAGGAATTTTCTCATTTTAGTCAACTGGGTCAAAGTTATGGCAAGTCAAATAGGGCCTCCTAGAATTTAAAACTAATTGCATCAACATGACAATATTAAAAGACCAACTTTGAGGGATTCAAAACCTAGTCAAATAGATTTAAAATGACTCAAAATCTGAAATATAGGCTCTCTAGTATAGAAAATAAAAACTCCCAAAGTGGTGAATCATGAAACATTATTGGGTGTGAGATATTCAATTGCAAACACAACCTCCTATTGTTGTTTGACACTTAGCAAAAATGTAGATTTGACAATTGCTTAAAATGGGATCTTACAGAATGGCTCAAAACAACAATTTATCATTATGGAACACATAGACACACTAAATGAAAGGTGTTAGAAACATTAAACAACTCACAGGCCTTAAATGTATAGCTGGGTATATATGCCTCAAAAAGCATTTAAGGACTTGATTTTCTCAATGGTACTAAAAATTAGGGCTTCGATTTTGACTCCCAACAGTGGCTCTATCTAGGGATGCATTTCCCTTATAGGCATAGAAAGGATTTAGATCTCTAGAAGTAGACCACACACTTAACAACAAAAATTTCCTCTCGAACAACTTTATTGAAAGCAAGAAACAACTACTCCTACTATGTACAAGCGATGACCTCGGGCCACTGAACTTCAACAAAATTTCTTACCTTTTTGATAAAACTAATTTTCATCTACACTCTAATGAGGTAAGATGAAAACATCTCTTCTATCAGTTTCACCAATTAGATTAGCATCTTGAAACAAATTACTTGGCAAAATGAAACAACTTCCTTCATTCTCATAATGCATACATACATCAGCATTAACATCTACATCATGCTCACTATGAGAAAACAAATCAGCATGCTCATGTAAAATAGAATCATTCTAAAAACCATCATCCACATATGACTGATGCATGATCACCATTGAAAACACAAATGATTCATATTCTACCTTGTTCAAAAAATTGCATATGTCAAAACTTTGCAACTCACCTTGTGTAATCAGATGAGAAGAGTATGTAGAATCTGATTTTTGCCTACTTGTAACCATGTTACCCATCAAATCAGAGTTACCTTTCATTGAAACCTCTTCACACTCAAACAACTGATTAGTTACCAAGTCTGAAAAACTATCATGAAAGTGCTAACATAAATCATGCTGATTGTAATCTTCATCAAACAATTCATTAGAATGAACTTTGAACTTATCATCAGCATATAGTGAAAACTCAAAATTAGATTTATCATTTCTAGCTTTTGCTTCTTTGTTATATTCGAAACCAATTTTAGTCTAATTAGCATGATAAGAATTTGAAACAAAATGAAACTTCTTTGTATTGGTACTCTCCTTATTAGAAAAGTCGTCATGTGTATTGATACTTGATCTATTATCACATACACCTCCAAAAATTGATAGTGGATATTCTAATTTTATATCAAATTCAACATCAAACCTTGGGGAAATAACCTCACCTTGAGAAGAAGTACCACAAGGGAAAAAATGAGCATTTAGAGAAATATTTTCATATCTTTCAAGATCATGAGGTAGGAGTTCTAAAATTTCATCAACACTCAACAAGACTTCATCACAAGTCTCTTCGCCTAGGTTCTGATCATAAACTAACTGATCTGAAAAACTTATAGAAGAAATACCATTAATATGACAATCTAAAAAACTAGAATCCATACTACAACATATTACCTCTTCTTTACACAATACCTCTTTACTATGTGTATCATTCTTATCTTTAACAAAAGAAGAATTATCCATACTACTATTAAAACTTTCCACACTCTCATGCATACTATCACACGATTCATTTTTAGTCACATAACCATCTTCATCCTACTCACTAAAATCATCTAATTTAGTAGATTTGGAATCCGGCTCTTCATAATCACAAGAAACATTGTCATTATCTATGGATTTAGTAGACTCACTATTACTTTCAACACATTCACATTGGCTATTTAAATCATTCTTAAATTTCTTGCAAAGACTATTGACATGAAAGATCTTTTGTTCCCTCAAATGTGATGGCTAGTTAACTAAATTAGGTATAAAGACATCTAAGAAAGTAATAGGCCATGAAGATTCCTTGGGTCTTAAAGACACATGCAATTCCATAAGTGCTGATTTAAACTTTTCATAAATTTGATCATCTTCTAGACCTTGAATACTTCCTACCATGTTTCTTATAAATCTAACAATTTGATTACAAAGAGCTTTCTTAATTTCTATCACATCTTCCATCACATCTTCATGTCTTGGTAAACTAATTTTAGATATGAGATCTAATTCCATTATAAAATAAAACTTCTTCCTCTTCCTTCTAGTGCTAAAAATCACTGAATAGAGGCAACCTTTTTAAACACTTGACTTCCATTAAAGAGAAACATGAAAAACAAAATATCTCAAGTGCTGATGCTAAACTTTGATTTGCTGATTTGGCACAGGTGCAAGACTAAAATTCCTTCACACCACTAGTCAAAACTTTGTAGAGCTGCCACCTCCTTGCTAGAGGATAAAGAAATCACTGCTGTGATTCACTTTTTTACACTTGTATGTTTTATAACAGCAAATTGCAAACTACACTTTAAAGATTATCAAGAATTTAAAATTCCTTTTCAAGACACATCAAAATTTTTAGATCTACCCATACAACTAAAAATCCTTCAAAATATTACAATGAGATCAACTAGGAACAAACTAGTACAAAGATTTGAGAGTTTCCACTCACACTTTGTGAGAAACAAAACATAATTTGTCACTTGACCAATTTGAACCAGACCTTTAGATGTAGGAGAATTGCAAACCATCAAACCACTCTTGTAGATTTACAAACTTGGAAAATGGAATACAAATTATGTTGATTCTTGACTCTGATTTTACAACAACACTTTTGAGAAAATAATCTAGCTAAATTGACTGAAGATAAACAATCTTAACAACACAATTTACATTCAACCTCAAAATTACTATTGCAGAAGGATAAAAACTTACTAGGAGACATGAATCTTTAGCAAAGAAATGGAAAACACCTCACAACCCTACTGCTATAGAAAATTCTTACTTGCTATATTGAATCTTTCTTCAAATTCTCAAGGTTTGTCTATTATATAGATTCTGAAAATGCTATGTATACTAGAGATTCAAGTACTTTTAAACAATGAATTCCTTCATAGACTCCCCAGTAGAGTCACCATTTTGTTTGTGTTTTGAAATGCTATAGATGTGGTGGGTGTAGATATGAGAACAATATCATCCAAAAATATAATGATAAATAGAAAACCATTCTCAATTTCTTTTAGATGCAAGTTATTGTTTGCAGTACCTTTTGCAAATCCCAATTGTGTCGAGTACTTGTCTAACCTTACATACCAAGTTCTAGGTGCTTGCTTTAATCCATATTAGGCTTTCTTCAACTTGCAAACAATATCTTTTTATTTAGTCAATGGAAAACCATCAGGATGCTCTATGTAGACTTATTTTTCAAGTTCTCCATTCAAAAATACTAACTTTACTTCCATCTAATATACCTTGATATTCTTATTTTTTGCATAAGCCAAACAAATTCTTACTACAATTCTGGATACATGTGCAAATATCTCTTCATAGTCTATTCCCACTTGCTATGAATAACCTTTGCATACTAATCCCACTTTGTTCCTCACAACTTCTCCTTGTTCATTCATCTTGTTTATAAACACCCATTTGGTTCCAATAACATTCTTATCTTTGGATCTTGGAAATAATTTCCAAGTACCATTCTTCTCAATCTATTTAGTTCTTCCTTCATTGCTTGAATCTATTTTCTATCTTTACAAGATTCATCTATAGTCTTAGATTCAACTCGATGATATTAAACATAATTATTCATGTACCTTGTTTCTTGTCATAACTCCTCTTTCTTTTCTCCCAATAATACAATCTAGATGGTGGTTCTTGATTTGATTCTTATTAGGTGTGATGGCCTCAACTCTTGCTTCAACTCTAGGTTTAGATGTAGATCTTGATCTAGGTTCTATTTCTCCACATTCTAATTCTCATTTTGCAAATCATTTTTAGTCACAAGGAGTAACTCAATATTTCATGGTTAGTTTTAGGACCAATGTCTTCATCTAAATTGTAATCAAGTAGACTTTCCTAAATTTTGAATTATTAAACTATTTTAACATTTGTGCTTTCAATAATGTTCTTAGTTCTCTGATTGAAACATATACATGCTTTTCTTTTCAATGAATAACCAAGAAACATACCTTCATCACTTCTTGAATAAAATTTACCAATATCATCATCTCTCTTATTAAAACACTCACTTCCAAAGATTTTGAAATACTTAACTAATGGTGCATTTCAAAACCATTACTCATAAGGTGTCTTGTTCATACCTTGTCTAATCTGGACTCTATTCATCATGTATATTGTTGTATTCACTACTTCTCTCCAAAATGTCTTTGATACATCCTTATCAAATATCATTTCTCTAGTTGCTTCAAATACTGTTTGTTCCTTCTTTCTAAAATACCATTATGTTAAGGTGTTCTATGGGCCAAAAACTGTCTTTTAATGTCATTGTTCTTCACAAAAAGTGTTAAACTCATTCAATGTAAATTCTCCATATCCATTAGATCTCAAACATTTAATCTTGAGTCTAGACTCATTTTCAACTCTATTCTTGAATATCTTAAACTTCTCAAGTGCTTCATATTTTTCTTTAAGAAATGCCACCCACACCATTCTAGTGAAATTATAAAAAAAAATTATAAATTACCTTTCACCATAGAATGCTCTTGTCTTGGTAGGATCACTCAAATCTATACGTACTATCTCCAGCTTTGTTGTATGTTTCCCAAGTTTCAGTTCATATCTTTTATCTTAAGGTTTTCAGTCAAGTCAAGTGTTAAAGTAATGAGTCTGAGTCTAGATTGCCTATAGGATATTTTTTTTTCTTATCATTCCTTTGAACTAACCTAATGTGGGAAATCATGTGAGTGATGCATCAATCCAAAGCTAGGAAATTAGGGTTTTGGAGGGTTTTTTTATGCGTTTCCTTGATGAGAAGAAGGTTTGGACATTCTGCTAACTCATATTTTATTGTTCCTAATGATGTTGAAGACAAAGATTCATGTTGAAAAGTATTTCTTCATGAAAGTATTTCTACAAATCTTTAAGAAACCCTAATTTTATGATCAAGTATTCCATTAAAGACATAATGCAGGTAAAATGGAGAAATCATGACCATATACAAAGAAAATATAATAGAGGTGCATCGAAGACCAAGCTTGAAGACAATATACAGATCATGAGAATGAACTACAAGAAGATCAATTGAATTCGATGCAGAACGAATACTTAAAAATGTAGAATTGGTGAAGACTTGAGTGGAAATCAATTTGACAAATCAAAATTTTTCTAATCATCCACATCACCAAATTGATAAGTCAAACAAGTGAAATGATGTATTTTATTGGTTAGTTGAAAAGTCAATCTTACATGTAACTTGGGCCTCCTTTTTTTAACATAAGATCGTACATGTTTCAAGCCATCAGACCTTCAAAGATCAATGCACATTGCTTTCTCACATTCTAGAAGTGCTCAAGAAATAAACAATGTGGGAAATTAACACTTCAACACATCTCCTAAGGGGCCCATTACATTCAACAAAGTGCCATGAAGCAAAAAGGTCCATGTCAGATTCTATAGTCAATAAAGTACTACCACCTATCATTCAACGAAGTACATGAGGTATATAGTTGGAATGTGGATCCATGTTGCAAATTAAATAATGCAGTATTTTCTATGAGTTGTCAGATCTTACAAGATCTATGAACAATTCTTTCTCACTTTTAGAAGATGCACAAGGTTTAGACAATGCGACAAAGTGACTATTTGATGTGTGTACTTGGTGGACCCACAGTAGAAAATATAAAGGAAGCCATAACATTTAAATCGTGATCATTAATTTGAGATCGACGATCAAAATTCAAAAATAAAGTGACCATTGTAATATGAAATATACATATTTGGCATGAAACAACAAAAGATGAAGAAAATAGTGTTATCATAGGGTTTTCTAAAGATTTTGAGAAGCTGAGCAGTCATGGAGTGTTTTCAAGAATATCTCTAATTAAAAATCATCAATAGAAGAGATAGCATATGCTCATATCATGAGATAAATTAGATATTTTCATATTTTATTCTTTATTATATGACTATTTCTCTACCAAAATTTAGAAATTATAAAAATAGGCTATAAATGTAATCTTAGTTGATAGTATAAGGGTTGGCAAACTTGATGGTGAATGAGTTTGTAATTCCATTTACTTTCTATAACTGTTCATGCTTTGTTGCCCATTCTTAGATTAGTTCTACATAAGGAGTTGAAGGATAACTATATGTAAACCTATAATAATTAGGTGGATTCCATTTCATTTTGATGTTTGTAGTGAAAGTAATTCCATTTACTTTCCTCATATATGATTCTATTTCCTCTCTTGTTCATTTCATATCATGTTAGATAGTTTCATTGGGAAATGAAAGATAAATGTATATGAATCTATTGGTTATTGGGTGGATTCCATTTCATTCAAGGATATTAGTGAAAGCAATTCCATTTTCCCTCATGTGCTTATCTCTTCATTCCTCTTTTTCATTTAGATGGTAAATCTACACTTAGAAGTAGGAATAGATGTTAGGAGAACTTCAAGGTAGCTTGTGATATTCATTCCACTGGGTGCTATGAGTTGCTCAAATCTACTTCTACCTGGGTTGTTTGTAGTTATAAACATCTTGGTTTATCTTTTTCTTCTCTCAGGTTAAGATCATACCCTATATATCCCAATGATCTATTAAGAACACAATTCATTGTATATATTGCATATAAGGGAGATGTACCTTACAATTCAGAGAGAAGTGATATAACACATACACTAACCCATTTTTTGGTAACATCATTTTGTTTCCTCACATTTTGGGTATCTATAGTCAAGGTAAAGCCAAGTTAGCAAGAGGGACAAATTGTTAACCAATAGTTTTTGGTGACTCTAGTGGGTAGAATTTAGAATGAAAGTTCTGAAGAATTTCCCTTCATAATCAATTATACACAAAATATATATATTTGAGTTGCAAGAAAATACTTGTGGTATTTAGGTGTTTTCCATAAGGACTTAATACTAGTTTATAGCCTCAACCTGCTAAAGAAGTGAATCAAGTTCAAAGTTGAAGACTGGTAAGATAAATTTGAAAAACACCATTTATTTGAACATTTGACACACTTTGGATCCCAAATATACGCAGAATGCCAAGGATAAAGGAAAGATTGACCCAATATATGAAGAGCTTAAGAAGGCTAACTTTTTTATCCTAGAAGACCTTTGCAGAAGAGGAAGAACATGTACAAGGGAATTTGTACCCAAAAAACTTCAACATACTCTTTTACCTATAGTTGTTCCTCCTAATAGAACATAGAGAAGTCAATCTTCTACTCCTCCAGTTGTCAGAAGTTCCATTCCTCTTACTTTTGATGCTTTGTTGTTAATTGGTGCAACACTTCCACTTTTTGTTACCTTTTATGAAAATCAAAATATTGTATCAACAATTATGGTACAACCATGAGGAAATGCTATTGGTCATATTTCCCTTGGGGCTAATAATGATTTTTCAAGAGCATCAAGAATTTTTTTTCCCAGATTCAATGGAGATGGCTCTACTTTTGTAGAACAACACTTGAGTGCTTTCCATAAGGCTCTTGGTCTAGTAAATCCTCAACATGAGGATGTGGTAGTCAAAATGTTTGTAGATACACTAGTGGATAATGCTCTTGATTATTTTCAAGACATAACTGTAGGATGCATCATAAATTGGAACACCATGAAACAAAGGTTTGAGAAAAGATATAAAAGCACAGAAGATGCACAAACCTTGTTATTACAATTGACACAAATAAAGAAAGAAACCTTAGTTTCTATGAGAGATTTCAATGCAAAACTCAATAAACTTCTCAAAAGAATTCTTGCTGCAAGTGGACCTACTGATGATAATAAGAAAAATTTCTACATTAGCTCAATGCCACTTGATCTAGGATATCAGAATAGAAGAGAAAATGTAGCTAATTTGCAAGCTACTCAAACACTAGTTGTGGAGATGGAGGATGACATGATAACTTCTAGTAAGTGGAAAATAGAGTTTCAATCAGAATTATGATCAATACAACTAGCACTCCCAATACTATAGAATCCATGCTTCAAAACTTGTCTAATGAGCACATCTCATTGAAGAAAAAAATCAATAGATCTGCTGATCAAACTCATCATAAAAGTTACAGAAATCCAAATGGAGGTAAAGAATTGCAAATACCACCTATTCAATAAATAATAGCAATTGAGACTACTCCAAAAACACAAAATATGTGTTCTTTTCACCTAAGAGTAGATCATGATAGATATACATGTGCTTATATGATCAGATATAGACAAATGGTGGACAAGAAAGAACAAAAAATTGAATATCTTGAAAGTGAGGATGATCATGCTCCTTGTGGTGACTCTAAAAATTATTTATTGGAGTAAGAGTCAGATTTAGAAGCAAGAGAAGATTACTCTAGAAGGACCTCAATTAACAGTAATGACCAGAGTTCAGAAAAATAGAAATTAGAACAACAGCTTAGTTCCTGTCAAGAATAATGCACCATCAAATAAAGTTGGTAAAGAAAATGGAATAGTAACTTCACCATCACAAAAGGAGTACAAAGGTAAATATTCTCATTCCTTTGACATAGTAAAATATTGTGAAGAAACAAAAATTCAGATATCTCCAGTGGATTATTTAAAATCTAATCCTGATCAATTAAAAAGACTAGTTGAGCATTGCAATAGTAAAGATGAAGATCATGCTAATATTAATGTCAATGTTGGAAATCATAATAAGGCTAGCACTAATGGCACTTCTTTTGATAAGGAAGATTTTGCAATTCCTAGATTGTTTCAAGAAGAAGAATCTACTGTGTTAGCTACTTGCCCAAATCAAAAGCTAGATCCTTTTTATATTTCTTTGTTCATAAATGGAAATACATTGAGTAATTGCATCATAGATTTAGGTGCCTCTAATAATGTTCTGCTTGCCTTTGTTACAAAAAGATTTAGGTCTTCCATTGACAAAACCCTTTGGGAGATGCTACTCAATCGATGTTAAACAAGTGCCATTGCTAGGATAGATTGAAGATGCTCAAGTTGCCCTTGCTATATACCCCTCTAAGAATTTGAAACTTACCATTCTATTAGTATACATCCTTGAAAGCTATGGAATGATCTTGAGTAGAAGTTTTTGCAAAGACATGGGGAAAGAAATAAAATTACATTGGTCTAGTGCTACTATACAAGTTGGAGACAAAAAGGTGAGGTTAGAACCAGAAGAGAAAGAAAAATTCACTATTTTGAAATTAGATGATCCTAGATCTCAAATCTTGTATCAAAAAATGTATTTTGGAGATTATATGTTATTCTTTAATACCCCTGAGATCTTAGAAGGATCAGATCCAAATAAGGATGATAAATTGTGGACTCTGGAATTTTATGGCAGTTGTGCAAATGCTATTTTAGGTGTAGGTGTGGTGTTGATATCACCTGATGGAGAAATGACTTGTTTTGCTTATAAGTTGGATTTCAAAAACACTAATAATACTAAAGAATATAAATCTCTCCTTATTGGTATAATGGAAGCAAAAAAAAAAGGGAGTCAAGATGCTTAAAGCACAAGGAGATGCAAAGTTATTCGTAAGACAAGTTAGAAATTAGTATGCAGTGAAGAATTCAAGATTGAGAAACTACCATAGTAAGGTGTGGGATGAAATTGAGGGTTTTTATTCCTTCTCAATTACATTAGTACTTAGAGAATTCAATTCAAGAGCTGATTCTTTGGTAGTCTTTGCATCATTTCTCTTACCACACCTTGATTTCAAAAATCAAACCAATAAAGTAGAAGTTCTTTTCAGGCCTAATGTCCCTAATAATGAGGAGTCATGGTAGGTATTTGAAGATGATAAAAAAATAGTCAAATTCATTGAATGGGAGGATCCTTTTGAGAGTTTTTATTTCGAAGGAATCCCTAATACAAAAGGTAATGATTCAGTGATAGGAGATGAAAAGAAGATAGGATCTAATGTGTTTCAGTTGAAAGGTAATAAGATTCTACCTCATTTAATCTCTTTAGAGAAACTCTTTGATAGGAATGATGCATATATAAAGAAATAAAGATATAAGAAGGGAAAGACATGTAGTGAATATGATGGAATCAACATAGGGACAAAAGTCAATCCCAAGATGATAAACATAGGCAAGTGTTGCACACCAGAAGAAAGAGTAGAAATCAAGTAATTTCTCATTGAATTTCAAGATGTATTTTCTTGGAGTTATGAAGACCTAAAGAATTTCATGGGTGGGAAGTTAAAACATGAAATCCCTCTTAAACTAGGTGCAACATCATTCAGATAAAAAAAAAGAAATTATAATCCTATAATTGAAGGAGCAATCTTCAAGGAAATTGACAAAATGTTTAGGCAAGGATCATATACCCTATTCATCATTCCAATTGGGTGGCTAATATTGTACTAGTGAGGAAAAAAAAATGGAGAAATAAGAATTTGTGTAGATTTTAGAATCTTAAATCAAGCCTCACTAAAGGATAAATTTTCTCTTCCTAATATGGATAATCTTTTATAGACTATTGCAGGATCAGAGATGATGTCCATGTTGGATGGATTTTCAGGATATAATCAAATCTAAGTGAATGAATCATATTAGTTCAAGACTAAATTTACCACACCGTGAAGCACATTTGCATATAATAGAATGCCTTTTGGCTTAATCAATGCAGGAGCAACTTTTCAACATGGAATGAATTTGGCCTTTGAAGGTTTGAAAGATAGAATTTGGCCTTTGAACAAGGAAATCTAACATGCTAACAAGTAAAAAAATAGATATTCCAACTAATCAACTCATATCATCTAATCATATGCTAAACATCATAATATAGGAATGCATAAAATAACTAACATCATCTAAACATGATATCCAAGCATTCCAATGAAATCATAAATCACAAGGAAACATACTTTGAAAACCTGAAATACGAAGTGAAACATCAAGCACCGATCACACTTAAGTAATAGATCGTCTCTATACATTGGTCCCCAACAATGGTATAGGTAGCTACACCTCCCAACCACGTGAAACTTGTAGGCCCACTCCCATTGTGATGATGGAGATACACATAAAGAAAACATCCATGGCTAATATTCATGTTAGATAGTAAAGATGAATGAACTGAAGACCATGAGATAATGCAAGTACTATAGGTCCTAGTCAAACACTCAATTGGTAACTACTCAAGGGTTTGTAGCATGGAAAGTTGCTTGGCATTGAATAACCCAAGCTAGTATTAGTAGCTCTAACTCCCCAATGGAAGGAGCACAATCCTTTGTCCTCAAAATTAACCGTGTCCTCAAAAAATTTTTACTATCTTATGTTTTATTAACACCTAGTATTTTACTTAGTTATCACTTGATTTAAACTTCTACATGCCAACCCTTGGGAAATAGTCATTGGGTTGCAGAAATAGAAGCCCCCTCCATGGTGCTACACTACCCTACCCATGCTCATCCAACAATGAGTTCTTGTAGGCATGCATATTCCCAACCCAACCAAAAATGTTCATAACTCCCAGAAATATCACAGAATATTAGGCCTCGCAAATCACCCAAAAAATGCACACACACATGCTCATGTGTGGTACACCACTATCATGATGATCATAACACAAGGACTGGATGAGAACACTATAAGAAAAATAACAATCAACTGAATATAAGCTTGGGAGGACGAATGCGACATGCATCCCAATGCAACATAAAAGTGAAACAATGGTCTAACTAACATCCTACAGATGATCCAGGCCTACGACCAACATCATGCCAAGAAAACTTGATAAAACTAGGTTGTACACAAATTGAGGTAAAAACCCCAAAATTTGAAAACTTCAAAAATAAAACCCATTTGGTCTTAGGGAAAAAAAGCCATGAAAATCTAATAAAATTTAGGTTCAGACATCGTATGCAAAAAAAAGAAGCATAACGGTGCGAAATCCCAAACCCTCATCTTGAAAATTAGAAAAATGTTCATACCCAACCAATTAGGTAGAACCAACAATCAGAAACATAGGGGAACACTAGTTCTCAGCCTCCTCACAAAAAACTACTAGAAATGAAAGTAGAAACAAAGCTTAAACACAAAAATGGGAGAGCCCTACTTGACAGCCAAAAGGGCAGAAACATGAATCAACACAATAAAATAAATAACCTGTAAAAGCTTCCAAAATTCATGGAAATAAAAGGTCTCCCCAAGTTGGATCCAATGAGACCAACCTCACAAAGATCCCATGACCATAGCTCTCACAACGAATAGAAACAAAATCTTCCTAAATAGGATTTTCGAAAAAGCTCCCAAATTCTTAATTTCCAAAAGTGAGAAGTGAGGAATTAATGTCCTCTTTGGATAATTAGTCACTTTTCGAGTGAATAATCAATTAGGGTGAATAACCAAGAGGACCGGTTAAACCTTGAATCAACCCAAATTAAAATAGGCTATTCTAAGTAATTAGAATTCATCTATATAAAAGATGCCAAAAATTAAAATCAATAAAAATAAAGCCCAAAAACCCAAAATCACATAAATTCCTTAACAACCTTCACGACAATGCAAACCTCTAAATGCACAAACACATTCACAGGTCTAGTCACATAATGCAGATGAGTTCAGATTTATTAAATCATCAAAAGGTTTAATTTAAACATTTAAATAAGATACGTCGACCATACAAGAATGACATTGGTAAAATATGAACAGTTGAATCACTAACTCTATGTGCCACTGCCAGGGATATAAATCCTACACACTAAAATACATGATCAAGTATAATTGCATATAATAACATAGGTGAAGTAATACATGCATTAAATAAGTAATTTAACGATTTATTAAATTATACTAAAATAATCCATTTACATCACTCACATTCACATAAAGCATAATTAAGAAAGAATGAAGTAAATATGATAGCAATAAATCTATCACAAAACATAATCAAAGATATGTCCAAATACTAGATAACTAGATATCATCATAAAATATACTGTCATCTCAAAATGGCATCATCATGAAAATATTATCAATTGAACAATATAGTAATCTAACATCTATGATACTGAAATGAAAGAATAATATCTGACCCTTAGGTTATCTAAAATGTAGAAATAATAACATGAGTACAAGTATATCTCAGATCAAAATATAACAAGGTACAAAATATAAACACGAGAGACACTAAAATTATGCTCTAAGTGCCCCAAGTATTGCCCAAGAATCTAATGCTACTTGAGTGCCATAGTGTCACGTGAGCTCACTGTATTGTTGGAACATCAATAGAATGTCAAGTGCACAATATTACTCTAGCATTAGTATTTGGGCCAACCTAAAGGCATAATTTGGTTCATATAAAGATATCTATTGTGGGAGATGACTTGGTATAGAGTTATTATTTGAAGGGTATATAAGGAAGACAAATTCATTTGTCTAAAGTGTGAAATGTGTAAGAAGAATAAGATATATATGAAGACAAGGAGAGAATATGGAGAAGATTAAGTAATTAGGCTACAAGGCCGTATAAAGGACAGAGTAGAGACTCATCCATCATAGTCTGGTGATCATATTATTCAAAGGATCTACATCAAAAAATAAGCTACAAAGAAGAGATCATCTTGTTGATTCATCCTAACAAGTGCACTAGTTGAATCCTCTTACCAAGTGGACATAACAATCCTTTTTAAAATCTCTTAGTAGAGTAGATACTTCATTGTATTGTAAAATTCTTTCACAAGGTTGACCTAATAGTCCTTCATATTCCTAATAAAGTAGATAACTAGAAGTTATCAATTGTAATCCCTAATAGGCCAAATTTATTAGTACCTTTCTAACCACTATCTCATCAGTTATTGTTCTGAGCCTACTACTTTGATTACACTAACAATTTCTTTGAATTTTTTCAATGTATTGGACAATGTTTTCACCTTCTTTCATTTTCATTCGATAAAACTTTCCTCTTAAACTTTTTGCCTTGGTTCTTCGCACATTTTTCTCACCTCCATAGACTTTCTATAGTTTTTTCCACATTTTGAATGTAGTAGGACAATATTTAACTCATCAGAGTCATAATAGTCAAGAGAGGAATCTATATAAATCATCATTGTATTGTGATCCTTTGCCTCTTTCTTCTATTCCATAGTCATAGGTTTAGGTAGTGGTACATAATTATTTTCCAAGTACAACTAACTAGTATCTCCAATGCTTGAAAGGTGTAGCTTCATTAACTCCTCGCATGCTGAAAAGTTTTCTCTATTAAGCTAGGGAATCTCCCTTCTACATGACATCTTGATCTTTAACTTAGGTCTTTGAAACCTATCCTATAAGCACCAAATTATCTGATACAATTATTGGAAATGAAAAGAGTAACTAAGAGGGGAGGGGTGTATCAATTACTACAAAATAATTCCCTATCGCTAGATGTCAAAGAAAACTTTTTAGTGATAATGTAACTCTTTATCCAACTTAGTTAAAACTAAGTACTTATTGTAACTTGGTTAACAAAGGAGTGTTATGAAAATTAATCTATTTTAACCTTTAGTAACTTAGTTGTAGAAACATAAAGCATAAAGAAAATAACATGAACACAGATGACACCAAGATTTAACATGGAAACCAAATTTGGGAAAACCACCATGCAACTAGTGATAATATTTTTCACTCTTCTGAATTGAGCCCTATTAGGAGACAACCCTGTTAAAGGTTATAATACATACTGTTAAGTATGAACTTGTTAGAGGATTTAGTTTGCCCTATTAAGAGTGTCTTGGTTAGAGGTCCCTAAACACTTCAATCTTGAAATGTCACCTTGTTAAAGGAAATTATACAATATGATGTTAAGTCAACCCTATTAAGAGATTTTTAAGCTAGTACAATGGTTAGAAGGTAACTATAATTTGACCTAATTTATGAAGCAACTCCTTTTGTAGATTTAGATCTTTCTTTTGGCTTGACCTCTGGATCCTTACTCATTATAATATTCTTTGCACTTTTGTACTTTTCCTTTCCCTTCAATCACATCTCCATCTTATTCCACATTATTAACTTCTCTCTTCTCACTACTTGAACTTTATTATATATATATATATATATATATATATATATATATATAAGTTTTGACAGGTTGGCTTGAAAACCCCTTTTAATAAAAATTAAACATCTAAATAGTTAGCCTCAATTAGTTAATTATTAGACAAGAAAATTTTGTTGACACTTGGTTAATACTAGGATTGAATACTTAGTTAACACTAGAAGTCCAATGATGCCCAACCACTTGGTAAATATTGGAAGTTGTATATTCTTCATTGCCTGAATTCTTGGTTATCACTAAATGCCCTTCATTGCTAGACTACTTAGTCAACACTAAATATTCTTGGTTAATATTGGAAGTTCTTCATTGCTCAGTTAATACTAACATTTGTGTAACATCAATAACAACATACAATTTGAAGAATTTTTTCCATTAAAGCCAAATTAAAATCCCTAGAGTTCCCAATGTGGAAACCTAGGGCTCTGATACCAAATGTAACACCTTGCAAGGGAACCTAAAAGGAAAAGATGAATAGCTACTAATTTTAGTAGATTATTTTGTTTTGATTTGTTTTAACCTAAGTCTAGATGCAAGAGTCCTAACAGGTTCCCTAACATTGTGCTTCTTCACATTTCTTAGTTTCCAAATTTGAGAGTTGTATTTACACATCCAACCTACTCAACAAGTATTTTATTGTTATAAATGACTTAATTAATAACCACTTAATTTCCCTTTAATCATATATATTTTCGAATATGTAAGTTAAACCATCTATTAGTTTGCATCTACATACCATTTCTTACTTGCTACATTATTCCATTCAATATCCACTTTTGTATTGATTTAGGATTTATTATATCACTTTTGAATATTAGATTTCAAGTAGGACCTAGTAACTATTAGTTTTGTCAATACAAACAGTCATCCTTATATAATTTAGGATAAGAGACTAAACATTTAGATAGTTTTTTAGAATCTTTGTATTTATTAATCTCAAGTGATATTTCTATAAATTCAACTTATCACTTTTACCATTTCCAATTTAAAGGCTAATGTTCTAAGCCTTAAAAAATAATTACAATTATTTAACTTATATTGATCTATTCTAAAGATAAATTAAGTACATTTAAGCCTTTAACTACACATTTTTACTACTTTATCCCATTCACCAATTGCTTTGATTATAAAATTTATTTGATTACATTATTTATTTAGAAAAGAACATGATTCTTTTACTCATGATTAAATATTATTACTACCATCACTTAAACATAAATGAATATAACAGATCATGACATCACTATATTAATTCATTTATCCCTTTACATAGCAATCAGTTCATGTTTCCCTTATTTTCTCCTAGAGATACCCTTCTTCCCTTTACATATAATTTTGATTCGTGATACATAAATACACAATCTTAGAACTACTTTCAAGAGTTTACGTTACAACATTACATAGACCACTCAAAAGAAAATGCAACATAATGACAAAGAGATTCAAGAATAATCTTCAATAGCTACTCAAAAAGGATCCACATAGAGCCATCTATAAGATACAGATAATACCACAAAAAAATTTACTATACAACTGAGTGGATCTATAAATGGTACACTCCCATTAGATAGGAGATAAGAACATGATCCACATAGTTTCTAAGGCAATCTAAGGATTATACCAAAAAAATTAAAAGTAAAAAGATAATATAGTTCCACATAAAAGCATATGCCAAAATGAAGTCATAAAAAAGATGGAAAACCAAAGGAAAATTAGAGTAAGGGGTTCAACTACATCCAAATGAATGATTTCCTAGATTATATTTCTAAGGATATATTTATCATAGTTTCATCTCCTTTTCTTTGACAACTTTTGGTTCTAGAATTTTAAGGTACACTCAAACCTCTATAGCTAGGTAGAGTCGATGCCTTGTACCTATACATACTTGAATCACCAACCAAAAAGATAAAATACACACACACACACACACACACACACACACACACACACACACACACACACACACACAATAATGACATGTAAGGAAGGAGGAGTACAACATATGTAGCTATCACATAGAAATGACTATGACTACCTCCCCCTATCTAGAAGACATGCCAAACATGAAATAAATACCCATAATATATGATGGGCTAGTAGGGTTAGCTTTAATCCATAAAGAAATTGTATCTCAAATGATAACATCCAAATATATTCACCAACATATTGTAAGAATAGTGTAACTAACAAAATATTGAATAGAAAACTAAACAATATGTAAAGCATGATCCTATAAACAAATGTGAAAAATATATTTAATCTCATAAGAGTATCATTGATGAATCAAATGAGCATTGTATAAAGCATAATACAAAAGAAGGATCCAAACATCACATGTCAATTTACAATCATATACTTTTGTTGTAAAGATGGAATTATGAGTAGAGATATGCCTAAACTATGTACATGTTATGTATCTAAATGATACTCATTTCCTTTGTCCTAATCAAATTATAGGGTCCTATAAATATTTGCATTGCTATAAACATTTGCCAAGGTAAACAAGGGTATTGGTATAGATTACATGAGACTCTTTTAAGATAATAATGTTTAAGGGTCCATACAGTAGATTTTATAAGGTCACATTCTCTTTCCTTTTCATAAAATTCACTATTAAGCTAAGCCAAGGAAAAAAAAATAGAAACAATATTTAGAGGAAAACCTACCAAGTATTTTGATCATGATTCAAGGCATCACTAACAATTTGACAGGGTTAGAGGGGCATTCTAAAGATCAAGAAGGATAATAGAACTACATAATCATAAGAGTTCATAATATGAATAGTAATGGTAAGGGGTGGATTATTGTTCTAATGATGAATGTTCCCCTTTGAGAGTTGTAATGTGGCTTAAAGACCTCATATGTTCCATATATCACTTAGTTGCATAATGCATTAAGAGGTTGATCTTTTAGCACAAAAACAAACCTGATGGATAACATTACTTGGTGGTAAGGGATGATCTCATCCCTTACCTTGGGGTAAGAGATAAATTCAACCCTTACTTTGAAGATTTTGGGCCGTAGAGTGGCCCCTAGGGTCTTGGGGATACATAAAGGGTCATAAAAGGTGGAACACCAACTCAAGAATAAGAATAATTAGAGCATGCACACATACAAGAATCTAGAAGATAATTAAATGGAGGGATAAAAAGGTCTTACAAATGAAGTTCTTCCATTGTTAGATGGTATAACCTCTACTATTCATTATTTGGGATATTTATATTCTTCATACATTATGTATTCATAGCATAATATTTACATGATTCATATGTTGACATACTTAACCTTATACTACAATTATATTTCATTATTAATATTTTCAAGGTACATGGATTACTTTCATCCTATGGACATGTAGTTTTGTCAGTTGCATCTTTCTCAATTTACATTAACTTTGAGTTCTCTTTGATGGTTGGCCTACATGCCCCTAATTTCTACATGATTATTCTTATTCCATGACCATTTTTGGAATCTCAAAAATTTCTTTCACACATCAACCTTTTTTAAAGTGAATTTAAAGGACCATGGTTCCTTTTATAATATAACTAATATACTATTGCACCTAGTGCACTAGTATTGCCATTTTGGTCATGAATTTTAAACTTAAATGGTTGAAATTTTGAATAGTGGAAACATTTTCCTTGATATAATCCATGATTATAAATTAAACCCAAAATTGTGCTAAGATACATATAAAAATCTCCCCTCAACTAATTTGAACATAATCTACTATCAAGAATTCCTTACAATTGAGAATTTAATAAAGTAACTCTAAGGCAATTGAGGGGAAATCTAAAATTTAAAGTATCAAGCTCAATAACTATGATCAATTTTTATGTGTTCCTCCATGATGAATGACTTTATTAATACCTATAAAACAAAAATAAAAAGTATTCTGTGAGGCTTAAAGACATAGAGTATTTCATTGAAGTTATCATTTTTTAAATTAAGAATTATATTTAAGGTTTTTAGGTTTTGTCCAACTAGGGGTAAGATACCTTTCATAAAATAGGCTTTTAATATAGGAGGAAACAAAAAAAGGGGGGTTTGTACTAGGAAAATCCATAAATAACACAACATTTTATTCTCTTTTCATGTCTAATTTATAGGCTAGATAGTAAAATTTATGGGATTGCATAGAGTATACTAATATATTATTTGCAAATATATTTTTCACCACAAGATTTTTTGTAGAAATTACAATTGGTAACGATTTGATAGATTCCAAATTGATCACTATTATATGCAATCTTCCTATATGTTTGAGAGGGAAACACTCTCATATGATGGGTGTATTTGTATTTCTATGTACTTTTCTCTTGAAAGTATATAAAGGAAACACAATAGAACTAAATTTAAAGTAGTAGCATAAACCATAGCTATAGACATAGTTGAGATTCACAAATGGTAATGATTACAAATGAGTTTTTAAACATGTTGATGCAATTATGACAAAATAAGAATAACAAACCTTGACCTACAAAAATATAATATATTATATTAGACATCCACACCAAGATGCGAGGAAATAAAAGAATTTTTCCAAACCACTTACATAGATCCAAGAGATAAATGGATTTTTTCAATACATAAAGAGATCACCAATTGACATATGAGAAATTAATAATAATAACTTATGAGAAAATTTGAGACAAATGACTAAATCCATTCTTGATTATCTCCTTAAAGATATACGAATTCAAAGGAAAATTTATACATGATGTAGACCTAATATAAAATTCTCCATAGTTTCCCCTTTGTAGAAAAAGTCCCTTTATAATTAAAAATCCTTGTATTTATAAACTCTCATGAAGGATATGCACTTTGTAACTACCTAGTAACTCCACTTTGGGTTACTAACTAACTAAGTTAGAGTGTGGTAGTTAGATATGTGTTTTGCAACTAAATCTAGCATTTACAAGAATGAAATCTAAAATACTAACTTTTATAGTGACAACACCCCAAAGATAACGTTGATTACATATTGTGATACAATTGCCTTTACAAAAAGGTAATTTGGAAATTTACATCTTGGAAATATAGGGAAAACTATGAGATTTGTTAGAATGAGAACTTTTCCTCTCCTAATCCTTGAGCTAGTTGTTTATGAAGAATTCATGCTTTACACATATTTGCAACCACATTCACAAACTATAATTTATTTTTATGAAACCCAAATATCATCCTGTTTGTAATATTTTAATAGAAAATATTTATTCTTCTCCCTCGATTCTTTAATTGATACCTTCAAGATATGGCATACACATGATGTAGCCTATTTTTTTGAACAATTTTCTAAAA
Organism: Cupressus sempervirens; assembly: GCA_028749045.1. Lineage (NCBI taxonomy): Eukaryota > Viridiplantae > Streptophyta > Pinopsida > Cupressales > Cupressaceae > Cupressus > Cupressus sempervirens. Next base: position 364,407,192 of record CM053785.1, read on the forward strand.
TATTAAATAAATTAAATCTTTCTTGGCCATAAATAAAATGGATAATTCAACTTTCCATTATGGTTACCAATATTAATCCTATTTTCTTTTTTCCACAAAATTAATTTGAATAAGGAAATGATATCCTTTCATTATTTACTAAGTAGACTCTTCTAACTTCATATATTCTTATGATAAAGTATTAGCTATAACTGATAATGTTGAAATGTATATGTAAGAGTCGGATTAGTTGTTACGTTGTGATTGATGTCAAGTCTTAGTTGGTTAGACATTATGCTATTTTAGTAGAGTGTCATATCATTTGATTGATGAAGAGGATATGAACTAAGTATGATCTTATATAAGTGTTGATAAGTGTATGGTATTCAATGGGTACTTGAATGAGTTAGACTATGGTAGTATAATGTTGGTTTGATTTCTTTACGTGATATTAAGCAAGATGTATATGCAATATAGTTTGATTGATGAATGAAGGAATATAGTACTAACTGAGCTACTACAATTGTAAATAAGAAACTAAGAGATAAACGTTGTTGTCTAGCATTAATCAAGTAATTTTATTGTTAACCAAGTCAAGTCTTGATTGAGAAATTTGTAATGTTCACCAATCATAAACAATTTTTTTTGTAAAATATTGATTTGAGGATGAAATTTGGTAAGAACTAAGAATACTAGAGAAGTCTAAAAGATAAGGTCATTTATGAGATCAATGACTAGAAACATTTAAGAGAGATCCAATGAAAGAGATTTACTATTTTCAGAGTATACATACACTTAAAGTTGGGAGAGTATTAAATGAGTGACCAAATTCATGAACTTGAGCTAAATAGAGATCTACAATTGTAGTTAAGTGATAATATCTAGATGATTCTAGAAAGGCAAAAATTATCTATTTAAAGGAATGAACAAGATGTTTTTGATTCAGGAAAATAGGTTTTAATGGGGCCTTGAAACACTTACACAATATAATATAAACATAAAAAGAATGATTAAAGTATCAGTCCAACTAAAATAAATATACTGAAACACCACCCCCCGCCCCCCCCCCCCCCCCCCCCCCCCCCCCCCTCATAGATAAAAGAAAGAAACTCGAAAAAACTAGAGGAATAGGATAAAAAACTAGGAGAGGCCAAAAAACTAGGAAGGCTGCTCAGGTGATTTCTCTAAGTATTTCTATAGCATGAATTTCTAGTTCCAAAATTCTTCCAACCACCTCTTTCATGCCAAATAGATCTTTATCAAGTTCCTAGATATCCTTCTTCTTTGTGCTGGATTTGGTTCTCTTCCTCAAACTATCCTTAGGAGACCTATCCTTGGCATTGTCAGAAGAAAGATCATCCTCTTTGCTGGCCCTGTGTTCTTCCACTTTATTAATGAGCACCTTTATGTTCTCATTAGCCTCTTTGAGAATGTTGTAGCTTTTCTCAACAATATTATGCATAGAGCTCTCCATGGTTTGGACCCTGCTCTTCACTTCCTCCACTCTATTATCCATGCACTTTTCCTCCTCTATGTTCTTGTTCTACAAGCTATAATTCTCCCTCTCCAAACTACCCACTCTGTATTTCTAAATTTCATGGCAAACCCATTTGGTGGTGCAATAGCTATCCACTGCACTATTTTTAGCATTGCTGAGCACATCCATTTGAGGATTTTCCTTAGTGGTGTCACTTAAAATCACAAGGGTTGGGTCAATCAACTCTTCCATTTGGATTTTTTCCTCTTTATTCTCCTTAACCATAGTTTTGATTAGTTCTCTGCTAATCCCCATCCTAGTAGAAACAATATCAAAATTCCTCCACACCACATTCCTATCTTTGCCAGTTATCATGCATTTGTATTGGCTGGATTCAAATTCCTCATAATCCTACTCCTTCTCTTCCTTGTCACCTTGATTTATATCCCCCTCAACACTATCCTTCCTCACCCCCTATTTTTTCTCCTTGGATTCACTAGCTTTCCCTCTTTTCCCACCCCTAAAGGTCTTGACCTCACATTCCTCCTCTTTGTTGGTCGGCATTTTAATGATAAATTTTCTCTTACCATCCATCCTCTCAATGCCCTCCCCTTCTCTAAGATAGTTCTCCTCTTCCCCTTCAGCACTGTCGCCCTCCGTGTCCATCCCCTCCACCCTTTCATTGTATTCCCTATTCAAAGAGATGTTGAAACCTTGTTTAGGTTTGATAATTACTTTTTTCTCCTTTCTCTCCATTTTAATATTTTTTTTACTAGTATTATATTGTGGGGATGCTTCCTTCTCCGAGTCTGAGTGCATCTCTTGGATGTCCTTAGTATCTGAAGGTGTATAGTCCTCTCCTAACTCATCTAAATCAACTCTACCCGTCTTCCCCTCCTTATTCTTAATTTGTTTTCCCATAGATCTAGCCTTAAAAAAATTATAGATTAACAACAAGAAACCCTCATGGAAGACTAGGTTACTAGAATGCTTCTCCTTATAATCATTAATATTTTCATTAATAGATGAGTAAAGGTAGAAAGGAATAGATATATTTTCCCCATACCTAAAATGGTTGAGAAGCATGAAATGGTGGGTGTAGAGGTAGTTAAATCTCATGTCACGAGAAATGTACTTGATTATAACCCTCAACACAAACCTCCATAGTGGCTTAATGGTGCTTGATAGGTAGTAAGTATCTTTCTTCACTAAAGCATTCTTTTCCTCCAAATACTTGCTAAATTCAACCATAGCCTACCTTGAAATCTTTCTATCTCTATATAATTTCTCCCCAAGATGGGAATACCAGTCACCATAGAGATAACATCCTCTATTACTATGAAATCCACTGCATCAATCTTAACAATCCTCTCATTCCAAATCTTTACTATGCTTCACATATCCATGGAGCCATTCAATGAAATTTGTGACTTTGCCTTTTTTCAAAATGCTCCACACCTTGGAGCATCTGTACCACTTCTAAGCTTTGTCCTCACGTTCCCTCCTGTGTCTTTCCCCCATCATTATTCCTTCCTCTTTGCAAAATTTTATTCCTAGTATTGATACTCTTGATTGCCAGATTATCATTCACACTAGTCATTTTCTCAAAAAATATTTTCACATTGTGTACTTTATGCCCAAAATTGATCCTCAAAGTGAAATGGTGGATATTATTGATGTGAAAATTACAATTGCTTTCATACTTACACATCATATTTTTGCAAATTCCCCATAACTCATAAACAATCATAATGAACCTATTATGATTCCCAATCTACTCGGGATCCTTTCTTTTTCAATCAGCTCATTAGTATCTAGTGGAAAATTATGCCTGTCCATCCACTTTGTCACTTCTTTGTTCTCAACTACCTAGTTGGCTAACTTGTCAACCACTTGATTTGCTTCCCTATACTCATGGGCCACATAAGTTTTATCAAAAGTCTTAAGGTGTTGAATGCATTCTTCAATTATATTCATAATCATCCATGTAGGCTCATTCTTCTCATTAGGGCAGTCTATAATATTCTTTGAGTGTTCTTCTAGCCAAAGATTTTTGACTCCCATGTCCTGAGCCAATTTGATTGTTTGATGAGTCACAATCGCCTCCACATAATGATTAGGGGTAAAAGCACAAAGCTATGTCACCTTTCAGCTCGACTTATTAGAACAACTAAATTTGAGTATTTCTATCTAAAAATCAATTTTATTCAAACATATGATCTAGAAAAATTCATTATAGCTAACTTATATATGGTCTCACACTTTTCCAATTGGAAATATCTATTAAATGCATGTTTTATACTAGTTTGTTTCCAATTACTAAAGAAATACAATTATTTAAGGAAAATGATGTTATAATAAATCTTATTATTTTTTATGATATTTTTTTAATAACATATCAACAACATTTTATAGGTCTCAAAGTCAACAATATTCTCATATAGAGTTTATAGTGTTTTAATTAGATATAGTATATTGTAATTAAAAAAAACTTACAAATATGTATTTTAACACTCGAGAAGATGTAAATTTTGAGAAAGGAAAAAATATTAAACCATGTAAAAAAAGTTTAAAAATCAAATAACATTCTAGAGGAGAGAGTCCTCTTCAAGAATGTATAATTTTTCTTTTGGTTAGAATAGATTTGTTTTGAAAAATGTGGTGGGAGATGAAAACTATAGATTTCAGGTGAGTTGATATTTGAATCATTATAAAAGATAAAATATAGGTCTAAAGCCAAATTTCATTTTTGATTTTTCTATCTATATATATGTTATCCATAACATAATCTAAGATCGAAGGGATATAAGTTTATTTACATATAGTTTTGTGGTGGGAACTAGACCCCTAATTTTCAGCATTTTTTAGCAAGTTAAAAATTGTCTTTAAAAATTAGGAAAATATATCAATTATTATTAGAAAAAATTATTAAAAACTATAATGCTAAAATTCATCCATTTCTACACGTTTCATTAGTTTACTTCATCATCAAATTCTAAATAATACTACTAGTTTTGTGTCATTAAAGATGAACAATTATACTTTATTAGCCTTTTCCTTTATAAAAGGGTGACACAATTTTGTGCTTTCACCCTTAGTTTCTATTCCCAAAGGAGGAAAAATAGTGGCAATCCATTTACCATATGCATTTTTGATGATGCCTCCCACCCCTGCCTTTCTTGGGTTGCCTTTGGCCACCCCATCAAAATTTTCTTTATGCCATCCCTCAGGTGGAAGAGTCTAACTGCAATATTTCCTCTTACTATTATCCATGCCCTTTGTGCTGAGAAAAGGTTTAGGACCTTTAATAGTAGAGTATTTTTCAAATAGAGTCTTAAGTCTTTTGTGGAAGACAACATTTGCATTTATTTCTTTCTCCCTAAAAATTTTGTTATTCTGCTCTTTCCACACTCCCTAACAAACATGGGGAAAAGTTCATTTCCACAAGTCCTTGATCCCATCTGCATACAAACCATGATGTCATTGTTCAAAGAGATCTATAATGTTTCAAGGAAAGCACTAGGTCATATTGAAAAAAGATAGGAAATGAGACCAGATATGTCTAATGAAGAGGTAGTGGATAAAGATATGATCTATACTCTCACCATGATTTTTTCATAGAATGCATTTGTTGGGCATCATATTACCCCTCTTGGTGAGGTTTTCCACCATCAAAATATGGTTTTGGAGCATAATCCTAAAAAGGTGTTAATTTTAGGAATAATACCTAGATACTAGGCTTTGGCCCAAACTTGGGAATTTCCATTAGTGTGCATGGTCTCATAGCCAGAGGCTATGGTATAGTTGCCATTCTTAGTCTCCCCTAAAATAATGGTGTCCTTATTGTAGGATAGAGATATATGCTTGACCATGTCCATCAGTGGCTTGAGATTTGAGGATATCTCAATTAGATCAATCCACTCATTATGGGACCTATAGTCACTCACTTTGCTCTCATATCTTTCCATACAAGAGTTAGCCCATCTATTATATGGCTCTATGTTCCATAAAGGCCCTTGTCTAAGCTAGTCATCATGCTAGAAATTTATGTTTTCTCCATTTCCTAGTTTCCATTTAGCTTTCTCAAAAGCTACACTCTTTGTTCTCATAATGCCATTCTAGATGTTAGAACCCCTAGAGTCAAGATCCCTACTAATAAAATGTCAAAAATTAATATTGGCAGCATACTTGTACTTTGAAATACCTCTCCATTCCCCTGTCGTGTTGAATAACTTCCATATCTATTTCACTTGGAGGGCTCTATTGAATTGTTTCAAATTCCTGATCCCCACTTCCCCCTTGCTTCTTGGTTCTACAAATGATCTCCCAAGCCACCAATGGGTACTTCTTGTTGCCATCGGTACCACCCCACATAAAATTACTTTGTATGGATTCCAACATATCAACCACCTTTGAAGGAATAGAGAAGAGGCCTAAATCATAAGTAGGCAAGTTTTTCAAAGTAGATTTAATTAGAAGCACTCTTCCTGCTTGACTTAGAGTGATGCCTTTCCAACCTGCAAGCTTTCTATTAAATCTATCAATGAGATTATTCCAAAAGAGGTTAGGAGGTTTGTTCCCCAAAGGAAGTCCAAAATAGGTGGAAAGAAGAACACCAATATTACATCCTAGAATGTCAACAATTTTCCTCTATTTGTCTATTGGGGTGTTTATAAAGAATATTGAACTCTTGCTCTAGTTGACGAGTTTCCCAGTGGCATTGGAATAAGTATTGAGGATGCTCTTCACAATTTTAGCTTCTCTCACTGAAGCCTCTCCCCCTAAAATGGTGTTATCCATGAATTGTTGATGGGAGAAGATCAAGGGACTAGAGGAAGGTTTCAAGCCCACAAATTCCCCCTTGTGCCTTTTATCATGAATAAGTCTACCCAGGCCTTTAGCTAGAATGATAAAGAGGATAGGTGAGAGAGGACCACCCTACCTAAGCCCTTGGTAGATTTAAAGAAGTTAGAGGGTGTCCCATTAACCATGACCGCAAAGGAGGGTGTGGAAATTAGTTGAGAAATAATATTTCTAACTTTGGCATTGAAACGAGAAGCTTCTAAAATTTTACCCAAGAACCCCTAGTCCACCCTGATATAGGCCTTTGAACGATCAAGTTTTGAGTAGAAAACCCTCCTATTTACCTTCCTCTAAGGAATGAATCACTTCATGAGCAATAATGATGGAATACAGGATTTGTCTACTAGGGAAAAATCCTAATTGCTAAGGTGTAATAATCTCTAGCAGTAATTTGATAATCCTATTAGTAAAAACCTTCACAAAAATCTTGTAAAAAGAGTTGCATAGACTAATAGGTTCAAAAGAATCTACATCTATGAATTTAGGGATCAAAACCAAAAACGTGGTATTGATTTCTTTAAGTAGGTTCTTGGCTCCCAAAAATTCTTGGACAAATGACAAGGTCATCTTTGATAACATCCCAGTACATCTAGAAGAAAAAGGTAGAGAAGCCATTAGGGCCAGGGTCTTTCTCAGTAGGAAGAGAAAGAACAACTTCCATAATTTCTTCCATCTTTAGGATGGCCAATGGTATTGAGAATTTCATTCTGGTCCTCTTCATCCAAGTTTAGGTCTTTAGATAGGATGGAAGAGAAGTACTTGATAGCTTCCTTCACTATCTCATTATCTTCCCCTATAGTATCATTCCCCTTTTTAATCCCACTAATTATGAACAAGATGATGTTTTTTGCTGGTGTTGATAATTTTTGGTTATTATTGTGAAAAAGAAGAAGAAAAAAGGTGCACCAATAATAACTATGTTGAGAAAATTAAGAAGAGGAAGTACTAAGTGAAATTGTGAGTGTGTGAATTAGCTAGAAAGAGATTAGAAGGAAGAGATAGAGTGAAGAAGAGATATGGATAAGGTATTGCTAAAACCTAACATATCATTTGATTTTTATTTTATTACCATCGTAGCAAACAAATATTTACCGACTAGACCTAACAAGTCTTTGAAGTACTATATGGTAACATTCAATAGTAATATTTGTAAGTCCTTTAGAGATAGTCACTCTTTAGAAATGTCAAGGAGTGATAAGGTCTTGATGATATTTGGTGAAAATATTCTAACAAGGTCCCACTAAAAATATGCATGTAACATTTATCAAGGTTGGCTCCTAACAAAGATCACTTCAGAAGAGTAAAAAATATTTGGGTTATTGGTTCCTAGGTGGGTTTCCCTTTATATGATTTCTATATTAAATACTTTTGTCAAATGTGTGATTGATTATTATTTTGTAAATTTTATTTTATTTTGATTATTTAACATTGCAACTTGGTATAATCTAGATGATTACTTTGATACTCAGTATATTAAGAAACAATGAGATGAAAGTTTGAAGTGAAGTTGTTATATGTTTGAATTATGATGTTTAATATTTCTATCGATTTATTGATATGAAATTTTATTAAGTTAAAGTTGGTAGAAAAGTGTTTTAAGGAATGTAGGATAACTGGAGATAACTAATTCACCTCGGTGTCCCAATTATTTAATAATTCATATTAGATATAAGTGTTTGAAGGAATAATTTTGAAGGAACTTGAGCTAAGATTTGAAGATGTATAAGAGAGAGGTACCAAAGATGAATAGGGAGAATTTCTCCTCATGGAAAAGAAGGATAAGGCTTTATCTATTCTAGATTGGAGATAATGAACTATTCTATTTGGAAAAATAGTACACCCCTCCCAACAGAGCTATGATAGTTGATGAGATGAACCAAAATAAGGAATAAAATAGTCTCATGATTGAGATTGCTTCTGCATTAAATGATGCTGACTTTGATAATGTCAAATTTTATGCTACTACTAAAGAAACGTGGGACAATATAACACTTGTGCATGGAAGATATGAGAATGTGCTAAGCACTGAAGAAAAAAGTTTGAGAGGTAAATATGATGAGATGAAGATGAAAGATGGAGAAAATATTGTTTAGTATGTAAACTAAATCAAGGAAGTTGTTAGTGCTATCAAAGTTGTTGGAGATTCCATCAGTAATGAAGAAATTGTTAGTAAATTTCTCATACCACTTTTATGTATTTATGCTATAAGAGTATCTTCAATTTAGGAATTTAGAGCTATTCCTAGTAATGATATTGCTCCTGATGGTTTAGTTGGTCATTTGATTACATTTGAATTAAGTAATTATGATATTAGTGTTCCTAAGATTGAGAATGGATTCAAGTCATCACTAGCCATTAGAAGTTAGAAGAAAGAAAAGGATAAAAATGATTCAGAATAAAGGAATAATTGGATGAGATTGAAGCATTGATTGCAAGGTGGCTACTAAAAGGTAAAGGAAAAATCAAATGCAAACTACCCTTGATATGTTTTAAATGTAATGAAGTTGGTCATTTCACTTCTAGATGTCCTAAAATGAATAGGAGTGATAAAAATGATAAGAAGGAGCACAAATAAAGAAAGAACAAGGACTATAAGGTAAAAGGGAAGAAGTCATGCTACATTGTTGAAGAAGACCACATTGAGTCAGACATATAAGATAAAAAAGAATCATTAGAAGTGGTGTATGTTATTGGTAAAGAACATGCTAATGAGGAAATGTATTAAGAACAAAAAGCCCTTATTTCTCATCTTGGTAAAGTGATCCATAGATTATTTATAGTGGATGCTCACATCACATGGCTGGAGATATAAGTAAGTTTGATAAAATTAAGGAATATAATGGTGGAACTATTAAACTTGGGAATGATGTTCCATGTGATGGAAATATAAGAGAAGTAACTGAGAGGGGAGGGGTGAATTAGTTACCACTAAAATAAATCTTAGATCCCTTAGATATCAGTATAGAATATAAACTTTTACTAAAAATAATGTAGCTCAGTAAACACATAGGCACTCGGTTAATACTGATAATATTCTAAAACTCGCTAACCATTGAAATAAAAACTATAACTCGACAAATTCTTAACATGAAAAATTTAGGATATTATCTATGATTAACCTTAATTAAATTAGTTATATAAACATAAAAGAAATAACATGAACACAAGTGACACCAAGATCTTACGTGGAAACCCAATTTGGAAAAAACCACCAATTGCAACTAGTTATTGATTTTCACTTTCCTAAAGTAAGCCTTGCTAGGAGCCAACCCTATTAAATGTTACAAAATACACTATTAGGTGTGACCCTATTAGAGGATTTAATGAACTTGTTAGGAGTCACCTTATTAGAGGTCTTTAGACACTTTAATCTAGAAATGCCACCTTGTTAGAGGATTTACAAATATAGCTATTAAGCCAACTCTATTAAGAGATTTAAATCACTGCTACAATGGTTAGAGAGTAACAATGAGATGACCTAATTTATGATGCAATTGAATTGCTAATTTTAGATCCCAATTCTGGCTTGAATAGTTGATCCTTCTCCATCAAATGTATCTTTGTAGCTCCTCAAGGATATTCTGCTTATCCTTCTAATTCTCTTCCTCTAGGCATCTTCTATTCTTCCATACACATGCACACATTTAATCCTCACCTTGACCTTATATTTATACCTTATGCATTATCAAGTTAGCTTGAATACAACTTAGAATAACTAACATTCATCTCCTTAGTTGGCTAGAACCAACAAACAAATCATTAAGCTTAATATGCCAAAACAAGAAAATCCTTCGTTAGCCAACCCTGCTTGGTAGAAACTAACTTAGAAATGATTTTCTTGTGTCAACCAAGTGCACTAAGTTAACACTGCATCTTCGTGAACTTCCTTTAGTAATCGAGTGATCTTGGTTAGTACCTAGTTGTATCAAACTTTCCTTCATTAATTGAGTAAGCTCGATTAAAACTCAACTTCTACAAACTTCTCTTTGATGCTCAAGTGAAATTGGTAGACTCTACCTTTTGAACTTGGAAAATACTGAAATGCTCAGTAGGCATATAAAACTATCTTCATTACCTGAGTGATCTTGACATATACTAACCGGTAAAGATATGGCATTTTGTGTAGCATCGAAGACAATATACAATTGATCAATTATTTTCAACAATCTCCCTCTTTGATATTGATGGCAACACAACATGTCATAATATAATGAAATTTTAGAAAAAAATGATAGTAAGGATAATATCCTTAGTCTCATTTTGAATATCATCCATGAGAACTCCCTCTATTAGTGTGAAATCCTTCCAACTTCAATTTCTCCCTCTATCATCAAACTTTGATTTCAACATTCAAACCAAGTTCTTCCTCTATGACATGTTTGACTGAACTCTCCCTCTTTGATATCTTCAAGTAAAATTGCTATGATATGAAAACTAACTCTCCCTCTTTGACATCTCATGCCAAAGATAATATTCAATGAATTACAATGTACCTCATGCACAAATTCATATGCAATTTGCCCTTTCAATTTTGCACCAACTTGAATGATCTTCAATTTTCTCTAGTTGATGCACCATTAAAGCTCATTTAGTGAGATTTCGATAGGGGAATAACCCCTAGCCTACCTCTTAGATACAAAAATGCATCCTTAGGTAATGGCTTGGTCAATATGTCTACAATTTGTTCTTTAGTATTCACATATTCCAGTCTCACCTATTTGCCTTGCACCAATTCTCTCAGAAAATAATATTTTATTGCATCGTGCTTGGTATTGGTATGCATCACATGATTCTTTGATATATTAATTGTAACATTGGTGTTATTATAGAATATAACCACTTGATCCTTGATCTCTACCTTCATGCCTGCTAATAGTTGCTTGAACCAAACTACATTGGAACAATTAACTACTACAACAACATATTCTACCTCTGTTGTAGACTTAGAAATGTAGTTCTACTTCTTACTTGTCCAAGACACTAGTATTTTACCAAGAAAGAATACTCCACCACTAGTGCTCTACCTATCATCAACAACTCCTTCACAATCAACATCAGTAAATGCCTTTTTATCTAAATTGCCTCCTTTCTTGTATCATAATCCATAGTCTTTATTACCCTTTAGATACCTCATGTTTCTCTTAATTTGCATCATATGATTTTCTCTAGGATTAACTGAGAATCTTTCCACCATACCAATTACTAATGCAATATTAGACCTTGTATGCACTACATATTGTAGTTTTCCAATCATTGATATGTATGTGTTTTGATCTACCTCCTTGGAATCATCATTTTTGGAATCCTTATGTCCAATAAACATAGGTGTTCCAACTGGTCATCTTCCATTCCAAATTTCTTTAGTATCTCCTTGATATACTTAGATTGAGTAATGTAGACACCATCTTTCTTTTGTTGAATCTTCAATCCAACAATAAATTTAATTTCTCCAAACAAGGACATCTCAAATTCCTTACTCATTTCTTCTATAAAGGCTTTGCATAAATCATCATTTCCAATAAACAATGTGTCATCCATAAATATTTCTACCAACAAAATCTTCTTATCTAGTCCTTCTTTGATGTATAGGATACTATTATCATTAGTCCCTTAAAATCCATTCTTCATCAAATAATTATGGAGTCTTTTGTACCAAGCTTCAGGAGCTTTCTTGAGACCATACAATGCTCTGTGTAGTTTACAAACTATATCCCTTTTGTTAGGATCTACAAAAACTTCAAGTTGTTCTATGTAAACTTATTCTTTAAGAATTTCATTCAAGAATGCAGATTTCACATCTATCTGATAAACTTTAAGGGTAAAAGTACAAACCTGTGTAACCCTTTTGTAAAGGAAAAGATTAACAAAAGTATAATTGTTCACCTTCAATGACATAGAATTGGTATTATTATTTTGAATTTGAAAATGAAGTAAACTAATGAAATGTGTAGAAATGTATGAAGTTTAGGATTATAATTTTAATAATTATTTAAAATAAGAATTGATATATTTTCTTAATTTTTATAGATAATTTTTTAGCGGCCGAAAAATGCTGAAGATTAGGGGTTTAGTTCCCACAACAAAACTAGATGGAAATAAATTTATTTCACTTTGATCTCAGACTATGTTATAGATAAAATATATGGTTAGAACAATTAAAAATAAAAATCATCTTTAGACCTATGTTTTCTCTTTTATAATGATTCAAATTTCAGCTCACTTGAAATCGTTAGTTTTTATCTCCCACCAAATTTTTCAAAACAAATGTATTCTAACCAAGAGAAAAATTATACATTCTAAAAGAGGACTCTCTCCTCTAGAACATCATATAATTTTACTTTTTTAAAATATGATTTAATATTTTTTTCTTCTCAAAATTGACATCTTTTCAAGTGCTAAATACGTGCGTGTATAATTTTTTAATTACAATATACTATATCTAATTAGAACACTATAAACTCTATATGAGAATATTCTTGACTCTGAGCTCTATAAAATGTTGTTTATATGTTATTAAAACAATATTATAAAAAATAGTAAGAGTTATTGAAACACCACTTTTCTGAAATAATTATTTTTCTTTAGTAATTGGATACCAACTAGTATAAAACATGCATCTAATAGACATTTCCAATTGGAAAAGTGTGAGACCATATATAACTTAGCTAGAATAAATTTATCTAGATCATACACTTGGAAAAAATTGATTTTTAGATAGAAATACTCAAATTCAATCATTTTGATAAGTTAGCCTAAAAGGTGACACAACTTTGTACTTTTACCCTTAAATCCATTGTGTACAACATAAGCAATTAAAGTCCTAACACCTTCTAATCTTGCAATGAGAGAAAAAGTTTCACCATAATCAATACTAATGCAAAGGAACCTACAAAGAAACCAATAAATGGGATGCATGCTTATCCCATCAAAATCCATTAGATAAATTCCATGCTTAGAGACATCTCATGAGGCAAAACATGAAACTTTCCAATAAAAGTTTACTAATACTTCACCATTTACACTGTCTAATTTTTGTTCAAGAATATATTATTCATAACTTTTATTTCTGAATGTTTCTTGAAACACCATTTGTAGGAGTTGTTCCAAATTATACCTTCTAAAACATATCCAACTCTGAGACCAATATAATCAACAGATTGCAAGTTATGATCTCTGTACTAAGACCCATTTTTACTATCATAAACCAGTAACAAAACTTGTAACCCTGCCTAGGGCATCCCATATCATTCACTATAAACAACCAAATGATCCAAAACTAATTTCATAATAAGGATTATTGAATCTAGTTTCCAACTAGATAAATTTTTGAATCTTCCAATTCATAAATCATTACATGTATGCAAATCTATGCCTGCAACTCCATTAAAGATATTAAAAAACTAGTTTTTACTAAGAAATTTATAACTTCCACAAATCTTAATTCAAATGACTAAAACCAAAAGAAAATAAACTATATTCACATATGTTTCCAATTAATCTATTTAGAGCTCATAACTATTCCATATGTGTCCATACTAAGTGATTCAACATAACTACTGTCAGGGAATCCCAGATCTACAAACAAGTACTTTTACCAAAATGCTCATAACTTGTTCATTTCTCCATATAATCATTCCAAACCAAAACCAAAATGAAGGTTATTCATCCTAATATTAAAATATATATAATTTACATGGATTCTAGTCTGGACATGGTCATACAAAACCTAAAATCAACGCAAAACTAAAAAATTAATCAAAACAACTTATAGATTAACTCCAAATTTGTTTCAAATGTAAATATTTCCTTCCCTTCTAGTTTGGTTTGACCATACATAAGTTTCTATAGGCTCATTGGTCATTTCAAACTTCTCAACCAACTTTTGAACCAACTCTTTATATTCTTTTAACCCATTTTGCACTTTTTGCAATAGTTTTGCACTTTTTGCAATATTACAACTTATAGTTTTGCACTTTCCTTGAGAAATTTAAATGTATTTCCTTTAGGAATTACCATTTATTTGATTACATGGAATATCACGTAAAAAAAAATGGAAGTACATCAAATAATTAAATTATTTCTATGGATCATCTCTAATATCTTTATGACTAGGTGCTCTTGCACCAAATACTTTCTTTTTCATACTAACCTTGCTTTGTTTCTTGAAAATTCTCCATCTTTATTCAAATTATTTCTAAAAACCCACTTTGTACCAATTAAATTCTTATCCTTGGGTCTAGGAACAAGAGTCCAAGTCTTAATCCTTTCTATCTATTCTATCTCTTCATTCATTGCTTCAATCCAACCTTCATTATCCAAAGCATCTTTAACTAATCTAGGTTCAAATCCAGTAAGAAAACATGTGCCTTTTAATTTGTTCCTTGTTAATGTACTATCTAACTTGTCTCCAATGATTTGCTCAAGTGCATGGTGCCTTCTAACATATCTTGCTAGCACTAGTACTTTGGACTTAGAACTAGTTCCACTTTCCTCACCATGATCTTCTATATTGGTCCCACTATCTATGACTTGAGTCTTTCAAACTTGGTTTGGTCTAGCTATAACTCGGCAGCCTTTGACTATGACTCAAGTTCTTTAGACTGTGACTTGGGTTGCATTGGATGAAACGTAGGTGCTCTTGAAGATTTTGGGGACTTGGGAGGTGAAATCAACTGACTTCCAATTATATTTGGAAATATATAGGGTTCATAGTAAATAAAATTTATGTAATCTTCAAGTTCTTTGCTGCTCTCTTCTTCACTCTTTTTTGCAAACTCATCAATTCTCACATGTGCACTTTCTATGGTCTTATAAATAGACATATTCAAACATTTGTATGCTTTACTTCTACAGGAATATCCTAGGAATATACCTTCATCATCGTTGACATCAAATTTATCTTTCCTAGATTCCTTCAAGATATAACATCTGCTACGAAATACTTTCAAGTAAGTTACATTAGGTTTGTAGCTATACCATAGTTTATAAGGAGTTTAATTTGAGTATTTCTTCAGCTATACTCTTTTCAAGGTATGCACTACAATATTAATTTCTTCCTTCTAGTATTTGATGGCAACATTCTTTTCTATCATCAAGGTTCCTGCACAATTCATGATTGATATGTTCCTTCTTTCAACTATACCATTATTCTATGGTATACTAGGGGTTGATACTTGTCTTTTGATTCCTCTTTCAATGTAGAATTCATTGAACTCATTAGACATGAATTCCTCTCCTTTGTCTGATCTTAAACACTTTAGCTTCTTTCTTATTTCTTTCTCCACTCTTGCTAGATACCACTTAAACTTTTGAAAAGCTTCAGACTTTTCATTTAGATAAATTATAGTCATCATTCTAGAATAATAATAAAAAAATAAAACAAATTACTTATCTCCACTGTATCTCTTGTAGAAGTTGATGAAAGCCAACTTCACAGTGCGCCAACATCACTTGCATGAAAATATCTTGCTGAAGAGAAACCGAAGGAGCAAGAGCTTGAAGCAAATCAATAGAAAAAATATTTCACAATAAGAAATTAAATTTCTATGTGAATGATATGAATCTACAATGAGAGAGACTGAATATAAAAGCTTCATAGAATCTTGTAGAACAAGCTGAAAAGAGCTAGAAGATAAGGTTGACAACTAAGCACATGTTCACAAAAAGGTGGAGGATACAAAATCTGTGTTGTCAACAACTCATCAACTACAACTATTAAATAAATGCATTAACCTAAGTAAACTTAAGTAAAAGAATAAATAATAAATAAATAATTATTTACTCTAACACCCCTCTTAAATGTAACTTAGGGAATGCCTTAAGCTAACAAAAACTAAGATGAAATGTAGAATGGATCTCAAAAACAAGGCCATGTTAGGTACCCATGACAATGCAAAGAAATGCAATCTCTAAAACTAGTGAAAGAGAGAAAAGCACATGGGAGAAAACCTTCCCCAAAAAGAGGTAAAAACAAACATGAAGGAAGGAAGGCCTCAACAAGACCCCCTAAGGACAATGACTAGAAATGGCTCAAGACGCCCTGTCAAAACCATAACTACAAACAGTCCCCCCATGAGAGATAGAAAAGATGCCAAAGCCCCCGTAGAATATAAATGATCAAACCAATCAAACTCCAATGTGGAAGGAACAAGGGCACATAACAAGGGAACCCCTGAATGAGAGGGGAAATTGGAAGGCCTAACTGATGCCCAAAAGAAAAAGTAGGAGGATCCTGAAATGGAATCCCCAAGGTAGGTGTGATGAAACTGTCATGAATGTCCACTATAGAATCCACAATAGGTGCACTTGGAGGCTCAATGAATGGAGCTAGAGGATCAAGAAGAGTGGAAGAAGAATCTTACAAAAGAGAAAAGTCCTTAACTGGATGTGGTGTGGAAGTCAAAACAAGGATCTCAGGAACAATACAAAAGTTCAAGTATCCTAATTGCTCCACATGATGCTCATACAAAAGAGAAGTGTCGTGCTCCAAAAATGGAGATGGTGGGCAAAAGTGTGAGAAGGTGTAGAGACAGGTGGAAGAATCAACTGTCCCTATAGCAGTAAGGCCTCTTGTAGCATGATCTTGAATGAAGAATAAATGAGCAATGAACTCAACTATCTTCCCTGATCCATTGCGTGTAATCTGAGAAATCGAGAGAAGGTTGGTAGACAAAGATGGAACATACAATACATCATTGAATATACCATCCTAGATGTGAACTGACCCTTTCCTACAAATTGGTAGGGTAGTGTTATTTTCCATGAGAATATGAGGAATGGGAGAAGCCTCGAGAGTAGAGAAGACACCTTGAGAAGATGTCATATTGTGAGAAGCACCTAAATCTAGTATCCAAGGGACCTGTGAAGGGGATGCAAAGGATGCCTATAATGCATGACCCTTTGCAAGATCTAGTGTAGATGTCAAAGATGTGGAAGAAGCCTGAAAAGAAGAACCATGTGAGATAGAAGAGGACGGAGAGGAAATAGTGCTCTTCTGAAGGAGAGCTTGCAAATCTGCAATTTTTTTCTCATAGCCATCAAATCTCTTTTGAAAATAATGTGCCTCATCATGAGATCCTTTCTGACAATAGGAATAGGTAGGAGTTTGAGTCTCTTTTTCTCCTTCTTCTTAGAAGATGATGAACTAGTAGAAGGGGAATCTGATATCTATTACAGCTTTTACTCCTATGTATCCTTGACAAGCAATGCCTGCAATAGTGAACCTGAAAGTGAATCCATCTGATTGATCTTGGACTATTCATGAGTTAACCGATCACAAAATATCTCAAATGAAGGCATCTTGTATCTATCACCCAAGGTATCCATAGTAGAGTAGAAAGTGGAAGAGAAGATCTGATACTATCCTTACAAATTTGAGAGTATAAAAAAGATACACTCATCATCTATTTTGGTTTTCCACATCCTTTTAAAACTACACACAGAGATTTGAACTTCATCAAGAAGTCTTCAATGGTGGGAAAGTTGGCTAGTGATAATGAAGTCAACTCTACATCAAGTTGAAGTGCCTAGAACTCATTCACTATGCCAAATTTTTTTTGAAATTTGAGTCAATAAGCTTGTGGAGTGGTCAAACCATCCAAGTGGAATAATAGACTTTCTAAAATGTCCAGTGCAATGAATCCCATGGCCTCATCCATTTTATTCCTATGTTGAAGAACCTCAAAAGAGCATGTTAGAGTAGGTTGGTTCTCATCTAGACATGACCATAAACCTCATGACATAAGAATCCTAGTCATTTGTGTTTTCCAGGTGTGATAGTTGTGCGGCATGAGTTGGGTCACAGAAGGACCTGACATTGAGAGAAGAAGATAGAATTGAAAGGGTATATTCTAAAGTAAATTATAGAAAAGAAAATGGCCCCCCCCCCCCAGAAATTGATAAAGATATCTCTCAAATACCAAAGAAATAACTATAGAAAGAACAAAAATTGAGGAAAAAAAATGGATTCTGGATGTAAAGAAGGAGGAAACTGAAGCCTCTACTTCAACACCAAAAAAAGGAGCTCAATATTACTCCAAATTGTTTCCAGATCTGGAAAGTAGACAATAAATCATGCACTTTTTAAAAAATAGCAATGAAATATGTGTCCATATGAGCCTGAATGAAGTCTTTGAAGGTGCAAAAAATGGGATTTTTGAGTTGCACAAAAATTGAGGAATAGAGATGTCAAACATCCTACATCAATGTGTAGATCACAAAATTCTACCTCAAAACAAAAAAAATTGCTTGAAAAAAATGAGTCTGTATGAGGGAGATATCACTATTTGAAAATCACTTTTGTAGTTAGTTTTTTTGAACCACTGCCGTCGCACCTCCAACAAATAAAGAAAAAAGCTCAAAAAATGTTAGATCTATTATGTCAAACCCTCTTTCTCCTTTTTCTCCAAATACTAAAAAAATGCTCTTCCTCTTGATTGAAGAAAAAATCACAAAAAAACTAGGGTTTGTGTCTTCAAATTGTGGCTTCAAAAATCCTTCAACCAAGAAGTAGTAGGGAGGCTTTGATACCATGTGGAAGTTGATGAAAGCCAACTTCATAGTGTGCCAAGATCACCTCCATGCAAATAGCTTGCTGAAGAGAAACCAAAGGAGCAAGAGCTTGAAGCAAATCAATAGAGAAAATATTTCACAATAGAAAAATGAAATTGTTATGTGAATGATATGAATTTACAATGAGAAAGATTGAATATAAAGGCCTCAAGGAAGCTTTTAGAACAAGCTAGAAAGAGCTAGAAGATAAGGTTGACAACTAAGCATACATCCACAAAATGGTGGAGGGAACAAACTCTGTTTTGCCAACAACTCATTAACTACAACTATTAAATAAATGCATTAACCTAAATAATTTAAGTAAAAGAATAAATAATAAATAAATAATTATTTACTCTAACATCTCTCAATTTCAATAGGTCCACAAAGGTTTGTATGGACCAGCTCCAAGATTTCCTCAGAATGATAGCTCTTGCTTTTGAAACCTATCTTGTCCATCTTACCAATTTGATAATTTTTGCATAGACCCATATCAGGTTTCCTCAAACTACGAATACCCCTCACTCTTATTTTCCTTATCTTGATTAAATTATCAAAGTTCACATGACATAACCTTTTATACCATAACCAACTTTCTTCTACTTGAGCAATGAAACATGAACTTTCACTAAGACCTAGGTAGAATAAGTTACCTTTTGTTTGGTTACAAGATCCAACTAGATTTTCTTTTCCATCTAGTAGCTTGGCCTTCCTATTGATGAATTCTACCTTGAATCCAATGTTGTTCAAGTGTACCACACTTAGTAGATTATTCTTTAGTCCTTCAACCCAATAAGCGTTATCACATCTAAGCTCATTGGTTAGTGATATACAACCCTTTCCTTTTATGCAACATGGTTCATTGTTTCCAAATCTGACACTTCCACCATCATAGTGTTCCATATGTTAAAACTTTGTTTTGTCTTGAGTCATATGATGTGAACAACCATTATCAATAATCCATGTATCATTTTTGCTAACATGAGAAATAAGTGCTACTTTATCTTCTTCATCATCAGATTCATCTTTTGCAGCAATATAGACCATTTCATCATCATCACCACTACCTAAATATTTAGCCATAAAACAAGACTTCTTACCTTTATCCTTGTAGCTTTTGAAATCCTTCTTGCCTTTGTATTTTTCATTCTTCTTTTCATCTTTGTCTTCTCTATTTGGACACCTTGCAACAATGTGATCAACTTCTTCACAAGAAAAGAAGATTGAAGAAATTTTACCTTTGTAATTTCCTTTGTTTTTGGGATACATTCTTTCAAGCAATACTTCAGTAGTTTCAAGATCATTGTCAGAACTATCTTCTTCTTCACTTTTAGATTGTTTACCTTTTGACTTTTTAGCTTTCTTCTTGAGTGTAACTTGGCTTCAAATGTAGACTCAAGATTTCTAGAACTAGGAATATAATTATCATAGCTATCTAGCTCAAATTTTGTTAATCTACCAATTACTACATCCAATCATTCTTTGGATTTCATCTCATCTCTTGAATTTCTAATACTCTGATTGCATATATAGGAAGAAATTTTCTAAGAAACTTACTTACCACTATCTCATCTTCAATCTTTCTTCCTAAAGCTTTGATTACACAAATAGTGGCTTTGATTCTATTGCTATACTTTACAATGTTCTCATCTTCTCTCATCTTTATTTGATCAAATTGTCCTTTGAGACTTTCAACTTTGGCTCTTTTTATATTATCATCTCTTCCACAGATGGCTTTCAACTTGATCCACGTCTCATAAGTAGTTCCATAGTCTTTGACTTTATCAAATTTGACATAGTTGAGAGATGAAGCAATATCAATCATCATAGTGTTATGACTCTTCTTATCTTCAATTTCGTCAATAATCATAGTTCCAATAGGTGCATCATATTTGGAGTTAAGATATTTCAGAGCTAAGTCACAATCTGTTGCCAAATACAACTTCATAAGTTCTTTCCATGCATTAAAATTATCTCTATTCAACTTGGGGATCTCCCTTCTATAAGACATCTCGATCTTTATCTTAGGTCCTTGAAACCTTCTTTGAAAGCACCAAAATCTCTAATACAAATTGTTGGAAATATAAGAGTAGTAACTAAGAGGGGAGTGGAAAATTAGTTATGAATAAAATAAATCCTAGATCCCTTAGATGTTAGTACAAAACATAAACTTTTACTGAAAATACTTTAGCTTAGTAAACACACAAGCACTTGGTTAATACTGCTAATATGCTGAAACTCAATACTTAACAACTAAAATAAAGACTATAACTCAGAAAATTCATAACATGAAGATTTTAGGATATTATTTATGATTATCCTTAATTATCTTAGTTTCATACACATAAGAGAAATAGCATGAACACAAGTGACACCATGATTTAACGTGGAAACCCAATTTGGTAAAAAACACCAATTGTAGCTAATTATGAATTTTCACTTTTCTGAAGTGAGCACTGTTAGGAGTTAACCCTATTAAAGGTTACAAAACACACTGTTAGGTGTGACCTTATTAGAGGATTTAATCACCCTACTAGGAGTGGCCTTTTTAGAGGTCTTTAGATATTTCAATCCAGAAATGTCACCTTGTTAGAGGATTTATAAATAGTTCTTAAGCCAACTCCGTTAAGAGATTTAGATCACTGTTATAATGGTTAGAGAGTAACAATGAGATGACCTAATTTCTGATGCAACTGAATTGCTAATTTTAGATCTTAATTCTAGCTTGAATACTTGATCCTTCTTAGTCGAATGTATCTTTGTAGCTCCTCAAGGATATTCTACTTATCCTTCTAATTCTCTTCCTCTAAGCATCTTCTATTCTTCCATACACTTGCACACATTCAATCCTCAACTTGAACTTATATTTATACCATATGCATTGTCAAGTTAGCTTGAATACATCTTACAATAATTAATATTCATCTCCTTAGTCAGCTAGAACAAAAAAAAAATCCATTAAGCTTAATATGCCAAAACAAGAAAACCCTTTGTTAGATGACCCCACTCAGTAGACACTAACTCAAAAATGATTTTCTTGTGTCAACCAAGTGAACTCAGTTAACACTATATCTTCACAAACTTCCTTTGGTAAATGAGTAAACTTGATTAACACTGGTTCTATCCAACTTTCCTTTATTAACTGAGTGAGCCCAGTTAACACTCAACTTCTATGAACTTCTCTTTGATACTCGAGTGAAATTGGCAGAGTCTTCCTTCTAAACTTGGCAAAAACTAGAATGCTTGATAGACATATAAAACTATCTTTGTTACCTAAATGAGCTCAATATACACTAACTAGTAAATATATAACATTTTGTGTAACATCAAAAAAAAAAAAAATTGATAAATTTTTTTCAACACCATTGCTTGTGAAATATAGAGGTAAATTTATGCTAAGTGATAAAATTAGATGTGATGATGCATATTGGGTTCAATAACTAAAGTATAATCTATTGAGTATTTCTCATTTGGATAATATAGGTCACAAGCTAGAGTTTCAAAATGAAAAAGTAAATATCTATGATGATAATGGAAATCTAATTGATATTGGAGAAAAAACAAGAGGTAATCTATATTACCTTGATCCTACTATTAGTAGATGTCTATTTGCAAAATTTGAAGATGTGTCATTGTGGAACAAAAGACTATTTTATGTCAATTTTGAAAATAGGGTTAAAGCTAGTAGAAAGAAGAAAGCAAGAGTCTTACCAAATCTACATAAACATGAGAATGTTATGTACAAACAATTCCATCTTGGTAAAATAACTAAATCAAGTTTTTCAAGAAAGCAACATTCAACTAGTGATATTTTGGAGCTAGTTCATACTAATTTATGTGGATCAATGAGAGTTGAGAGATATTATGGAGATAGATATTTTATATTTTTTATTGATGATTATTCAAGAATGATGACAATAATACTTTTAAAGATGAAATTTGTTTCTCTTCAAATGTTCAAATAGTATAGATCTAGAGTTGAAAAAGAAACTAGTAAACAATTAAAATGCCTTAGATCAGATAGAGGTGGTGAGTTTATTTATGATGGTTTCACTAATTTTTGTATTGAGAATAAAATTAAGAGACATTTATCTACACCAATGACTCAATGATAGAATGATATTTTTGGAAGGAGAAACATGTCAATTGTTGACTATGATAGAATACCCCTAATTGAAAAGGTGTACACAAATATTCTAGAAAGAAGCCATAAGAACTAAAGTATACCATATGATCTCTAGTATGGTCATACACCAAATATAAGTTATTTCAAAATATTTTGAATTAGGTGTTATATCCACAAAGATGCAAGGAATGGAAAATTTGATTCTAAAGGTGACGAAGATGTATTGCTAGGTTAATCTACTAGGAGAAAAGCTTAAAAGTGTTTGAACAATGCTACTAACACTATGATTGAGAGTGAAAAATTGAGAATTATTGAGCTTGCAAATAAGAATGATGAAAAAAGAAAGAAGATATCTTAGCATTATAACAAGTTTTTATATGTCTATGAAGATCGTTGTCCTACTATACTTGAGCATGAAACTAAGTCATTATGATCATACATCAAGTAACAATAGAAGGTTATTGAGCACCAGCCTATATTACCTAAGTCACATACATAACAACTTGAGAAGAATGTTGACCCCTAACCAAGAAATGATAATGTTGGAGATCAAAGATCTAAACCTATCCTAGTTATGTATGTAAGAAAAACCAATTCACCTAAATAAATTATCAAAGGTAAGAGTGTTGAAATCATGACTATAAGTAAGTTGAGGGCTAATAATTGTTTGATTGTTGATTTTTAACCAAAAACTTTGAAAGATGCACTTGATAGTGATGATTAGATCAATGCTATGAATGAAGAAATAGATCAGCTTGAGAAGAATGACATGTGGATAGTAGTGTCCATACCTATAGACAAGAATGTAATTAGAACTAAGTGGATTTTCAGAAAAAAACTAAATGAGAATAGATAAGTTGTAAGGAACAAGGCTAGATTAATTTGTAAAGGTTATACCCAAGAAGAAGGTATTGATTATGGTGAGAACTTGGAACCTATAGCCATATTGGAAGGAGTAAGAACTCTGTTGGCATATGCAACTTACAAGAAAGTCAAGAAGTATCAAATGGATATTAAGTCTACATTCTTGAATGGAACACTTGAGGAAGAGTTATACATTGAATAAAAATAAGAGTTTGTAGAGCCAAATAATAAGCATTTGGTATGAAAATTTAAAAAAAAACACTATATGGACTGAAGTAAGCATTGAGAGCATGGTATGAAATGGTACATTCATGTTTGATTAAGAATGGATATATCAGAACAAGTGAGAAGAATAATGTGTACTTGAAAGTGAAGTTGAAACCAAGGTACTTGTTGCTGAAATACTTGTGGATGATATTATATTTAGTGGGAATGATTTTATTTACAAATAATTTTCTTATTAGATGAATAAAGAGTTTGAGATGTCAATGTTTGGTGAGATCAAATTTTTTATTAGTTTTCAAGTTCATCAAGTAGAACAAGGTATATATGTAACACAATCTAAGCACATTAGGGAGATCTTGAAGACATTTTGTATGCATGAGTCAAGGCTAGCTGGTATACCTATGGTGAACAGACCTAAATTATCTAAGAAGGATACTATTGCTGAAGTAAATGAGACAGAATATAGATTAATGATTGGGAAGTTACAATGTATTGTACATAGTAGACCTTATTTAAAAATGTAGTTGGTATAGTTACAAGGATTTCCTCTAATCTGAAGGAAATACACATGACTAATGGTAAAAAGATATTCAGATACCTAAAATAAATAAAATAACATGGATTGTGGTACAAAAAAAAAGGTAATTTTGAACTTAGAGTATACATAGATATTGATTGGGCTAGAAATGTCAATGACAAGAAAAGTACAAGTGATGGAACTTTATTTTTAGGAGAAAGTTTGATTACATGGTTGACAAAGAAATAAAGTTACATATCACAATCTATAGCCGAAGCTAAGTATATTGTTTCTACAATTAATTGTTCAAATATTGTTTAGATTAAACAATTATTGGAAGGAATGCAAGTAGAATTTATTAAGCCTATCACTATCTATTATGATAACATAAGAACAATAAAAATATCCAAGAATCCTATGATGCATGCAAAAACCAAGTATATATCTATAAAGTATCATTATTTGAGGGAGCACGTACAAGAAAAGCAAGGCTGGAATATGTGATGTCTAAGGAGAAAATTGTAGACATATTCACAAAGTCACTACTTAAGGATGCTTTTGATTATCTAAGAGGTAAGCTAGGCTATCTTCCCCTATCTAAGATTTACTAAGAAAAGATGCATATTTCATTAAATCATAGAAAAAAAAAAAAAATCTTTTTAGAATTGATGCAAGCATTCACTCTTTAACGACTCTTTCCTAAAGTTGTAAAAGTGACTGTAATGTAATTGATGTAATAGGTACATGCAAGGTACAAGGTGTAACTACAAGATTTCATAAGTTTCACATTGGAACTTATAGTTACCTTTGGAATTGTTTTCAAAGGGGGAGAGAATCCATATAGAATAAATTAGGATGAAGATGTAATGATCCAGTTATTTGGAGTGATGTACTAGTCAAAGGGAGAAGTTGATATAGAGATGATGCTAAATAAAAAGTAAAGTATATGTAAAGGGGGATAAATTTTTAGAGACTAAATTGGAAATGTTTAATCTATTGCAAAGAACCTAAATAAATTCAAGGAGTTGAAGAGTTGTATACATTTTATTATCTTGTGATGTGAGGTGTTGTAATGTCAAATCTTACATTTATGTGTTTCCATCAATGCCACAAAAGAATATTGTTAGCCTTGATTGATGATTTTAATTAATGTATATATAAGAGTCATATAAGTTGTTATGTTGTAATAAATATCAAGTGTTAGTCAATTAGACATTATGCAAATTTAGTAGAGTGTTATATCATTTGATTGATGAAGACTATTTGAAAATATTATGATGTTATAAGTGTTTATAAGTGTATGGTATTCAATGGACACTTGAATGAGTTATAATCTAATAGTATAATGTTGATTTGATTACTTTACATGATCTTAGGCAAGATGTATATGCAAGATAGTTTGATTGGTGAATGGAGGAATAAAACATTAGCTAAGCTACTATAGTTGTCACCAAGCACCTAGGAAAGAAATGTAGAAGTATAGTGTTAATCAAGTAATTTTAGTGTTCACCATGTCAAGAGCTAACCAAGAAAGTTGTAATGTTCAATGAACATGAACATGAAGAAAAAAGTTTTAAATGCTTATTTGAGGCAAACATTTGGTGAAAATTAAGAATGTTCAAGAAATCTAAAGAATAAGGATGAAGTTATTTATGAGATCAATAGACAAAAATTTCAAGAGAGATTTAATGAAAGAGATTTACTATTTTCAAAGTGTGCACAAACTTTTAGGTGTAAGAGTATTAACTGAGTGACCATATTCAATAAACCCAAGAGCTAAATGGAGATCTACGATTGTAATTAAGTGAAAAAATCTAGAAGATTTTGGAATGACAAAACTTATCGATTTAAAGGGATGATCGTGATGTTGTTTGTTCTTGATGTTGCTAATTATAGGTGATTATTGAGAAAAGGAAGAAGACAGAAGGTGAACCAGGCATAAAAAAGAAAGGTAGTGCTAAAATGTAATAGATTATTTGATTGTTTCTTTCTTACCATTGTAGCAAAAAAATATCTTAACTAAGTATACCTAAAAAGTCTTTGAAATCCTATATGGTAATATTTAATATTAGTGTTTGCATGTCCTATAGAGTAGGCCATTATTTAGAAATGTCAAGGAGTGATAAGGTCTAGATGATCTTTGTTAAACATCGTCTAACAAGGTTACACTAAAAATGTGTGTGTAACCTTTAATAATGTTGGATCCTAACAAAGTTTACTTCAGAAGAATAAAAGTATTTGGGTTGCTAGTTCCCAAGTGGGTTTTCCCTCTACAAGGTTTACACATTAAATAATTGTGTCAAAAGTGTAATTTATTATTGTGGTGTAAATTTTATTTTATATGTTAACAATTTAATGTTGTACCTTAGTCTAAGATAGATGATTACTTTGATGCTTAGTTTATTAAGAAACATTGAGATACAAATTTGAAGTGAAGTTATTATAAGTTTCAATTATGATGCTTAATGTTTTTATTGAGTTATTAATCTAAAATTTTATTAAGTTGAAGTTGGTACAAAAAATGTTTTAAGGCTTGTAGGATAACTAGTGATAACTGATTCATCTCCCCCTCTCGATTATCTAACACAAAGCTCCCATTTTGATGTTAGAAATAAGATACTGAAAAAGAATATTTTGTTTAAAATTATGTCAACTATCAACTTTTATTTGTTTGTAAATTTCAAAAGTCCTTTTAGAAAATTTTCTTTTATTTAAATTCATTGTGCTAGTTGATATAACATCTCAATGAGGAATTGTACCAAATAAGTTCTATAGAATATCTTCACCTTAAATTTTGTATACTCATGACATGGTTCATTTGATAACCATAGGTATGTGTAGATGTCTTACCATGTAGCCATTGTATTTATTTCAATATATCTAAAGAGCATTGTAAAGAAGTATATTGCATATGTATCCTTATTTCACATGTTCATAGTTTTCATTTGATTTGTAGGGTACTCAATCAAATTAAACATTTGTGGAGATATTGTTGATCAAATAATATATATAATTCTTGTTCTTTTCTTGCATGAGCCTTGGTAAAAGCTTTCGATCAATGAGCTACAAATAAAGTACTAATTTGATAAAGGGATTCCATCATCACATATACTCTCAAAAAAAGGATAGAGAAAGTGAGAGCATAAATATATCTTGCATATCCCATATTCTTACCCTATATTAAGGTTATATATAGTCCTAAAGAAGATGAATACCAAAGTAAAATTGTAGATGAAAAAAAAAATTAGACATAGTATTTATCATGGTTCACCATAACTTGTAACTACATCCACACTAAGTAGAGAATTGTATTGGTTAAAATGATTACACATCAACATTTTCAAAGGCACCAATTGTATAATAAAAAAAGAGTCTCAAAAATCAAGAGGCACAAAATTGGAGCTAAAACTATATGATTGTTGGCCTTCACATCAACAATCTCCCACCTAAAGCCCAATGGATGCTACAACTCATCAACAATCCCCTTCTTTAATTGTTTATTCACTTCTTCTTAACAAGCTTAAGATAAGTCTTGGTACATTTAATATTCTCTTTTGGAACTACCTTTATCAAGATATTTGTTAGATTAAACTTTGTGTCTATCTTTACAACTTTCATTTTCCCTTCTTTAACTAAATGACAAAAAAGTGAGCATGTATGTCAATATTCTTATAATGAAACTAAGAGGAATGGTTATTAGACATAAAAATAACACTATGAATATAAAAAATTATAACATTGCCATTTTTTTGACATTTCAAATCAATAAACATTCATTGAAGTCAAATTATTTTGTACACCTTTGGAAAGAGCCAAATACTTAGCCTTGGTAGAAGAAAGAGAAATATAATATTGCATCCTTGAAGCCCAACTAATAAAAAACCCAACAAAAATGAAATAAAAAAAAGTCAACCTTCATTTATCTAAACCTCAAGCAAGATTAGAATTAGTGAAACCTTGCACCTATATAAATTATTTCCATAAAAACATAATTAGAAGTTCCTTTGATATATCTTAATATCCATTAACTACTTCCCAATGACCTTTTCCAATATTTATCATTAATCTTTTGTTAACTCCCACTACATGAGTAATGTTAGGGAAAGTGAAAATTATGACATACATGATGCTACCAACTTTAGCTTTATAAGGATTCCTATTCATGAGTTCCTTTTCTCCTTGTGTGTTTAGAAACAAATAAAAGGTTAAAAAAAAATGAGCAATAAGAGTCAAGTAGAAGAAATCTTTGCATCAACCATGCCAAACATATGATATTGCTATCAAGATTTAGCTATGTAATTTTATTGAGTCAAATTCATTCACTCATGTTTCATGAGTAGTGATTCATATGAACCCATCTCTCATGAGAATAAATGGAATACTTAGCACTCATTGGATGTAGGTAATGCTCACAGATTTCTTTTATAGAAGTTTATCAAAAGAACAAGGAGAATAAATATTTTGATTAAAAATAGGTTTCTCATGTGTAATAGTCTTAGTGTAAGCTATTGTCCTAAAACTATAGGCGTGCAAAATCTCATTGTATATTATGTAATGTCCATGATTAATCTAGTCCTATCTACTTGTATAAAAAAGAAGGAATATGAGATCTAAAACTATAGAATTTACCGATTGTAGACTGTATTATATTTTTTAGTTCAATACATGAGCTAATTACCTTGCATTTATTATTATTTTCAATATAGGCTTTGATATAACTTTTCATAAGAAAAAAATGAATTAGTAAATAAATAAAAAATTAGATCATTAAGATGCGAGTTTAATTAAATTTTTATAAAAAAGGGTTAGAGTGCTACACAAATTACCTATTTGATAACTTAATAGATAGCAAAGTTTATATAGTTCTACTTTCATTTTTATATTGTAAATGTGTAGTCTATTTTGTAGGTCATTATATAATTAACAAGTTCCATTTACGTTATGGGTATACAATATTCTTTTCCATGCATATCTATAAAGGGGTAAAATATAATTAAAATATTATGCACTTATGTCAATTCCCAATTAGTTAATGACCATTATAATAAAAATTTATAATATTTTTAAATTAATAGATAGCAAAGTTTGTATAATGTGACTTTCATTTATATATTGTACATGTGTAGTCTATTTTGTAGGTCATTATATGATTAACAAGTTCCATTTACTTTATGGGTATATGATATTCTTTTCCATGCATATCTATAAAGGGGTAAAATATAATTAAAATATTATATACTTATGTCAATTCCCAATTAGTGTATGACCATTATAATAAAAATTTATAATATTTTTAAATTAATAGATAGCAAAGTTTGTATAATGTGACTTTCATTTGGATATTGTAAATGTGTAGTCTATTTTGTAGGTCATTATATAATTAACAAGTTCCATTTACTTTATGGGTATATGATATTATTTTCCATGCATATCTATAAAGGAGTAAAATGTAACTAAAATATTATACACTTAGTCAATTCCCAATTAATTTATGACCATTATAATAAAAAAATTTAATATAATTTAATGTCTAAAAAAGTATAATTTTGTATAAACTTGGACTCATTTAGTCATCCTTCACATATCCTCGTTTACACACATTCTAATTTATATCTATTCTTATACATACATACATTTCATGTGTAGATGTGCATCTAATGTTCAATATTCATTGGAGAATGTGTGAAGAAATATTAAAATAAATTCACAAACTTTAATTTTTTCTCGAAACTCACTATTGTCGAGTGCCAGATTTACTCGATAGCTTAATAAATTGAGTGGCAAGAGAGTGTCGAGTGAGCTTGGCAAATGAACAACAACTCAACACCAATGGATGTTGAGTGAGCTTGGTAGTGTGGATGCCAAGTGAACTCGATAGCCATAGGAGGGTGGAGCTCGGTAGAAGAAAACACCGAGTGAGCTCTGTAGCCACTATAGGGAGCTCAGTTTGAATTGCAAAAAATGACTTCTACCAAAGACAATACCAAGTGATAGAACTATAATGTAAAATTTTCCACCATTAAAACCAAAGAACCAAAACTTGAAGCTTCTAAACAAACTTCACAAATCCGATGAATAGAAGAAGGACAATGGAAAAGTATGCCTGCTTGCTTTCTATTCAACTTTGATTATAAATATTACAAAATTTGGGAGCATTTAGCTTCAACCAGAAAACCCTAAAACTGGTAAAACTTGAACAACTTCAATAATTCAAAACCTTAAACTTGCAGCTCTAATGGCTACTTACAATAATGCCTGGAGCAATCACTGCTTCAACAGGTTGAAACAAACAAATGATAAACTTACAGAATGACCAGAGACGAAACATGTGCATCTGCAGGAACGAAATGAACTTCCTTCTATCTCTGCACTCTGACGATTGGATTTGCTAATCACTTCTTTCTTCTTCCTTGTCTATAACTTCTAAGCTCTTCAACTTCAACTCTCTCTCTCTCTCTCTCTCTCTCTCTCTCTCTCTCTCTCTCTCTCTCTCTCTCTCTCTCTCTCTCTCTCTCACTCTCATCTGCTCTGTTGAACACTGATCTATCTAGTCAAATGAAATTGATCATTCCTTTTTGTCATCTACCACAAAAATTTCCCCCTTTTTTCAAATTTCAAAACTCACCTACCAAGCAATAAATTCTTTTGATCATTCTACAAGCTGTCATGGAGGTAGGTGGGTGTTTGGCTCTAGGGGCAAACAACCATTTCATTTAATATTCCAATACTCCCACTTTGTCTCGAGCCAAACAAACAAGGATCACTACTGATCCACATCAACTACACCAAGACACTCTCTTAGGTGTACAAAACTTCCAATGCCTAATGGCTTTGTAAAAATGTCTGCTAGCTACTGCTTAGACTTAAAAAATTCTATTTTGATATCCCCATTCTCCACCAACTCTCTGATGAAGTGATATCTGATTTATATGTATTTTCTTCTTCCATGGAAGACTAGATTCTTGGATAATGCAATTTATGAGATGTTACCACAATAAATTGTGGTTCCATCTTCTTTCCTTTCATTCAAATCTGTCAAGATCCTCCTTAGCCAAATTGTTTGACATGCTACTGCACTTGCTGCTATATATTCAACCTCTGCTGTAGATTGAGCAACAATAGATTGCTTCTTGGATGCCCATGAAATTGCACCCGATCCCATATGAAACATGTATCCAGAAGTGCTCTTCCTATCATCTATACTTCTAGCCCAATCACTATCAGTGTAACCAACCAACTTGAAATCTTTATTTGTAGTATACAAAATTCCAAATCCCTTGGTACCTTTCACATACCTTAGGATCCTTTTTCCCGGTTGCCAATGGGAGTCCTTTGGTGTTTTCATAAATTTAGAAATTAGACTTACTGCATGCATTAGGTCTGGCTGAGTTGCAGTCAAATACATTAAACTTCCAACCATACTCTTGTATAGTATTGGATCCACTCTCTTGCTAGAGTCTTCCTTGCTCAACTTCAAACCTATTGCTGTTGTGTGGGGGCTGACTTACTGTTCTGCATTTGGAATCTCTCCAAGATCTTCCTTGCATACTTTTCTTAAGAGATGAAGATGCCATTATGCATTTGTTTTACTTCTATGCCTATAAAGTACTTCAAGAGACCTAGGTCTATCATTTCAAACTCATTTTTCATGGTCTCTTTGAACTCACCAATTAAAGTCTTGTCATTACTAGTAAAAATTAAATCATTTACATACATGACAACAATCAACACATTTTCATTTTCTACCTTGATGTAGAGAGTAGGCTCAGCATTGCTTTTTCTAAAGCTATTGCTCATCAAATATGAGTCAATCCTACTATACCATGCTCGTGGAGCTTGCTTGAGCCCATAAAGAGCTCTCTTCAATCTATATAGTTAGTTCTCTTCACCTACTACTTCATAACCAGGTGGCTGCTCCACATACACTTCTTCTTTCAATACACCATTTAGGAAGGTAGACTTCACATCCATTTGATATACCTTCCATTTGTGCTAAGCTGTAAAAGCTATGACATCATGCACAATTTCCATTCTTGCAATCGGGGCATATGTTTCATCATAATCTCTGCCATAGTGCTACTTCTAGCCCTTGACTACCAGCCTTGCCTTATGCCTATCAATCTTGCCTTCAACATTGCATTTGGTCTTGTAGACCCATTTCACTCCAATCATTTGCTTCTTGGGAGGCAATTCAGTTAGCTCCCATATCTCATTTCTTTCTATAGCATCTATTTCCTCATCCATGGCCTTACACCATTTCTTCTCCTTAACAACTTCTTCAAAATATATTGGATCACTATGAGAAAATAATGCAAAATTAACACTCTCATCATAATCTTCATACCTTTCATCTTGGTATATCTCCTTAAGACTCTTGGTCTTTCTTCGTAACATGGAGGAGAGTGTGGGATCAAAATCTTCACTGCTGCTGCTTTGGCAACCAGCTCGGTCTTCATTGTTACTCGGCACTGACACTTGGTCATGCCTAGAGGAGCTCAACAATGACTGAGGTTGCTTGCTTTTTCTTCTATCTACTCCTTGTTCTTGCTATTCATCAGCATCTTCTTCACTCATAATTGGCACTTTAGTTGAAGTCCTTGGTGACTCATCTGTTGGACCATACCAATACTAGTTTTCAAGAAATTCTACATCTCTTGAGAGAGTCATCTTGTTGTTCAATGGGTCATACGGTCTATATGCCTTTGATTCTAAGATGTACCCTGTGAAGATGAACTTCACACCATTTTCATCCAATTTTTTCCTTTGCTCTTTAGGCACATGTACATATGCAACACATCCGAACACCCTTAGGTGTTCAACTGTCCATCTTCCTCGTGACCATGCTTCCATTGGAATTCTATCACGGACTACCTTTGTAGGACACCTATTAATTAGGCAAACTGTTGTTGCCACATCCTCTCCCCAAAATTCAGTAGGGAGACCTTTCTCTTTCATCATGCTCCTTTCCATTTCAACAATGGTCCTGTTGTTTCTTTTAGCCACTCCATTTTGCTATGGTGTATAGCTGACAGTGAGCTCTTTCTTTATACCATATTTCATGCAAAAAATTACAAAAGAATTGGACATATACTCCCCTCCTCTATCTGATCTTAGGACCTTGATATAGTGTCCACATTCTCTTTCATCCTGGGCTCTAAATTCTACAAATTTATCAAATGCATCAGATTTATTCTTTAAGAAATACACACATGTACTATGACTGAAATCATCAATGAATATCATGAAATAAGTACTCCCCCCAATGGAAGTAACTTGCATAGGACTAACTAGGTCAGTATGCACTAACTCTAATGGGTATCTCCCTCCTAGAATTTCTAGAATTAAAGGGAAGCCTATGTTGCTTACCCAAAATACAAGCCTCACACTTGTCAGATGAATTTCCTATTCGTGGCAAACCTTCTACCATTCTTTTATTTGACAACAAATTTAAACCAACATAGCCTAGATGACCATACCTGAGGTGCCATAGCCGTGAGGGGTCTTCAATCACATTCCTTAGAGCTGATTGTGTGGGAAGTGCAGCACCAACTTGAGATGAGAAACATGTCTCTATTCTCAAGGGAAACATTTTGTTCTTTGTCATTTGAACTATTGCAAGTAAGTTCTTGCTCCCATCCTTTTCTTGAATGACACACATGTCATTCTCCATCAATACTTTGTATCCATTTTGAATGAACTAACCAATGCTCATCAAATTGCGCTTCATAACCAGGGGAAAAATACACATTTTGTATTTCTTTCTTCTCACCTTTCTTGGTATGGACCATAATAGATCCTTTGCCCACAACTTGTAGGGTTCCATTGTTACCTATTTTAATCTTAGATTTGAAACTCTTGTCAATGAATGAAAACAAGGTTTTATTACCACTCATGTGGTTGTTACATCCACTGTCAAGGTACCAAACCTTAGGGCTTCCTTCTTCACCAACATTACACATGATGAAGGCAGTGGCATTGTTTCCACTTCCCATGTTCACATCAGTCACATTTGCTTGTCCTGACTGATCATTTTTATTCTTCTAGCATTCACTTGCATAATGCCCATATTTATGACAATAGTTGTTAGAATTATTTAGAATAACTGAGAGGGGGGGGCGGGGGTGGGGGGTGAAGCAGTTATCCAAGTTCCAATGATGTCCAATAAAACATTTTCTACAAATCCTTAATGGCACATAACTGAGATTATCATGCATGCAATTGAACATTAAACAATCATGAAAAGAAAACATGCATCACACCATAAGACTAAGGATTTGATAACCCAGAAACCCTCCAAGAATAAGAAAGTAAAACTAGAGTGGGGATGATACCCACAAAATAATTGTGCAATTGATTTCAACCACTTCTGATGGTCTGCCCTATTAAAGGCCTACCCTGTTAAAGGCTACAACACATTGTTAAATGTGACCTTGTTAAAGGATTTAAGAATATTCAACTTGGAATGTCACCTTGTTAAAAGATTTACATAGAGTTGTTAGGCTCACCCAAATCCATGGGATTTTTAGTCACCTTCTCAAAAGAATTTTTCATCCCTCTCTAAGGATCTCCTATCCTCCTCTTAAGGATCTCTTATCCTTCTCCTAAGGATCTCTTTATCCTTCTCCTATGGATCTCTTTGTCCTTCTCCTGGGATCTCTTTATCCTTTTCCTGAGGCTTATCCACCTAGCTGTTAAGCTAACCTAGCAATGTAGGGTTTTCAATATCTAATACAATGGTAAGAAAGTATTAGAAGGGTTTTGACCTGACACAGATTGCAACCCTAACTGTGCAGATTTTAGATCACTCTTCAATTCCTTTCTTTGCTTGGCTTCTCTTCCTTGCAGTGCTGACAGCTTGTTCACCCTTCAAGATCTATCTCCTTGAGTTCTTCCACTCGTTATGCCAATGCAATCTCTAGTCAGTTGATCAACTCAGAGTCTTGATTCTCTATTCTTGCTCCTCTTGACTTCTTCATATGATCACACTTATGACCAATTCCCTCTCTTGCATGCACACTTGATCTCTAACCTATAACTCCTTATAAAGAAGTTTTTTTCTTCATTTCTCACTCAAATCTTAATTTTCTCTTGAGAAAATGGTATTGTTTTTCCCTCCAAATTGTTTCTTCTGGAAACTTCATGATAAATCCATTAGCATTTGCCTTGGATTGGTTTGCATGGATAACATAGAATTTTGTGACATCTACTCATCATTCATAACTTCCAACTACTTCACAAAATTTGATGTAACAACCTTATCACTATTGATCTGGCAAATCTTGTCTTAACAAATAATGCAGCAACTTGACATTATTGGTCTACTGATGCTCGACACCTTCTATGTTACTCAACTTCTTAATGCTATTTACTAGTGCTCAACACCTTCTGTATCTTTCTCGGCACCTGTATCTTGCTCGACACTTGGTCTTCACTCGACACCTGAAGGCTGCTCGACACTTGTAGATCACTCAGCACCTAAAGATCACTCGGCACCTAAAGTTGACCTTGCTCGACTTCAACTAAGAATCTGTTCGGCTCTAACTAGCTTGCTCGACTCTTTCTAATGAACTTAGTTAATTCTTACATCTTTGATGTATCTCAGTGTGTCCAACCTCTTAGAGTATGTGATCAATATATTATTTTATCAATGGCTTAGCTAATCCTTATGCTTCATTACATCATCATAACTTCAACTTTTCTCTAGGTACTCTAGTTATGTCTTATTGATTGCCACCTCCTTGTCAATCAACCAATTGATAGTATTTGAATCACTAAAGCAATTGTCATTCTTGAAAATAGAAAGTTTGACATCAATGAAAAAATAATGATTGAAGCATTCTTTACTAGTTCCATTTCTCTTCATTCATGATCTTTTCAATCATTACCAACAATCTCCCTCTTTGGTATTGATGGCAAACTAAACTGATCAAATGATTAAGCTGATCAACTTAGTTTCTACCAAAATCTGAATTTGTTCTATTTTGCTTCTCCCTCTGGATTGCTACATCCTTACTCTATATTCCTAATCCTTCATATATTTCTCCCTCTTACTTTGTATTGATCAGTTTCTCCTATATCTCCCTGTTTGACATAAATGTCAAAGATGTAGCATCTTTAACATGCTAAATAGAGGCTTTGCATCTTCATATTTTTCTCCCTCTGTCACCATGCTTGTGACTAATCTGGAGTTTCTGCTCCTATTATCATCCTTTGCATCATTCTTCTGATATTTCAATGATCTACTCCTATTGATGCAAGGCAGCTTTTATGTTGCTTTAGACTGCTTGAGTTAGAGGCATTACCCCCAACTTGCCTCTAAGATATTCATAAGCATCCTTGGGCAATGGTTTGGTGAAGATATCTGCAATTTGTTCCTTTGAGTGAATGTATTCTATCTTTACTTGTTTTTCCTCCACCAATTCTCTGACATAGTGACACTTGATTGCAATATGCTTGATTTTTGCATGCATTACTGGATTCTTGGATATATTTATAGCACTTGTATTATCACAATATAGTATCACAGGTTTAGTTACCTCTTCTTTCATTCCTTTCAATAGATGTTTAAGCCACACAATGTTTGTGCAATTGACTGCTGCTACCACATATTCTACTTCTATAGTGGAATGAGATGTACATGTTTTTTTCTTGCCAGTCCAAGTAACTAGCCTTTTTGCTAAGAATAATGCTTCTCCACTTGTGCTTTTCTTGTCATCAATGTTTCCTCCCCAATCTACATTTGTGTATACATTGAGCTCAAACTTCTCATTCTTTTTGTAATATAGGCCAAAATCATCAATTCCTTTGAGATACCTCATTATCCTTTTTACTGCCACGAGATGATTTTCTCTAGGATTGGCAGATAATCTAGCCACTATTCCAACTACTAGTGCTATGTATGGTCTGCTATGTACAACATATTATAGTTTTCCAATCATGGATATGTACATTGTTTGATTGACTTCAGCCGATTCATCATTTTTATATAGCTTATGTCCTATTGCCATTGGTGTGCTGACAGGTTTGGAGTCTTCTAATCTAAACTTCTTGAGTATCTCCTTGATATATTTTGATTATGTCACAAATATACCATGTTTTAGTTGATGCACCTACAATCCTGCAAAGAATTTGATTTCTCCAAACATAGACATTTCAAACTCATGTTTCATTTTTTCAGCAAAACTTTTGCACAGTACTTCCTTTCCTCCAAAAACTATATCATCCACAAATATTTCAGATACAAGAATATCCTTACCTTCTTCTAATTTGATGTACATGTTGCTGTTATCATTAGTTCTTTCAAATCCTATTTGCACCAAATACTTGTGAAGTCTCTCATACCAAGCTCTAGGGGCCTGCTTTAATCCATATAGAGCCTTATGCCATTTACATACCTTATTTTTGTTCTTTTCATCAACAAAACCTTCAAGTTGCTCTATGTAGACTTCATCTTCAAGTATACCATTCAAAAATATGAACTTTACATCTATTTGGTAGACTTTAAATCCTTTGAAGGCTGCATATGTCAATAAGGTTCTTACTCCTTCCATTTTGGCAACTGGAGCAAAACTTTCTCCATAATCTAGTCCTTCTTCTTGTGCATATCCTTTGCAAACTAGTCTTTCCTTGTTCCTTGCGATTTCACCATTTTCATCTAACTTGTTTATGAACACCCACTTGGTTCCAATCACATTATTGTTAGCTGGTCTTGAGACTAAGGTCCATGTCTTGTTCTTCTAAATTTGTTCTATTTCTTCTTTCATAGCATTATACTAGTCATCATCTGTTATGGCTTCACTTACTATTATTGGTTCCATTTGCTGAGCAGACATGTTTCATTTTTGAGTCTATTCCTTGTTATTGGTCCTACCTCTTTGTTTCCAATAATTTGATTTGCAAGATGATGTCTTTTCACATACTTTGCCAATATAGGTTCTTTCTTTTTTTGCATGTTGTCTCTTTCAAAATCTATATCCTCATGCATATTTTCATCAAGCATTTATTCATTTTCTTCTTGTTGGCTATTCTTAGAGTCTGAATGAACATTTTTTGTATTCTACGGCTCGACTTCTGAATGTGTCTGTTGTTCAACATTTACTATCTATGACTTGACAGATACTAGATTTTGTTGCTGATGGTCATTCTTAGTTGCAACTTCACCATCATTAGGTATAGCTTCATAAAAGTATACAAAGTTCTTGTATTCTTCTACTTTCTTGGTGTTTTCAATACTTTGAACTTCTACAAGCTCATCAAATTTTACATTAGTGCTTTCTACTACTTTGTTAGTGTTAACATTCAAATTGAACATTTTCTATATTCTACGGCTCAACTTCTGAATGTGTCTGTTGTTTAGCATTTACTATCTGTGACTCGACAGATACTAGATTTTGTTGCTGATGGTCATTCTGAGTTGCAACTTCACCATCATTAGGTATACCTTCATAAAAGTATTCTTCTTCTGCTTTCTTGGTGTTTTCAATACTTTGAACTTCTACAAGCTCATCAAATTTCACATTTGTGCTTTCTACTACTTTGTTAGTGTTAACATTCAAATTGAACATTTTCTGTATTCTATGGCTCGACTTCAGAATGTGTTTGTTGTTAAGCATTTACTATCTGTGACTCGACAGATACTAGATTTTGTTGCTGATGGTCATTCTGAGTTGCAACTTCACCATCATTAGGTATACCTTCATAAAAGTATACAAAGTTCTTGTATTCTTCTGCTTTCTTGGTGTTTTCAATACTTTGAACTTCTGCAAGCTCATCAAATTTCACATTTGTGCTTTCTACTACTTTGTTAGTGTTAACATTCAATCACTTATCAGCTTTGCTTCTAGTAGAATAACCAAGAAATGTCCCTTCCTCACTCTTTGCATCAAACTTTCCATTTCTAGACTCTTTATATATATAGCATTTGCATCAAAATATTTTGAAATGTTTTACATTAGGAGAATTCCCATACCATAATTCAAAAGGAGTTGCATTTATACCTTTCTTAAATTGAACTCTATTGAGTGTGTAGACTGGAGTACTTACAACTTCTCTCCAGTACTTGAGTGCAACATTTTTCTCCATCATTAAGGTCTAGGCACAGTCAATAATTGATCTATTCCTTCTCTCTGCTATACCAATCTGAGGTGGAGTCCTGGGTGCTGATGTCTACCTTTTAATTCCTCTTTCATTGAAGAACTCTTCAAATTATTTTGATGTGAATTCACCTACTCTATCAGATCTGAGACATTTTAGGCTCTTTCCAGTTTCTTTTTCAACTCTAGCCAAGTACCATTTGAACATTTGGAATGCATCTGATTTTTGTTTCAGGAACATGACTGTCATCATACTTGAATACTCATCTACAAATAGCATTATGTATATGTCACCTTTGTAGCTTTGTACTTCTATAGGACCACACAAGTTAGTATGAACCAGCTCTAATACTTTATTAGAAGTATAAGTCTTGCTTTTGAAAGTTGACTTGGTCATCTTCCCTAGTTGGCATTGTTTGCACATGATGTTATCAGGTTTCTTCAACTTTGGTACTCCTCTGACTTTCTTCATCTTGCTGATGCTTATCAAATTGTCAAAATTTACATGACATAGCCTCTTGTGCCATAACCATACATCATTAGTTTGAACAATAAGACACGAAGCATCTTCCATGTCTAGATAAAACAAGTTACTCCTAGTCTGATCACCTTTTCCTATTAGACTTCCTTGAGAATCATAAATCTTAGCAATTCCTTTTTCAAATTCAACCTTACATCCTATGTTGCCTAACTGTGAGACACTTAACAAGTTATAATTCAGGCCTTCAACATAGTATGCATTATCACATGATATCTTTTCAGTAAGCTTGATACGACCTTTCCCTTTGATCTGACATGGTGCATTGTTACCAAATCTAACACTATTTTCTTCATATTGAGTAAAGGAAATGAACTTACTTTTATCTCTAGTCATGTGATGAGAGCATCCGCTGTCTATGATCCATCTATCATTCTTGTTCATGTAGGTTACCAGGGCAGTTGCTTCTTCTTCATCTGATTCATCCTTCATAGCCACATAAACTACTTCATCATCATTTCCGTCAAAGTCTTCTTCAACAATGTAGCATTTTTTGCCTTTACCTTTGTAGTCCTTGTTTTCCTCTTTCTTGTTCTTGAAGTTGCCTCCATCCTTGTAATTTTTCTTTTGTGTGCATCTGGCTGCAATGTGACCAACTTCATTACAATTGAAACAAATGATTGATAGATTACCTTTGAATTTTCCTCTTCCTCTATGAAATCTTCTTGCTAGTAATGCCTCCAATTGGTCTACATCATCTTCATAAGTGCTATTGTTACTAGATACTTACTTTTCTTTCCCATTCTTTTTCTTTGTTTGCACCTCATCATTGTCTTTTATCATCATCTTAGCTTTGAATGCAGATTCAAAGTTTTCTGGCGTGTAGTTGTCAAAGTTGGATAACTCAAAGGTAGTGAGTCATCCAATTATTCCTTCAAATGTCACTATGTTGCCTGGTACACACCTTAGCTCTTGGATGGCTGATACTCTTATAGCATAGATGGGTAGCAAAGTTCTTAAGTATTTGCTGCATACTATTTCTTCTGCTAACTGCCCTCCTAGGCTTCTTATAGCATTGATTACTTCCTTCATCCTTGCACCGTATTGAGCAACATTCTCTCCTTCTTCCATTTTCATATCATCAAATTTTCCTCTTAGGCTTTCTCTTTTGGCTCTCTTGACATTGTCATCTCCTCCATAGACTCTTGATAATGTATTCC
Source organism: Cupressus sempervirens (assembly GCA_028749045.1). Classification (NCBI taxonomy): domain Eukaryota; kingdom Viridiplantae; phylum Streptophyta; class Pinopsida; order Cupressales; family Cupressaceae; genus Cupressus; species Cupressus sempervirens. Next base: position 364,448,582 of record CM053785.1, read on the forward strand.
ACATCTAATGTGAAGTATCACATCCTTTGATGTCATCATACTCGACATAGCTTAGTGTTGAAGCAATATCTAACATTGCTTGATTGTGCTCCTTCTTCTTGCTCATATCATTTGTAGTGAGGGGTCCTACAGGGTCTACATGATCAACTATAATTGAGGTCTATGAATAGTCACCTATTGATCCAAGGTGTAGCTTCATCAAACTTTGCCATGCAACAAAGTTGTCTTTGTTTAGCTTGGAAACTGCTCTCTTGGACATCTTGATCTTCCTGCTGCTAGTACATTGAAACAAATCAGCAGTGAGCTCTGATACCAATTGTTAGAATTATTTAGAATAATTGAGAGGGGGGGTTGAATCAGTTATCCAAGGTCCAATGATGTCCAATAAAATTTTTTCTACAAATCCTTAATGGCACATAACTGAGATTATCATGCATGAAATTGAACATTAAACAATCATGAAAAGAAAATATGCATCACACCATAACAGTAAGGATTTGATAACCCATAAACCCTCCAAGAATAAGAAGGTAAAACTGGAGTGGGGATGATAGCCACAAAATAACTACGTAATTGATTTCAACCACTTCTAATGGTTTGCCTTGTTAAAGGCCTGCCTTGTTAAAGGCTACAACACATTGTTAAATTTGACCTTGTTAAAGGATTTAAGAACATTCAACTTGGAATGTCACCCTCTTAAAGGATTTACATAGAGCTATTAGGCTCACCCAAATCCATGAGATTTTGAGTCACCTTCTCAAAATAATTTTTTATCCCTCCTAAGGATCTCTTATCCTTCTCCTGAGGATCTCTTTATCCTGCTCTTGAGGATCTCTTTGTCCTTCTCCTAGGGATCTCTTTATCCTTTTCTTGAGGCTTATCCACCTAGCTGTTAAGCTAACCTAGCAATGTAAGGTTTTGAATATCTAATACAATGGTAAGAAAGTATTAGAAGGATTTTGACCTGATACAGATTGCAACCATAACTGTGCAGATTTTATATCACTCTTCAATTCCTTTCTTTGCTTGGCTTCTCTTCCTTGTAGTGCTGACAGCTTGTTCACCCTTCAAGATCTATATCCTTGAGTTCTTCGACTCATTATGCCAATGCAATCTCTGGTCACTTGATAAAATCAAAGTCTTGATGCTCTGTTCTTACTCCTCTTGACTTCTTCACATGATCACACTTATGACCAATTCCGTCTCTTGCACGCGCACTTGGTCTCTACCCTGTAACTCCTTATAAAGAAAATAGTATTTTTTTTCCCTCCAAATTGTTTCTTCTAGAAAATTCATGATAAATCCATTAGCATTCGCCTTGGATTGGTTTGCATGGATAACATAGAATTCTGTGACATCTACTCATCATTCATAACTTCCAACTGCTTCACAAAATTTGATATAACAACCTTATAGCTGCTGATCTAGCGAATCTTGTCTTAACAAATAATGCAGCAACTACGCATTATTGGTCTACTAATTCTCGACACCTTCTATGTTACTCAGCTTCTTAATGTTATTTACTAGTGCTCGACACCTTCTGTATCTTGCTTAGCACTTGTATCTTGCTCGACACTTGATCTTCACTTGGCACCTGAAGGCTGCTTAACACTTGTAGATCACTCAGCACCTAAAGATCACTCGACACCTGAACTTGACCTTTCTTGGCTTCAACTGAGAATCTATCCAGCTCTAACTATCTTTCTCAGCTCTTTCTAATGAATTTAGTTAATCCTTACTTCTTTGATGTATCTCAGTGTGTCCATCCTCTTAGAGTATGTCATCAATATATTATTTTATCAATGGCTTAGCTGATCCTTATACTTCATTACATCATCATAACTTCAACCTTTCTCTAGGTACTCTAGTTATATCTTATTGATTGCCACCTCCTTGTCAATCAACCAATTGATAGTATTTGAATCACTAAAGTAATTGTCATTCCTGCAAATAGCAAGTTCATCAATGACAAAACAATGATTGAAACATTCTTTACTAGTTCCATTTCTCTTCATTCATGATCTTTTCAATCATTACCAATAGTAGTAGCATTCTACATTACTCTTATTTGAGTTGTAGTTTTTCTTACCTCCTCTTGAAGTATTTTGTGAGCTACTTGCTCCATCTGCTCTTCTTAAGCTTTCTACTACAACATTTCTTTGTCCTCCATTACCTCGGCCTCTGCCTCTAGAGTTTTTGCCTGAGCTATTTCTTCCTCTCCCCTTTCCTCTTGGATTTGATTGAACCTTGAATGCTTGCTCTTGGAAAGAAGAATAAGTAAATATGTTGATCCTATGCTCATGGGTTTGAAGAGTACCCATCAACTCATCCATTGTCAAAACAATGATGTCTTTTGCCTCTTCTATAGTCATGACCAAATTGTCATATTTATGAGATAAAATCCTCAATATCTTTTCCACTATCCTCTGCTCTTGATAGTCTTCTCCATTTGACTTCAGTTGATTAATCACATTGGAGGTCCTTGAATTAAAATCTGCAATTGATTCATTTTCCTTCATCTGAAGGTTCTCAAACTCCCTCCTTATATTCTACAGCTTTACTGTACGAACTTTATTAGTCCCCTTGAAGTTTGTCTCAAGGATATCCCATGCTTCCTTTGCATAATTTGCTGCTGCAATCTTGGGAAAAATTGTCTTTGTCATTGCTGCATCAATAAGACTTAATATCTTTGCATCCTTTCTCCTTGACTCTTTCAAATGAGTCTTTTGTACATTTTTGAGGGTAGCATACTAAGCTAGGTCTGTCACATCATTGAACCCATTAACTACAAACTCCCATAAATCATTTTCAACCATTATGGTTTTCATCTTCTTTTCCCATGTATCATAATTTTATCCATTGAAGGGTGGTGGTTGTTTCCATATCTTTCCTACATCTTGTACCATGTCAAATATCCCAAGAAAACAAATGCCCTAACTCATTGTGGATGTGGGGCCTCAAAGCTTTGATACCATGTGAATAAATATTAAAAAAAATTCACAACCTTTAATTTTCGCTCGGCACTCACTATTTCCAAGTGCCATACTTACTTGGTAGCTTAATAAACTAAGTGGTAGGGGAGTGTCAAGTGAGCTCGACAAATGAACAACAACTCGACACCAATGGATGCTGAGTGAGCTTGGTAGTGTGGATGCTGAGTGAACTTGGTAGCCACAAGAGGGTGGAGCTCGGTAGAAGAAGGCACCAAGTGAGCTCTGTAGCCACTACAGGGAGCTCAGTTTGAACAAAAAAAAATGACTTCTACCAAAGACAATACCGAGTGACAGAACTATAACGTAAACTTTTCCACCATTAAAACCAGAGAACTAAAACTTGAAGCTTCTAAAAAACCTTCAAAAATGAAATGAATAGAAGAAGGACAATGAACAAGTATGCCTGCTTGATTTCTATTCAACTTTGATTATAAATATGACAAAATTTGGGAGCATTTGGCTTTAACCAGAAAACCCTAAATCTAGTAAAACCTGAACAACTTCAATACTTCAAAACCTTAAACTTGCAGCTCTAATGGCTGCTTACAATAATGCTTGGAGCAATCACTGCATCAACAGGTCGAAACAAACAAATGATAAACTTACAGAATGACCAGAGAAGGAACACATGCATCTGGAGGCACGAAATGAACTTCCTTCTATCTCTGCACTCTAATGACTGGATCTGCTGATCACTTCTTTCTTCTTTCTTCTCTGCAACTTTTGAGCTCTTCAACTTCGACTCTCTCTCTCTCTCTCTCTCTCTCTGATTTGCTCTGTTGAACACTGATCTATCTGGTCGAATGAAACTGATCATTCCTTTTTGTCATCTACCACAAAAATTTCCCCCTTTTTTCATATTTCAAAACTCACCTACCAAGAAATAAGTTATTTTGATCGTTCTGCAAGCTGTCATGGAGGTAGGTGGGCGTTTGGCTCTAGGGGTAAACCGCCATTTCATTTAATATTCCAACAAAATGATGGTGCTTTTGACTGCTTCCTACGCTAGAGTTTCTCTTGCACTAATGTTGTCTACCAATGGCCGCGACTTTAGTTCAAATTGCCAAGTAGTGCAGGGTTAAGGGGTCAATGGATGGAGTTTGGTACCATGCAGAGTGCACAAGTCCAGATAGGGGCTTCATTGGCATTAAAAGTTGAAAATAATGGTCTAACTGATGCGTTGGTTAATGGAATGTAGCATATAGAATTCAATGGTCTTTTTGCAAGGCGATTCATCAAAGGCAAGGAGGACTAAATCGATGTTAGATGTAATCAGAGGAAATGATCTCAAGGGTTGTGATGGCAAGGCTGTAAAGGGTAGCATTAACAAGGCTCTCAAGAAAGAGAAAGCAATCTAAGGTAATGCAGGGTAGTATGAGTTTAGTAATGTGGTTAGGAAGGGTAGTTTAAGATGCAAGGGAAATGATCTATCTAAACAAAGATGGAACAATGATTCGACCGTATCGATTAGCTTATGAACTAGACAACGAGATTGATAGCAATGTCATTATCTTCTTGAATGTAGGTAAGAAGATTTCAAGGTATGTAGGTCTGGTGCGAAGATTTCAAGATATGTGACCAAGCCTAAGGAGCTCAACAAATGGATATTAGAGAACTAGGAACTATTGATGAAGGGTATGTTCAACTATACCCTTGTGCAAAGGTTTTTTCATTTCATTTTTTAGCAAGTTAGGGATTAGAAAAATGTTCTACATGACAATATCTAGAGTTGGGAGAACAACTATCCCTCTATGCCCTAACCATGGCATCCAAACTTTTCCCCTAAAGTAGAAACTTTTGATTGGGAAACACTTTGGGTTAGACTTCTAAATTTTCCTTTATATTTATGGTTTAACTCTTATTTGCAAGCTATTGGGGATTCTTGGGGAAATCTTTTAGTGGTTGATGAGAAATTGTCACACCTTCTACACTCAACTTATGCAAGGATCTTAGTGGAGATGAAAATTCAGGAAGGCCTCCTAACATAGATTAATCTAAAAAATTCAAAAATATTTTGGGCACAACTTCTGAATTTTGAGGGAGTGCCCTTTCACTGCAAAAGATGTTTTCAGATTAGGCATTTGTCAACCAAAAGTGTCAAGAAGAGATTGATTATTGAAACCTCATGGTGGAAAGATGTTTCACAACACCACCATTACAATGTACAAAAACAAAAGGTGCACATCATATTAGTTTTTCTCAAGTGGCGAGTAAGGAGCAACCTCCCCAATTGGGTGGTGTTGAATTTAAGAAGAGGTTTCAAAAAAGATGATGGCCCTTGAACCTAAGAAGATTATAGCCACTTGTGATGGAAGGGAGGAAAAAATGATGGTGGATGCTCAGGAGATGGATGTTGAACAAAGTGATAGAAGTTTTGAATGAAGGGATGCCTTGGGAAGGAAACACCATGAAATTGCAAGATGATGTAGCAAAAGTGGAGACGGGTTGGAAGATAGTGAAGGGCAAAAAAATCAAAGAAGTCACAACCTTCATTTGAAATGACTCTGCAATCACATTATAAGGGGAAAGTGAAATGTGGTCTCTTTGGTTTCTAGGCTATGAGGTCCTACTATATTTCTTCGATGCTAGTTGCTTGTTGTAGTTCTATGGTTTGAGTGAGTTCCCTTTGTTTTCCACACTGTACCTAACTAAGTTTATTGTAGGGCTCTTCAATAAATTAATCTATTATCAAACATTTTTAACTAGATTCTTACATTTCCATTTTCTTATTTTGAGACAAGTAATATAATATTAAGTGCATGTCTACAAACCTAGCTTTAAACTTATTTATTAAATCATAGTTAGTTTAACCCAAGAAGGCACTTTAGTATACATTTTGTGTCATTATTTTATTTAAACATTAGTATACATCCTAACATCCTCCTAAAATGATTCAAACTCCAAAAAAATCATGGAATATTCTACAAAGGATCAACTCAATTAGTACACTAAAATGAAAGATATTTACTTTAGGAATTAAGTGTGAAATATTTACTATGTTGTATATTGCCCTTTAGCACACTTTTAAATTAAATATATGAAAGAAACTAATCTAGGAGAACTTTTCCCACAAAATATTTTAAGGTATTTTCACATATGTAAATCCTTAGTGAGTAAAACTAAATAAAATATTTCAAGTGTCAAAAGTAAAATTCTTATAAGTGCTAATAACAAATTTATAGCCTATTAATTAGATTTGTGCTTGTAAAAGAAAATCAAATACATAAACTTGAGTAAAAGATCTACATAGATTTGAGATGTTGGGAAAGATCCAAACTAATTCTTGTGTCCAAGTCATTTTCTTTAGTATTAACATTAAAATCATCTTTAACACTACTCTTGAAATTGATTACACAAGTCTATTACAATTACATTACTAATATAATAATTAGTTATTACATACAATCATCTTAAACTAGTTTACACAAAGATTTACATCCTTTTAAATAAGAGTTCATAAAGAAAGACTTTTTCCTTTTCAAATTTTAAAAAAATATAATGTTATTTTTAATTTAGGTTTCCAAAAATGAATGATTAGGTCACATTTCCCCTTTTCTATTTAATATGTGTAACAGGTGTGATGGTGTATAAAAAGTCAAGACTATACTTAAATGTCACATTCTTATAACAAGGTCACACCTCATCCTATCTTAAAGTCATAAGAAATTATCTTATTTGATAAGCAAATGGGGTTGCAAGCTTTGGGTTTAAATATGGAGGAAACTCTGTAGTTAAGCGCGCTCAGGCTGGAGTAGTACTGGGATTTGTGACCTCCCGGGAAGTCTCGGTGCTTCACTCACTACTCACGATAGATGGATTCATGTTGACTCACTACTCATGAAACATGGGTCAATGAGTTTGACTCAAAATCACATAGTTAAATCCCCTGTTGAGCATCACCTAGATCCAATGAGTGCTAAGTGTTCCATTTATTCTCATGATAGATGGATTCATGTTGACTCACTACTCATGAAACATGGGTCAATGAGTTTGACTCAAAATCACATAGTTAAATCCTGATATTTACATCACAATTTGACTTGCTGTGGAAATTATCTCACAATTATCTTATTTAACAATTAATTTGATTCTTAAAAATATTTTGTAAAAAACACAAAAAAATAATACTTTTACATAATTAAGAAAACAGATTTCATACTACCTAATTTCATTTGTAACATACCAAATTAGAAGAGATAAAAGAGCTATGCTTGCATCATGAATGATTTGGAAGAGTGCAGGTCAACATTACATTTCAGATGAGATCAATCACTGCACTATACAACTTGAAGCTCTTTTCTGAGGTCTATTCTCGCTTCTAAATCTGATGGGCAATTCCCTTCTAAATTCCTTCACATCTTCATGCCCAGCAGCAGCCTTACAAATCTGCAAAATCTCAGACAACTCTCCATCCTCCAAATCTCCCTGAAATCTTTTCATCAAAACTGCATTTTCTTTCTCGAACTTATACGCAACCTCCTCATGATGAACAACTAAAACGTCCTTCAAATTCACATCCAATACACTCTTGAGAGTCCCCTTGCTCAAACTCTTTGCATGATCTTTACTGGTCCAAGGGGACTCTCTATACAGCCGCTGGTCAATAAACATATTGACATCAAGCTTGTCCAGAAAAACATCAGCGTCCTTTTTGGGTGCCTCAGTAAATACCACAACTTCGTGAATTTTTGCCAATTCTGACAAAAAATTGTCCACCCCGGGCCTTTTCATGACATAGTAAGGCAGATTCTGGGCACAAATAATAAAGTCACTTCTCTGGAGAGGCTCAAGGCTTGCCTTGAGCAAAATATCAAACAATCCCAATACAATTGTTTTCGATTTTGTCTTATGTTCTCTTCTTCCTTGGGATTTGAAATTGAAATTCCAGGTAAGCCCTAGAAAACTCACAGGCCTTTCTCTTTCCCTCTCACGATCCCTCAAGTACTGAATTTCTGCATCAGCGGTCTTACTCAGTTCGTAATGTATATTAATGGTCTCTCTTACATCTTCACACTTTGCCGCCATGTTACAAAACTCCATGACTCTCCAAAGCTCCCTGTCTGATAAATCCCCGTAGAAAGGCTTAACGGGAAATGCATTTTCTGGCTGCAATTTGAAGTTTCGAGGATTATCATCAACAATTATGACGTTCTTAAGGTCTCTTCGCAATTTAGTGAGATCTTTATAAATGAGTCCTCTGCTACGACTGCACGAGTCTCTGTACAACCGGTGTTTAATGCTGCTATGGATGTCCAGTTTGTTGAGAACGTCGTCTACGTATTCTTTTGAGGCAGATGTGAATATGATGATCTCGAACTTGTGTTTCGCCAGTTGGAGTAAAAAGGTGTCGACTGCGGGTCTTTTCTGGACGTAGCAGAGATTTGGGTGTTCTTGAAGCTCTTCGACGACAACTGTGAAGTCGTAGTGGGAAGGTGTGGAAGAGAATGTGGCATTGATGAGCGTATTGTCCAAGTCTAATACGATCGTTTTGGTCTTCTGAGATTGTGGCCGGGAAAGTATTATGTCTGGCCTGATTTCGTCGATGCTCTTCCTTCTGGGTGGAGCAACTATTATGTCCATTTTGCCTTCAAATCTTTGTGCCTTCGAGTTCGAAACGACGAGGAGTTGGAACGGGTAAGGGTATTGGAATGGAAATGTGTGAGTTTCGTGGCGGACATATAGCCCATCGAAACGCTACACTTTTTTATTTGAAAGGCGCAAGCATTTGATCTGGCATTAATACACCAGCGAAATTAGGGTTTAGATGAGCTGGTTTAAAAAGTTGTTTTACATGAGCTGGTTTTTATTTTTAAGATTATAAAGGATTAAAGTGAAAGATATAACTCATAACCAGTTTTCTTTATTAGTGAATAAATTTAAAATTTTGGGTAAGGGTAATTGGTTTCTTTGATTTGAGAATGTATGTCAAAATGTTTGTTAGTTTTTAGTTAGTTAGTTTTTTTTTTTTTTTTTCAAATTGTGTATTTTGTTTTTTTCTTATTGATAAAGTTAATTGGCTTTGTCACTTTTATAAAAAAAGATCTTGATACTTCTCAATTCATATATTAAATGCCTAGAGTTGTAATTTTTACCACTCATTTAAATCCTATAAACTTATTATATGAAACTTACTATTCCCCCTCTTTGCAATAATATTACTTGTTATTTAAACTAAGTGTGATGCCTTCCCCTATTTTACTTGAATATTATACTTGAATCTATATTAATAGTATTGACCTACTACTTTAATTTAACCATATTGCCCTCTTTTCTTAATGGATAATCAAAGGGTCCTACACCCATGCTAATATCTTTGATTACTAAGGAACAAAACATCATATTATACTTCCCACATTAACAATATCCATATTTTCTTTATTCTTCTATTTATTTTAGATAATATTTTTACATACATCATTTCATAAGAGCACCTATTAGATTAGTACATTATGCATTTTTAAAAATTAATATACATGATTTATAGTCTTACATGATTATATCTAGATTCTATTTACTCACCTCAATGTAGTTAAGTACTCACTAATTACACTTTACAAGTAGCTCACTTAGAATAATGCATTGCATAGTAGTTCATCATTTAGACACATAGGATTTTTTGTCTTGATAAGCACATTGTGTAGGATCATTCCAAACATATCATCATCCTCATCATTGCACATACTTCATTTCATAATGGAGGATGATCCACCTTTGGTGGAAATGATTCCACCTTATATAGGTGATAGGTTATCTTCTCCTTATCATCAAGACTCCGATTACCTTTCCTAAATAAGGAGACCTATTATGTATATTTTGATCAATCTAATCAATACATCAGAATTAGTCAATCGTGTCTAGATAGTCCATTGATTTCTCATAATGCAATTGTCTTGTCAATCTATTGTAAAAGTTATCTTAGTCTTTCATATTATTTTGGGGCTATGTAGAATCACCTAAAACTCTTACATGGTATCTGAGCTATCAAGGTGTGAACAACTATTCTCAAGAATATCAATCTTGTCTTGATTTAGTTGTGGATGTGAAATTTTCCAATTTGGGCATCATCATTACATAATTTGTTTGAACCAAATGGAGGGTCTTGTAGTTTGTGACTTTCTATTGTAGTTGAATATTAGAGATTTTTGGTACAATGTAGGTTGGCATCATATTAATGAGGTTCAAAATCCCTAAATTAAATGTTGTTTAATCCAAATGGGACATCCAAGGAAAAATATAGAGCCATTTGAATTTTGGAAGCACAACGACAATAACTTAAGGAAAAAAAATCAAAACAATTTTCAAAGAGTGATATCTCACTCATTCAAACTCCTTTTTTTTCTTTCTTTTTGGGGTAGGGGGATGGGGAGTGGGAGGGCTAGTGGGGTGAAATATCATGATCTACATAGTGGTGAAAGTGATAATGCATAGGCCTTAGTTTGGTCTTTTGTATATTGATCCATATCTATTATATCTTAATTTTGGTGTATAATAATTTATTGGTATTATCTTGTGATGTAATAAATGTATCATTGATGTAATCATGGGTTATGAAACACAAAACCATGGTAATTTTTTTTACTACAGATAATTATGAGTCATGACAAATGGAATCATCAATCATCACACATTGTAGATGGCTTAATCTCTTTCCTCATCTTTATGGGTTCATTCCCAAATCAAATTCACATGTGAAGCAATATGTTTGGGGAGAAAAGAGAGCTCATATTATCAATTTTATTAGTAGTATTACTGGTTGATCTCTCTTCAATTGTATATTTCATTTCATTCCTTTTAGTCTAATAATATATTTTTGCATATTTTTAGAGCCAAACCCTTTCTTTCTCTTGTCTTTTTCTTTGTGACATGTTCTTTCATGTAGGTGTTCTACTAGATCTGTGGATTTTTTCTCATCAAATCCTTCATGTTATTAAAGTCAAATCTATTGTAGCTTCTTCTTATTTGGAGAAAAAGAGGAATGAGGGTTTTATAAAATAAATTTGGCTATTTTTAGGTTTTTTTTTTGTGAAAGTAGGGATGTCTTTGAATTTTGGAGCACTTTGAAGCCAAAAAGACCTCAAGGCTAGATTCAGAGGATCTCAAAACCCTTATTTCCATATAAAATATGTTTATTTTGGAAAACTTTGCATTCTGAGGCAAAAGTGTTCTTACCTTCTAGGGTCGTATGACCTTTGGAATACAAATCAAGATTAAAAATTGCACAAACTCACAAAATTATAATTAAAAAATGCTTTAAAAAAGTGCAAGTGGTTTTTCTTTTATTGCCACAATTAACAAAATTATTAGCAGTTTGCTTAACCTCCAACGATCACTACAAACCACACCACCATTACTGTTGTCGAGCTCCATTGCCACTACTATCAAGCTCCACCACTACTACAACTGAGCTCCATTGCTATCACTTAATACCACTGTCTCCACCCCACCACCTTACCACCTCCAACATTGGAAAATCTTAGCACACCTATTATCCCACCTCCATTGGAGATTCTATTTTAGATTCTCATGCATTCTCCTTTTAGCATCAACTAAGACTTCCAACTTCACCTTACATTCAAGGGTTTCATTGTCCTTGTCTAGTGCCTTTATTTTTTTCAGACTGTAGCCACATTGGTCCATTCATTGAGATAGGAGTTCTACCATTTTTGGGGGGCCATAGTGTCTCAAGTCTCTATCATGGGGTTTTTTTATTGTACTTATGGATTTAAGAGAGTCTCTTGAGACATATCATTTGTACCTTTTCTTTCTATCTCTTTTTGGAGTAGGATTTTTTCTAACTAGGTTTTCTCTCTTTCTCTATTTCATAGAGATTTGGTTGTGATTGGGTACCTCATCAGGCATTCTTGTTAGGACCCAAGTTTGCTATCAACATTGTAGCTTCCTTTCTTTTTCATGCATTGTTTATAGCTGCATTATTGATCATCTTAAGGGGGTGTTAGAGTAAAGGATTAATTAAATTAAATTAAATTAAATTACCTTTACTCCCTTCTTAAGACTTCCCACTATGCACATGCATTCCCATTTAATCATTAAATGACATTTATCTCTTAGGGTTTTCCTTTTAGGTTTTATAATATCTTTCTAATAGGATTGATCAATTATAAATTTAATTTCATTCCTTTTAGTCTGATAATATATTTTTGCATATTTTCTGAGCCAAAACCTTTGCTTTTTCTTGCCTTTTTCTTCTCTATGATAGGTTCTTGCATGTAGGTGTTCTACTAGATTTGTGGATTTATTCTCATCAAATACTTTAGTTTTAAAGAGTCACATTGAACCACTAGATGAGTTTTCTTTAAATTTTTATTTTTTTATTTATAGAAATAGGAAACATAATAGAAGATATTTGAAGATGGTTGGATGAAAATTAAATGATTTAGTTGTTGGAAGGATTAAGTCAACCATTATAGCCAAGAAAGAATGGGAAATAATATGACATATGAAAGTACAAATAAAGTAAAACTTTCTAAATTATAAGTACTTAAAAGAGAATTTGAGAATTTACAAATATAATATTTTGATTTGATAGAACATTTTTTAATCATGTTATTAATTTGGTTGATCAAATAAGGATTGATAGTGATAAGATATTGATGCAGAGCCAAGGAGGTAACATCAATTTCTACACAAAGTTGAATGATTAACCAAGATTCACTAGGTTCTCCAAAGCACTCAAATAGCCCTCAAATGCACAAATATGGAATAGGCCTTTCAACTATATCTTTCAACCCAACAAAGTGTTTCAACAGACTCAATATGACATTTATAAATAGGTTTTACAATCTCAAAAACCAATTTCATGCATAAACCCAAGTTACCCCTCTTGATTAGGCTACTCTCTTCTTTGGATCAGCAGACCCTATTTTCTTGACTTTTCTCCCAAACTTTACAAAACACCAAGAAAAAAAATATTATTTTTAGATAACCTTTTCAGATTTTTATAACATATCCAAAAATTAGATATCACTCCTTCGGAAAGATTGTATGGAATCGGGCAGTTTTGTCTCAAAATTAGAACTTTTAAGCCACTTTTACAAATAAAGTCTACTTTCTACTTATCCACTACACTCCAAATCTTTAGAATAGTTGTAACATGATGTAAAATGACAAAATCTTAGAGATCTCTGACCTACTCAACATAAATCACTCAAATCCTCACCCTATGGCTTACAAACCCTCATTGCATAGGTTTTCTTGAAACACATGTTTCCACACTCCTTGGTGATCAAATAATGGGTCACACACCTTCACTATGATTCCCTAGGACACCTGCAATCATAAAACACCTTTCTCCTTTAGTCAGATTGCTTGTTGCTATACAGTTCCCATCAAATTGCCAAGGAATACTTTCATTATTTCCTCCAAAACTTGTTGTCCTCTTTGCAAATACACAACTATTTAGCACTAGTACTGTATCTCAGGGGTTAGCATCATAATATACATGTTAGAACATTCCTCCCATGAAGTTGGGCCCATAGAAGTTCATGGGAGGGTCATTTCTCAATGGAAAAACAAAATTGTCACAGAGTTTTAAATCAAAATTGTCAATAAATAAGATAACAGTCGTAGATTACTCCTTCAAATAGATTAAATTCAATGCAATAGAGTGTAAAATGAAGAAAATAACCCTTCTAGATCACAATATGATATTCCAACAAAGAAGGATTCAATGATTCAATGATTCAATGAAATAGCATGAAAAATTCAGAATTTTATTGCTTGCTGCCCCAAACAACCGTATAGCAAATGCTTTTCTTCTTCTTCTTCTTCTTCTTCTTCTTCTTCTTCTTTTTTCTACTGTACAAGGTTATTTTAACATTTAATAACCTTCTTCATACCTTCCTCAACCAACTTCAAGCAGTTGGGAGGATTAATTAACTCTAAGACATATTAAAACTACTTTCCCTCCAAAACTACTTGAGCATTGTTATTTAAATATTTAAATTGGTAACTTTGTTTCCTATGAATTTATGAATATTTTACCTATGCCATCAACCTATAAAGGTCCAAATGGATTTATTCATGACTCTAAACATGAGAACCACCTAGATCTACCCCATATGGCCATTACATGGCTTTCATCCTTATTACATTATATTTGTTCCTTATTACATTGCCCATTGACCTTGATGTATTGAATTGGGACTTATCAAACTCATTATATATTTTATTGAATCTTTCATGTTCATAAGCCATTATAGGCTCCAACAAATTCCAATTGACCATCTTCACATCTTGGATTCCTGGAGTCTTCTTTTGCACTGTTTTCTTCCTAGATGCCCTTGCATCAGATATCTAATCAAAAGGTTGTAGAAAAGATATTAGAAGTTTTTTATAATTTTCATAATATTATGGTTGCAATTGAGGAGTCCAAATATTTGGCAAAATTATTTATTTCATAATTTTTAGGATGAGTTGAACTAGTGTAATAGTAAATGTGTAAAAAATGGAATTAAAAAAAAGGACATTTGACAAGACAAAGGAAGATGAAATAAAAGGTTTAGAGGTTTAGAAAAACAAGAATAAAGAATTGTAAAGAGAATAAATAAAGAGTCAGGACATGAATCAACTTTTTACATGAATCAACTTTTTATCTTGGTGCAGGAGCACCTTAATCAAACTCCCTAGGACTAGTTCTTTGTTTTGGTTTTGGCTTGTTTAGACTCTAGCCAATTCTTTGGTTTTTGTTTGGAACTTGGTTGGTCCCTAGAGTTAGGTAGTTAATGGATTGGAATAGTCTCAATCTATGCTTAGTAGCTTTGGTTTAAGTTATGTTTAGCATCCTAGGTCTCTAGACAAGGCTTTTTGGGTTTTGTGTCCTAGTAGCTATGGAAAGTTGGCATAAGTGTCCAAACTGGTCTCTAGAGTGTTTTACCACCTAAATAGATAATTGAGAGGTCATCAATTACCATTTGGTTAAGAATTATTTAAAATTGTAAAAAGAATCAACAATGTTGCAATGTTGTCAACTTGGCCTAGAGGAGAAAAAATTGGGACAGTCATGTAATCTGATGATGCAAAGACCAAATAATGCCCATATTACCTAGTTGGACCATAGCCAACCTACTTGTAAGATCCCAAAATGATAGAGTTTCTCAAAGATGCAAAATGTTGTCATGACAACATTTGCAGTTCTCGCAAAGTTGCATGACAACAAAGTCAAAAAGTTGCATAGCATGGAAAAAGAGGTTATATAGTTATGGTAACTAACAAAAAACCCTAGAGATACTTATATTACCTCCAAGAAGATCATTTCTTGAGGTTGGACCATTTAAGGAGGAAGTGTTGGCATTGAAAACCATGAATTTTGTCACTATTTTTATAGTTTTTTTTCTTTTGGATTGCATGCTTATCATAATGAATTGAAGTTTGGATTTTGGCTCTAGAATAGTGGAGTTCATACTTGTACAGTTATTTTCCATTTAGATTTAAAGTTTTTAGGTGTTCATTTAAGTAGGTTTTGAAATTCATTTGTAAATACTTTATATATTGGTCCAATTTTGACCATGTTTACAAGAATGGCTCCCCCTTGAATTCCTAATGTGAGTTCTTCATGGATTTAAGAGAAATACGAGTGGAACCAATGTACATAATGTACATATTTTTTGGGGCCATAGAAAGTTGGTTAAGGATTTTAAAATTGATGCCCTAGGCGAGTCTTGAGCACTTGACTAGGGAAAATCAGTGTTTGCAAGTCGATAAAGGTGGATTGAATACGATCAATAGTTCAATCCTAGTTGTAGAATGAGAGGGGGGATTCTTGAAGATTCTAAGTTGATGGGGAGAAGTTTTTGCAAGAATTTTTGTTGTCCTTTTGGATTGAACCTAGCAAATACTCTCATAACCATCCTAAAACCCTTATTTTTAGGCATGGTTATATCTTTCTAATGTACAGACATGTTGGAGACCTAATACCCACAAGATATTTTATATTTTCAAAAAGGTTACTTGGATCCATGATAATTTTAGCACCTTTGTTAGAGAAACTTGGAATTGTGGCCTAAAAAGTCAATTAGAAGGGCTAATTCAACTAGGCCTAATTGGTGCAACTTGGACAGTTTTACAAGAATTGGTAGAAAAAACCATTGGGATTGAATCTAGAAGGTTTAATGATATTCAAAACATCATAAGGGAGTACCTCAATCCTTGAGGTTGGAAAAGTGTGCAAGATTGATCAAAAAATCAATTTGACAAATAGCTTGAGCAATACCTTTGGGGAGTGCAAGAAGCCAATGCATTGGACTAACTAGGTGGAGAAGAGTTAGAGGATATGATAGAGACACTCTAGTGGTTAGAGAACTAAGGTGAACCCTAAGAGGCTGAGAGAAATCCTGAGCAATTCCTAAAGGAAGAATAGGGCCGAGTTAGAAAACTACCCTAGCATTACATCACATCTCTAGGGAATTCATTAGAAATCAGGTGTGACAAAAGTATAATAAATCAAATGTTCAATGTTTTTATTTTTGAATGTTGAAAACTTTGGAAATGAGTGTTGAGAGAAACACTATAATATTAAAAATAAAAAAGAAAACTTTATTGAGATTACTTATGAGACATTGTGTATTATATGTCATCTAGTGTTACTTGACAAAATTCTAGAACACTATGTTTGAGATTATGAAGGTTGTCATCACTTGAAATAAAGCTAAAAACATGGTATAGTCACTATTGGAAAAGAGTAAAAGGTACATTATCAAAGTATGATTCAAAGGTTATTGATGACAATATCAAAAAGTCATATATGCCTTATAGAATATTTAGAAAGAAGTTTTATGAGACCCCAATTAATTCATAAATCTAGAAAAGAATTAGAGTAAAGAAGATTATAAGTAAGATTATAAAGAAGGATGTGTGAGGTGTGAAAGAAAGAGAATGTTAAAGTGAAGTTGAATAGAAAGTTATTGGAAGGAAGGAGTGAAGACTATGAATAAGGTGAAAGAGAAAAAATGATCTATCAAGCATTGAAGGAAATCTAGTGTAGGTAAAATTTATTGTTGTTTTATACCAAATACTTTTACAAAAATATTATCCAAATGGACTTTAACAAGGTAGTATTTAATAGAATTTAGGAGTTTTAGTTTTGAACTTATTGTAAATCTTTTAATAGGGTGAACATTGTATAAGTGGGATTAAATATCTTAATAGAGTAGTGTTTGACATGACTTTTGATAATTCTAATTGGAAATTAGACACTTTTAACAATGTCTAGTCATTCAATAGATGATATTATTTTAAGCTCTTAACAATGCACCTTTTTTCTATAGTGATGAGTTGTGGGTATCATCCCCACTATAGTTTTTCCCTCTAACCAAGGGTTTTTGCAGACCAAAACATTGCGATATGAATTTATGTTTGTGAATTTGTACTTTTAAGTTCATTACATTATATTTCAATGAATATTATTAAGTTATAGACTCTTGGTAACATTTTCAGTTACAGTAGGAGATATCAGTGAAAGTATCTAATAGACTATTAGTTTATGTTATATGAAATTATTAAGATTAACATTTATATGGTATTGATTCACCCCCACTCACCTCTTAGTACCCTACTAGATTCATTCCAATGATTGGTATTAAGCATGTTTGATTCTTGGAAAGAAAAGTTAAATGACTTGGAGTAGGTATGTGATAATGGAACTTTACAAGTATATAAATAGTTAGATGAGGCCCTAGATGATACTCATATAAAATAATTGAGCAGAGGAATAATCTAAGTACCCCATTTGTTAAAAGAAAGAAACTAACCAAAACATTATAAATGAGTATTGATGACCTAGAGACACTATTGAAATGAAGTTTGAATTTAGAAGAAGTCGATGTTGCTATTGCTAGCCTATTGAAAAGGAACAAAAAAATATATGAAGAACTCATCCAAATGAAGAAGGAACATGAAAATCAAGCTCTAAGAATGAAATAATTTTTGGAAAGAATGAGAACTATTAAAGAAACCAAAGAAGATTTTTACATAGAGAAAAGAGAAGGATAGAATAAACAATTAGTGGTAAGGATATAGTTCAAGAAAGATAACAAAATTATATTCAAGTAAGAAATGATTTGATATAAAGAATACGTGAAAAAATCAATAGCTAGAAGTAGAAAATATAAGCTTAAACAAAGAGAATGAATACTTGAGGAAGAGTCTAAAAAATGAAAAGGAACTTAATAGAAGACTTATAGAAATTGAAGAAAGCATGAAAGAAATTGATGAACAACTGAAAATATTGAAGAAATAAGATGACACTATTGGTCTAGGATAGTGCAATGGAGAAGAGAGAATCCTAAAAATATGAACAACAAACTTAAAAAGAATCAAGTGATGGTGAACAAGGTAAGACATTAAATAAACTTGTTTATTATATGGTAAATGTCCACCTTGGCATACTGCAAATGTGTGTAGAAGTAAACAAGTAAGAATTGCATCATTCAATGGTTATTATAATAATTGTAACCAATTTGGTCACAAATGTTGAGTATGAATTAGATACTAATAGTGGAGCATTTAAGAGAATTTTCTATGGATATTGTTATAAATGCATCCACTATGGAGTAAAGATGAAGATTGTAGAAGCCACATTCTGACAACAAGAAAATCAACATACTATCATAAGAAACAAGATAATCTTGTCAAATTTTATCAATGTACAAAACTTTGACACTTGATCTCTTAGTGCAAAAAAGGAACTATTCAACCCTAGAGGCCACTTGGGTTACCATGCCACATATGTTCAAAGTTTGGATATTCTACCTATAATTTCAGATATTAGTTTTCCACCAATAATGATTAGGATGTAAAAGGAAAGAGAAGTGTAAATTAGGAATATGTCGAAGAAGAAATAGGTAAAATATTGAAAAATAAGGAAGATGATGCAACATTAATGGAGGACCCTGTATCAAATGACATATGGAACTCATTTTCTAACTAAGAAAGTAACTACATAGGGACATAGATTTACATTGAAGGTATTAGAAAGATTACCTTAAGATGAGAATGCAATAGAAAACACGTAAGAGTATATTTCTGTAATAATGACTAAGACTTAAATTTTTTTGATGGAAATTACAGAACTACTTTGGTCAACAAGTTTACCACCAGCATGGAAGTTATTATCGGCCCACAATAAATGATCTGTTATAGTGGTTGTTAGACACTTGATATATATATATATATATATATATATATATATATATATATATATATATATATATGTAGACATCTATCATAAATAAATCACATTAAGATAGATAATTACAAATAAACAAATTTAAAGAGAATATTATTACATATCACAAATATCTATTTGACAAATGGATTTGTTGTAGTCATTGAGTTATGAACCCTAGTTATGCAGAACCTTTGGATAAGTGACTAGAAAAATATAATGGACATCATGCAAAGAAGAAGTGTATTAACTATCTAATTAGAGGAGGAGAAACCTAAATATCAACTATTCTCTCTTAAATATACTAACGTAAATAGATCTAGAGTATTATCAAGAATATGAACTAGAGTAATTTTTACTAAAGATGTGAGATCATTCATCTATAGATATATAAGGGAGAAGGGATATCAGAAAAATTGAAATTGGTAATGAATAAATAAGTACAACATATAAATAGATATGCAAGGGAGAAGGGATATCAAGTGATGGCTTTGGACATTTGGAGACAAAAGGATTGACACATATTGTGCATATGCCAAAGAACTTTGAAGAAGACTAAATTAAATGTATATTGAGAAGGATACACATAGACTATGTGTGGATGAAAGGAGGTGAAAATATTGATATTACAAAGGGTATTATTTACATAATCACAATATTATTGGTAAATGGAAAAGAATGTGCAAAAGAACTAGACTCTAAATTAAAAATTTATGGATTGATTAGATATATAGATGATCAAAAGACCTTCACTATGAGTGGTATCTTGGAAAAAGAGATGAAGTTTACATCCATGGTTATTGGTTACAATATTTATCAAGAAGAATGGTTGGATAAAACTCCCCATGGAGCTATACATCTTTCTTACAAAATTGTCACCGAGTATTTAACAAGTTTGAATTAGAAGAGATGTTGAGGGATAAATTGATTATGATCCTAAATAAAATCAAGAAGAAAGGAATTAGGTATGGTGCATTATTACTATGTATATTCTTCTATGTACAAAATGAATTTCTAGATATTGGAACAATAAATTGGATAGTAGAAGAACCAATTGTAAATTGAATATGTAGGTATATTGAACAACTAGGAATGAACTATATTGTGATTATTTGGAGTTAATCCACATAATTTTATGGTAAAATGAATGGAAGGTGTTGGATACCACTCCATGTTTTTGAGAAAAATAATAAAATAATGTGACTTTTGGTTAATATAGATACATGCTTAGTGAAAATAAAAAATCCATAAACATCTTAGTTATCACCATTTGGATGTGAAGCTATATAAAATAAATTGATAATAGTAACCAAAGAATTGTTAGAAGAACCAAAAGATATAGAAGCTAATTAGTATGGAACATATGAAGAGGTCTAAAAAAGAATAATATCTAAAGAAAAGAAATTGAAATGTGAAAGAAGTAGTAGATAGGAACAAAAAACAATTCCTGCCATATATACTAAAATAAAGAGGAATTTGGCAAAACTAAAGAAAGCCACAGAACAAGCACTGATAAAGAAAACAAGATAATAAAAAAAAAAATTATAAATAAAAATGATTTAAAGAAGTCAAACTAAAGTAGAAGGAAGATTAAGAAAATGAAGGAGAAAAATGATCTTGAGCCAATATTGGATCCATCAAGATCAAGAATCAATCATTCAGCACAAGATTTAGCAATATGTATTAGGGAATTTGGAACTACTATATATATATATATCTAAACTCAATTACAAAAGCTATACTAAAGAAGAAAAGAAAATTATAGAAGATTAATTGCATTCTCAGTGCATAAATTTTTAGAATTTCTATGTCAATTAAAGAGAAATATTATAGAGGAGAACTTACTTGACAAAATTACGTGTTGATGGAATGAAGTAGAAGAAGAAGAGAATAAAAGTGGAGAAACAACTCTAATACATACAAAGCAAGAGATAAGTGTTATACAAATTGATCAACTAATGAAAAAAATGAGCACAAATATATCACTAAGTATAGAACAACAAATGTAATTGTTGTATTTTAATCTTCCCACCAAAATTCATAATTCATATTGCCCTTCCCGCCTTTGAAATGTCCATAATCAAATACCCGTGGAAATATTAAAATACCAAGCTTCAAACCTTACAACATATTGTTTGCAGCCCGCAAGTTCTCTACCATCAGATCCTAGGAAGATCGACAGTTGGCACTATATCGCCATCGAAAGCTGCATGAGATTTATGTTCGCAACATGGTGCCTTGATGACACGTGTTCGGTGGGTCCAACAGGCAGAGTAACATGTTTTGGCAGGTCAGAAAAGTTCCATGGCACTATGGGCGCTATGTCGCTATCATGTGTTGGCAAAAAAATCTTCATCGCACCTGATGGAAATGTCTTATGGCAGGCAGGTTACGTCACTGGGAAATGTTCACAATGAATGGTCAGTTTCACGGGCTGAAAAGTTCAAAAGGCGGCAAGGCGCCATGTCACCATCAGAAAACTCACGAGTTTTTCGATAGTGACATAGTGCCTGGCCAATTGGAGGGTGTTCTATGGTGAGTCCCAGTGTTCGGCGGGCAAGGTTCATGGCAACAAAAAAGTCACCATGGCAAGAGGTTCAGGCAAGTGGTTGGGTCCCATTTTGTACCTCATCTACCCATTTGGTGGAGTTTGGTGCCATGGTGGAAAATCATTGGAAGACACGTGCAAATTAGAAGACATGTCATCGTTGGGCACCATGGCACTATGGGAAGTTAGCCTCAATTTTCCCATAGCGACATAGCGCCTGGGCACCACGTGTCCCCTCAGTACGGTCAAAGCAGTACGAACCCTCCAGGTTGGTGCCTTGTCAAACCAAGGTGGTGCTTCGTTAGGCCAATGGGGAACAACCACGTATGCTAGGGCAGAATACAGATAGATCGTGGCACTGGATCTTCAACACGACAAGTGTAGTAAAGGGGTAAGATCTCCATCGTCTGATCTGTAGTGATCAATGGCAGGTGCCATCGTGCTATGGATAAGCTGCACGAGAATTACAATAGCGAGTTGGTCCCTGGAGGACACATGTCCTTGTGGGTCCAGTTTTGGAGGCACAGGAAATATAGATAGTTGGCACGTGGTCGGTTCCCATTGATTGATACACTGAGGGGCAGGGGATAGTATCTATCTTGCTTGCTGATAGATCAAGGAAAATCGACGGGAAGTGCCATGTCACCATGGTGAAGTTGCACGACCTTTACATAGTGACATCGTGCCCTTTCGCCATGTGTCAGTGGGGCCAGGTCTCACCAAGGTGCAATCCCGGAGGTAATGCCAGGTGTGCTGACAGCATTTCATAGGCCTAGAGGTTGAAAAGCAAGCACAGAACATGACGAGTCTTCACGATCGTCAGATCAGGGTAGATCAACGGAAGGCGATGTCTTGCTATGGTGAAGTTGTGCGATCTTTTACATAGCGACATAGCACCCAGTCCAATGTAGGGAATGGTCAGCACATGGGACCTTGAGGAGGTGGCAAAATAAAGAGAGACTATTGGCTCACGTGGCCTAGTTGGCACATAAGGAACTATTTGACTTTCTTTGACCTCGCAGATTCATGAGCCAAAAATAATGAATCAGGTTTCTTGCCACGAGATTTTGATCTGTGATCAATGCCACTGACTCAGAAGTGAATGCAAAGTGCAAGGACATTCTACCACCATTATAGATCTATCTACTATGTCAGGGGATGTTTTCTGGCACCGTTCTGTCTTCTCCAGGCTCTTTCTTAGAGGAATATCAGATTTTGGTACTCAAGACCACCAGATCTTTGATTGGATTTTCAGGGTGAGAAGTTATTGCCAGTAGGTGAGAAGTAAATGTAATGCAAAAAATCCTTAGTTATGCCTGAACTATAAAGGTAATTTTGTGATCTTTTCTTAAGAAGACTCCTTTTTTTATTTCTCTTCTACTACTCACAAATCTGCAGTGTAAAATTCCCTTTGTCTTTGAGCTGTATAACATTCTGTATCATCTCCTTCAGCCATCGATGTGTATGTGCATCTGTCTTGCCTCTCATTGGTGTATTTTTGAGATCTGTGGCTTGCATACTGTGTCTATTTTCGACCTATTGGATAATATATAAGTGGATTCCTTTTCCTTGTGTTATTCAGTTTGGTTTCCTGATCTGTATGTAGTTTTTGATTGACATAAGTCTGGGTGTGTATGTATTTTGAATGTTATCTTGGTTTTGTAGTGCATATATGGGCAAAAATGAGTCTAAACACTCTATTTTGGTGCATCACCTCCTTAGATTAGACTAGGTAGATTTTCTTTCATGCTCTCCTTCTCCCTTTTCCTCTCCAAGAGTAGAGAGGTGTGCCCTGATAGTAAGAGGAAGTCGGCCTTCTCCGGAGACTCAACCTCACAGTTCAAGTCCCACAGCTTGGAGGTTGTTTCCATGTTTCACTAGGTTGTCCTTGTGCATAGGCCTTGGACAAGGGTACAAACCTAAGTGACAACAGTTTTTGGCATGCCCGATGGGACATTTTTCAAACAAAATTTAAAGTCTACTGGTGTCAAGAAGAAAGAGTTTCAGAGATTAATGCGTAAGAGGTAGTGTTGGCTTTAGTATTCAAGCCTTCAAGAGGCTGATTCCTCAAAGTACTTGGTGACTCTAAACATCAAAAAATATAGTTCCAGGCCAAAGTTGCAGTGATTCATGCCCAGAGCTAAAACAAGGGCATCTTCTAGAGGTAAATTTCAATATCAAGAGCTTTCTCTTTCAAATCCTAGAAGAAGGAGGACTAGAACTTTATTATCACCAGTTAGGGGTGTAATAATAGTTAATATACCTATAAGATCTGTCTCTACTCCTCCTGTTGCTCAAACTTAGCCTAGATTGCCATCAACACTCATCAATAGAACACTTGTTTACATGGCACATCCAAGAATTCATGCTTTTGCCACCTTTAATGGTGGAAGTCCTCTATTGTTAGCGCAAAGACATGATATACCAGTATCTGTACTAAAAAGTATACCTAATTTTACTGGTGAAACTTCCATCTCCCCTTTAGAGCATTTCGAAGAAGTAGCAAATGTCTATAATATTTATGGTATTACAGAGGATGATGTTGCTGTCAGACTTCTAGCCTCATCTTTAAAAGGAAAAGCATTACAGTGGTATAGAGGCTTAGCTCATGGTTCTATAACCGATTGGGATGGAATAGGAGTAGGATTGTGCAAACATTTTGAGGATAAAAGTGACTATCTATCACTTTTAGAGTAGCTGACTACTATAAAAAGGGCCCCCCATGAATGTATGACTGATTTTAACTATAGATTTCAAAAGACATGGGATAGAATACCTACTACAGTGAAACCTACCCCCGGTAATGCCTTCTTGCATTACCTTAGAGCTTTTAACAGTGATATTGCCACTACAATCCAAACTATGGGAGGAGATACCTTGCCTAATGCTTATGAGATAGCCATAAAAGCTGAGAACATCCTAATACAAGGAGGAAAGTTGGCTCCAAGGCCCCCTATGCCTTTCGTTCCTGATGTTCCCAACCACCAACCAGCAATGGCCCCTCTTCCTACAACTTCTACATCACAAGCCCTTATTCCAGTTCCCCAAGTTTCTACATCCTCAAATGGGATAGATGAGATCAAAGAAATGCTCCAAGGTCTAGTGTTGAATACAGATAAGAGAGAGATGACCCTAGATAAAAAATTGCAAGAGTAGGGGTGGGAGTTGAAGGACCAAGGAAAGAGATTAGAGGATAGTTTCTTTATGATACAAAAAATGAGTAACAAGGTGGTGGCCTTAGAAAGGTAGCAAGCTCAAGGTGGCAAGCCGCCCCAATTGCAATATCAAGCTCCAAATGGTGGTAGGCCTCCTAACCAGTGGAATAGCTCTTTTGATCAGGGTAGGCAAAATAGTCATGCTTTTGCTTCAAGCTCAAATCAGAACAGAGCTATAGTCCCTAAAAATAACTTGGCCCAAGATCAAGATTTCTATCCTTCCTGCAACTATTCTTATGCCTATTGCATGTGCCAGAAGGCAGAATCTTATTTGGCCCTAACTGACCAAGAACCTGCAGCAAAGAAATCATACAAGGGGGATGATCCCAAGGAGGCCTCATATATTCAAGGACATGATTATTTCTCTTTCATGAATCATCAGATTGTGGAGCATTGTAATGTAAACCAGGATTCCATTGCTCATAACACAAGAAGTAAGAGGAGAGCTATGGAACATGCTGCCCCTCCTTCTCATAAGCAGGCCTCAACTTCAAGTGCTACACCTCATGCACATGCAGCAGATGAACAAACAAGTATTTCACAGTAGCAAAAGAAAGATTCTAGAAAGAAAGATGCAAGTGATCCTAATGTTGTCCCATCTCAACCTCTTATAAGTGCAGCTCCCAAAGTTTCTACCAAAGTTCCTAATACACCATTCAATATGGTAGAGAAAATGAAGAAGACAAATGTGAACATTTCTATGCGGGATGCCGTTGCTACCATGCCAATGCAGAAGAGGATGCTGCAGCAAGAATTAGAGAAGATTGAACCCAAGGATCAGCCATCTATCATGGTGAGTGCCATAAGTCTAGTACAACCAGCAGGGGATGTGGAGGCAAATAAAAAGGTTAGACCTCCTCCATTCTATGTTTCTCTGATTGTAGGGGGAAAATTAGTCCACAATTGCATGATAGATTCAGGGGCTAGTAGCTCAGTAATGCCTAGGTGTGTTGTTGATGCTTTAGGAATGAAATATGAGCCCATTGTTAGGGATGTGTTACAATTAGATGGTAGTACTGTCAAAATTGTAGGTATCCTTAGGAATGTGGAGATGGCCCTTAATGCATACCCTAGTTATACTGTGATTCAAGACATATCTGTTGCTGAAGTCAAGCCCTATTTTGCCATCTGTCTTTCAAGAGACTTCACTGCTCAAATTGGTGGATTCATATCTGTTGATTGGTCATATATGTCATTTAAGACTAGATATGGAGCCAATGCCTCAATTAGAGCAGAACCTCAAGTCCTTCATCACATTGAATCCTACAACCCCAATCCCATCAACATGAATTGCCCTATTCTAGAGATGGATGAAAATGACATAGTAAATGAGCTTGCCACTTCCATAGCAGGGTGAACCCACAATAATGGGTTCCACTTTACTGGGATGAAAAAAAATGGAAAAAATTGCAAAATGAGAAATTGAGTTTACCATATGTTCGCGTGAACACACTTATTGTGTTCATGTGAACTTTTTTTTTAATTATGTTCGCGCGAACATATTTTGTATGTTCGCGTGAACATATGTGATATATATGTTCGTGCAAACATGATTTGCATGTTCGCGCGAACATACATTCACGTGAACATGGTAAACGTGTTCGCGCGAACGCCATGTTCGCACGAACATGCAAAATCTCAAAAAAATTAACCTTTTTTTCTTTTTTCTTTTTTTTTTGCTCTTTTGACTGCCATAATTATAGAAGAATGATCTCCTACTATATTAAAAAAAAAAATTCAAAATGTGCTGCTTGGAGCAAGCTTTCCAACGACTATACTTTTATTACATAATTTAATCATTAAGACTTTCAAATATGAGTTTAACTCATTATAGGTTCATTACCGATTGAACATCAACCAACTTTGACACCTTGGGAAAATTAGAAAATTAGGTCAAATTTTTTTTGAAAAATATGGAGGCATTGGCTCATTGAGATACCTTTCTATTCAAAAAAAATAAAATGGTTTATGATAAATTGAGTTCAAATTATCTGTGTCAAACGAAACGTATGTCTGAATTACGGTTCATGTCACCTCAAAACTTCATAAACTATAGAATATTCAACAAAAATAAATTAAACCAAATGCAGATACTGGATATTGATGTTACAAATCCAACGCCAAAAGAATTACTTCATTATCATTTCTAGAAAAAAAGTTATGTGTGTCAAACGGACTGTCACTTTTTAAAATATTGAATTTTATTATGTACCACTTTTTGGAGGAGATAAAAAAAAATTTACATAATTTTTTTATTTTTTTTAGATTAAAAAATATGGTTACAAAGTAGGAACAAAGTACTCAAAATCACTAGTTTATGTCATCTTGAAATTATTTATATTTTTGGAGATATAGTCACTTGAATGTGACGTTTGTTGCAAAAATATTGATTTCAGTGTCAAAATTGGTCAAAAAGTGGAACCCATTATTATGGGATCACCCAGCAGAGATTCTTGATTTCTTCTTGGATGAATGGGCTAGTACATATTAGTTTAAACCTATGTCAGAAACTCTTGAGACATGCCTTAGCACATATTTCATAATAGAGAAAGATGCTCAAGTTCCTGATCTAATTGGGACTAATGAGGATATAAGTGGAACATGGAGTATGTACTTTGATGGCTCAAGGAATAGAAATGGATCAGGGGCTAGTCTTATGTTGATCTCTTTTACACAAATAAGATACTACTTCTCCTTTAGGCTCCAATTTAGTTACACCAATAATGTGGCTGAGTATGAATCTTTGATTCAAGGTCTCTTACTTGCCCAAAAGAGAGGAATTCAAGCCTTGAAAGTATATGGGGATAGTGAGTTGGTAGTTAACCAAGTGAGAAACCAGAATATCATCAAAAATGGCTTGCTCAAGTCTTACAAACACAGAGTCTGGGATTTTCTTGAGGGCTTCAACACATTTAATATTCAGAGCATTCTTAGGAAAGAAAATAGACATGTTGATAGACTTGCAGCAGTGGGTGCAGCTTATGATGTACCAGGGAATCTTGAGGAAGAAAAGAAGCAACAAATAAAGGTGGTAGTGAGGCCTGCCATCCCTGACAACAACACTCATTGGCAGGTGTTTGATTTTGATGAGAAAATTGTGAGTTTCTTGCAGAATGAGGCAGAATTCTCAGATAGAAACCAGTCAAGACTGCAAGATCAGTATGGTGATCAGATCATTCACCTCAGTTCTAACAAGTTGCCCAAGGGTCTCATTACCTTGGAGAGTGTCTTTAATCTTGATGATCAAACAAGAGGCAAAGGAATGAATCTAGCCACAGAAAAGGATGATCATGCCCCAGTTACAATTGCTAATGAAAAATCTCTGAATATGGGGAAGGTATGTTCTGAAATTGAGCAAGAAAACTTCATTCAGTTATGTCAAGAATTTAATGATGTATTTGCTTGGACATATGATGATTTAAAAGGGTTTGACCCTAGGTTGTTTCAGCATACCATAGATTTAATTGATAGGGCCAAACCAGTAAGGCAAAAATAGAGGCCAGTGAATCCTAAGATTGAACCTCTAATGAGAAAAGAACTATCCAAGTTGATAGAGGCTAATATAATATTTCCTATCAAACACTCATCATGGGTAGCTAACCTTGTCCCTGTAAGGAAGAAGAATGGATAAATTAGACTGTGTGTGGACTTTAGGGATCTTAATCAAGCTTCTCTTAAAGATCACCATCCTCTCCCTTCCATGGAGAAAATTTTATCTAGAGTTAGTGGGTCAAGGAGATTCTCTTTTCTTGATGGATTCTCTGGTTATAACCAAGTGTTGGTTAAAGAATCTGACAGATATAAGACAACATTTACTACTAAGTGGGACACCTATGCTTATTGCAAGATGCCATTTGGACTAACAAATGCAGGTGCCACATTTCAAAAGGCAATGGAGATGGCCTTCAAAAAATTAATTGACAAATTTGTCTTAGTATACCTTGATGATATAACTATATATTCAAAAAATGTAGAAGATCATTTTGATAATCTAAGATAGGTATTTATAAGATGTAGAGAGTTTTGGGTTTCCCTTAACCCAACCAAGTGTGTCTTTGCTATAAGCCAAGGAAAACTATTGGGACACATTGTATCTAAGGATGGGCTAACCATTGATCCAGAAAGAACAAAGGCAATACTTGCCCTTCCTCTTCCTAAACACAAGAAGGGGCTGCAAAGTTTCCTTGGTAGAATAAATTTTGTAAGAAGGTTTATTCCTAATCTTGCTACCATGGTGAAACCTCTTACAACTATGCTTAAGAAAGGTATGATCTTCTCATGGACCAAGGAAGGGAAGGAGAGTTTTGAAGAGATCAAGACAGCCATAGCATCAGCCCCTCTCATGAACCCAAATTTTGAGAAAGATTTCATCCTCTACACTCTAGGTGGTGAGTCAAGTATCTCTGTTGTCTTGACTCAAACAAATGACAAGGATTAGGAGTAGCCCATAGCCTTCTTTAGTGAAGGGCTCAAGGAATATGAAGATAAGTACAACTTTGTTGAGAAGCAGGCCCTTGCGGTCATCAGAGCCTTGAAGAAATTCAAGAACCTCTTATCCCACAATAGGATCCATTTTTTGGTGCCCCATGCTAGTGTAAAAGACTTCCTATTAAGCAAAGACATCAGTGAAAAGAGAGCTAGATGGATCACTAAGGTAATGGAGTATTATGTTGATATTCAGATTACCAAGTTGGTAAGAGGGAAGGGGTTGTGCAAAGAAATGTTATCAGGATAGGATTTAGATGAAGAGGCTGCTATGGTATTAACAGAGCAGTAGGAGGAAGGAAATGTTAATGGTCCAAGGAGTTGGATAAATGATATGAAGAGCTTCTTATCAGGGGATGGATACCCTCAGAGATTGGACAGAGCTAAAAGAAGACAATATAGACTGTAGTTCGTTCCCTATGTTGTAATTGATGGTATCCTATTTAGGAGGGATTTTAATGGGACCCTATTGAGATGCATTGAAGGGGATCAGGCTGAGAGGATGAATAAGGAACTTCATGATGGCCCTGATGGTGGCCATTTCTTTGCAAGAAAAACTGCCATGAAGATCATGAGGGCTGGTTATTATTGGCCATTTCTGTTCCATGATTGTTATGGATATGTGAGAAAATGTGAGAAGTGTGCTTTCTTCTCAGGAAAACAAAGGCTTGCAGCTCTCCCCCTTTGTCCTATTCAGGTGGATCAGCCCTTTACCCAGTGGGGGTTGGATTTTATAGGCAACATTAGTCCTCCATCTAGTGCAGGTCACAAATGGATTTTGGCTACTACTGATTATTTCCCTAGGTGGACAGAGGCAGTTGCCTTAAAGGATGCCACAAAACCATCAGTTGTTGAATTCCTTGATGGAATTGTATCTAGATTTGGTGCTCCTTCTACTATCATTTCAGACAATGCTAAGTCTTTTGTTGGAACCCGAATTTGTGCATGGGCAATGAATCACAATATCTACCTGAGCACATCATCAAATTACTATCCCCAGGGTAATGGTTTGGCTAAGTCTTCCAACAAGAATCTGATCAAAATCATGAGGAGGACAATAGAAGACAATCAGAGGGTCTAGCATAAGAAATTAAGAACTGCTCTGTGGGCTGATAGGATAACACCCAAGAAATTTTTTGGGAATTCACCTTTTGTGCTGGTATATGGTAGAGAGGCTAGACTCCCAATTTTATTGGAATTTGCATCCTTGGAGTTGGCTCATTAGCTTGAATTGATTGAAGATAGTGCCATGTCAGTAAGAATGGTAGAGCTAATTGAGTTAGAAGAGAAAACAAATAAAGCTATGCAGACCCTAGATATGCATCAACAGTAGATGAAAAGGAGTTTTGATAAGAAAACTAGGGTTAGGACCTTCAGAGAAGGAGATTTAGTTCTAAAGTGGGATTTAGACAGAGAAAAACTAGGAAGACATTCCAAGTTTGACCCACTATGGAGTGGCCCCTATTTGATTGCCAGTTGCAAACAGGCTAATGCATTCTAGCTAAGCCGACCCAATGGAGAGATTTTGCCCATTCCAGTCAATGGGATCCATCTGAAGCCCTATTTCTGAAAATTTGGGAATCCATGTACATAAGTGGTTTAGTTTCTTTTTTGTTGTTTCCTGCTTTTCAATAAGTGCACATACACATGGTTCTCTCTTTGAGTTTGCCAGCTTCCGAAGTTTTGATAGTTTTGAGGTTACAGAAGTAGAGCTAGGGTTTTCAATGTTTTGATCTCCTCACAGAGGGGTTAGGGTTTTGCAGTTTTTAGATTTAGACCTTTTTGACTCCATGGCCCAATGGATTGTTTACAGGCACTGGTCATGCATTAAGCAGGCTCATGCCCCCTGTGAGTCACCAAAAATGTTGTATTTTAATCTTCCCGCCAAAATTCATAATTCATATTGCCCTTCCCACCTTTGAAATGTCCATAATCAAATACCTATGGAAATATTAAAATACCAAGCTTTGAACCTTATAACATATTTTTTGCGGCCTGCAAGTTCTTTGCTATTAGATCCGAGGAAGATCGACAGTTGGTGCTATCTCACCATCGAAAGCTGCACAAGATTTATGTTCGCGACATGGTGCCCTGATGACACGTGTCTGGTGGGTCCAATGGGCTGGGAAACATGTTTTGGCAGGTCGAAAAAGTTCCAAGGTACCGTGGGCGCTATGTCGCTATCATGTGTTGGCCAAAAAATCTTCATAGCGACATAGCGCCCGACGAAAATGTCTTACGGTGGGCAGGTTATGTCATCGAGAAATGTTCATAGTGAATGGTTAGTTTCACGGGCTGGAAAGTTCAAAAGGCGACAAGGCGCCATGTCGCCATCAGAAAACTCATTAGTTTTTCGATAGCGACATAGCACTCGGCTAGTCGGAGGGTGTTCTATGGTGAGTCCCAGTGTTCGGCGGTCAAGGTTCATGGCAACATAAATGTCACCATGATGAGAGCTTCAGGCAAGTGGTTGGGTCCCATTTTGTACCTCATCTGCCCAGTTGGTGGAGTTCGGTGCCATGGTGGCAAATCATTAGAAAACACGTGTAAATCAGAATACATGTCATCGTTGGGTGCCATGGTGCAATGGGAAGTTGGCCTCGATTTTCCCATAGCGACATAGCAGTTGGGCGCAACGTGTCCCCTCAGCAGGGTCAAAGTAGTACGAACCCTCTTAGTTGGTGTCTTGTTAGACCAAGGTGGTGCTTCGTTAGGCCAATGGGGAACAACCACGTATGCCAGGTAAGAATACAGATAGATCGTGGGACCAGATCTTCAATGCAGCCAGTGTAGTTAAGGGGTAAGATCTCCACCGTCTGATCTGCAGTGATCAATGACAGGCGCCATCACACTATGGATAAGCCACACGAGAATTATGATAGTGAGTTGGTGCCTGGAGGACACGTGTCCTCATGGGTCCAGTTGTGGAGGTGTAGGAAATACAGATAGTTGGCACGTGGCCAGTTCCCATTGATTGATACACTGAGGGGCAGGGGATAGTATCTATCTTGCTTGCCGTTAGATCAAGGAAAATTGATGGGAGGTGCCATGTCACCATGGTGAAGTTGCGCGACCTTTACCATAGCGACATGGTGCCCTTTTGCCATGTGTCAGTGGGGCTAGGTCTCACCAAGGTGCGGTCGCGAAGGTGATGCCAGGTGTGCTGACAGCATTTTGCAGGCCCAGAGGTTGAAAAGCAAGCACAGAACATGACGAGTCTTCACAATCATCAGATCAGGGTAGATCAACGAAAGGCATTGTCTCGCTATGGTGAAGTTATGTGATCTTTTACATAGCGACATAGCGCCTTGTCCAACATAGAGAATGGTCAGCGCGTGGGACCTTGAGGAGGTGGCAAAATAAAGAGAGATGATTGGCCTGCGTGGCCTAGTTGGCATATAAGGAACTATTTGACTTGCTTTGACATCACAGATTCATGAGCTAGAAATAATGAATTAGGTTTCTTACCGCGAGATTTCGATCCTATGATCAATGCCACCAACTCAGAAGTGAATGCAAAGTGCAAGGACATTCTACCACCATTAGAGATCTATCTACTATGTCAGGGGATGTTTTCTGGCACCGTTCTGTCTTCTCCAGGCTCTTTCTCAGAGGAATATCATATTTTGGTACTCAAGACCACTAGATCTTTGATTGGATTTTCAGGGTGAGAAGTTATTGCCAGTAGGTGAGAAGTAAATATAATGCAAAAAATCCTCAGTTATGCCTAAACTATAAAGGCAATTTTGTGATCTTTTCTTAAGAAGACTCCTTTTCTAATTTCTCTGTTACTGCTCGTAGGTCTGCAGTGTAAAATTCCCTTTCTCTCTGAGCTATATAACATTCTATATCATCTCCTTCAGCCATTGATGTGTATGTGCATCTGTCTTGCCTCTCATTGGTGTATTGTTGAGATCTGTGGCTTGCATACTGTGTCTATTTTCGACCTATTGGATAATATATAAGTGAATTCCTTTTCCTTGTGTTATTTAGTTTGGTTTCCTGATCGGTATGTGGTTGTTGATTGACATAAGTTTGGGTGTGTATGTTTTTTGAATGTTATCTTGGTTTTGTAGTGCATATATGGGCAGAAATGAGTCTGAACACTCTATTTTGGTGCATCACCTCCTTAGATTAGACTAGGTAGATTTTCTTTCATGCTCTCCTTTTCACTTTTCCTCTCCAAGAGTAGATAGGTGCGCCCTGATAGTAAGAGGAAGCCGGCCTTCTCCGGAGACTCAACCTCATAGTTCAAGTCCCACAGCTTGGAGGTTGTTTCCATGTTTCACTAGGTTGTCCTCGCGCATAGGCCTTGGACAAGGGTGCAAACCTAAGTGACAACAGTAATCAAAGAGGAAAAAGTCAGAGTGGCTATTTTCATTATGAATTAGTATAAAGCCTTTGGCCTTGATGAGTTCCCCCTTGCCTTCTTCCATGTCTTTTGGGATATTGTTAAGTATGACATTGTTCATGTTGTAGGGACTTTTTTAGAATGGAGAACCTACTGAAGGAACTCAATCAAACCTTCATTGTTCTCATTCCTAGGACCAAGGACCCCCAAAGGATGGAAGACTTTAGACCCATGAATTTTTTTAATACTATCTACAAGATCTTTGCTAAAGTTATGTTGAATCACCTCAAGCTCCTCTTGGAAAAATACATTAGTCCTCATTAGAATGACTTTGTGCCTAGGAGACAGATTCTTGATGTGGTCATAACTACCCACAAGGTGATACACTTGATGGAAAAATCAAAAAACCAAGTATGGCCCTTAAACTTGATATTTCTAAAGCCTATGATAAGGTCAGGCATGATTTCTTATTTTCTATTCTAACCAAACTTGGCTTTAATGAGAGGGTCTTAAGAATTATTAAGAATGCTATGACTTCTGTTAAATTCTCAGTGATTGTTAATTGTGCCCCAAGAAACTTCTTCTCTTCTTGTTAAGCTCTTCATCAAGGTGACCTTTTATCCCCTTATCTCTTTATTGTTGTAGCAGAAGTATTAAGTAGAAACCTAGTCTCTTTATCTAACTTTCATAGAATTAAGGCCAGCAATCCTACTTCTCGATGCCTCGCCCAAGTCTTACAACAGTGTGTGGATGATACTTTTTTTTTCATCATCTCCTCAATCCATGAAGCCAGAGAGTAGAAAGACACCTTGAATATGTATGCTCTAGTCTCTGGCCAATGCATAAACTACCACAAAATTAAAGTTTATTTTTTCAACACTGGTGTGAGTTTGTGAGAAAAGGTTACCAGTATCCTCAGATGCCAGGAGATGACCTTCTCTTACACTTATCTTGGTATACTACTCACTATTAAGGAAATCCTAAACCATTTCTAGAATGGTCTTGGGGAACATCTAGAAAGAAAGTTGGTGGGCTACAAAGGGAAAATATTGAGCAATGTTGGGAAACTTTAACTCCTCTTAGCCTCCCTGCAAGGCATCTCAGTGTATTTCCTATCCAGTTTTAAACTCCTAGGAAGATTCAAAGATATCATTGAGAAAATTTATTGTAATTTGCTATGGTCTAGAATTGAAGAAAAGGCTAGAATGAGTTTGGTTAGTTGGGAGAGAGTTTGCAAACCTAAGGAGGATTGAATCTAAGAAGATTTGGACATTTGGATAAGGCTCTATTAAACAACATTGGTTAGAATTTGGTGAATTTCTAGGGTAGTTGGAGTAACATCATAATGGATAAATACTTTGAGGGATTTTCTTCCCACCAATTTATAGGGGCACAGGCTCTACCTTAGAGTTCTAAGGTCTAGAATAACATTGTCAACACCTGAAAGATCCTAAGAAAGGGATGTCACTAGATAATGGGGAATGGTAATTCAATAGACTTATGGGAAGATCAATGGATCCACAAGGACCCCCTCAAGCAAACTAAGTTTTCTCCTCTATGTGAGATGTGCACTGGAATGTATGGCCCTTGGACTCGAAACTTTATCACCTATGAAAGATAATGGATCACTTTTCAGAATCTCCCACCAAGGGAGTTGAGTTTAGCTCAGGAACTATAGGACCTCTTGCACACCTATATGATTCCCCTTATCCTAGTTGATGACTCACTAGCATGGAAACTCACATCCTCAAGGGATTTTATTATTAAGTCTTCTTATATTAGCAGGATGGTGGGGAAAGGGACCTCTTGCACACCTATAGGATTCCCCTCATCCTAGTTGAGGACTCATTGGTTTGGAAACTCACACCCTCAGGGTAGTTTACTATTAAGTTTGCTTATCTTAGCAGGATCATGGGGAAAAGGGCATAGGATAATTGGAGAAAATATTGGCACCCTTGGATATACATAAAAAAAACTTCTTTTGATGGTCAACTATGCATGGGTAGATCCTCACCATTGACAACCTCCAATGGCATGGTTGCTAACTTGTCAACTACTACAGTTTATGCCTTGAAGATGTTGAATCTATTCCACACCTACTCATCTACTGTCCCTTTTCCATGGATGTCTGGAGGGAGGTTCTTGCTTTATGGGGGGTCAGTCAGTGTGTGGATAATGAGTTGAAGCAATTTGGCCATTGGGAGGGCCTGACTACCCACCCTTATCTTAGAAATATTTGGTCAATTCTCCCACCTTATATCTCATGGAAAATATGGAAGGAGAGGAACAATAAGATTTTCAGGGAGCAAGCCGCAACTAGCTTAGGGGTGGCTCAACAAGTTATCAGGCTCCTAAAGGAATTTAGTAGGATCTAGTGTTGAAAACTACCCCCTCATCCCTCGAGTGAAGTTGATAGGAACTTGGCTTTGACTTGGTGCATGGGATCGATGGTGGCACAGTTAGACAATTCCAAATTCTAGGTAAGAAAGGAGATGGTTTGGCACCCCCCAAGCCCTAGATAAAGTTAAATTTTGATGGGTTGGCCATGATGGGTAGCACCACTATGGTGGGTATCCTCCAGAACAACATAGGAATGTTGGTGGCCACTTATTTGGGTAACTGTGATGGAGGATCTAATAATAAAGTTGAGGTGATTGTGCTTCTCTGGGGTATGAGAATTTGGCGAGAGTTCAAGGAGTCACCAAGTTGGTCATAGAGGAGGACTTTTTGCTAATCATCAAAGCTGCTAAGGGAGAGGGAAAATGCAATTGGTCAAAAAAAAATAATTGATGAAATATGAAGGATGATGGAAGATTATCAAGATATCCATGTGGCACATATATATCACGAAGGAAACAATGTGGTGGATGACCTTGCCAAAGCTGGCCATGAAATCATGTGATTAGTGGAATGGGATGACACTAGTTTATTGCCATCATCAATTCAAATGGTTATGGAAAGGGAGTGTACCTTCAATAATAACACAAGAAATATCAAATTAGGTGGAAGGTCTCCTTTTCTACATGTGGTCATGGGAATGTGGTGCTCAATAAAGGGTATTTTTTGGAATGTTTAGATATTGATTAACATTTTTGTTTCAACTATCATGAATGTCGATGACTGTAGTAAAAGGATGTAGAGGGGGGATTCTAGGAGATTTAAAGAATGATTTTGTAATGATCATAAAGTTAGGTTGGTTAATTCCCACAATTGGTATAACTAGCAACATTCATTTGCTAATGGAAATGAACTACCCACACATACTGTTCTAGGAGATTTTTGGTTTTTTGGGAAACATTGTGAATTCATGATGACTATGCAATGCCTTTTCATTTTCTCCATTGTATCTTGGCATTTTATATTAACAAAGAGGAATAGGACTTGGAAAAGACTACTGAGGTCCAACTTGATCCATTTATGGGTTCTTGGTGGATGATTCGCTAAAAACCATCCTAGACAAACTAGTGAAAGTGGAGGAGGATGTGGTAGGGGAAGCTTCTAAGGAGAAGAAGAATGGTAACTAGGAGAAGGAAGAGGGCATCTATCCTCGATTCTATTGTGTTTTATTTCTATTTTTATGAAAATGTCTCTAAATTTTACACCCTACGAGGTTTTTTGGACTATGTCAATTAAATGAACCAATAGTAGTAATGCCTTTAAAAGCTACTAGTTTATTATTTAGTTTCTTATGCATGGTAGTTTAAGGACTATGGTTAATGACAATCCAACTCATAAATTTTAATGGTTTTTGATGTTTAAAGTTGGTATTGGTTAGACTACTCAGAGATTACCTGTACTTTGTTCTCAACTTTTTGTACTCCGGGGTCAACCCCCCATCTTTTTGGCTGCTATCAACTACTTTAAAAAAAGATAATCAAAGGACTACAAGAAGATGTTGAAAAATATGATTTGAAGAAATAGAACATAATTGTCAACATTGAAAGAGATACATCAAAAGAATCAATACGAATGGGTAAATTATATGAATTAAATAAACAATTCCAACAAAGTGAATCCATTGATTTAGCATGGAAGGAAAGTCCTAGTTTTTTTTAGAGAGATTATGATGCATAACATATAGATGTAAATAATTAACATAATGATGGCACTGACAATGAGGAAGAATAATAATTAGAAGAGATGTTTTAAGAGCAATTAGAGGAATAAAATATTTAGGAAACTACAATTAAGACTAAAGAAAATATAAAGTTCATCAATAAGATCCCTACTATCAAAAAATAGTTAATATAGCAATAGTAAGTGAACAAACACAAGATCCAAAATGAACCATGGAACCCAAAGTTGGTTCTATAGAAATAGCAGTTGTAAGAACATTAAAAAACATCACATCAAATGAAGTAGCACAAGAGAAAAGGAAAAAAGAGTCAAACACAAAGAATGAAAATGATTTTGATAATCAACCTAAATATGTTATACTAAAGATGAATTTTGCAAATTTGAGTTACGATGATCAAAATTATATGCATAATGACTACAAGAAATAACTGAAGTTGAGATATTGCTAGACTAGAAGAAAAGAATGAATCTTTTCAAAAAGATAGCTAATACATTTTCAAACCTACTTCCTAGAGTGTAGATTGAAAAGAAAGAATCAAGTGCAAAAATGTTGCAAGAATATATAGACACTATAAATAATGTTAGAATATTAAAACCAAATTGAAGAATTTTTCAAGAAAGACCAATTATGGAAAAAATAGTCAAGGTTTCAAGAATAGTATTGGAGAGAGACAAAATTACAGAAATTACTAGTTGAAGGATCAAAGGTAGTGAAGCTAATTTTCAAGGAAAATAACATCACAATTGAAGAATTATGTCAATTATTATTATATATGGATCTAATGAAGAATAAAATGAAGGAAAAATATTCTCTCCTAACTATATTATAGTTATAGGACGAGGATGACACTATTAACAGATTAATACACATAAAAATTCACATCACTAGCAAGGTGAAATTATGAGAACAATGAAATAGAATCTTGGTGAAGGTCACGAGAAAGAAAATACATATTCAAAAAGGAGCAATAACCATGTAAGGACCTAAGACATATCATCATTTTTTCTTTCCTTTGGCATTGATATCAAAGGGGAGAATATTGGCTAAGGGGGTGAAGCCATATAAGGAGAAGTTAACTAGAAAGGGAGAAGTGAGACTTGGTGTGAAATCATTGAGAGAAATGGGGAGAATATTGGAGAAGTCAAAACAAAGTAGACATGTGCAGGTAAAGGGCATGGATGATTATGTATAAAATAGCTTTTTGTAACATTGAAGGGTTTTCCATCAATAAAAAATGGGGAAATTATCACTTGACAAAATCCTAGAGCACAATGTTTGAGATTTTGAAGGTTGTCATTGCTAGGAAGTAAAGATAAAGAGTTTTTGGAGTCACTCTCAGAATAGAGTTATCAAAAATAGGGATGTGCTATCAAAAAACTAATGGATCTATCAGAGTATAGGCTAATCATTATTGAAGAAAGAAAAACCTTATTGGTGATGATATCGAAAAGTCATAAACAAATTAGAGAAGATTCATGAAGAAGTTTAATGAAACCCTAATTAGGACATGAATATAGAAATGAATTAGGTTAAGGAAGATTGTAAGTGAGCTTAGAAAGAAGGATGTGTGAGGTTGGAGAAAAAGAGAATTTTTATAGTGGAGCTAAACAAAAAACTATTAAAAGGAAGGAATGAGCAGTGTGAACTAGGTGAAAGAGAAAAAAAAAAAAGAGAGCTATCAATTACTAAAGGAAGGCTAGTATAAGAAAAAATTCTTGTTATTTTATACTTAACAATTTATCAACAAGTCTATCAAAATCCTTTAACAAGGAGATCTTTAACATGATTTAGGACTTCTAGTTTTGAGCTTATTGTAAAGACTTTAATAGAGTAAACATTATATAAGGTGGATTAAATATCTTTACAAAGTACTCTTTAATAGGAATATTGGTAATCTTGATAGGATATTAGATAATTTTAACAGGGTATAATCATCCAAATATTATATTATTGTAATCTATTAACATGACAGCTTGCTGTTGTATTAATGAGTTATGCGTATCATCACCATCGCAATTTTTTTTGTGTAACAAAGTGTTTTTGCGAGACCATAATATTATGTTATGAGTTTATGTTTTTGATATTCTATTTTAATTTTATTACTTTATATTTTAGTAAATAACATTATGTTACAAACTCTTGGTAGCACTATCAATTATAGAGAAGATATTAGTGAAAGTATCTAATGGACTACCCATTTATGTTATGCAAAGTAATTAAGGTTAATTTTTTTGTGCTCTTAATTCATTCCCTCAAAATCCCCCCCCCTCCTTCATCCCTTCTCGTAGTACCTATGTCAAGATCAAGATCTACTTGAACTAATTTTCAAGGAAACAAGCCAAGACCAAGCACTCCTTTGACTCAACTATACTCTAATAGAGAAGATAGTAAGAAAAACATTGATTCAACTATATTCATAAAATTGTTATTTAGTATGATGCATCTCAAAATAACAGGGAAAAATATTATGAATACAATATATAAAATTGATTCAACTATATTCATAAAATTCGTATTATGAATAAAATTGGTTTTTAGTATGATGTATCTCAAAATAACCTTAACAAATAAAAGGGTAGATCAAAGAATTGGTAAAAGAAAATATGATTTCTTCATACAAGATCCAAACATACATAATATAATTATGTTTCATCATTTAGACTATAGATCATTGGGCATA
Source organism: Cupressus sempervirens (assembly GCA_028749045.1). NCBI lineage: Eukaryota > Viridiplantae > Streptophyta > Pinopsida > Cupressales > Cupressaceae > Cupressus > Cupressus sempervirens. Next base: position 364,489,112 of record CM053785.1, read on the forward strand.
TAACAATGTCAAATGTGAAGTCGATTCTAATAGTCTTAATCAAGATTTTCTTGGCTACTACCTAATTTATATGAAATTACTAAAAGGATGAGTTAATCATCATTTATTTATTTTATTTTGAATAAAACCAGAAGGAAGAGTGCTATGGTTAAGAATTCTATTTGTAAACAAAATATCTATATTTTATGTTAGATAAATAAATAAAAAATAAATGTAATTAGAGGTATTAAAAATATTCTTAAATCACCCAATCAATCATCACTAGAAGAGTATCATATTTCACCATATATCTACTGAAGATAATAGTGAATAGGGAAACAAGATTTTGACATCTTCTAAATTTGATGTGAAAATGGAGAAATAAGACTAATTAAAGTTAGAGAAGGGGTATATGGAGGTTTTTATAAAAAAAAAATAGAAATTCAAGTAGCAAATTTTACGAAGGGAGTTATATAGGTGAATTAACATCTCAATTATGGATATAACCAAATATTGAGACCATGTACTACCTAAAGAAATTTCTCTTTAATTTAACTCTAATTAATAAGAAAGTAAAAATAATACAATCTCTTTAGATTTTCAAAACTTAAAAAATAAGACCAACATACAATGTATAATATCTAAGAGCTACACAACCATGTATTTCTCTGAACCCTTGACTAGAGAAATCAAGAATGGGAAAATGAAAATCAAAATAATTTTAGACTCACTACACAAAAACACCCAACTATTTCCATCAGAAATTACATTGTAAAATTAACTCAAAAATTGGCACACAAATATAGAATCAAGAGTGTGAATAGAAAACTAAAGAATATCGAAAAATTTCTAATATAAATGACATTGTAATATCAACTAACAAAATGACCACAAATGTATTTTACTTGCTAAATACCATCAATTAAAAGAAATTTTCATTTATCATTCTATGTTTTCTTTTTAAATTAAATTTTAAATTAATTAAAATGAGTTTTAAATTTTGAATAGTTCTTACAATATGATAGTTGAAGTTCCCACTTTTATGAGAAAATTTATCAAATAGTTTGTGTTATGTTTCTACACCTCTTCGTTTCACATGTCAAATATATGGTTCATAGACAAAAATGAGATTTTGAAAGTTGTGAGGTTCCTTGAAGGACGCAACCATGCCTTGCCTTAAACTCTTGACTAGATAATCAAGAATTGAAAAATGAAAGTTAGAATAATTATTGACTAACTAAATGATTTTTTCTTTTAAACAACACCAATCCAAGTAAGAATTCTTGTAGTGGCATTGCAAACTATGTATTGGTTAAGAAAATCCTAAATAATTTAATAATAATATATTTAGGAGATCATTTTTAAAATAAATGCTAAATATTATTACTTAAGTTAATAAATATTTTTATCAAAAAATGCTTCAAAAATTAATTAAAGAGAGAAAGAGTAATGAATTTAATAAAGATATTTTAAATTGCAAAAAGTGTGCATGAATATCCAAAAAGTAATAATATATTAAAATAGATTGTGATGAATGAGTTCCCTCGCATGATTGCGCAATCAGTGCCCAAAATTTAGGGGAGAACTCTTTATTAGAGATTGAGTTCATTTCATAGGGAGTGGGATTTTTGGAGAAGGGATTTTTGAGAGAGAGGGTTTTGAGAGAAAAGAGAATTCTCTCACAATCTTTGAGTGGTTGTGTATTAGCATCAAATTTAGGTAGAATCTAGTGCTTCATTCACATAATGAATTATGTAATTTGATGTTCCTGTCTACAATGTGTTTGTTGAATCTGTTTTCCAACATTCGTCTATGATGAATCTTTCACTGTGATCTATTGATATTCATATCAAATTTCTATCTATATATGAGGATTGGAAATTAGAAAACCCTTGTTTTGTAGATTAAAAAGTTGTAATTTAATTAGGAAGGGTTTTGAAAAGAAATCAAAATTGTAGGATATTAAAATCAATTAGTTTATTAGAATTTCTCTATCAAAGTATCTGTATAAATTTATTTAAAAGTATATATATTAAAATGGTTTCATGGAAAGGTGATTTTGTTTTATCTATATTAAATAATAATAATAAATAAATAAAATTGAATCCTTATATTTTAGGTGGGCGGGAGAGAGATTTTGTTTTGTAAAAAAAAATTATAATTTTTTTTTATTAGGGTGGGGGCAGGGCCACCAATCCCCACACCCCAACCCTTGTTGCAACCTTAAAAGTTGCATGCAATAGGTAGTACTACTACACACAACAGGAGTATAGTACTACTATTTGCGATAGTAGTGATACTTGCAACCATAGGGATTGTAGACTGATAGGCCTGTAAAGATGCCTCATGTTATTATTATTATTTTTAAAAATTTAATTTATTCAAAAATTTAATTTATGTTGTATTTAATTCATTTAAATTTAAATTTAATTAAAATTTAAAATTTAAATATTTAAAATTGAATGTAATTAAGTTGTAATTTAATTAAAGGTTAAGTTTTCATATGTTTTATAGAGATAATGTTTGTTTGTAAGTTTATGGTGATGGTGTGTTCAAATTTAAATGAGAAATGGGTTAAGTTATACAGGGAATATAGTAAAATTTATAAGACCAAAAACGTATAACGAAATGGAAAATTAAACCTAACTATAAACTCAGACTATGTGTCTTAAAAATCAAGAAAGACTATGAATTATATTGTTTGTTGAGTGTTTTCTTGTATGTTGAAATTGGGAATGGACTAGAGTGTTGATCAGTCCTAGGATGTTTACTAGAGGCTAGGAAGTATTATTTTGGTGATTACATATGATGATTATGTCTGGACTTATGTGTACCTTCTTGGATTAGTCCTGTTAGGATGATCGTATTTGTGATGTTGTCCTTTGACTAAATGATTTCTATACTTGTCAGTTACTTGTTTTGAGAACTGATGTATGGGTTTTGGTCTTTTGAGATCTTTCTACTTTGCTAAGCTTAGGGTAGGTTATCTATATGTTAAGTTGGGAAGTGTCTTGCAGTGGAGGCCGAGGTCCTAAAGAGGCTGATAGGTAAACTATTGTAAGTAGTTAATAAGTGAAAACACTACACTAAAAGAGAGTAAAATGAAATGAGCCTAATAAGATTCTTTGTCTTTCCTCACCCATGCCTCGAGTGCTAGTACAGACTAGGATGGAAGTATAGAGGAAGCTTGGTTGCGACCATGCATCGTTAGTATGCCTTATTAGTATGAAAGGATACTAGTGTCACATAGAGTCACTAGGGGGCCAGAGGATTAAAAGACTAGTTGGGTAACCTTAGAGTTGGTTTGTGCGATGACACTTGCCCACTAGCAGTATAGATTCCCTATGTGTCTTTATTTTCCTCTGGGTTTAGATGTCATTTTATCTTGGAACCTTTGAGTTAGATTAATTTTAGGGTTTTCCTTGACTTAGATATTAATTTTGATTTTTTGGATTGATATCCTATTTGGGACCTCCTCAACATGGTGGGAGTGGACCTTTTTGGGTTGCCACAAGGTCGAGTGGTAGTGCTTTTTACTTTTACCATTGAGATCTATCCGTTGATGTTGTGGTTGGAGTTCCTTGTTTTACATTTCCTTTCATTCTATCTCTGTGTATTATAATGGATGGTTATATCTATTTAATGGATGATTTTACTTATTGTATTGTATCTTGTTTCATGGATCTGAAAGGGATGATGTAATCTATTTTATAAATGTACATTCTTTTAGCCTTTCATACCCTGTGACATGTACAATGGATGATTGTGCATTTTGAATTTATTGCCAAGTGGCATTCAAAAGCATTGTATATTATTTAAATGGATTGGGCTTGTAGTTATTCTTTCATGTGGATGTATTATTTATTGGATTTAGTATTATTTAAATTTATATGCAATTCAACATCTTGGGATCCTCAAGGAATGTAATTTGTTATTTTTGCTTATGTATGCTTGTATGTTTTTTTTTTTACTACTTTATGATTGTTGTACATGTTATTCTAAAAAAAAAAATGTTTGGCAAACTTAGTAAAACTTTAGGTTAGTTCTTTTGGATCCCTTAGCAGGGCATTACACTTTTTCCCTATCTCATTACCCTTTTAGTAGACAAGATTTCTAAAGAAGGAGAAGTAACTAAATTTGGACATCTATGAATATTGTAAAGTTCCCAAGGTAGGCATATAGAAGTTCAAATGGTAAAGGAGAGAGGCAATTGAATTTTTTTGTGTCTTTTATGTAGAGGGTCCTAATAAATTTTGACATCTTTACATTAAGAATGTGGAGAGCATTAATGCTTTTGAAAAGATGAAAGGAAAATGAATAGACTAACACACACAGAGGGTTGAGAAAAAATTGAATGGTAATAGCAAAAAGGGTCAAAAGTTACCAAAGAGGGAGATACTAAAAAATCTAATGTCACTAAAAATTTATGAAATAAAAAAAAATGTAGAAAATAGATAAGCCCTAGATGATGCAATCATGGTAAAGTGCCATGAGAAAAGGAAAAATGTGAAAATATTAAACAAAAGTACCTTTGAATAAAAAGTAGGATTGAGATAGAGAATAGAAATTTGGAGGTGAATCCAACATTTTATCCGCTGAAATGAATCTTTATTTTTGGTAACAAGAAGATACAAGTGATACCCTTGATGTGAGGGAAGTATGCAGAGGCCATGTTTAGTAGTCTACAAAAGAAAATTATTAATGTGTCAGTTCCTTACCACGACTTGCTAGAATTCCTATGTTGATTTTTCCATAATTTTTGTGTAAGAAAATAAAAAGACCTCATGGATAAATGCCCTCCAACAATGAATAAAATAAAATCTTAGAGTAAAAAAATGCATTCAACAGACAATAATATATGAAACTTAGTTTTGTAGGAATATTATCTTATATTCACAAAAAATCACAAGAAAACATTAGTCTCCCCATTAATTTTCTTCACCTTGAATTATTTGATTGGCAACTCATTCAAGCCTAATCTCACTCCAAAATTTATAAGGGCTCGCCCCCTTAAAGTACTAAGCTTCAAGTTAGTAAAGAAACTTTTAAATTCTTCTTGCTTACCAAAACTTAGAGTTATATGATGGTGGAGCATGAGTACATAGGTAAATGAACAATCAACACCAAAAATAAAAGAAAATTTCCATTCTAGTTGTTTGTGTTGGATTTGTTATTCTAGTGTGGTTTTTATTTTTAGTTTATATTGAAATTTCCTAGATAGAATATTAGAAAATGGTCTAATTGTTCTCAATCTTTTTATTGCCATAGTATTTCTACATTTAATAGGAAAATAAATAAAACTCATACAAAGGAAAATGGTGTAGCTAAATGTATAGAGAGAAAACTAAAAAGGAAACACCAAACAATAGTACAATCTACATAGGAAGTTTAGAAGTCACACTTTGGAAAGAAAACAAACATAAAAAATATTATACTAAAGATAAAAGATCTAAGAAGAAATCAAATTGAAATGAAAAGATAAGCACAAAATAGGGGGATTAGAAGATAAAGTGAAAGAGAGGCAAAGAGGAAAATCATAGATAAGTCAATGCTAATTTTTAATGAAGGAAATTAAATCTTCATTGGAATAGAAGAAGACATTTTTGTGTGGAAGGTATAGGACCAAAGACTAAGGATATAATTATGTGTAGAGGAAAAAGGAGTAGTATCTAAAAAAATGAAACTACAAGAAGACACACAATGTAAATTAAAAATTATTCATACTATTGAGTACTTTCCCCTCCCCTATTTTTTCCATATAGAGGAAGTGAAAGAAATTTTGTAGAAGAAGGAGGATGTGGTAGTGAAAAATGTTGATACTAGCAAAGAAGAGGAGACCTTGATAAAGAACCCTTGTGCTTCAAATGCTTTGAATAAAAAATTACTCATGATTTCTTTATTGAACCTGATAATTCATTACTGAAAGCATCTCCTAAAGAAATGGAAGAAAAGAATGTGGAAAATAGAGAAAGGATTTTCCCAATCACCAATACAGTCAAGTTGACTGAGGTCAATATGGAGCTGATGGAGGACGATCTCAAAGGGGTGGAAATTTACCTCCATTAGGTGTGCTCCAAATTTGAAAGGAAATCTCCATGTATACCTTCATAATGGAGAAATGGACCTTCAATTCCATAAAAAATCTCAAATTAACTATACCCCTCTAAATGCAACAATGAAAGAAGTGAATAGGGTGAATGAGGGGCCTAAGATTGGTTTTATTGGGAATGATATGGAGAAGAACAATGTGTTGCAGGTGTTGGTTATAGAACTAAGAACCTAGAAAGAACTACCAACACAATTTTCAATAATTACCAAAAACTTCGGGAGGCTTCAGTAAAGAGATTGAATAAAATTATAGGTAACATTGATTTGAACGTGGAAAAAATTATGGTGCTTCACGTGGATAAACCTAAGGGTGTAGAAGAGTCTCCTAGAAAGAAAATAACCATATAAAAACTAAGGAAGCTCAAGGCCAAGAATGATGAGATGATAAAAGAATATGTCAAAGCGGGGCCATAGAAAAAAAGATGGAAAAGGAAGAGAAGTTGGCTCTTTAGCCAGCCTAATGTTTGGTTAGTTGTCTAGGTTATTGGCCTTTCTTGTCTTTTTGAGTCGAAAGTAGGTATGTAGTTTGGTTTTTTTCTCATCTTAGTCTTTTTTAGTGTTGTTTTAGTGGTGAGTTATTGGTTGTTTGGGGTGTTGTCTTTCTTTACCAATACATTTTGAAACTATTTAACTTTAAAAAAAAAAAAATTAGTGACTTTTGGGGTTTTGGGTCTCCTATAAAACCCCTATTTTAATACTTAATCAAAAATAAATATCTAAAAAAATCATATACAACTAATAAGATAGTAAGAATTCTTGTGGTGGCATTGCAAACTATGTATTGGTTAAGGAAATCCTTTACTTATATGAATCAATAGTAAATTTTTAATAAGAAATTTGAAGCTCAAAAGTTTTTACACAAAGATAACCACATATATCCTTAGGTTGCAAAGGACAATAGCAATGGAAATGTAAATTGTAGAGGATGATGATAATGACATTTTAAACCTATATTGAGCATAGATTCTTATGTCCTATTTCATTACCCTTTCAATGGCCAAGATTTTTGAATATGGAGAAAAAACTAAATTTTGACATCTATGAAGATTGTGATATTGCTATCAAGATTTAACTATGTGATTTTGAGTCAAACTCATTGACCAATGTTTCATGAGTAGTGATTCAACAAAAATCCATCTCTCATGAGAATAAATGGGACACTTAGCAATCATTGGATCTAGGTGATGTTTTATAATCTATGAAGATTATAAAGGTGCCAAGGTAGGCACAAAGAAGTTCAAATATTAAAGGAGAGAGATAATTGAATTAATTTGTATCTTTTATATAAATGTTCCTTATAAGTTTTCACTTCTTTATATTGAGAATGTGGAGGGCATAAGTGTTTTCGCAAAGCTGAAAGGGAAAGGAATAGTCCACCACACATAGAGGATTGAAGAAAATTCAAGTGGTAATAGCAACAGGGGTTAGAAGTTTGTAAAGAGGGACATATGGTAAATTTCTAATGCCATTGAACATTTTTGAAATAAAGACAATGTAGGAAATAGACAAGCCCTAGTTGATGCCATCAAAGAAAAGTGCCAAGGGAAAAGGCAAAAGTTGAAAAAACTAAACAAGTGTACCTTTGAATCAAAAGCAGTATTGAGATACATAATAGAAATTTGAAGTCGAATACCACATTTTATCCACGTAAGTGCACCTTCATTTGTTGTAACAAGAACATATAAGTTGTGCCCTTGATGTGAAGGCAATATACAGAGGCCATGTCAAATAGCCTACACAAGAAAACTGTCAACATGTCAGTCCATTTCCACCACTTGGACACCTCACATGCTCATATTTATACAAATTTTTTTATGTTGAAAAATAAACAGCCCTCTTGAAAAAAGGCTCTCCAACAATGAATAAAACAAAATTTTAGGTTAGAATAAAAAATTACATTTAACTAAAAATAATATATGAACCTTAGTTTTATAGAAATATTATCTTATATTAACAACTTTCAAGATTCAAACTTATTAAAAATAGTCATAAGAAAATATTAGTTTCTGCCATTAATTCTCTTCACTTTGAGTTATTCTATAGGAAACTCTTTCGACCCTAATCTTACTCCAAAAAGTTATAAGGGCCCACCCCCTTAGTGCTAAGGTTCAAGTCGGTAAGGCAACTTTCAGTTCTCACTTACACAGAATTATAGTTACATGATGGTGGTGCATGAGTACAAAGGGGAAAGAAAATTCAATACCAGCAAAAGGAAAACATTTTCCTATTCCTGCTGTTTTTGTTGGATTTGTTATTCTATTGTGGTTTTTTTTCCCAGTTTATGTTGAAATTTCTTAGCTAGGAGATTAGAAACTTGTCTAATTTGTTCTCAAACTAGATTTTCCTTTTTTACTGCCATAATATTTCTGAAAAATAAATAAAACTTATTCAAAGGCAACGTGCGTAGCTGAATGTACAGAGAGAAAAAATCAAAAGAAATAGCAATGAATACTACAAGGTGCGTAGGTAGTTTAGAAGTCACAAGTTGGAAAGAAAACAAACATAAATAAATATTATGCTGAAGATTGCAAGGTCGAAAGATCGAAGAAGAAATCAAATGTAAATGAAAAGATAAGCGCAAAATAGAGGAAATTAGAAGAAGATTGCAGATAACTCAGCACCAAGTTTGAAAGAAGGCAATTAAGTTATAAAACTGTTGGATGGAAGGTATAGGAACAAAGACTGAGGAATATAGAAGTCTGCGTAGAGTGAAAAGAACCAGTGTCCGAAGCAAATTGTGACTACAAGAAGACACACAATGTAAATAAATAACTCTCACACAATGTAAATAAAAACAGAGTTATTTGTAGTAAAAAGATCATACTCACTGAATTTGCAGATTTTATTTTAATCATTGTAAAGATGTAGAAATTTTAAAAAAATTTGAAAGACTTTATTATGTAGTTCTAATTTTAATACTAGGGGAAAGAGTTAGTTGTTGTTTATGTTTGAAAGATTTATTTCTTCAATTACTGTTTATCAAAAATTTCAAAAACTGATAATGGAGGTATTAATAGCTGATTACACATGTACTAAAGTTTATTAATTTTTAGAATTTTTGGTTATTGATTGGTCCATTTGTAAAAAAAAAAATATGGAGGTATTAATAGCTGATTACACATGTACTAAAGTTGATTAATTTTTAGAATTTTTGGTTACTGATTGGTCCATTTGTAAAAAAGTAGTATTTTCTGTGAGTCGCTATAGGGGGTGAATATGACTTAGGGCAAACAAAATGACACTTTTAGACCGCCTCCCACTCTCTATGAGTTCTACAAAGAGCTCAGCAAGAAAGTCAAAAAATTAGATATTCAAAAATAGACAAATTTTGAATATAGATTAAAAACTATAGATACACGAAGTTAAATGATTTTATTGATTTGCTGCAATTCCATCAGCTTGATAAGACAGTTTTTTTCCCCCTTGCATCAGATTGTTCCTAATACCATTTGATCTTTCAAATTATTGACTAAACAAATGAATTTCCGTCACTTCATTTAATTGAGAATGTGATTAAACGTTGAACAACTATTGCTTAGCAACACCATGAAAGGTCGCGTCTTGCCCGAGGGAAGCGTAGTGTTTTAATCCATATTATATACGAGACCACTTACAATCCACTATCATTCGTGTTGTTGCACTGCTCTTGTTAGGCATTCTAGCAACCATGGCACTGTTTGGAATCTCGACTCTTCTTCACAAGATCAACACTGCAGTTACCGAGGGTGCATCAGAACAGAGAGCCCGAATGGACGATCATAACAACAATTCAACAAGAAACGTGAAAACGATAGTCTTGTACATGGAAAACACACTTATAAACGCAAGTTTCACTCCCCTCCCACACTACGACTTCACAGTCTCTCTCCAACGCCACTCCAACATCACATGCTACGTCCAGAAAAGGCCTGGGCTAGACCAACTTCTACAACAACTAGCAGAAACTAATTTCGAAATTGTGATCTTCACTTCAACCACCAAAGATTTCGCAGACCCAATTCTAGACAAGATAGACATCAATAACACAATAGATTTGAGACTATACAGAGATTCCTCCAATATAGAAGCCGAAGAACAAGTACCCATCAAAGATCTTTCTAAGCTTGGAAGAGATTTCAAGAAAATTATCATTGTGGATCACGAGCCGCAATGTTATAAACTTCAGCTGGAAAATGCTTTCCCGGTGAAACCATTTGAAGGCGACCTAACCGATAGAGATCTTCTGAGGGTCATAGATTTCTGTAAAATAGCAGCAAAGTGTAGGGACGTGAGGAATACCATACGGACATATGAAGCTTTGTGTGGGAGCTATAATGTTAAGGAATTAGCTCCCCTTTGCAGTAAGAAGAAAATTATTGCGCTTGAATTGTTCGATGTTTTAGTAAAGGCAAGCCACGAGCCAATGCAACATTATGACTTTGTTATTTCCTTCATTCGTGATACGGCAACTGGGTTGGGAGAAATTGTCCCTTACTATGTCTTGAAAAGGCCCGGGGTAGAAATTTTCTTGGATGAATTGGCTAAGTATTATAAGATTGTAATTTTTACAGATGCCAAGAAAAAATATGCAGATCTTGTATTGGACAAACTTGATATTGATTTCAAAATAGAACGTCGTTTGTATAGGGATTCGTGCACTCATTGTGATGATGTTTATGTGAAAGATTTGACTAAGATAAATCATTCTCATAGGATTCGAGATTTGCATTTGAAGGATGTCTTCATGGTTGATGCTAATCCAAGATGTAAATTTCAAGCAGAGAATGGTGTTTTGGTGAAGCCATTTGATGGTGATATGGGTGATAGGGAATTGTACGAGCTTGCTGAGTTTTGTAAAAGTGCAGTTGAATGTAATGATGTGAGAGAAGCTATAAGAGTTCATACTGATTCTTCAGCTACCACGTGTTTGGCAGCTCGCAAGTTGCAGAACTTCGCCAGAACTGCACAGTTGATTTTGCACCACAATCGCCATCTTCATCTTCCTTATTTTTCCCATCATGATCATTAGTGATTACGTTGCATTCATTTGTTTGATTCCATGGATGTAAAAGCACTCTATTGTTTTATATTTTTAAGAGAGCATTTGTTCTTTCACATTGATGTTTACGAAGTTTCCATGCTTTCAGTGATTGTTATAAAATTCACACAGTTCGCATTTTGTATTCCTAGCTAGTTCTATCTGGTTGCAGTAAGATGCATTTTTTTAGAACATCACATAAGGAGGTTATAATGAAAATGGTTGAAGAATGAAAATTTAATTTGAGAATGTCTAAGGATAACTACCATTGATCGCACAAAAAAGATCGATCCTTATGCCAGACTTATTATTTTCCGATAAGAATGAGAAAGGGAGGAAAGGAATGAACTTACTACATAATTATTTTTTTCCCCTTCATTTTACGTTATTGGATGAACTTATGTTTTTCATATTTTTAAAGTAAATATTCAAACAATATGTTCACTTTAATAGATTAGTTTGAGCTGTTTTAATTATTTAAAATATCTACAAATTAATCAATAAAAATAAAATTGTAGTATAAAATTAGAATTTTGAGTACCGTAATTCTTATTGTAATTCTTATTGTATTTGTCATAATATACTATTGCAATCACTTCTACTTAAATAGTGATTAATCTTTCTTTTTTCAACCAATCATATCTAAGTATTTTTATTTTAAATTTTGATTTTTATATTTTCTAATGTATATATGGTAGATTTTTAATTTACAAAATCCATAAAACTATTTTACTTCAATTCTATTCGCTCATACATTTGAGGTCTTATAAGGCCAGATTTCCAGGAAGCATACCCCTATTGTGTGACAATAAATAAGATTAACATTATGATAAAAATATTAACGAATTTAACATCAAATTGATTTAGAAAGATTTTTAAAATATCTCATTCTATTATACAATATATTTTTAAATGACTTTGTTCAACAAAATATTGTGAAATTTATTTTCACTTTATTTTATGTATTTAATTATTTGAATTATCTAAATTTATTTTTGTTAGAAATCTCACTTTGAAAAATCATATAAATGTGAATGCATCTTTATTAAAGGAAGAATTAAATGATTATGGAAGATATTTATTTAGAAAGAGACTAAAGATTACGAAGGAGTTTTGATTGGAAGAGTCTAAAATCAAAGCTAATAACATCACTAAAACTAAAATTTATTATTTTATTTTTTTAGTCATACTAAATTATTTGTTTTTATTATGATAAATATATTTTTTATATTATACAATTATTTTTTATTCCTACTACATTATTTTCTTTTATTATGATAAACATATTTTATTATGACAATCAGTACCTTGATTTATAAGAAAAGATAAATTCTTATATTTACATAATTTTAAAATGAAGATTAATATTATATAAAAAAATTAACAATTTTAAAAATAAATTGATTTAAATATGAGGGGGATATAATTGAGGTATGTAACATTTATGCCCTAAATGATTATAGGGATAGAGTTGTGTTATGGGATTGGTGTTCTTCTAACCTGCCGAAAGCATCTTGGATATTTGTAGGAGATTTTAGCATGGTGGAAGCTGAATATGATAAAAAAAGGAGGTTTGAAACATCAATGGAAAGGCAATGAGAAATATTTTTGGTGTAAATTTAGAAGATATTTTAATTTGATTGCTCCATTGGAGAATAATAGGGAGAACTTTAATGACATTTGGTTCACTTGATGCAATAATTAATGGGGGTACAATAGAGTATATTGTAGATTGGATAGGATTTATTGTGATTCTTATTTTATTTCCTTCTAGACTGAAAAGGGTCATTCTCCTATTACTTTTCTTCTTGCTGCAATGTTAGATCATTCTCCTCTTTCTGTAAGGATGCTAATAAATAAGGTTGATAATGTTAATAGAATGAGTAACAAAGGCAAAAGTTTTAAGTTAAATACCTCTTTGCTAAAAGAACCTAATAATAAAGAGGCTATTAGAATGGTGACTTTTTTATCCAAATTATGTAATTAGTCTGTAAGACTAGTTAAACAGTGGTGCCATCTACTGGAATCTTGGAATTTTTTTTATCAAACTATGGGAAAAAGAATAGCCAAAGATAAAAGTGAAGAAGAGAATGATCTTCAATTCAAACTTAATGAAGTTGAATTTTCTCTTCAAAATTGTCCAGATGACCTAGTGCAACTGAAGAATTTGGTTTTCATCAAGCATCAAATAGGATTTCTTCATAGATATAAGATCTAAGGGCAAAGGATTTGGGCATGAATGAATTGGCTTAGAGATGGTGATATAAGGTCCAAATTTTTTTATAACATTATTAGGGATAAACATAAGGCAAAAAAGAATGAGAATATTCAGATTGAGGGTTGGAAAACTAATAATCCAAAGGTTATTAAGGAAAATTTTTACAATTTTTATTCTAAATTGTTGTCTTTAGAATTTGATCAAGATCAACATAAGCAATTGGGAGAATGTTTGAAGATGATCCCTAAGAAGGTCTATGATAGTCAAAGTGATAATTTGAGAAAGGTATTTCTTTGACTAGTGACTTAATGGTTAATAACAGGATTGGGTCATGGGATGAGATCTTTAGGAAGTTTGACATCCCCATTTCTCAAAGGAAGACATATACTCTTCTGACCAAAGTTTTATGCAAGGAGAAAGGTGGAAGTTCATGGATAGAAATACTTTTATCAAAAATGTAAAATGAAATGATAGCACTAGTATTAACAACACCTCTATTAAATAGATTTATGATATGTTTAAAGCTAATCAATCTGTGTTATAGCATATAGTTAACTGTTGAGGTCTTGACTATCCTTTCTCAAACTGGCAAATTTTTTTTTGATAATTTTTGGAAGGGTCCATATGAGCCTGTAATAAACCCAATAGGTTATAACTTCTTCAAACACCAAAATCTTCTCTACTTTAGTTGTTCTACATTTTGTCAAACACTTTGCAAGCAAGATCTGTTACAATGATAACTACTAATAGTTACAATAGGAACTTGATAATAGTGATCCCTAAGAATGGAAATGAATCAAATGTAGACACTGTAGTGTGGCATCATGCATGCGTACTATAGCAGCCAAAATCTATTCTCTAATTTATGTACAAATAGAACTCTTGAATTGAAGCTCTCTTGAATACCAAATTCAATGGATATTTCACCACCTCTAATGGTTGCAACACTGAAGAGTTGACATTCTCCAATGGCTGACTGAAATCAGAAACCTTAGTTTCTTCTCCCAACTTAATATCAAATACAATTCATAATAATTAGATGATAAAAAATGAAGCTCTCACCTCTATTTATACTTTTCCTTCGCCCTTCTATAAGGAAATAAAAAATTTAATAATTGTATTCTCTAGAAGTTTCTCCGTTTCCAATAATTAAAGTGCTTTTAGGAAATTAAATTACCAGAAGTTTCCCCCTTCCAATAATTTTTGTCACTAGGTTTTCTTTCTATCTCTTGTTGGAGTAGGGCTTTTTCCCACTAGCTTTTCTCTCTTTCTCTATTTCATAGAGATTTGGTTGTGATTGGGTACCTCATCAGGTGTTCTTGCTAGGACCCAAGTTTGCTTTTAGTATTGTAGCTTCCTTTCTTTTTCATACATTATTTATAATTTCATTATTGATCATCTTAAGGGGGTGTTAGAGTAAAGGATTAATCTGATTTAATTAAATTAAATTACCTTTACTCCCTTCTTAAGACTTCCCACTATGCACATGCATTCCCATTTAATAATTAAATATTAATCATTAAATGACATTTATCTCTTAGGGTTTTCCTTTTAGGTTTTATGATCTCCTTCTATCAAGATTGATCAATTGTAGATTTAATTTCATTCCTTTTAGTCTAATAATATATTTTTGCATATTTTTAGAGCCAAACCCTTTCCTTCTCTTGTCTTGTTCTTCTCTGCGATAGGTTCTTGCATGCAGGTGTTCTACTAGATCTTTTGGTTTATTCTCATCAAATACTTTAGTTTTAAATAGTCGCATTGACCCACTAGATTAGGTTTCTTTAAATTTTAATAAAATTTTATTTTGGAAATAGGAAAAATAATAGAAGAGATTTGAGGATGGTTGGATGAGAATTGAATGATTTAGTTGTTGGAAGGATTAAGTCAACCATTATAGCCAAGAAAGAGTGGGACATCTTTGATATGAAATATGAAAGTACAAATAAAGTAAAACTTTCTAAATTATAATTACTTAGAAAGAGAATTTGAGAATTTACAAATAAAATATTTTGATTTAGTAGAACATTTTTTTAATCATGTTATTAATTTGGTTGACCAAATAAGGATTGATAGTGATAAGATATCTAATCAAAAGGTTGTAGAAAAGATATTATAAGTTTTTATATAATTTTGATAATATCATGGTTGCAATTGATGAGTCCAACTATTTGACAATATTATCTAAAGATGATTTGTTTTTTTATTGCATAATTTTTAAGACAAGTTGAACTAGTGTAATAGTAAATCTTTAGAAAATGGAATTAAAAAAAAGGACATTTGACAAGACAAATGAAGATTAAATCCAAGGATTAAAGGAAGATAAACAAGAATAACCAATTGTAAAGAGAAGAAATAAAGAGTCAATACATGAATCAACTTTTTATCTTGGAGCAGGAGCACCTTAATCAAACTCCTAGGACTAGTTCTTTGTTTTGGTTTTGGCTTGTTCAGACTCTAGCCAGCTCTATGCTTGGTGTTTGGACCCTTTTTGGTCTCTAGAGTTAAGTAGTTAATGGATTGGACTAGGCTCAATCCATGGTTAGTAGCTTTGGTTCAAGTTGTGTTTAGCATTCTAAGTCTCTAGACAAGGATTTTTCAGTTTTGTGCCCTAGGAATTTTGGAAAGTTGGCATAAGTGTCCAAACTGGTGTCTAGAGTGTTTTTTCACCTAAATTCATAATTGAGAGGTCATCAATTACCAATTGGTTAAGAATTATTTAAAATTGTAGAAATTGTCAACAATGTTGCAATGTTGTCAACATGGCCTAGAGGAGCAAAAATTGGGACAATCATGTAATATGATGATCTAAAGACCAAATAATTCCTATATTACCTAGTTGGACCATATCCAACCTACTTGGAAGATCCTAAGTTCTAAATGATAGAGTTTCTCAAAGATGCAAAATGTTGTCATGACAACATTTGTAGTTCTTGCAAAGTTGCATGACAGTAAAGCCAAAAAGTTGCATAGCATGGAAAAAGAGGTTATATGGTTATGGTAACTAACAAAACACCCTAGAGAGACCTATATTACCTCTAAGAAGATCATTTCTTGAGGTTGGACATTGTAAGGAGGAAGTGTTGGCATTGAAAACCACGTTTTTTGTCAAAATTTTGATAGTTTTTGTGCTTTTGGATTGCATGCTTATCATAATGAATTGAAGTTTGGATTTTGACTTTAGATTAGTGGAGTTCATGCTTGTATAGTTATTTTCCATTTAGATTGAAATTTTTTAGGTGTTCATTTAAGTAGGTTTTGAAATTCATTTGTAAATACTTTATATATTGGTGCAATTTTGACCATTTTTAATGGAATGCCCCCAACCCCCCCCCCCCCTCCCAACTCCCACCTTGAATTGCTAATGTGAGTTCTTCATGGATTTTAGAGAAATGGGAGTGAAACCAATGTACATAATGTACATTTTTTGGGGCCCTATAAATTTGATTAAGCATTTTAAAACTAATGCCCTAGGTGAGTCTTGAGCACCTGACTAGGTAAAATCAGTGTTTGCAAGTGACTAAAGGTGGATTGATTATGATAGATAGTTCAATCCCTATTGTGGAATGGGAGGGGGAATTCTTGAAGATGCTAAGTTGATGGGGAGAAGTTTCTACAAGAATTTTTGTTGTCCTTTTGAATTGGACCTAGAAAATACTATCATAACCATCCCAAAACCCTTGTTTTTAGGCATGGTTATATCTTTCTGATATATAGATAGGTTGGAGACCTAATAATCACAAGATATTTTATATTTTCCAAAAGGGTACTTTGATCCATGATGAATTTAGCACCTTTTTTAGGGAAACTTGGAATTGTGCCCTATAAAGTCAATTAGAAGGGCTAATTCAATTAGGCCTAATTGTTGCAACTTGGACAACTTTTCAAGAATTGGTAGAAAAACCTATTGGGATTGAGTCCATAAGGTTTAATGACGTTCAAAACATCATAAGGGAGTACTTGACTCCTTGAGGTTAGAAAAATTAGAAAGATTGATCAAAAACTCAAATTGACAAATAGCTTGAACAATACCTTTGGGGAGTGCAAGAAGCCAATGGATTGGTGTAACTTGGTGGAGAAGAGTTGGAGGATATGATAGAGACACTATAGTGATTAGAGAACTAAGGTGAACCCTAAGAGGCTCGTAAAGGAAGAATAGGGCTGAGTTAGAAAACTACCCTAGCATTACATCACATCTATAGGGAATTCATTAGAAATTAGGTGTGACAAAAGTATAATAAATCAAATGTTTAATGCTATTATTTCTAAATGTTTGGCCACTTTAGAAATGAGTTTTGAGAGAAACACTGTAATATTAAAAAGCAAAAAGAAAACTTTATTGAGATTACTTATGAGACATTGTATAGTATATGTCATCCAATGTTACTTGACAAAATTCTAGAACACCATGTTTGAGATTTTGAATGTTGTCATCACTTGAAATAAAGCTAAAAACATGGTAAAGTCACTATTGGAAAAGAGCTACTAGAAAAATGGAAGTTATTAGAAAAATAGTCACACTATCAAAGTATAAGGTGCATTATCAAAGTATGGTTCAAAGGTTATTGATGACAATATCAAATATTCATATATGCCTTATAGAATATTCAGTAAGAAGTTTTATGAAACCCCAATTAAGTCATAATTCTAGAAAAGAATTATATTAAAGAAGATTATAAGTAAGATCAGAAAGAAGGGTGTGTGAGGTGTGAGAGAAAGAGAATGTTAAAGTGAAGTTGAATAGAAAGTTATTGGAAGGAAGGAGTGAACATTGCGAATAAGGTGAAAGAGAAAAACTAATCTATCAAGCATTGAAGGAAATCTAGTGTAGGTCAAATTTATTGTTGTTTTATACCAAACAATTTTCCAAAAATATTATCCAAATCTTTGTAGTATTTAATAGAATTTAGGAGTTTTATTTTTGATCTTATTGTAAATCTTTTAATAGGGTGAACATTATATAAGTGGGATTAAATATCTTAATAAATTAGTGTTTGACATGAATTTCGATACTTCTAATTGGACATTAGACACTTTTAACAATCTCTAGTCATTCAATAGATGATATTATTGTACGCTTTTAACTGGGCACCTTATTGCTATAGTGATGAGTTGTGGGTATCATCCCCACTATAGTTTTTCCCTCTAACCAAGGGTTTCTGCAACCACAACATTGTGATATGAATTTATGTTTGTCAATTTGTATTTTTAAGTTCATTACATTATATTTCACTGATATTATTAAGTTATAGACTCTTGGTAACACTCTCAGTTATAGTAGGATATATCAGTGAAAGTATCTAAAAGATTATTAGTTTATATTATATGAAATTATTAAGATTAACATTTATGTGGTATTGATTTCATCCCCACCCACCTCTTAGAACCCTACTTGATTCATTCCAATGATTGATATTAAGCATGTTTGGTTCTTGGAAAGAAAATTTAAACAACTCGGAGTAGGTATGTGATTATGGAAGTTTATAGGTATCTGAAGTAGTTAGATGAGGTCCTATATGATGCTCATATAAAATACTTGAGCTGAGGAGTAATCTAAGAACCCCATATGTAAAAAGAAAGAAAAGAAACCAAAGCATTACAAATGAGTATCAATGCCTAGATACACTATTGAAAGGAAGTTTGAATTTAGAAGAAGTTGATGCTACTATTGCTAACCTATTGAAAAGGAACAATGAAATATATGAAGAACTCATCCAAATGAAGAAGGAACATGAAAATCAAGCTCTAAGATTGAAATAATTTTTGGAAAGAATGAGAATTGTGAAAGAAACCAAAGCAGATCTTGAGATAGAGAAAAGAGAAGGAGAGAATAAAAAATTATTGGTGTGGATATAGTCCAAGAAAGATAACAAAATGATATTCAAATAAGAAATTATTTGATATAAAGAATACATGAACAAATCAATAGCTGAAAGTAGAAATATAAGCTTAAACAAAGAGAATGAAGACCTGAGGAAGACTCTAAAAGTTGAAAAGCAACTTAATAGAAGACTTATAGAAATTGAATAAAGCATGAAAGAAATTTGTGAACAACTAAAAATATTGAAGAAATAAGATGACACTATTGGTCTAGGATATATCAGTAATAGTGCAATGGAGAAGAGAGAATCCTCCAAATATGAACAAAAAACTTAAAAAGAATCAAGTGATAGCGAGCAAGGTAAGACATTCAATGAACCTACTTATTATAATTATGGAAAATATCCACCTCGGCATAGTGAAAATGTGTGTAGAATTAAACAAGTAAGAATTGCATCATTCAATGGTTATTATAATGATTCTAACCAATTTGGTCACAAATGCTATGAGTGTGAATCAGATACTAATAGTGGAGCATTTAAGAGAATTTTCTATGGATATTGTTATAAATGCATCCACTCTGGAGATCAAGATGAAGAATGTAGAAGCCACATTTCGACAACGAGAAAATTAGTATACTTTCATAAGTAAAAAGCCAATCTTGTCAAATTCTATCAATGTACAAAACTTGGACACTTGATCTCTTAGTAAAAAAAAGGAACTATTCAACCTTGGAGGCCACTTGGATTAGCATGCCACATATGTTCAAAGTTTGGACCTTCTACCTATAATTTAAGATATTAGTTTTCCACCAATAATGATTAGGATGTAAAAGGAAAGAGAAGTATAAATTAGTAATATGTCGAAGGAGAAATAGGTAAAATATTGAAAAATAAGGAAGATGATGCTACATCAATGGAGGACCCTATATCAAGTGACATATGGAACTTATTTTCTAACTAAGAAAGTAACTACATAGGTACATAGATTTACATTGAATTTATTAGAAAGAGTCCCTTAAGATGAGAATGAAATAGAAAAATTCAAAGAGTATATTTTTCTAAGATAATGACCAAGACTTAAAATTTGTTGATGGAAATTACATAACCACTTTGGTTAACAAGGTTACCACCAGCATGGAAGTTATTATTAGCCCAAAATAAATGATTTGTTATAGTAGTTGTTAGACACTTGATATATATATATATATGAACATGTACATATGTACATATGTACATGTACATATGTACATATGTACATGTACATATGTACATATGTACATGTACATATGTACATGTACATATGTACATATGTACATGTACATATGTACATGTACATATGTACATATGTACATGTACATATGTACATGTACATATGTACATATGTACATGTACATATGTACATATGTACATGTACATATGTACATATGTACATGTACATATGTACATATGTACATGTACATATGTACATATGTACATGTATATATGTATATATATACACATATGTACATGTACATATGTATATATATACATATGTATATATATACATATATACATATATATATATGTATATATATACATATATACATATATATATATATGTATATATGTACATATATGTACATATGTACATATATGTACATATGTACATATATGTACATATGTACATATATGTACATATGTACATATATGTACATATGTACATATATGTACATATATACATATATGTACATATATATATATATGTGTGTGTGTGTGTGTATACATATACACACACACACACACACACACACACACACACACACACACACACACACACACACACACACACACACACACACACACACACACATAGACACTTGTCATAAATAAACCACATTAAGAAAGATAATCATGAATAAACAAATTTATAGAGAATATTATTACATATGACAAATATCTACTTGGCAAATGGATTTGTTGTAGTCATTTAGTTATGAACCCTAGTTATGCAGAACCTTTGGATAAGTGACTAGAACAATACAAGGGACATCATGGAAAGAAGAAGTGTATTAACTATTTGATTAGAGGATGATTAACCTAAGCATCAACTATTCTCTCTTAAATATATTGATGTAAATAGATCTAGAGTATTGTCAGGATAATGAACCAGAGTAATTTTTACTAAAGATGTGAGGTCATTCATCTATAGATATATAAGGGAGAAGGGATATCAAAAAAATTGAAATTGGTAATGAAGAAATAAGTACAACATATAAATAGATATATAAGGGACAAGGGATATTGGGTGATGACTTTGGACATTTGGAGACAAAAGGATTGACACATATACTGCATATGCCAAAGAACTTTGAAGAAGACTAAATTAAATGTATAGTGAGAAGGATACACATAGACCATGTATGGATGAAAGGTGGTGAAAATATTGATAGTACAAAGGATATTATTCATGCAATCTGAGAAAGATACACATAGACTATGTGTGGATGAAAGGAGGTGAAAATATTGACAGTATAAAGGATATTATTCATGTAATCACAATATTATTGGTAAATGGCAAAAAATGTGCAAAAGAACCAGACTCTAAATTAAAAATTTAAGAATTGATTAGATAAATAGCTGATAAAAAGGCCTTCACTATGAGTGGTATCTTGGACAAAGAGATGAAGTTTACATCCATGGTTATCGGTTACAATACTTATAAAGAAGAATGGTTGGAAAACATTCCCCATGGAGCTATACATATTTCTTACAAAATTGTCACCAGGTATTTAATAAGTTTGACTTAGAAGAGATGTTGAGGGATAAATTGAGTATGAACCTAAATAAAATCAAGAATAAAGGAATTAGGTATAGTTCATTAGTAGTGTGTATATTCTTCTATGCATAAAATGAATTTCCAGATATCAAAATAGTAAATTGGATAGTAGGATAACTGATTATAAATTTAATATGTAGGTATATTGAACAACTAGGAATGAACTATAGTGCGATTATGTGGAGTTAATCCACATAATTTTATGGTAAAATGAATGGAAGGTGTTGTATACTACCCCATGTTGTTTAGATATATAGTAAAAAATTATGATTATTGGTTAATACACATACATGCTTAGTGAAAATAATAAATCCATGAACATTTTGGTTATCACCATTTGGATATGAAGCTATATAAAATAAATTGATAATGGTAACCAAAAAATTGTTAGAAGAACCAAAATATATAGAAGCTAATTGGTATAGAACATATGAAGATGTCTACCAAATAATAATACCTAAAGAAAAGAAATTGAAATGTGAAAGAAGTAGTAGATAGAAATAAAAAACAATACCTACCACATATACTAAAATAAAGAGGAATTTGGCAAAAGTAAAGAAAGCCACAAAACAAGCATTGATAAAGAAACCGAGATTAAAAATATATATATATATATATAAATAAAAATGACTTAAAAAAGTCAAAATAAAGTAGAAGGAAGATCAAGGAAATGAAGGAGAAAAATGAGCCTTAGCTAATATTGGATCCATCAAGATCAAGAATCAAGAATTCGGCACAAGATTTAACAATATGTATTAGGGAATTTGGAACTATCAGGTATATATCAATTACAAATGTTATACTAAAGAAGAAAATAAAATTATACAAGATGAATTGCATTCTCAGTGCATAATTTTTTACAATTTCCAAGTCAATTAAAGAGAAATATTCTAGAGGAGAACTTACTTGATAAAATTATGAGTTGATGGAATGAATTAGTAGAAGAAGAGAGTAAAAGTAGAGAAACAACTCTAATACATAAAAGTAGAGGAAGAAGTCAAAGTGGCTATTTTTCAGTATGAATTAGTACAAAGCCCTCAACCCTGATAGGTTCCCCCTTGTAATACTATCTACAAGATCTTTTCTAAAGTTATGGTGAATCACCTCAAGCCCCTCTTGGAAAAATTCATTAGTCCTCATCTGAATGACTTTGTGCCTAGGAGATAGATTCTTGATGTGGTCATAACTACCCACAAGGTGATACATTTGATGGAAAAATTGAAAAACCCAAGTATGGCCCTTAAACTTTATATTTATAAAACCTATGATAAGGTCAAACATGATTTCTTGTTTTCCATTCTTGCTAAACTTGGCTTTAATGAGAGGGTCCTAAGAATTATTAAGAGTGTTGTGACTTCTGTTACCTTCTCAGTGATTGTTAATGTTGCCCTAGGAAACTTATTCTTTTCCTATCAAGGTATTCATCAAGGTGACCCCCTATCTCCTTATCTCTCTATTGTTGTAGCAAAAGTATTAAGTAGAAATCTAGTCTCTTAATCTAACTTTGGCAGAATTAAGGGCATCAACCCTACTTCTTTGTGCCTCCCCCAAGTCTTACAGAATTGTGTGGATGATAATTTTCTATTTGGCATCTCCTCCATCCATGAAGCTAGAGAGTAGAAAGACACCCTAGATATGTATTCTCTAGGCACTAGCCAATGCATAGACTACCACAAAAATAAAGTTTATTTTTTCAACACTGGTGCCAGTTTGTGGGAAAAGGTTACCGGTATCCTTGGATGCCAGGAGGTGACCCTCCCTGACACCTATCTTGGTCTACTACTCATTATTAAGGAAATCCCAAACCATTTCTAGAATGGTCTTGGGGAACATCTGCAAAGAAAGCTAGCAAGCTAGAAAGGGAAAATATTGAGAAACACTAGGAAACTTCAACTCCTCTTAGCCTCCCTGCAAGGCATCCTAGTACATTTCCTATGCTTTTTTAAACTACCATAAATATTTAGAAAGATCATTGAGACAATTCAATATAATTTTGTATGGTTTGAAATTGAAGAAAAGGCTAGAATGAGTCTGGTTAGCTGGGAGAAAGTTTGCAAACATAAAGCTCAAGGAGGATTGAATCTATGAAGAATTGGACACTTGAACAAGGATCTATTAACCAAAATTGGTTGGAATTTGGTGAATTTCTAGGGTAGCTGGAGTAACACCATAATGGCTAAATATTTTAAGGGATTGTCTTCCCACCAATTTATAGGGGCACAGGCTTTGCCCCAAGGCTCTAAGGTCTAGAATAACATTGCCAACATCTAAAAGATCCTAGGAAAGAGGTGTCATTAGATCATGGGGAATAGTAATTCAATAGACTTCTAGGAAGATCAGTGGATCCACAAGGATCCCCTACAAAAAATTATATTTTCTCCTCTATGTGAGATGTACAGTAGAATGCATGGCCCTTGAACTCAAGACTTTAACACCCTTGAATGAAAATGGATCACTTCTCAGAATCTCCAGCCAAGGGAGTTGAGTTTTGCTCAAGAACTACATGATCTCTTGCACACCTATAGGATTTCCCTCATCCTCATTGAGGACTCATTGGTTTGGAAACTCACACCGTTAGGAGAATTTACTATTAAGTCTTCTTACCTTAGCGAGATGGTGGGGGAAGGGGCATAGGCCAATTGGAGAGAAGATTGGCACCCATAGATACTAGATAAAATAAAATTTTTTTGGTGGTCGACTTTGCATGGGTCGATCCTCACTATTGACAACCTCTAATGGTGTGGTTGCCAACTTGCCAACTACTGCATTTTATGCCTTGAATATGTTGAATCTATTCCCCACATACTCATCCACTATCCCTTTTCCATGGATGTCTTGAGGTAGGTTCTTGCTTTATGGGGGTTCAGTCGGTGTGTGGATAATGAGTTGAAGAATTTTTCCCACTGGGAGGGCTCGACTACCCAATCTTATATTGGAAACCTTTGGTTCATTCTCCCAGCTTATATCTCATGGAAAATATGGAAGGAGAGGAACAATAGGATTTTTAGAGAGCAAGCCACAACTAGCTTTGGGGTGACTCAACAAGTTATTAGGCTCCTAAAGGAATGCAATAGGATCTGGTGCTAGAAACCCCCCTCATCCCTTAAGTGAAGCTAATAGGAACTCAACTTCAATTTGGGATGTGGAACCAATGGTCGCACAATTTGGCAGTTCCAAATTCTAGGCAAGAACGTAGATGGTTTGGCACTCCCCAAGTCCTGGATAAAGTTGAATTTTGATGGGTTGGCGATGATGGGTAGAACCATTATGAGAGGTATCCTCTAGAACAACATAGGAATGTTGGTTTCCACTTATTTAAGTAACTATAGTGGAGGTTCTAATAATAAAGTCGAGGAAATTTTTCTTCTCTAGGGTATGAGAATGGTGAGAACTTAGGGAGTTACTAAGTTGGTCATAGAGGAGGACTCTATGTTAATCATCAAAGCTGCTAAAGGAGAGGGAAAATGTAATTTGTTGATTAAAATCATTATTGATGAAATAAAAAGGATGATGGAAGATTATCAAGATATCCAAATGGCACATATATATCAGGAAGGAAACAATGTGGCAGATGACCTTGCCAAAGTTGGCCACGTTGTCATATGATTAGTGGAATGGGATGGCACTAGTTTATTACCATCATTAATTCAAATTTAGATGGAAAGGGAGTGTACCTTCAATAATGAAACATAAAATATCAAATTAGGTGGTAGGTCTATTTTTCTACATGTGGTCATGGGAATGTGGAACTCAATAAAGGGTTTTTTTTTGGCATGTTTGGATGTTGATTAACATTTATGTTCCAACTATCGTAAAAATTGATGACTGCACTAAAAGGACACAGAGGGGGGATTCAGTTAGATTTAAAGAATGTTTTTGTAATGATCATAAAGTTACGTTTGTTAATTCCCATAATTGGTATAGCTGGTGACAATCGTTTGCTAATAGAAATGAATTCCCAACACATACTTTTTTGGGAGATTTTTGGTTTTTTGGGAAACATTGCAGATCCATGATGACTATGCAATGCCTATTCAATTTCTCCATTGTGGCTTAGAATTTAATATTTTGCAACTCCAAAACTTGGTGCAAGGCTATGTCATCAAAGGAGTAGGTTGTGGACTTGGGTGACGATCTGGGCACTAGCAACGATATTGAACAAGTGGGTGTGGAGGAGTGTTTTAGTAACATTGAAGTTGCGATGGTCTACTTGTAGGAGGGGGGCCTTTTACCTTGTATAGAGTGCATTTTTAAACACAATGAGGCATCTCGATGCAATTCTATCAAACTTGGAAGGATAGAAAAGTTAAGGTTAATGGCATGACCTTTGAGATTTTTGAAGAAAACATTGCAAGGGCTAGGGATTTTCCATAGGATGGCAAGAAATGATGGAGGCAAGCTAAGGTCAATGAGGAGGTGAGTTTGTATAAATTCTTCAAATCCAAGGAGGAACCAAGGAGTTTGCATGGTGGGTTTGTGTGGGCCACCCTTCCTAAGCCTTGGGATACCATTTT
The DNA here is from genome assembly GCA_028749045.1 of Cupressus sempervirens. Taxonomy (NCBI): domain Eukaryota; kingdom Viridiplantae; phylum Streptophyta; class Pinopsida; order Cupressales; family Cupressaceae; genus Cupressus; species Cupressus sempervirens. Next base: position 364,515,585 of record CM053785.1, read on the forward strand.
ATATTTGATTATTAGATACATTACTTTGGAGGAACGTTGTCAGGTACTGTATTATTATCATTTTCCTATCTTGAATTATTTCAAAAATCTAGGCCTTATCTCCTTTCTATTTCTATTATGCACTTGCTAGAGGATAACATCTTTAAGGCTAGAATTAAACATGAGGAGGGGAAACCCATCTACCTTATCCAGCAGGGCCTAATAAATAAACTTTTCATCTAGCACCTAGCTCAGAATCCTCCTCTCTTGCTTAAACCCATGGCCTCTATCACCCCTTAGACCTCCCTAGATCCCAGCCCTAGATTTACTATTAACAGGCCCAAGAAAGGTCATGCCATTAAGGTCAAAATTAACCCTGAGGTTAAAATTAGCATTATTGAGTTAGACTCAGATACCAAGAAGGGTAAGTAGTGTGCTAGGAGAACCAAAAAGTGTCTCTAGATAGAGAAATTTAAGACCCCCCGAAGTAGAATCCAACTCTGAGTGCTTTGGTAGTGAGGAGAAACCTGCTAAAAGGAAAAGACTCAACTAGGACATCAAACCTAGCCCCAACTCTATCAACCCATCCAATGCCTTTGATACCCTAGAAGCTACCCAAACTCATAGTGGGGGGGCAGACACCACTTCTCCTAGGAAGGCTAACCCCAAGGTTACTGGGATCAAAGGAAACCATAGTCATATCAAGATGTAGTTGGAGAGGCTTGAGTTGGTTGTGAGAGACTTGGCGAATAACCATACCACTATATGCCATAGGTTTGAAACTATGGTGGAGTTCTTTGCCAAGGTTATGTGCTCCAAAAACACAACCCTCTAATTCCTATAAGATAACAAAGAGAAACATGACTTGGAAAAGACTACTGAGACAACTTGATCCATTTATGGGTTCTTGGTAGAGGATTGGCTAAAAGCCATCCTAGACAAACTAGTGAAAGTGGAGGAGGAGGATGCAGTAGGGGAAGCTTTTGAGGAGTAGAAGAATGCTAACCAAGAGAAGGAAGAGGGCATCTAGCATAGATTTTTTTGTGTTTTATTTCTATTTTTGTGACAATGTCTTTGAATTTTACACCCCATGGGGTTTTTTGGACTATGTCAATTAAATGGACCAATAGTTGTGATGTCTTTAAATGTTGCTAGTTTATTATTTAGTTTCTTATGCATAGTAGTTTTAGGACTATGGTTAATGACAATCTGGATCTTAAAGTTTTATGGTTTTTGATGTTTAAAGTTGGTATAGGTTAGACTATTGGGAGGTTACCTCTGGCTGGTTCTTAGACTTTTGTACTTTGGGGTGAGCTCCCATCTTTTTGGTTGCTATCAACTACTTCAAAAAAAAGATAATCAAAGGACTACAAGAAGACATTGAAAAATATGGTTTGAAGAAATAGAAGATAATTATCAACACTAAAAGGATCAATATGAATGGGTATATTATATGAATTAAATAAACATTAACTACAAAGTGAATCCATTGATTTTGCATGAGAGGAAAGTCCTAAATTTTTTGAGAGAGATTATGATGCATAACTTATAGATGTAAAAAATTAAAATAATGATGACACTAGCAATGCAGAAGAATAATAATCAGAAGAGATGTTTGAAGAGAAAGTATAGGAGTCAAATATTTTGGAAACTACAATTAAGACTAAAGAAAATATAAAGTTCATCAATAAGATCCCTAATATCAGCAAATTGTTAATATAGTAATAGTAAGTGAACAAACACAAGATACAAAATGAGCCATGCAACCCAAAGTTGGTTCTATAGAAATAGAAGTTCCAAGAACATTAAAAGACATCACATCAATTGAAGTAGCACAAGAGAAAAGAAACAAAGAGTCAGACACAAAGAATGAAAATGATTTTGATAATCAACCTAAATTTATTATACTAAAGATGAATTTTGTAAAGTTGAGTTACGATGATCAATATTATATGTACAATGACTACAAGAAATAACTGAAGTTTAAAGATAACTAGAATAGAAGAAAAGAAGGAAACTTTTAGAAAAGAGAGTTAATACATTTTCAAACCTACTTCTTGGAGTGTAGATTGAAAAGAAATAATTAGGTGCAAAAATGTTGCAAGAATATATATACACTATCAATAATGTTAGAATATAAAAACCAAGTTGAAGAAATTTTTCAAGAAGGACCAATGATGGAAAAACTTGTTGAGGTTTCAAGAATAGTAATGGAGAGAGACAAAATTAAAGGAATTACTAGTTGAAGGATTAGAGGTAGTGAATCCAATTTTCAAGGAAAATAACATCGCAATTGAAGAATTATGTCAATTTCTATTGTATATGGATCTAATGAAGAATAAAATGAAAGAAAACTATTCTCTCCTAACTATATTATAGTTATAGGATGAGGATGAAACTATTAATAGATTAATACACATAAAAATTCACATCATTGGCATAGTGAAATTATGAGAAGAATGAAATAGAATCTTGGTGAAGGTCACGAGCAAGAAAATACATATTCAACAAGGAGCAATAACCATGTAAGGGCTCGAGACATATCATCATTTTAGCTTGCCTTTGATATGACTATCAAAGGGGAGAATATTGGCAAACGGGGTGGAGCCATGTAAGGAGATGTCAACTAGAAAGGGAGAAGTGAGACTTGGTGTGAAATCATTGAGAGAAATGGCGAGAATATTGAAGAAGTCAAATCAAAGTAGACATATGCAGGTAAAGGGAATGGATTTTTATGTATAACAGAGCTTTTTGTAACTTTGAAGGGTTTTCCATCAATAAAAAGGGGGAAATTACCACTTGACAAAATCCTAAGCACAATGTTTGAGATTTTGAAGGTTGTCATTGCTGACAAGTAAAGATAAAGAGTTTTTGGAGTCACTCTCAGAATAGAGTTTTCAGAAATAGGGACGTACTATAAAAAAACTAATGGAGCTATTAGAGTATAGGCTACACATTATCGAAGAATGAAAAACCTTATTGATGATGATATTGAAAAGTCATAAACAAATTATAGAAGATTCATGAAGAAGTTTAATGAAACCCTAGTTAGGACATGAATATAGAAATGAATTAGGTTAAGGAAGATGTAAGTGAGATTGGAAAGAAGGATGTGTGAGGTTGGAGAAAAAGATAATTTTTATAGTGGAGCTAAACAAAATACTATTAAAAGGAAGGAATGAGTAGTGTGAACTAGGTGAAAGAGAAAAATAAGAGAGCTATCAAGTATGAAATGAAAGCTAGTATAAGAATAATTTCTTTTTATTTTATACTTTATAATTTATCAACAAGACTGTCAAAATCATTTAACAAGGAGATCTTTAACATGATATAGGAGTTCTAGTGGCCTATAGTGGCCATCTCATCATCTAAAGAGGAGTATGTGGTAGGTACATCAATAATATGTTAAGTAGTATGGACACAAAGAGTTTTGAAAGATTCAAGACATGATAAAATCTAACCTAATATAGTATATTCTGGTAACAAGTCCTCCATTGCACTTTCAAAGAATCACGTTTTTCAAAAAGGGAAAAAATAGATTGGAACTAGGTTTTTCTTCATTTAAAAGTTCCTCAAGAATAGCTACTCTTTTATATCATTGTAGATCTGAAGAGAAGATTATAGATATATTCATGAAGGCAATAGCACAATTACAATTACAATTTATGAGAGAAATTTTAGGAATTATAAATATCAATGTAATTAGTAATTGGTGTAGAAGCTAGTGGGAATGTTAGAAAGTTCTAGTGATTTCTACCGCCATCCATTTTTCAACATTCACTATAAGTGTTAGTTTAATTTATTTTTCATTATTATCTTAGAAATGGAATTTTATAAAGTATCATAAATATTTATATCTTTTTTTTCTCTAATAGGTAGTTTCCAAAATTTACCTATATTATCTATATAAATAAATTTTATAAATTATTTTCAATCAAGTGACAAGTTTTTATTTATTAGTGCAAAAGCAATAAGAATCTTATTATTTTCTTATTATTTATGTCTATACTCGTATCAATACAATTGTAAACCTAAATAAATAAAAGGATAGATCAAAGAATTGGTAAAAGCAAATATGATTTCTTCATACAAGATCCAAAGATACATAATATAATTACATTTCATCATGTACACTATAGATGATTAGGCATATAACAATGTCAAACGTGAAGTTGAGTCTAATAGTCTTAATCAAGATTTTCTTGGCTACTACCTAATTTATATGAAATTACTAAAAGGGTGAGTTAATCATTATTTATTTATGTTATTTTGAATAAAATTAGAAGGAGGAGTGCTATAGTTAAGAATTCTATTTGTAAACAAAATATCTATATTTTATGTTAGATAAATATACAAAAATAAAATGTAATTAAAGGTATTAAAAATATTCTTCAATCAGTATCATATTTCATCATATATCTACTGAAGATAATAGTGAATAGGGAAACAAGATTTTGATATCTTTTAAATCTTATATGGAAATGGAGAAATAAGAGTAATTAAAGTTAGAAAAGGGGTATATGGAGGTTTTTATAAAAAGAACACATAAATTCAAGTAGCAAATTTTACAAAGGGAGTTATATAGGTGAATTAACATCTCAATTATGGATATAACCAAATATTGAAACTATGTACTACCTAAAGACATTTCTCTTTAATTTAACTCTAATTAATAAGAAAATAAAAATAATACAATTTCTTTAGATTTTCAAAACTTAAAAAAGCACAAATAGTATAATATATAAGATCAACATACATCATATAATATCTAAGAGTTACACAACCATGTATTTCTTTGAACCCTTGACTAGAGAAATCAAGAATGGGAAAATGAAATCAGAATAATTTTTGATTTGCTACAAAAAAAACACCCAACTATTTCCATCATAAATTACATTATAAAGTTAACTCAAAAAATGACACAAAAATATAGAATCAAGAGTGCAAATAGAAAACTAAAGAATATCCAAAAATTTCTAAATAAATGACATTATAATATCAACCAACAAAATGACCACAAATTTATTTTACTTGCTAAATACCATAAATTAAAAGAAATTTTCATTTATCATTCTATGTTTTCTTTTTAAATTAAATGATCAATTAATTAAAATGAGTTTTTAAATTTTGAATAGTTCTTACAATATGATAGTAGAAGCTGCCACATTTATGAGAAAATTTATCAAATGGTTTGTGTTATGTGTCTACACCTCTTTGTTTCACATGTCAAACATATGGTTCATAGAAAAAAATGAGACTTTGAAAGTTGTGAGGTTCCTTGAAGGACACAACCATGCCTTACCATAAACTCTTGACTAGATAAATCAAGCTTTGAAAAATGCAAACTAGAATAATTATTGACTAACTAAATGATTTTTTTCTTTAACCAACACCAATCAAATTAAGAATTCCTATAGTGGCATTGCAAACTATGTATTGGTTAAGGAAATTCATTATTTATATGAATCAATAATAAACTATTTACTAAGAACTCAATAAATTTTATACAAAGAGCACCACACATATCATTAGTTTGTAGATTCAAACAAAAATGGGAAAATAAATATTTGAGGATGATTATAATGTCACTCTTAACCTTCATTTAGCATAGATTCATTTTGTAGTGCCTACCCCTAGTATACTTTCAGTTATTATTGCCGAACTCTTTTAGGCCAATTTATGTTTATGCTTGATGATTAGTAATACTTTTTTCTAGATTATTAGATATTGTTTTCATACTCAGTTGATTATATCATGAGACTACTTTGGTTTCAGTTAGTTCATGTATGCATGATTATACTTTGATGATGATTATTTATAGTGATTTCAGTTATTTGATGATGTTAGTAAGATTGATTATTTATACATTTTTTCTATGGATACTTACCCCATACTACATGTGTATGGTGTGTGTGTGTGTGTGTATGTTTTCTTTATGTGTGATATTTTTGATGTGGTTACGAAAGGGAGTCGTGGTCACCTGCTAGTCGGAATCTACATGATGCACCACTTCCTACCATTGCCTATTTAGTTTAGAATATATGTACTTGTATATGTGTGGATTTTATGTAGATTGTAGGTACTGGGTATTGACTTCCCTAAATTGCCAAGATGAGTGAACCCTATTGCAATATCTCAATGGTAAGAGAGGGGAGATAAATTCTTGAGTCCAAATCCTAACCTTAAAACTAATTGTCCTAGAAATTAGGATAAGTATCTCAGATGATTACCCTTCTGAATTTGTTGTATGACATAAATTTGTGATTACAACCCCTGAGTTTGATCTTGTATGTTGTATTTTATGATGGGTTTTCATATTTCATCTTGTAGGTCTTTGGTGATTTTTCTATTAATTAAGTCAAATTAAAAGAATATTTCATGATTTAATTTAATGGAAAATTATTAAGATAATTTCAATATTTAATTATATTTAATTAATTGAGAAATTAATTAAATAGAAGAATTAAATTTAAAGAGAAATTTATAGTTCTAATTTTAGAGTGTAATAATATTTATTTAATTTAATAATAGTATATTTAGGAGATCATTTTTTAAACAAATGCTAAATATTATCATTACTTAAGTTAATAAATATTTTATCAAAAAAAGCTTCGCAAAATTAATTAAAGAGAGAGAGAGTAATGAATTAATAAAGATATTTTAAATTGCAAAAAGTGTGAATGAATATCTAAAAAGAAATAAACTATTAAAAAAGATTGTGTTCAATGAGTTTCCTCATGTGACTGCACAATTAGTGTCCTGAATTTAGGGGAGAACTCCTTATCAGAGATTGAGAGTTCATTTTGCAGGGACCAAGATTTTTGGAGAAGGGATTTTTCACAGAGAAGTTTTTGAGAGAAAAGAGAATTCTCTAACAATCTTCGAGTGATTCCACATTAGCATTAGATTTAGGTAAAATCTTGTGCTTCATTCACATAATGAATTATGTAATTCGATATGCCTATCTACATCGTGTTTGTTGAATCTGTTTTCCAAAATTCATCTATGATGAATCTTTCATTGTGATTTACTCATATTCCTATTGAATTTCTATCTATATATGAGGATTGAAAATGAGAAAACCCTCATTCTATAGATTAAAAAGTTGTCATTTAATCATGAAGGGTTTTGAAAAGAAATCAAAATTGTAGAATATTCAAAATCGATTGGTTTATTAGAATTAGAATATATATATATATATATATATATATATATATATATATATATATATATATATATATATATATATATATATATATATATATATAATGGTTTCATGGAAATTTGATTTGGTTTTATTTATATTAGAAATTAAATAAATAAAATCGAATCCTTATATTTTGGGTGATAGGGAGGGTAAGAGATTTTTTTTTGTAAAAGAAAAATTATAATTTTTTTTTTTATTAAGGGTAGGGACATGGCCACCAATCCCCACACCCCAACCCCTATTGTGACCTTAAAAACTATGCACAATAGGTAGTACTATTGCATGCAGAAGCAGTATAGCATTGCTGACTGCAGCCGTAGCGATTACAGGCCGATGAGCCTCTAAAGGTACCTTGTGTTATTATTATTATTTTTAAAAAATTTAATTTATTTAAATTTTTAATTTAAATTTTGTATTTAATTCATTTAAATTTAAATTTAATTAAAATTTATAGTTTTTAATATTTGAAATTGAATTTAGTTAAATTATAATTTAATTAAAGGTTAAGTTTCCATATATTTTATTAATAATTTTCTTAAATTATTAAAATGTGATAATTCACTTAGGGTTCTCGTTGTTAATGATTAATGTAGTTAATTTAGTTATTAATTAGTTGTCGATGGAACACTATAAAAGAAATTGATCATGGGAATTTTCTATTTAAAACTTAATAATATTAAATAATTGCCAATTAATTGTTTATTAATTATTACTTGAAATTTAAGATCTTTATAGCGATAATATTTGTTTGTAAGTTTATGGTGATGGTGTGTTCAAATTTAAATGAGAAATGGGTTAAGTTATACAGGGAATATAGTAAACTTTATAAGACCAAAATTTATAACAAAATGGAAACTTAAACCTATCTGTAAACTCAAACTATGTGTCTTCAAAATCAAGCAAAACTATGAATTAAATTGCTTGTTGAGTGTTTTCTTGTATGTTAGAATTGGGAGTGGACTAGAGTGTTGATCAATCCTAGGATATTTACCAAAGCCTGAGAAGTATTATTTTGGTGATTATATATAATGATTATGTTTGGACTTATGTGTACCTTCTTGGACCAGTCTTGCTAGGATGAATGTATGTGTGATGTTGTACTTTGAAAAAATGATTTCTATACTTGTTAGTTCCTTGATTTGAGAATTGATGTATGTGTTTTGGTCTTTTGAGATCTTTTTGCTTTGTTGAGCTTAGGGTAGGTTATTTGTATGTTAAGTTGAGAAGTGGCTTGCAATGGAGGCCAAGGCCCTGAAGAGGTTGATGGTTAACCCATTGTAAGTAGTTAATAAATGAAAACACTACACTAAATGAGAGTAAAATGAACCTAATAAGAATCTTTGTCTTTCCTTGAGCGTGCCTAGAGTGTAAATATAGACTAGGATGGGAGTAGAGAGAATTCTTGGTTGCGACCATGCATCGATAGTATGCCTTGTTAGTACGAAAGGATACTAGTGTCACATAGAGTCACTAGGGGGCTGGAGGATTAAAAGACTACCCAAGTAACCCTAGAGTTGGTTCATGCGATGACACTTGCCCACTAGCAATATAGATTCCCTACGTGTCTTTGTTTGCCTTTGGGTTTAGATGTCATTTTATCTTGGAACCTTTGAGTTAGATTACTTTTAGGGTTTTCTTTGACTTAGATATTACTTTTGATTTTTTAGATTGATATCCTATTTGGGACTTGATACTATCTCTCCATCGTGGTGGGAGTGGTCCTTTTTAGGTTACTATGAGGTTGGGTGGTAGTGCTTTTTAGTTTTACCATTGAGATCCGTCCATTGATGCCATGGCTGAAGTTCCTTGTTTTACATTTCCTTTCATTCTATCTTTGTGTATTATGATGGATGGTTATATCTATTTGATGGATGATTTTACTTATTGTATTGTATCTTGTTTCACAGATCTGAAAGGGATGATGTAATCTATTTTATAAATGTATATTTTGTCAGCCCTTCATACCCCGTGACATGTACAATGGTTGATTGTGCATTCCAAATTTATTGCCAAGTGGCATTGGGAACAAATGTATATTATTTAAATGGACTAGACTTGTAGTTAATCTTTAATGTGGATGTTTTATTTATTGGACTTAGTATTATTTAAATTTATATGTGATTCAACATCTTGGGATAATTTGTATGTTATTGCTTCTACTACTTTATGATTATTGTACATGTTATTCTTAAAAAAATATTTTTGTTTTGGCAAAATTAGTAAAAATTTAGGTTAGTTCCTTTGGATCCCTTGGTGGTGTTAGAGTAAATAATTAATAATTAATTATTTATTCTATTTACCTAAGCTTACTTAGGTAAATACATTTCATTTATTAGTTGTAGTCTAGGAGTTAGTTATAAGTTGTTAAAAATATGGGAGTTTGTTCTCTCCTAAGTCATACTTATCCTCTCACCTTGTTCGAGGACTTTCCACCTCATGTGGATGTATGCTTAGTTGGCACACTTATCTCCTAGTGTCTTCTAGCTTCTTCTAGGAGATTCCTGGAGCTCTTTATATTCAGGCTCCCTCATTGTATTTTCATCATATTATCTCATTTTGCGTATTGTAAATACATATTTTCTTGTGTTTGCATACTTGTTTTCTCTCATGTTTGTTTAGGGTTTTGCCCTTGCTCCACGCTCTTCTCTACTTGGCTTCCCTTTGATAGGTTATTGCATGTAGGTGATCTTGGGCATCTTTGGAGTTAGATTTCATCAACTCCAACATGGTATTAGAGCCTTCCTATTGCTACTTCGTTGAAGGATTTTTGAAACCGTGATTTGAAGTCACAAACCCTAGCTTGTTTGTGCATTTTTTCTTCAAATCAGGGGAAAAAAAAATTTCAGAGCACTTTGGACCCAAACGGATGCTACCATTGCATTCAAAAGGCACTTTTCAACTAGGATCCATATAAAATTTTTTGATTTTGGAGATAGGGCTCTGGGAGGCAAAAAAATTTTAAGCTCAAAGGACCATCTGTACGGTCGTACGGATGCGTAGGCTTAAAAAAATTAACAAAAACATTGCATAGAGCATGCCACTATGGCTCCACCCCATGGCCATCATGAGGCTACCCATGCTTTGCCTGCGCCCCACTGCAACAGAGTAACCCCCACCAGCACCGCTCTCCTGTAACCCCCACCAGCTGAGCAACCAATACCCACCACCCTCGCTCTACTTTTGCAGTGCCTAGGTCACCAGCTCCTGTTCTTGTCCTCCACTCCAGGTCGACCTATACACTCAGCCGACTAGTCAACTCGCGTGGAGGGTTATCTTGCTGACATGTGGATTTTCTCTTCTCCGTTAGCCGACCCATCCGCACATAGTTATCTGCCCAGTCAGGAGTTCATGTGCAGTGTCTGTAGGTTTTGCTACCACTTGGCACAATGCAGGGGTGACACATGTCCTCGAAGCCATGTGGCACACTGCCACATGGACCTGCCACGTCACCCCTGCCACGTCAGATTTTGCCACATGGACCTGCCACGGGGTGTGCCGCATGGCTTCTTTTTGCTGCGATGGCTGACTGGCTATCAAATTAAATTTCATGATCTATTGATGCTAGCATGACATCACCTGCATCATCCCTTACACCTCTTCAAGGTCATTTTGACCTACTTGTGTTTTTTGGCCATAACTTGAGCATACAGAGGTTTTTTTTCGATCCAAAAGAAGCACCAAAAAGCTAGTTCTGAGATGGAGACATTGGTGCAGGTATTTTCAAGTTTTGATGCATTTTTTTGCTTGCTTTTTTAGTTGAAGTCTGAAGTGGGTTTTTTTTCCACTCTGACATGCATATCTTTTGCATCCCATGTCAGTTTTTTGAAAACGTTAAATTTTTGGAAAGCTGGTTTTGTCATCTTTTTAGAAATGTAGTCTTTTTCCTTAGATTTTGAACCATGCTCTTTTTATCATATTTTTGACATTTTTGCTATATGGTGGATATCTTGGGTGTTTTAGGTCCGAGGATCATTTTCCTGGCATGGTTTCTTTTGTTTTTGGTTGTACTTTCTTTTGTGCCATGTTTTTCTTTTTTTTGATCATTGTAGACATCATTCGTAAGCACTTTTGTAAACACACTGAGATAAAGTGTCACTTTTGCATTTTAGGTTAATGAACATTGTTTTTGAGTCAATTGTACATGCACAATTTTTATAAAGCACCATGGGGGCGATAGTTGTTTGTTGTTTTAGGCCTTCTCCTTTTGTCAAGTGAGTGTCCCTTCCATGACATTAGCCCCATGTAGTGTCGTTGTGACCGTGTCTTTATAGGTGTTTGTACCTCTTCATCTCTCGTTGTTCTTGGTTTGTCTGCAGGAGAGTTTTGGCCCACCTTCTCAGTTGCCTGTCATCTCACCTCGTCTGCATTAAGGGGGGGTTATGCTATTGTTCTAATGCATCTGTGGTTTGATGGTTCGATAGTGTGAACTATGTATTCAGTGGTTGGTCCTATATATAAGGTGATTGCAGTGGCTGGCTACCTATGCATTTTGGTGAGATGGATCATCTACCATATAGACATGCTTAGTTTGTGCCTTCTTCTTCCATGGAGGTTCTTCAGATCATCATTTTTCTTTTTGATGGTAGATTTTGTGGCTTCTTCATGCTTCAGTGATGCTCTTCATGATTACTTTTTGTTCCTGTTTTAGGGGACATTCCCCTAGTTGGAGGCTTCTTTAGTTCTTCACTAGGTTCTTACCTCTTTTTGGGGGAGGGTTTTTCCCACATGGTTTTCTCTCTTTCCCCATTTTCAGAGGTTGCATCTTTGCTTTGTACATGGGTACCTAACATGGCCTCATTGCTGGGACCCATTCTAAATTTTCTTCTTAGTTTTATGAGTTTAAGGCATTTCCCTAGGTTTCACTTAAGGGGGGGTGTTAGAGTAAATAATTAATAATTAATTATTTATTCTATTTACTTAAGCTTACTTAGGTAAATGAATTTCATTTATTAGTTGTAGTCTAGGAGTTAGTTATAAGTTGTTGACAATACGAGAGTTTATTCTCTCCTAAGTCATACTTATCCTCTCACCTTGTTCAAGGACTTTCCACCTCCTGTGGATGTATGGTTAGTTGTCACACTTATCTCCTAGTGTCTTCTAGGTTCTTCTAGGAGATTCCTAGAGCTCTTTATATTCGGGCTCCCTCATTGTATTTTCATCGTATCATCTCATTTTGCATATTGTAAATACATATTTTCTTGTGTTTGCATACTCGTTCTCTCTCATGTCTGTTTAGGGTTTTTCCCTTGCTCCACGCTCTTCTCTCCTTGGCTTCCCTTTGATAGGTTATTGCATGTAGGTGATCTTGGGCATCTTCGGAGTTAGATTTCATCAACTCCAACAGGCGGGGCATTACACTATTGCCCTATCTCATTACCATTTTAGTGGCCAAGATTTTTAAATAAGGAGAAGCAACTAAATTTGGAAATCCATGAATATTATAAAGGCCCCAAGGTAGGCATATAGAAGTTCAAATAGTAAAGGAGAGAGGAAATTGAATTGTTTTGTGTATTTTATATAGAAGGTCCTAATAAATTTTGACATCTTTACATTGAGAATGTAGAGAGCATTAGTACTTTTGAAAAGATGAAAGGAAAATGAATAGACCACCATGCATAGAGGGTCGAGAAAAATTTGAATGGTAATAGCAACAAGGGTGAAAAGTTAGCAAAGAGGGACATATGCTAAAAACTTTAATGCCACCGAAAATTTATGAAATAAACAAAATGTAGGAAATAGATAAGCCCTAGATGATGCAATCATGGTAAAGTGCCAAGAGAAAAGGAAAAATGTTGAAAATATTTAACAAGATTACCTTTGAATCAAAAGCAGGATTGAGATAGGGAATAGAAATTTGGAGGTGAATCCAACATTTTATCCACTCAAATGCACCTTTATTTTTGGTGAAAAGAAGATACAAGTTGATGCCCTTGATGTGAGGGAAGTATGTACAGGCCATGTTTAGTAGTCTACAAAAGAAAATTATTAATGTGCCAATCCCTTACCACGACTTGCTACAATTCCCATGTTGATTTTTCCACCATTTTTGTACAGGAAAATAAAAATACCTCATGGATAAGTGTTGTCCAACAATGAATAAAATAAAATCTTAGAGCAAAAAATTGCATTCAACAGACAATAATATATGAATCTTAGTTTTGTAGGAATATTATCTTGATAAAGAACCCTTGCACTTCAAATCCTTTAAATAAAACATTACTCATGATTTGTTTATTGAACCTAATAATTCAGCACTGGAAGTATCCCCTAAAGAAATGGAAGAAAAGAATGTGGAAAATAGAGAAAGGATTTTCCCAAATTCCAATAAGGTCAAGTTGACTAAGGTTAATGTGGAGCTAATGGAGTATAATCTCAAAGGGGTGGAAATTTACCTCCATTAGGTGTGCTCCAAATTTGAAAGGCAATCTCCATGTATACCTTCAGAATGGAGCAATGGATCTTCAATTCCATAAAAAATCTCAAATTAACTATAGAGCTCTAAATGCAACAGTGGAAGAAGTTGTGAATAAGGTGAATGAGGGGCCTAAGATTGGTTTCATTGGGAATGATATGGAGAAGAACAATGTGTTGCAGGTGTTGGTTATAGAACTAAGACCCTATAAAGTACTACCAACACAATTTTTAATAATTACCAAAAACTTTAGGAGGCTTTAGTAAAGAGAATGAATAAAATTATAGGTAATGTTGATTTGAACATGGACCAAATTATGGTACTCCACATGGATGAACCTAAGGATGTAGAAGAGTCTCCTAGTAAGAAAAGAACCATATAAAAGCCGAGGAAGCTCAAGGCCAAGAATGATGAGATGATAAAAGAATATGACAAACTGGGGCCATGGAAAAGAAAATGGAAAATGAGGCGAAGTTGGCTCTTGAGCTAGCCTAATGGCTCTAAATGCAACAATGGAAGAAGTTGTGAATAAGGTGAATGGGGGGCCTAAGACTGGTTTCATTGGGAATGATATGAAGAAGAACAATGTGTTGTAGGTGTTGGTTATAGAACTAAGAACCTATAAAGAACTACCTACACAATTTTTAATAATTACCAAAAACTTTAGGAGGCTTTAGTAAAGAGGATGAATAAAATTATAGGTAATGTTGATTTGAACATGGACCAAATTATGGTACTCCACATGGATGAACCTAAGGGTGTAGAAGAGTCTCCTAGTAAGAAAAGAACCATATAAAAATCGAGGAAGCTCAAGGCCAAGAATGATGAGATGATAAAAGAATATGTCAAACTGGCACCATGGAAAAGAAAATGAAAAAGGAGGTGAAGTTGGCTCTTGAGCTAGCCTAATGTTTGGTTAGTTGTCTAGGTTATTGGCCTTTCTTGTCTTTTTGATTTGAAAGTAGGTCCATAGTTTGGTTTTTTTTTCTCTTCTCAGTCTTTTTTTAGTGTTGTTTCAGTGGTGAGTTGATTGTTGTCTGCGGTGTTGACTTTCTTTTCTAGTACATTTTGAAACTATTTAACTTTAATTATTATTTTGTAGTGACTTTTGGGGTTTTGGGTCTCCTATAAAACCCCTATTTTAATACATAATCAAAAATAAATGTCATATACAACTAATAAGATAGTAAGAATTCCTGTGGTGGCATTGCAAACTATGTATTGGTTAAGGAAATCCTTTATGTATATGATTCAATAATAAATTTTTAATAATAAATTTGAAGCTCAAAAGTTTTTACACAAATAACGACACCTATCTTTAGGTTGTAAAGGACAACAACAATGGGAAACTAAATTGTAGAGGATGATGATAATGACATTCTTAGCCTATATCTAGCATAGACTCTTATGTCCTATCTCATTACGCTTTTAGTGGCCAATATTTTTGAATACGGAGGAAAAACTAAATTTTGACATCTATGAAGATTGTGATATTGCTATCAAGATTTAACTATGTGATTTTGAGTCAAACTCATTCACCCATGTTTCATGAGTAGTGATTCAACACAAATCCATCTCTCATGAGAATAAATGGAACACTTAGCACTCATTGGATCTAGGCGATGTTTTCTAATCTATGAAGATTACAAAGGTGCCAAGGTAGGCACAAAGAAGTTCAAATATTAAAGGAGAGAGACAATTGAATTAATTTGTATCTTTTCTGCAAATGTTCCTTATAAGTTTTGACTTCTTTATATTGAAAATGTGGAGGGCATAAGCGTTTTCGCAAAGCTGAAAGGGAAAGGAATAGTCCACCACACATAGAGGATTGAACAAAATTCAAGTGGTAATAGCAACAATGGTTAAACATCTGCAAAGAGGGACATATGGTTAAAACTCTAATGCCATTGAACATTTTTGAAATAAAGAAAATGTAGGAAATAGACAAGCTCTAGTTGATGCCATCAAAGAAAAGTGCCAAGGGAAAAGAATAAAGTTGAAAAAACTAAACAAGAGTACCTTTGAATCAAAAGTAGTATTGAGATACATAATAGAAATTTGAAGTCCGATACCATGTTTTATCCACTTAAGTGCACCTTCATTTGTGGTAACAAGAACATATAAGTTTTTCCCTTGATGTGAAGGCAATATGCAGAGGCCATGTCGAATAGTCTACACAGGAAAACCGTCAACATGTCAGTCCATTTCCACCACTTGGACACCTCCCATGCTCATTTTTATACAATTTTTTTAATGTTGGAAAATAAATAGCCCTCATGAAAAAAGGCTCCTCAACAATGAATAAAACAAAATTTTAGTTTAGAATAAAAAAATATAGTTAGTTTTATAGAAATATTACCTTATATTCACAACTTTCGAGATTCAAACTTATTAAAAATAATCACAAGAAAATATTAGTTCCTACCATTAATTCTCTTCACCTTGAGTTATTCCATAGGAAACTCGTTCGGCTCTAATCTTCCTCCAAAAATTTATAAGGGCTCACCCCCTTAGTGCGAAGGTTCAAGTCGGTAAGGCAACTTTCAGTTCTCACTTACCTAGAAATAGAGTTATATAATGCTGGTGCATGAGTATACAGGGGAATGAACATTCAATACCAGCGAAAGGAAAACATTTTCCTATTCCTGCTGTTTTTGTTGGATTTGTTATTTTGTTGTGGTTTTTTTCCCCAGTTTATGTTGAAATTTCTTAGCTAGGAGATTAGAAACTCATCTAATTTGTTCTCAAACTAGATTTTTCTTTTTCACTGCCATAATATTTCTGAAAAATAAATAAAACTTATTCAAAGGCAAGGTGCGTAGCTGAATGTACAAAGAGAAAATAACAAAAGAAAGGCATAGGTAGTTTAGAAGTCACAGTTTGGAAAGAAAATAAGCATAAATAAATATTATGCTGAAGACTGAAAGGTTGAAAGGTCAAAGAAGAAATCAAATGTAAGATAAGCGCAAAAATAGAGGAAATTAGAAGATAAAGTGAAAGAAGTGAAAAGAGGAAGATTGTAGATAACTCAACACCGAGTTTGAAAGAAGGCAATTAAATATTCATTGGAAAACTGCTGCATGGAAGGTATAGGAACAACGACTGAGGAATATAGAAGTCTGCGTAGAGTGAAAAGGACCAGTGTCTGAAACAAATTGTGACTACAAGAAGACACACAATGTAAATAAAAACAAAGTTATTTGTAGTGAAAAGATTATATTCAATTTTTTATTTTTTTAAATCGGTAAACAGGGTGAAGTTTAGATTAATTATTATTTGTTGGAATTAATTATTATTATATATTGAGCGAAGGTAGATTCGAACCTAAGACCTCTACTTGAGAGGCTCGCAAGTTACCGCTGCATTGTAAGCTGCCTAATTTATAAAATTTATTTTAATCATTGTAAACATGTAGCAATTTTAATAAAATTTGAAAGACTTTATTATATAGTTCTAATTTTAATATTAGGGAGAAGAGCTAGTTGTTGTTTATGTTTGAATGATTTATTTCTTCAATTATTGTTTATAAAAAATTTCAAAAAATGATAACAAATGTATTTATAACTACGTACTAAAGTTAATTAATTTTTAGTATTTTTGGTTACTGATTGGTCCATTTGTGAAAAAGTAGTATTTTCGGTGAGTCGTTATTGGGGGTGAATATACTTAGGGTGAACGTTTTAAAATGACACTTTTACACCACCTCCCACTCTCTATGAATTCTACAGAGAGCACAGTAAATGTAGGAAAGTCTAAAAATTAGATATTCAAAAATAGACAAATTTTGAATATAGATTAAAAACTATAGATACACGCAATTCCATCAGCTTGATAAGACGACAGTTTTTTTTTTCCCTTGCATCAGATTGTTCCTAATACCATTTGATCTTTCAAATTATTGACTAAACAAATGAATTTTCGTCACTTCATTTAATTGAGAATTTGATTAACCCTTGAACAACTATCGCTTAGTAAAACCAGGAAAGGGTTGCGTCTTGCCCAAAGGAAGCGTACTGTTTTAACCCATATTATATAGGAGACCACTTACAATCCACTATCATTCGTGTTGCTGCACTGCTCTCGTTAGGCATTCTAGCAATCATGGCACTGTCGGGAATCTCAACTCTTCTTCACAAGATCAACACTGCAGTTACCGAGGGTGCATCAGAACAGAGAGCCCGAATGGACGCTCATAACAACAATTCAACAAGAAACGTGAAAACGATAGTCTTGGACATGGAAAACACACTTGTAAACGCAAGTTTCACTCCGCTCCCACACTACGACTTCACAGTCTCTCTCCAACGCCACTCCAACATCACATGTTACGTCCAGAAAAGGCCTGGGCTAGACCAACTTCTACAACAACTAGCAGAAACTAATTTCGAAATTATGATCTTCACTTCAACCACCAAAGATTTCGCAGACCCAATTCTAGACAAGATAGACAGGAATAACACAATAGATTTGAGACTATACAGAGATTCCTGCAATATAGAAGCCGAAGAAGAAGTACCCATCAAAGATCTTTCTAAGCTTGGAAGAGATTTCAAGAACATTGTCATTGTGGATCACGAGCCGGAATGTTATAAACTTCAGCCGGAAAATGCTTTCCCGGTGAAACCATTTGAAGGCGACCTAACCGATAGAGATCTTCTGAGGGTCATAGATTTCTGTAAAATAGCAGCAAAGTGTAGGGACGTGAGGGATGCCATACGAACATATGAAGCTTTGTGTGGGAGCTATAATGTTAAGGAATTAGCCCTCCATTGCAGTGAGAAGAAAATTATTGTGTTGGAATTGTTTGATGTTTTAGTCAAGGCAAGCCACGAGCAAATGCAACATTATGACTTTGTTATTTCGTTCATTCGTGATACGGCAACTGGGTTGGGAGAAATTGTCCCTTATTATGTCTTGAAAAGGCCCGGGGTAGAGACTTTCTTGGATGAATTGGCTAAGTATTATAAGATTGTAATTTTTACAGATGCCCAGAAAAAATATGCAGATCTTGTATTGGAAAAACTTGATATTGATTTAAAAATAGAACGTCGTTTGTATAGGGATTCGTGCACTCATTGTGATGATGTTTATGTGAAAGATTTGACTAAGATTAATCCTTCTCATAGGATTCGAGATTTGCATTTGAAGGATGTTTTCATGGTCGATGTTAATCCAAGATGTAAATTTCAAGCAGAGAATGGTGTTTTGGTGAAGCCATTTGATGGTGATATGGGTGATAGGGAATTGTATGAGCTTGCTGAGTTTTGTAAAAGTGCAGTTGAATGTAATGATGTGAGAGA
Source organism: Cupressus sempervirens (assembly GCA_028749045.1). NCBI lineage: Eukaryota > Viridiplantae > Streptophyta > Pinopsida > Cupressales > Cupressaceae > Cupressus > Cupressus sempervirens. The sequence goes on from CM053785.1 coordinate 364,534,483, forward strand.
AGCTATAAGAGTTCATACTGATTCTTCAGCTCCCACGTGTTTGGCAGCTCGCAAGTTGCAGAACTTCGCCAGAACTGCACAGTTGATTTTGCACCACCATCGCCATCTTCATCTCCCTCATTTCTCCCATCATGATCATTAGTGATTACGTTGCATTCATTTGATTGATTCCATGGATGTAAAAGCACTCTGTTGTTTCATGTATTTAAGAGAGCATTTGTTCTTTCACATTGATGTTTACGAAGTTTCCATGCTTTGAATGATTGTTATGAAACTCACACAGTTCGCATTTTGTATTCCTAGCTAGTTCTATCTGGTTGCACTAAGATGTATATTTTTAGAACATCACGTAAGGAGGTTATAATAAAAATGGTGGAAGAATGAAAATTTAATTTAAGAATGTCTAATTATATATGGGAACTACCATGGATCGCACAAAAAAGATCGATCCTTATGCCAGACTTAATTATTTTCCGATAAGAATCAGAAAGGGAGGACAGGAATGAACTTATTACATAACTTTTTTTTCCCCCTTTCATTTTACGTTATTGGATGAACTTATGTTTTTTATATTTTTAAAGTAAATATTCAAACAATATGTTCACTTTAATAGATTAGTTTGAGCTGTTTTCTAATGTATATATGGTAGATTTTTTATTTACAAAATCCATAAAACTATTTTACTTCAATTCTATTCGCTCACACATTTGGGGTCTTATAAGGGCGGATTTCCAAGAAGCATACCCCTATTGTGCGGCAATATTTTTAAAAATATCTCATTCTATTATACAATATATTTTTAAATGACTTTGTTCAACAAAATATTGTGAAATTTTTTTTTCACTTTATTTTATGTATTTAATTATTTAAATTATCTTAATTTATTTTTGTTAAAAATTTCACTTTGAAAAATCATATAATTGTGAATACATCTTAATTAAAGGAAGAAGCAAATGAGTATGGAAGATATTTATTTAGAAAGAGACTAAAGATTATGAAGGAGTTTTGATTGGAAGAGTCTAAAATCTAAGATAATAACATCACTAAAACTAAAATTTATTATTTAAATTTTTTTTGAGTCATACTAAATTATTTGTTTTTATTATGATAAATATTTTTTTATAGTAATCAATTATTTTTTATGCCTACTACATTATTTTCTTTTATTACGATAAACATCTTTTATTATGACAATCAATACCTTGATTTATAAGAAAAAATAAGTTCTTATATTTATATAATTTTAAAAAGAAGATTAATATTATATAAACATATTAACAATTTTCAAAATAGACTGATTTAAATATGAGGAGGATATAATAGGGTTATGTAACATTTATGCCCCAAATGATTATAGGGATAGAGTTGTGTTATGGGATTGGTGTTCTTGTAACCTGTTGAAAGCATCTTGGATATTTGTAGGAGATTTTAACATGGTGGAAGCCACATGTGATAAACAAGGAGGTTTGAAACATCAATGGAAAGGTAATGAGCTATATTTTTGGTGTAAATTCAAAATATGTTTTAATTTGATTGATCCATTGGAGAATAATAGGGAGAACTTTAATGACATTTAGTTTAGTTGGTGCAATAATCAAGGGGGGCATAATAGAGTAGATTGGATAGGATTTAATGTGATTCTTCTTTTTTCTTTTCATTCCAGATTGAAGAGGCTCATTCTCCTATAACTATGCTTCTTGCTGCAATATCAGATCATTCTCCTATTTCTGCAAGGATGCTAATAAATAAGGTTGATAATATTAATAGAATGAGTAACAAAGGCAAAAGTTTTAAGTTAAATACCTCTTTATTGAAAGACCCTGATAATAAAGAGGCTATTAGAATGGTGAATTTTTTATTCAAATTATGTAATCAATCTATAAGACTAGTTAAACAGTGGTGCCATCTAATGGAATCTTGGAAAATAAATTATCAGATTATTGGGAAAAAAATAGCCAAAGATAAAAATAAAGAAGAGAATGATCTTCAATTCAAACTTAATGAAACTGAATTTGCTCTTCAAAATTGTCTAGATGACCTAGTGCAGCTAAAGAATTTGGTTTTCATCAAGCATCAAATAGGATTTCTTCATAGATATAAGATCCAAGGGCAATGGATTAAGGCAAGAATGAATTGGCTTAGAGATGGTGATATAGGGTCCAAATATTTTTTAAATATTATTAGGGCTAAACATAAGATAGAAAAGATTGAGAATATTCAAATTGAGGGTGTTAAAACTAATGATCCAAAGGTTATTAAGGAAATATTTTACAATTTTTATTCTGAATTGTTCTCTTTAGAATTTGATCAAGATCAACATAAGCAATTGGGAGAATGTTTGAAGATGATCCCTAAGAAGGTCTCTGATAGTGAAAGTGATAAGTTGGGAAAGGTATTTCTCTAATCAGTGACTTAATGGTTAATAATAGGATTGGGTCATGGGATGAGATCTCTAGGAAGTTTGACATCCCCAATTCTCAAAGGAAGACATATACTCTTCTAACCAAAGTTTTATGCAAGGAGAAAGGTGGAAAGTTCATGGATATCAGTACTTTTATTAGAAATGTAAAATGGAATGATGACACTAGTATTGACAACACCTCTATTAAACAGATTTATGATATGTTTAAAGCTGATCAATATGTGTTACAACATATAGTTAATTGTTAGGGTCTTGATTGTCCTTTCTCAAACTGGCAATTATTTTAAAATTATTTTTGGAAGGGTTCATGTGAGCCTAAGTTTATTCATTTTAGATGGTTTTTTTTTTATTAAGAAGCTTGCTATTGCATTTGTTTTGTCATCCATTAATATTGAGTCTGTGATCTGTAACCTATGTAATAGACTCAAGAGTTTTGAACATATTTTCTTTGAGTGTGTTTATGCATCTAAAGTTTGGGTCATTTTCTTTGGTTATCCTATTGATTAGAAAAATAACAATGGTTTTTCGTGGTGTGAAATTTTGGCTAGTTATGTGAGATCTTTTGACTTATCTCTTAATAGATTTTGGTTTGGTCTTACTAGTGAAGTACTATGGCTTCTTTGGAAGGAAAGGAACAAGGAGATATCTCAAAATGTGAGAAGGTCCACTAGCGAGTTTAACCTTAAACTCACACATTTTTACATCATGTCATAGGTTTCCTTTTTCTTGGAGATTACAAAGTCTAGATTCATGAAGTGGATGCATGCTGGGATGTTGTTGATTTTCAAAGATGAAGTTAAAGCTGCACAATACATTGAGAGATACCAAAGTTTCCTTACACAAGCAGAAATTGAGGAGCTTAGCAATCTCCTAGAGAAATGTCATCTGGATGTTGATATGTAGACAAGTACATGTGTTGGATCCACTTTAGCACATATTAATGATACTAATCAACCAGAACATGAATATCAGAAATTATAGTTATCTAGTGCAAGTATTATATATTGAGTAATTTTGTTATATCATATATGGTTTTGGATGTTTGTATTAGAAACATTATATATAGTCCTACAGTTGGCTTAACTCCTCCTTCCAATTTTGTATAGTATTAAGGGTTGGTTGTTTTTCAAATTGACAAGTTTTCTTGGATGTTGTTTAAGCCTTTTCAATAAAAATAAAAAATAGATTGATTTATAAGATCTTTGAAACATTAAATTATATAATTTATATTTGACTTTATTCAATTTCTTTTTTACATTTTTTACTAAAATGAGTACAATTCTCAAGTCTTTCCTTTTCAAATGCATTACCAAATGTTTAAAGAATGACTTCAAAAGAACAAATAAGGAAGATCTATACAAGGAAAAAATAGACACAAAATAGTTATCACTCATTCTCACAAGAATGAAGTAAAAATTTAGATAAGATTTTATATAACATCAATTTTATATTTGAAAATGTTGTGAATGAAGAAAATTGTGATTCTTTATAGTTATAAATACTTGAATTTTACTATTTAACTAATAAAATGAGGTGATATTATTTTTTACAATTTAAATAAAATAAAGTAAAAATTCAATTTAATAATATTTATTTTTTATTTCAAAAAGTTTGAAGTTAGTTCAATAGTTTATACTATATAGATACATTTTTTTATTATATTAATTTTTTATCATTTAAATATTTTCATATTAATAATAATGTAATAATAAATTATCATAATCTTCAACTCTAGAATATGTTTAAACTCTTTTAAGAATATTCTTCTAATGTTTTTTTTTTTTTTTTTTCACTTTAACTCAATACAATAGTATAAGTTGTTATTATTATTTACATTATACTTCATGTACCTTCCTAACCCATCCAATTATTTTTAGAGTTTCAACTAGTCAAATTAAATTCAAGAATATTATTGATTTTCACTTATTTGGGTCATAAAGGATAATTTTTATAAATCAGAAATTGAATATTAATTTTTTTGTTTTAATAATCGATTCTTTTATAATTATTAATTCTTTTATAATTATTAACTATTAAATTTAATATACTATTCTAAACTATTATAGCTTGCAGAAAATACAAGCCATGATGTGGCACTTATTTATTATTTATTCTTCAATTAAAATCTATAACATATATTCATTTCAAGATTTAATCTAAAATTATTAGTGGAAGTCTTATAGTATTCAAGATTTTTTTTTTTTTGAACACTTTAAAATGAATCTTATATCAAATAATATGATTTAGTTGAGATAGTTAGGTCACAAGGAATGAAATCATAAGAGAGAAACTCAATCATATAAGTAAATAAATTTTATCTAAATAAATGGGGTATCTAAAATGGGAAATTTTTAGAGCTTACTAATAAAGGTTTTGTGTCATCTATTTTAGTTGGAAAAGAATGTGAGAACAAAGGGGGATTATAAAGTGATACATAAAAGATTGAGGAGTGTGAGTTCTCTAGGTTCAAGCATATCTTTTTTGTCATGCGTGACCTTACTCCTTCCTGTTTCTCTTCGTTTGTTTCAGTTTGTTGTTGTGAGAATTAGAATGAATGTATGTCTGTATCGTAGTAAGATTTGGGGTGTAAAACCTGAGCCTGTCCTATGAAATTTATATATATAGGAAAGAGGTTCAGTCCGACTCACAGTGAATGTTTTAAAACATCAGTATTTATAGTTTTAAATGGTACACGAGTTCTATGAACCTAAAACATAGACAAGCTTTCGAATATCTACATTAAACAGAGGGCGGGCGTTTGGTCAAACGGTTAGCTTGAAACTTTTAAAATGGTTTAATAGCAATTGTTGACATAGTGTATTATGTGTTTATTATGCTGTTGACAGTCGATGCCGTGGAAATTTGTTGTGTTGGAATTTCTTATCATCGACATTAAGTGTCATATGATAATTGAAAACTTGGTGTATTGCTATTACCAACACCAATAATGATATCTTGTCAAATAGTTAAGAGGAAATCAGAAATAGGTCGATATATCATTGCGACAGCATAGTTTTCTCATTAAGTTATGAAAGAATGTAGAAAGGTATCAAGTTATAACAACTGTTGTTTATTGAATTGTCCATATGATTTGGTTTCGTTCACAATTGTATAAGGTGTTTGTGATAGTAAAAAAAAACAATTACTTAGCTGTTGTTACTTAATGTCTAGAATGAAAATTATGTTGAACAGTAAGTGCGCATCCTAAGACACGGTGAATTTCCATTCTAGTTAGTTACAGTTGTTGGTATGCTAGAAGTTTTTAAGTACCCGTGTAAAAAGCATAATAATTTGATTAAGTTTCACAATTTTGTATGTTATTAAGATTCTAGTTATGGGCAGTAACATATTGTTAATTAGTTGGTGCAATTCAAAAATTGGTGTTAGCTTATGAATTGTCCATAAGTAGAATTTGCATTTGGATATTGGAATTAATGTTGAATACATGGTATCATTATTGATTTTTTTTTTTAATATATAAAACATTATTTGGAGAAATCTACCAGTCATGATTAAATTAGTTTAATTATGTTATGAAGCATTCTAATGAACATTCATATGATGTTATGAAATTAAAATTAGAAAATTAGAAATCTTTTATTATAAAGATGAATTTCAGTTCTTAATTGAAATAAAAGTTGTTGCAAGTAATGAGGCAGACTATGATATATGTTTGATGATATGTCATTTAAAGCAAGAATATCATATGCATTTTTGATTTTTTATCTTGGTCATTTCGAAGTTAAGTTTAGATGGTTATGTCAGCAGGAAAGTGAATGTATAATCTAAAGATTAAGTAAGTACCGTTAAGCTGAGATAACAGTTTAATTGTATTTGCATGATTTTGATTTTATAGGTTTCTATTTTTGTTGTTATAATTATCTATATTTACCTTTGAAATTGGCAGAATAAGATAAGTTACAAATAGATGGAAGGATGTGGTATCATGTTGTATACTGATTTTATGTCTGTTGCATGTACATTCTTAGTATATCTGTTTGATGTGTATTTTAAGAATAGCTGTGATGAACATATATCGAGGTGGCTGAATTTAGTTTATCCTATTTAGTTAATTAATTCATTGATAACTTTAAAATAAATTGGGTCAGTTAATTACATATAAAAGATAATTGGCCTTACCTATGACTTAAACCTATATGGTTAGTACGGAGAACAAGGCATATATCTATTCTACCATTGACAAGTATAATAGAGAATTACCGTTATGTGTTGTCTATGGGCATACCGTACATGGATGCAAAATCTTAGTGCCATAACAATGAAACCTCAGTATATATATGATTCATTTATGGGTTATTCTTAGTGCGAGTTTAATTTTGCATTGTTAAGCAAATGTTTTCTTCTTGCATATTAATTTCAGAACTGCACTATGTTAAGTGGATCAGATATCTGCATTATGGTTATATATATATATCTGTGTGTGTGTGTGTGTGTGTGTCTGTTTATTCTAACATGTATGCAGGTGGATTACGCTTTTCAACTCAATGTGTACTGAGCCCCCTTTTTGTATTGTGTTGGATTTCTATATGTTTTATAGGTGCTTCAAGTTGGTTAGCAAGTAGCTAAGGATGACTGTTGAAGTTTCTTCCTGATTCAGTTTTTAATTACTTGTAGGGTCTGTATGTTGGACATTAGTGATTAAGAAAGGTGTTTTACTTCATTATTGTACTAAACTTTATATGTATTCACATTATAATGGATATGTACTTGGATGACATCATCTTTCATTTTGAGGTTTTCAGATTGAGAGTGGTTCAATCTATGTATTTGTACTTATATTAAGTTGATATAAAAAAAAATTTGTTGTGTTTATTGTTCTTTGTTATATATCTATCGGTTTGTGCTTAGTATGGCATTGCATTTGGTATTAGAAGAAGGTTAGAATAACCAGGACTCTTGGGTTATAGGGTTTAACCCGTTATCGATGCGTGTTAATAATTGTTTGTTTGTAGGTTGCTATCATGCCTCCTATCACTAGAGGAACTTGAGGACACAACATTACTGAGGATAACCTTGCTGGCAGAGGCAAAGGCAGGGGTAGGGACCATGGTAGAGGTCCTAGGCACCAGAATGATGCTGGAGTTGGTCAGTTTGATCAGAATGCTGGGGTTGGAAACAACCAAGATAACCAGGCAGACCAAGCTATTGTATTTTAGAGAATACTGGAACGTCTCGATAATATTGAGACTAACAACTAGATTCTTGGTAGGGGAGTGAATGATAGGAGACCTCTTGTGCAGGGTATTAACCTTCTTGTAGAGGATGATCTAGTGGCAAGAGCTCAGCTCAAAGATCTTTCCAAGATGAAAGGGTCGTTATTTTATGGTATAGAATAGGGTACAGCAACAAAATCTTGGCTATTGAATATTGGGCGATGCTTTGTCTTACACCGTTACTTGAGTAACGTGAAGGTAAGATGGATGGTTATGCATTTGAGGGGTTTTGGTTCCTTGTGGTGGGAACAAGAGTTGGAAAAATTCGGCATTGATATCTCTCTTGTTACTTGGGAGCTCTTTGTAGAGTGATTCAAGGAGAGGTTTGTGTCTAAATATTCGTGTCAGGCTCGTGCAGAGGAGTTCTTTCAAATTATGCAGTCTGGCTCTACAGTGGAAGCTTATGAACGTAGGTTCTACGAGCTTAAAATTTTTTTTGGGTGGGCTGAAAATAATAAGGCCATGATACAACACTTCATCAAAGGGCTTATGCCCAAGATTGGGGAGGAAGTGAGAACTTTCTGACCTTTGACTATGTAGGAAGCTTCAGAGCAAGCAAAGTTGATTGAGATGAAGTCTGGTTATCATGGGGCTTCATACAAAACCAACATGAATCCACCTATGCCGAATGTCAGTTTCAATCAAACGCCTCCACAGAGTAGTTCAAAATCAGGGTATTGAGGTGGAAAATTCAAGAAGAATAAATTTGGTAAGGATTCCAAAGGTTCTGAAAAGCCTAGACCATCTCAACCACCTCAGAGTGTACAGAGTAATAAATTATCTCCTAATCCTTCTGGTCAGAACATGGGATTTAGGAAATCTGTTGAGTGTTTTCATTGTGGACAGTTAGGTTATTACCAGTTGCAGTGCCCTAACTGGGACAAGCCAAAGGTTGGACCTAAGCTAGCTAGATCTGAAGCGATAGTTGGTGATTTTTTTAGGAACCACTGTATCTTTGCAACCCTGGATCAGAAGTAGGCCGAACACCAGAACATGGTTATAGAAGCTCAAGGTAATACTCAAGGTATGAAAGTATCTATCTTATTTGAATCTTGAGCTACTGACTCATTTATTTCTTCTGTGTTAGTTACAAATAGTGGAATTCCTATGGTGAGGGCAAGGAACAGATGGCAAGGGGAGTTAGCATTAGGTTCTAAGGTGAAAGCTGATATTGTTGCTCTTGACTGTAAGATTCGTATGAAATCTTTCACTACTTCAGCGTACCTTAGGGTTATACCTTTAGGATTGTATGACATAGTTTTGGGTATCGATTGGTTAGAACATCATCAAGCTATTATGAATTGCAAGGATAAGTCAATCAGTTGTGTGGATGATTTTGGATCAGCTAGGGTAATTGCTGGAATTAAGAGACCCATCTCTTTGCAGATAATTTTTGCCAAGCAATTGGCAAGGTGTGCTCAGAAAGGCTGGAGTTTTTTTGCCATTTTGGTAAATGATTTAGAAGATTCTATGGTTAAGAGTTCTTCTCTCCATCATCCAGTCTTGCAAAATTTTTTGGATGTTTTTGTTGAGGAGATTCCTGGAATACCTCCGAGAAGAGAAATTGATTTTCGAATTGATTTAGTGTTAGGAATGGAACCAATTTCCAAGACTCCTTATAGAATGATAGCTCAAGAATTGGTCAAACTTAAATTTCAGTTGGAGGAGCTTTTGGAGAAAGGTTTGATTCATCCCAGTGGTTCTCCATGGGGTGCTCTAGTAATCTTTGTCAAGAAGAAAGATGGCTCCTTAAGACTTTGTATCGTTTATAGACTGTTAAACAAGGTCACTATTAAGAACAGGTATCCTTTGCCTAGAATTGATGACTTATTTGACCAAGTCAAGGGTACCCAAGTCTTTTCGAAGATTGATCTGAAATTCGGGTATCATCAACTTAGAATCTGGGAAACTGATATTCATAAGACAACTTTTCACACTAGATATGGGCACTATGAATTCACAGTGGTACCTTTTGGGTTAACTAATGCACCTTCTATCTTTATGAGCCTAATGAATGCTGTGTTTAGGACTTATCTAGATAATTTTGTAGTGGTTTTTCTGGATGATATTTTGGTGTATTCTAACTCTGCTGAGGAGCACGAGTAGCATTTAGAGAAAGTTTTGGAATGCCTTCATAGGAACAGACTGTATGCCAATCCTGAGAAGTGCAAATTCTTCAGATCAGAGATTTGTTACTTGGGGCATATCATTTTTGGGGATGGAATTTCTATAAATCCATCCAAAATTTGGGCTATTGTTGATTGGCCAGTACCTACGAATGTGTCTGAGGTTCAAAGTTTTATGGGCTTAGCAAGCTATTATCGCAAATTTGTGTCAAATTTCTCCAGAATACCTTATCCTATCACATCTCTTTAGAGAAAAGGGAAGAAATTTGTGTGGACAGATGAATGTGAGGCAACATTTCAAAAACTTAAGGAATGTTTGACCAGTGCATTAGTCCTGGCAGTCTCAGATTCTGCTAAGGAGTTTGTGGTTTGCACTGATGCATCTGTGGATGGTATACGAGCAGTGTTGATGCAGGATGGACGTATTATAGCTTATGAGTCCAGAAAGCTAAAGAGTCATGAGGTGAACTATCCTACTCATGATCTTAAACTTGCTGCGATTGTGCATGCTTTGACCAAGTGGCGGCATTTCCTTCTGAGTCAATGGTTTGAGTAACATACTGATCATTGAAGCCTTCAGTATATTTTTACACAACCAGACCTCAATGCTAGGCAGTGAAGATGGATGGAGTTCTTGTGTGAATACGACTTTGAGATTAGATATGGCCAAGGGAAGGAGAACGTGGTTACTGATGCACTTAGCAGAAGGCGACATGAATTATCTTCTCTAATCTTAATGGTGGATCTTAAGGATAAGATTTTATAGAACCTTTCCATAGATCATTGGTTTCAAGATGTTAGGGCTATTATGGATAGTGGTAGCGTCTTGGAGGGGCATTTTGAGGGGTATTTATTTAATTCTAAAGGTTTACTGCTGTATAGAGGGTGTGTGTACGTTCCTGAGTTGGGTGATTTGAGAAATCTGATTATGTTTGAGGCCCACAAAGCACCATATTCAGCTCATCTGGGTGTCAAGAAAATGCATGCTGACCTTAAGCAGCATTATTATTGGCCTGGAATGAAGAGAGACATAGCAAATTTTGTGGCTCGATGCTTGGAATGTCACCGAGTTAAGGCTTAACATTAGCACCCTATGGGATTATTGCAGCCACATAGTATTCCAGAATGGAAATGGGATACCATTTCGATAGATTTTATTACTAGATTGCATATGATAGCTCGTAGGCATGATCCTATTATGGTGGTAGTGGATCGATGTTCAAAGGTTGCTCATTTCATTCCTGTTAGATCATCCTATAATGCAGCAACAGTTGCCAAGATATATATGGAATAGATAGTTAAGTTACACAGAATTCCTAAAAAGATTATTTTTGATAGGGATCCAGTGTTTACATCTTCTCTTTGGAAATCCATGCAGTGTGAGTTAGGTACTTAGCTGAATTTCAATTTAGCCTATCACCCAGAGACAGAGGAAGAAACTGAATGTGTCAACTAGATTCTGGAAGACATGCTTAGGATGTACATAATGGATAGACAGAATAAATGGGAGGAGTATCTACACTTGGTTGAATTTTCTTATAACAATGGATATCACAGTTCCATAGGTATGGCACCATTTCAAGCATTGTATGGTAGACCTTGTAGGACACCTCTCAGCTAGGATAATTTGGAAGACAAGACTCTTTTTAGGACCTATTATGTTGCAAGATTTGGAGCAACAGGTTAAGAGGATCAGAGAGAATCTTATTATTGCTCAAGATAGATAAAAGAAATATGCTGATAAGCATAGAATTGATCATCAATTCTTGATTGGTGATAAAGTATTCCTCCGGGTAAGGCTGCATAAACGTCCAATTTGTTATGGAAAGGGATCTAAGTTAGCACCACAATTTGTTGGTCTGTTTGAAATTTTGGAATGGATTGGACCTGTTTCCTACAAACTTGCCTTGCCACCGAGTCTTTCACACATTCATAATGTATTTCATGTTTCAATTTTGCATAAGTATATACCTGTTATTATTCACGTACTTGATTGGAAAAATTTGCAAATTTTGGATGATTAGATCATGCTGGAACTAGTGCAGATCATGCAAAGCAGAACTATGAGTTTAAGAGGAAGAGAAATAAGATAGGTAAAAGTCCTATGGGACCCCAATGATGAAACATCTGCTACCTAGGAGGACACTGATATGATGAGAGCTGCTCATCCGCACTTATTTGCTGACTTCCAGGAGAAAGTCAAGAACTAGTGGGGGAGGATGTCATGCTTGACCTTACTCCTTCCTATTTCTCTTCATTTTTTTCAGTTTGTTGTTGTGATTCAAGTTCATTGCTATGATATTATCAAACTTTGTTTATCAATTTGTTAAATTTAGTTAGTTGAGTTTTGGTTTTGTGTTGATACAGTTATAGTGATCATTATCTGTTTATGAAATTTATATATATAGGAACGAGGTTCAGTCTGACTCACAGTGAATGTTTTAGAACATCAGTATTTATAGTTTTAAATGGTACGTGAGTTGTATGAACCTAAAACATAGACAAGCTTTCAAACATCTACATTAAATTGAGGGCAGGCATTTGGTCAAACGGTTAGCTTGAAACTTTTAAAATGTTGTAATAGCAATTGTTGGCATAGTGTATTGTGTGTTTATTATGCCATTGACAGTCGATGCCATGGAAATTTGTTGTGTTGGAATTTCTTATCATCGACATTAAGTGTCATATGATAATTGGGAACTTGGTGTATTGTTGTTATCAACACTAGTCATGATATTTTGTCAAATAGTTAAGAGGAAATTAGAAATAGGTCGATATATCATTGCGACAACATAGTTTTCTCATTAAGTTATGAAAGAATGTAGAAAGGTATCAAGTTATAACAACTGTTGTTTATTGAATTGTGCATATGATTTGGTTTCATTCACAATTGTATAAGGTATTTGTGATAGTAAAAAAAAAAAAACTTAGCTGTTGTTACTTAATGTCCAGAATGAAAATTATGTTGAACAGTAAGTGTGCATCCTAAGACATGGTGAATTTCCATTCTAGTTAGTTACGGTTGTTGGTATGCTAGCAGTTTTTAAGTACTTGTGTAAAAAGCATAATAATTTGATTCAGTTTCACAGTTTCGTATGTTATTAAGATTTTGACTATGGGCAGTAACATATTGTTAATTAGTTGGTGCAATTCAAAAATTTGTGTTAGCTTATGAATTGTCCATAAGTAGAATTTGCATTTGGATATTGGAATTAATGTTGAATACATGGTATCATTATTGATATTTTTTTTTAATATATAAAACATTATTTGGAGAAATCTGCCAGTCATTATTAAATTAGTTTAATTATGTTGTGAAGCATTCCGATGAACATTCATATGATGTTATGAAATTAAAATTAGAAAATTAAAAATCTTTTATTATAAAGATGAATTTCAGTTCTTAATTGAAATAAAAGTTGTTGCAAGTAATGAGGCAGGCTATGATATATGTTTGATGATATGTCATTTAAAGCAAGAATATCATATGCATTTTTGATTTGTTATCTTGGTCATTTCGAAGTTAAGTGTAGATGGTTATGTCAGCAGGAAAGTGAATGTATAATCTTAAGATTAAGTAAGTACCATTAAGCTGAGATAATAGTTTAATTGTATTTGCATGATTTTGATTTTATAGGTTTCTGTTTCTATTATTATAATTATCTATATTTACTTTTGAAATTGGCAGAATAAGATAAGTTACAAATAGATGGAAGGATGTGGTATCATGTTGTATACTGATTTTATGTATGTTGCATGTACATTCTTTGTATATTTGTTTGATGTGTATTTTAAGAATAGCTGTGATGAACGTATATCGAGGTGGCTGAATTTGGTTTATCCTATTTAGTTAATTAGTTCAGTGATAACTTTAAAATAAATTGGGTGGGTTAATTACATATAAAAGATAATTGACCTTACCTATGACTTAAACCTATATGGTTAGTACGGAGAACAAGGCATATCTCTATTCTGTCATTGACAAGTATAATAGAGAATTATCGTTATGTGTTGACTATGGGCATACCGTACATGGATGCAGAATCTTAGTGCCATAATGATGACACCTCAGTATATATATGATTCATTTACGAGTTATTTTTAGTGCGAGTTTAATTTTGCATTGCTAAGTAAATGTTTACTTCTTGCATATTAATTTTGAAACTGCACTATGTTAAGTGGATTAGATATCTGCATTATGGTTATATATTTATATATATATATATATATATATATATATATATATATATATATATATATATATATATATATATATATATATATATATATATATATATATATGTATGTATATATATGTATATATGTTTATTCTAACATGTATACAGGTGGATTACGATTTTCTACTCAGTGTGTACTAAGCCCCCTTTTTGTGTCGTGTTACATTTCTATATGTTTTATAGGTGCTTCAAGTTGGTTAGCAAGTAGCTAAGGATGACTGTTGAAGTTTCTTCCTGATTCAATTTTTAATTACTTGTAGGGTCCATATGTTGGACGTTAGTGATTAAGAAAAATGTTGTACTTCATTATTGTACTAAACTTTATATGTATTCGCATTATAATGGATATGTAATTGGATGACATCATCTTTCATTTTGAGGTTTTTAGATTGAGAGTGGTTCAATCTATGTATTTGTACTTATATTAAGTTGATGTAAAAAAAAAAATTGTTGCGTTTCTTGTTCGTTGTTATATATCTATCGGTTTTTGCTTAGTATGGCATTACATTTTTGCTTACCTTACCATAGTAAATAAATGAATTTTTATCTATTTATTTTACAATGGTAATTATCATTGCCAGAATGTAATAATCCATTTTTGAGATGGAAAGCAATTTGGGGTGATCTATCAAAATGTTTGTAGTGCCTCTTACCACACCTTACCCAATGAAGTATGACACTTAAAGTTGGGATCTACCAAGGTAATTTATAGCATTTTTATTCAACATTTTTCTTTGGATTTTTTTTCTATATCTATTTGTTCCTCTATAGAATTGATAAATTCCCCCTTATGCTAATGAGTGTAGAAGCATCCAAAAGTGATGATTGAGGTAACAATTGATGTGTTGTGTAGTCTAGCAGGTTGTAACATAGATGGTAGGAAGGGATGGGTATCAAAATTTGAATTCAACATTGATGTTTGAGATCATTCTCGGAAAGCATTCATTTACTCCCATTCACCAATTTAGAATCACATCACAAAGTTTTTAAAGTACATACAATAAGCGAAGAATCTTCACCCCAACAACATGGATGGATTTTTACATCTATGCTTTTGAGGTAATTTTTTTGATGAAAAAATGCATAGGAAGTTTTAAACTTCCTATGATTTCGAAAAGACAATAATAAACGAGCATATAGATTTCTTTATGGATACATATAAAATTTATAAGATTTGTGTAAGGATGTAAGAGCATATAAATAAGGTTAAGGACAACCTCAAATACACCAATTCATTTGCATAGCGGCTTAAAAAATATAATGAAGATACCATTATGGAGGAGCATCCTTGGTGTAAGGGTAATTTTGCATCACCAAAAATATCATATAGTTTTTTGCAATAAGGGCTATCTCAGTGAAAGGTACTATTTCTACAAACATACTACTTTTATAAAAGCTATTTGTTGGAGTTCAAAATGTTCTAACTTCTTTCCTACAGGTTCACTTTAGTAAATACCAAGATGCCAATAATGTCTCATTGTATGATCAAATCTACTTTTAAAGATATTAAAAATTTCCTATATGGGCAAAAGGGTATAAAAACTTTGAAATTAATCTTGAAGGAATTAGGGGATTCGGAAAGGGGTATAACCTTGGCATGAGTGGAGATTTACAATCAAACCCATCTCATGCTTTGCACCATTTTGATATTGAATTATAATATACAATAGGTCAACTAACAAAGAGCTATGGTCTCTAAAAGTTGTACTAAATTTTTTTATAAAAGAAAATTTCTTGAAACCATATTTGACTTGCAATTTTTTTTACAACATAATCCAATGTAATAGAATACGAATACTAATATCCTAGGTATAGTAAACCTCAATTTTTAGGGTTAAATTTTCTAGAACCTTCTTGGATAGTTAAAATTTGTCTTTATTTAATGAAGCCTCATAGAGTTATTGAGGATAGTTCTAAGGATGTTTATGGTGGTTTGACTTGTAAAATATTGTAAATAAAAATTCCCATGTGGATGTGCATGCCATATTTTTTAATATTATAATTTTACTTTATTAGTGGTAATTGAAAGAAATATTGGAGTAATTACCATGTTGGGATAGTTGGGGGTTTGTAGAAGTGGGTTTTAGAGCCCTCTAGAGACAATTGTGATCATTGAAGGAGCATTTTTATTGAGGAATTCATCTTATAGTAAGAGATTAACGTGGGTAGGATTTTTAGTAAGGAGAAGTTGAAAAAGGATTACTAGAATAAACTAGACATTCTAAGGAGAATAAATTTATTTTTGGAAACTTAAAACTGGAACAATTTTTTATTTATTATTGATGTTAAATCTATTAATGAGACATATTGCTACATAATCTAAATATCATATCTATTTGATTGATGAAGAGGATTTGAAAGTTACTCATAACTATAACACCTAGAGGAAAGGTTGAAGTTATGAAAAGGAGTTACAATGGATATTTGATCAGATAGAATTTGATTAAGAAAAGTAGTTATTTATGTCAATGAAGCTAAGCCAAGCTAAGTATAAGAGTAAATTACTAAGGAGTGTCGAATAATGCTAGTGTGAACCGTGCAACAGTTAGTGCTAAGAAACTCTATTCTTGACTAAGCATTAGCATTGATTGAGAAAGTTATTGATGCCATGCTAGAAAGTAATAAACATTGACCAAGTATTTTAGTGTTGATCGAGTGTGAAAATTTAGTGATTGCCGAGTAATAGTAAAAGATCAAATTCAAAGGAATTTTAAGATCAAGCTGACTCAGTTGATTTCTTGGGAGACATAAAATGCATTGAGGATTAGATTGATTAGTTATATCATTAAATTCAAGGTGATGATTAGGTAAAGACCTAATATAAGGAATCTAGAGAAGTTTCTAGAGGATGATCAAGAAGTTGTATAAATACATTGAATCGAGTTGAAGTTGATCATAAACCCTAAGATCTATGGTGGATGTAGAAAATGACAAAGAACAAATTACCAATTTAAAGGGATATTGAACCAAAATTTTGGTTCCATATCCACTCAAGCCCAACTGAGCCCAACTAGTGTGTATTAGTGAGTTCATATATAGAGCAAGGTTGATAAGAAGCACACAAGAGGGTGAATGTGAAGCTAAAAGAGAAAGATTGCAGATGTGATGTTGTTATTAATAAGTTATTTTGAGCAAAAGGTTTAAGTGTTGATGGGAAGTGTAGACTGATTTCTTGAAGGGTATCCAAGTAGATCAAGATCAAAGATGACAATGAAAGGCTTATGAATGAACCAACATAAGGATTGAATAGAGATCTAAACTAGCGAAATTGAGTTGTAATCACATAGATCAAAATCTACTATTTTATTTCTTATCATTGTAAACAATTTTTTTTCTAATCCTTTAAACAAAGGT
Source organism: Cupressus sempervirens (assembly GCA_028749045.1). NCBI lineage: Eukaryota > Viridiplantae > Streptophyta > Pinopsida > Cupressales > Cupressaceae > Cupressus > Cupressus sempervirens. The sequence continues at coordinate 364,551,857 of CM053785.1, forward strand.
TGACCTAACAAGGTAAAAACACAAACCTATGTCACCCTTTTGTAAAGGAAAAGGCTAACAAAAGTATAACTGTTCACCTTCAATGACATAAAATTGGTATTATTAGTTAGAATTTGAAAATGAAGAAAACTAACAAAATGCATAAAAATGGATGAAGTTTAGGATTATAATTTGTAATAATTATTTGGAATAAGATTTGATATATTTTCCTAATTTTTATAGATAATTTTTTAGTTTTTGAAAAATTCTGAAATTGGGGGTTTAGTTCCCACCACAAAACTATATGGAACTAAACTTATTTCTATTTGAACTTAGACTATGTTATAAATAACATATATAGCTAGAACAATAAAAAATAAAAAATGACTTTAGACCTATATTTTCTCTTTTGCAATGATTCAAATTTCAACTCAGCTAAAATTGATAGTTTTCATGTCCCACCACATTTTTCAAAATAGATATATTCTAACCAAAAGAAAATTTATACATTCTAGAAGAGGACTCTCTCTCCTCTAGAATGCCATATAATTTTTAAATTTTTTTGATATGATTTAATATTTTTTTCTTTCTCAAAATTGACACCTTTTTTGGTATAAAAGTGTAGGAGTTGTTGAAATCCAACTCCACAGCTCACCAAGATCACTTGCATGTAAATAACCTATCAAAGGGAAACCAAGAAGGAAGAAGTGGAGCTTGGAAAAACCCTAAATGGACATGAGAGAGAACATATTGCAAAACAAGGAAATTGTATTTACAATGAAAATGGAATCAAAAAATACAAAGAGAGATCCTGAATATAAAGGCTTCATGGAAGCTTGAAGAACAAGCTAGAAAGTGGTAGAAGATAAGGTTGACAACTAAGCATCCACAAAAAGTTGGAACATGCTAGAAGGGAACAAATTCCCTTGTTGTCAACAACTCATTACTACAACATTTAACTACTAAATATCAAATAAATACATTAACCTAAGTAAGCTTAAATAAATAGAATAATTAATTAATAATTAATTATTTACTCTAACACCCCTCCTTAAGTGCAACATAGAGGAATGCCTTAAGCTTACAAAACTAAGAGAAAATGTAGAATGGGTCTTGACAACGAGGAAATGTTAGGTACCCATGTACAATGAAAAGAAATGCAACATTTGAAAATAAGGAAAGAGAGAAAACCACATAGGAAAAACCCTCCCCAAAAAAGAGGTAAGCTAGTGAAGGATTGAAGAAGCCTCCAACTAGAAAATGTCCCCTAAAATAGGAACAAAGAGTGATCATGAAGAGAATCAATAAAGCATGAAGAAGCCACAAAATTTACCATCAGAAAGAAACTACTAATCTAAAGAACCTCCATGAAAGGAGAAGGCATGAACTCAATGTGTCTATATGGTAGATGATCCATCTCATTGAAAAGCATAGGTAGCCAGCCACTACAATCACCTCATGTATAGGATCAACCACTGAATACATAGCTCACACTATCAAACCATCAAACCACAGATGCATTAGAATAATAGAATAACCCCTCCTTAATGTAGAAGGGGTGAGATGATAGGAAACTAAGAAGGTGGGCCAATATCCTCTATAGATAGAACCAAGAGAAATGAGAGAGTGAAAGAGATACAAATACCTATAAAGACATGGTCACACTGATGCTACATGGGAAAAAAAAAGGAAGAAGTCCTAAAATAGAAAACAACTATCACCCTCATGGTGCTTTATAAAAAAAGTGCAAATGCAACTGTCTCAAAACAACATTCATGAACCTGAAATGCAAAAATGACACTTTATCTTAGTGTGTATACATAAATGTGCTTACAAATGATGTCTACAATGATCATAATAAAAAAAAAGCTAACACAAAATATAGTACAACCCCAAAAAAAAAGATCCCATCCCTTGAAAATGATCTGCAGACCTAAAACACCCTAGATATCCACCATAGAGAAAAAATGCCAAAAACATGATAGAAAGAGCATGAGATAGAATATGAAGAAAATGACAACATTTCTAAAAAGGTGAGAAAACTAGCTGTCCAAAAATATAATGTTTTTCAAAAAATAAACATGGGACACAAAAGATATGCATGTCGGAGTCAAAAATAGAACTTCAAAATTCAACTACAAATATGAGCAACTAAACTATGTCAAAACCTAAAAACACCTACACCAATGTCTCTGTCTTATAACTAGCATTTTGGCACTTCTTTTGGATTAGAAAAATACCTCTATATGCTCAAGATATGGCCAAAAAACTATAAGTAGGTTAAAAGGGACCCTAGAGAGGTGTAAGAGGTTGATGATGTAGTGCTAATGTCAGCATTTCATGCCAAAAAATTTGATGGCTTGGTAGCTGTCACAGCAAAAAAAGGTGCCATATGGTAGCCACGTGGCAGGGTTCATGTGGAAAAGTGCCATGTGGAACCCATGCCACATGTCAGTCATGGACTGGTGCTCAAAACTACCAAATGTTTTTGACTGTGTCCAACTATTTGCTGACTGTAACTACCAACTATGTGAAACTACCACACAAACAGGTTACTGTGTAGGCATTGCAAACTGGTCGCAAATGAGTGCTAAGAAGTGGTGATGCTGGTGGAGGTTGGAGCTGGGGGCACCACCTAGTCACGGTGGCCAATAGGTGGCCCATTGGTGGTGGTGGTGCTGCGGCTTCACTGTGGTAGTGCAACTGCTATGGGCTGTGCGCTTGTGGGGCTGTGGTGATTGCCTGGCAGTGCAACACTTTATATATTTTTTTAAATTTCTTATGCCAAAATTTCCATAGGAGCATATAGCTAGCCCTGCAACTTAAAATTTTGCCTCTTGGAGCCCTGTCACCAAAATCAAATTTTTTTATATAAATCCTAATTGTAAATAGCCTTTCGAATCCAATGGCAGCGTCTGTTTGGGCCCAAAGTGCTCTGAAAAAATGATCTTCCCCTGGATTGAAGAAAAATGCACAAATAAACTAGGGTTTGTGTCTCTAAATCATAGCTTCAAAAAACCTTCAACAAAGCAACAGTAGAGAGGCTCTGATACCATGTAGGAGTTGATGAAATTCAACTTCAGAACTCACCAAGATCACCTGCATGTAAATAACTTGTCGAAGGGAAACCAAGAAGGAAGAGGTGGAGCTTGGAAAAACCATAAATGGACACGAGAGAGAACATATTGCAAAATAAGGAAATTACATTTACAATTAAAATGGAATGAGAAAATACAAAGAGAGAGTCCAAATATAAAGGCCTCATGGAAGCTTGTAGAACAAGCTAGAAAGTGGTAGAAGATAATGTTGACAACTAAGAATCCACAAAAAGGTGGAACATGCTAGAAGGGAACAAACTCCTGTGTTGTCAACAACTCATCACCACAACTATTAAATACTAAATATTAAATAAATGCATTAACCTAAGTAAGCTTAAGTAAATAGAATAAATAATAATTAATTAATTATTTACTCTAACGAAAAATACGTGCTTGTAGAATTTTTTAATTACAATATACTATATCTAATTAAAACACTATAGACTCTATATGAGAATATTCTTGACTTTGAGCTCTCTAAAATGGTGTTTATATGTTATAAAAAAATATCATAAAAAATAGTAAGAGTTATTCAAATGTCAATTTTCTGAAATAATTTTATTTCTTTAGTAATTGGATACAAACTAGTCTAAAACATGCATTTACAATTGGAAAAGTGTGAGACCATATATAACTTAGCTAGAATAAATTTATCAAGATCATATTTTTTGAAAAAAAATGGTTTTTGAATAGAAATACTCAAATTCAATCATTTTGATATGTTAGCCTGAAAGGCAACACAACTTTGTATTTTTTCCCAACAATCTTTGGAAGACTTAATAGTTTGTGTAAATTTATCCTTTTAGTAGGTGACATTCTAAATGGAATGATCAAAGTCCTCTTACAAGGCCACTCCTAACAGCGTGATTAAATCCTCTATCTAGGTCACATTTAACAATTTGTACTATAAACCTTTAGCAGTGTTGGCTCCTAATAGAGATCACTTTGAAAGAGTCAAAAAGAGTGACATGTTGATGATGGGTTTTCCCAAATTAGGTTTCCATATAGAATCCTTATGTCAAACTATGATGAATGTGTTATGAATGTTTTACATGTGTTGATGTTTTTTACTATGCAAAACAAGTTAAGTTAATGAAAATTTTATAGTGTAGACCAAGCAACAATAAGTTTTTGAAGTACTTGATAGCAACCAAAAAGATAGGTGGTTGGCCCCAGAGTACAAAAAGGATGAGAATTCATTCTGAGGTTACCTCCTAGTTATCTAACCTATACCAACTTTAAACATCAAAAACCATAATATGTTCGAAGTAGAATTGTCATTAGCCATAGTCCTTAAACTACTATGCATAAGAAACTAAATAATAAACTAGAAACATTTAAAAACATCATTGTTATTGGTCCAAGTAATTGGCATAGTCCAAAAAACCCCATGGAGTGTAAAGTTTAGAGACATAATTATCAAAACTGTTAAAAAACACAATAGATCCTGGGCTAGATGCCCTCTTCCTTCTCTTGGTTACCATTCTTCTACTCCTCGAGTGCTTCCTTCATTGCATCCTCCTCTACTTTCACTAGTCTATCTAGGATGGTTTCTAGCTGGTCCTCCTCTTGGAATCCATAGATGGAACAGGTTGTCTCAATTGTCTTTCTTAGGTCCTTTTCCTCTTTGTTAGCCTATAAGAAGTAGATGGTTGTGGTCATAGAGTGCATTACCTTGGTGGAGAACTCCAGTAGGGTTTCAAATCTATGGAAAATAGTTGTATGGTTATCCGTCAGGTCCCTCATGACCTTCTCAAGCCTCTCCATCTGCATCTTAGTGTGGCTATGATTATCTTTCTTCCTAGTTCGCTTAGGGGTTTCCTTCGTAGGAGGCAGGATAAATAATAGAACATTGATGTGTTTAATATTCAATAGTTCAAGTGGTACATATAGACATTGAGTAATTGATTCACCCACCCCAATTATTCTAAACATTTCTAACATTTATGTTGGTCAATTATAGGATTGGAAAGAATATTTTGAGTATCAATATGTTGTAAATCCTAAGAGGGTAAACTTGGTGAAGGACAAGTTGAATAGTCATAGAAAAAATTGGTGGCAAGAGATTTAGTTAGAGTTGAATAGAGGAGGAAAGGAGAAAATCACATGATGAAACTAGATAATGAAGAAATTGAAAATACAATTCATTCTCATATACTATGAGTTTTATCTGCTCACAAAAATAGAAGGGTTGAAGCAAGAAGGAAGATGAATACAAGAATATACAAAATAATTATGTGAAATTCTTATTAGAATAGGCCAATGCAAAAGTTGATAAGAAAATATTTTTCTGTTATTTGAATGCACTAAGGCCAAGTATTTATGAGAGGTTAAGTCTATTCAAACTAACCACTATTGAATAGACATAACAATTTTCTTTAAGTTATGGAGTCCTTGAATATTTTATGATATAGTTTCTTGATGCCTGAGCATCTTGGGTATATAGGAAATTTTATATCTCCCAAAAATATCTAGTTTTCCTTTTCTATATGGGTTATCTCCATGTTGAGTTGCTATTTCTAAAAATTTACTATTTGTAGAAAATTAGTCGTTGGAGCTTAGAATGTTCTAATTTATTCCTTGGGGCTTCATTCTAGATGTATTTGGAAATATGTCTCATTGTTAGATCAAGCCTTTTTTTAGAGATATTGAAAATTTTGAGTTTTGGAAATAGGGTATAGAAAATTTAAATTCATTTTTGAAGGATTTAGAGGATTTGAATAGGGTCAAACCTCAAATTATAGTAGCTTATGCAAGTCAATCATTGTTGAGAAATTAATGGCATTTTAAAGATTGGATCATAATAGTCAATCTGAGAATCTAGCAGTGATTAATGGCTCCCAAAGTTTTTTTACCTAAAATTGGAGGAAAATGAAATTCCTTGTAGATTTCTTTAGAAATTCAAAAAATTTAGGGTCTACTAAATTTAATAAAATAAAAATAAAAATAGGCTTAGCTGGCATCAAAGTCTAGGGTTAATTTTTTTAGTACTTTTTTGGGTGTTGAAAATTGCCTATTCAAAGAAGGCTCATTGGGTTTTCTAGGATAGTTCTAGGGATGTATATGGTGGCTTTGGCTTGTTGAATATTGTAAGGAAAACACCATGTGGTTTAGCATGTCATATTTTTTAATATTTTAATTTTCTATTTTATTGTAGATAATTATAAGAAGCTAATTTCCTGCTCTTGTAAATTATAGCTATTTCTCTATTCTCTTGTATATGTTTGTATTAACAAGGGGAGAACCTATCATCATTCATAGTGCATGACTTATTATGGAAGTTAATAGTAAAATTTTATATATCTATAGTTGCATTGATTCACGCCACCTTCAATTCCATATTACATCAAAAACCTCATCACAACATTCTTAAAAATGCATGCCAAGAATATCATATACAAAGAAAGGACCATGTTTAGACTTCTAAGGAAATGCACAAAATTTATACAAAGTATAATTTCATAGAATTTAAAGATGGTATCAACTCATGGGACTTTAAAAGGATTTGGAATAGAAATCATTTCTCTAAGCAAAAACAAACTAACACATCTTTTAGTTTTAGATTAAGGTAAAAATAGGCCTTGAAAGGGACCTGAAACCCTTAACAAAAAAGAAAAAAGAAAAACCATGAAGCACTACTAGCTTTTACAAGGACCTGAAACTTGCAGTTTAATAGTAACAAAATTAGGTATTACAGGGACCTAAAACCACAAAAAAGCACCATAAAACAAACCTAGGTTTTACAAGGACCTGGAACCTAGTTTATACAATAGAAAAAAACCAAATAAAAAAACCAAGATCAGTGACCAATTATCAGGACTACAACAAAAAATAGAGACCAGATACTAGTGACACTATTAGCTACTATTGTAGCTCTTTAATTATTTTGACCACCTCTTTCCCTACCTTCGTAGTGCCCTGGATGGTATCAATAGCCAAACCTCTAGTAACCTTAGCTACCCTTTTCCTAGAGCTTTGTCTAGTTCTTTTACTTGGTCCACCTAGAGATATGATTTCTTCATTGGTATGCTTCCCCAAACTTGTAGTAGTAGCGAAAATTCTAGAAGTAAACTAATCCATCTTATTAACACTTTCTTTGATTAGCAAAAAAATTTTATGTTCATAATCTTTTAGTTTCTTTAGTATATTACCCACCTGAAATTCCATCTAATTCATCTTAGCACTGTCAATTTCCTCCTCATATTGCAATTTTTCCACTTTTCTTTTCAGACTCATTAATTCATTATACATCCATGAGTTATCTTGCAGAGAGGTATCAGCTTTAAGCTTTGCAGTATGCAAGAAAGAAAGCATAGTATCCCTATGAGTAGACTCATTCTTCTCGTTCCCTATTTCTTCCTTGCTAGAAGATTCATCCTTCTCTATCCCTACATCTTCCCTCACATTCACATAGAAGGGTCCTCCTTTTCCTTCACCATTTCTTCTTTTCCATCCCTCACTCCCTTGGAATGCTCACTCTAATTTTTCTCTTCACCATCATTACCCAACCCTGTATTTTTGTCATTACTTTCTTCCTCCTCATCCTTACCAATCTCACCCTTGCTTCCTAGGTAACCTTCCAAATTGGAGCTGAAATCTCCCACATCCCTATTCTCCTCCTCCAAATTTTTCTCTTCATTATTTTCTAACTTATCAGACTCAGCAATCGCTTCCACATTTTACTGAGGGGTTAGCTAGGTTTCTTGCTTCAGACTCCTCCTTTTTCCCTTAATCCCTTCCTCACCCTTACTCTTCCTAGAGTAAGTTTTGCTAACAGAGCCCTTCTTTTTTTCAAAAGGATAAGAAGACACAATGGCCTTGTTTTTACAGTAATCCTTAATAAGTAAAATTAACCCTTCATGCAAAATTGGACAAGACTATTTTTTCCTATGAGCTTGCAAACTTTGGAGTAAAGAAAATCTTAGATAAAAAGGAAATGAGAGCCTATCCTTGTGCCTAAAGTGATTGAGGAAAAAAAAATGAAGTTTATGAACATGCTTAGCTCTACCATCTAAAATAAAATATTCACAAATGCACAAGAGCACATCTTGCCAGATAACCTTAATCTGACCCAGTTCATAAAAATCACCATTCTTCTCAAAAAAAATTTCCTCCTAATCTATTTTGGGAAATTTCTTAAACGTTGCATTTGAAATATTCATTTTTTTACTCAACTTTATGCCTTCCTTAATGTTTTTATTGAGTTATTAATGTAAAATTTTATTAAGTTGAAGTTGGTACAAAAAATGTTTTAAGGCTTGTAGGATAACTGGTGATAACTGATTCATCTCCCCCTCTCGATTATCTAACACAAAGCTCCCATTTTGATGTGAGAAATAAGATACTGAAAAAGACTATTTTGTTTAAAATTATGTCAACTATCAACTTTTATTTGTTTTTAAATTTCAAAAGTCCTTTTAGAAATTTTTCTTTTATTTAAATTCATTGTGCTAGTTGATATAACATCTCAATGAGGAATTGTACCAAATAAGTTCTATAGAATATCTTCACCTTAAATTTTGTATACTCATGACATGGTTCATTTGATAACCATAGGTATGTGTAGATGTCTTACCATGTAGCCATTGTATTTATTTCAATATATCTAAAGAGCATTGTAAAGAAGTATATTTCATATGTATCCTTATTTCACATGTTCATAGTTTTCATTTGATTTGTAGGGTACTAAACCAAATTAAACATTTGTGGAGATATTGTTGATCAAATAATATATATAATTCTTGTTCTTTTCTTCCATGAGCCTTGGTAAAAGCTTTCGATCAATGAGCTGCAAATAAAGTACTAATTTGATAAAGGGATTCCATCATCACATATACTCTCAAAAAAAGGATAGTGAAAGTGAGAGCATAAATATATCTTGCATATCCCATATTATTACCCTGTATTAAGGTTATATATAGTCCTAAAGAAGATGAATACAAAATTAAAATTGTAGATGAAAAAAAAAATTAGACATAGTATTTATCATGGTTCACCATAACTTGTAGCTACATCCACACTAAGTAGAGAATTGTATTGGTTAAAATAAGTTGGTTATAATGATTACACATCAACATTTTCAAAGGAACCAATTACATAATAAAAAAAGAGTCTCAAAAATAAAGAGGCACAAAATTGGAGCTAAAACTATATGATTGTTGGCCTCCACATCAACAATCTCCCACCTAAAGCTCAATGGATGCTACAACTCATCGACAATCCCCTTCTTTAATTGTTTCTTCACTTCTTCTTAAGAAGCTTAAGATAAGTCTTGTTACATTTGATATTCTCTTTTGGAACTACCTTTATCAGGATATTTGTCAGATTAAACTTTGTGTCTATCTTTACAACTTTCATTTTCCCTTCTTAAACTATATGACAAAAAAGTGAGCATGTATGTCAATATTCTTATAATGAAACTAAGAGGAATGGTTTTTAGACATAAAAATAACACTATGAATATAACAAATTATAACATTGCCATTTTGTTGACATTTCAAATCACTAAACATTCATTGAAGTCAAATTATTTTGTACACCTTTGGGAAGAGCCAAATACTTAGCCTCGGTAGACGAAAGAGAAATATAATATTGCATCCTTGAAGCCCAACTAATAAAAAACCCAACAAACATGAAATAACCAAAAGTCAACCTTCAGTTATCGAAACCTCGAGCAAGATTAGAATTAGTGAAACCTTGCAGCTATATAAATTATTTCCACAAAAACATAATCAGAAGTTCCTTTGATATATCTTAATATCCATTAACTACTTCCCAATGACCTTTTCCAATATTTATCATTAATCTTTTGTTAACTCCCACTACATGAGTAATGTTAGGGAAAGTGAAAATTATGACATACATGATGCTACCAACTTTAGCTTTATAAGGATTCCTATTCATGAGTTCCTTTTCTCCTTGTGTGTTTAGAAACAAATAAAAGGTTAAAAAAATATGAGCAATAAGAGTCAAGTAGAAGAAATCTTTGCATCAACCATGCCAAACATATGATATTGCTATCAAGATTTAGCTATGTAATTTTATTGAGTCAAATTCATTCACTCATGTTTCATGAGTAGTGATTCATATGAACCCATCTCTCATGAGAATAAATGGAATACTTAGCACTCATTGGATGTAGGTAATGCTCACAGATTTCTTTTAGAGAAGTTTATCAAAAGAAAAAGGAGAATAAATATTTTGATTAAAGATAGGTTTCTCACGTGTAATAGTCTTAGTGTAAGATATTGTCCTAAAACTATAGGCGCGCAAAATCTCATTGTATATTATGTAATGTCCATGATTAATCTAGTCCTATCTACTTGTATAAAAAAGAAGGAATACGAGATCTAAAACTATAGAATTTACCGATTGTAGACTATATTATATTTTTTAGTTCAATACATGAGCTAATTACCTTGCATTTATTATTATTTTCAATATAGGCTTTGATATAACTTTTCATAAGAAAAAAAATGAATTAGTAAATAAATAAAAAATTAGATCATTAAGATGCGAGTTTAATTAAATTTTCATAAAAAAGGGTTAGAGTGCTACACAAATTACCTATTTGATAACTTAATAGATAGCAAAGTTTATATAGTGCTACTTTCATTTGTATATTGTAAATGTGCAGTCTATTTTGTAGGTCATTATATAATTAACAAGTTCCATTTACTTTATGGGTATACAATATTATTTTCCATGCATATCTATAAAGGGGTGAAATATAATTAAAATATTATGCACTTATGTCAATTCGTAATTAGTTTATGACCATTATAATAAAAATTTATAATATTTTTAAATTAATAGATAGCAAAGTTTGTATAATGTGACTTTCATTTATATATTGTAAATGTGTAGTCTATTTTGTAGGTCATTATATGATTAACAAGTTCTATTTACTTTATGGGTATATGATATTCTTTTTCATGCATATCTATAAAGGGGTAAAATATAATTAAAATATTATATACTTATGTCAATTCCTAATTAGTGTATGACTATTATAATAAAAATTTATAATATTTTTAAATTAATAGATAGCAAAGTTTGTATAATGTGACTTTCATTTGGATATTGTAAATGTGTAGTCTATTTTGTAGGTCATTATATAATTAACAAGCTCCATTTACTTTATGGGTATATGATATTCTTTTCGATGCATATCTATAAAGGAGTAAAATGTAACTAAAATATTATACACTTAGTCAATTCTCAATTAATTTATGACCATTATAATAAAAAAATTTAATATAATTTAATGTCTAAAAAAGTATAATTTTGTATAAATTTGGACTCATTTAGTCATCCTTCACATATCCTCATTTACAGACATTCTAATTTATATCTATTCTTATACATACATACATGTTTCATGTGCAGATGTGCATCTAATGTTCACTATTCATTGGAGAATGTGTGAACAAATATTAAAATAAATTCACAAAATTTAATTTTTTCTCAGAGCTCACTATTGTTGAGTGCTAGATTTACTCGATAGCTTAATAAATCATGTGGCAGGAGAGTGCCAAGTGAGCTCGGAAAATGAACAACAACTCAACACCAATGGATGTTGAGTGAGCTTGGTAGTGTGGATGTCGAGTGAACTCGATAGCCATAGGAGGGTGGAGCTTGGTAGAAGAAGGCACTGAGTGAGCTCTGTAGCCACTACAAGTAGCTTAGTTTGAACTGCAAAAAATGACTTCTACCAAAGACAATACCAAGTGATAGAACTATAATGTAAAATTTTCCACCATTAAAACCAAAGAACCAAAACTTGAAGCTTCTAAACAAACTTCACAAATGCAATGAATAGAAGAAGGACAATGGACAAGTATGCATGCTTGCTTTCTATTCAACTTTGATTATAAATATTACAAAATTTGGGAGCATTTAGCTTTAACCAGAAAAACCTAAAACTGGTAAGACTTGAACAACTTCAATAATTCAAAACCTTAAACTTGCAGCTCTAATGGCTACTTACAATAATGCCTGGAGCAATCACTGCTTCAACAGGTTGAAACAAACAAATGATAAACTTACATAATGACCAGAGAAGAAACATGTGCATCTGCAGGAACGAAATGAACTTCCTTCCATCTCTGCACTCTGACGATTGGATCTTCTGATCACTTCTTTCTTCTTCCTTGTCTGTAACTTCTAAGCTCTTCAGATTCAACTCTCTCTCTCTCTCTCTCTCTCTCTCTCTCTCTCTCTCTCTCTCTCTCTCTCTCTCTCTCTCTCTCTCTCTCTCTCTAATCTACTCTGCTAAACACTAATCTATCTAGTCGAATGCAACTGATCATTCCTTTTTGTCATCTACCACAAAAATTTCTCCCTTTTTTCAGATTTCAAAACTCACCTACCAAGCAATAAATTCTTTTGATCATTCTTCAAGCTATCATGGAGGTAGGTGGGCGTTTGGCTCTAGGAGCAAACAACCATTTCATTTAATATTCCAACACTCCCCCTTTGTCTTGAGCCAAACAAACACGGATCACTACTGATCCACATCAACTACACCAAGACACTCTCTTAGGTGTACAAAACTTCCAATGCCTAATGGCTTTGTGAAAATGTCTACTAGCTACTGCTTAGACTTACAGAATTCCATTTTGATATCCCCATTCTCCACCAACTCTCCGATGAAGTGATATCTGATTTATATGTATTTGCTTCTTCCATGGAAGACTAGATTCTTGGACAATGCAATTGATGAGATGTTGTCACAATAAATTGTGTTTCAATCCTCTTGCCTTTCATTCAAATTTGTCAAGATCCTCCTTAGCCAAATTGTTTGACATGCTATTGCATTTGCTGCTATATATTCAACCTCTGCTGTAGATTGAGCAGCAATAGATTGCTTCTTGGATGCCCATGAAATTGCACCTGATCCCATATGAAACATGTATCTAGAAGTGCTCTTCCTATCATCTATACTTCTAGCCCAGTCACTATCAGTGTAACCAACCAACTTGAAATCTTTATTTGCATTATACAAAATTCCAAATCCCTTGGTACCTTTCACATAACTCAAGATCCTTTTTCTCGGTTGCCAATGGGAGTCCTTTTGTGTTTCCATAAATTTGGAAATCAGACTTACTGCATGCATTAGGTCTGGCCGAGTTGCAGTCAAATACATTAAACTTCCAACCATACTCTTGTATAGTGTTGGATCCACTCTCTTGCTAGAGTCTTCCTTGCTCAATTTCAAACCTATTGCTATTGGTGTGGGGGCTAACTTATTGTTATGATTTGGAATCTCTCCAAGATCTTCCCTACATACTTTTCTTGAGAGATGAAGATGCCATCATGCATTTGTTTTACTTCTATGCCTAGAAAGTACTTCAAGAGACCTAGGTCTGTCATTTCAAACTCATTTTTCATGGTCTCTTTGAACTCACCAATTAAAGTCTTGTCATTACTAGTAAAAATTAAATCATCTACATACATGACAACAATCAACACATTTTCATTTTCTACCTTGATGTAGAGAGTAGGCTCACCATCGCTTTTGCTAAAGCTATTGCTCATCAAATATGAGTCAATCCTACTGTACCATGCCCGTGGAGCTTGCTTGAGCCCATAAAGAGCTCTCTTCCATCTATATACTTTGTTCTCTTGACCTACTACTTCATAACCAGGTGGCTGCTCCACATACACTTCTTCTTTTAATACACCATTTAGGAAGGCAGACTTCACATCCATTTGATCTACCTTCCATTTGTGCTGATCTGTAATAGCGATGACAGCATGCACAATTTCCATTCTTACAATCGGGGCATATGTTTCATCATAATCTTTGCCATACTGCTATTTGTAGCACTTGACTACTAGCCTTGCCTTATGCCTATTAATCTTGCCTTCAACATTGCGTTTGGTCTTGTAGACCCATTTCACTCCAATCATTTGCTTCTTGGGAGGCAATTCAGTTAGCTCCCATATCTCATTTCTTTCTATAGCATCTATTTCCTCATCCATGGCCTTACACCATTTCTTCTCCTTAATAGCTTCTTCAAAATATATTGGATCACTATGAGAAAATAATGCAAAATTAACACTCTCATCATAATCTTCATACCTTTCATCTTGGTATATCTCCCTAAGACTCTTGGTCTTTCTTGGTAATAAGGAGGAGAGTGTGGGATCAGAATCTTCACTGCTGCTACTTTGCCGACCAGCTCGGTCTTCATTATTACTCGGCACTGACACTTGGTCATGCCTAGAGGAGCTCGGCAATGACTGACGTTGCTTGCCTTTTCTTCTATCTACTCCTTCTTCTTTCTATTCATTAGCATATTCTTCACTCATAATTGGCACTTTACTTGAAGTCCTTGGTGAGTCATCTGTTGGACCATACCAAGACTAATTTTATAGAAATTCTACATCTCTTGAGAGAGTTATCTTGTTGTTCAATGGGTCATACAGTCTATATGCCTTTGATTCTAAGCTGTACCCTGTGAAGATGAACTTCACACCTTTTTTATCCAATTTTTTCCTTTTCTCTTTAGGCACATGTACATATGCAACACATCCAAACACCCTTAGGTGTTCAACTGTCCATCTTCCTTGTGACCATGCTTCCATTGGAATTCTATCACAGACTGCCTTTGTAGGACACCTATTAATTAGGCAAACTGTTGTTGCCACATCCTCTCCCCAAAATTTGGTAGGGAGACCTTTCTCTTTCATCATGCTTCGTGCCATTTCAACAATGGTCATGTTCTTTCTTTCAGCCACTCCATTTTGCTGTGGTGTATAGCTGACTATGAGCTCTTTCTTTATACCATGTTTCATGCAAAAAATTACAAAAGAATTGGAAATATACTCCCCTCCTCTATATGATCTTAGGACCTTGATATAATGTCCACATTCTCTTTCACCCTAGGCTCTAAATTCTACAAATTTATCAAATGCTTCAGATTTATTCTTTAAGAAATACACACATGTCCATCAGTGGCTTGAGATTTGAGGATATCTCAGTTAGATCAATCCACTCATTATGGGCCCTATAGTCACTCACTTTGCTCTCATATCTTTCCATACAAGAGTTAGCCCATCTATTATATGGCTCTATGTTCCATAAAGGCCCTTGTCTAAGCTAGTCATCATGCTAGAAATTTATGTTTTCTCCATTTCCTAGTTTCCATTTAGCTTTCTCAAAAGCTACACTCTTTGTTCTCATAATGCCATTCTAGATGTTAGAACCCCTAGAGTCAAGATCCCTACTAATAAAATGTCAAAAATTAATATTGGCAGCATACTTGTACTTTGAAATACCTCTCCATTCCCCTGTCGTGTTGAATAACTTCCATATCTATTTCACTTGGAGGGCTCTATTGAATTGTTTCAGATTCCTGATCCCCACTTCCCCCTTGCTTCTTGGTTCTACAAATGATCTCCCAAGCCACCAATGGGTACTTCTTGTTGCCATCGGTACCACCCCACATAAAATTACTTTGTATGGATTCCAACATATCAACCACCTTTGAAGGAATAGAGAAGAGGCCTAAATCATAAGTAGGAAAGTTTTGCAAAGTAGATTTAATTAGAAGCACTCTTCCTGCTTGACTTAGAGTGATGCCTTTCCAACCTGCAAGCTTTCTATTAAATCTATCAATGAGATTATTCCAAAAGAGGTTAGGAGGTTTGTTCCCTAAAGGAATTCCAAAAAGTGGAAGGAAGAACACCAATATTTCATCCTAGAATGTCAACAATTTTCCTCTATTTGTCTATTGGGGTGTTTATAAAGAATATTGAACTCTTGCTCTAGTTGACGAGTTGCCCAGTGGCATTGGAATAAGTATTGAGGATGCTCTTCACAATTTTAGCTTCTCTCACTGAAGCCTCTCCCCCTAAAATGGTGTTATCCATGAATTGTTGATGGGAGAAGATCAAGGGACCAGAGGAAGGTTTCAAGCCCATAAATTCCCCCTTGTGCCTTTTGTCATGAATAAGTCTACCTAGGCCTTTAGCTAGAATGATAAAGAGGATAGGTGAGAGAGGACCACCCTACCTAAGCCCCTGGTAGATTTAAAGAAGTTAGAGGGTGTCCCATTAACCATGACCACAAAGGAGGGTGTGGAAATTAGTTGAGAAATAATATTTCTAACTTTGGCATTGAAACCAGAAGCTTCTAAAATTTTACCCAAGAACCCCTAGTCCACCCTGATATAGGCATTTGAATGATCAAGTTTTGAGTAGAAAACCCTCCTATTTACCTTCCTCTAAGGAATGAATGACTTCATGAGCAATAATGATGGAATCCAAGATTTGTCTACTAGGGAAAAATCCTAATTGCTAAGGTGTAATAATCTCTAGCAGTAATTTGATAATCCTATTAGTAAAAACCTTCACAAAAATCTTGTAAAAAGAGTTGCATAGACTAATAGGTTCAAAAGAATCTACATCTATGAATTTAGGGATCAAAACCAAAAAAGTGGTATTGATTTCTTTAAGTAGGTTCTTGGCTCCCAAAAATTCTTGGACAAATGACAAGGTCATCTTTGATAACATCCTAGTACATCTAGAAGAAAAAGGTAGAGAAGCCATTAGGGCCAGGGTCTTTCTCAGTAGGAAGAGAAAGAACAACTTCCTTAATTTCTTCCATCTTTAGGATGGCCAATGGTATTGAGAATTTCATTCTGGTCCTCTTCATCCAAGTTTAGGTCTTTAGATAGGATGGAAGAGAAGTACTTGATAGCTTCCTTCACTATCTCATTATCTTCCCCTATAGTATCATTCCCCTTTTTAATCCCACTAATTATGAACAAGATGATGTTTTTTGCTGGTGTTGCTAATTTTTGGTTATTATTGTGAAAAAGAAGAAGACAAAAGGTGCATCGATAATAACTATGTTGAGAAAATTAAGAAGAGGAAGTACTAAGTGAAATTGTGAGTGTGTGAATTAGCTAGAACATTTATCAAGGTTGGCTCCTAACAAAGATCACTTTAGAAGAGTAAAAAATATTTGGGTTATTGGTTCCTAGGTGGGTTTTCCCTTTATATGATTTCTATATTAAATACTTTTGTCAAATGTGTGATTGATTATTATTTTGTAAATTTTATTTTATTTTGATTATTTAACATTGCAACTTGGTATAATCTAGATGATTACTTTGATACTCAGTATATTAAGAAACACTGAGATGAAAGTTTGAAGTGAAGTTGTTATATGTTTGAATTATGATGTTTAATATTTCTATCGATTTATTGATATGAAATTTTATTAAGTTAAAGTTGGTAGAAAAGTGTTTTAAGGAATGTAGGATAACTGGAGATAACTAATTCACCTCGGTGTCCCAATTATTTAATAATTCATATTAGATATAAGTGTTTGAAGGAATAATTTTGAAGGAACTTGAGCTAAGATTTGAAGATGTATAAGAGAGAGGTACCAAAGATGAATAGGGAGAATTTCTCCTCATGGAAAAGAAGGATAAGGCTTTATCTATTCTAGATTAGAGATAATGAACTATTCTATTTGGAAAAATAGTACACCCCTCCCAACAAAGCTATGATAGTTGATGAGATGAACCAAAATAAGGAATAACATAGTCTCATGATTGAGATTGCTTCTGCATTAAATGATGCTGACTTTGATAATGTCAAATTTTATGCTACTACTAAAGAAACGTGGGACAATATAAAACTTGTGCATGGAATATATGAGAATGTGCTAAGCACTGAAGCAAAAAGCTTGAGAGGTAAATATGATGAGATGAAGATGAAAGATGGAGAAAATATTGTTTAGTATGTAAACTAAATCAAGGAAGTTGTTAGTGCTATCAAAGTTGTTGGAGATTCCATCAGTAATGAAGAAATTGTTAGTAAATTTCTCATACCACTTTTATGTATTTATGCTATAAGAGTATCTTCAATTTAGGAATTTAGAGCTATTCCTAGTAATGATATTGCTCCTGATGGTTTAGTTGGTCATTTGATTACATTTAAATTAAGTAATTATGATATTAGTGTTCCTAAGATTGAGAATGGATTCAAGTCATCACTAGCCATTAGAAGTTAGAAGAAAGAAAGGGATAAAAATGATTCAGAATAAAGGAATAATTGGATGAGATTGAATCATTGATTGCAAGGTGGCTACTAAAAGGTAAAGGAAAAATCAAATGCAAACTACCCTTGATATGTTTTAAATGTAATGAAGTTGGTCATTTCACTTCTACATGTCCTAAAATGAATAGGAGTGATAAAAATGATAAGAAGGAGCACAAATAAAGAAAGAACAAGGACTATAAGGTAAAAGGGAAGAAGTCATGCTACATTGTTGAAGAAGACCACATTGAGTTAGACATATAAGATAAAAAAGAATGATTAGAAGTGGTGTATGTTATTGGTAAAGAACATGCTAATGAAGAAATGTATTAAGAACAAAAAGCCCTTATTTCTCATCTTGGTAAAGTGATCCATAGATTATTGATAGTGGATGCTCACATCACATGGCTGGAGATATAAGTAAGTTTGATAAAATTAAGGAATATAATGGTTGAACTGTTAAACTTGGGAATGATGTTCCATGTGATGGAAATATAAGAGAAGTAACTGAGAGGGGAGGGGTGAATTAGTTACCACTAAAATAAATCTTAGATCCCTTAGATATCAATATAGAATATAAAATTTTAATAAAAATAATGTAGCTCAGTAAACACATAGGCACTCGGTTAATACTGATAATATTCTAAAACTCGCTAACCATTGAAATAAAAACTATAACTCAAAAAATTCTTAACATGAAAAATTTAGGATATTATCTATGATTAACCTTAATTAAATTAGTTATATACACATAAAATAAATAACATGAACACAAGTGATACCAAGATCTAACGTTGAAACCCAATTTTGAAAAAACCACCAATTGCAACTAGTTATTGATTTTCACTTTTCTAAAGTAAGCCTTGCTAGGAGCCAGCCCTATTAAATGTTACAAAATACACTATTAGGTGTGACCCTATTAGAAGATTTAATGAACTTGTTAGGAGTCACCTTATTAGAGGTCTTTAGACACTTTAATCTAGAAATGCCACCTTGTTAGAGGATTTACAAATATAGCTATTAAGCCAACTCTATTAAGAGATTTAAATCATTGCTATAATAGTTAGAGAATAACAATGAGATGACCTAATTTATGATGCAATTGAATTGCTAATTTTAGATCCCAATTCTGGCTTGAATAGTTGATCCTTCTCCATCAAATGTATCTTTGTAGCTCCTCAAGGATATTTTGCTTATCCTTCTAATTCTCTTCCTCTAGGCATCTTCTATTCTTCCATACACATGCACACATTTAATCCTCATCTTGACATTATATTTATACCTTATGCATTATCAAGTTAGCTTGAATACAACTTAGAATAACTAACATTCATCTCCTTAGTTGGCTAGAACCAACAAACAAATCATTAAGCTTAATATGCCAAAACAAGAAAATCCTTCGTTAGCCAACCCTGCTTGGTAGACACTAACTTAGAAATGATTTTCTTGTGTCAACCAAGTGCACTAAGTTAACACTGCATCTTCATGAACTTCCTTTAGTAATCGAGTGATCTTGGTTAGTACCCAGTTGTATCAAACTTTCCTTCATTAATTGAGTAAGCTCGATTAAAACTCAACTTCTACAAACTTATCTTTGATGCTCAAGTGAAATTGGTAGACTCTACCTTTTGATCTTGGAAAATACTAAAATTCTTAGTAGGCATATAAAACTATCTTCATTACCTGAGTGATCTTGACATATACTAACCGGTAAAGATATGGCATTTTGAGTATCATCGAAGACAATATACAATTGATCAATTATTTTCAACAATCTCCCTCTTTGATATTGATGGCAACACAACATGTCATAATATAATGAAATTTTAGAGAAAAATGATAGTAATGATAATATCCTTAGTCTCATTTTGAATATCATCCATGAGAACTCCCTCTATTAGTGTGAAATCCTTCCAACTTCAATTTCTCCCTCTATCATCAAACTTTGATGAACTCTCCCTCTTTGATATCTTCAAGTAAAATTGCTATGATATGAAAACTAACTCTCCCTCTTTGACATCTCATGCCAAAGATAATATTCAATGAATTACAATGTACCTCATGCACAAATTTATATGCAATTTGCCCTTTCAATTTTGCACCAACTTGAATGATCTTCAATTTTCTCTAGTTGATGCACCATTAAAGCTCATTTAGTGAGATTTAGATAGCAAAATAACCCCTAGCCTACCTCTTAGATACAAAAATTCATCCTTAGGTAATGGCTTGGTCAATATGTCTACAATTTGTTCTTTAGTATTCACATATTCCAGTCTCACCTATTTGCCTTGCACCAATTCTCTCAGAAAATAATATTTTATTGCATCGTGCTTGGTATTGGTATGCATCACATGATTCTTTGATATATTAATTGTAACATTGGTGTTATTATAGAAGATAACCACTTGATCCTTGATCTCTACCTTCATACCTGCCAATAGTTGCTTGAACCAAACTACATTGGAACAATTAACTACTACAACAACATATTCTACCTCTGTTGTAGACTTAGAAATGTAGTTCTACTTCTTACTTGTCCAAGACACTAGTCTTTTACCAAGAAAGAATGCTCCACCACTAGTGCTCTACCTATCATCAACAATTCCTTCACAATCAACATCAGTAAATGCCTTTTTATCTAAATTGCCTCCTTTCTTGTATCATAATCCATAGTCTTTAGTACCCTTTAGATACCTCATGTTTCTCTTAATTTGCATCATATGATTTTCTCTAGGATTAACTGAGAATCTTTCCACCATACCAATTACTAATGCAATATTAGACCTTGTATGCACTACATATTGTAGTTTTCCAATCATTGATATGTATGTGGTTTGATCTACCTCCTTGGAATCATCATTTTTGGAATCCTTATGTCCAATAAACATAGGTGTTCCAACTGGTCATCTTCCATTCCAAATTTCTTTAGTATCTCCTTGATATACTTAGATTGAGTAATGTAGACACCATATTTCTTTTGTTGAATCTTCAATCCAACAATAAATTTAAATTCTCCAAACAAGGACATCTCAAATTCCTTACTCATTTCTTCTATAAAGGCTTTGCATAAATCATCATTTCCAATAAACAATGTGTCATCCATAAATATTTCTACCAACAAAATCTTCTTATCTAGTCCTTCTTTGATGTATAGGATACTATTATCATTAGTCCCTTAAAATCCATTCTTCATCAAATAATTATGGAGTCTTTTGTACCAAGCTTCAGGAGCTTTCTTGAGACCATACAATGCTCTGTGTAGTTTACAAACTATATCCCTTTTGTTAGGATCTACAAAACCTTCAAGTTGTTCTATGTAAACTTATTCTTTAAGAATTTTATTCAAGAATGCAGATTTCACATCTATCTGATAAACTTTAAGGGTAAAAGTACAAACCTATGTAATCCTTTTGTAAAGGAAAAGATTAACAAAAGTATAATTGTTCACCTTCAATGACATAGAATTGGTATTATTATTTTGAATTTGAAAATGAAGTAAACTAATGAAATGTGTAGAAATGGATGAGGTTTAGGATTATAATTTTAATAATTATTTAAAATAAGAATTGATATATTTTCTTAATTTTTATAGATAATTTTTTAGCGGCCGAAAAGTGCTGAAGATTAGGGGTTTAGTTCCCACAACAAAACTAGATGGAAATAAATTTATTTCACTTTGATCTCAGACTATGTTATAGATAAAATATATGGTTAGAACAATTAAAAATAAAAATCATCTTTAGACCTATATTTTCTCTTTTATAATGATTCAAATTTCAGCTCACTTGAAATTGTTAGTTTTTATCTCCCACCAAATTTTTCAAAACAAATGTATTCTAACCAGGAGAAAAATTATACATTCTAAAAGAGGACTCTCTCCTCTAGAACATCATATAATTTTAATTTTTTAAAATATGATTTAATATTTTTTTCTTCTCAAAATTGACATATTTTCAAGTGCTAAATACGTGCGTGTAGAATTTTTTAATTACAATATAATATATCTAATTAAAACACTATAAACTCTATATGAGAATATTCTTGACTCTGAGCTCTATAAAATGTTGTTTATATGTTATTAAAACAATATTATAAAAAATAGTAAGAGTTATTGAAACACCACTTTTCTGAAATAATTATTTTTCTTTAGTAATTGGATACCAACTAGTATAAAACATGCATCTAATAGACATTTCCAATTGGAAAAGTGTGAGACCATATATAACTTAGCTAGAATAAATTTATCTAGATCATACATTTGGAAAAAAATGATTTTTAGATATAAATACTCAAATTCAATCATTTTGATAAGTTAGCCTAAAAGGTGACACAACTTTGTACTTTTACCCTTAAATCCATTGTGTACAACATAAGCAAGTAAAGTCCTAACACCTTCTAATCTTGCAATGAGAGAAAAAGTTTCACCATAATCAATACTAATGCAAAGGAACCTACAAAGAAACCAATAAATGGGATGCATGCTTATCCCATCAAAATCCATTAGATAAATTCCATGCTTAGAGACATCTCATGAGGCAAAACATTAAACTTTCCAATAAAAGTTTACTAATACTTCACCATTTACACTGTCTAATTTTTGTTCAAGAATATATTATTCATAACTTTTATTTCTGAATGTTTCTTGAAACACCATTTGTATGAGTTGTTCCAAATTATACCTTCTAAAACATATCCAACTCTGAGACCAATATAATCAATAGATTGCAAGCTATGATCTCTGTACTAAGACCCATTTTTACTATCATAAACCAGTAACAAAACTTGTAACCCTGCCTATCGCATCCCATATCATTCACTATAAACAACCAAATGATCCAAAACTAAGTTCATAATATGGATTATTGATTCTAGTTTCCAACTAGATAAATTTTTGAATCTTCCAATTCATAAATCATTACATGTATGCAAATCTATGCCTGCAACTCCATTGAAGATATTAAAAAACTAGTTTTTACTAAGAAATTTATAACTTCCACAAATCTTATTGCAAATGACTAAAACCAAAAGAAAATAAATTATATTCACATATGTTTCCAATTAATCTATTTAGAGATCATAACTATTCCATATGTGTCCATACTAAGTGATTCAACATAACTACTGTCAGGGAATCCCAGATCTACAAACAAGCACTTTTACCAAAATTCTCATAACTTGTTCATTTCTCCATATAATCATTCCAAACCAAAACCAAAATGAAGGTTATTCATTCTAATATTAAAAAAATATAATTTACATGGATTCTAGTCTGGACATGGTCATACAAAACCTAAAATCAACGCAAAACTAAAAAATTAATCAAAACAACTCAGAATAACTCCAAATTTGTTTCAAATGTAAACATTTCCTTCCCTTCTAGTTTGGTTTGACCATACATAAGTTTCTATAGTCTCATTGGTCATTTCAAACTTCTCAACCAACTTTTGAACCAACTCTTTATATTCTTTTAACCCATTTTGCACTTTTTGCAATAGTTTTGCACTTTTTGCAATATTACAACTTATAGTTTTGCACTTTCCTTGAGAAATTTAAATGTATTTCCTTTAGGAATTACCGTTTATTCCATTACATGGAATATCACATAAAAAAAAAAGGAAGTACATCAAATAATTAAATTATTTCTATGGATCATCTCTAATATCTTTATGACTAGGTGCTCTTGCACCAAATACTTTCTTTTTCATACTAACCTTGCTTTGTTTCTTGAAACTTCTCCATCTTTATTCAACTTATTTCTAAAAACCCACTTTGTGCCAATTAAATTCTTATCCTTGGGTCTAGGAACAAGAGTCCAAGTCTTAATCCTTTCTATCTGTTCTATCTCTTCATTCATTGCTTCAATCCAACCTTCATTATCCAAAGCATCTTTAACTAATCTAGGTTCAAATCCAGTAAGAAAACATGTGCCTTTTAATTTGTTCCTTGTTAATGTACCATCTAACTTGTCTCCAATGATTTGCTCAAGTGCATGGTGCCTTCTAACATATCTTGCTAACACTAGTACTATGGACTTAGAACTAGTTCCACTTTCCTCACCATGATCTTCTATATTGGTCCCACTATCTATGACTTGAGTCTTTCAAACTTGGTTTGGTCTAGCTATAACTCGGCAGCCTTTGACTATGACTCAGGTTCTTTAGACTGTGACTTGGGTTGCATTGGATGAAACGTAGGCGCTCTTGAAGATTTTGGGGACTTGGGAGGTGAAGTCAACTAACTTCCAATTATATTTGGAAATATATAAGGTTCATAGTAAATAAACTTTATGTAATCTTCAAGTTCTTTGCTGCTCTCTTCTTCACTCTTTTTTGTAAACTCATCAATTCTCACATGTGCACATTCTATGGTCATAAGTAGACATATTCAAACATTTGTATGCTTTACTTCTACAGGAATATCCTAGGAATATACCTTCATCATCATTGACATCAAATTTATCTTTCCTAGATTCCTTCAAGATATAACATCTGCTATGAAATACTTTCAAGTAACTTACATTAGGTTTGTAGCTATACCATAGTTTATAAGGAGTTTAATTTGAGTATTTCTTCAGCTATACTCTTTTCAAGGTATACACTACAATATTAATTTCTTCCTTCTAGTATTTGATGGCAACATTCTTTTCTATCATCAAGGTTCCTGCACAATTCATGATTGATATGTTCCTTCTTTCAACTATACCATTATTCTATTGTATACTAGGGGTTGATACTTGTCTTTTGATTCCTCTTTCAATGTAGAATTCATTGAACTCATTAGACATGAATTCTCCTCCTTTGTCTGATCTTAAACACTTTAGCTTCTTTCTTATTTCTTTCTCCACTCTTGCCAGATACCACTTAAACTTTTGAAAAGCTTCAGACTTTTCATTTAGATACATTATAGTCATCATTCTAGAATAATAATCAAAAAATAAAACAAATTACTTATCTCCACTGTATCTCTTGTAGAAGTTGATGAAAGCCAACTTCACAGTGCGTCAAGATCACCTGCATGAAAATATCTTGCTGAAGAGAAACCGAAGGAGCAAGAGCTTGAAGCAAATCAATAGAAAAAATATTTCACAATAAGAAATGAAATTTCTATGTGAATGATATGAATCTACAATGAGAGAGACTGAATATAAAAGCTTCATAGAAGCTTGTAGAACAAGCTGGAAAGAGCTAGAAGATAAGGTTGACAACTAAGCACATGTTCACAAAAAGGTGGAGGATACAACTATTAAATAAATGCATTAACCTAAGTAAACTTAAGTAAAAGAATAAATAATAAATAAATAATTATTTACTCTAACACCCCTCTTAAATGAAACTTAGGGAATGCCTTAAGCTAACAAAAACTAAGATGAAATGTAGAATGGATCTCGAAAACAAGGCCATGTTAGGTACCCATGAACAATGCAAAGAAATGCAATCTCTAAAACTAGTGAAAGAGAGAAAAGCACATGGGAGAAACCCTTCCCCAAAAAGAGGTAAAAAAAAACATGAAGGAAGGAAGGTCTCAACAAGACCCCCTAAGGACAATGACTAGAAATGGCTCAAGAGGCCCTGTCAAAACCATAACTACAAATAGTCCCCCCATGAGAGATAGAAAAGATGCCAAAGCCCCCCTAGAATAGAAATGATCAAACCAATCAAACTCCAATGTGGAAGGAACAAGGGCACATAACAAGGGAACCCTTGAATGAGAGGGGAAATTGGAAGGCCTATCTGAGGCCCAAAAGAAAAAGTAGGAGGATCCTAAAATGGAATCCCCAAGGTAGGTGTGATGAAACTATCATGAATGTCCACTATAGGATCCACAATAGGTGCACTTGGAGGCTCAATGAATGGAGCTAGAGGATCAAGCAGAGTGGAAGAAGAATCTTACAGAAGAGAAAAGTCCTTAACTGGATGTGGTGTGGAAGTCAAAACAAGGATCTCAGGAACAATACAAAGGTTCAAGTATCCTAATTGCACCACATGATGCTCGTACAAAAGAGAAGTGTCGTGCTCCAAAAATGGAGATCGTGGGAAAAAGTGTGAGAAGCTGTAGAGACAGGTGGAAGAATCAACTATCCCTATAGAAATAAGGCCTCTTGTAGCATGATCTTGAATGAAGAATAAATCAGCAATGAACTCAACTATCTTCCCTGATCCATTGCGTGTAATCTGAGAAATCGAGAGAAGGTTGGTAGACAAAGATGGAACATACAATACATCATTGAATATACCATCCTAGATGTGAACTGAACCTTTCCTACAAATTGGTAGGGTAGTGTTATTTTCCATGAGAATATGAGGAATGGGAGAAGCCTCGAGAGTAGAGAAGACACCTTGAGAAGATGTCATATTGTGAGAAGCACCTAAATCTAGTATCCAAGGGACCTATGAAGGGGATGCAAAGGATGCCTATAATGCATGACCCTTTGCAAGATCTATTGTAGATGTCAAAGATGTGGAAGAAGCCTGAAAAGAAGAACCATGTGAGATAGAAGAGGATGGAGAGGAAATAGTGCTCTTCTGAAGGAGAGCTTGCAAATCTACAATTTGTTTCTCATAGCCATCAAATCTCTTTTGAAAATAATGTGCCTCATCATGAGATCCTTTCTGACAATAGGAATAGGTAGGAGTTTGAGTCTCTTTTTCTCCTTCTTGTTAGAATATGATGAACTAGTAGAAGGGGAATCTGATATCTATTACAGCTTTTACTCCTATGTATCCTTGACAAGCAATGCCTGCAATAGTGAACCTGAAAGTGAATCCATCTGATTGATCTTGTACTATTCATGAGTTAACTGATCACAAAATATCTCAAATGAAGGCATCTTGTATCTATCATCCAAGGTATCCATAGTAGAGTAGAAAGTGGAAGAGAAGATTTGATACTATCCTTACAAATTTGAGAGTATAAAAAAGATACACTCATCATCTATTTTGGTTTTCCACATCCTTGTAAAACTACACACAGAGATTTGAACTTCATCAAGAAGTCTTCAATGGTGGGAAAGTTGGCTAGTGATAATGAAGTCAACTCTGCATCGAGTTGAAGTGCCTAGAACTCATTCACTATGCCAAAAAAAGTTTGAAATTTGAGTCAATAAGCTCGTGGAGTGGTCAAACCATCCAAGTGAAATAATAGACTATCTAAAATGTCCAGTGCAATCAATCCCATGGCCTCATCCATTTTATTCCTATGCTGAAGAACCTCAAAAGGGCATGTTAGAGTAGGTTGGTTCTCATCTAGACATGACCATAAACCTCATGACATAAGAATCCTAGTTATTTGTGTTTTCGAGGTGTGATAGTTGTGCGGCATGAGTTGGGTCACAGAAGGACCTGACATTGAGAGAAGAAGATAGAAGTGAAAGGGTATATTCTAAAGTAAATTATAGAAAATAAAATGCCCCCCCCGAGCAACTGATAAAGATATCTCTCAAATACCAAAGAAATAACTATAGAAAGAACAAAAATTGAGAAAAAAAAATGGATTCTGGATGTAAAGAAGGAAGAAACTGAAGCCTCTACTTCAATACCAAAAAAAGGAGCTCAATATTACTCCAAACTGTTTCCAGATATGGAAAGTAGACAATAAATCATGCACTTTTTAAAAAATAGCAATGAAATATGTGTCTATATGAGCCTGAATGAAGTCTTTGAAGGTGAAAAAAATGGGATTTTTGAGTTGCACAAAAATTGAGGAATAGAGATGTCATACATCCTACATCAATGTGTAGATCACAAAATTCTACCTTAAAACAAAAAAAATTGCTTGAAAAAAATGAGACTGTATGAGGGAGATATCGCTATTTGAAAATCACTTTTGTAGTTAGTTTTTTTAATCACTGTCGTCGCACCTCCAACAAATAAAGAAAAAAGCTCAAAAAATGTAAGATCTATTATGTCAAACCCTCTTTCTCCTTTTTCTCCAAATACTAAAAAAATGCTTTTCCTCTTGATTGAAGAAAAAATCACAAAAAAACTAGGGTTTGTGTCTTCAAATTGTGGCTTCAAAAATCCTTCAACCAAGAAGTAGTAGGGAGGCTTTGATACCATGTGGAAGTTGATGAAAGCCAACTTCATAGTGTGCCAAGATCACCTCCATGCAAATAGCTTGCTGAAGAGAAACCAAAGGAGCAAGAGCTTGAAGCAAATCAATAGAGAAAATATTTCACAATAGAAAAATGAAATTGTTATGTGAATGATATAAATTTACAATGAGAAAGATTGAATATAAAGGCCCCAAGGAAGCTTGTAGAACAAGCTGGAAAGCACTAGAAGATAAGGTTGACAACTAAGCATACATCCACAAAATGGTAGAGGGAACAAACTCTGTTTTGCCAACAACTCATTAACTACAACTATTAAATAAATGCATTAACCTAAATAATTTAAGTAAAAGAATAAATAATAAATAAATAATTATTTACTCTAACATCTCTCAATTCCAATAGGTCCACAAAGGTTTGTATGGACCAGCTCCAAGATTTCCTCAGAATGATAGCTCTTGCTTTTGAAACCTATCTTGTCCATCTTACCAATTTGATAATTTTTGCATAGACCCATATCAGGTTTCCTCAAACTACAAATACCCCTCACTCTTATTTTCCTTATCTTGATTAAATTATCAAAGTTCACATGACATAACCTTTTATACCATAACCAACTTTCTTCTAATTGAGCAATGAAACATGAACTTTCACTAAGACCTAGGTAGAATAAGTTACCTTTTGTTTAGTTACAAGATCCAACTAGACTTTCTTTTCCATCTAGTAGCTTGGCCTTCCCATTGATGAATTCTACCTTGAATCCAATGTTGTTCAAGTGTACCACACTTAGTAGATTATTCTTTAGTCCTTCAACCCAATAAGCGTTATCACATATAAGCTCATTGGTTAGTGATATACAACCTTTTCCTTTTATGCAACATGGTTCATTGTTTCCAAATCTGACACTTCCACCATCATAGTGTTCCATATGTTAAAAATTTGTTTTGTCCTGAGTCATATGATGTGAACAACCATTATCAATAATCCATGTATCATTTTTGCTAACATGAGAAATAAGTGCTACTTTATCTTCTTCATCATCAGATTCATCTTTTGTAGCAATATAGACCATTTCATCATCATCACCACTACCTAAATCTTTAGCCATAAAACAAGACTTCTTACCTTTATCCTTGTAGCTTTTGAAATCCTTCTTGCCTTTGTATTTTTCATTCTTCTTTTCATCTTTGTCTTCTCTATTTGGACACCTTGCAACAATGTGACCAACTTCTTCACAAGAAAAGAAGATTGAAGAAATTTTACCTTTGTAATTTCCTTTGTTTTTGGGATACATTCTTTCAAGCAATACTTCAGTAGTTTCAAGATCATTGTCAGAACTATCTTCTTCTTCACTTTTAGATTGTTTACCTTTTGACTTTTTAGCTTTCTTCTTGAGTGTAACTTGGCTTCAAATGTAGACTCAAGATTGCTAGAACTAGGAATATAATTATCATAGCTATCTAGCTCAAATTTTGTTAATCTACCAACTACTACATCCAATCATTCTTTGGATTTCATCTCATCTCTTGAATTTCTAATACTCTGATTGCATATATAGGAAGAAATGTTCTAAGAAACTTACTTACCACTATCTCATCTTCAATATTTCTTCCTAAATCTTTGATTACACAAATAGTGGCTTTGATTCTATTGCTATACTTTACAATGTTCTCATCTTCTCTCATCTTTATTTGATCAAATTGTCCTTTGAGACTTTCAGCTTTGGCTCTTTTTATATTATCATCTCTTCCACAGATGGCTTTCAACTTGATCCACGTCTCATAAGTAGTTCCATAGTCTTTGACTTCATCAAATTTGAAATAGTTGAGAGATGAAGCAATATCAATCATCATAATGTTATGACTCTTCTTATCTTCAATTTCATCAATAATCATAGTTCCAATAGGTGCATCATATTTGGAGTTAAGATATTTCAGAGCTAAGTCACAATCTATTGCCAAATACAACTTCATAAGTTCTTTCCATGCATTAAAATTATCTCTATTCAACTTGGGGATCTCCCTTCTATAATACATCTCGATCTTTATCTTAGGTCCTTGAAACCTTCTTTGAAAGCACCAAAATCTCTAATAAAAATTGTTGGAAATATAAGAGGAGTAACTAAGAGGGGAGTGGAAAATTAGTTATGAATAAAATAAATCCTAGATCCCTTAGATGTTAGTAAAAAACATAAACTTTTACTGAAAATACTTTAGCTTAGTAAACACACAAGCACTTGGTTAATACTGCTAATATGCTGAAACTCAATACTTAACAACTAAAATAAAGACTATAACTCAGAAAATTCATAACATGAAGATTTTAGGATATTATTTATGATTATCCTTAATTATCTTAGTTGCATACACACAAGAGAAATAGCATGAACACAAGTGACACCGTGATTTAACATGGAAACCCAATTTGGTAAAAACCACCAATTGTAACTAATTATGAATTTTCACTTTTCTGAAGTGAGCACTGTTAGGAGTTAACCCTATTAAAGGTTACAAAACACACTGTTAGGTGTGACCTTATTAGAGGATTTAATCACCCTACTAGGAGTGGCCTTTTTAGAGGTCTTTAGATATTTCAATCTAGAAATGTCACCTTGTTAGAGGATTTATAAATAGTTGTTAAGCCAACTCCGTTAAGAGATTTAGATCACTGTTATAATGGGTAGAGAGTAACAATGTGATGACCTGATTTCTGATGCAACTGAATTGCTAATTTTAGATCTTAATTCTAGCTTGAATACTTGATCCTTCTTAGTCGAATGTATCTTTGTAGCTCCTCAAGGATATTCTACTCATCCTTCTAATTCTCTTCCTCTAAGCATCTTCTTTTCTTCCATACACTTGCACACATTCAATCCTCAACTTGAACTTATATTTATACCATATGCATTGTCAAGTTAGCTTGAATACATCTTAGAATAATTAATATTCATTTCCTTAGTCAGCTAGAACAAAAAAAAAAATCAATTAAGCTTAATATGCCAAAACAAGAAAATCCTTTGTTAGATGACCCCACTCAGTAGACACTAACTCAGAAATGATTTTCTTGTGTCAACCAAGTGAACTCAGTTAACACTATATCTTCACAAACTTCCTTTGGTAAATGAGTAAACTTGATTAACATTGGTTCTATCCAACTTTCCTTTATTAACTGAGTGAGCCCAATTAACACTCAACTTCTATGAACTTCTCTTTGATACTCGAGTGAAATTGGTAGAGTCTTCCTTCTAAACTTGGCAAAAACTAGAATGCTTGATAGACATATAAAACTATCTTTTTTACCTAAATGAGCTCAATATACACTAACTAGTAAATATATAACATTTTGTATAACATCAAAAAAAAAATATAATTGATAAATTTTTTCAACACCATTGCTTGTGAAACATAGAGGTAAATTTATGCTAAGTGATAAAATTAGATGTGATGATGCATATTGGGTTCAATAACTAAAGTATAATCTATTGAGTATTTCTCATTTGGATAATATAGGTCACAAGCTAGAGTTTCAAAATGAAAAAGTAAATATCTATGATGATAATGGAAATCTAATTGATACTGGAGAAAAAACAAGAGGTAATCTATATTACCTTGATCCTACTATTAGTAGATGTCTATTTGCAAAATTTGAAGATGCGTCATTGTGGAACAAAAGACTATTTTATGTCAATTTTGAAAATAGGGTTAAAGCTAGTAGAAAGAAGAAAGCAAGAGTCTTACCAAATCTGCATAAACATGAGAATGTTATGTACAAACAATGCCATCTTGGTAAAATAACTAAATCAAGTTTTTCAAGAAAGCAACATTCAACTAGTGATATTTTGGAGCTAGTTCATACTAATTTATGTGGATCAATGAGAGTTGAGAGATATTATGGAGATAGATATTTTATATTGTTTATTGATGATTATTCAAGAATGATGACAATAATACTTTTAAAGATGAAATTTGTTTCTCTTCAAATGTTCAAATAGTATAGATCTAGAGTTGAAAAAGAAACTAGTAAACAATTAAAATGCCTTAGATCAGATAGAGGTAGTGAGTTTATTTATGATGGTTTCACTATTTTTTGTGTTGAGAATAAAATTAAGAGACATTTATCTACACCAATGACTCAATGATAGAATGAGATTTTTGGAAGGAGAAACATGTCAATTGTTGACTATGATAGAATACCCCTAATTGAAAAGGTGTAGACAAATATTCTAGAAAGAAGCCATAAGAACTAAAGTATACCATATGATCTCTAGTATGGTCATACACCAAATATAAGTTATTTCAAAATATTTTGAATTAGGTGTTATATCCACAAAGATGCAAGGAATGGAAAATTTGATTCTAAAGGTGACGAAGATGTATTGCTAGGTTAATCTACTAGGAGAAAAGCTTAAAAGTGTTTGAAAAATGCTACTAACACTATGATTGAGAGTGAAAAATTGAGAATTATTGAGCTTGCAAATAAGAACAATGAAAAAAGAAAGAAGATATCTTAGCATTATAACAAGTTTTTATATGTCTATGAAGATCGTTGTCCTACTATACTTGAGCATGAAACTAAGTCATTATGATCATACATCAAGTAACAATAGAAGGTTATTGAGCACCAGCCTATATTACCTAAGTCACATACATAACAGCTTGAGAAGAATGTTGACCCCTAACCAAGAAATGATAATGTTGGAGATCAAATATCTAAACCTATCCTAGCTATGTATGTGAGAAAAACCAATTCACCTAAATAAATTATCAAAGGTAAGAGTGTTGAAATCATGACTATAAGTAAGTTGAGGGCTAATAATTGTTTGATTGTTGATTTTTAACCAAAAACTTTGAAAGATGCACTTGATAGTGATGATTAGATCAATGCTATGAATGAAGAAATAGATAAGCTTGAGAAGAATGACATGTGGATAGTAGTGTCCATACCTATAGACAAGAATGTAATTAGAACTAAGTGGATTTTCAGAAAAAAACTAAATGAGAATAGATAAGTTGTAAGGAACAAGGCTAGATTAATTTGTAAAGGTTATACTAAAGAAGAAGGTATTGATTATGGTGAGAACTTGGAACCTATAGCCATATTGGAAGGAGTAAGAACTCTGTTGGCATATGCAACTTACAAGAAAGTCAAGAAGTATCAAATGGATATTAAGTCTGCATTCTTGAATGGAACACTTGAGGAAGAGTTATACATTGAATAAACATAAGAGTTTGTAGAGCCAAATAATAAGCATTTGGTATGAAAATTAAAAAAAAAACACTATATGAACTGAAGTAAGCATTGAGAGCATGGTATGAAATGGTACATTCATGTTTGATTAAGATTGGATATATCAGAACAAGTGAGAAGAATAACGTGTACTTGAAAGTGAAGTTGAAACCAAGGTACTTATTGCTGAAATACTTGTGGATGATATTATATTTAGTGGGAATGATTTTATTTACAAATCATTTTCTTATTAGATGAATAAAGAGTTTGAGATGTCAATTTTTGGTGAGATCAAATTTTTTATTAGTTTTCAAGTTCATCAAATAGAACAAGGTATATATGTAACACAATCTAAGCACATTAGGAAGATCTTGAAGACATTTTGTATGCATGAGTCAAGGCTAGCTGGTATACCTATGGTGACCAGACCTAAATTATCTAAGAAGGATACTATTGCTGAAGTAAATGAGACAGAATATAGATTAATGATTGGGAAGTTACAATGTATTGTACATAGTAGAACTTATTTTAAAAATGTAGTTGGTATAGTTACAAGGATTTCCTCTAATCTGAAGGAAATACAAATGACTAATGGTAAAAAGATATTCAAATACCTAAAATAAATAAAATAACATGGATTGTGGTACAAAAAAAAAGGTAATTTTGAACTTAGAGTATACATAGATAATGATTGGGCTAGAAATGTCAATGACAAGAAAAGTACAAGTGATGGAACTTTATTTTTAGGAGAAAGTTTGATTACATGGTTGACAAAGAAATAAAGTTACATATCACAATCTATAGCCGAAGCTAAGTATATTGTTTCTACAATTAATTGTTCAAATATTGTTTAGATTAAACAATTATTGGAAGGAATGCAAGTAGAATTTATTAAGCCTATCACTATCTATTATGATAACATAAGAACAATAAAAATATCCAAGAATCCTATGATGCATGCAAAAACCAAGTATATATCTATAAAATATCATTATTTGAGGGAGCACGTACAAGAAAAGCAAGGCTTGAATATGTGATGTCTAAGGAGAAAATTGTAGACATATTCACAAAGTCACTACTTAAGGATGCTTTTGATTATCTAAGAGGTAAGCTAGGCTATCTTCCCCTATCTAAGATTTACTAAGAAAAGATGCATATTTCATTAAATCGTAGAAAACAAAAAAAAAATCTTTTTAGAATTGATGCAAGCATTCACTCTTTAAGGACTCTTTCCTAAAGTTGTAAAAGTGACTGTAATGTAATTGATGTAATAGGTACATGCAAGGTACAAGGTGTAACTACAAGATTTCATAAGTTTCACATTGGAACTTATAGTTACCTTTGGAATTGTTTTCAAAGGGGGAGAGAATCCATATAGAATAAATTAGGATGAAGATGTAATGATCCAGTTATTTGGAGTGATGTACTAGTCAAAGGGAGAAGTTGATATAGAGATGATGCTAAATAAAAAGTAAAGTACACGTAAAGGGGGATAACTTTTTAGAGACTAAATTGGAAATGTTTAATCTATTGCAAAGAACCTAAATAAATTCAAGGAGTTGAAGAGTTGTATACATTTTATTATCTTGTGATGTGAGGTGTTGTAATGTCAAATTTTACATTTATGTGTTTCCATCAATGCCACAAAAGAATATTGTTAGCCTTGATTGATGATTTTAATTAATGTATATATAAGAGTCATATAAGTTGTTATGTTGTAATAAATATCAAGTGTTAGTCAATTAGACATTATGCAAATTTAGTAGAGTGTTATATCATTTGATTGATGAAGACTATTTGAAAATATTATGATGTTATAAGTGTTTATAAGTGTATGGTATTCAATGGACACTTGAATGAGTTATAATCTAATATTATAATGTTGATTTGATTACTTTACATGATCTTAGGCAAGATGTATATGCAAGATAGTTTGATTGGTGAATGGAGGAATAAAACATTAGCTAAGCTACTATAGTTGTCACCAAGCACCTAGGAAAGAAATGTAGAAGTATAGTGTTAATCAAGTAATTTTAGTGTTCACCATGTCAAGAGCTAACCAAGAAAGTTGTAATGTTCAATGAACATGAACATGAAGAAAAAGGTTTTAAATGCTTATTTGAGGCAAACATTTGGTGAAAATTAAGAATGTTCAAGAAATCTAAAGAATAAGGATGAAGTTATTTATGAGATCAATAGACAAAAATTTCAAGAGATATTTAATGAAAGAGATTTACTATTTTCAAAGTGTGCACAAACTTTTAGGTGTAAGAGTATTAACTGAGTGACCATATTCAATAAACCCAAGAGCTAAATGGAGATCTACGATTGTAATTAAGTGAAAAAATCTAGAAGATTTTGGAATGACAAAACTTATCGATTTAAAGGGATGATCGTGATGTTGTTTGTTCTTGATGTTGCTAATTATAGGTGATTATTGAGAAAAGGAAGAAGACAGAAGGTGAACCAGGCATAAACAAGAAAGGTAGTGCTAAAATGTAATAGATTATTTGATTGTTTCTTTCTTACCATTGTAGCAAAAAAATATCTTAACTAAGTATACCTAAAAAGTCTTTGAAATCCTATATGGTAATATTTAATATTAGTGTTTGCATGTCCTATAGAGTAGGCCATTATTTAGAAATGTCAAGGAGTGATAAGGTCTAGATGATCTTTGTTAAACATCGTCTGACAAGGTTACACTAAAAATGTGTGTGTAACCTTTAATAATATTGGATCCTAACAAAGTTTACTTCAGAAGAATAAAAGTATTTGGGTTGCTAGTTCCCAAGTGGGTTTTCCCTCTACAAGGTTTACACATTAAATAATTGTGTCAAAAGTGTAATTTATTATTGTGGTGTAAATTTTATTTTATATGTTAACAATTTAATGTTGTAGCTTAGTCTAAGATACATGATTACTTTGATGCTTAGTTTATTAAGAAACATTGAGATACAAATTTGAAGTGAAGTTATTATAAGTTTCAATTATGATGCTTAATGTTTTTATTGAGTTATTAATCTAAAATTTTATTAAGTTGAAGTTGGTACAAAAAATGTTCTAGGGCTTGTAGGATAACTAGTGATAACTGATTCATCTCCCCCTCTCGATTATCTAACACAAAGCTCCCATTCTGATGTGAGAAATAAGATACTGAAAAAGACTATTTTGTTTAAAATTATGTCAACTATCAACTTTTATTTTTTTGTAAATTTCAAAAGTCCTTTTAGAAAATTTTCTTTTATTTAAATTCATTGTGCTAGTTGATATAACATCTCAATGAGGAATTGTACCAAATAAGTTCTATAGAATATCTTCACCTTAAATTTTGTATACTCATGACATGGTTCATTTGATAACCATAGGTATGTGTAGATGTCTTACCATGTAGCCATTGTATTTATTTCAATATATCTAAAGAGCATTGTAAAGAAGTATATTGCATATGTATCCTTATTTCACATGTTCATAGTTTTCATTTGATTTGTAGGGTACTCAATCAAATTAAACATTTGTGGAGATATTGTTGATCAAATAATATATATAATTCTTGTTCTTTTCTTGCATGAGCCTTGGTAAAAGCTTTCGATCAATGAGCTGCAAATAAAGTACTAATTTGATAAAGGGATTCCATCATCACATATACTCTCAAAAAAAGGATAGTGAAAGTGAGAGCATAAATATATCTTGCATATCCCATATTATTACCCTGTATTAAGGTTATATATAGTCCTAAAGAAGATGAATACCAAAGTAAAATTGTAGATGAAAAAAAAAATTAGACATAGTATTTATCATGGTTCACCATAACTTGTAACTACATCCACACTAAGTAGAGAATTGTATTGGTTAAAATGATTACACATCAACATTTTCAAAGGCACCAATTGCATAATAAAAAAAGAGTCTCAAAAATCAAGAGGCACAAAATTGGAGCTAAAACTATATGATTGTTGGCCTTCACATCAACAATCTCCCACCTAAAGCCCAATGGATGCTACAACTCATCAACAATCCCCTTCTTTAATTGTTTCTTCACTTCTTCTTAACAAGCTTAAGATAAGTCTTGGTACATTTAATATTCTCTTTTGGAACTACCTTTATCAAGATATTTGTTAGATTAAACTTTGTGTCTATCTTTACAACTTTCATTTTCTCTTCTTTAACTAAATGACAAAAAAGTGAGCATGTATGTCAATATTCTTATAATGAAACTAAGAGGAATGGTTATTAGACATAAAAATAACACTATGAATATAAAAAATTATAACATTGCCATTTTGTTGACATTTCAAATCACTAAACATTCATTGAAGTCAAATTATTTTGTACACCTTTGGAAAGAGCCAAATACTTAGCCTTGGTAGAAGAAAGAGAAATATAATATTGCATCCTTGAAGCCCAACTAATAAAAAACCCAAAAAAAATGAAATAAAAAAAAGTCAACCTTCATTTATCTAAACCTCGAGCAAGATTAGAATTAGTGAAACCTTGCACCTATATAAATTATTTCCACAAAAACATAATTAGAAGTTCCTTTGATATATCTTAATATCCATTAACTACTTCCCAATAACCTTTTCCAATATTTATCATTAATCTTTTGTTAACTCCCACTACATGAGTAATGTTAGGGAAAGTGAAAATTATGACATACATGATGTTACCAACTTTAGCTTTATAAGGATTCCTATTCATGAGTTCCTTTTCTCCTTGTGTGTTTAGAAACAAATAAAAGGTTAAAAAAAAATGAGCAATAAGAGTCAAGTAGAAGAAATCTTTGCATCAACCATGCCAAACATATGTTATTGCTATCAAGATTTAGCTGTGTAATTTTATTGAGTCAAATTCATCCACTCATGTTTCATGAGTAGTGATTCATATGAACCCATCTCTCATGAGAATAAATGGAATACTTAGCACTCATTGGGTGTAGGTAATGCTCACAGATTTCTTTTATAGAAGTTTATCAAAAGAACAAGGAGAATAAATATTTTGATTAAAAATAGGTTTCTCATGTGTAATAGTCTTAGTGTAAGCTATTGTCCTAAAACTATAGGCGTGCAAAATCTCATTGTATATTATGTAATGTCCATGATTAATCTAGTCCTATCTACTTGTATAAAAAAGAAGGAATATGAGATCTAAAACTATAGAATTTACCGATTGTAGACTATATTATATTTTTTAGTTCAATACATGAGCTAATTACCTTGCATTTATTATTATTTTCAATATAGGCTTTGATATAACTTTTCATAAGAAAAAAATGAATTAGTAAATAAATAAAAAATTAGATCATTAAGATGCGAGTTTAATTAAATTTTCATAAAAAAGGGTTAGAGTGCTACACAAATTACCTATTTGATAACTTAATAGATAGAAAAGTTTATATAGTTCTACTTTCATTTGTATATTGTAAATGTGTAGTCTATTTTGTAGGTCATTATATAATTAACAAGTTCCATTTACTTTATGGGTATACAATATTCTTTTCCATGCATATCTATAAAGGGTTAAAATATAATTAAAATATTATGAAATTATGTCAATTCCCAATTAGTTTATGACCATTATATTAAAAATTTATAATATTTTTAAATTAATAGATAGAAAAGTTTGTATAATGTGACTTTCATTTATATATTGTAAATGTGTAGTCTATTTTGTAGGTCATTATATGATTAACAAGTTCCATTTACTTTATGGGTATATGATATTCTTTTCCATGCATATCTATAAAGGGGTAAAATATAATTAAAATATTATATACTTATGTCAATTCCCAATTAGTGTATGACCATTATAATAAAAATTTATAATATTTTTAAATTAATAGATAGCAAAGTTTGTATAATGTGACTTTCATTTGGATATTGTAAATGTGTAGTCTATTTTGTAGGTCATCATATAATTAACAAGTTCCATTTACTTTATCGGTATATGATATTCTTTTCCATGCATATCTATAAAGGAGTAAAATGTAACTAAAATATTATACACTTAGTCAATTCCCAATTAATTTATGACCATTATAATAAAAAAATTTAATATAATTTAATGTCTAAAAAAGTATAATTTTGTATAAACTTGGACTCATTTAGTCATCCTTCACATATCCTCATTTACACACATTCTAATTTATATCTATTCTTATACATACATACATTTCATGTGCAGATGTGCATCTAATGTTCAATATTCATTGGAGAATGTGTGAAGAAATATTAAAATAAATTCACAAACTTTAATTTTTGCTTGAAACTCACTATTGTCGAGTGCCAGATTTACTCGATAGCTTAATAAATCGAGTGGCAAGAGAGTGTTGAGTGAGCTTGGTAGTGTGGATGCCGAGTGAACTCGATAGCCATAGGAGGGTGGAGCTCAATAGAAGAAGGCACCGAGTGAGCTCTATAGCCACTACAGGTAGCTCAGTTTGAATTGAAAAAAATGACTTCTACCAAAGACAATACCAAGTGATAGAACTATAATGTAAAAGTTTCCACCGTTAAAACCAAAGAACCAAAACTTGAAGCTTCTAAACAAACTTCACAAATGCAATGAATAGAAGAAGGACAATGGAAAAGTATGCTTGCTTGCTTTCTATTCAACTTTGATTATAAATATTACAAAATTTGGGAGCATTTAGCTTCAACCAGAAAACCCTAAAACTGGTAAAACTTGAACAACTTCAATAATTCAAAACCTTAAACTTGCAACTCTAATGGCTACTTACAATAATGCCTGGAGCAATCACTGCTTCAACAGGTTGAAACAAAAAAATGATAAACTTACAGAATGACCAGAGAAGAAACATGTGCATCTACAGGAACGAAATGAACTTCCTTCCATCTCTGCACTCTGATGATTGGATCTGCTAATCACTTCTTTCTTCTTTCTTGTCTGTAAGTTCTAAGCTATTCAACTTCAACTCTCTCTCTCTCTCTCTCTCTCTCTCTCTCTCTCTCTCTCATCTGCTCTGTTGAACACTGATCTATCTAGTCGAATGAAATTGATCATTCCTTTTTGTCATCTACCACAAAAATTTCCCCCTTTTTTCAAATTTCAAAACTCACCTACCAAGCAATAAATTCTTTTGATCATTCTGTAAGCTGTCATGGAGGTAGGTGGGTGTTTGGCTCTAGGGGCAAACAACCA
This sequence comes from Cupressus sempervirens, assembly GCA_028749045.1. Taxonomy (NCBI): domain Eukaryota; kingdom Viridiplantae; phylum Streptophyta; class Pinopsida; order Cupressales; family Cupressaceae; genus Cupressus; species Cupressus sempervirens. The sequence goes on from CM053785.1 coordinate 364,592,423, forward strand.
TTTCATTTAATATTCCAACACTCCCCCTTTGTCTTGAGCCAAACAAACAAGGATCACTACTGATCCACATCAACTACACCAAGACACTCTCTTAGGTGTACAAAACTTCCAATGCCTAATGGCTTTGTCAAAATGTCTGCTAGCTATTGCTTAGACTTAAAAAATTCTATTTTGATATCCCCATTCTCCACCAACTCTCTGATGAAGTGATATCTGATTTATATGTATTTGCTTCTTCCATGGAAGACTAGATTCTTGGATAATGCAATTGATGAGATGTTGTCACAATAAATTGTGGTTCCATCTTCTTGCCTTTCATTCAAATCTGTCAAGATCCTCCTTAGCCAAATTGTTTGACATGCTACTGCATTTGCTGCTATATATTCAACCTCTATTGTAGATTGAGCAACAATAGATTGCTTCTTGGATGCCCATGAAATTGCACCCGATCCCATATGAAACATGTATCCAGAAGTGCTCTTCCTATCATCTATACTTCTAGCCCAATCACTATCAATGTAACCAACCAACTTGAAATCTTTATTTGCAGTATACAAAATTCCAAATCCATTGGTACCTTTCACATACCTTAGGATCCTTTTTTCCGGTTGCCAATGGGAGTCCTTTGGTGTTTCCATAAATTTTGAAATTAGACTTACTGCATGCATTAGGTCTGGCTGAGTTGTAGTCAAATACATTAAACTTCAAACCATACTCTTGTATAGTGTTGGATCCACTCTCTTGCTAGAGTCTTCCTTGCTCAACTTCAAACCTATTGCTATTGTGTGGGGGCTGACTTACTGTTCTGCATTCGGAATCTCTCCAAGATCTTCCTTGCATACTTTTCTTGAGAGATGAAGATGCCATCATGCATTTTTTTTACTTCTATGCCTAGAAAGTACTTCAAGAGACCTAGGTCTATCATTTCAAACTCATTTTTCATGGTCTCTTTGAACTCACTAATTAAAGTCTTGTCATTACTAGTAAAAATTAAATCATTTACATACATGACAACAATAAACACATTTTCATTTTCTACCTTCATGTAGAGAGTAGGCTCACCATTGCTTTTTCTAAAGCTATTGCTCATCAAATATGAGTCAATCCTAGTGTACCATGCTTGTGGAGCATGCTTGAGCCCATAAAGAGCTCTCTTCAATTTATATAGTTAGTTCTCTTCACCTACTACTTCATAACCAGGTGGCTGCTCCACATACACTTCTTCTTTCAATATACCATTTAGGAAGGTAGACTTCACATCCATTTGATATACCTTCCATTTGTGCTAAGTTGTAATAGCTATGACATCATGCACAATTTCCATTCTTGCAATCGGGGCATATGTTTCATCATAATCTGGGCCATACTGCTACTTGTAGCCCTTGACTACCAGCCTTGCCTTATGCCTATCAATCTTGCCTTCAACATTGCATTTGGTCTTGTAGACCCATTTCACTCCAATCATTTGCTTCTTGGGAGGCAATTCAGTTAGCTCCCATATCTCATTTCTTTCTATAGCATCTATTTCCTCATCCATGGCCTTACACCATTTCTTCTCCTAAACAGCTTCTTCAAAATATATTGGATCACTATGAGAAAATAATGCAAAATTAACACTCTCATCATAATCTTCATACCTTTTATCTTGGTATATCTCCCTAAGACTCTTGGTCTTTGTTGGTAACATGGAGGAGAGTGTGGGATCAGAATCTTCACTACTAATGCTTTGGCAACTAGCTTGGTCTTCATTGTTACTCGGCACTGACACTTGGTCATGCCTAGAGGAGCTCAGAAATGACTGAGGTTGCTTGCTTTTTCTTCTATCTACTCCTTGTTCTTGCTATTCATTAGCATCTTCTTCACTCATAATTGGCACTTTAGTTGAAGTCCTCGGTGACTCATCTGTTGGACCATACCAATACTAGTTTTCAAGAAATTCTACATCTCTTGAGAGAGTCATACGGTCTATATGCCTTTGATTCTAAGCTGTACCCTGTGAAGATGAACTCCACACCTTTGTCATCAAATTTTTGCCTTTGCTATTTAGGCACATGTACATATGCAACACATCCGAACACCCTTAGGTGTTCAACTGTCCATGACCATGCTTCGATTGGAATTCTATCACGGACTGCCTTTGTAGGACACCTATTAATTAGGCAAACTGTTGTTGCCACATCCTCTCCCCAAAATTCAGTAGGGAGACCTTTCTCTTTCATCATGCTCCTTGCCATTTCAACAATGGTCTTGTTCTTTCTTTTAGCCACTCTATTTTGCTATGGTGTATAGCTGACTGTGAGCTCTTTCTTTATACCATGTTTCATGCAAAAAATTACAAAAGAATTGGACATATACTCCCATCCTCTATCTGATCTTAGGACCTTGATATAGTGTCCATATTCTCTTTCAGCCTGGGCTCTAAATTCTACAAATTTATCAAATGCATCAGATTTATTCTTTAAGAAATACACACATGTACTATGACTGAAATCATCAATGAATATCATGAAATAAGTACTCCCCCCAATGGAAGTAACTTGCATAGTAATGACTAGGTCAGTATGCACTAACTCTAATGGATATCTCCCTCCTAGAATTTCTAGAATTAAAGGGAAGCCTATGTTGCTTACCAAAAATACAAGCCTCACACTTGTCAGATGAATTTCCTATTCATGGCAAACCTTCTACCATTCTTTTATTTGACAACAAATTTAAACCAACATAGCCTAGATGACCATACCTGAGGTGCCATAGCCATGAGGGGTCTTCAATCACATTCCTTAGAGATGATTGTGTGGGAAGTGCAGCACCAACTTGAGATGAGAAACATGTCTCTATTCTCAAGGGAAACATTTTGTTCTTTGTCATTTGAACTATTTCAAGTAAGTTAAAGCTCCAATCCTTTTCTTGAATGACACACATGTCATTCTCCATCAACACTTTGTATCCATTTTGAATGAACTAACCAATGCTCATCAAATTGTGCTTCATAACCAGGGGCAAAATACACATTTTGTATTTCCTTCTTCTCACCTTTCTTGGTATGGACCATAATAGATCCTTTGCTCACAACTTGTAGGGTTCCATTGCTACCTATTTTAATCTTAGATTTGAAACTCTTGTCAATGAATGAAAACAATGTTTTATTACCACTCATGTGGTTGCTACATCCACTGTCAAGGTACCAAACCTTAGGGCTTCCTTCTTCACCAACATTACACATGATGAAGGCAGTGGCATTGTTTCCACTTCCCATGTTCACATCAGTCACATTTGCTTGTCCTGACTGATCATTTTTCTTCTTCTAGTATTCACTTGCATAATGCCCATATTTATGACAATAGTTGTCAGAATTATTTAGAATAACTAAGAGGGGGGGAGAGGGGGAGGGGGGGGGGGTGCAGGGTGAAGCAGTTATCCAAGGTCCAATGATGTCCAATAAAACATTTTCTACAAATCCTTAATGGCACATAACTGAGATTATCATGCATGCAATTGAACATTAAACAATCATGAAAAGAAAACATGAATCACACCATAAGACTAAGGATTTGATAACCTAGAAACCCTCCAAGAATAAGAAAGTAAAACTAGAGTGGGGATGATACCCACAAAATAATTGCACAATTGATCTCAACCACTTCTGATGGTCTGCCCTATTAAAGGCCTACCTTGTTAAAGGCTACAACACATTGTTAAATGTGACCTTGTTAAAGGATTTAAGAATATTCAACTTGGAATTTCACCTTCTTAAAAGATTTACATAGAGCTGTTAGGCTCACCCAAATCCATGGGATTTTCAGTCACCTTCTCAAAAGAATTTTTCATCTCTCTCTAAGGATCTCCTATCCTCCTCTTAAAGATCTCTTATCCTTCTCCTAAGGATCTCTTTATCCTTCTCCTATGGATCTCTTTGTCCTTCTCCTAGGGATCTCTTTATCCTTTTCCTGAGGCTTATCCACCTAGCTGTTAAGCTAACCTAGCAATGTAGGGTTTTCAATATCTAATACAATGGTAAGAAAGTATTAGAAGGGTTTTGACCTGATACAGATTGCAACCCTAACTGTGCAGATTTTTGATCACTCTTCAATTCCTTTCTTTGCTTGGCTTCTCTTCCTTGCAGTGCTGACAGCTTGTTCACCCTTCAAGATCTATCTCCTTAAGTTCTTCCACTCGTTATGCCAATGCAATCTCTAGTCAGTTGATCAACTCAGAGTCTTGATTCTCTATTCTTGCTCCTCTTGACTTCTTCACATGATCACACTTATGACCAATTCCCTCTCTTGCATGCACACTTGATCTCTAACCTATAACTCCTTATAAAGAAGTTTTTTTCTTCATTTCTCACTCAAATCTTAATTTTCTCTTGAGAAAATGGTATTTTTTTTCCCTCCAAATTGTTTCTTTTGGAAACTTCATGATAAATCCATTAGCATTTGCCTTGGATTGGTTTGCATGGATAACATAGAATTTTGTGACATCTACTCATCATTCATAACTTCCAACTACTTCACAAAATTTGATGTAACAACCTTATCACTATTGATCTGGAAAATCTTGTCTTAACAAATAATGCAACAACTTGACATTATTGGTCTACTGATGCTCGACACCTTCTATGTTACTCAACTTCTTAATGTTATTTACTAGTGCTCAACACCTTCTGTATCTTGCTCGGCACCTGTATCTTGCTCGGCACTTGATCTTCACTCGGCAATTGAAGGCTGCTCGACACTTGTAGATCACTCGGCACCTAAAGATCACTCGAAAACTAAAGTTGACCTTGCTCAACTTCAACTGAGAATCTGTTCGGCTCTAACTAGCTTGCTCGACTCTTTCTAATGAACTTAGTTAATCCTTACATCTTTGATGTATCTCAGTGTGTCAATCCTCTTAGAGTATGTGATCAATATATTATTTTATCAATGGCTTAGCTAATCCTTATACTTCATTACATCATCATAACTTCAACTTTTCTCTAGGTACTCTAGTTATGTCTTATTGATTGCCACCTCCTTGTCAATCAACCAATTGATAGTATTTGAATCACTAAAGCAATTGTCATTCTTGCAAATAGAAAGTTTGACATCAATGACAAAATAATGATTGAAACATTCTTTACTAGTTCCATTTCTTTTCATTCATGATCTTTTCAATCATTACCAAAAATCTCCCTCTTTGGCATTGATGGCAAACTAAACTGATCAAATGATTAAGCTGATCAACTTAGTTTCCACCAAAATCTGAATTTGTTCTATTTTGCTTCTCCCTCTGGATTGCTGCATCCTTACTCTGTATTCCTAATCCTTCATATATTTCTCCCTCTTACTTTGTATTGATCAGTTTCTCCTATATCTCCCTGTTTGACATAAATTTCAAAGATGTAGCATCTTTAACATGCTAAATAGAGGCTTTGCATCTTCATATTTTTCTCCCTCTGTCACCATGCTTGTGACTGATTTGGAGTTTCTGCTCCTATTATCATCCTTTGCATCATTCTTCTGATATTTCAATGATCTACTCCTATTGATGCAAGGCAGCTTTTATGTTGCTTTAGACTGTTTGAGTTAGAGGCATTACCCCCAACTTGCCTCTAAGATATTCATAAGCATCCTTGGTCAATGGTTTGGTGAAGATATCTACAATTTGTTCCTTTGAGTGAATGTATTCTATCTTTGCTTGTTTTTCCTCCACCAATTCTCTGACATAGTGACACTTGATTGCAATATGCTTGATTTTTGCATGCATTACTGGATTCTTGGATATATTTATAGCACTTGTATTATCACAATATAGTATCACAGGTTTAGTTACCTCGTCTTTCATTCCTTTCAATAGATGTTTAAGCCACACAATGTTTGTGCAATTGACTGCTGCTGCCACATATTCTACTTCTATAGTGGAATGAGACGTGCATGTTTTTTTCTTGCTAGTCAAAGTAACTAGCCTTTTTGCTAAGAATAATGCTTCTCCACTTGTGTTTTTCCTGTCATCAATGTTTCCTCCCCAATCTACATTTGTGTATGCATTGAGCTCAAACTTCTCATTCTTTTTGTAATATAGGCCAAAATCATCAATTCCTTTGAGATACCTCATTATCCTTTTTACTACCACGAGATGATTTTCTTTAGGATTGGCAGAGAATCTAGCCACTATTCCAACTACTAGTGCTATGTCTAGTCTGCTATGTACAACATATTGTAGTTTTCCAATCATGGATATGTACATTGTTTGATTGACTTCAGTCGATTCATCATTTTTATATAGCTTATGTCCTATTGCCATTGGTGTGCTAACAGGTTTGGAGTCTTCTAATCCAAACTTCTTGAGTATCTCCTTGATATATTTTGATTATGTCACAAATATACCATGTTTTAGTTGATGCACCTACAATCCTGCAAAGAATTTGATTTCTCCAAACATAGACATTTCAAACTCATGTTTCATTTTGTCAGCAAAACTTTTGCACAGTACTTCCTTTCCTCCAAAAACTATATCATCCACAAATATTTCAGATACAAGAATATCCTTACCTTCTTCTAATTTGATGTACATGTTGCTGTTATCATTAGTTCTTTCAAATCCTATTTGCACCAAATACTTGTGAAGTCTCTCATACCAAGCTCTAGGGGCTTGCTTTAATCCATATAGAGCCTTATGCTGTTTACATACCTTATTTTTGTTCTTTTCATCAACAAAACCTTCCGGTTGCTCTATGTAGACTTCATCTTCAAGTATACCACTCAAAAATATGAACTTTACATCTATTTGGTAGAATTTAAATCCTTTGAAGGCTGCATATGTCAATAAGGTCCTTACTCCTTCCATTTTGGCAACTGGAGCAAAACTTTCTCCATAATCTAGTCCTTCTTCTTGTGCATATCCTTTGCAAACTAGTCTTGCCTTATTCCTTGTGATTTCACCATTTTCATCTAACTTGTTTATGAACACCCACTTGGTTCCAATCACATTATTGTTAGCTAGTCTTGAGAATAAGGTCCATGTCTTGTTCTTCTAAATTTGTTCTATTTCTTCTTTCATAGCATTATACTAGTCATCATCTGTTATGGCTTCACTTACTATTATTGGTTCCATTTTGCTGAGCAGACATGTTTCATTTTTGAGTCTATTCCTTGTTATTGGTCCTACCTCTTTGTTTCCAATAATTTGATCTGCAAGATGATGTTTTTTCACATACTTTGCCAGTATAGGTTCTTTCTTTTTTTGCATGTTGTCTCTTTCAAAATCTGTATCCTCATGCATATTTTCATCAAGCATTTATTCATTTTCTTCTTGTTAGCTATTCTTAGAGTCTGAATGAACATTTTTTGTATTCTATGGCTCGACTTTTGAATGTGTCTGTTGTTCAGCATTTACTATCTATGACTTGACATATACTAGATTTTGTTGATGATGGTCATTCTTAGTTACAACTTCACCATCATTAGGTATAGCTTCATAAAAGTATACAAAGTTCTTGTATTCTTCTACTTTCTTGGTTTTTTCAATACTTTGAACTTCTACAAGCTCATCAAATTTTACATTTGTGCTTTCTACTACTTTGTTAGTGTTAACATTCAAATTGAACATTTTCTATATTCTACGGCTCGACTTGTGAATGTGTCTGTTGTTTAGCATTTACTATCTGTGACTCAACAAATACTAGATTTTGTTGCTGATGGTCATTCTGAGTTGCAACTTCACCATCATTAGGTATACCTTCATAAAAGTATTCTTCTTCTACTTTCTTGGTGTTTTCAATACTTTGAACTTCTACAAGCTCATCAAATTTCACATTTGTGCTTTCTACTACTTTGTTAGTGTTAACATTCAAATTGAACATTTTCTGTATTCTATGGCTCGACTTCAGAATGTGTTTGTTGTTAAGCATTTACTATCTGTGACTCGACAGATACTAGATTTTGTTGCTGATGGTCATTCTGAGTTGCAACTTCACCATCAATAGGTATACCTTCATAAAAGTATACAAAGTTCTTGTATTCTTCTGCTTTCTTGGTGTTTTCAATACTTTGAACTTCTGCAAGCTCATCAAATTTCACATTTGTGCTTTCTACTACTTTGTTAGTGTTAACATTCAAGCACTTATAAGCTTTGCTTCTAGTAGAATAACCAAGAAATGTGCCTTCCGCACTCTTTGCATCAAACTTTCCATTTCTAGACTCTTTATATATATAGCATTTGCATCAAAATATTTTGAAATGTTTTACATTAGGAGAATTCCCCTACCATAATTCAAAAGGTGTTGCATTTATACCTTTCTTGAATTGAACTCTATTGAGTGTGTAGACTGGAGTACTTACAACTTCTCTCCAGTACTTGAGTGCAACATTTTTTTCCATCATTAAGGTCTAGGCATAGTCAATAAATGATCTATTCCTTCTCTCTGCTATACCAATCTGAGGTGGAGTCCGGGGTTCTGATGTTTTCCTTTTAATTCCTCTTTCATTGAAGAACTCTTCAAATTCTTTTGATGTGAATTCACCTACTCTATCAGATCTGAGACATTTTAGGCTCTTTCCAGTTTCTTTTTCAACTCTAGCCAAGTACCATTTGAACATTTGGAATGCATCTGATTTTTGTTTTAGGAACATGACTGTCATCATACTTGAATACTCATCTACAAATAGCATTATGTATATGTCACCTTTGTAGCTTTGTACTTCTATAAGACCACACAAGTTAGTATGAACCAGCTCTAATACTTTATTAGAAGTATAAGTCTTGCTTTTGAAAGTTGACTTGGTCATCTTCCCTAGTTGGCATTGTTTGCACATGATGTTATCAGGTTTCTTCAACTTTGGTACTCCTCTGACTTTCTTCATCTTGCTGATGCTTATCAGATTGTCAAAATTTACATGACATAGCCTCTTGTGCCATAACCATACATCATCAGTTTGAACAATAAGACATGAAGCATCTTCTATGTCTAGATAAAACAAGTTACTCCTAGTCTGATCACCTTTTCCTATTAGACTTCCTTGAGAATCATAAATCTTAGCAATTCCTTTTTCAAATTCAACCTTACATCCTATGTTGCCTAACTATGAGACACTTAACAAGTTATAATTCAGGCCTTCAACATAGTATGCATTATCACATGATATCTTTTCAGTAAGCTTGATACAACCTTTCCCTTTGATTTGACATGGTGCATTGTTACCAAATCTAACACTATTTTCTTCATATTGAGTAAAGGAAATGAACTTACTTTTATCTCTAGTCATGTGATGAGAGCATCCGCTGTCTATGATCCATCTATCATTCTTGTTCATGTAGGTTACCAGGACAGTTGCTTCTTCTTCATCTGATTCATCCTTCATAGCCACATAAACTACTTCATCATCATTTCCGTCAAAGTCTTCTTCAACAATGTAGCATTTTTTGCCTTTACCTTTGTAGTCCTTGTTTTCCTCTTTCTTGTTCTTGAAGTTGCCTCCATCCTTGTAATTTTTCTTTTGTGTGCATCTGGCTGCAATGTGACCAACTTCATTACAATTGAAACAAATGATTGATAGCTTACCTTTGAATTTTCCACTTTCTCTATGAAATCTTCTTGCTAGTAATGCCTCCAATTGGTCTACATCATCTTCATCAGTGCTATTGTTACTAGATACATACTTTTCTTTCCCATTCTTTTTCTTTGTTTGCACCTCATCATTGTCTTTTATCATCATCTTAGCTTTGAATGCAGATTCAAAGTTTTCTGGCTTGTAGTTGTCAAAGTTGGATAACTCAAAGGTAGTGAGTCGTCCAATTATTCCTTCAAATGTCACTATGTTGCCTGGTACACACCTTAGCTCTTGGATGGCTGATACTCTTATAGCATAGATGGGTAGCAAAGTTCTTAAGTATTTGCTGCATACTATTTCTTCTGCTAACTGTCCTCCTAGGATTCTTATAGCATTGATTACTTCCTTCATCCTTGCACCGTATTGAGCAGCATTCTCTCCTTCTTCCATTTTCATATCATCAAATTTTCCTCTTAGGCTTTCTCTTTTGGCTCTCTTGACATTGTTATCTCCTCCATAGATTCTTGATAATGTATTCCACATCTAATGTGAAGTATCACATCCTTTGATGTCATCATACTCGACATAGCTTAGTGTTGAAGCAATATCTAACATTGCTTGATTGTGCTCCTTCTTCTTGCTCATATCATTTGTAGTGAGGGGTCCTGCAGGGTCTACATGATCAACTGTAATTGAGGTCTATGAATAGTCACCTATTGATCCAAGGTGTAGCTTCATCAAACTTTGCCATGCAACAAAGTTGTCTTTGTTTAGCTTGGAAACTGCTCTCTTGGACATCTTGATCTTCCTGTTGCTAGTACATTCAAACAAATTAGCAGTGAGCTCTGATACCAATTGTTAGAATTATTTAGAATAATTGAGAGGGGGGGGTTGAATAAGTTATCCAAGGTCCAATGATGTCCAATAAAACTTTTTCTACAAATCCTTAATGGCACATAACTGAGATTATCATGCATGAAATTGAACATTAAACAATCATGAAAAGAAAATATGCATCACACCATAACAATAAGGATTTGATAACCCAGAAACCCTCCAAGAATAAGAAGGTAAAACTGGAGTGGGGATGATACCTACAAAATAACTGCGTAATTGATTTCAACCACTTCTAATGGTTTGCCTTGTTAAAGGCCTGCCCTGTTAAAGGCTACAACACATTGTTAAATGTGAACTTGTTAAAGGATTTAAGAACATTCAACTTGGAATGTCACCCTCTTAAAGGATTTACATAGAGCTGTTAGGCTCACCCAAATCCATGAGATTTTGAGTCACCTTCTCAAAATAATTTTTTATCCCTCCTAAGGATCTCTTATCCTTCTCCTGAGGATCTCTTTATCCTCCTCTTGAGGATCTCTTTGTCCTTCTCCTGGGGATCTCTTTATCCTTTTCTTGAGGCTTATCCACCTAGCTATTAAGCTAACCTAGCAATGTAAGGTTTTGAATATCTAATACAATGGCAAGAAAGTATTATAAGGATTTTGACCTGATACAGATTGCAACCGTAACTGTGCAGATTTTATATCACTCTTCAATTCCTTTCTTTTCTTGGCTTCTCTTCCTTGTAGTGCTGACAGCTTGTTCACCCTTCAAGATCTATATCCTTGAGTTCTTCGACTCATTATGCCAATGCAATCTCTGGTCACTTGATCAAATCAATGTCTTGATGCTCTGTTCTTACTCCTCTTGACTTCTTCACATGATCACACTTATGACCAATTCCCTCTCTTGCACGCGCACTTGATCTCTAACCTGTAACTCCTTATAAAGAAAATAGTATTTTTTTTCCCTTCAAATTGTTTCTTCTAGAAACTTCATGATAAATCCATTAGCATTCGCCTTGGATTGGTTTGCATGGATAACATAGAATTCTGTGACATCTACTCATCATTCATAACTTCCAACTGCTTCACAAAATTTGATATAACAACCTTATTGCTGCTGATCTAGCGAATCTTGTCTTAACAAATAATGCAGCAACTACGCATTATTGGTCTACTAATGCTTGACACCTTCTATGTTACTCAGCTTCTTAATGTTATTTACTAGTGCTCGACACCTTCTGTATCTTGCTCAGCACTTGTATCTTGCTCGACACTTGATCTTCACTCGGCACCTGAAGGCTGCTTAACACTTGTAGATCACTCAGCACCTAAAGATCACTCGACACCTGAACTTGACCTTTCTTGGCTTCAACTGAGAATCTGTCCGGCTCTAACTAGCTTGCTCAACTCTTTCTAATGAACTTAGTTAATCCTTACATCTTTGATGTATCTCAGTGTGTCCATCCTCTTAGAGTATGTCATCAATATATTATTTTATCAATGGCTTAGCTGATCCTTATACTTCATTACATCATCATAACTTCAACCTTTCTCTAGGTACTCTAGTTATATCTTATTGATTGCCACCTCCTTGTCAATCAACCAATTGATAGTATTTGAATCACTAAAGTAATTGTCATTCCTGCAAATAGCAAGTTCATCAATGACAAAACAATGATTGAAACATTCTTTACTAGTTCCATTTCTCTTTATTCATGATCTTTTCAATCATTACCAATAGTAGTAGCATTCTACATTACTCTTATTTGAGTTGTATTTTTTCTTACCTCCTCTTGAAGTATTTTGTGAGCTACTTGCTCCATCTGCTCTCCTTAAGCTTTCTATTGCAGCATTTCTTTGTCCTCCATTACCTCAGCCTCTGCCTCTAGAGTTTTTTCCTGAGCTATTTCTTCCTCTCCCCTTTCCTCTTGGATTTGATTGAACCTTAAATGCTTGCTCTTGGAAAGAAGAATAAGTAAATATGTTGATCCTATGCTCATGGGTTTGAAGAGTACCCATCAACTCATCCATTGTCAAAACAATGATGTCTTTTGCCTCTTCTATAGTCATGACCAAATTGTCATATTTATGAGATAAAATCCTCAATATCTTTTCCACTATCCTCTACTCTTGATAGTCTTCTCCATTTGACTTCAGTTGATTAATCACAGTGGAGGTCCTTGAATTAAAATCTGCAATTGATTCATTTTCCTTCATCTGAAGGTTCTCAAACTCCCTCCTTATATTCTACAGCTTTACTATACAGACTTTATCAGTCCCCTTGAAGTTTGTCTCAAGGATATCCCATGCTTCCTTTGCATAATTTGCTGCTGCAATCTTGGGAAAAATTGTCTCTGTCATTGTTGCCTCAATACGACTTAATATCTTTGCATCCTTTCTCCTTGACTCTTTCAAATGAGTCTTTTGTACATTTGTGAGGGTAGCATACTAAGCTAGGTCTGTCACATCATTGAACCCATTAACTACAAACTCCCATAAATCATTTGCAACCATTATGGTTTTCATCTTCTTTTTCCATGTATCATAATTTTGTCCATTGAAGGGTGGTGGTTGTTTCCATATCTTTCCTACATCTTCTGCCATGTCAAATATCCCAAGAAAACAAATGCCCTAACTCATTGTGGATGTGGCTCCTCAAAGCTTTGATACCATGTGAATAAATATTAAAAAAAATTCACAACCTTTAATTTTCGCTCGACACTCACTATTTCCGAGTGCCATACTTACTTGGTAGCTTAATAAACTAAGTGGTAGGGGAGTGTCGAGTGAGCTCGACAAATGAACAACAACTCGACACCAATGGATGCCGAGTGAGCTTGGTAGTGTGGATGCCGAGTGAACTTGGTAGCCACAAGAGGGTGGAGCTCGGTAGAAGAAGGCACTGAGTGAGCTTTGTAGCCACTATAGGGAGCTCAGTTTGAACAACAAAAAATGACTTCTACCAAAGACAATACTGAGTGACAGAACTATAACGTAAACTTTTCCACAATAAAAGTAGAGAACTAAAACTTGAAGCTTCTAGAAAACCTTCAAAAATGAAATGAATAGAAGAAGGACAATGAACAAGTATGCTTGCTTGCTTTCTATTCAACTTTGATTATAAATATGACAAAATTTGGGAGCATTCGGCTTTAACCAGAAAACCCTAAAACTAGTAAAACCTGAACAACTTCAATACTTCAAAACCTTAAACGTGCAGCTCTAATGGCTGCTTACAATAATGCTTGGAGCAATCACTGCATCAACAGGTCGAAACAAACAAATGATAAACTTACAGAATGACCAGAGAAGGAACACATGCATCTGGAGGCATGAAATGAACTTCCTTCTATCTCTGCACTCTGATGACTGGATCTACTGATCACTTCTTTCTTCTTCCTTCTCTTCAACTTCGACTCTCTCTCTCTCTCTCTCTCTCTAATTTCCTCTGTTGAACACTGATCTGTTTGGTCGAATGAAACTGATCATTCCTTTTTGTCATCTACCACAAAAATTTCCCCCTTTTTTCATATTTCAAAACTCACCTACCAAGAAATAAGTTCTTTTGATCGTTCTGCAAGCTATCATGGAGGTAGGTGGGCATTTGGCTCTAGGGGAAAACCACCATTTCATTTAATATTCCAACAAAATGATGGTGCTTTTGACTGCTTCCTACGCTAGAGTTTCTCTTGCACTAATGTTGTCTACCAATGGCCACGACTTTAGTTCAAATTGCCAAGTAGTGCAGGGTTAAAGGGTCAATGGATGGAGTTTGGTACCATGCAAAGTGCACAAGTCCAGATAGGGGCTTCATTGGCATTAAAAGTTGAAAATAATGGTCCAACTGATGTGTTGGTTAATGGAATGCAGCATATCAAATTCAATGGTCTTTTTGCAAGGTGATTCATCAAAGGCAAGGAGGACTAAATCGATGTTAGATGTAATCAGAGGAAATGATCTCAAGGGTTGTGATGGCAAGGCTGTAAAGGGTAGCATTAACAAGGCTCTCAAGAAAGAGCAAGCAATCTAAGGTAATGCAGGGTAGTATGAGTTTAGTAATGTGGTTAGGAAGGGTAGTTTAAGATGCAAGGGAAATGATCTATCTAAACAAAGATGGAACAATGATTCAACCGTATCGATTAGCTTATGAACTAGACAATGAGATTGATAGCAATGTCATTATCTTCTTGAATGTAGGTAAGAAGATTTCAAGGTATGTAGGTTTGGTGCGAAGATTTCAAGATATGTGACCAAGCCTAAGGAGCTCAACAAATGGATATTAGAGAACTAGGAACTATTGATGAAGGGTATGTTCAACTATACCCTTGTGCAAAGGGTTTTTTCATTTCATTTTTTAGCAAGTTAGGGATTAGAAAAATGTTCTACATGATAATATCTAGAGTTGGGAGAACAACTATCCCTCTATGCCCTAACCATGGCATCCAAACTTTTCCCCTAAACTAGAAAATTTTGACTGGGAAACACTTTGGGTTAGACTTCTAAATTTTCCTTTATATTTATGGTTTAACTCTTATTTGCAAGCTATTGGGGATTCTTGGGGAAATCTTTTAGTGGTTGATGAGAAATTGTCACACCTTCTACACTAAACTTATGCAAGGATCTTAGTGGAGATGAAAATTCAGGAAGGCCTCCTAACATAGATTAATCTAAAAAATTCAAAAGTATTTTGGGCACAACTTCTGAATTTTGAGGGAGTGCCCTTTCACTGCAAAAGATATTTTCAGATAAGGCATTTGTCAACCAAAAGTGTCAAGAAGAGATTGATTATTGAAACCTCATGGTGGAAAGATGTTTCACAACACCACCATTACAATGTACAAAAACAAAAGGTGCACATCATATTAGTTTTTCTCAAGTGGCGAGTAAGGAGCAACCTCCCCAATTGGGTGGTGTTGAATTTAAGAAGAGGTTTCAAAAAAGATGATGGCCCTTGAACCTAAGAAGATTATAGCCACTTGTGATGGAAGCGAGTAAAAAATGATGGTGGATGCTTAGGAGATGGATGTTGAACAAAGTGATAGAAGTTTTGAATGAAGGGATGGCTTGGGAAGGAAACACCATGAAATTGCAAGAATTTGTAGCAAAACTGGAGACGGGTTGGAAGACAATGAAGGGCAAAAAAATCAAAGAAGTCACAAACTTCATTTGAAATGACTCTGCAATCACATTATAAGGGGAAAGTGAAATGTGGTCTCTTTGGTTTCTAGGCTATGAGGTCCTACTATATTTCTTTGATGCTAGTTGCTTGTTGTAGTTCTATGGTTCAAGTGAGTTCCCTTTGTTTTCCACACTGTACCTAACTAAGTTTATTGTAGGGCTCTTCAATAAATTAATCTATTACCAAACAATTTTAACTAGATTATTACATTTCCATTTGCTTATTTTGAGACAAGTAATATAATATTAAGTGCATGTCTACAAACCTAGGTTTAAACTTATTTATTAAATCATAGTTAGTTTAACCCAAGAAGGCACTTTAGTATACATTTTGTGTCATTATTTTATTTAAACATTAGTATACATCCTAACATCCTCCTAAAATGATTCAAACTCCAAAAAAATCATGGAATATTCTACAAAGGATCAACTCAATTAGTACACTAAAATGAAAGAGATTTACTTTAGGAATTAAGTGTGAAATATTTACTATGTTGTATATTGCCCTTTAGCACACTTTTAAATTAAATATATGAAAGAAACTAATCTAGGAGAACTTTTCCCACAAAATATTTTAAGGTATTTTCACATATGTAAATCCTTAGTGAGTAAAACTAAATAAAATATTTCAAGTGTCAAAAGTAAAATTCTTATAAGTGCTAATAACAAATTTATAGCCTATTAATTAGATTTGTGCTTATAAAAGAAAATCAAATACATAAATTTGATTAAAAGATCTACATAGATTTGAGATGTTGGGAAAGATCCAAACTAATTCTTGTGTCCAAGTCATTTTCTTTAGTATTAACATTAAAATCATCTTTAACACTACTCTTGAAATTGATTACACAAGTCTATTACAATTACATTACTAATATAATAATTAGTTATTACATACAATCATCTTAAACTAGTTTACACAAAGATTTACATCCTTTTAAATAAGAGTTCATAAAGAAAGACTTTTTCCTTTTCAAATTTTAAAAAAATATAATGTTATTTTTAATTTAGGTTTCCAAAAATGAATGATTAGGTCACATTTCCCCTTTTCTATTTAATATGTGTAACAGGTGTGATGGTGTATAAAAAGTCAAGACTATACTTAAATGTCACATTCTTATAACAAGGTCACACCTCATCCTATCTTAAAGTCATAAGAAATTATCTTATTTGATAAGCAAATGGGGTTGCAAGCTTTGGGTTTAAATATGGAGGAAACTCTGTAGTTAAGCGCGCTCAGGATGGAGTAGTACTGGGATGGGTGACCTCCTGGGAAGTCTCGGTGCTTCACTCACTACTCACGATAGATGGATTCATGTTGACTCACTACTCATGAAACATGGGTCAATGAGTTTGAGTCAAAATCACATAGTTAAATCCCCTGTTGAGCATCACCTAGATCCAATGAGTGCTAAGTGTTCCATTTATTCTCATGATAGATGGATTCATGTTGACTCACTACTCATGAAACATGGGTCAATGAGTTTGACTCAAAATCACATAGTTAAATCCTGATATTTACATCACAATTTGACTTGCTGTGGAAATTATCTCACAATTATCTTATTTAACAATTAATTTGATTCTTAAAAATATTTTGTTAAAAACACAAAAAAATAATACTTTTACATAATTAAGAAAACAGATTTCATACTACCTAATTTCATTTGTAACATACCAAATTAGAAGAGATAAAAGAGCTATGCTTGCATCATGAAGGATTTGGAAGAGTGCAGGTCAACATTACATTTCAGATGAGATCAATCACTGCACTATACAACTTGAAGCTCTTTTATGAGGTCTATTCTCGCTTCTAAATCTGATGGGTAATTCCCTTCTAAATTCCTTCACATCTTCATGCCCAGCAGCAGCCTTACAAATCTGCAAAATCTCAGACAACTCTCCATCCTCCAAATCTCCCTCAAATCTTTTCATCAAAACTGCATTTTCTTTCTCGAACTTATACGCAACCTCCTCATGATGAACAACTAAAACGTCCTTCAAATTCACATCCAATACACTCTTGAGAGTCCCCTTGCTCAAACTCTTTGCATGATCTTTACTGGTCCAAGGGGACTCTCTATACAGCCGCTGGTCAATAAACATATTGACATCAAGCTTGTCCAGAAAAACATCAGCGTCCTTTTTGGGTGCCTCAGTAAATACCACAACTTCGTGAATTTTTGCCAATTCTGACAAAAAATTGTCCACCCCGGGCCTTTTCATGACATAGTAAGGCAGATTCTGGGCACAAATAATAAAGTCACTTCTCTGGAGAGGCTCAAGGCTTGCCTTGAGCAAAATATCAAACAATCCCAATACAATTGTTTTCGATTTTGTCTTATGTTCTCTTCTTCCTTGGGATTTGAAATTGAAATTCCAGGTAAGCCCTAGAAAACTCACAGGCCTTTCTCTTTCCCTCTCACGATCCCTCAAGTACTGAATTTCTGCATCAGCGGTCTTACTCAGTTCGTAATGTATATTAATGGCCTCTCTTACATCTTCACACTTTGCCGCCATGTTACAAAACTCCATGACTCCCCAAAGCTCCCTGTCTGATAAATCCCCGTAGAAAGGCTTAACGGGAAATGCATTTTCTGGCTGCAATTTGAAGTTTCGAGGATTATCATCAACAATTATGACGTTCTTAAGGTCTCTTCGCAATTTAGTGAGATCTTTATAAATGAGTCCTCTGCTACGACTGCACGAGTCTCTGTACAACCGGTGTTTAATGCTGCTATGGATGTCCAGTTTGTTGAGAACGTCGTCTACGTATTCTTTTGAGGCAGATGTGAATATGATGATCTCGAACTTGTGTTTCGCCAGTTGGAGTAAAAAGGTGTCGACTGCGGGTCTTTTCTGGACGTAGCAGAGATTTGGGTGTTCTTGAAGCTCTTCGACGACAACTGTGAAGTCGTAGTGGGAAGGTGTGGAAGAGAATGTGGCATTGATGAGCGTATTGTCCAAGTCTAATACGATCGTTTTGGTCTTCTGAGATTGTGGCCGGGAAAGTATTATGTCTGGCCTGATTTCGTCGATGCTCTTCCTTCTGGGTGGAGCAACTATTATGTCCATTTTGCCTTCAAATCTTTGTGCCTTCGAGTTCGAAACGACGAGGAGTTGGAACGGGTAAGGGTATTGGAATGGAAATGTGTGAGTTTCGTGGCGGACATATAGCCCATCGAAACGCTACACTTTTTTATTTGAAAGGCGCAAGCATTTGATCTGGCATTAATACACCAGCGAAATTAGGGTTTAGATGAGCTGGTTTAAAAAGTTGTTTTACATGAGCTGGTTTTTATTTTTAAGATTATAAAGGATTAAAGTGAAAGATATAACTCATAACCAGTTTTCTTTATTAGTGAATAAATTTAAAATTTTGGGTAAGGGTAATTGGTTTCTTTGATTTGAGAATGTATGTCAAAATGTTTGTTAGTTTTTAGTTAGTTAGTTTTTTTTTTTTTTTTCAAATTGTGTATTTTGTTTTTTTCTTATTGATAAAGTTAATTGGCTTTGTCACTTTTATAAAAAAAGATCTTGATACTTCTCAATTCATATATTAAATGCCTAGAGTTGTAATTTTTACCACTCATTTAAATCCTATAAACTTATTATATGAAACTTACTATTCCAAACCCTAGATATGCATCAATAGTAGATGAAAAGGAGTTTTGATAAGAAAACTAGGGTTAGGACCTTCAGAGAAGGAGATTTAGTTCTAAAGTGGGATTTAGACAGAGAAAAACTAGGAAGACATTCCAAGTTTGACCCACTATGGAGTGGCCCCTATTTGATTGCCAGTTGCAAACAGGCTAATGCATTCCAGCTAAGCCGACCCAATGGAGAGATTTTGCCCATTCCAGTCAATGGGATCCATCTGAAGCCATGTTTCTGAAAATTTGGGAATCCATGTACATAAGTGGTTTAGTTTCTTTTTTGTTGTTTCCTGCTTTTCAATAAGTGCACAGACACATGGTTCTCTCTTTGAGTTTGCCAGCTTCCGAAGTTTTGACAGTTTTGAGGTTACAAAAGTAGAGCTAGGGTTTTCAATGTTTTGATCTCCTGACAAAGGGGTTAGGGTTTTGCAGTTTTTAGATTTAGACCATTTTGACTCCATGGCCCAATGGATTGTTTACAGGCACTGGTCATGCATTAAGCAGGCTCATGCCCCCTGTGAGTCACCAAAAATGTTGTATTTTAATCTTCCCGCCAAAATTCATAATTCATATTGCCCTTCCCGCCTTTGAAATGTCCATAATCAAATACCTATGGAAATATTAAAATACCAAGCTTTGAACCTTATAACATATTTTTTGCAGCCTGCAAGTTCTTTGCTGTTAGATCCGAGGAAGATCGACAGTTGGTGCTATCTCACCATCGAAAGCTGCACAAGATTTATGTTCGCGACATGGTGCCCTGATGACACGTGTCTGGTTGGTCCAACGGGCTGGGAAACATGTTTTGGCAGGTCGAAAAAGTTCCAAGGCACCGTGGGCGCTATGTCGCTATCATGTGTTGGCCAAAAAATCTTCATAGCGACATAGCGCCCGACGAAAATGTCTTACGGTGGGCAGGTTATGTCATCGAGAAATGTTCATAGTGAATGGTCAGTTTCACAGGCTGGAAAGTTCAAAAGGCGACAAGGTGCCATGTCGCCATCAAAAAACTCACTAGTTTTTTGATAGCGGCATAGCACTTGGCTAGTCGGAGGGTGTTCTATGGTGAGTCCCAGTGTTCGGCGGTCAAGGTTCATGGCAACATAAATGTCACCATGATGAGAGCTCCAGGCAAGTGGTTGGGTCCCATTTTTTACCTCATCTGCCCAGTTGGTGGAGTTCGCTGCCATGGTGGCAAATCATTAGAAGACACGTGTAAATCAGAAGACATGTCATTGTTGGGTGCCTGGTGCTATGGGAAGTTGGCCTCAATTTTCCCATAGCGACATAGCACTTGGGCGCAACGTGTCCCCTCAGTAGGGTCAAAGTAGTACGAACCCTCTCAGTTGGTGCCTTGTTAGACCAAGGTGGTGCTTCGTTAGGCCAATGGGGAACAACCACGTATGCCAGGTAAGAATACAGATAGATCGTGGGACCAGATCTTCAACGCAGCCAGTGTAGTTAAGGGGTAAGATCTCCACCGTCTGATCTGCAGTGATCAACGACAGGCGCCATCACACTATGGATAAGCCACACGAGAATTATGATAGTGAGTTGGTGCCTGGAGGACACGTGTCCTCATGGGTCCAGTTGTGGAGGTGTAGGAAATACAGATAGTTGGCACATGGCCAGTTCCCATTGATTGATACACTGAGGGGCAGGGGATAGTATCTATCTTGCTTGTCGTTAGATCAAGGAAAATTGATGGGAGGTGCCATGTCGCCATGGTGAAGTTGCGCGACCTTTACCATAGCGACATGGTGCCCTTTTGCCATGTGTCAGTGGGGCTAGGTCTCGCCAAGGTGCGGTCGCGGAGGTGATGCCAGGTGTGCTGACAGCATTTTGCAGGCCCAGAGGTTGAAAAGCAAGCACAGAACATGACGAGTCTTCACGATCATCAGATCAGGGTAGATCAACGAAAGGCGTTGTCTCGCTATGGTGAAGTTATGTGATCTTTTACATAGCGACATAGCGCCTTGTCCAACATAGGGAATGGTCAGTGCGTGGGACCTTGAGGAGGTGGAAAAATAAAGAGAGACGATTGGCCTGCGTGGCCTAGTTGGCACATAAGGAACTGTTTGACTTTCTTTGACCTCGTAGATTCATGAGCTAGAAATAATGAATTAGGTTTCTTACCGCGAGATTTCGATCCTATGATCAATGCCACCAACTCAGAAGTGAATGCAAAGTGCAAGGACATTCTACCACCATTAGAGATCTATCTACTATGTCAGGGGATGTTTTCTGGCACCGTTCTATCTTCTCCAGGCTCTTTCTCAGAGGGATATCATATTTTGGTACTCAAGACCACTAGATCTTTGATTGGATTTTTAGGGTGAGAAGTTATTGCCAGTAGGTGAGAAGTAAATGTAATGCAAAAAATCCTCCGTTATGCCTAAACTATAAAGGCAATTTTGTGATCTTTTCTTAAGAAGACTCCTTTTCTAATTTCTTTGTTACTGCTCGTAGGTCTGCAGTGTAAAATTCCCTTTCTCTCTAAGCTATATAACATTCTGTATCATCTCCTTCAGCCATTGATGTGTATGTGCATCCGTCTTGCCTCTCATTGGTGTATTGTTGAGATCTGTGGCTTGCATACTGTGTCTATTTTCGACCTATTGGATAATATATAAGTGAATTCCTTTTCCTTGTGTTATTTAGTTTGGTTTCCTGATCTGTATGTGGTTGTTGATTGACATAAGTTTGGGTGTGTATGTTTTTTGAATGTTATCTTGGTTTTGTAGTGCATATATGGGCAGAAATGAGTCTGAACACTCTATTTTGGTGCATCACCTCCTTAGATTAGACTAGGTAGATTTTCTTTAATGCTCTCCTTTTCACTTTTCCTCTCCAAGAGTAGATAGGTGTGCCCTGATAGTAAGAGGAAGCCGGCCTTCTCCGGAGACTCAACCTCATAGTTCAAGTCCCACAGCTTGGAGGTTGTTTCCATGTTTCACTAGGTTGTCCTCGCGCATAGGCCTTGGACAAGGGTGCAAACCTAAGTGACAACAGTAATCAAAGAGGAAAAAGTCAGAGTGGCTATTTTCATTATGAATTAGTATAAAGCCTTTGGCCTTGACGAGTTCCCCCTTGCCTTCTTCCATGTCTTTTGGGATATTGTTAAGTATGACATTGTTCATGTTGTAGGGACTTTTTCAGAATGGAGAACCTACTGAAGGAACTCAATCAAACCTTCATTGTTCTCATTCCTAGGACCAAGGGCCCCCAAAGGATGGAAGACTTTAGACCCATGAATTTTTTTAATACTATCTACAAGATCTTTGCTAAAGTTATGTTGAATTACCTCAAGCTCCTCTTGGAAAAATACATTAGTCCTCATTAGAATGACTTTGTGCCTAGGAGACAGATTCTTGATGTGGTCATAACTACCCACAAGGTGATACACTTGATGGAAAAATAAAAAAACCAAGTATGGCCCTTAAACTTGATATTTCTAAAGCCTATGATAAGGTCAGGCATGATTTCTTATTTTCTATTCTAACCAAACTTGGCTTTAATGAGAGGGTCTTAAGAATTATTAAGAATGCTATGACTTCTGTTAAATTCTCAGTGATTGTTAATTGTGCCCCAAGAAACTTCTTCTCTTCTTGTTAAGGTCTTCATCAAGGTGACCTCTTATCCCCTTATCTCTTTATTGTTGTAGCAGAAGTATTAAGTAGAAACCTAGTCCCTTTATCTAACTTTCATAGAATTAAGGTCAGCAATCCTACTTCTCGATGCCTCCCCCAAGTCTTACAACAGTGTGTGGATGATACTTTTTTTTTCATCATCTCCTCAATCCATGAAGCCAGAGAGTAGAAAGACACCTTGAATATGTATGCTCTAGTCTCTAGCCAATGCATAAACTACCACAAAAGTAAAGTTTATTTTTTCAACACTTGTGTGAGTTTGTGAGAAAAGGTTACCAGTATCCTCAGATGCCAGGAGATGACCTTCTCTTACACTTATCTTGGTATACTACTCACTATTAAGGAAATCCTAAACCATTTCTAGAATGGTCTTGGGGAACATCTAGAAAGAAAGTTGGTGGGCTACAAAGGGAAAATATTGAGCAATGTTGGGAAACTTTAACTCCTCTTAGCCTCCCTGCAAGGCATCTCAGTGTATTTCCTATCCAGTTTTAAACTCCTAGGAAGATTCAAAGATATCATTGAGAAAATTTATTGTAATTTGCTATGGTCTAGAATTGAAGAAAAGGCTAGAATGAGTTTGGTTAGTTGGGAGAGAGTTTGCAAACCTAAGGAGGATTGAATCTAAGAAGATTTGGACATTTGGATAAGGCTCTATTAAACAACATTGGTTAGAATTTGGTGAATTTCTAGGGTAGTTGGAGTAACATCATAATGGATAAATACTTTGAGGGATTTTCTTCCCACCAATTTATAGGGGCACAGGCTCTACCTTAGAGTTCTAAGGTCTAGAATAACATTGTCAACACCTAAAAGATCCTAAGAAAGGGATGTCACTAGATAATGGGGAATGGTAATTCAATAGACTTATGGGAAGATCAATGGATCCACAAGGACCCCCTCAAGCAAACTAAGTTTTCTCCTCTATGTGAGATGTGCACTGGAATGTATGGCCCTTGGACTCGAAACTTTATCACCTATGAAAGATAATGGATCACTTTTCAGAATCTCCAACCAAGGGAGTTGAGTTTAGTTCAGGAACTATAGGACCTCTTGCACACCTATATGATTCCCCTTATCCTAGTTGATGACTCACTAGCATGGAAACTCACATCCTCAAGGGATTTTATTATTAAGTCTTCTTATATTAGCAGGATGGTGGGGAAAGGGACCTCTTGCACACCTATAGGATTCCCCTCATCCTAGTTGAGGACTCATTGGTTTGGAAACTCACACCCTCAGGGTAGTTTACTATTAAGTTTGCTTATCTTAGCAGGATCATGGGGAAAAGGGCATAGGATAATTGGAGAAAATATTGGCACCCTTGGATATACATAAAAAAAACTTCTTTTGATGGTCAACTATGCATGGGTAGATCCTCACCATTGACAACCTCCAATGGCATGGTTGCCAACTTGTCAACTACTACAGTTTATGCCTTGAAGATGTTGAATCTATTCCACACCTACTCATCTACTATCCCTTTTCCATGGATGTCTGGAGGGAGGTTCTTGCTTTATGGGGGGTCAGTCAGTGTGTGGATAATGAGTTGAAGCAATTTGGCCATTGGGAGGGCCTGACTACCCACCCTTATCTTAGAAATATTTGGTCAATTCTCCCACCTTATATCTCATGGAAAATATGGAAGGAGAGGAACAATAAGATTTTCAGGGAGCAAGCCGCAACTAGCTTAGGGGTGGCTCAACAAGTTATTAGGCTCCTAACGGAATTTAGTAGGATCTAGTGTTGAAAACTACCCCCTCATCCCTCGAGTGAAGTTGATAGGAACTTGGCTTTGACTTGGTGCATGGGATCGATGGTGGCACAGTTAGACAATTCCAAATTCTAGGTAAGAAAGGAGATGGTTTGGCACCCCCCAAGCCCTAGATAAAGTTAAATTTTGATGGGTTGGCACCACTATGGTGGGTATCCTCCAAAACAACATAGGAATGTTGGTGGCCACTTATTTGGGTAACTGTGATGGAGGATCTAATAATAAAGTTGAGGTGATTGTGCTTCTCTGGGGTATGAGAATTTGGCGAGAGTTCAAGGAGTCACCAAGTTGGTCATAGAGGAGGACTTTTTGCTAATCATCAAAGCTGCTAAGGGAGAGGGAAAATGCAATTGGTCAAAAACAAAAAATTGATGAAATATGAAGGATGATGGAAGATTATCAAGATATCCATGTGGCACATATATATCATGAAGGAAACAATGTGGTGGATGACCTTGCCAAAGCTGGCCATGAAATCATGTGATTAGTGGAATGGGATGACACTAGTTTATTGCCATCATCAATTCAAATGGTTATGGAAAGGGAGTGTACCTTCAATAATAACACAAGAAATATCAAATTAGGTGGAAGGTCTCCTTTTCTACATGTGGTCATGGGAATGTGGTGCTCAATAAAGGGTATTTTTTGGAATGTTTAGATATTGATTAACATTTTTGTTTCAACTATCATGAATGTCGATGACTATAGTAAAAGGATGTAGAGGGGGGATTCTAGGAGATTTAAAGAATGATTTTGTAATGATCATAAAGTTAGGTTGTTTAATTCCCACAATTGGTATAACTAGCAACATTCATTTGCTAATGGAAATGAACTACCCACACATACTGTTCTAGGAGATTTTTGGTTTTATGGGAAACATTGTGAATTCATGATGACTATGCAATGCCTTTTCATTTTCTCCATTGTATCTTGGCATTTTATATTAACAAAGAGGAATAGGACTTGGAAAAGACTACTGAGGTCCAACTTGATCCATTTATGGGTTCTTGGTGGATGATTCGCTAAAAACCATCCTAGACAAACTAGTGAAAGTGGAGGAGGATGTGGTAGGGGAAGCTTCTAAGGAGAAGAAGAATGGTAACTAGGAGAAGGAAGAGGGCATCTATCCTCGATTCTATTGTGTTTTATTTCTATTTTTATGAAAATGTCTCTAAATTTTACACCCTACAAGGTTTTTTGGACTATGTCAATTAAATGAACCAATAGTAGTAATGCCTTTAAAAGCTACTAGTTTATTATTTAGTTTCTTATGCATAGTAGTTTAAGGACTATGGTTAATGACAATCCAACTCATAAATTTTTATGGTTTTTGATGTTTAAAGTTGGTATTGGTTAGACTACTCAGAGATTACCTGTACTTTGTTCTCAACATTTTGTACTCCGGGGTCAACCCCCCATCTTTTTGGCTGCTATCAACTACTTTAAAAAAAGATAATCAAAGGACTACAAGAAGATGTTGAAAAATATGATTTGAAGAAATAGAACATAATTGTCAACATTGAAAGAGATACATCAAAAGAATCAATACGAATGGGTAAATTATATGAATTAAATAAACAATTCCAACAAAGTGAATCCATTGATTTAGCATGGAAGGAAAGTCCTAGTTTTTTTTAGAGAGATTATGATGCGTAACATATAGATGTAAATAGTTAACATAATGATGACACTGACAATGAGGAAGAATAATAATTAGAAGAGATGTTTTAAGAGCAATTAGAGGAATAAAATATTTAGGAAACTACAATTAAGACTAAAGAAAATATAAAGTTCATCAATAAGATCCCTACTATCAAAAAATAGTTAATATAGCAATAGTAAGTGAACAAACACAAGATCCAAAATGAACCATGGAACCCAAAGTTGGTTCTATAGAAATAGCAGTTGTAAGAACATTAAAAAACATCACATCAAATAAAGTAGCACAAGAGAAAAGGAAAAAAGAGTCAAACACAAAGAATGAAAATGATTTTGATAATCAACCTAAATATGTTATACTAAAGATGAATTTTGCAAAGTTGAGTTACGATGATCAAAATTATATGCATAATTACTACAAGAAATAACTGAAGTTGAGATATTGCTAGACTAGAAGAAAAGAATGAATCTTTTCAAAAAGATAGCTAATACATTTTCAAACCTACTTCCTAGAGTGTAGATTGAAAAGAAAGAATCAAGTGCAAAAATGTTGCAAGAATATATAGACACTATAAATAATGTTAGAATATTAAAACCAAATTGAAGAATTTTTCAAGAAGGACCAATTATGGAAAAAATAGTCAAGGTTTCAAGAATAGTATTGGAGAGAGACAAAATTACAGAAATTACTAGTTGAAGGATCAAAGGTAGTGAAGCTAATTTTCAAGGAAAATAACATCACAATTGAAGAATTATGTCAATTATTATTATATATGGATCTAATGAAGAATAAAATGAAGGAAAAATATTCTCTCCTAACTATATTATAGTTATAGGATGAGGATGACACTATTAACAGATTAATACACATAAAAATTCACATCACTAGCAAGGTGAAATTATGAGAACAATGAAATAGAATCTTGGTGAAGGTCACGAGAAAGAAAATACATATTCAAAAAGGAGCAATAACCATGTAAGGACCTAAGACATATCATCATTTTTTCTTTCCTTTGGCATTGATATCAAAGGGGAGAATATTGGCTAAGGGGGTGAAGCCATATAAGGAGAAGTTAACTAGAAAGGGAGAAGTGAGACTTGGTGTGAAATCATTGAGAGAAATGGGGAGAATATTGGAGAAGTCAAAACAAAGTAGACATGTGCAGGTAAAGGGCATGGATGATTATGTATAAAATAGCTTTTTGTAACATTGAAGGGTTTTCCATCAATAAAAAATGGGGAAATTATCACTTGACAAAATCCTAGAGCACAATGTTTGAGATTTTGAAGGTTGTAATTGCTAGGAAGTAAAGATAAAGAGTTTTTGGAGTCACTCTCAGAATAGAGTTATCAAAAATAGGGATGTGCTATCAAAAAACTAATGGATCTATCAGAGTATAGGCTAATCATTATTGAAGAAAGAAAAACCTTATTGCTGATGATATCGAAAAGTCATAAACAAATTAGAGAAGATTCATGAAGAAGTTTAATGAAACCCTAATTAGGACATGAATATAGAAATGAATTAGGTTAAGGAAGATTGTAAGTGAGCTTAGAAAGAAGGATGTGTGAGGTTGGAGAAAAAGAGAATTTTTATAGTGGAGCTAAACAAAAAACTATTAAAAGGAAGGAATGAGCAGTGTGAACTAGGTGAAAGAGAAAAACAAAAAAGAGAGCTATCAATTACTAAAGGAAGGCTAGTATAAGAAAAAATTCTTGTTATTTTATACTTAACAATTTATCAACAAGTCTATCAAAATCCTTTAACAAGGAGATCTTTAACATGATTTAGGACTTCTAGTTTTGAGCTTATTGTAAACACTTTAATAGAGTAAACATTATATAAGGTGGATTAAATCTCTTTACAAAGTACTCTTTAATAGGAATATTGGTAATCTTGATAGGATATTAGATAATTTTAACAGGGTATAATCATCCAAATATTATATTATTGTAATCTATTAACATGACAGCTTGCTGTTGTATTAATGAGTTATGCGTATCATCACCATCGCAATTTTTTTTGTGTAACAAAGTGTTTTTGTGAGACCATAATATTATGTTATGAGTTTATGTTTTTGATATTCTATTTTAATTTTATTACTTTATATTTTAGTAAATAACATTATGTTACAAACTCTTGGTAACACTATCAATTATAGAGAAGATATTAGTGAAAGTATCTAATGGACTACCCATTTATGTTATGCAAAGTAATTAAGGTTAATTTTTTTGTGCTCTTAATTCATTCCCTCAAAATCCCCCCCCCCCCTCCTTCATCCCTTCTCGTAGTACCTATGTCAAGATCAAGATCTACTTGAACTAATTTTCAAGGAAACAAGCCAAGACCAAGCACTCCTTTGACTCAACTATACTCTAATAGAGAATATAGTAAGAAAAATATTGATTCAACTATATTCATAAAATTTTTATTTAGTATGATGCATCTCAAAATAACAAGGAAAAATATTATGAATACAATATATAAAATTGATTCAACTATATTCATAAAATTCGTATTATGAATAAAATTGGTTTTTAGTATGATGTATCTCAAAATAACCTTAACAAATAAAAGGGTAGATCAAAGAATTGGTAAAAGAAAATATGATTTCTTCATACAAGATCCAAACATACATAATATAATTATGTTTCATCATTTAGACTATAGATCATTGGGCATATAACAATGTCAAATGTGAAGTCGATTCTAATAGTCTTAATCAAGATTTTCTTGGCTACTACCTAATTTATATGAAATTACTAAAAGGATGAGTTAATCATCATTTATTTATTTTATTTTGAATAAAACCAGAAGGAAGAGTGCTATGGTTAAGAATTCTATTTGTAAACAAAATATCTATATTTTATGTTAGATAAATAAATAAAAAATAAATGTAATTAGAGGTATTAAAAATATTCTTAAATCACCCAATCAAACATCACTAGAAGAGTATCATATTTCATCATATATCTACTGAAGATAATAGTGAATAGGGAAACAAGATTTTGACATCTTCTAAATTTGATGTGAAAATGGAGAAATAAGACTAATTAAAGTTAGAGAAGGGGTATATGGAGGTTTTTATAAAAAAAAAATAGAAATTCAAGTAGCAAATTTTACGAAGGGAGTTATATAGGTGAATTAACATCTCAATTATGGATATAACCAAATATTGAGACCATGTACTACCTAAAGAAATTTCTCTTTAATTTAACTCTAATTAATAAGAAAGTAAAAATAATACAATCTCTTTAGATTTTCAAAACTTAAAAAATAAGACCAACATACAATGTATAATATCTAAGAGCTACACAACCATGTATTTCTCTGAACCCTTGACTAGAGAAATCAAGAATGGGAAAATGAAAATCAAAATAATTTTAGACTCACTACACAAAAACACCCAACTATTTCCATCAGAAATTACATTGTAAAATTAACTCAAAAATTGGCACACAAATATAGAATCAAGAGTGTGAATAGAAAACTAAAGAATATCGAAAAATTTCTAATATAAATGACATTGTAATATCAACTAACAAAATGACCACAAATGTATTTTACTTGCTAAATACCATCAATTAAAAGAAATTTTCATTTATCATTCTATGTTTTCTTTTTAAATTAAATTTTAAATTAATTAAAATGAGTTTTAAATTTTGAATAGTTCTTACAATATGATAGTTGAAGTTGCCACTTTTATGAGAAAATTTATCAAATAGTTTGTGTTATGTTTCTACACCTCTTCGTTTCACATGTCAAATATATGGTTCATAGACAAAAATGAGATTTTGAAAGTTGTGAGGTTCCTTGAAGGACGCAACCATGCCTTGCCTTAAACTCTTGACTAGATAATCAAGAATTGAAAAATGAAAGTTAGAATAATTATTGATTAACTAAATGATTTTTTCTTTTAAACAACACCAATCCAAGTAAGAATTCTTGTAGTGGCATTGCAAACTATGTATTGGTTAAGAAAATCCTAAATAATTTAATAATAATATATTTAGGAGATCATTTTTAAAATAAATGCTAAATATTATTACTTAAGTTAATAAATATTTTTATCAAAAAATGCTTCAAAAATTAATTAAAGAGAGAAAGAGTAATGAATTTAATAAAGATATTTTAAATTGCAAAAAGTGTGCATGGATATCCAAAAAGTAATAATATATTAAAATAGATTGTGATGAATGAGTTCCCTCGCATGATTACGCAATCAGTGCCCAAAATTTAGGGGAGAACTCTTTATTAGAGATTGAGTTCATTTCATAGGGAGTGGGATTTTTGGAGAAGGGATTTTTCAGAGAGAGGGTTTTGAGAGAAAAGAGAATTCTCTCACAATCTTTGAGTGGTTGTGTATTAGCATCAAATTTAGGTAGAATCTAGTGCTTCATTCACATAATGAATTATGTAATTTGATGTTCCTGTCTACAACGTGTTTGTTGAATCTGTTTTCCAACATTCGTCTATGATGAATCTTTCACTGTGATCTATTGATATTCATATCAAATTTCTATCTATATATGAGGATTGGAAATTAGAAAACCCTTGTTTTGTAGATTAAAAAGTTGTAATTTAATTAGGAAGGGTTTTGAAAAGAAATCAAAATTGTAGGATATTAAAATCAATTAGTTTATTAGAATTTCTCTATCAAAGTATCTGTATAAATTTCTTTAAAAGTATATATATTAAAATGGTTTCATGGAAAGGTGATTTTGTTTTATCTATATTAAATAATAATAATAAATAAATAAAATTGAATCCTTATATTTTAGGTGGGCGGGAGAGAGATTTTGTTTTGTAAAAAAAAATTATAATTTTTTTTTATTTAGGGTGGGGGCAGGGCCACCAATCCCCACACCCCAACCCTTGTTGCAACCTTAAAAGTTGCATGCAATAGGTAGTACTACTACACACAACAGGAGTATAGTACTACTATTTGCGATAGTAGTGATACTTGCAACCATAGGGATTGTAGATTGATAGGCCTGTAAAGATGCCTCATGTTATTATTATTATTTTTAAAAATTTAATTTATTCAAAAATTTAATTTATGTTGTATTTAATTCATTTAAATTTAAATTTAATTAAAATTTAAAATTTAAATATTTAAAATTGAATGTAATTAAGTTGTAATTTAATTAAAGGTTAAATTTTCATATGTTTTATAGAGATAATGTTTGTTTGTAAGTTTATGGTGATGGTGTGTTCAAATTTAAATGAGAAATGGGTTAAGTTATACAGGGAATATAGTAAAATTTATAAGACCAAAAACGTATAACGAAATGGAAACTTAAACCTAACTATAAACTCAGACTATGTGTCTGAAAAATCAAGAAAGACTATGAATTATATTGTTTGTTGAGTGTTTTCTTGTATGTTGAAATTGGGAATGGACTAGAGTGTTGATCAGTCCTAGGATGTTTACTAGAGGCTAGGAAGTATTATTTTGGTGATTACATATGATGATTATGTCTGGACTTATGTGTACCTTCTTGGATTAGTCCTGTTAGGATGATCGTATTTGTGATGTTGTCCTTTGACTAAATGATTTCTATACTTTTCAGTTACTTGTTTTGAGAACTGATGTATGGGTTTTGGTCTTTTGAGATCTTTCTACTTTGCTAAGCTTAGGGTAGGTTATCTATATGTTAAGTTGGGAAGTGTCTTGCAGTGGAGGCCGAGGTCCTAAAGAGGCTGATAGGTAAACTATTGTAAGTAGTTAATAAGTGAAAACACTACACTAAAAGAGAGTAAAATGAACCTAATAAGATTCTTTGTCTTTCCTCACCCATGCCTCGAGTGCTAGTACAGACTAGGATGGAAGTATAGAGGAAGCTTGGTTGCGACCATGCATCGTTAGTATGCCTTATTAGTATGAAAGGATACTAGTGTCACATAGAGTCACTAGGGGGCCAGAGGATTAAAAGACTAGCTGGGTAACCTTAGAGTTGGTTTGTGCGATGACGCTTGCCCACTAGCAGTATAGATTCCCTATGTGTCTTTATTTTCCTCTGGGTTTAGATGTCATTTTATCTTGGAACCTTTGAGTTAGATTAATTTTAGGGTTTTCCTTGACTTAGATATTAATTTTGATTTTTTGGATTGATATCCTATTTGGGACCTCCTCAACATGGTGGGAGTGGACCTTTTTGGGTTGCCACAAGGTCGAGTGGTAGTGCTTTTTACTTTTACCATTGAGATCTATCCGTTGATGTTGTGGTTGGAGTTCCTTGTTTTACATTTCCTTTCATTCTATCTCTGTGTATTATAATGGATGGTTATATCTATTTAATGGATGATTTTACTTATTGTATTGTATCTTGTTTCATGGATCTGAAAGGGATGATGTAATCTATTTTATAAATGTACATTCTTTTAGCCTTTCATACCCTGTGACATGTACAATGGATGATTGTGCATTCTGAATTTATTGCCAAGTGGCATTCGAAAGCATTGTATATTATTTAAATGGATTGGGCTTGTAGTTATTCTTTCATGTGGATGTATTATTTATTAGATTTAGTATTATTTAAATTTATATGCAATTCAACATCTTGGGATCCTCAAGGAATGTAATTTGTTATTTTTGCTTATGTATGATTGTATGTTATTGTTTTTACTACTTTATGATTGTTGTACATGTTATTCTAAAAAAAAAAATGTTTGGCAAACTTAGTAAAACTTTAGGTTAGTTCTTTTGGATCCCTTAGCAGGGCATTACACTTTTTCCCTATCTCATTACCCTTTTAGTAGCCAAGATTTCTAAAGAAGGAGAAGTAACTAAATTTGGACATCTATGAATATTATAAAGTTCCCAAGGTAGGCATATAGAAGTTCAAATGGTAAAGGAGAGAGGCAATTGAATTTTTTTGTGTCTTTTATGTAGAGGGTCCTAATAAATTTTGACATCTTTACATTAAGAATGTGGAGAGCATTAATGCTTTTGAAAAGATGAAAGGAAAATGAATAGACTAACACACACAGAGGGTTGAGAAAAAATTGAATGGTAATAGCAAAAAGGGTCAAAAGTTACCAAAGAGGGACATACTAAAAAATCTAATGTCACTAAAAATTTATGAAATAAAAAAAAATGTAGAAAATAGATAAGCCCTAGATGATGCAATCATGGTAAAGTGCCATGAGAAAAGGAAAAATGTGAAAATATTAAACAAGAGTACCTTTGAATAAAAAGTAGGATTGAGATAGAGAATAGAAATTTGGAGGTGAATCCAACATTTTATCCGCTGAAATGAATCTTTATTTTTGGTAACAAGAAGATACAAGTGATACCCTTGATGTGAGGGAAGTATGCAGAGGCCATGTTTAGTAGTCTACAAAAGAAAATTATTAATGTGTCAGTTCCTTACCACGACTTGCTAGAATTCCCATGTTGATTTTTCCATAATTTTTGTGTAAGAAAATAAAAAGACCTCATGGATAAATGCCCTCCAACAATGAATAAAATAAAATCTTAGAGTAAAAAAATGCATTCAACAAACAATAATATATGAAACTTAGTTTTGTAGGAATATTATCTTATATTCACAAAAAGTCACAAGAAAACATTAGTCTCCCCATTAATTTTCTTCACCTTGAATTATTTGATTGGCAACTCATTCAAGCCTAATCTCACTCCAAAATTTATAAGGGCTCGCCCCCTTAAAGTACTAAGCTTCAAGTTAGTAAAGAAACTTGTAAATTCTTCTTGCTTACCAAAACTTAGAGTTATATGATGGTGGAGCATGAGTACATAGGTAAATGAACAATCAACACCAAAAATAAAAGAAAATTTCCATTCTAGTTGTTTGTGTTGGATTTGTTATTCTAGTGTGGTTTTTATTTTTAGTTTATATTGAAATTTCCTAGATAGAATATTAGAAAATGGTCTAATTGTTCTCAATCTTTTTATTGCCATAGTATTTCTACATTTAATAGGAAAATAAATAAAACTCATATAAAGGAAAATGGTGTAGCTAAATCTATAGAGAGAAAACTAAAAAGGAAACACCAAACAATAGTACAATCTACATAGGAAGTTTAGAAGTCACACTTTGGAAAGAAAAAAAACATAAAAAATATTATGCTAAAGATAAAAGATCTAAGAAGAAATCAAATTGAAATGAAAAGATAAGCACAAAATAGGGGAATTAGAAGATAAAGTGAAAGAAAGGCAAAGAGGAAAATCATAGATAAGTCAATGCTAATTTTTAATGAAGGAAATTAAATCTTCATTGGAATAGAAGAAGACATTTTTGCGTGGAATGTATAGGACCAAAGACTAAGGATATAATTATGTGTAGAGGAAAAAGGAGTAGTATCTAAAAAAATGAAACTACAAGAAGACACACAATGTAAATTAAAAATTATTCATACTATTGAGTACTTTCCCCTCCCCTATTTTTTCCATATAGAGGAAGTGAAAGAAATTTTGTAGAAGAAGGAGGATGTGGTAGCGAAAAATGTTGATACTAGCAAAGAAGAGGAGACCTTGATAAAGAACCCTTGTGCTTCAAATGCTTTGAATAAAAAATTACTCATGATTTGTTTATTGAACCTGATAATTCATTACTGAAAGCATCTCCTAAAGAAATGGAAGAAAAGAATGTGGAAAATAGAGAAAGGATTTTCCCAATCACCAATACAGTCAAGTTGACTGAGGTCAATATGGAGCTGATGGAGGATGATCTCAAAGGGGTGGAAATTTACCTCCATTAGGTGTGCTCCAAATTTGAAAGGAAATCTCCATGTATACCTTCATAATGGAGAAATGGACCTTCAATTCCATAAAAAATCTCAAATTAACTATACCCCTCTAAATGCAACAATGAAAGAAGTGAATAGGGTGAATGAGGGGCCTAAGATTGGTTTTATTGGGAATGATATGGAGAAGAACAATGTGTTGCAGGTGTTGGTTATAGAACTAAGAACCTAGAAAGAACTACCAACACAATTTTCAATAATTACCAAAAACTTCGGGAGGCTTCAGTAAAGAGATTGAATAAAATTATAGGTAACATTGATTTGAACGTCGAAAAAATTATGGTGCTTCACGTGGATGAACCTAAGGGTGTAGAAGAGTCTCCTAGAAAGAAAATAACCATATAAAAACTAAGGAAGCTCAAGGCCAAGAATGATGAGATGATAAAAGAATATGTCAAAGCGGGGCCATAGAAAAAAAGATGGAAAAGGAAGAGAAGTTGGCTCTTTAGCCAGCCTAATGTTTGGTTAGTTGTCTAGGTTATTGGCCTTTCTTTTCTTTTTGAGTCGAAAGTAGGTATGTAGTTTGGTTTTTTTCTCATCTTAGTCTTTTTTAGTGTTGTTTTAGTGGTGAGTTATTGGTTGTTTGGGGTGTTGACTTTCTTTACCAATACATTTTGAAACTATTTAACTTTAAAAAAAAAAAAATTAGTGACTTTTGGGGTTTTGGGTCTCCTATAAAACCCCTATTTTAATACTTAATCGAAAATAAATATCTAAAAAAATCATATACAACTAATAAGATAGTAAGAATTATTGTGGTGGCATTGCAAACTATGTATTGGTTAAGGAAATCCTTTACTTATATGAATCAATAGTAAATTTTTAATAAGAAATTTGAAGCTCAAAAGTTTTTACACAAAGATAACCTCATATATCCTTAGGTTGCAAAGGACAATAGCAATGGAAATGTAAATTGTAGAGGATGATGCTAATGACATTTTAAACCTATATTGAGCATAGATTCTTATGTCCTATTTCATTACCCTTTCAATGGCCAAGATTTTTGAATATGGAGAAAAAACTAAATTTTGACATCTATGAAGATTGTGATATTGCTATCAAGATTTAACTATGCGATTTTGAGTCAAACTCATTGACCAATGTTTCATGAGTAGTGATTCAACACAAATCCATCTCTCATGAGAATAAATGGGACACTTATCAATCATTGGATCTAGGTGATGTTTTATAATCTATGAAGATTATAAAGGTGCCAAGGTAGGCACAAAGAAGTTCAAATATTAAAGGAGAGAGATAATTGAATTAATTTGTATCTTTTATATAAATGTTCCTTATAAGTTTTCACTTCTTTATATTGAGAATGTGGAGGGCATAAGTGTTTTCGCAAAGCTGAAAGGGAAAGGAATAGTCCACCACACATAGAGGATTGAAGAAAATTCAAGTGGTAATAGCAACAGGGGTTAGAAGTTTGTAAAGAGGGACATATGGTAAATTTCTAATGCCATTGAACATTTTTGAAATAAAGACAATGTAGGAAATAGACAAGCCCTAGTTGATGCCATCAAAGAAAAGTGCCAAGGGAAAAGGCAAAAGTTGAAAAAACTAAACAAGTGTACCTTTGAATCAAAAGCAGTATTGAGATACATAATAGAAATTCGAAGTCGAATACCACATTTTATCCACGTAAGTGCACCTTCATTTGTTGTAACAAGAACATATAAGTTGTGCCCTTGATGTGAAGGCAATATACAGAGGCCATGTCAAATAGCCTACACAAGAAAACTGTCAACATGTCAGTCCATTTCCACCACTTGGACACCTCACATGCTCATATTTATACAAATTTTTTTATGTTGTAAAATAAACAGCCCTCTTGAAAAAAGGCTCTCCAACAATGAATAAAACAAAATTTTAGGTTAGAATAAAAAATTACATTTAACTAAAAATAATATATGAACCTTAGTTTTATAGAAATATTATCTTATATTAACAACTTTCAAGATTCAAACTTATTAAAAATAGTCATAAGAAAATATTAGTTTCTGCCATTAATTCTCTTCACTTTGAGTTATTCTATAGGAAACTCTTTTGACCCTAATCTTACTCCAAAAAGTTATAAGGGCCCACCCCCTTAGTGCTAAGGTTCAAGTCGGTAAGGCAACTTTCAGTTCTCACTTACACAGAATTATAGTTACATGATGGTGGTGCATGAGTACAAAGGGGAATGAAAATTCAATACTAGCAAAAGGAAAACATTTTCCTATTCCTGCTGTTTTTGTTGGATTTGTTATTCTGTTGTGGTTTTTTTTCCCAGTTTATGTTGAAATTTCTTAGCTAGGAGATTAGAAACTTGTCTAATTTGTTCTCAAACTAGATTTTCCTTTTTTACTGCCATAATATTTCTGAAAAATAAATAAAACTTATTCAAAGGCAACGTGCGTAGCTGAATGTACAGAGAGAAAAAATCAAAAGAAATAGCAATGAATACTACAAGGTGCGTAGGTAGTTTAGAAGTCACAAGTTGGAAAGAAAACGAACATAAATAAATATTATGCTGAAGATTGCAAGGTCGAAAGATCGAAGAAGAAATCAAATGTAAATGAAAAGATAAGCACAAAATAGAGGGAATTAGAAGAAGATTGCAGATAACTCAGCACCAAGTTTGAAAGAAGGCAATTAAGTTATAAAACTGTTGGATGGAAGGTATAGGAACAAGGACTGAGGAATATAGAAGTCTGCGTAGAGTGAAAAGAACCAGTGTCCGAAGCAAATTGTGACTACAAGAAGACACACAATGTAAATAAATAACTCTCACACAATGTAAATAAAAACAGAGTTATTTGTAGTAAAAAGATCATACTCACTGAATTTGCAGATTTTATTTTAATCATTGTAAAGATGTAGAAATTTTAAAAAAATTTGAAAGACTTTATTATGTAGTTCTAATTTTAATACTAGGGGAAAGAGTTAGTTGTTGTTTATGTTTGAAAGATTTATTTCTTCAATTACTGTTAATCAAAAATTTCAAAAACTGATAATGGAGGTATTAATAGCTGATTACACATGTACTAAAGTTTATTAATTTTTAGAATTTTTGGTTATTGATTGGTCCATTTGTTAAAAAAAAAATATGGAGGTATTAATAGCTGATTACACATGTACTAAAGTTGATTAATTTTTAGAATTTTTGGTTACTGATTGGTCCATTTGTAAAAAAGTAGTATTTTCTGTGAGTCGCTATAGGGGGTGAATATGACTTAGGGCAAACAAAATGACACTTTTAGACCGCCTCCCACTCTCTATGAGTTCTACAAAGAGCTCAGCAAGAAAGTCAAAAAATTAGATATTCAAAAATAGACAAATTTTGAATATAGATTAAAAACTATAGATACACGAAGTTAAATGATTTTATTGATTTGCTGCAATTCCATCAGCTTGATAAGACAGTTTTTTTCCCCCTTGCATCAGATTGTTCCTAATACCATTTGATCTTTCAAATTATTGACTAAACAAATGAATTTCCGTCACTTCATTTAATTGAGAATGTGATTAAACGTTGAACAACTATTGCTTAGCAACACCATGAAAGGTCGCGTCTTGCCCGAGGGAAGCGTAGTGTTTTAATCCATATTATATACGAGACCACTTACAATCCACTATCATTCGTGTTGTTGCACTGCTCTTGTTAGGCATTCTAGCAACCATGGCACTGTTTGGAATCTCGACTCTTCTTCACAAGATCAACACTGCAGTTACCGAGGGTGCATCAGAACAGAGAGCCCGAATGGACGATCATAACAACAATTCAACAAGAAACGTGAAAACGATAGTCTTGTACATGGAAAACACACTTATAAACGCAAGTTTCACTCCCCTCCCACACTACGACTTCACAGTCTCTCTCCAACGCCACTCCAACATCACATGCTACGTCCAGAAAAGGCCTGGGCTAGACCAACTTCTACAACAACTAGCAGAAACTAATTTCGAAATTGTGATCTTCACTTCAACCACCAAAGATTTCGCAGACCCAATTCTAGACAAGATAGACATCAATAACACAATAGATTTGAGACTATACAGAGATTCCTCCAATATAGAAGCCGAAGAACAAGTACCCATCAAAGATCTTTCTAAGCTTGGAAGAGATTTCAAGAAAATTATCATTGTGGATCACGAGCCGCAATGTTATAAACTTCAGCTGGAAAATGCTTTCCCGGTGAAACCATTTGAAGGCGACCTAACCGATAGAGATCTTCTGAGGGTCATAGATTTCTGTAAAATAGCAGCAAAGTGTAGGGACGTGAGGAATACCATACGGACATATGAAGCTTTGTGTGGGAGCTATAATGTTAAGGAATTAGCTCCCCTTTGCAGTAAGAAGAAAATTATTGCGCTTGAATTGTTTGATGTTTTAGTAAAGGCAAGCCACGAGCCAATGCAACATTATGACTTTGTTATTTCCTTCATTCGTGATACGGCAACTGGGTTGGGAGAAATTGTCCCTTACTATGTCTTGAAAAGGCCCGGGGTAGAAATTTTCTTGGATGAATTGGCTAAGTATTATAAGATTGTAATTTTTACAGATGCCAAGAAAAAATATGCAGATCTTGTATTGGACAAACTTGATATTGATTTCAAAATAGAACGTCGTTTGTATAGGGATTCGTGCACTCATTGTGATGATGTTTATGTGAAGGATTTGACTAAGATAAATCATTCTCATAGGATTCGAGATTTGCATTTGAAGGATGTCTTCATGGTTGATGCTAATCCAAGATGTAAATTTCAAGCAGAGAATGGTGTTTTGGTGAAGCCATTTGATGGTGATATGGGTGATAGGGAATTGTACGAGCTTGCTGAGTTTTGTAAAAGTGCAGTTGAATGTAATGATGTGAGAGAAGCTATAAGAGTTCATACTGATTCTTCAGCTACCGCGTGTTTGGCAGCTCGCAAGTTGCAGAACTTCGCCAGAACTGCACAGTTGATTTTGCACCACAATCGCCATCTTCATCTTCCTTATTTTTCCCATCATGATCATTAGTGATTACGTTGCATTCATTTCTTTGATTCCATGGATGTAAAAGCACTCTATTGTTTCATATTTTTAAGAGAGCATTTGTTCTTTCACATTGATGTTTACGAAGTTTCCATGCTTTCAGTGATTGTTATAAAATTCACACAGTTCGCATTTTGTATTCCTAGCTAGTTCTATCTGGTTGCAGTAAGATGCATTTTTTTAGAACATCACATAAGGAGGTTATAATGAAAATGGTTGAAGAATGAAAATTTAATTTGAGAATGTCTAAGGATAACTACCATTGATCGCACAAAAAAGATCGATCCTTATGCCAGACTTATTATTTTCCGATAAGAATGAGAAAGGGAGGAAAGGAACGAACTTACTACATAATTATTTTTTTCCCCTTCATTTTACGTTATTGGATGAACTTATGTTTTTCATATTTTTAAAGTAAATATTCAAACAATATGTTCACTTTAATAGATTAGTTTGAGCTGTTTTAATTATTTAAAATATCTACAAATTAATCAATAAAAATAAAATTGTAGTATAAAATTAGAATTTTGAGTACTGTAATTCTTATTGTAATTCTTATTGTAATTCTTATTGTATTTGTCATAATATACTATTGCAATCACTTCTACTTAAATAGTGATTAATCTTTCTTTTTTCAACCAATCATATCTAAGTATTTTTATTTTAAATTTTGATTTTTATATTTTCTAATGTATATATGGTAGATTTTTAATTTACAAAATCCATAAAACTATTTTACTTCAATTCTATTCGCTCATACATTTGAGGTCTTATAAGGCCAGATTTCCAGGAAGCATACCCCTATTGTGTGACAATAAATAAGATTAACATTATGATAAAAATATTAACGAATTTAACATCAAATTGATTTAGAAAGATTTTTAAAATATCTCATTCTATTATACAATATATTTTTAAATGACTTTGTTCAACAAAATATTGTGAAATTTATTTTCACTTTATTTTATGTATTTAATTATTTGAATTATCTAAATTTATTTTTGTTAGAAATCTCACTTTGAAAAATCATATAAATGTGAATGCATCTTTATTAAAGGAAGAATTAAATGATTATGGAAGATATTTATTTAGAAAGAGACTAAAGATTACGAAGGAGTTTTGATTGGAAGAGTCTAAAATCAAAGCTAATAACATCACTAAAACTAAAATTTATTATTTTATTTTTTTAGTCATACTAAATTATTTGTTTTTATTATGATAAATATTTTTTTTATATTATACAATTATTTTTTATTCCTACTACATTATTTTCTTTTATTATGATAAACATATTTTATTATGACAATCAGTACCTTGATTTATAAGAAAAGATAAATTCTTATATTTACATAATTTTAAAATGAAGATTAATATTATATAAAAAAATTAACAATTTTAAAAATAAATTGATTTAAATATGAGGGGGATATAATTGAGGTATGTAACATTTATGCCCTAAATGATTATAGGGAAAGAGTTGTGTTATGGGATTGGTGTTCTTCTAACCTGCCGAAAGCATCATGGATATTTGTAGGAGATTTTAGCATGGTGGAAGCTGAATATGATAAAAAAAGGAGGTTTGAAACATCAATGGAAAGGCAATGAGAAATATTTTTGGTGTAAATTTAGAAGATATTTTAATTTGATTGCTCCATTGGAGAATAATAGGGAGAACTTTAATGACATTTGGTTCACTTGATGCAATAATTAATGGGGGTACAATAGAGTATATTTTATATTGGATAGGATTTATTGTGATTCTTATTTTTTTTCCTTCTAGACTGAAAAGGGTCATTCTCCTATTACTTTTCTTCTTGCTGCAATGTTAGATCATTCTCCTCTTTCTGTAAGGATGCTAATAAATAAGGTTGATAATGTTAATAGAATGAGTAACAAAGGAAAAAGTTTTAAGTTAAATACCTCTTTGCTAAAAGAACCTGATAATAAAGAGGCTATTAGAATGGTGACTTTTTTATCCAAATTATGTAATTAGTCTGTAAGACTAGTTAAACAGTGGTGCCATCTACTGGAATCTTGGAATTTTTTTTATCAAACTATGGGAAAAAGAATAGCCAAAGATAAAAATGAAGAAGAGAATGATCTTCAATTCAAACTTAATGAAGTTGAATTTTCTCTTCAAAATTGTCCAGATGACCTAGTGCAACTGAAGAATTTGGTTTTCATCAAGCATCAAATAGGATTTCTTCATAGATATAAGATCTAAGGGCAAAGGATTTGGGCATGAATGAATTGGCTTAGAGATGGTGATATAAGGTCCAAATTTTTTTACAACATTATTAGGGATAAACATAAGGCAAAAAAGAATGAGAATATTCAGATTGAGGGTTGGAAAACTAATAATCCAAAGGTTATTAAGGAAAATTTTTACAATTTTTATTCTAAATTGTTGTCTTTAGAATTTGATCAAGATCAACATAAGCAATTGGGAGAATGTTTGAAGATGATCCCTAAGAAGGTCTATGATAGTCAAAGTGATAATTTGAGAAAGGTATTTCTTTGACTAGTGACTTAATGGTTAATAACAGGATTGGGTCATGGGATGAGATCTTTAGGAAGTTTGACATCCCCATTTCTCAAAGGAAGACATATACTCTTCTGACCAAAGTTTTATGCAAGGAGAAAGGTGGAAGTTCATGGATAGAAATACTTTTATCAAAAATGTAAAATGGAATGATAGCACTAGTATTAACAACACCTCTATTAAATAGATTTATGATATGTTTAAAGCTAATCAATCTGTGTTATAGCATATAGTTAACTGTTGAGGTCTTGACTATCCTTTCTCAAACTGGCAAATTTTTTTTTGATAATTTTTGGAAGGGTCCATATGAGCCTGTAATAAACCCAATAGGTTATAACTTCTTCAAAGACCAAAATCTTCTCTACTTTAGTTGTTCTACATTTTGTCAAACACTTTGCAAGCAAGATCTGTTACAATGATAACTACTAATAGTTACAATAGGAACTTGATAATAGTGATCCCTAAGAATGGAAATGAATCAAATGTAGACACTGTAGTGTGGCATCATGCATGCGTACTATAGCAGCCAAAATCTATTCTCTAATTTATGTACAAATAGAACTCTTGAATTGAAGCTCTCTTGAATACCAAATTCAATGGATATTTCACCACCTCTAATGGTTGCAACACTGAAGAGTTGACATTCTCCAATGGCTGACTGAAATCAGAAACCTTAGTTTCTTCTCCCAACTTAATATCAAATACAATTCATAATAATTAGATGATAAAAAATGAAGCTCTCACCTCTATTTATACTTTTCCTTCGCCCTTCTATAAGGAAATAAAAAATTTAATAATTGTATTCTCTAGAAGTTTCTCCGTTTCCAATAATTAAAGTGCTTTTAGGAAATTAAATTACCAGAAGTTTCCCCCTTCCAATAATTTTTGTCACTAGGTTTTCTTTCTATCTCTTTTTGGAGTAGGGCTTTTTCCCACTAGCTTTTCTCTCTTTCTCTATTTCATAGAGATTTGGTTGTGATTGGGTACCTCATCAGGTGTTCTTGCTAGGACCCAAGTTTGCTTTTAGTATTGTAGCTTCCTTTCTTTTTCATACATTATTTATAATTTCATTAATTATCATCTTAAGGGGGTGTTAGAGTAAAGGATTAATCTGATTTAATTAAATTAAATTACCTTTACTCCCTTCTTAAGACTTCCCACTATGCACATGCATTCCCATTTAATAATTAAATATTAATCATTAAATGACATTTATCTCTTAGGGTTTCCCTTTTAGGTTTTATGATCTCCTTCTATCAAGATTGATCAATTGTAGATTTAATTTCATTCCTTTTAGTCTAATAATATATTTTTGCATATTTTTAGAGCCAAACCCTTTCCTTCTCTTGTCTTGTTCTTCTCTGCGATAGGTTCTTGCATGCAGGTGTTCTACTAGATCTTTTGGTTTATTCTCATCAAATACTTTAGTTTTAAATAGTCGCATTGACCCACTAGATTAGGTTTCTTTAAATTTTAATAAAATTTTATTTTGGAAATAGGAAAAATAATAGAAGAGATTTGAGGATGGTTGGATGAGAATTGAATGATTTAGTTGTTGGAAGGATTAAGTCAACCATTATAGCCAAGAAAGAGTGGGACATCTTTGATATGAAATATGAAAGTACAAAATAAAGTAAAACTTTATAAATTATAATTACTTAGAAAGAGAATTTGAGAATTTACAAATAAAATATTTTGATTTAGTAGAACATTTTTTTAATCATGTTATTAATTTGGTTGACCAAATAAGGATTGATAGTGATAAGATATCTAATCAAAAGGTTGTAGAAAAGATATTATAAGTTTTTATATAATTTTGATAATATCATGGTTGCAATTGATGAGTCCAACTATTTGACAATATTATCTAAAGATGATTTGTTTTTTTATTGCATAATTTTTAAGACAAGTTGAACTAGTGTAATAGTAAATCTTTAGAAAATGGAATTAAAAAAAAGGACATTTGACAAGACAAATGAAGATTAAATCCAAGGATTAAACGAAGACAAACAAGAATAACCAATTGTAAAGAGAAGAAATAAAGAGTCAATACATGAATCAACTTTTTATCTTGGAGCAGGAGCACCTTAATCAAACTCCTAGGACTAGTTCTTTGTTTTGGTTTTGGCTTGTTCAGACTCTAGCCAGCTCTTTGCTTGGTGTTTGGACCTTTTTTGGTCTCTAGAGTTAAGTAGTTAATGGATTGGACTAGGCTCAATCCATGGTTAGTAGCTTTGGTTCAAGTTGTGTTTAGCATTCTAAGTCTCTAGACAAGGATTTTTCAGTTTTGTGCCCTAGGAATTTTGGAAAGTTGGCATAAGTGTCCAAACTGGTGTCTAGAGTGTTTTTTCACCTA
The DNA here is from genome assembly GCA_028749045.1 of Cupressus sempervirens. NCBI lineage: Eukaryota > Viridiplantae > Streptophyta > Pinopsida > Cupressales > Cupressaceae > Cupressus > Cupressus sempervirens. Next base: position 364,637,400 of record CM053785.1, read on the forward strand.
AATGCATAATTGAGAGGTCGTCAGTTACCAATTGGTTAAGAATTATTTAAAATTGTAGAAATTGTCAACAATGTTGCAATGTTGTCAACATGGCCTAGAGGAGCAAAAATTGGGACAATCATGTAATATGATGATCTAAAGACCAAATAATTCCTATATTACCTAGTTGGACCATATCCAACCTACTTGGAAGATCCTAAGTTCTAAATGATAGAGTTTCTCAAAGATGCAAAATGTTGTCATGACAACATTTGTAGTTCTTGCAAAGTTGCATGACAGTAAAGCCAAAAAGTTGCATAGCATGGAAAAAGAGGTTATATGGTTATGGTAAATAACAAAACACCCTAGAGAGACCTATATGACCTCTAAGAAGATCATTTCTTGAGGTTGGACATTGTAAGGAGGAAGTGTTGGCATTGAAAACCACGTTTTTTGTCAAAATTTTGATAGTTTTTGTGCTTTTGGATTGCATGCTTATCATAATGAATTGAAGTTTGGATTTTGACTTTAGATTAGTGGAGTTCATGCTTGTATAGTTATTTTTCATTTAGATTGAAATTTTTTAGGTGTTCATTTAAGTAGGTTTTGAAATTCATTTGTAAATACTTTATATATTGGTGCAATTTTGACCATTTTTAATGGAATGCCCCCAACCCCCCCCCCCCCCCCCCCCTCCCAACTCCCACCTTGAATTGCTAATGTGAGTTCTTCATGGATTTTAGAGAAATGGGAGTGAAACCAATGTACATAATGTACATTTTTTGGGGCCCTATAAATTTGATTAAGCATTTTAAAACTAATGCCCTAGGTGAGTCTTGAGCACCTGACTAGGTAAAATCAGTGTTTGCAAGTGGCTAAAGGTGGATTGATTATGATAGATAGTTCAATCCCTGTTGTGGAATGGGAGGGGGAATTCTTGAAGATGCTAAGTTGACGGGGAGAAGTTTCTACAAGAATTTTTGTTGTCCTTTTGAATTGGACCTAGAAAATACTATCATAACCATCCCAAAACCCTTGTTTTTAGGCATGGTTATATCTTTCTGATATATAGATAGGTTGGAGACCTAATAATCACAAGATATTTTATATTTTCCAAAAGGGTACTTTGATCCATGATGAATTTAGCACCTTTTTTAGGGAAACTTGGAATTGTGGCCTATAAAGTCAATTAGAAGGGCTAATTCAATTAGGCCTAATTGTTGCAACTTGGACAACTTTTCAAGAATTGGTAGAAAAACCTATTGGGATTGAGTCCATAAGGTTTAATTATGTTCAAAACATCATAAGGGAGTACTTGACTCCTTGAGGTTAGAAAAATTAGAAAGATTGATCAAAAACTCAAATTGACAAATAGCTTGAACAATAACTTTGGGGAGTGCAAGAAGCCAATGGATTGGTGTAACTTGGTGGAGAAGAGTTGGAGGATATGATAGAGACACTATAGTGATTAGAGAACTAAGGTGAACCCTAAGAGGCTCGTAAAGGAAGAATAGGGCTGAGTTAGAAAACTACTCTAGCATTACATCACATCTATAGGGAATTCATTAGAAATTAGGTGTGACAAAAGTATAATAAATCAAATGTTCAATGCTATTATTTCTAAATGTTTGGCCACTTTAGAAATGAGTTTTGAGAGAAACACTGTAATATTAAAAAGCAAAAAGAAAACTTTATTGAGATTACTTATGAGACATTGTATAGTATATGTCATCCAATGTTACTTGACAAAATTCTAGAACACCATGTTTGAGATTTTGAATGTTGTCATCACTTGAAATAAAGCTAAAAACATGGTAAAGTCACTATTGGAAAAGAGCTACTAGAAAAATGGAAGTTATTAGAAAAATAGTCACACTATCAAAGTATAAGGTGCATTATCAAAGTATGGTTCAAAGGTTATTGATGACAATATCAAATATTCATATATGCCTTATAGAATATTTAGTAAGAAGTTTTATGAAACCCCAATTAAGTCATAATTCTAGAAAAGAATTATATTAAAGAAGATTATAAGTAAGATCAGAAAGAAGGGTGTGTGAGGTGTGAGAGAAAGAGAATGTTAAAGTGAAGTTGAATAGAAAGTTATTGGAAGGAAGGAGTGAACATTGCGAATAAGGTGAAAGAGAAAAACTAATCTATCAAGAATTGAAGGAAATCTAGTGTAGGTCAAATTTATTGTTGTTTTATACCAAACAATTTTCCAAAAATATTATCCAAATCTTTGTAGTATTTAATAGAATTTAGGAGTTTTATTTTTGATCTTATTGTAAATCTTTTAATAGGGTGAACATTATATAAGTGGGATTAAATATCTTAATAAAGTAGTGTTTGACATGAATTTTGATACTTCTAATTGGACATTAGACACTTTTAACAATCTCTAGTCATTCAATAGATGATATTATTGTACGCTCTTAACTGGGCACCTTATTGCTGTAGTGATGAGTTGTGGGTATCATCCCCACTATAGTTTTTCCCTCTAACCAAGGGTTTCTGCAACCACAACATTGTGATATGAATTTATGTTTGTCAATTTGTATTTTTAAGTTCATTACCTTATATTTCACTGATATTATTAAGTTATAGACTCTTGGTAACACTCTCAGTTATAGTAGGATATATCAGTGAAAGTATCTAAAAGACTATTAGTTTATATTATATGAAATTATTAAGATTAACATTTATGTGGTATTGATTTCATCCCCACCCACCTCTTAGAACCCTACTTGATTCATTCCAATGATTTATATTAAGCATGTTTGGTTCTTGGAAAGAAAATTTAAACAACTCGGAGTAGGTATGTGATTATGGAAGTTTATAGGTATCTGAAGTAGTTAGATGAGGTCCTATATGATGCTCATATAAAATACTTGATCTGAGGAGTAATCTAAGAACCCCATATGTAAAAAGAAAGAAAAGAAACCAAAGCATTACAAATGAGTATCAATGCCTAGATACACTATTGAAAGGAAGTTTGAATTTAGAAGAAGTTGATGCTACTATTGCTAACCTATTGAAAAGGAACAATGAAATATATGAAGAACTCATCCAAATGAAGAAGGAACATGAAAATCAAGCTCTAAGATTGAAATAATTTTTGGAAAGAATGAGAATTGTGAAAGAAACCAAAGCAGATGTTGAGATAGAGAAAAGAGAAGGAGAGAATAAAAAATTATTGGTGTGGATATAGTCCAAGAAAGATAACAAAATGATATTCAAATAAGAAATTATTTGATATAAAGAATACATGAACAAATCAATAGCTGAAAGTAGAAATATAAGCTTAAACAAAGAGAATGAAGACCTGAGGAAGACTCTAAAAGTTGAAAAGCAACTTAATAGAAGACTTATAGAAATTGAATAAAGCATGAAAGAAATTTGTGAACAACTAAAAATATTGAAGAAATAAGATGACACTATTGGTCTAGGATATATCAGTAATAGTGCAATGGAGAAGAGAGAATCCTCCAAATATGAACAAAAAACTTAAAAAGAATCAAGTGATAGCGAGCAAGGTAAGACATTCAATGAACCTACTTATTATAATTATGGAAAATATCCACCTCGGCATAGTGAAAATGTGTGTAGAATTAAACAAGTAAGAATTGCATCATTCAATGGTTATTATAATGATTCTAACCAATTTGGTCACAAATGCTATGAGTGTGAATCAGATACTAATAGTGGAGCATTTAAGAGAATTTTCTATGGATATTGTTATAAATGCATCCACTCTGGAGATCAAGATGAAGAATGTAGAAGCCACATTTCGACAACGAGAAAATTAGTATACTTTCATAAGTAAAAAGCCAATCTTGTCAAATTCAATCAATGTACAAAACTTGGACACTTGATCTCTTAGTAAAAAAAAGGAACTATTCAACCTTGGAGGCCACTTGGATTAGCATGCCACATATGTTCAAAGTTTGGACCTTCTACCTATAATTTAAGATATTAGTTTTCCACCAATAATGATTAGGATTTAAAAGGAAAGAGAAGTATAAATTAGTAATATGTCGAAGGAGAAATAGGTAAAATATTGAAAAATAAGGAAGATGATGCTACATCAATGGAGGACCCTATATCAAGTGACATATGGAACTTATTTTCTAACTAAGAAAGTAACTACATAGGTACATAGATTTACATTGAAGTTATTAGAAAGAGTCCCTTAAGATGAGAATGAAATAGAAAAATTCAAAGAGTATATTTTTCTAAGATAATGACCAAGACTTAAAATTTGTTGATGGAAATTACATAACCACTTTGGTTAACAAGGTTACCACCAGCATGGAAGTTATTATTAGCCCAAAATAAATGATTTGTTTTAGTAGTTGTTAGACACTTGATATATATATATATATATCTATATATATATATATGAACATGTACATATGTATATATGTACATGTACATATGTATATATGTACATGTACATATGTATATATGTACATGTACATATGTATATATGTACATGTACATATGTACATATATACATATGTACATGTACATATGTATATATATATACATATGTACATGTACATATGTATATATGTATATATATACATATGTACATGTACATATGTATATATATACATATATACATATGTACATGTACATATGTATATATATACATATATACATATATATATATATGCATATATATACATATATACATATATATATATATATATATATATGTACATATATATATATACATATATATATATATATATATATATATATATATACATATATATATGTACATATATATATATATGTACATATATATATATATGTGTGTGTGTGTGTGTGTGTATACATATATATATATATATACACACACACACACACACACACACACATATAGACACTTGTCATAAATAAACCACATTAAGAAAGATAATCATGAATAAACAAATTTATAGAGAATATTATTACATATGACAAATATCTACTTGGCAAATGGATTTGTTGTAGTCATTTACTTATGAACCCTAGTTATGCAGAACCTTTGGATAAGTGACTAGAACAATACAAGGGACATCATGGAAAGAAGAAGTGTATTAACTATTTGATTAGAGGAGGAGTAACCTAAGCATCAACTATTCTCTCTTAAATATATTGATGTAAATAGATCTAGAGTATTGTCAGGATAATGAACCAAAGTAATTTTTACTAAAGATGTGAGGTCATTCATCTATAGATATATAAGGGAGAAGGGATATCAAATAAATTGAAATTGGTAATGAAGAAATAAGTACAACATATAAATAGATATATAAGGGACAAGGGATATTGGGTGATGACTTTGGACATTTGGAGACAAAAGGATTGACACATATACTGCATATGCCAAAGAACTTTGAAGAAGACTAAATTAAATGTATAGTGAGAAGGATACACATAGACCATGTATGGATGAAAGGTGGTGAAAATATTGATAGGACAAAGGATATTATTCATGCAATCTGAGAAAGATACACATAGACTATGTGTGGATGAAAGGAGGTGAAAATATTGACAGTATAAAGGATATTATTCATGTAATCACAATATTATTGGTAAATGGCAAAAAATGTGCAAAAGAACCAGACTCTAAATTAAAAATTTAAGAATTGATTAGATAAATAGCTGATAAAAAGGCCTTCACTATGAGTGGTATCTTGGACAAAGAGATGAAGTTTATATCCATGGTTATCGGTTACAATACTTATAAAGAAGAATGGTTGGAAAACATTCCCCATGGAGCTATACATATTTCTTACAAAATTGTCACCAGGTATTTAATAAGTTTGACTTAGAAGAGATGTTGAGGGATAAATTGAGTATGAACCTAAATAAAATCAAGAATAAAGGAATTAGGTATAGTTCATTAGTAGTGTGTATATTCTTCTATGCATAAAATGAATTTCCAGATATCAAAATAGTAAATTGGATAGTAGGATAACTGATTATAAATTTAATATGTAGGTATATTGAACAACTAGGAATGAACTATAGTGCGATTATGTGGAGTTAATCCACATAATTTTATGGTAAAATGAATGGAAGGTGTTGTATACTACCCCATGTTGTTGAGATATATAGTAAAAAATTATGATTATTGGTTAATACACATACATGCTTAGTGAAAATAATAAATCCATGAACATTTTGGTTATCACCATTTGGATATGAAGCTATATAAAATAAATTGATAATGGTAACCAAAAAATTGTTAGAAGAACCAAAATATATAGAAGCTAATTGGTATAGAACATATGAAGATGTCTACCAAATAATAATACCTAAAGAAAAGAAATTGAAATGTGAAAGAAGTAGTAGATAGAAATAAAAAACAATACCTACCACATATACTAAAATAAAGAGGAATTTGGCAAAAGTAAAGAAAGCCACAAAACAAGCATTGATAAAGAAACTGAGATTAAAAATATATATATATATATATAAATAAAAATGATTTAAAAAAGTCAAAATAAAGTAGAAGGAAGATCAAGGAAATGAAGGAGAAAAATGAGCCTTAGCTAATATTGGATCCATCAAGATCAAGAATCAAGAATTCGGCACAAGATTTAACAATATGTATTAGGGAATTTGGAACTATCAAGTATATATCAATTAAAAATGTTATACTAAAGAAGAAAATAAAATTATACAAGATGAATTGCATTCTCAGTGCATAATTTTTTACAATTTCCAAGTCAATTAAAGAGAAATATTCTAGAGGAGAACTTACTTGATAAAATTATGAGTTGATGGAATGAATTAGTAGAAGAAGAGAGTAAAAGTAGAGAAACAACTCTAATACATAAAAGTAGAGGAAGAAGTCAAAGTGGCTATTTTTCAGTATGAATTAGTACAAAGCCCTCAACCCTGATAGGTTCCCCCTTGTAATACTATCTACAAGATCTTTTCTAAAGTTATGGTGAATCACCTCAAGCCCCTCATGGAAAAATTCATTAGTCCTCATCTGAATGACTTTGTGCCTAGGAGATAGATTCTTGATGTGGTCATAACTACCCACAAGGTGATACATTTGATGGAAAAATTGAAAAACCCAAGTATGGCCCTTAAACTTTATATTTATAAAACCTATGATAAGGTCAAACATGATTTCTTGTTTTCCATTCTTGCTAAACTTGGCTTTAATGAGAGGGTCCTAAGAATTATTAAGAGTGTTGTGACTTCTGTTACCTTCTCAGTGATTGTTAATGTTGCCCTAGGAAACTTATTCTTTTCCTATCAAGGTATTCATCAAGGTGACCCCCTATCTCCTTATCTCTCTATTGTTGTAGCAAAAGTATTAAGTAGAAATCTAGTCTCTTAATCTAACTTTGGCAGAATTAAGGGCATCAACCCTACTTCTTTGTGCCTCCCCCAAGTCTTACAGAAGTGTGTGGATGATAATTTTCTATTTGGCATCTCCTCCATCCATGAAGCTAGAGAGTAGAAAGACACCCTAGATATGTATTCTCTAGGCACTGGCCAATGCATAGACTACCACAAAAATAAAGTTTATTTTTTCAACACTGGTGCCAGTTTGTGGGAAAAGGTTACCAGTATCCTTGGATGCCAGGAGGTGACCCTCCCTGACACCTATCTTGGTCTACTACTCCTTATTAAGGAAATCCCAAACCATTTCTAGAATGGTCTTGGGGAACATCTGCAAAGAAAGCTAGCAAGCTAGAAAGGGAAAATATTGAGAAACACTAGGAAACTTCAACTCCTCTTAGCCTCCCTGCAAGGCATCCTAGTACATTTCCTATCCTTTTTTAAACTACCATAAATATTTAGAAAGATCATTGAGACAATTCAATATAATTTTGTATGGTTTGAAATTGAAGAAAAGGCTAGAATGAGTCTGGTTAGCTGGGAGAAAGTTTGCAAACATAAAGCTCAAGGAGGATTGAATCTATGAAGAATTGGACACTTGAACAAGGATCTATTAACCAAAATTGGTTGGAATTTGGTGAATTTCTAGGGTAGCTGGAGTAACACCATAATGGCTAAATATTTTAAGGGATTGTCTTCCCACCAATTTATAGGGGCACAGGCTTTGCCCCAAGGCTCTAAGGTCTAGAATAACATTGCCAACATCTAAAAGATCCTAGGAAAGAGGTGTCATTAGATCATGGGGAATAGTAATTCAATAGACTTCTAGGAAGATCAGTGGATCCACAAGGATCCCGTACAAAAAATTATATTTTCTCCTCTATGTGAGATGTACAGTAGAATGCATGGCCCTTGAACTCAAGACTTTAACACCCTTGAATGAAAATGGATCACTTCTCAGAATCTCCAGCCAAGGGAGTTGAGTTTTGCTCAAGAACTACATGATCTCTTGCACACCTATAGGATTTCCCTCATCCTCATTGAGGACTCATTGGTTTTGAAACTCACACCGTTAGGAGAATTTACTATTAAGTCTTCTTACCTTAGCGAGATGGTGGGGGAAGGGGCATAGGCCAATTGGAGAGAAGATTGGCACCCCTAGATACTACATAAAATAAACTTTTTTTGGTGGTCGACTTTGCATGGGTCGATCCTCACTATTGACAACCTCCAATGGTGTGGTTGCCAACTTGCCAACTACTGCATTTTATGCCTTGAATATGTTGAATCTATTCCCCACATACTCATCCACTATCCGTTTTCCATGGATGTCTTGAGGTAGGTTCTTGCTTTATGGGGGTTCAGTCGGTGTGTGGATAATGAGTTGAAGAATTTTTCCCACTGGGAGGGCTCGACTACCCAATCTTATATTGGAAACCTTTGGTTCATTCTCCCAGCTTATATCTCATGGAAAATATGGAAGGAGAGGAACAATAGGATTTTTAGGGAGCAAGCCACAACTAGCTTTGGGGTGACTCAACAAGTTATTAGGCTCCTAAAGGAATGCAATAGGATCTGGTGCTAGAAACCCCCCTCATCCCCTAAGTGAAGCTAATAGGAACTCAACTTCAATTTGGGATGTGGAACCAATGGTCGCACAATTTGGCAGTTCCAAATTCTATGCAAGAACGTAGATGGTTTGGCACTCCCCAAGTCCTGGATAAAGTTGAATTTTGATGGGTTGGCGATGATGGGTAGAACCATTATGAGAGGTATCCTCTAGAACAACATAGGAATGTTGGTTTCCACTTATTTAAGTAACTATACTGGAGGTTCTAATAATAAAGTCGAGGCAATTTTTCTTCTGTAGGGTATGAGAATGGTGAGAACTTAGGGAGTTACTAAGTTGGTCATAGAGGAGGACTCTATGTTAATCATCAAAGCTGCTAAAGGAGAGGGAAAATGTAATTTTTTGATTAAAATCATTATTGATGAAATAAAAAGGATGATGGAAGATTATCAAGATATCCAAATGGCACATATATATCAGGAAGGAAACAATGTGGCAGATGACCTTGCCAAAGTTGGCCACGTTGTCATATGATTAGTGGAATGGGATGACACTAGTTTATTACCATCATTAATTCAAATTTAGATGGAAAGGGAGTGTACCTTCAATAATGAAACATAAAATATCAAATTAGGTGGTAGGTCTGTTTTTCTACATGTGGTCATGGGAATGTGGAACTCAATAAAGGGTTTTTTTTTGGCATGTTTGGATGTTGATTAACATTTATGTTCCAACTATCGTAAAAATTGATGACTGCACTAAAAGGACATAGAGGGGGGATTCAGTTAGATTTAAAGAATGTTTTTGTAATGATCATAAAGTCAGGTTTGTTAATTCCCATAATTGGTATAGCTGGTGACAATCGTTTGCTAATAGAAATGAATTCCCAACACATACTTTTTTGGGAGATTTTTGGTTTTTTGGGAAACATTGCAGATCCATGATGACTATGCAATGCCTATTCAATTTCTCCATTGTGGCTTAGAATTTAATATTTTGCAACTCCAAAACTTGGTGCAAGGCTATGTCATCAAAGGAGTAGGTTGTGGACTTGGGTGACGATCTGGGCACTAGCAACCATATTGAACAAGTGGGTGTGGAGGAGTGTTTTAGTAACATTGAAGTTGCGATGGTCTACTTGTAGGAGGGGGGCATTTTACCTTGTATATAGTGCATTTTTAAACACAATGAGGCATCTCGATGCAATTCTATCAAACTTGGAAGGATAGAAAAGTTAAGGTTAATGGCATGACCTTTGAGATTTTTGAAGAAAACATTGCAAGGGCTAGGGATTTTCCATAGGATGGCAAGAAATGATGGAGGCAAGCTAAGGTCAATGAGGAGGTGAGTTTGTATAAATTCTTCAAATCCAAGGAGGAACCAAGGAGTTTGCATGGTGGGTTTGTGTGGGCCACCCTTCCTAAGCCTTGGGATACCATTTTATATTTGATTATTAGATACATTACTTTGGAGGAACGTTGTCAGGTACTGTATTATTATCATTTTCCTATCTTGAATTATTTCAAAAATCTAGGCCTTATCTCCTTTCTATTTCTATTATGCACTTGCTAGAGGATAACATCTCTAAGGCTAGAATTAAACATGAGGAGGGGAAACCCATCTACCTTATCCAGCAGGGCCTAATAAATAAACTTTTCATCTAACACCTAGCTTAGAATCCTCCTCTCTTGCTTAAACCCATGGCCTCTATCACCCCTTAGACCTCCCTAGATCCAAGCCCTAGATTTACTATTAACAGGCCCAAGAAAGGTCATGCCATTAAGGTCAAAATTAACCCTAAGGTTAAAATTAGCATTATTGAGTTAGACTCAGATACCAAGAAGGGTAAGTAGTGTGCTCGGAGAACCAAAAAGTGTCTCTAGATAGAGAAATTTAAGACCCCCCGAAGTAGAATCCAACTCTGAGTGCTTTGGTAGTGAGGAGAAACCTGCTAAAAGGAAAAGACTCAACTAGGACATCAAACCTAGCCCCAACTCTATCAACCCATCCAATGCCTTTGATACCCTAGAAGCTACCCAAACTCATAGTGGGGGGGTTAACACCACTTCTCCTAGGAAGGCTAACCCCAAGGTTACTGGGATCAAAGGAAAACATAGTCATATCAAGATGTAGTTGGAGAGGCTTGAGTTGGCTGTGAGAGACTTGGCGAATAACCATACCACTATATGCCATAGGTTTGAAACTATGGTGGAGTTCTTTGCCAAGGTTATGTGCTCCAAAAACACAACCCTCTAATTCCTATAAGATAACAAAGAGAAACATGACTTGGAAAAGACTACTGAGACAACTTGATCCATTTATGGGTTCTTGGTAGAGGATTGGCTAAAAGCCATCCTAGACAAACTAGTGAAAGTGGAGGAGGAGGATGCAGTAGGGGAAGCTTTTGAGGAGTAGAAGAATGCTAACCAAGAGAAGGAAGAGGGAATCTAGCATAGATTTTTTTGTGTTTTATTTCTATTTTTGTGACAATGTCTTTGAATTTTACACCCCATGGGGTTTTTTGGACTATGTCAATTAAATGGACCAATAGTTGTGATGTCTTTAAATGTTGCTAGTTTATTATTTAGTTTCTTATGCATAGTAGTTTTAGGACTATGGTTAATGACAATCTGGATCTTAAAGTTTTATGGGTTTTGATGTTTAAAGTTGGTATAGGTTAGACTATTGGGAGGTTACCTCTGGCTGGTTCTTAGACTTTTGTACTTTGGGGTGAGCTCCCATCTTTTTGGTTGCTATCAACTACTTCAAAAAAAAGATAATCAAAGGACTACAAGAAGACATTGAAAAATATGGTTTGAAGAAATAGAAGATAATTATCAACACTAAAAGGATCAATATGAATGGGTATATTATATGAATTAAATAAACATTAACTACAAAGTGAATCCATTGATTTTGCATGAGAGGAAAGTCCTAAATTTTTTGAGAGAGATTATGATGCATAACTTATAGATGTAAAAAATTAAAATAATGATGACACTAGCAATGCAGAAGAATAATAATCAGAAGAGATGTTTGAAGAGAAAGTATAGGAGTCAAATATTTTGGAAACTACAATTAAGACTAAAGAAAATATAAAGTTCATCAATAAGATCCCTAATATCAGCAAATTGTTAATATAGTAATAGTAAGTGAACAAACACAAGATACAAAATGAGCCATGCAACCCAAAGTTGGTTCTATAGAAATAGAAGTTCCAAGAACATTAAAAGACATCACATTAATTGAAGTAGCACAAGAGAAAAGAAACAAAGAGTCAGACACAAAGAATGAAAATGATTTTGATAATCAACCTAAATTTATTATACTAAAGATGAATTTTGTAAAGTTGAGTTACGATGATCAATATTATATGTACAATGACTACAAGAAATAACTTAAGTTGAAAGATAACTAGAATAGAAGAAAAGAAGGAAACTTTTAGAAAAGAGAGTTAATACATTTTCAAACCTACTTCTTGGAGTGTAGATTGAAAAGAAATAATTAGGTGCAAAAATGTTGCAAGAATATATATACACTATCAATAATGTTAGAATATAAAAACCAAGTTGAAGAAATTTTTCAAGAAGGACCAATGATGGAAAAACTTGTTGAGGTTTCAAGAATAGTATTGGAGAGAGACAAAATTAAAGGAATTACTAGTTGAAGTATTAGAGGTAGTGAATCCAATTTTCAAGGAAAATAACATCACAATTGAAGAATTATGTCAATTTCTATTGTATATGGATCTAATGAAGAATAAAATGAAAGAAAAATATTCTCTCCTAACTATATTATAGTTATAGGATGAGGATGAAACTATTAATAGATTAATACACATAAAAATTCACATCATTGGCATAGTGAAATTATGAGAAGAATGAAATAGAATCTTGGTGAAGGTCACGAGCAAGAAAATACATATTCAACAAGGAGCAATAACCATGTAAGGGCTCGAGACATATCATCATTTTAGCTTGCCTTTGATATGACTATCAAAGGGGAGAATACTGACAAACGGGGTGGAGCCATGTAAGGAGATGTCAACTAGAAAGGGAGAAGTGGGACTTGGTGTGAAATCATTGAGAGAAATGGCGAGAATATTGAAGAAGTCAAATCAAAGTAGACATATGTAGGTAAAGGGAATGGATGTTTATGTATAACAGAGCTTTTTGTAACTTTGAAGGGTTTTCCATCAATAAAAAGGGGGAAATTACCACTTGACAAAATCCTAAGCACAATGTTTGAGATTTTGAAGGTTGTCATTGCTGACAAGTAAAGATAAAGAGTTTTTGGAGTCACTCTCAGAATAGAGTTTTCAGAAATAGGGACATACTATAAAAAAACTAATGGAGCTATTAGAGTATAGGCTACACATTATCGAAGAATGAAAAACCTTATTGATGATGATATTGAAAAGTCATAAACAAATTATAGAAGATTCATGAAGAAGTTTAATGAAACCCTAGTTAGTACATGAATATAGAAATGAATTAGGTTAAGGAAGATGTAAGTGAGATTGGAAAGAAGGATGTGTGAGGTTGGAGAAAAAGATAATTTTTATAGTGGAGCTAAACAAAATACTATTAAAAGGAAGGAATGAGTAGTGTGAACTAGGTGAAAGAGAAAAAAAAAAAGAGCTATCAAGTATGAAATGAAGGCTAGTATAAGAATAATTTCTTGTTATATTATACTTTATAAATTATCAACAAGACTGTCAAAATCATTTAACAAGGAGATCTTTAACATGATTTAGGAGTTCTAGTTTTGAGCTTATTGTACACACTTTAATAGAGTGAACATTATATAAAGTGGATTAAATATCTTAACAAAGTACTCTTTAATAGGATTATTGATAATCTTGATAGGATATTAGATGATTTTAATAAGGTATAATTACCCAAAGATGACATTATTGTAATCTATTAACATGACACCTAACTATTGTATAGATGAGTTATGGGTATCATCACCACCACAATTTTTCTATGTAATGAAGGGTTTTTGCAAGACCACAATATTATATAATGAGTTTATGTTTTTGATATTCTATTTTAATTTTATTATTTGATATTTTATTAAATAACATTATGTTACAAGCTCTTGGTAACACTATCAATTATAGAGAAGATATCAGTGAAAGTATCTAATGGACTATCCATTTATGTTATACAAAGTAATTAAGGTTAAATATTTTTTTCTCTTTATACATTCCCTCGACCCCCCTTCCCCCTCCCTCCCCCCCCCCCCCCGCCCCCCTCTTAGTACCTAAGTCAAGATCAAGATCTACTTGAACTAATTTCCAAGCAAACAAGCCAAGACCAAGCATACCTTTGATTCAACTATATTCTAAGTAGAGAAGATAGTAAGAAAAACATTGATTCAACTATATTCATAAAATTGGTATAATTTAGTATGATGTATCTAAATATAACTAGGAAAAATATTATTTATAGAGTGAGTATGGTTTTAAATTTTATGGATTCACTTAAGAATTGACATTGGTAGAAAAGAAAGAGAATATTGAGGTACATTACAAGAATGATGAATCATGGCATATTGTATTCTACTTTAGATTATTTTTAATCATCTAAATATAAAAAATATAATTTTGCAAAGATTATTTATGATATGAGTGTACATTTAGAAATGCATTCCATCTTAGAGTACATATTTTGGAATGAGAATCAAAGAAGAAGCCTATAGTGGCCATCTCATCATCTGAAGAGGAGTATGTGGTAGGTACATCAATAATATGTTAAGTAGTACGGACACAAAGAGTTTTGAAAGATTCAAGACATGATAAAATCTAACCTAATATAGTATATTCTGGTAACAAGTCCTCCATTGCACTTTCAAAGAATCACGTTTTTCAAAAAGGGAAAAAATAGATTGGAACTAGGTTTTTCTTCATTTACAAGTTCCTCAAGAATAGCTACTCTTTTATATCATTGTAGATCCGAAGAGAAGATTATAGATATATTCATGAAGGCAATAGCACAATTACAATTACAATTTATGAGAGAAATTTTAGGAATTATAAATATCAATGTAATTAGTAATGGGTGTAGAAGCTAGTGGGAATGTTAGAAAGTTCTAGTGATTTCTACCGCCATCCATTTTTCAATATTCACTATAAGTGTTAGTTTAATTTATTTTTCATTATTATCTTAGAAATGGAATTTTATAAAGTATCATAAATATTTATATCTTTGTTTTCTCTAATAGGTAGTTTCCAAAATTTACCTATATTATCTATATAAATAAATTTTATAAATTATTTTCAATCAAGTGACAAGTTTTTATTTATTAGTGCAAAAGCAATAAGAATCTTATTATTTTCTTATTATTTATGTCTATACTCGTATCAATACAATTGTAAACCTAAATAAATAAAATGATAGATCAAAGAATTGGTAAAAGCAAATATGATTTCTTCATACAAGATCCAAAGATACATAATATAATTACATTTCATCATGTACACTATAGATGATTAGGCATATAACAATGTCAAACGTGAAGTTGAGTCTAATAGTCTTAATCAAGATTTTCTTGGCTACTACCTAATTTATATGAAATTACTAAAAGGGTGAGTTAATCATTATTTATTTATGTTATTTTGAATAAAATTAGAAGGAGGAGTGCTATAGTTAAGAATTCTATTTGTAAACAAAATATCTATATTTTATGTTAGATAAATATACAAAAATAAAATGTAATTAAAGGTATTAAAAATATTCTTCAATCAGTATCATATTTCATCATATATCTATTGAAGATAATAGTGAATAGGGAAACAAGATTTTGATATCTTTTAAATCTTATATGGAAATGGAGAAATAAGAGTAATTAAAGTTAGAAAAGGGGTATATGGAGGTTTTTATAAAAAGAACACATAAATTCAAGTAGCAAATTTTACAAAGGGAGTTATATAGGTGAATTAACATCTCAATTATGGATATAACCAAATATTGAAACTATGTACTACCTAAAGACATTTCTCTTTAATTTAACTCTAATTAATAAGAAAATAAAAATAATACAATTTCTTTAGATTTTCAAAACTTAAAAAAGCACGCATAGTATAATATATAAGACCAACATACATCGTATAATATCTAAGAGTTACACAACCATGTATTTCTTTGAACCCTTGACTAGAGAAATCAAGAATGGGAAAATGAAATCAGAATAATTTTTGATTTGCTACAAAAAAAACACCCAACTATTTCCATCATAAATTACATTATAAAGTTAACTCAAAAAATGACACAAAAATATAGAATCAAGAGTGCAAATAGAAAACTAAAGAATATCCAAAAATTTCTAAATAAATGACATTATAATATCAACCAACAAAATGACCACAAATTTATTTTACTTGCTAAATACCATAAATTAAAAGGAATTTTCATTTATCATTCTATTTTTTCTTTTTAAATTAAATGATCAATTAATTAAAATGAGTTTTTAAATTTTGAATAGTTCTTACAATATGATAGTAGAAGCTACCACATTTATGAGAAAATTTATCAAATAGTTTGTGTTATGTGTCTACACCTCTTTGTTTCACATGTCAAACATATGGTTCATAGAAAAAAATGAGACTTTGAAAGTTGTGAGGTTCCTTGAAGGACACAACCATGCCTTACCATAAACTCTTGACTAGATAAATCAAGCTTTGAAAAATGAAAACTAGAATAATTATTGACTAACTAAATGATTTTTTTCTTTAACCAACACCAATCAAATTAAGAATTCCTATAGTGGCATTGCAAACTATGTATTGGTTAAGGAAATTCATTATTTATATGAATCAGTAATAAACTATTTACTAAGAACTCAATAAATTTTATACAAAGAGCACCACACATATCATTAGTTTGTAGATTCAAACAACAATGGGAAAATAAATATTTGAGGATGATTATAATGTCACTCTTAACCTTCATTTAGCATAGATTCATTTTGTAGTGCCTGCCCCTAGTATACTTTCAGTTATTATTGCCGAACTCTTTTAGGCCAATTTATGTTTATGCTTGATGATTAGTAATATTTTTTTCTAGATTATTAGATATTGTTTTCATACTCAGTTGATTATATCATGAGACTACTTTGGTTTCAGTTAGTTCATGTATGCATGATTATACTTTGATGATGATTATTTATAGTGATTTCAGTTATTTGATGATGTTAGTAAGATTGATTATTTATACATTTTTTCTATGGATACTTACCCCATACTACATGTGTATGGTGTGTGTGTGTGTGTATGTTTTCTTTATGTGTGATATTTTTGATGTGGTTACGAAAGGGAGTCGTGGTCACCTGCTAGTCGGAATCTACATGATGCACCACTTCCTACCATTGCCTATTTAGTTTAGAATATATGTACTTGTATATGTGTGGATTTTATGTAGATTTTAGGTACTGGGTATTGACTTCCCTAAATTGCCAAGATGAGTGAACCCTATTGCAATATCTCAATGGTAAGAGAGGGGAGATAAATTCTTGAGTCCAAATCCTAACCTTAAAACTAATTGTCCTAGAAATTAGGATAAGTATCTCAGATGATTACCCTTCTGAATTCGTTGTATGACATAAATTTGTGATTACAACCCCTGAGTTTGATATTGTATGTTGTATTTTATGATGGGTTTTCATATTTCATCTTGTAGGTCTTTGGTGATTTTTCTATTAATTAAGTCAAATTAAAAGAATATTTCATGATTTAATTTAATGGAAAATTATTAAGATAATTTCAATATTTAATTATATTTAATTAATTGAGAAATTAATTAAATAGAAGAATTAAATTTAAAGAGAAATTTATAGTTCTAATTTTAGAGTGTAATAATATTTATTTAATTTAATAATAGTATATTTAGGAGATCATTTTTTAAACAAATGCTAAATATTATCATTACTTAAGTTAATAAATATTTTATCAAAAAAAGCTTCGCAAAATTAATTAAAGAGAGAGAGAGTAATGAATTAATAAAGATATTTTAAATTGCAAAAAGTGTGAATGAATATCTAAAAAGAAATAAACTATTAAAAAAGATTGTGTTCAATGAGTTTCCTCATGTGACTGCACAATTAGTGTCCTGAATTTAGGGGAGAACTCCTTATCAGAGGTTGAGAGTTCATTTTGCAGGGACCAAGATTTTTGGAGAAGGGATTTTTCACAGAGAAGTTTTTGAGAGAAAAGAGAATTCTCTAACAATCTTCGAGTGATTCCACATTAGCATTAGATTTAGGTAAAATCTTGTGCTTCATTCACATAATGAATTATGTAATTCGATATGCCTATCTACATCGTGTTTGTTGAATCTATTTTCCAAAATTCATCTATGATGAATCTTTCATTGTGATTTACTCATATTCCTATTGAATTTCTATCTATATATGAGGATTGAAAATTAGAAAACCCTCATTCTATAGATTAAAAAGTTGTCATTTAATCATGAAGGGTTTTGAAAAGAAATCAAAATTGTAGAATATTCAAAATCGATTGGTTTATTAGAATTAGAATATATATATATATATATATAATGGTTTCATGGAAATTTGATTTGGTTTTATTTATATTAGAAATTAAATAAATAAAATCGAATCCTTATATTTTGGGTGATAGGGAGGGTAAGAGATTTTTTTTGTAAAAGAAAAATTATAATTTTTTTTTATTAAGGGTAGGAACATGGCCACCAATCCCCACACCCCAACCCCTATTGTGACCTTAAAAACTATGCACAATAGGTAGTACTATTGCATGCAGAAGCAGTATAGCATTGCTGACTGCAGCCGTAGCGATTACAGGCCGATGAGCCTCTAAAGGTACCTTGTGTTATTATTATTATTTTTAAAAAATTTAATTTATTTAAATTTTTAATTTAAATTTTGTATTTAATTCATTTAAATTTAAATTTAATTAAAATTTATAGTTTTTAATATTTGAAATTGAATTTAGTTAAATTATAATTTAATTAAAGGTTAAGTTTCCATATATTTTATTAATAATTTTCTTAAATTATTAAAATGTGATAATTCACTTAGGGTTCTCGTTGTTAATGATTAATGTAGTTAATTTAGTTATTAATTAGTTGTCGATGGAACACTATAAAAGAAATTGATCATGGGAATTTTCTATTTAAAACTTAATAATATTAAATAATTGCCAATTAATTGTTTATTAATTATTACTTGAAATTTAAGATCTTTATAGCGATAATATTTGTTTGTAAGTTTATGGTGATGGTGTGTTCAAATTTAAATGAGAAATGGGTTAAGTTATACAGGGAATATATTAAACTTTATAAGACCAAAAATTTATAACAAAATGGAAACTTAAACCTATCTGTAAACTCAAACTATGTGTCTTCAAAATCAAGCAAAACTATGAATTAAATTGCTTGTTGAGTGTTTTCTTGTATGTTAGAATTGGGAGTGGACTAGAGTGTTGATCAATCCTAGGATATTTACCAAAGCCCGAGAAGTATTATTTTGGTGATTATATATAATGATTATGTTTGGACTTATGTGTACCTTCTTGGACCAGTCTTGCTAGGATGAATGTATGTGTGATGTTGTACTTTGAAAAAATGATTTCTATACTTGTTAGTTCCTTGATTTGAGAATTGATGTATGGGTTTTGGTCTTTTGAGATCTTTTTGCTTTGTTGAGCTTAGGGTAGGTTATTTGTATGTTAAGTTGAGAAGTGGCTTGCAATGGAGGCCAAGGCCCTGAAGAGGCTGATGGTTAACCCATTGTAAGTAGTTAATAAATGAAAACACTACACTAAATGAGAGTAAAATGAACCTAATAAGAATCTTTGTCTTTCCTTGAGCATGCCTAGAGTGTAAATATAAACTAGGATGGGAGTAGAGAGAATTCTTGGTTGCGACCATGCATCGATAGTATGCCTTGTTAGTACGAAAGGATACTAGTGTCACATAGAGTCACTAGGGGGCTGGAGGATTAAAAGACTACCCAAGTAACCCTAGAGTTGGTTCATGCGATGACACTTGCCCACTAGCAATATAGATTTCCTACGTGTCTTTGTTTGCCTTTGGGTTTAGATGTCATTTTATCTTGGAACCTTTGAGTTAGATTACTTTTAGGGTTTTCCTTGACTTAGATATTACTTTTGATTTTTTAGATTGATATCCTATTTGGGACTTGATACTATCTCCCCACCGTGGTGGGAGTGGTCCTTTTTAGGTTACTATGAGGTTGGGTGGTAGTGCTTTTTAGTTTTACCATTGAGTTCCGTCCATTGATGCCATGGCTGAAGTTCCTTGTTTTACATTTCCTTTCATTCTATCTTTGTGTATTATGATGGATGGTTATATCTATTTGATGGATGATTTTACTTATTGTATTGTATCTTGTTTCACAGATCCGAAAGGGATGATGTAATCTATTTTATAAATGTATATTTTGTCAGCCCTTCATACTCCGTGACATGTACAATGGTTGATTGTGCATTCCAAATTTATTGCCAAGTGGCATTGGGAACAAATGTATATTATTTAAATGGACTAGACTTGTAGTTAATCTTTAATGTGGATGTTTTATTTATTGGACTTAGTATTATTTAAATTTATATGTGATTCAACATCTTGGGATAATTTCTACTACTTTATGATTATTGTACATGTTATTCTTAAAAAAATATTTTTGTTTTGGCAAAATTAGTAAAAATTTAGGTTAGTTCCTTTGGATCCCTTGGTGGTGTTAGAGTAAATAATTAATAATTAATTATTTATTCTATTTACTTAAGCTTACTTAGGTAAATACATTTCATTTATTAG
Organism: Cupressus sempervirens; assembly: GCA_028749045.1. NCBI lineage: Eukaryota > Viridiplantae > Streptophyta > Pinopsida > Cupressales > Cupressaceae > Cupressus > Cupressus sempervirens. Next base: position 364,658,121 of record CM053785.1, read on the forward strand.
TTGTAGTCTAGGAGTTAGTTATAAGTTGTTAAAAATATGGGAGTTTGTTCTCTCCTAAGTCATACTTATCCTCTCACCTTGTTCGAGGACTTTCCACCTCATGTGGATGTATGCTTAGTTGGCACATTTATCTCCTAGTGTCTTCTAGCTTCTTCTAGGAGATTCCTGGAGCTCTTTATATTCAGGCTCCCTCATTGTATTTTCATCATATTATCTCATTTTGCGTATTGTAAATACATATTTTCTTGTGTTTGCATACTTGTTTTCTCTCATGTTTGTTTAGGGTTTTGCCCTTGCTCCACGCTCTTCTCTACTTGGCTTCCCTTTGATAGGTTATTGCATGTAGGTGATCTTGGGCATCTTTGGAGTTAGATTTCATCAACTCCAACATGGTATTAGAGCCTTCCTGTTGCTACTTCGTTGAAGGATTTTTGAAACCATGATTTGAAGTCACAAACCCTAGCTTGTTTGTGCATTTTTTCTTCAAATCAGGAGAAAAAAAAATTTCAGAGCACTTTGGACCCAAACGGACGCTACCATTGGATTCAAAAGGCACTTTTCAACTAGGATCCATATAAAATTTTTTGATTTTGGAGATAGGGCTCTAGGAGGCAAAAAAAATTTAAGCTCAAAGGACCATCTGTACGGTCGTACGGATGCGTAGGCTTAAAAAAATTAACAAAAACATTGCATAGAGCATGCCACTATGGCTCCACCCCATGGCCATCATGAGGCTACCCATGCTTTGCCTGCGCCCCACTGCAACAGAGTGCGCTATCGCAGGACCTCCATGACCCCGTTGTTGCTGCTAGGCCTCCCCTGCACCGCTCTCCTGTAACCCCCACCAGCTGAGCAACTAATACCCACCACCCTCGCTCTACTTTTGCAGTGCCTAGGTCACCAGCTCCTGTTCTTGTCCTCCACTCCAGGTCGACCTATACACTTAGCCGACTAGTCAACTCGCGTGGAGGGTTATCTTGCTGACATGTGGATTTTCTCTTCTCCGTTAGCCGACCCATCCGCACATAGTTATCTGCCCAGTCAGGAGTTCATGTGCAGTGTCTGTAGGTTTTGCTACCACTTGGCACAATGCAGGGGTGACAAATATCCTTGACGCCATGTGGCACACTACCACATGGACCTGCCACATCACCCCTGCCACATCAGATTTTGCCACATGGACCTACCACGGGGTGTGCCGCATGGCTTCTTTTTGCTGTGATGGCTGACTGGCTATCAAATTAAATGTCATGATCTATTGATGCTAGCATGACATCACCTGCATCATCCCTTACACCTCTTCAAGGTCATTTTGACCTACTTGTGTTTTTTGGCCATAACTTGAGCATACAGAGGTTTTTTTTCGATCCAAAAGAAGCACCAAAAAGCTAGTTCTGAGATGGAGACATTGGTGCAGGTATTTTCAAGTTTTGATGCATTTTTTTGCTTGCTTTTTTAGTTGAAGTCTGAAGTGGTTTTTTTTTCCACTCTGACATGCATATCTTTTGCATCCCATGTCAGTTTTTTGAAAACGTTAAATTTTTGGAAAGCTGGTTTTGTCATCTTTTTAGAAATGTAGTCTTTTTCCTTAGATTTTGAACCATGCTCTTTCTATCATATTTTTGACATTTTTTCTATATGGTGGATATCTTGGATGTTTTAGGTCCGAGGATCATTTTCCTGGCATGGTTTCTTTTGTTTTTGGTTGTACTTTCTTTTGTGCCATGTTTTTCTTTTTTTTGATCATTGTAGACATCATTCGTAAGCACTTTTGTAAACACACTGAGATAAAGTGTCACTTTTGAATTTTAGGTTAATGAACATTGTTTTTGAGTCAATTGTACATGCACAATTTTTATAAAGCACCATGGGGGCGATAGTTGTTTGTTGTTTTAGGCCTTCTCCTTTTGTCAAGTGAGTGTCCCTTCCATGACATTAGCCCCATGTAGTGTCGTTGTGACCGTGTCTTTATAGGTGTTTGTACCTCTTCGTCTCTCGTTGTTCTTGGTTTTTCTGCAGGAGATTTTTGGCCCACCTTCTCAGTTGCCTGTCATCTCACCCCGTCTGCATTAAGGGGGGGTTATGCTATTGTTCTAATGCATCTGTGGTTTGATGGTTCGATAGTGTGAACTATGTATTCAGTGGTTGATCCTATATATAAGGTGATTGCAGTGGCTGGCTACCTATGCATTTTGGTGAGATGGATCATCTACCATATAGACATGCTTAGTTTGTGCCTTCTTCTTCCATGGAGGTTCTTCAGATCATCATTTTTCTTTTTGATGGTAGATTTTGTGGCTTCTTCATGCTTCAGTGATGCTCTTCATGATCACTTTTTGTTCCTGTTTTAGGGGACATTCCCCTAGTTGGAGGCTTCTTTAGTTCTTCACTAGGTTCTTACCTCTTTTTGGGGGAGGGTTTTTCCCACATGGTTTTCTCTCTTTCCCCATTTTCAGAGGTTGCATCTTTGCTTTGTACATGGGTGCCTAACATGGCCTCATTGCTGGGACCCATTCTAAATTTTCTTCTTAGTTTTATGAGCTTAAGGCATTTCCCTAGGTTTCACTTAAGGGGGGGTGTTAGAGTAAATAATTAATAATTAATTATTTATTCTATTTACTTAATCTTACTTAGGTAAATGAATTTCATTTATTAGTTGTAGTCTAGGAGTTAGTTATAAGTTGTTGACAATACGAGAGTTTATTCTCTCCTAAGTCATACTTATCCTCTCACCTTGTTCAAGGACTTTCCACCTCCTGTGGATGTATGGTTAGTTGTCACACTTATCTCCTAGTGTCTTCTAGGTTCTTCTAGGAGATTCCTAGAGCTCTTTATATTCGGGCTCCCTCATTGTATTTTCATCGTATCATCTCATTTTGCATGTTGTAAATACATATTTTCTTGTGTTTGCATACTCGTTCTCTCTCATGTCTATTTAGGGTTTTTCCCTTGCTCCATGCTCTTCTCTCCTTGGCTTCCCTTTGATAGGTTATTGCATGTAGGTGATCTTGGGCATCTTCGAAGTTAGATTTCATCAACTCCAACAGGCGGGGCATTACACTATTGCCCTATCTCATTACCATTTTAGTGGCCAAGATTTTTAAATAAGGAGAAGCAACTAAATTTGGAAATCCATGAATATTATAAAGGCCCCAAGGTAGGCATATAGAAGTTCAAATAGTAAAGGAGAGAGGAAATTGAATTGTTTTGTGTATTTTATATAGAAGGTCCTAATAAATTTTGACATCTTTACATTGAGAATGTAGAGAGCATTAGTACTTTTGAAAAGATGAAAGGAAAATGAATAGACCACCATGCATAGAGGGTCGAGAAAAATTTGAATGGTAATAGCAACAAGGGTGAAAAGTTAGCAAAGAGGGACATATGCTAAAAACTTTAATGTCACCGAAAATTTATGAAATAAACAAAATGTAGGAAATAGATAAGCCCTAGATGATGCAATCATGGTAAAGTGCCAAGAGAAAAGGAAAAATGTTGAAAATATTTAACAAGATTACCTTTGAATCAAAAGCAGGATTGAGATAGGGAATAGAAATTTGGAGGTGAATCCAACATTTTATCCACTCAAATGCACCTTTATTTTTGGTGAAAAGAAGATACAAGTTGATGCCCTTGATGTGAGGGAAGTATGTAGAGGCCATGTTTAGTAGTCTACAAAAGAAAATTATTAATGTGCCAATCCCTTACCACGACTTGCTACAATTCCCATGTTGATTTTTCCACAATTTTTGTACAGGAAAATAAAAATACCTCATGGATAAGTGTTGTCCAACAATGAATAAAATAAAATCTTAGAGCAAAAAATTGCATTCAACAGACAATAATATATGAATCTTAGTTTTGTAGGAATATTATCTTAGTTTTGTAGGAATATTATCTTGATAAAGAACCCTTGCACTTCAAATCCTTTAAATAAAACATTACTCATGATTTGTTTATTGAACCTAATAATTCAGCACTGGAAGTATCCCCTAAAGAAATGGAAGAAAAGAATGTGGAAAATAGAGAAAGGATTTTCCCAAATTCCAATAAGGTCAAGTTGACTAAGGTTAATGTGGAGCTAATGGAGTATAATCTCAAAGGGGTGGAAATTTACCTCCATTAGGTGTGCTCCAAATTTGAAAGGCAATCTCCATGTATACCTTCAGAATGGAGCAATGGATCTTCAATTCCATAAAAAATCTCAAATTAACTATAGAGCTCTAAATGCAACAGTGGAAGAAGTTGTGAATAAGGTGAATGAGGGGCCTAAGATTGGTTTCATTGGGAATGATATGGAGAAGAACAATGCGTTGCAGGTGTTGGTTATAGAACTAAGACCCTATAAAGAACTACCAACACAATTTTTAATAATTACCAAAAACTTTAGGAGGCTTTAGTAAAGAGAATGAATAAAATTATAGGTAATGTTGATTTGAACATGGACCAAATTATGGTACTCCACATGGATGAACCTAAGGATGTAGAAGAGTCTCCTAGTAAGAAAAGAACCATATAAAAGCCGAGGAAGCTCAAGGCCAAGAATGATGAGATGATAAAAGAATATGTCAAACTGGGGCCATGGAAAAGAAAATGGAAAATGAGGCGAAGTTGGCTCTTGAGCTAGCCTAATGGTTCTAAATGCAACAATGGAAGAAGTTGTGAATAAGGTGAATGGGGGGCCTAAGATTGGTTTCATTGGGAATGATATGAAGAAGAACAATGTGTTGTAGGTGTTGGTTATAGAACTAAGAACCTATAAAGAACTACCTACACAATTTTTAATAATTACCAAAACTTTAGGAGGCTTTAGTAAAGAGGATGAATAAAATTATAGGTAATGTTGATTTGAACATGGACCAAATTATGGTACTCCACATGGATGAACCTAAGGGTGTAGAAGAGTCTCCTAGTAAGAAAAGAACCATATAAAAATCGAGGAAGCTCAAGGCCAAGAATGATGAGATGATAAAAGAAATGTCAAACCGGCACCATGGAAAAGAAAATGGAAAAGGAGGTGAAGTTGGCTCTTGAGCTAGCCTAATGTTTGGTTAGTTGTCTAGGTTATTGGCCTTTCTTGTCTTTTTGATTTGAAAGTAGGTCCGTAGTTTGGTTTTTTTTTCTCTTCTCAGTCTTTTTTTAGTGTTGTTTCAGTGGTGAGTTGATTGTTGTCTGCGGTGTTGACTTTCTTTTCTAGTACATTTTGAAACTATTTAACTTTAATTATTATTTTGTAGTGACTTTTGGGGTTTTGGGTCTCCTATAAAACCCCTATTTTAATACATAATCAAAAATAAATGTCATATACAACTAATAAGATAGTAAGAATTCCTGTGGTGGCATTGCAAACTATGTATTGGTTAAGGAAATCCTTTATGTATATGATTCAATAATAAATTTTTAATAAGAAATTTGAAGCTCAAAAGTTTTTACACAAATAACGACACATATCTTTAGGTTGTAAAGGACAACAACAATGGGAAACTAAATTGTAGAGGATGATGATAATGACATTCTTAGCCTATATCTAGCATAGACTCTTATGTCCTATCTCATTACCCTTTTAGTGGCCAAGATTTTTGAATACAGAGGAAAAACTAAATTTTGACATCTATGAAGATCGTGATATTGCTATCAAGATTTAACTATGTGATTTTGAGTCAAACTCATTCACCCATGTTTCATGAGTAGTGATTCAAGACAAATCCATCTCTCATGAGAATAAATGGAACACTTAGCACTCATTGGATCTAGGCGATGTTTTCTAATCTATGAAGATTATAAAGGTGCCAAGGTAGGCACAAAGAAGTTCAAATATTAAAGGAGAGAGACAATTGAATTAATTTGTATCTTTTCTGCAAATGTTCCTTATAAGTTTTGACTTCTTTATATTGAAAATGTGGAGGGCATAAGTGTTTTCGCAAAGCTGAAAGGGAAAGGAATAGTCCACCACACATAGAGGATTGAACAAAATTCAAGTGGTAATAGCAACAAGGGTTAAACATCTGCAAAGAGGGACATATGGTTAAAACTCTAATGCCATTGAACATTTTTGAAATAAATAAAATGTAGGAAATCGACAAGCTCTAGTTGATGCCATCAAAGAAAAGTGCCAAGGGAAAAGACAAAAGTTGAAAAAACTAAACAAGAGTACCTTTGAATCAAAAGTAGTATTGAGATACATAATAGAAATTTGAAGTCCGATACCATGTTTTATCCACTTAAGTGCACCTTCATTTGTGGTAACAAGAACATATAAGTTTTTCCCTTGATGTGAAGGCAATATGCAGAGGCCATGTCGAATAGTCTACACAGGAAAACCGTCAACATGTCAGTCCATTTCCACCACTTGGACACCTCCCATGCTCATTTTTATACAATTTTTTTAATGTTGGAAAATAAATAGCCCTCATGAAAAAAGGCTCCTCAACAATGAATAAAACAAAATTTTAGTTTAGAATAAAAAAATACAGTTAGTTTTATAGAAATATTACCTTATATTCACAACTTTCGAGATTCAAACTTATTAAAAATAATCACAAGAAAATATTAGTTCCTACCATTAATTCTCTTCACCTTGAGTTATTCCATAGGAAACTCGTTCGGCTCTAATCTTCCTCCAAAAATTTATAAGGGCTCACCCCCTTAGTGCGAAGGTTCAAGTCGGTAAGGCAACTTTCAGTTCTCACTTACCTAGAAATAGAGTTATATAATGCTGGTGCATGAGTATACAGGGGAATGAACATTCAATACCAGCGAAAGGAAAACATTTTCCTATTCCTGCTGTTTTTGTTGGATTTGTTATTTTGTTGTGGTTTTTTTCCCCAGTTTATGATGAAATTTCTTAGCTAGGAGATTAGAAACTCATCTAATTTGTTCTCAAACTAGATTTTTCTTTTTCACTGCCATAATATTTCTAAAAAATAAATAAAACTTATTCAAAGGCAAGGTGCGTAGCTGAATGTACAAAGAGAAAATAACAAAAGAAAGGCATAGGTAGTTTAGAAGTAACAGTTTGGAAAGAAAATAAGCATAAATAAATATTATGCTGAAGACTGAAAGGTTGAAAGGTCAAAGAAGAAATCAAACGTAAGATAAGCGCAAAAATAGAGGAAATTAGAAGATAAAGTGAAAGAAGTGAAAAGAGGAAGATTGTAGATAACTCAACACCAAGTTTGAAAGAAGGCAATTAAATATTCATTGGAAAACTACTGCATGGAAGGTATAGGAACAACGACTGAGGAATATAGAAGTCTGCGTAGAGTGAAAAGGACCAGTGTCTGAAACAAATTGTGACTACAAGAAGACACACAATGTAAATAAAAACAAAGTTATTTGTAGTGAAAAGATTATATTCAATTTTTTATTTTTTTAAATCGGTAAACAGGGTGAACTTTAGATTAATTATTATTTGTTGGAATTAATTATTATTATATATTGAGCGAAGGTAGATTCGAACCTAAGACCTCTACTTGAGAGGCTCGCAAGTTACCGCTGCATTGTAAGCTGCCTAATTTATAAAATTTATTTTAATCATTGTAAACATGTAGCAATTTTAATAAAATTTGAAAGACTTTATTATATAGTTCTAATTTTAATATTAGGGAGAAGAGTTAGTTGTTGTTTATGTTTGAATGATTTATTTCTTCAATTACTGTTTATAAAAAATTTCAAAAAATGATAACAAATGTATTTATAACTACGTACTAAAGTTAATTAATTTTTAGTATTTTTGGTTACTGATTGGTCCATTTGTGAAAAAGTAGTATTTTCTGGTGAGTCGTTATTGGGGGTGAATATACTTAGGGTGAACGTTTTAAAATGACACTTTTACACCACCTCCCACTCTCTATGAATTCTACAGAGAGCACAGTAAATGTAGGAAAGTCTAAAAATTAGATATTCAAAAATAGACAAATTTTGAATATAGATTAAAAACTATAGATACACGCAATTCCATCAGCTTGATAAGACGACAGTTTTTTTTTTCCCTTGCATCAGATTGTTCCTAATACTATTTGATCTTTCAAATTATTGACTAAACAAATGAATTTTCGTCACTTCATTTAATTGAGAATTTGATTAACCCTTGAACAACTATCGCTTAGTAAAACCAGGAAAGGGTTGCGTCTTGCCCAAAGGAAGCGTACTGTTTTAACCCATATTATATAGGAGACCACTTACAATCCACTATCATTCGTGTTGCTGCACTGCTCTCGTTAGGCATTCTAGCAATCATGGCACTGTCGGGAATCTCAACTCTTCTTCACAAGATCAACACTGCAGTTACCGAGGGTGCATCAGAACAGAGAGCCCGAATGGACGCTCATAACAACAATTCAACAAGAAACGTAAAAACGATAGTCTTGGACATGGAAAACACACTTGTAAACGCAAGTTTCACTCCGCTCCCACACTACGACTTCACAGTCTCTCTCCAACGCCACTCCAACATCACATGTTACGTCCAGAAAAGGCCTGGGCTAGACCAACTTCTACAACAACTAGCAGAAACTAATTTCGAAATTGTGATCTTCACTTCAACCACCAAAGATTTCGCAGACCCAATTCTAGACAAGATAGACAGGAATAACACAATAGATTTGAGACTATACAGAGATTCCTGCAATATAGAAGCCGAAGAAGAAGTACCCATCAAAGATCTTTCTAAGCTTGGAAGAGATTTCAAGAACATTGTCATTGTGGATCACGAGCCGGAATGCTATAAACTTCAGCCGGAAAATGCTTTCCCGGTGAAACCATTTGAAGGCGACCTAACCGATAGAGATCTTCTGAGGGTCATAGATTTCTGTAAAATAGCAGCAAAGTGTAGGGACGTGAGGGATGCCATACGAACATATGAAGCTTTGTGTGGGAGCTATAATGTTAAGGAATTAGCCCTCCATTGCAGTGAGAAGAAAATTATTGTGTTGGAATTGTTTGATGTTTTAGTCAAGGCAAGCCACGAGCAAATGCAACATTATGACTTTGTTATTTCGTTCATTCGTGATACGGCAACTGGGTTGGGAGAAATTGTCCCTTATTATGTCTTGAAAAGGCCCGGGGTAGAGACTTTCTTGGATGAATTGGCTAAGTATTATAAGATTGTAATTTTTACAGATGCCCAGAAAAAATATGCAGATCTTGTATTGGAAAAACTTGATATTGATTTAAAAATAGAACGTCGTTTGTATAGGGATTCGTGCACTCATTGTGATGATGTTTATGTGAAAGATTTGACTAAGATTAATCCTTCTCATAGGATTCGAGATTTGCATTTGAAGGATGTTTTCATGGTCGATGTTAATCCAAGATGTAAATTTCAAGCAGAGAATGGTGTTTTGGTGAAGCCATTTGATGGTGATATGGGTGATAGGGAATTGTATGAGCTTGCTGAGTTTTGTAAAAGTGCAGTTGAATGTAATGATGTGAGAGAAGCTATAAGAGTTCATACTGATTCTTCAGCTCCCACGTGTTTGGCAGCTCGCAAGTTGCAGAACTTCGCCAGAACTGCACAGTTGATTTTGCACCACCATCGCCATCTTCATCTCCCTCATTTCTCCCATCATGATCATTAGTGATTACGTTGCATTCATTTGATTGATTCCATGGATGTAAAAGCACTCTGTTGTTTCATGTATTTAAGAGAGCATTTGTTCTTTCACATTGATGTTTACGAAGTTTCCATGCTTTGAATGATTGTTATGAAACTCACACAGTTCGCATTTTGTATTCCTAGCTAGTTCTATCTGGTTGCACTAAGATGTATATTTTTAGAACATCACGTAAGGAGGTTATAATAAAAGTGGTGGAAGAATGAAAATTTAATTTAAGAATGTCTAATGATATATGTGAACTACCATGGATCGCACAAAAAAGATCGATCCTTATGCCAGACTTAATTATTTTCCGATAAGAATCAGAAAGGGAGGACAGGAATGAACTTATTACATAATTTTTTTTCCCCCCTTCATTTTACGTTATTGGATGAACTTATGTTTTTTATATTTTTAAAGTAAATATTCAAACAATATGTTCACTTTAATAGATTAGTTTGAGCTGTTTTCTAATGTATATATGGTAGATTTTTTATTTACAAAATCCATAAAACTATTTTACTTCAATTCTATTCGCTCACACATTTGGGGTCTTATAAGGGCGGATTTCCAAGAAGCATACCCTTATTGTGCGGCAATATTTTTAAAAATATCTCATTCTATTATACAATATATTTTTAAATGACTTTGTTCAACAAAATATTGTGAAATTTTTTTTTCACTTTATTTTATGTATTTAATTATTTAAATTATCTTAATTTATTTTTGTTAAAAATTTCACTTTGAAAAATCATATAATTGTGAATACATCTTAATTAAAGGAAGAAGCAAATGAGTATGGAAGATATTTATTTAGAAAGAGACTAAAGATTATGAAGGAGTTTTGATTGGAAGAGTCTAAAATCTAAGATAATAACATCACTAAAACTAAAATTTATTATTTAAATTTTTTTTGAGTCATACTAAATTATTTGTTTTTATTATGATAAATATTTTTTTATAGTAATCAATTATTTTCTATGCCTACTACATTATTTTCTTTTATTACGATAAACATCTTTTATTATGACAATCAATACCTTGATTTATAAGAAAAAATAAGTTCTTATATTTATATAATTTTAAAAAGAAGATTAATATTATATAAACATATTAACAATTTTCAAAATAGACTGATTTAAATATGAGGAGGATATAATAGGGTTATGTAACATTTATGCCCCAAATGATTATAGGGATAGAGTTGTGTTATGGGATTGGTGTTCTTGTAACCTGTTGAAAGCATCTTGGATATTTGTAGGAGATTTTAACATGGTGGAAGCCACATGTGATAAACAAGGAGGTTTGAAACATCGATGGAAAGGTAATGAGCTATATTTTTGGTGTAAATTCAAAATATGTTTTAATTTGATTGATCCATTGGAGAATAATAGGGAGAACTTTAATGACATTTAGTTTAGTTGGTGCAATAATCAAGGGGGGCATAATAGAGTAGATTGGATAGGATTTAATGTGATTCTTCTTTTTTCTTTTCATTCCAGACTGAAGAGGCTCATTCTCCTATAATTGTGCTTCTTGCTGCAATATCAGATCATTCTCCTATTTCTGCAAGGATGCTAATAAATAAGGTTGATAATATTAATAGAATGAGTAACAAAGGCAAAAGTTTTAAGTTAAATACCTCTTTATTGAAAGACCCTGATAATAAAGAGGCTATTAGAATGGTGAATTTTTTATTCAAATTATGTAATCAATCTATAAGACTAGTTAAACAGTGGTGCCATCTAATGGAATCTTGGAAAATAAATTATCAGATTATTGGGAAAAAAATAGCCAAAGATAAAAATGAAGAAGAGAATGATCTTCAATTCAAACTTAATGAAACTGAATTTGCTCTTCAAAATTGTCTAGATGACCTAGTGCAGCTAAAGAATTTGGTTTTCATCAAGCATCAAATAGGATTTCTTCATAGATATAAGATCCAAGGGCAACGGATTAAGGCAAGAATGAATTGGCTTAGAGATGGTGATATAGGGTCCAAATATTTTTTTAACATTATTAGGGCTAAACATAAGATAGAAAAGATTGAGAATATTGAAATTGAGGGTGTTAAAACTAATGATCCAAAGGTTATTAAAGAAATATTTTACAATTTTTATTCTGAATTGTTCTCTTTAGAATTTGATCAAGATCAACATAAGCAATTGGGAGAATGTTTGAAGATGATCCCTAAGAAGGTCTCTGATAGTGAAAGTGATAAGTTGGGAAAGGTATTTCTCTAATCAGTGACTTAATGGTTAATAATAGGATTGGGTCATGGGATGAGATCTCTAGGAAGTTTGACATCCCCAATTCTCAAAGGAAGACATATACTCTTCTAACCAAAGTTTTATGCAAGGAGAAAGGTGGAAAGTTCATGGATATCAGTACTTTTATTAGAAATGTAAAATGGAATGATGACACTAGTATTGACAACACCTCTATTAAACAGATTTATGATATGTTTAAAGCTGATCAATCTGTGTTACAACATATAGTTAATTGTTGGGGTCTTGATTGTCCTTTCTCAAACTGGCAATTATTTTAAAATTATTTTTGGAAGGGTTCATGTGAGCCTAAGTTTATTCAGTTTAGATGGTTTTTTTTTTATTAAGAAGCTTGCTATTGCATTTGTTTTGTCATCCATTAATGTTGAGTCTGTGATCTGTAACCTATGTAATAGACTCAAGAGTTTTGAACATATTTTCTTTGAGTGTATTTATGCATCTAAAGTTTGGGTCATTTTCTTTGGTTATCCTATTGATTAGAAAAATAACAATGGTTTTTCGTGGTGTGAAATTTTGGCTAGTTATGTGAGATCTTTTGACTTATCTCTTAATAGATTTTGGTTTGGTCTTACTAGTGAAGTACTATGGCTTCTTTGGAAGGAAAGGAACAAGGAGATATCTCAAAATGTGAGAAGGTCCACTAGTGAGTTTAACCTTAAACTCACACATTTTTACATCATGTCATAGGTTTCCTTTTTTTTGGAGATTACAAAGTCTAGATTCATGAAGTAGATGCATGCTGGGATGTTGTTGATTTACAAAGATGAAGTTAAAGCTGCACAATACATTGAGAGATACCAAAGTTTCCTTACACAAGCAGAAATTGAGGAGCTTAGCAATCTCCTAGAGAAATGTCATCTGGATGTTGATATGTAGACAAGTACATGTGTTGGATCCACTTTAGCACATATTAATGATACTAATCAACCAGAACATGAATATCAAAAATTATAGTTATCTAGTGCAAGTATTATATATTGAGTAATTTTGTTATATCATATATGGTTTTGGATGTTTGTATTAGAAACATTATATATAGTCCTACAGTTGGCTTAACTCCTCCTTCCAATTTTTTATAGTATTAAGGGTTGGTTGTTTTTCAAATTGACAAGTTTTCTTGGATGTTGTTTAAACCTTTTCAATAAAAATAAAAAATAGATTGATTTATAAGATCTTTGAAACATTAAATTATATAATTTATATTTGACTTTATTCAATTTCTTTTTGACATTTTTTACTAAAATGAGTACAATTCTCAAGTCTTTCCTTTTCAAATGCATTACCAAATGTTTAAAGAATGACTTAAAAAGAACAAATAAGGAAGATCTATACAAGGAAAAAATAGACACAAAATAGTTATCACTCATTCTCACAAGAATGAAGTAAAAATTTAGATAAGATTTTATATAACATCAATTTTATATTTGAAAATGTTGTGAATGAAGAAAATTGTGATTCTTTATAGTTATAAATACTTGAATTTTACTATTTAACTAATAAAATGAGGTGATATTATTTTTTACAATTTAAATAAAATAAAGTAAAAATTCAATTTAATAATATTTATTTTTTATTTCAAAAAGTTTGAAGTTAGTTCAATAGTTTATACTATATAGATACATTTTTTTATTATATTAATTTTTTATCATTTAAATATTTTCATATTAATAATAATGTAATAATAAATTATCATAATCTTCAACTCTAGAATATGTTTAAACTCTTTTAAGAATATTCTTCTAATGTTTTTTTTTTTTTTTTCACTTTAACTCAATACAATAGTATAAGTTGTTATTATTATTTACATTATACTTCATGTACCTTCCTAACCCATCCAATTATTTTTAGAGTTTCAACTAGTCAAATTAAATTCAAGAATATTATTGATTTTCACTTATTTGAGTCATAAAGGATAATTTTTATAAATCAGAAATTGAATATTAATTTTTTTGTTTTAATAATCGATTCTTTTATAATTATTAATTCTTTTATAATTATTAACTATTAAATTTAATATACTATTCTAAACTATTATAGCTTGCAGAAAATACAAGCCATGATGTGGCACTTATTTATTATTTATTCTTCAATTAAAATCTATAACATATATTCATTTCAAGATTTAATCTAAAATTATTAGTGGAAGTCTTATAGTATTCAAGATTTTTTTTTTTTGAACACTTTAAAATGAATCTTATATCAAATAATATGATTTAGTTGAGATAGTTAGGTCACAAGGAATGAAATCATAAGAGAGAAACTCAATCATATAAGTAAATAAATTTTATCTAAATAAATGGGATATCTAAAATGGGAAATTTTTAGAGCTTACTAATAAAGGTTTTGTGTCATCTATTTTAGTTGGAAAAGAATGTGAGAACAAAGGGGGATTATAAAGTGATACATAAAAGATTGAGGAGTGTGAGTTCTCTAGGTTCAAGCATATCTTTTTTGTCATGCCTGACCTTACTCCTTCTTGTTTCTCTTCGTTTGTTTCAGTTTGTTGTTGTGAGAATTAGAATGAATGTATGTCTGTATCGCAGTAAGATTTGGGGTGTAAAACCTGAGCCTGTCTTATGAAATTTATATATATAGGAAAGAGGTTCAGTCCGACTCACAGAGAATGTTTTAAAACATCAGTATTTATAGTTTTAAATGGTACACGAGTTCTATGAACCTAAAACATAGACAAGCTTTCGAATATCTACATTAAACAGAGGGCGGGCGTTTGGTCAAACGGTTAGCTTGAAACTTTTAAAATGGTGTAATAGCAATTGTTGACATAGTGTATTATGTGTTTATTATGCTGTTGACAGTCGATGCCGTGGAAATTTGTTGTGTTGGAATTTCTTATCATCGACATTAAGTGTCATATGATAATTGAAAACTTGGTGTATTGCTATTACCAACACCAGTAATGATATCTTGTCAAATAGTTAAGAGGAAATCAGAAATAGGTCGATATATCATTGCGACAACATAGTTTTCTCATTAAGTTATGAAAGAATGTAGAAAGGTATCAAGTTATAACAACTGTTGTTTATTGAATTGTCCATATGATTTGGTTTCGTTCACAATTGTATAAGGTATTTGTGATAGTAAAAAAAAACAATTACTTAGTTGTTGTTACTTAATGTCTAGAATGAAAATTATGTTGAACAGTAAGTGCGCATCCTAAGACACGGTGAATTTCCATTCTAGTTAGTTACAGTTGTTGGTATGCTAGAAGTTTTTAAGTACCCGTGTAAAAAGCATAATAATTTGATTAAGTTTCACAATTTTGTATGTTATTAAGATTCTAGTTATGGGCAGTAACATATTGTTAATTAGTTGGTGCAATTCAAAAATTGGTGTTAGCTTATGAATTGTCCATAAGTAGAATTTGCATTTGGATATTGGAATTAATGTTGAATACATGGTATCATTATTGATGTTTTTTTTTTAATATATAAAACATTATTTGGAGAAATCTACCAGTCATGATTAAATTAGTTTAATTATGTTATGAAGCATTCTAATGAACATTCATATGATGTTATGAAATTAAAATTAGAAAATTAGAAATCTTTTATTATAAAGATGAATTTTAGTTCTTAATTGAAATAAAAGTTGTTGCAAGTAATGAGGCAGACTATGATATATGTTTGATGATATGTTATTTAAAGCAAGAATATCATATGCATTTTTGATTTTTTATCTTGGTCATTTCGAAGTTAAGTTTAGATGGTTATGTCAGCAGGAAATTGAATGTATAATCTTAAGATTAAGTAAGTACCGTTAAGCTGAGATAACAGTTTAATTGTATTTGCATGATTTTGATTTTATAGGTTTCTATTTTTGTTGTTATAATTATCTATATTTACCTTTGAAATTGGCAGAATAAGATAAGTTACAAATAGATGGAAGGATGTGGTATCATGTTGTATACTGATTTTATGTCTGTTGCATGTACATTCTTAGTATATCTGTTTGATGTGTATTTTAAGAATAGCTGTGATGAACATATATCGAGGTGGCTGAATTTAGTTTATCCTATTTAGTTAATTAATTCATTGATAACTTTAAAATAAATTGGGTCAGTTAATTACATATAAAAGATAATTGGCCTTACCTATGACTTAAACCTATATGGTTAGTACGGAGAACAAGGCATATATCTATTCTACCATTGACAAGTATAATAGAGAATTACCGTTATGTGTTGTCTATGGGCATACCGTACATGGATGCAGAATCTTAGTGCCATAACAATGAAACCTCAGTATATATATGATTCATTTACGGATTATTCTTAGTGCGAATTTAATTTTGCATTGTTAAGCAAATGTTTTCTTCTTGCATATTAATTTCAGAACTGCACTATGTTAAGTGGATCAGATATCTGCATTATGGTTATATATATATATCTGTGTGTGTGTGTGTGTGTGTGTGTGTGTCTGTTTATTCTAACATGTATGCAGGTGGATTACGCTTTTCAACTCAGTGTGTACTGAGCCCCCTTTTTGTATTGTGTTGGATTTCTATATGTTTTATAGGTGCTTCAAGTTGGTTAGCAAGTAGCTAAGGATGACTGTTGAAGTTTCTTCCTGATTCAGTTTTTAATTACTTGTAGGGTCTGTATGTTGGACATTAGTGATTAAGAAAGGTTTTTTACTTCATTATTGTACTAAACTTTATATGTATTCACATTATAATGGATATGTACTTGGATGACATCATCTTTCATTTTGAGGTTTTCAGATTGAGAGTGGTTCAATCTATGTATTTGTACTTATATTAAGTTGATATAAAAAAAAAATTGTTGTGTTTATTGTTCTTTGTTATATATCTATCGGTTTGTGCTTAGTATGGCATTGCATTTGGTATTAGAAGAAGGTTAGAATAACCAGGACTCTTGGGTTATAGGGTTTAACCCGTTATCGATGCGTGTTAATAATTGTTTGTTTGTAGGTTGCTATCATGCCTCCTATCACTAGAGGAACTTGAGGACACAACATTACTGAGGATAACCTTGCTGGCAGAGGCAAAGGCAGGGGTAGGGACCATGGTAGAGGTCCTAGGCACCAGAATGATGCTGGAGTTGGTCAGTTTGATCAGAATGCTGGGGTTGGAAACAACCAAGATAACCAGGTAGACCAAGCTATTGTATTTTAGAGAATACTGGAACGTCTCGATAATATTGAGACTAACAACTAGATTCCTGGTAGGGGAGTGAATGATAGGAGACCTCTTGTGCAGGGTATTAACCTTCTTGTAGAGGATGATCTAGTGGCAAGAGCTCAGCTCAAGGATCTTTCCAAGATGAAAGGGTCGTTATTTTATGGTATAGAATAGGGTACAGCAACAAAATCTTGGCTACTGAATATTGGGCGATGCTTTGTCTTACACCGTTACTTGAGTAACGTGAAGGTAAGATGGATGGTTATGCATTTGAGGGGTTTTGGTTCCTTGTGGTGGGAATAGGAGTTGGAAAAATTCGGCATTGATATCTCTCTTGTTACTTGGGAGCTCTTTGTAGAGTGATTCAAGGAGAGGTTTGTGTCTAAATATTCGCGTCAGGCTCGTGCAGAGGAGTTCTTTCAAATTATGCAGTCTGGCTCTACAGTGGAAGCTTATGAATGTAGGTTCTATGAGCTTAAAATTTTTTTTGGGTGGGCTGAAAATAATAAGGCCATGATACAACACTTCATCAAAGGGCTTATGCCCAAGATTGGGGAGGAAGTGAGAACTTTCTGACCTTTGACTATGTAGGAAGCTTCAGAGCAAGCAAAGTTGATTGAGATGAAGTCTGGTTATCATGGGGCTTCATACAAAACCAACATGAATCCACCTACGCTGAATGTCAGTTTCAATCAAACGCCTCCACAGAGTAGTTCAAAATCAGGGTATTGAGGTGGAAAATTCAAGAAGAAGAAATTTGGTAAGGATTCCAAAGTTTCTAAAAAGCCTAGACCATCTCAACCACCTCAGAGTGTACAGAGTAATAAATTATCTCCTAATCCTTCTAGTCAGAACATGGGATTTAGGAAATCTGTTGAGTGTTTTCATTGTGGACAGTTAGGTTATTACCAGTTGCAGTGCCCTAACTGGGACAAGCCAAAGGTTGGACCTAAGCTAGCTAGATCTGAAGTGATAGTTGGTGATTTTTTTAGGAACCACCGTATCTTTGCAACCCTGGATCAAAAGTAGGCCGAACACCAGAACATGGTTATAGAAGCTCAAGGTAATACTCAAGGTATGAAAGTATCTATCTTATTTGAATCTTGAGCTACTGACTCATTTATTTCTTCTGTGTTAGTTACAAATAGTGGAATTCCTATGGTGAGGGCAAGGAATAGATGGCAAGGGGAGTTAGCGTTAGGTTCTAAGGTGAAAGCTGATATTGTTGCTCTTGACTGTAAGATTCGTATGAAATCTTTCACTACTTCAGCATACCTTAGGGTTATACCTTTAGGATTGTATGACATAGTTTTTGGTATCGATTGGTTAGAACATCATCAAGCTATTATGAATTTCAAGGATAAGTCAATCAGTTGTGTGGATGATTTTGGATCAGCTAGGGTAATTGCTGGAATTAAGAGACCCATCTCTTTGCAGATAATTTTTGCCAAGCAATTGGCAAGGTGTGCTCAGAAAGGCTGGAGTTTTTTTGCCATTTTGGTAAATGATTTAGAAGATTCTATGGTTAAGAGTTCTTCTCTCAATCATCCAGTCTTGCAGAATTTTTTGGATGTTTTTGTTGAGGAGATTCCTGGAATACCTCCGAGAAGAGAAATTGATTTTCGAATTGATTTAGTGTTAGGAATGGAACCAATTTCCAAGACTCCTTATAGAATGATAGCTCAAGAATTGGTCAAACTTAAATTTCAGTTGGAGGAGCTTTTGGAGAAAGGTTTGATTCATCCCAGTGGTTCTCCATGGGGTGCTCCAGTAATCTTTGTCAAGAAGAAAGATGGCTCCTTAAGACTTTGTATCGATTATAGACTGTTAAACAAGGTCACTATTAAGAACAGGTATCCTTTGCCTAGAATTGATGACTTATTTGACCAAGTCAAGGGTACCCAAGTCTTTTTGAAGATTGATCTAAAATTCGGGTATCATCAACTTAGAATCTGGGAAGCTGATATTCATAAGACAAATTTTCACACCAGATATGGGCACTATGAATTCACAGTGGTACCTTTTGGGTTAACTAATGCACCTTCTATCTTTATGAGCCTAATGAATGCTGTGTTTAGGACTTATCTAGATAATTTTGTAGTGGTTTTTCTGGATGATATTTTGGTGTATTCTAACTCTGTTGAGGAGCACGAGTAGCATTTAGAGAAAGTTTTGGAATGCCTTCATAGGAACAGACTGTATGCCAATCCTGAGAAGTGCAAATTCTTCAGATCAGAGATTTGTTACTTGGGGCATATCATTTTTGGGGATGGAATTTCTATAAATCCATCCAAAATTTGGGCTATTGTTGATTGGCCAGTACCTACGAATGTGTCTGAGGTTCAAAGTTTTATGGGCTTAGCAAGCTATTATCGCAAATTTGTGTCAAATTTCTCCAGAATACCTTATCCTATCACATCTCTTTAGAGAAAAGGGAAGAAATTTGTGTGGACAGATGAATGTGAGACAACATTTCAAAAACTTAAGGAATGTTTGACCAGTGCATTAGTCCTGGCAGTCTCAGATTCTGCTAAGGAGTTTGTGGTTTGCACTGATGCATCTGTGGATGGTATACGGGCAGTGTTGATGCAGGATGGACGTGTTATAGCTTATGAGTCCAGAAAGCTAAAGAGTCATGAGGTGAACTATCCTACTCATGATCTTAAACTTGCTGCGATTGTGCATGCTTTGACCAAGTGGCGGCATTTCCTTCTGAGTTAATGGTTTGAGTAACATACTGATCATTGAAGCCTTCAGTATATTTTTACACAACTAGACCTCAATGCTAGGCAGTGAAGATGGATGGAGTTCTTGTGTGAATATGACTTTGAGATTAGATATGTCCAAGGGAAGGAGAACGTGGTTACTGATGCACTTAGCAGAAGGCGACATGAATTATCTTCTCTAATCTTAATGGTGGATCTTAAGGATAAGATTTTACAGAACCTTTCCACAGATCATTGGTTTCAAGATGTTAAGGCTATTATGGATAGTGGTAGCATCTTGGAGGGGCATTTTGAGGGGTATTTATTGAATTCTAAAGGTTTACTGCTGTATAGAGGGTGTGTGTACGTTCCTGAGTTGGGTGATTTGAGAAATCTGATTATGTTTGAGGCCCACAAAGCACCATATTCAGCTCATCTGGGTGTCAATAAAATGCATGCTGACCTTAAGCAGCATTATTATTGGCCTGGAATGAAGAGAGACATAGCAAATTTTGTGGCTCGATGCTTGGAATGTCACCGAGTTAAGGCTGAACATTAGCACCCTATGGGATTATTGCAGCCACATAGTATTCCAGAATGGAAATGGGATACCATTTCGATATATTTTATTACTGGATTGCCTATGATAGCTCGTAGGCATGATCCTATTATGGTGGTAGTGGATCGATGTTCAAAGGTTGCTCATTTCATTCCTGTTAGATCATCCTATAATGCAGCAACAGTTGCCAAGATATATATGGAATAGATAGTTAAGTTACACAGAATTCCTAAAAAGATTATTTTTGATAGGGATCCAGTGTTTACATCTTCTCTTTGGAAATCCATGCAGTGTGAGTTAGGTACTTAGCTGAATTTCAATTTAGCCTATCACCTAGAGACAGACGAACAAACTGAATGTGTCAACTAGATTCTGGAAGACATGCTTAGGATGTACATAATGGATAGATAGAATAAATGGGAGGAGTATCTACACTTGGTTGAATTTTCTTATAACAATGGATATCACAGTTCCATAGGTATGGCACCATTTCAAGCATTGTATGGTAGACCTTGTAGGACACCTCTCAGCTGGGATAATTTGGAAGACAAGACTCTTTTTAGGACCTATTATGTTGCAAGATTTGGAGCAACAGGTTAAGAGGATCAGAGAGAATCTTATTATTGCTCAAGATAGATAAAAGAAATATGCTGATAAGCATAGAATTGATTATCAATTCTTGATTGGTGATAAAGTATTCCTCTGGGTAAGGCTGCATAAACGTCCAATTTGTTATGGAAAGGGATCTAAGTTAGCACCACAATTTGTTGGTCTATTTGAAATTTTGGAATGGATTGGACCTGTTTCCTACAAACTTGCCTTGCCACCGAGTCTTTCACACATTCATAATGTATTTCATGTTTCAATTTTGCATAAGTATATACCTGTTATTATTCACGTACTTGATTGGAAAAATTTGCAAATTTTGGATGATTAGATCATGCTGGAACTAGTGCAGATCATGCAAAGCAGAACTATGAGTTTAAGAGGAAGAGAAATAAGATAGGTAAAAGTCCTATGGGACCCCAATGATGAAACATCTGCTACCTAGGAGGACACTGATATGATGAGAGCTGCTCATCCGCACTTATTTGCTGACTTCCAGGAGAAAGTCAAGAACTAGTGGGGGAGGATGTCATGCCTGACCTTACTCCTTCCTATTTCTCTTCGTTTGTTTCAGTTTGTTGTTGTGATTCAAGTTCATTGCTATGATATTATCAAACTTTGTTTATCAATTTGTTAAATTTAGTTAGTTGAGTTTTGGTTTTGTGTTGATACAGTTATAGTGATCATTATCTGTTTATGAAATTTATATATATAGGAACGAGGTTCAGTCTGACTCATAGTGAATGTTTTAGAACATCAGTATTTATAGTTTTAAATGGTACGCGAGTTGTATGAACCTAAAACATAGACAAGCTTTCAAACATCTACATTAAATTGAGGGCGGGCATTTGGTCAAACGGTTAGCTTGAAACTTTTAAAATGTTGTAATAGCAATTGTTGGCATAGTGTATTGTGTGTTTATTATGCCATTGACAGTCGATGCCATGGAAATTTGTTGTGTTGGAATTTCTTATCATCGACATTAAGTGTCATATGATAATTGGGAACTTGGTGTATTGTTGTTATCAACACTAGTCCTGATATCTTGTCAAATAGTTAAGAGGAAATTAGAAATAGGTCGATATATCATTGCGACAACATAGTTTTCTCATTAAGTTATGAAAGAATGTAGAAAGGTATCAAGTTATAACAACTGTTGTTTATTGAATTGTGCATATGATTTGGTTTCATTCACAATTGTATAAGGTATTTGTGATAGTAAAAAAAAAAAAACTTAGCTGTTGTTACTTAATGTCCATAATGAAAATTATGTTGAACAGTAAGTGTGCATCCTAAGACATGGTGAATTTCCATTCTAGTTAGTTACGGTTGTTGGTATGCTAGCAGTTTTTAAGTACTTGTGTAAAAAGCATAATAATTTGATTCAGTTTCACAGTTTCGTATGTTATTAAGATTTTGATTATGGGCAGTAACATATTGTTAATTAGTTGGTGCAATTCAAAAATTTGTGTTAGCTTATGAATTGTCCATAAGTAGGATTTGCATTTGGATATTGGAATTAATGTTGAATACATGGTATCATTATTGATATTTTTTTTTAATATATAAAACATTATTTGGAGAAATCTGCCAGTCATGATTAGATTAGTTTAATTATGTTGTGAAGCATTCCGATGAACATTCATATGATGTTATGAAATTAAAATTAGAAAATTAGAAATCTTTTATTATAAAGATGAATTTCAGTTCTTAATTGAAATAAAAGTTGTTGCAAGTAATGAGGCAGACTATGATATATGTTTGATGATATGTCATTTAAAGCAAGAATATCATATGCATTTTTTATTTGTTATCTTGGTCATTTCGAAGTTAAGTGTAGATGGTTATGTCAGCAGGAAAGTGAATGTATAATCTTAAGATTAAGTAAGTACCATTAAGCTGAGATAATAGTTTAATTGTATTTGCATGATTTTGATTTTATAGGTTTCTATTTCTATTGTTATAATTATCTATATTTACTTTTGAAATTGGCAGAATAAGATAAGTTACAAATAGATGGAAGGATGTGGTATCATGTTGTATACTGATTTTATGTCTGTTGCATGTACATTCTTTGTATATTTGTTTGATGTGTATTTTAAGAATAGCTGTGATGAACGTATATCGAGGTGGCTGAATTTGGTTTATCCTATTTAGTTAATTAGTTCAGTGATAACTTTAAAATAAATTGGGTGGATTAATTACATATAAAAGATAATTGACCTTACCTATGACTTAAACCTATATGGTTAGTACGGAGAACAAGGCATATCTCTATTCTGTCATTGACAAGTATAATAGAGAATTATCGTTATGTGTTGACTATGGGCATACTGTACATGGATGCAGAATCTTAGTGCCATAATGATGACACCTCAGTATATATATGATTCATTTACGGGTTATTCTTAGTGCGAGTTTAATTTTGCATTGCTAAGTAAATGTTTACTTCTTGCATATTAATTTTGAAACTGCACTATGTTAAGTGGATTAGATATCTGCATTATGGTTATATATATATATATATATATACATATATACATATATATATATATTTATATATATATGAATATATATACATGTATATATATATTCATATATATATACATATATATATATATATTCATATATATATACATATATATATATGTATATATATATATACATATATATATACATATATATATGAATATATATACATGTATATATATATTCATATATATATACATATATATATATTCATATATATATACATATATATATATGTATATATATATACATATATATATACATATATATATATGTATATACATATATATATATGTATATACATATATATATATGTATATACATATATACATATATATATATATGTATATATGTATATACATATATATATGTATATACATATATATATATGTATATACATATATATATATATGTATATACATATATATATGTATATATATATATATATATGTATGTATATATATATATATGTATATATATATATATGTATATATATATATATATATGTTTATTCTAACATGTATGCAGGTGGATTACGATTTTCTACTCAGTGTGTACTAAGCCCCCTTTTTGTGTCGTGTTACATTTCTATATGTTTTATAGGTGCTTCAAGTTGGTTAACAAGTAGCTAAGGATGACTGTTGAAGTTTCTTCCTGATTCAATTTTTAATTACTTGTAGGGTCCATATGTTGGACGTTAGTGATTAAGAAAAATGTTGTACTTCATTATTGTACTAAACTTTATATGTATTCGCATTATAATGGATATGTAATTGGATGACATCATCTTTCATTTTGAGGTTTTTAGATTGAGAGTGGTTCAATCTATGTATTTGTACTTATATTAAGTTGATGTAAAAAAAAAAATTGTTGCGTTTATTGTTCGTTGTTATATATCTATCGGTTTGTGCTTAGTATGGCATTACATTTTTGCTTACCTTACCATAATAAATAAATGAATTTTTATCTATTTATTTTACAATGGTAATTATCATTGCCAGAATGTAATAATCCATTTTTGAGATGGAAAGCAATTTGGGGTGATATATCAAAATGTTTGTAGTGCCTCTTACCACACCATACCCAATGAAGTATGACACTTAAAGTTGGTATCTACCAAGGTAATTTATAGCATTTTTATTCAACATTTTTCTTTTGATTTTTTTTCTATATCTATTTGTTCCTCTATAGAATTGATAAATTCCCCCTTATGCTAATGAGTGTAGAAGCATCCAAAAGTGATGATTGAGGTAACAATTGATGTGTTGTGTAGTCTAGCAGGTTGTAACATAGATGGTAGGAAGGGATGGGTATCAAAATTTGAATTCAACATTGATGTTTGAGATCATTCTCGGAAAGCATTCATTTACTCCCATTCACCAATTTAGAATCACATCACACAGTTTTTAAAGTACATACAATAAGCGAAGAATCTTCACCCCAACAACATGGATGGATTTTTACATCTATGCTTTTGAGGTAATTTTTTTGATGAAAAAATGCATAGGAAGTTTTAAACTTCCTATGATTTCGAAAAGACAATAATAAACGAGCATATAGATTTCCTTATGGATACATATAAAATTTAGAAGATTTGTGTAAGGATGTAAGAGCATATAAATAAGGTTAAGGACAACCTCAAATACACCAATTCATTTGCATAGCGGCTTAAAAAATATAATGAAGATACCATTATGGAGGAGCATCCTTGGTGTAAGGGTAATTTTGCATCACCAAAAATATCATATAGTTTTTTGCAATAAGGGCTATCTCAGTGAAAGGTACTATTTCTACAAACATACTACTTTTATAAAAGCTATTTGTTGGAGTTCAAAATGTTCTAACTTCTTTCCTACAGGTTCACTTTAGTAAATACCAAGATGCCAATAATGTCTCATTGTATGATCAAATCTACTTTTGAAGATATTAAAAATTTCCTATATGGGCAAAAGGGTATAAAAAATTTAAAATTAATCTTGAAGGAATTAGGGGATTTGGAAAGGGGTATAACCTTGGCATGAGTGGAGATTTACAATCAAACCCATCTCATGCTTTGCACCATTTTGATATTGAATTATAATATACAATAGGTCAACTAACAAAGAGCTATGGTCTCTAAAAGTTGTACTACTTAATTTTTTTATAAAAGAAAATTTCTTGAAACCATATTTGACTTGCAATTTTTTTTTACAACATAATCCAATGTAATAGAATACGAATACTAATATCCTAGGTATAGTAAACCTCAATTTTTAGGGTTAAATTTTCTAGAACCTTCTTGGATAGTTAAAATTTGTCTTTATTTAATGAAGCCTCATAGAGTTATTGAGGATAGTTCTAAGGATGTTTATGGTGGTTTGACTTGTAAAATATTGTAAATAAAAATTCCCATGTGGATGTGCATGCCATATTTTTTAATATTATAATTTTACTTTATTAGTGGTAATTGAGAGAAATATTGGAGTAATTACCATGTTGGGATAGTTGGGGGTTTGTAGAAGTGGGTTTTAGAGCCCTCTAGAGACAATTGTGATCATTGAAGGAGCATTTTTATTGAGGAATTCATCTTATAGTAAGAGATTAACATGGGTAGGATTTTTAGTAAGGAGAAGTTGAAAAAGGATTACTAGAATAAACTAGACATTCTAAGGAGAATAAATTTATTTTTGGAAACTTAAAACTGGATAAATTTTTTATTTATTATTGATGTTAAATCTATTAATGAGACATATTGCTACATAATCTAAATATCATATCTATTTGATTGATGAAGAGGATTTGAAAGTTACTCATAACTATAACACCTAGAGGAAAGGTTGAAGTTATGAAAAGGAGTTACAATGGATATTTGATTAGATAGAATTTGATTAAGAAAAGTAGTTATTTATGTCAATGAAGCTAAGCCAAGCTAAGTATAAGAGTAAATTACTAAGGAGTGTCGAATAATGCTAGTGTGAACCGTGCAACAGTTAGTGCTAAGAAACTCTATTCTTGACTAAGCATTAGCATTGATTGAGAAAGTTATTGATGCCAAGCTAGAAAGTAATAAACATTAACCAAGTATTTTAGTGTTGATCCAGTGTGAGAATTTAGTGATTGCCGAGTAATAGTAAAAGATCAAATTCAAAGGAATTGTAAGATCAAGCTAACTCAGTTGATTTCTTGGGAGACGTAAAATGCATTGAGGATTAGATTGATTAGTTATATCATTAAATTCAAGGTGATGATTAGGTAAAGACCTAATATAAGGAATCTAGAGAAGTTTCTAGAGTATGATCAAGAAGTTGTATAAATACATTGAATCGAGTTGAAGTTGATCATAAACCCTAAGATCTATGGTGGATGTAGAAAATGACAAAGAACAAATTACCAATTTAAAGGGATATTGAACCAAAATTTTGGTTCCATATCCACTCAAGCCCAACTGAGCCCAACTAGTGTGTATTAGTGAGTTCATATATAGAGCAAGGTTGATAAGAAGCACACAAGAGGGTGAATGTGAAGCTAAAAGAGAAAGATTGCAGATGTGATGTTGTTATTAATAAGTTATTTTGAGCAAAAGGTTTAAGTGTTGACGGGAAGTGTAGACTGATTTCTTGAAGGGTATCCAAGTAGATCAAGATCAAAGATGACAATGAAAGGCTTATGAATGAACCAACATAAGGATTGAATAGAGATCTAAACTAGCGAAATTGAGTTGTAATCACATAGATCAAAATCTACTATTTTATTTCTTATCATTGTAAACAATTTTTTTTCAAATCCTTTAAACAAAGGTTGACCTAACAAGGTAAAAACACAAACCTATGTCACCCTTTTGTAAAGGAAAAGGCTAACAAAAGTATAACTGTTCACCTTCAATGACATAAAATTGGTATTATTAGTTAGAATTTGAAAATAAAGAAAACTAACAAAATGCATAAAAATGGATGAAGTTTAGGATTATAATTTGTAATAATTATTTGGAATAAGATTTGATATATTTTCCTAATTTTTATAGATAATTTTTAAGTTTTTGAAAAATTCTGAAATTGGGGGTTTAGTTCCCACCACAAAACTATATGGAACTAAACTTATTTCTATTTGAACTTAGACTATGTTATAAATAACATATATAGCTAGAACAATAAAAAATAAAAAATGAATTTAGACCTATATTTTCTCTTTTGCAATGATTCAAATTTCAACTCAGCTAAAATTGATAGTTTTCATGTTCCACCACATTTTTCAAAACAGATATATTCTAACCAAAAGAAAATTTATACATTCTAGAAGAGGACTCTCTCTCCTCTAGAATGCCATATAATTTTTAAATTTTTTTGATATGATTTAATATTTTTTTCTTTCTCAAAATTGACACCTTTTTTAGTATAAAAGTGTAGGAGTTGTTGAAATCCAACTCCACAGCTCAACAAGATCACTTGCATGCAAATAACCTATCAAAGGGAAACCAAGAAGGAAGAAGTGGAGCTTGGAAAAACCCTAAATGGACATGAGAGAGAACATATTGCAAAACAGGGAAATTGTATTTACAATGAAAATGGAATCAAAAAATACAAAGAGAGATCCTGAATATAAAGGCTTCATGGAAGCTTGAAGAACAAGCTAGAAAGTGGTAGAAGATAAGGTTGACAACTAAGCATCCACAAAAAGTTGGAACATGCTAGAAGGGAACAAATTCCCTTGTTGTCAACAACTCATTACTACAACATTTAACTACTAAATATCAAATAAATACATTAACCTAAGTAAGCTTAAATAAATAGAATAATTAATTAATAATTAATTATTTACTCTAACACCCCTCCTTAAGTGCAACATAGAGGAATGCCTTAAGCTTACAAAACTAAGAGAAAATGTAGAATGGGTCTTGACAATGAGGAAATGTTAGGTACCCATGTACAATGAAAAGAAATGCAACATTTGAAAATAAGGAAAGAGAGAAAACCACATAGGAAAAACCCTCCCCAAAAAAGAGGTAAGCTAGTGAAGGATTGAAGAAGCCTCCAACTAGAAAATGTCCCCTAAAATAGGAACAAAGAGTGATCATGAAAAGAATCAATAAAGCATGAAGAAGCCACAAAATTTACCATCAGAAAGAAACTACTAATCTAAAGAACCTCCATTAAAGGAGAAGGCATGAACTCAGTGTGTCTATATGGTAGATGATCCATCTCATTGAAATGCATAGGTAGCCAGCCACTACAATCACCTCATGTATATGATCAACCATTGAATACATAGCTCACACTATCAAACCATCAAACCACAGATGCATTAGAACAATAGAATAACCCCTCCTTAATGTAGAAGGGGTGAGATGATAGGAAACTAAGAAGGTGGGCCAATATCGTCTATAGATAGAACCAAGAGAAATGAGAGAGTGAAAGAGATACAAATACCTATAAAGACATGGTCACACTGATGCTACATGGGAAAACAAAAGGAAGAAGTTCTAAAATAGAAAACAACTATCACCCTCATGGTGCTTTATAAAAAAAGTGCAAATGCAACTGTCTCAAAACAACATTCATGAACCTGAAATGCAAAAATGACACTTTATCTTAGTGTGTATACATAAATGTGCTTACAAATGATGTCTACAATGATCATAATAAAAAAAAAGCTAACACAAAAGATAGTACAACCCAAAAAAAAAAGATCCCATCCCTTGAAAATGATCTGCAGACCTAAAACACCCTAGATATTCACCATAGAGAAAAAATGCCAAAAACATGATAGAAAGAGCATGAGATAGAATCTGAAGAAAATGACAACATTTCTAAAAAGGTGAGAAAACTAGCTGTCCAAAAATATAATGTTTTCAAAAAATAAACATGGGACACAAAAGATATGCATGTCGGAGTCAAAAATAGAACTTCAAACTTCAACTACAAATATGAGCAACTAAACTATGTCAAAACCTAAAAACACCTACACCAATGTCTCTGTCTTATAACTAGCATTTTGGCACTTCTTTTGGATTAGAAAAATACCTCTATATGCTCAAGATATGGCCAAAAAACTATAAGTAGGTTAAAAGGGACCCTAGAGAGGTGTAAGAGGTTGATGATGTAGTGCTAATGTCAGCATTTCATGCCAAAAAATTTGATGGCTTGGTAGCTGTCACAGCAAAAAAAGGTGCCATATGGTAGCCACGTGGCAGGGTTCATGTGGAAAAGTGCCATGTGGAACCCATGCCACATGTCAGTCATGGACTGGTGCTCAAAACTACCAAATGTTGTTGACTGTGTCCAACTATTTGCTGACTGTAACTACCAACTATGTGAAACCACCACACAAACAGGTTACTGTGTAGGCATTGCAAACTGGTGGCAAATGAGTGCTAAGAAGTGGTGATGCTGGTGGAGGTTGGAGCTGGGGGCACCACCTAGTCACGGTGGCCAATAGGTGGCCCGTTGGTGGTGGTGGTGCCGCGGCTTCACTGTGGTAGTGCAACTGCTATGGGCTGTGCGCTTGTGGGGCTGTGGTGATTGCCTGGCAGTGTGACACTTTATATATTTTTTTAAATTTCTTATGCCAAAATTTCCATAGGAGCATATAGCTAGCCCTGCAACTTAAAATTTTGCCTCTTGGAGCCCTGTCACCAAAATCAAATTTTTTTATATAAATCCTAATTGTAAATAGCCTTTCGAATCCAATGGCAGCGTCTGTTTGGGCCCAAAGTGCTCTGAAAAAATGATCTTCCCCCGGATTGAAGAAAAATGCACAAATAAACTAGGGTTTGTGTCTCTAAATCGTAGCTTCAAAAAACCTTCAACAAAGAAATAGTAGAGAGGCTCTGATACCATGTAGGAGTTGATGAAATTCAACTTCAAAACTCACCAAGATCACCTGCATGTAAATAACTTGTCGAAGGGAAACCAAGAAGGAAGAGGTGGAGCTTGGAAAAACCATAAATGGACACGAGAGAGAACATATTGCAAAATAAGGAAATTACATTTACAATTAAAATGGAATGAGAAAATACAAAGAGAGAGTCCAAATATAAAGGCCTCATGGAAGCTTGTAGAACAAGCTAGAAAGTGGTAGAAGATAATGTTGACAACTAAGAATCCACAAAAAGGTGGAACATGCTAGAAGGGAACAAACTCCTGTGTTGTCAACAACTCATCACTACAACTATTAAATACTAAATATTAAATAAATGCATTAACCTAAGTAAGCTTAAGTAAATAGAATAAATAATAAATAATTAATTATTTACTCTAACGAAAAATACGTGCTTGTAGAATTTTTTAATTACAATATACTATATCTAATTAAAACACTATAGACTCTATATGAGAATATTCTTGACTTTGAGCTCTCTAAAATGGTGTTTATATGTTATAAAAAAATATCATAAAAAATAGTAAGAGTTATTCAAATGTCAATTTTCTGAAATAATTTTATTTCTTTAGTAATTGGATACAAACTAGTCTAAAACATGCATTTACAATTGGAAAAGTGTGAGACCATATATAACTTAGCTAGAATAAATTTATCAAGATCATATTTTTTGAAAAAAAATGGTTTTTGAATAGAAATACTCAAATTCAATCATTTTGATATGTTAGCCTGAAAGGCGACACAACTTTGTATTTTTTCCCAACAATCTTTGGAAGACTTAATAGTTTGTGTAAATTTATCCTTTGAGTAGGTGACATTCTAAATGGAATGATCAAAGTCCTCTTACAAGGCCACTCCTAACAACGTGATTAAATCCTCTATCTAGGTCACATTTAACAATTTGTACTATAAACCTTTAGCAGTGTTGGCTCCTAATAGAGCTCACTTTGAAAGAGTCAAAAAGAGTGACATGTTGATGATGGGTTTTCCAAAATTAGGTTTCCATGTAGAATCCTTATGTCAAACTATGATGAATGTGTTATGAATGTTTTACATGTGTTGATGTTTTTTACTATGCAAAACAAGTTAAGTTAATGAAAATTTTATAGTGTAGACCAAGCAACAATAAGTTTTTGAAGTACTTGATAGCAACCAAAAAGATAGGTGGTTGGCCCCAGAGTACAAAAAGGATGAGAATTCATTCTGAGGTTACCTCCTAGTTATCTAACCTATACCAACTTTAAACATCGAAAACCATAATATGTTTGAAGTAGAATTGTCATTAGCCATAGTCCTTAAACTACTATGCATAAGAAACTAAATAATAAACTAGAAACATTTAAAAACATCATTGTTATTGGTCCAAGTAATTGGCATAGTCCAAAAAACCCCATGGAGTGTAAAGTTTAGAGACATAATTATCAAAACCGTTAAAAAACACAATAGATCCTGGGCTAGATGCCCTCTTCCTTCTCTTGGTTACCATTCTTCTACTCCTCGAGTGCTTCCTTCATTGCATCCTCCTCTACTTTCACTAGTCTATCTAGGATGGTTTCTAGCTGGTCCTCCTCTTGGAATCCATAGATGGAACAAGTTGTCTCAATTGTCTTTCTCAGGTCCTTTTCCTCTTTGTTAGCCTATAAGAAGTAGATGGTTGTGGTCATAGAGTGCATTACCTTGGTGGAGAACTCCACTAGGGTTTCAAATCTATGGAAAATAGTTGTATGGTTATCCGTCAGGTCCCTCATGACCTTCTCAAGCCTCTCCATATGCATCTTAGTGTGGCTATGATTATCTTTCTTCCTAGTTCGCTTAGGGGTTTCCTTCCTAGGAGGCAGGATAAATAATAGAACATTGATGTGTTTAATATTCAATAGTTCAAGTGGTACATATAGACATTGAGTAACTGATTCACCCACCCCAATTATTCTAAACATTTCTAACATTTATGTTGGTCAATTATAGGATTGGAAAGAATATTTTGAGTATCAATATGTTGTAAATCCTAAGAGGGTAAACTTGGTGAAGGACAAGTTGAATAGTCATAGAAAAAATTGGTGGCAAGAGATTTAGTTAGAGTTGAATAGAAGAGGAAAGGAGAAAATCACATGATGAAACTAGATAATGAAGAAATTGAAAATACAATTCATTCTCATTTACTATGAGTTTTATCTGCTCACAAAAATAGAAGGGTTGAAGCAAGAAGGAAGATGAATACAAGAATATACAAAATAATTATGTGAAATTCTTATTAGAATAGGCCAATGCAAAAGTTGATAAGAAAATATTTGTCTGTTATTTGAATGCACTAAGGCCAAGTATTTATGAGAGGTTAAGTCTATTCAAACTAACCACTATTGAATAGACATAACAATTTTCTTTAAGTTATGGAGTTCTTGAATATTTTATGATATAGTTTCTTGATGCCTGAGCATCTTGGGTATATAGGAAATTTTATATCTCCCAAAAATATCTAGTTTTCCTTTTCTATATGGGTTATCTCCATGTTGAGTTGCTATTTCTAAAAATTTACTATTTGTAGAAAATTAGTCGTTGGAGCTTAGAATGTTCTAATTTATTCCTTGGGGCTTCATTCTAGATGTATTTGGAAATATGTCTCATTGTTAGATCAAGCCTTTTTTTAGAGATATTGAAAATTTTGAGTTTTGGAAATAAGGTATAGAAAATTTAAATTCATTTTTGAAGGATTTAGAGGATTTGAATAGGGTCAAACCTCAAATTATAGTAGCTTATGCAAGTCAATCATTGTTGAGAAATTAATGGCATTTTAAAGATTGGATCATAATAGTCAATCTGAGAATCTAGCAGTGATTAATGGCTCCCAAAGTTTTTTTACCTAAAATTGGAGGAAAATGAAATTCCTTGTAGATTTCTTTAGAAATTCAAAAAATTTAGGGTCTACTAAATTTAATAAAATAAAAATAAAAATAGGCTTAGCTGGCATCAAAGTCTAGGGTTAATTTTTTTAGTACTTTTTTGGGTGTTGAAAATTGCCTATTCAAAGAAGGCTCATTGGGTTTTCTAGGATAGTTCTAGGGATGTATATGGTGGCTTTGGCTTGTTGAATATTGTAAGGAAAACACCATGTGGTTTAGCATGTCATATTTTTTAATATTTTAATTTTCTATTTTATTGTAGATAATTATAAGAAGCTAATTTCCTGCTCTTGTAAATTATAGCTATTTCTCTATTCTCTTGTATATGTTTGTATTAACAAGGGGAGAACCTATCATCATTCATAGTGCATGACTTATTATGGAAGTTAATAGTAAAATTTTATATATCTATAGTTGCATTGATTCACGCCACCTTCAATTCCATATTACATCAAAAACCTCATCACAACATTCTTAAAAATGCATGCCAAGAATATCATATACAAAGAAAGGACCATGTTTAGACTTCTAAGGAAATGCACAAAATTTATACAAAGTATAATTTCATAGAATTTAAAGATGGTATCAACTCATGGGACTTTAAAAGGATTTGGAATAGAAATAATTTCTCTAAGAAAAAACAAACTAACACATCTTTTAGTTTTAGATTAAAGTAAAAATAGGCCTTGAAAGGGACCCGAAACCCTTAACAAAAAAGAAAAAAGAAAAACCATGAAGCACTACTAGCTTTTACAAGGACCTGAAACTTGCAGTTTAATAGTAACAAAATTAGGTATTACAGGGACCTAAAACCACAAAAAAGCACCATAAAACAAACCTAGGTTTTACATGGACCTAGAACCTAGTTTATACAATAGAAAAAAACCAAATAAAAAAAACAAGATCAGTGACCAATTATCAGGACTACAACAAAAAATAGAGACCAGATACTAGTGACACTATTAGCTACTATTGTAGCTCTTTAATTATTTTGACCACCTCTTTCCCTACCTTCGTAGTGCCTTGGATGGTATCAATAGCCAAACCTCTAGTAACCTTAGATACCCTTTTCCTAGAGCTTTGTCTAGTTCTTTTACTTGGTCCACCTAGAGATATGATTTCTTCATTGGTATGCTTCCCCAAACTTGTAGTAGTAGCAAAAATTCTAGAAGTAAACTACTCCATCTTATTAACACTTTCTTTGATTAGCAAAAAAATTTTATGTTCATAATCTTTTAGTTTCTCTAGTATATTACCCACCTGAAATTCCATCTAATTCATCTTAGCACTGTCAATTTCCTCCTCCTATTGCAATTTTTCCACTTTTCTTTTCAGACTCATTAATTCATTATACATCCATGAGTTATCTTGCAGAGAGGTATCAGCTTTAAGCTTTGCAGTATGCAAGAAAGAAAGCATAGTATCCCTATGAGTAGACTCATTCTTCTCGTTCCCTATTTAGTCCTTGCTAGAAGATTCATCCTTCTCTATCCCTACATCTTCCCTCACATTCAAATAGAAGGGTCCTCCTTTTCCTTCACCATTTCTTCTTTTCCATCCCTCACTCCCTTGGAATGCTCACTCTAATTTTTCTCTTCACCATCATTACCCAACCCTGTATTTTTGTCATTACTTTCTTCCTCCTCATCCTTACCAATCTCACCCTTGCTTCCTAGGTAACCTTCCAAATTGGAGCTGAAATCTCCCACATCCCTATTCTCCTCCTCCAAATTTTTCTCTTCATTATTTTCTAACTTATCAGACTCAGCAATCGCTTCCACATTTTACTGAGGGGTTAGCTAGGTTTCTTGCTTCAGACTCCTCCTTTTTCCCTTAATCCCTTCCTCACCCTTACTCTTCCTAGAGTAAGTTTTGCTAACAGAGCCCTTCTTTTTTTCAAAAGGATAAGAAGACACAATGGCCTTGTTTTTACAGTAATCCTTAATAAGTAAAATTAACCCTTCATGCAAAATCGGACAAGACTATTTTTTCCTATGAGCTTGCAAACTTTGGAGTAAAGAAAATCTTAGATAAAAAGGAAATGAGAGCCTATCCTTGTGCCTAAAGCGATTGAGGAAAAAAAAATGAAGTTTATGAACATGCTTAGCTCTACCATCTAAAATAAAATATTCACAAATGCACAAGAGCACATCTTGCCAGATAACATTAATCTGACCCAGTTCATAAAAATCACCATTCTTCTCAAAAAAAATTTCCTCCTAATCTATTTTGGGAAATTTCTTAAACGTTGCATTTGAAATATTCATTTTTTTACTCAACTTTATGCCTTCCTTAATGTTTTTATTGAGTTATTAATGTAAAATTTTATTAAGTTGAAGTTGGTACAAAAAATGTTTTAAGGCTTGTAGGATAACTGGTGATAACTGATTCATCTTCCCCTCTCGATTATCTAACACAAAGCTCCCATTTTGATGTGAGAAATAAGATACTGAAAAAGACTATTTTGTTTAAAATTATGTCAACTATCAACTTTTATTTGTTTTTAAATTTCAAAAGTCCTTTTAGAAATTTTTCTTTTATTTAAATTCATTGTGCTAGTTGATATAACATCTCAATGAGGAATTGTACCAAATAAGTTCTATAGAATATCTTCACCTTAAATTTTGTATACTCATGACATGGTTCATTTGATAACCATAGGTATGTGTAGATGTCTTACCATGTAGCCATTGTATTTATTTCAATATATCTAAAGAGCATTGTAAAGAAGTATATTTCATATGTATCCTTATTTCACATGTTCATAGTTTTCATTTGATTTGTAGGGTACTCAACCAAATTAAACATTTGTGGAGATATTGTTGATCAAATAATATATATAATTCTTGTTCTTTTCTTGCATGAGCCTTGGTAAAAGCTTTCGATCAATGAGATGCAAATAAAGTACTAATTTGATAAAGGGATTCCATCGTCACATATACTCT
Source organism: Cupressus sempervirens (assembly GCA_028749045.1). NCBI lineage: Eukaryota > Viridiplantae > Streptophyta > Pinopsida > Cupressales > Cupressaceae > Cupressus > Cupressus sempervirens. The sequence goes on from CM053785.1 coordinate 364,694,258, forward strand.
CAAAAAAAGGATAGTGAAAGTGAGAGCATAAATATATCTTGCATATCCCATATTATTAGCCTGTATTAAGGTTATATATAGTCCTAAAGAAGATGAATACAAAATTAAAATTGTAGATGAAAAAAAAAATTAGACATAGTATTTATCATGGTTCATCATAACTTGTAGCTACATCCACACTAAGTAGAGAATTGTATTGGTTAAAATAAGTTGGTTATAATGATTACACATCAACATTTTCAAAGGCACCAATTACATAATAAAAAAAGAGTCTCAAAAATAAAGAGGCACAAAATTGGAGCTAAAACTATATGATTGTTGGCCTTCACATCAACAATCTCCCACCTAAAGCTCAATGGATGCTACAACTCATCGACAATCCCCTTCTTTAATTGTTTCTTCACTTCTTCTTAAGAAGCTTAAGATAAGTCTTGTTACATTTGATATTCTCTTTTGGAACTACCTTTATTAGGATATTTGTCAGATTAAACTTTGTGTCTATCTTTACAACTTTCATTTTCCCTTCTTAAACTATATGAAAAAAAAGTGAGCATGTATGTCAATATTCTTATAATGAAACTAAGAGGAATGATTTTTAGACATAAAAATAACACTATGAATATAACAAATTATAACATTGCCATTTTGTTGACATTTCAAATCACTAAACATTCATTGAAGTCAAATTATTTTGTACACCTTTGGAAAGAGCCAAATACTTAGCCTCGGTAGACGAAAGAGAAATATAATATTGCATCCTTGAAGCCCAACTAATAAAAAACCCAACAAACATGAAATAACCAAAAGTCAACCTTCAGTTATCTAAACCTCGAGCAAGATTAGAATTAGTGAAACCTTGCAGCTATATAAATTATTTCCACAAAAACATAATCAGAAGTTCCTTTGATATATCTTAATATCCATTAACTACTTCCCAATGACCTTTTCCAATATTTATCATTAATCTTTTGTTAACTCCCACTACATGAGTAATGTTAGGGAAAGTGAAAATTATGACATACATGATGCTACGAACTTTAGCTTTATAAGGATTCCTATTCATGAGTTCCTTTTCTCCTTGTGTGTTTAGAAACAAATAAAAGGTTAAAAAAATATGAGCAATAAGAGTCAAGTAGAAGAAATCTTTGCATCAACCATGCCAAACATATGATATTGCTATCAAGATTTAGCTATGTAATTTTATTGAGTCAAATTCATTCACTCATGTTTCATGAGTAGTGATTCATATGAACCCATCTCTCATGAGAATAAATGGAATACTTAGCACTCATTGGATGTAGGTAATGCTCACAGATTTCTTTTATAGAAGTTTATCAAAAGAAAAAGGAGAATAAATATTTTGATTAAAGATAGGTTTCTCACGTGTAATAGTCTTAGTGTAAGATATTGTCCTAAAACTATAGGCGCGCAAAATCTCATTGTATATTATGTAATGTCCATGATTAATCTAGTCCTATCTACTTGTATAAAAAAGAAGGAATATGAGATCTAAAACTATAGAATTTACCGATTGTAGACTATATTATATTTTTTAGTTCAATACATGAGCTAATTACCTTGCATTTATTATTATTTTCAATATAGGCTTTGATATAACTTTTCATAAGAAAAAAAATGAATTAGTAAATAAATAAAAAATTAGATCATTAAGATGCGAGTTTAATTAAATTTTCATAAAAAAGGGTTAGAGTGCTACACAAATTACCTATTTGATAACTTAATAGATAGCAAAGTTTATATAGTGCTACTTTCATTTGTATATTGTAAATGTGTAGTCTATTTTGTAGGTCATTATATAATTAACAAGTTCCATTTACTTTATGGGTATACAATATTCTTTTCCATGCATATCTATAAAGGGGTGAAATATAATTAAAATATTATGCACTTATGTCAATTCGTAATTAGTTTATGACCATTATAATAAAAATTTATAATATTTTTAAATTAATAGATAGCAAAGTTTGTATAATGTGACTTTCATTTATATTGTAAATGTGTAGTCTATTTTGTAGGTCATTATATGATTAACAAGTTCCATTTACTTTATGGGTATATGATATTCTTTTTCATGCATATCTATAAAGGGGTAAAATATAATTAAAATATTATATACTTATGTCAATTCCTAATTAGTGTATGACTATTATAATAAAAATTTATAATATTTTTAAATTAATAGATAGCAAAGTTTGTATAATGTGACTTTCATTTGGATATTGTAAATGTGTAGTCTATTTTGTAGGTCATTATATAATTAACAAGCTCCATTTACTTTATGGGTATATGATATTCTTTTCGATGCATATCTATAAAGGAGTAAAATGTAACTAAAATATTATACACTTAGTCAATTCTCAATTAATTTATGACCATTATAATAAAAAAATTTAATATAATTTAATGTCTAAAAAAGTATAATTTTGTATAAATTGTGACTCATTTAGTCATCCTTCACATATCCTCATTTACAGACATTCTAATTTATATCTATTCTTATACATACATACATGTTTCATGTGCAGATGTGCATCTAATGTTCAATATTCATTGGAGAATGTGTGAACAAATATTAAAATAAATTCACAAACTTTAATTTTTTCTCAGAGCTCACTATTGTCGAGTGCTAGATTTACTCGATAGCTTAATAAATCGTGTGGCAGGAGAGTGCCGAGTGAGCTCGGCAAATGAACAACAACTCAACACCAATGGATGTTGAGTGAGCTTGGTAGTGTGGATGTCAAGTGAACTCGATAGCCATAGGAGGGTGGAGCTCGGTAGAAGAAGGCACTGAGTGAGCTCTGTAGCCACTACAAGGAGCTTAGTTTGAACTGCAAAAAATGACTTCTACCAAAGACAATACCAAGTGATAGAACTATAATGTAAAATTTTCCACCATTAAAACCAAAGAACCAAAACTTGAAGCTTCTAAACAAACTTCACAAATGCAATGAATAGAAGAAGGAAAATGGACAAGTATGCATGCTTTCTTTCTATTCAACTTTGATTATAAATATTACAAAATTTGGGAGCATTTAGCTTTAACCAGAAAAACCTAAAACTGGTAAGACTTGAACAACTTCAATAATTCAAAACCTTAAACTTGCAGCTCTAATGGCTACTTACAATAATGCCTGGAGCAATCGCTGCTTCAACAGGTTGAAACAAACAAATGATAAACTTACAGAATGACCAAAGAAGAAACATGTGCATTTGCAGGAACGAAATGAACTTCCTTCCATCTCTGCACTCTGACAATTGGATCTGCTGATCACTTCTTTCTTCTTCCTTGTCTGTAACTTCTAAGCTCTTCAGCTTCAACTCTCTCTCTCTCTCTCTCTCTCTCTCTCTCTCTCTCTCTCTCTCTCTCTCTCTCTCTCTCTAATCTACTCTGCTAAACACTGATCTATCTAGTCGAATGCAACTGATCATTCCTTTTTGTCATCTACCACAAAAATTTCTCCCTTTTTTCAGATTTCAAAACTCACCTACCAAGCAATAAATTCTTTTGATCATTCTTCAAGCTATCATGGAGGTAGGTGGGCGTTTGGCTCTAGGAGCAAACAACCATTTCATTTAATATTCCAACACTCCCCCTTTGTCTTGAGCCAAACAAACAAGGATCACTACTGATCCACATCAACTACACCAAGACACTCTCTTAGGTGTACAAAACTTCCAATGCCTAATGGCTTTGTGAAAATGTCTGCTAGCTACTGCTTAGACTTACAGAATTCCATTTTGATATCCCCATTCTCCACCAACACTCCGATGAAGTGATATCTGATTTATATGTATTTGCTTCTTCCATGGAAGACTAGATTCTTGGACAATGCAATTGATGAGATGTTGTCACAATAAATTGTGTTTCAATCCTCTTGCCTTTCATTCAAATTTGTCAAGATCCTCCTTAGCCAAATTGTTTGACATGCTATTGCATTTGCTGCTATATATTCAGCCTCTGCTGTAGATTGAGCAGCAATAGATTGCTTCTTGGATGCCCATGAAATTGCACCTGATCCCATATGAAACATGTATCTAGAAGTGCTCTTCCTATCATCTATACTTCTAGCCCAGTCACTATCAGTGTAACCAACCAACTTGAAATCTTTATTTGCAGTATACAAAATTCCAAATCCCTTGGTACCTTTCACATAACTCAAGATCCTTTTTCTCGGTTGCCAATGGGAGTCCTTTTGTGTTTCCATAAATTTGGAAATCAGACTTACTGCATGCATTAGGTCTGGCCGAGTTGCAGTCAAATACATTAAACTTCCAACCATACTCTTGTATAGTGTTGGATCCACTCTCTTGCTAGAGTCTTCCTTGCTCAATTTCAAACCTATTGCTATTGGTGTGAGGGCTAACTTATTGTTATGATTTGGAATCTCTCCAAGATCTTCCCTACATACTTTTCTTGAGAGATGAAGATGCCATCATGCATTTGTTTTACTTCTATGCCTAGAAAGTACTTCAAGAGACCTAGGTCTGTCATTTCAAACTCATTTTTCATGGTCTCTTTGAACTCACCAATTAAAGTCTTGTCATTACTAGTAAAAATTAAATCATTTACATACATGACAACAATCAACACATTTTCATTTTCTACCTTGATGTAGAGAGTAGGCTCACCATTGCTTTTGCTAAAGCTATTGCTCATCAAATATGAGTCAATCCTACTGTACCATGCCCGTGGAGCTTGCTTGAGCCCATAAAGAGCTCTCTTCCATCTATATACTTTGTTCTCTTGACCTACTACTTCATAACCAGGTGGCTGCTCCACATACACTTCTTCTTTTAATACACCATTTAGGAAGGCAGACTTCACATCCATTTGATCTACCTTCCATTTGTGCTGATCTGTAATAGCTATGACAGCATGCACAATTTCCATTCTTACAATCGGTGCATATGTTTCATCATAATCTTTGCCATACTGCTATTTGTAGCACTTGACTACTAGCCTTGCCTTATGCCTATTAATCTTGCCTTCAACATTGCGTTTGGTCTTGTATACCCATTTCACTCCAATCATTTGCTTCTTGGGAGGAAATTTAGTTAGCTCCCATATCTCATTTCTTTCTATAGCATCTATTTCCTCATCCATGGCCTTACACCATTTCTTCTCCTTAACAGCTTCTTCAAAATATATTGGATCACTATGAGAAAATAATGCAAAATTAACACTCTCATCATAATCTTCATACCTTTCATCTTGGTATATCTCCCTAAGACTCTTGGTCTTTCTTGGTAATAAGGAGGAGAGTGTGGGATCAGAATCTTCACTGCTGCTACTTTGCCAACCAGCTCGGTCTTCATTATTACTTGGCACTGACACTTGGTCATGCCTAGAGGAGCTCGGCAATGACTGACATTGCTTGCCTTTTCTTCTATCTACTCCTTCTTCTTGCTATTCATTAGCATATTCTTCACTCATAATTGGCACTTTACTTGAAGTCCTTGGTGAGTCATCTGTTGGACCATACCAAGACTAATTTTATAGAAATTCTACATCTCTTGAGAGAGTTATCTTGTTGTTCAATGGGTCATACAGTCTATATTCCTTTGATTCTAAGTTGTACCCTGTGAAGATGAACTTCACACCTTTTTTATCCAATTTTTTCCTTTTCTCTTTAGGCACATGTACATATGCAACACATCCAAACACCCTTAGGTGTTCAACTGTCCATCTTCCTTGTGACCATGCTTCCATTGGAATTCTATCACAGACTGCCTTTGTAGGACACCTATTAATTAGGCAAACTGTTGTTGCCACATCCTCTCCCCAAAATTTGGTAGGGAGACCTTTCTCTTTCATCATGCTTCGTGCTATTTCAACAATGGTCCTGTTCTTTCTTTCAGCCACTCCATTTTGCTGTGGTGTATAGCTGACTATGAGCTCTTTCTTTATACCATGTTTCATGCAAAAAATTACAAAAGAATTGGACATATACTCCCCTCCTCTATATGATCTTAGGACCTTGATATAATGTCCACATTCTCTTTCACCCTAGGCTCTAAATTCTACAAATTTATCAAATGCTTCAGATTTATTCTTTAAGAAATACACACATGTCCATCAGTGGCTTGAGATTTGAGGATATCTCAATTAGATCAATCCACTCATTATGGGCCCTATAGTCACTCACTTTGCTCTCATATCTTTCCATACAAGAGTTAGCCCATCTATTATATGGCTCTATGTTCCATAAAGGCCCTTGTCTAAGCTAGTCATCATACTAGAAATTTATGTTTTCTCCATTTCCTAGTTTCCATTTAGCTTTCTCAAAAGCTACACTCTTTGTTCTCATAATGCCATTCTAGATGTTAGAACCCCTAGAGTCAAGATCCCTACTAATAAAATGTCAAAAATTAATATTGGCAGCATACTTGTACTTTGAAATACCTCTCCATTCCCCTGTCGTGTTGAATAACTTCCATATCTATTTCACTTGGAGGGCTCTATTGAATTGTTTCAAATTCCTGATCCCCACTTCCCCCTTGCTTCTTGGTTCTACAAATGATCTCCCAAGCCACCAATGGGTACTTCTTGTTGCCATCGGTACCACCCCACATAAAATTACTTTGTATGGATTCCAACATATCAACCACCTTTGAAGGAATAGAGAAGAGGCCTAAATCATAAGTAGGAAAGTTTTGCAAAGTAGATTTAATTAGAAGCACTCTTCCTGCTTGACTTAGAGTGATGCCTTTCCAACCTGCAAGCTTTCTATTAAATCTATCAATGAGATTATTCCAAAAGAGGTTAGGAGGTTTGTTCCCCAAAGGAAGTCCAAAAAGTGGAAGGAAGAACACCAATATTACATCCTAGAATGTCAACAATTTTCCTCTATTTGTCTATTGGGGTGTTTATAAAGAATATTGAACTCTTGCTCTAGTTGATGAGTTTCCCAGTAGCATTGGAATAAGTATTGAGGATGCTCTTCACAATTTTAGCTTCTCTCACTGAAGCCTCTCCCCCTAAAATGGTGTTATCCATGAATTGTTGATGGGAGAAGATCAAGGGACCAGAGGAAGGTTTCAAGCCCATAAATTCCCCCTTGTGCCTTTTGTCATGAATAAGTCTACACAGGCCTTTAGCTAGAATGATAAAGAGGATAGGTGAGAGAGGACCACCCTACCTAAGCCCCTGGTAGATTTAAAGAAGTTAGAGGGTGTCCCATTAACCATGACCACAAAGGAGGGTGTGGAAATTAGTTGAGAAATAATATTTCTAACTTTGGCATTGAAACCAGAAGCTTCTAAAATTTTACCCAAGAACCCCTAGTCCACCCTGATATAGGCATTTGAATGATCAAGTTTTGAGCAGAAAACCCTCCTATTTACCTTCCTCTAAGGAATGAATCACTTCATGAGCAATAATGATGGAATCCAAGATTTGTCTACTAGGGAAAAATCCTAATTGCTAAGGTGTAATAATCTCTAGCAGTAATTTGATAATCCTATTAGTAAAAACCTTCACAAAAATCTTGTAAAAAGAGTTGCATAGACTAATAGGTTCAAAAGAATCTACATCTATGAATTTAGGGATCAAAACCAAAAAAGTGGTATTGATTTCTTTAAGTAGGTTCTTGGCTCCCAAAAATTCTTGGACAAATGACAAGGTCATCTTTGATAACATCCCAGTACATTTAGAAGAAAAAGGTAGAGAAGCCATTAGGGCCAGGGTCTTTCTCAGTAGGAAGAGAAAGAACAACTTCCTTAATTTCTTCCATCTTTAGGATGGCCAATGGTATTGAGAATTTCATTCTGGTCCTCTTCATCCAAGTTTAGGTCTTTAGATAGGATGGAAGAGAAGTACTTGATAGCTTCCTTCACTATCTCATTATCTTCCCCTATAGTATCATTCCCCTTTTTAATCCCACTAATTATGAACAAGATGATGTTTTTTGCTGGTGTTGCTAATTTTTGGTTATTATTGTGAAAAAGAAGAAGACAAAAGGTGCACCGATAATAACTATGTTGAGAAAATTAAGAAGAGGAAGTACTAAGTGAAATTGTGAGTGTGTGAATTAGCTAGAACATTTATCAAGGTTGGATCCTAACAAAGATCACTTTAGAAGAGTAAAAAATATTTGGGTTATTGGTTCCTAGGTGGGTTTTCCCTTTATATGATTTCTATATTAAATACTTTTGTCAAATGTGTGATTGATTATTATTTTGTAAATTTTATTTTATTTTGATTATTTAACATTGCAACTTGGTATAATCTAGATGATTACTTTGATACTCAGTATATTAAGAAACAATGAGATGAAAGTTTGAAGTGAAGTTGTTATATGTTTGAATTATGATGTTTAATATTTCTATCGATTTATTGATATGAAATTTTATTAAGTTAAAGTTGGTAGAAAAGTGTTTTATGGAATGTAGGATAACTGGAGATAACTAATTCACCTCGGTGTCCCAATTATTTAATAATTCATATTAGATATAAGTGTTTGAAGGAATAATTTTGAAGGAACTTGAGCTAAGATTTGAAGATGTATAAGAGAGAGGTACCAAAGATGAATAGGGAGAATTTCTCCTCATGGAAAAGAAGGATAAGGCTTTATCTATTCTAGATTAGAGATAATGAACTATTCTATTTGAAAAAATAGTACACCCCTCCCAACAAAGCTATGATAGTTGATGAGATGAACCAAAATAAGGAATAAAATAGTCTCATGATTGAGATTGCTTTTGCATTAAATGATGCTAACTTTGATAATGTCAAATTTTATGCTACTACTAAAGAAACATGGGACAATATAACACTTGTGCATGGAATATATGAGAATGTGCTAAGCACTGAAGCAAAAAGCTTGAGAGGTAAATATGATGAGATGAAGATGAAAGATGGAGAAAATATTGTTTAGTATGTAAACTAAATCAAGGAAGTTGTTAGTGCTATCAAAGTTGTTGGAGATTCCATCAGTAATGAAGAAATTGTTAGTAAATTTCTCATACCACTTTTATGTATTTATGCTATAAGAGTATCTTCAATTTAGGAATTTAGAGCTATTCCTAGTAATGATATTGCTCCTGATGGTTTAGTTGGTCATTTGATTACATTTAAATTAAGTAATTATGATATTAGTGTTCCTAAGATTGAGAATGGATTCAAGTCATCACTAGCCATTAGAAGTTAGAAGAAAGAAAGGGATAAAAATGATTCAGAATAAAGGAATAATTGGATGAGATTGAAGCATTGATTGCAAGGTGGCTACTAAAATGTAAAGGAAAAATCAAATGCAAACTACCCTTGATATGTTTTAAATGTAATGAAGTTGGTCATTTCACTTCTACATGTCCTAAAATGAATAGGAGTGATAAAAATGATAAGAAGGAGCACAAATAAAGAAAGAACAAGGACTATAAGGTAAAAGGGAAGAAGTCATGCTACATTGTTGAAGAAGACCACATTGAGTTAGACATATAAGATAAAAAAGAATGATTAGAAGTGGTGTATGTTATTGGTAAAGAACATGCTAATGAAGAAATGTATTAAGAACAAAAAGCCCTTATTTCTCATCTTGGTAAAGTGATCCATAGCTTATTGATAGTGGATGCTCACATCGCATGGCTGGAGATATAAGTAAGTTTGATAAAATTAAGGAATATAATGGTCGAACTGTTAAACTTGGGAATGATGTTCCATGTGATGGAAATATAAGAGAAGTAACTGAGAGGGGAGGGGTGAATTAGTTACCACTAAAATAAATCTTAGATCCCTTAGATATCAATATAGAATATAAAATTTTACTAAAAATAATGTAGCTCAGTAAACACATAGGCACTCGGTTAATACTGATAATATTCTAAAACTCGCTAACCATTGAAATAAAAACTATAACTCGAAAAATTCTTAACATGAAAAATTTAGGATATTATCTATGATTAACCTTAATTAAATTAGTTATATAAACATAAAATAAATAACATGAACACAAGTGATACCAAGATCTAACGTGGAAACCCAATTTGGAAAAAACCACCAATTGCAACTAGTTATTGATTTTCACTTTTCTAAAGTAAGCCTTGCTAGGAGCCAGCCCTATTAAATGTTACAAAATACACTATTAGGAGTGACCCTATTAGAGGATTTAATGAACTTGTTAGGAGTCACCTTATTAGAGGTCTTTAGACACTTTAATCTAGAAATGCCACCTTGTTAGAGGATTTACAAATATAGCTATTAAGCCAACTCTATTAAGAGATTTAAATCACTGCTACAATGGTTAGAGAATAACAATGAGATGACCTAATTTATGATGCAATTGAATTACTAATTTTAGATCCCAATTCTGGCTTGAATAGTTGATCCTTCTCCATCAAATGTATCTTTGTAGCTCCTCAAGGATATTTTGCTTATCCTTCTAATTCTCTTCCTCTAGGCATCTTCTATTATTCCATACACATGCACACATTTAATCCTCATCTTGACCTTATATTTATACCTTATGCATTATCAAGTTAGCTTGAATACAACTTAGAATAACTAACATTCATCTCCTTAGTTGGCTAGAACCAACAAACAAATCATTAAGCTTAATATGCCAAAACAAGAAAATCCTTCGTTAGCCAACCCTGCTTGGTAGACACTAACTTAGAAATCATTTTCATGTGTCAACCAAGTGCACTAAGTTAACACTGCATCTTCATGAACTTCCTTTAGTAATCGAGTGATCTCGGTTAGTACCCAGTTGTATCAAACTTTCCTTCATTAATTGAGTAAGCTCGATTAAAACTCAACTTCTACAAAATTCTCTTTGATGCTCAAGTGAAATTGGTAGACTCTACCTTTTGATCTTGGAAAATACTAAAATTCTCAGTAGGCATATAAAACTATCTTCATTACCTGAGTGATCTTGACATATACTAACCGGTAAAGATATGGCATTTTGAGTAGCATCGAAGACAATATACAATTGATCAATTATTTTCAACAATCTCCCTCTTTGATATTGATGGCAACACAACATGTCATAATATAATGAAATTTTAGAGAAAAATGATAGTAAGGATAATATCCTTAGTCTCATTTTGAATATCATCCATGAGAACTCCCTCTATTAGTGTGAAATCCTTCCAACTTCAATTTCTCCCTCTATCATCAAACTTTGATGAACTCTCCCTCTTTGATATCTTCAAGTAAAATTGCTGTGATATGAAAACTAACTCTCCCTCTTTGACATCTCATGCCAAAGATAATATTCAATGAATTACAATGTACCTCATGCACAAATTCATATGCAATTTGCCCTTTCAATTTTGCACCAACTTGAATGATCTTCAATTTTCTCTAGTCGATGCACCATTAAAGCTCATTTAGTGAGATTTAGATAGCGGAATAACCCCTAGCCTACCTCTTAGATAAAAAAATTCATCCTTAGGTAATGGCTTGGTCAATATGTCTACAATTTGTTCTTTAGTATTCACATATTCCAGTCTCACCTATTTGCCTTGCACCAATTCTCTCAGAAAATAATATTTTATTGCATCGTGCTTGGTATTGGTATGCATCACATGATTCTTTGATATATTAATTGTAACATTGGTGTTATTATAGAAGATAACCACTTGATCCTTGATCTCTACCTTCATACTTGCCAATAGTTGCTTGAACCAAACTACATTGGAACAATTAACTACTACAACAACATATTCTACCTCTGTTGTAGACTTAGAAATGTAGTTCTACTTCTTACTTGTCCAAGACACTAGTCTTTTACCAAGAAAGAATGCTCCACTACTAGTGCTCTACCTATCATCAACAATTCCTTCACAATCAACATCAGTAAATGCCTTTTTATCTAAATTGCCTCCTTTCTTGTATCATAATCCATAGTCTTTAGTACCCTTTAGATACCTCATGTTTCTCTTAATTTGCATCATATGATTTTCTCTAGGATTAACTGAGAATCTTTCCACCATACCAATTACTAATGCAATATTAGACCTTGTATGCACTACATATTGTAGTTTTCCAATCATTGATATGTATGTGGTTTGATCTACCTCCTTGGAATCATCATTTTTGGAATCCTTATGTCCAATAAACATACGTGTTCCAACTGGTCATCTTCCATTCCAAATTTCTTTAGTATCTCCTTGATATACTTAGATTGAGTAATGTAGACACCATATTTCTTTTGTTGAATCTTCAATCCAACAATAAATTTAATTTCTCCAAACAAGGACATCTCAAATTCCTTACTCATTTCTTCTATAAAGGCTTTGAATAAATCATCATTTCCAATAAACAATGTGTCATCCATAAATATTTCTACCAACAAAATCTTCTTATCTAGTCCTTATTTGATGTATAGGATACTATTATCATTAGTCCCTTAAAATCCATTCTTCATCAAATAATTATGGAGTCTTTTGTACCAAGCTTCAGGAGCTTTCTTGAGACCATACAATGCTCTGTGTAGTTTACAAACTATATCCCTTTTGTTAGGATCTACAAAACCTTCAAGTTGTTCTATGTAAACTTATTCTTTAAGAATTTCATTCAAGAATGCAGATTTCACATCTATCTGATAAACTTTAAGGGTAAAATTACAAACCTATGTAATCCTTTTGTAAAGGAAAAGATTAACAAAAGTATAATTGTTCACCTTCAATGACATAGAATTGGTATTATTATTTTGAATTTGAAAATGAAGTAAACTAATGAAATGTGTAGAAATGGATGAGGTTTAGGATTATAATTTTAATAATTATTTAAAATAAGAATTGATATATTTTCTTAATTTTATAGATAATTTTTTAGCGGCCGAAAAGTGCTGAAGATTAGGGGTTTAGTTCCCACAACAAAACTAGATGGAAATAAATTTATTTCACTTTGATCTCAGACTATGTTATAGATAAAATATATGGTTAGAACAATTAAAAATAAAAATCATCTTTAGACTTATATTTTCTCTTTTATAATGATTCAAATTTCAGCTCACTTGAAATCGTTAGTTTTTATCTCCCACCAAATTTTTCAAAACAAATGTATTCTAACCAGGAGAAAAATTATACATTCTAAAAGAGGACTCTCTCCTCTAGAACATCATATAATTTTAATTTTTTAAAATATGATTTAATATTTTTTTGTTCTCAAAATTGACATATTTTCAAGTGCTAAATACGTGCGTGTAGAATTTTTTAATTACAATATACTATATCTAATTAAAACACTATAAACTCTATATGAGAATATTCTTGACTCTGAGCTCTATAAAATGTTGTTTATATGTTATTAAAACAATATTATAAAAAATAGTAAGAGTTATTGAAACACCACTTTTCTGAAATAATTATTTTTCTTTAGTAATTGGATACCAACTAGTATAAAACATGCATCTAATAGACATTTCCAATTGGAAAAGTGTGAGACCATATATAACTTAGCTAGAATAAATTTATCTAGATCATACATTTGGAAAAAAATGATTTTTAGATATAAATACTCAAATTCAATCATTTTGATAAGTTAGCCTAAAAGGTGACACAACTTTGTACTTTTACCCTTAAATCCATTGTGTACAACATAAGCAAGTAAAGTCCTAACACCTTCTAATCTTGCAATGAGAGAAAAAGTTTCACCATAATCAATACTAATGCAAAGGAACCTACAAAGAAACCAATAAATGGGATGCATGCTTATCCCATCAAAATCCATTAGATAAATTCCATGCTTAGAGACATCTCATGAGGCAAAACATTAAACTTTCCAATAAAAGTTTACTAATACTTCACCATTTACACTGTCTAATTTTTGTTCAAGAATATATTATTCATAACTTTTATTTCTGAATGTTTCTTGAAACACCATTTGTATGAGTTGTTCCAAATTATACCTTCTAAAACATATCCAACTCTGAGACCAATATAATCAATAGATTGCAAGCTATGATCTCTGTACTAAGACCCATTTTTACTATCATAAACCAGTAACAAAACTTGTAACCCTGCCTAGGGCATCCCATATCATTCACTATAAACAACCAAATGATCCAAAACTAAGTTCATAATATGGATTATTGAGTCTAGTTTCCAACTAGATAAATTTTTGAATCTTCCAATTCATAAATCATTACATGTATGCAAATCTATGCCTGCAACTCCATTGAAGATATTAAAAAACTAGTTTTTACTAAGAAATTTATAACTTCCACAAATCTTATTGCAAATGACTAAAACCAAAAGAAAATAAACTATATTCACATATGTTTCCAATTAATCTATTTAGAGCTCATAACTATTCCATATGTGTCCATACTAAGTGATTCAACATAACTACTGTGAGGGAATCCTAGATCTACAAACAAGCACTTTTACCAAAATGCTCATAACTTGTTCATTTCTCCATATAATCATTCCAAACCAAAACCAAAATGAATTTTATTCATTCTAATATTAAAAAAAAATAATTTACATGGATTCTAGTCTGGACATGGTCATACAAAACCTAAAATCAACACAAAACTAAAAAATTAATCAAAACAACTCAGAATAACTCCAAATTTGTTTCAAATGTAAACATTTCCTTCCCTTCTAGTTTGGTTTGACCATACATAATTTTCTATAGTCTCATTGGTCATTTCAAACTTCTCAACCAACTTTTGAACCAACTCTTTATATTCTTTTAACCCTTTTTGCACTTTTTGCAATAGTTTTGCACTTTCCTTGAGAAATTTAAATGTATTTCCTTTAGGAATTACCATTTATTCCATTACATGGAATAATAAAAAAAAAAGGAAGTACATCAAATAATTAAATTATTTCTATGGATCATCTCTAATATCTTTATGACTAGGTGGTCTTGCACCAAATACTTTCTTTTTCATACTAACCTTGCTTTGTTTCTTGAAACTTCTCCATCTTTATTCAACTTATTTCTAAAAACCCACTTTGTGCCAATTAAATTCTTATCCTTGGGTCTAGGAACAAGAGTCCAAGTCTTAATCCTTTCTATCTGTTCTATCTCTTCATTCATTGCTTCAATCCAACCTTCATTATCCAAAGCATCTTTAACTAATCTAGGTTCAAATCCAGTAAGAAAACATGTGCCTTTTAATTTGTTCCTTGTTAATGTACCATCTAACTTGTCTCCAATGATTTGCTCAAGTGCATGGTGCCTTCTAACATATCTTTCTAACACTAGTACTTTGGACTTAGAACTAGTTCCACTTTCCTCACCATGATCTTCTATATTGGTCCCACTATCTATGACTTGAGTCTTTCAAACTTGGTTTGGTCTAGCTATAACTTGGCAGCCTTTGACTATGACTCAGGTTCTTTAGACTATGACTTGGGTTGCATTGGATGAAACGTAGGTGCTCTTGAAGATTTTGGGGACTTGGGAGGTGAAGTCAACTAACTTCCAATTATATTTGGAAATATATAAGGTTCATAGTAAATAAACTTTATGTAATCTTCAAGTTCTTTGCTGCTCTCTTCTTCACTCTTTTTTGCAAACTCATCAATTCTCACATGTGCACATTCTATGGTCTTATAAGTAGACATATTCAAACATTTGTATGCTTTACTTCTACAGGAATATCCTAGGAATATACCTTCATCATCATTGACATCAAATTTATCTTTCCTAGATTCCTTCAAGATATAACATTTGCTATGAAATACTTTCAAGTAACTTACATTAGGTTTGTAGCTATACCATAGTTTATAAGGAGTTTAATTTGAGTATTTCTTCAGCTATACTCTTTTCAAGGTATACACTACAATATTAATTTCTTCCTTCTAGTATTTGATGGCAACATTCTTTTCTATCATCAAGGTTCCTGCACAATTCATGATTGATATGTTCCTTCTTTCAACTATACCATTATTCTATGGTATACTAGGGGTTGATACTTGTCTCTTGATTCCTCTTTCAATGTAGAATTCATTGAACTCATTAGACATGAATTCTCCTCCTTTGTCTGATCTTAAACACTTTAGCTTCTTTCTTATTTCTTTCTCCACTCTTGCCAGATACCACTTAAACTTTTGAAAAGCTTCAGACTTTTCATTTAGATACATTATAGTCATCATTCTAGAATAATAATCAAAAAATAAAACAAATTACTTATCTCCACTGTATCTCTTGTAGAAGTTGATGAAAGCCAACTTCACAGTGCGTCAAGATCACCTGCATGAAAATATCTTGCTGAAGAGAAACCGAAGGAGCAAGAGCTTGAAGCAAATCAATAGAAAAAATATTTCACAATAAGAAATGAAATTTCTATGTGAATGATATGAATCTACAATGAGAGAGACTGAATATAAAAGCTTCATAGAAGCTTGTAGAACAAGCTGGAAAGAGCTAGAAGATAAGGTTGACAACTAAGCACATGTTCACAAAAAGGTGGAGGATAAAACTATTAAATAAATGCATTAACCTAAGTAAACTTAAGTAAAAGAATAAATAATAAATAAATAATTATTTACTCTAACACCCCTCTTAAATGAAACTTAGGGAATGCCTTAAGCTAACAAAAACTAAGATGAAATGCAGAATGGATCTCGAAAACAAGGCCATGTTAGGTACCCATGAACAATGCAAAGAAATGCAATCTCTAAAACTAGTGAAAGAGAGAAAAGCACATGGGAGAAACCCTTCCCCAAAAAGAGGTAAAAACAAACATGAAGGAAGGAAGGTCTCAACAAGACTCCCTAAGGACAATGACTAGAAATGGCTCAAGAGGCCCTGTCAAAACCATAACTACAAATAGTCCCCCCATGAGAGATAGAAAAGATGCCAAAGCCCCCCTAGAATAGAAATGATCAAACCAATCAAACTCCAATGTGGAAGGAACAAGGGCACATAACAAGGGAACCCTTGAATGAGAGGGAAATTGGAAGGCCTATCTGAGGCCCAAAAGAAAAAGTAGGAGGATCCTGAAATGGAATCCCCAAGGTAGGTGTGATGAAACTATCATGAATGTCCACTATAGAATCCACAATAGGTGCACTTGGAGGCTCAATGAATGGAGCTAGAGGATCAAGCAGAGCGGAAGAAGAATCTTACAAAAGAGAAAAGTCCTTAACTGGATGTGGTGTGGAAGTCAAAACAAGGATCTCAGGAACAATACAAAGGTTCAAGTATCCTAATTGCACCACATGATGCTCATACAAAAGAGAAGTTTCGTGCTCCAAAAATGGAGATCGTGGGAAAAAGTGTGAGAAGCTGTAGAGATAGGTGGAAGAATCAACTATCCCTATAGCAATAAGGCCTCTTGTAGCATGATCTTGAATGAAGAATAAATCAGCAATGAACTCAACTATCTTCCCTGATCCATTGCATGTAATCTGAGAAATCGAGAGAAGGTTGGTAGACAAAGATGGAACATACAATACATCATTGAATATACCATCCTAGATGTGAACTGACCCTTTCCTACAAATTGGTAGGGTAGTGTTATTTTCCATGAGAATATGAGGAATGGGAGAAGCCTCGAGAGTAGAGAAGACACCTTGAGAAGATGTCATATTGTGAGAAGCACCTAAATCTAGTATCCAAGGGACCTATGAAGGGGATGCAAAGGATGCCTATAATGCATGACCCTTTGCAAGATCTATTGTAGATGTCAAAGATGTGGAAGAAGCCTGAAAAGAAGAACCATGTGAGATAGAAGAGGATGGAGAGGAAATAGTGCTCTTCTGAAGGAGAGCTTGCAAATCTACAATTTGTTTCTCATAGCCATCAAATCTCTTTTGAAAATAATGTGCCTCATCATGAGATCCTTTCTGACAATAGGAATAGGTAGGAGTTTGAGTCTCTTTTTCTCCTTCTTCTTAGAAGATGATGAACTAGTAGAAGGGGAATCTGATATCTATTACAGCTTTTACTCCTATGTATCCTTGACAAGCAATGCCTGCAATAGTGAACCTGAAAGTGAATCCATCTGATTGATCTTGTACTATTCATGAGTTAACTGATCACAAAATATCTCAAATGAAGGCATCTTGTATCTATCACCCAAGGTATCCATAGTAGAGTAGAAAGTGGAAGAGAAGATTTGATACTATCCTTACAAATTTGAGAGTATAAAAAAGATACACTCATCATCTATTTTGGTTTTCCACATCCTTGTAAAAGTACACACAGAGATTTGAACTTCATCAAGAAGTCTTCAATGGTGGGAAAGTTGGCTAGTGATAATGAAGTCAACTCTGCATCAAGTTGAAGTGCCTAGAACTCATTCACTATGCCAAAAAAAGTTTGAAATTTGAGTCAATAAGCTCGTGGAGTGGTCAAACCATCCAAGTGAAATAATAGACTATCTAAAATGTCCAGTGCAATCAATCCCATGGCCTCATCCATTTTATTCCTATGCTGAAGAACCTCAAAAGGGCATGTTAGAGTAGGTTGGTTCTCATCTAGACATGACCATAAACCTCATGACATAAGAATCCTAGTCATTTGTGTTTTCGAGGTGTGATAGTTGTGCAGCATGAGTTGGGTCACAGAAGGACCTGACATTGAGAGAAGAAGATAGAAGTGAAAGGATATATTCTAAAGTAAATTATAGAAAAGAAAATGCCCCCCCCGAGCAACTGATAAAGATATCTCTCAAATACCAAAGAAATAACTATAGAAAGAACAAAAATTGAGAAAAAAAAATGGATTCTGGATGTAAAGAAGGAGGAAACTGAAGCCTCTACTTCAATACCAAAAAAAGGAGCTCAATATTACTCCAAACTGTTTCCAGATATGGAAAGTAGACAATAAATCATGCACTTTTTAAAAAATAGCAATGAAATATGTGTCTATATGAGCCTGAATGAAGTCTTTGAAGGTGCAAAAAATGGGATTTTTGAGTTGCACAAAAATTGAGGAATAGAGATGTCAAACATCCTACATCAATGTGTAGATCACAAAATTCTACCTCAAAAAAAAAAAAATTGCTTGAAAAAAATGAGACTGTATGAGGGAGATATCGCTATTTGAAAATCACTTTTGTAGTTAGTTTTTTTGAATCACTGTCGTCGCACCTCCAACAACTAAAGAAAAAAGCTCAAAAAATGTTAGATCTATTATGTCAAACCCTCTTTCTCCTTTTTCTCCAAATACTAAAAAAATGCTCTTCCTCTTGATTGAAGAAAAAATCACAAAAAAACTAGGGTTTGTGTCTTCAAATTGTGGCTTCAAAAATCCTTCAACCAAGAAGTAGTAGGGAGGCTTTGATACCATGTGGAAGTTGATGAAAGCCAACTTCATAGTGTGCCAAGATCACCTCCATGCAAATAGCTTGCTGAAGAGAATCCAAAGGAGCAAGAGCTTGAAGAAAATCAATAGAGAAAATATTTCACAATAGAAAAATGAAATTGTTATGTGAATGATATGAATTTACAATGAGAAAGATTGAATATAAAGGCCTCAAGGAAGCTTGTAGAACAAGCTGGAAAGCGCTAGAAGATAAGGTTGACAACTAAGCATACATCCACAAAATGGTAGAGGGAACAAACTCTGTTTTGCCAACAACTCATTAACTACAACTATTAAATAAATGCATTAACCTAAATAATTTAAGTAAAAGAATAAATAATAAATAAATAATTATTTACTCTAACATCTCTCAATTCCAATAGGTCCACAAAGGTTTGTATGGACCAGCTCCAAGATTTCCTCAGAATGATAGCTCTTGCTTTTGAAACCTATCTTGTCCATCTTACCAATTTGATAATTTTTGCATAGACCCATATCAGGTTTCCTCAAACTACAAATACCCCTCACTCTTATTTTCCTTATCTTGATTAAATTATCAAAGTTCACATGACATAACCTTTTATACCATAACCAACTTTCTTCTAATTGAGCAATGAAACATGAACTTTCACTAAGACCTAGGTAGAATAAGTTACCTTTTGTTTAGTTACAAGATCCAACTAGACTTTCTTTTCCATCTAGTAGCTTGGCCTTCCCATTGATGAATTCTACCTTGAATCCAATGTTGTTCAAGTGTACCACACTTAGTAGATTATTCTTTAGTCCTTCAACCCAATAAGCGTTATCACATATAAGCTCATTGGTTAGTGATATACAACCTTTTCTTTTTATGCAACATGGTTCATTGTTTCCAAATCTGACACTTCCACCATCATAGTGTTCCATATGTTAAAACTTTGTTTTGTCCTGAGTCATATGATGTGAACAACCATTATCAATAATCCATGTATCATTTTTGCTAACATGAGAAATAAGTGCTACTTTATCTTCTTCATCATCAGATTCATCTTTTGTAGCAATATAGACCATTTCATCATCATCACCACTACCTAAATCTTTAGCCATAAAACAAGACTTCTTACCTTTATCCTTGTAGCTTTTGAAATCCTTCTTGCCTTTGTATTTTTCATTCTTCTTTTCATCTTTGTCTTCTCTATTTGGACACCTTGCAACAATGTGACCAACTTCTTCACAAGAAAAGAAGATTGAAGAAATTTTACCTTTGTAATTTCCTTTGTTTTTGGGATACATTCTTTCAAGCAATACTTTAGTAGTTTCAAGATCATTGTCAAAACTATCTTCTTCTTCACTTTTAGATTGTTTACCTTTTGACTTTTTAGCTTTCTTCTTGAGTGTAACTTGGCTTCAAATGTAGACTCAAGATTGCTAGAACTAGGAATATAATTATCATAGCTATCTAGCTCAAATTTTGTTAATCTACCAACTACTACATCCAATCATTCTTTGGATTTCATCTCATCTCTTGAATTTCTAATACTCTGATTGCATATATAGGAAGAAATGTTCTAAGAAACTTACTTACCACTATCTCATCTTCAATATTTCTGCCTAAAGCTTTGATTACACAAATAGTGGCTTTGATTCTATTGCTATACTTTACAATGTTCTCATCTTCTCTCATCTTTATTTGATCAAATTGTCCTTTGAGACTTTCAGCTTTGGCTCTTTTTATATTATCATCTCTTCCACAGATGGCTTTCAACTTGATCCACGTCTCATAAGTAGTTCCATAGTCTTTGACTTCATCAAATTTGAAATAGTTGAGAGATGAATCAATATCAATCATCATAATGTTATGACTCTTCTTATCTTCAATTTCATCAATAATCATAGTTCCAATAGGTGCATCATATTTGGAGTTAAGATATTTCAGAGCTAAGTCACAATCTATTGCCAAATACAACTTCATAAGTTCTTTCCATGCATTAAAATTATCTCTATTCAACTTGGGGACCTCCCTTCTATAATACATCTCGATCTTTATCTTAGGTCCTTGAAACCTTCTTTGAAAGCACCAAAATCTCTAATAAAAATTTTTGGAAATATAAGAGGAGTAACTAAGAGGGGAGTGGAAAATTAGTTATGAATAAAATAAATCCTAGATCCCTTAGATGTTAGTAAAAAACATAAACTTTTACTAAAAATACTTTAGCTTAGTAAACACACAAGCACTTGGTTAATACTGCTAATATGCTGAAACTCAATACTTAACAACTAAAATAAAGACTATAACTCAGAAAATTCATAACATGAAGATTTTAGGATATTATTTATGATTATCCTTAATTATCTTAGTTGCATACACATAAGAGAAATAGCATGAACACAAGTGACACCATGATTTAACATGGAAACCCAATTTGGTAAAAACCACCAATTGTAACTAATTATGAATTTTCACTTTTCTGAAGTGAGCACTGTTAGGAGTTAACCCTATTAAAGGTTACAAAACACACTGTTAGGTGTGACCTTATTAGAGGATTTAATCACCCTACTAGGAGTGGCCTTTTTAGAGGTCTTTAGATATTTCAATCTAGAAATGTCACCTTGTTAGAGGATTTATAAATAGTTGTTAAGCCAACTCTGTTAAGAGATTTAGATCACTGTTATAATGGTTAGAGAGTAACAATGTGATGACCTGATTTCTGATGCAACTGAATTGCTAATTTTAGATCTTAATTCTAGCTTGAATACTTGATCCTTCTTAGTCGAATGTATCTGTGTAGCTCCTCAAGGATATTCTACTCATCCTTCTAATTCTCTTCCTCTAAGCATCTTCTTTTCTTCCATACACTTGCACACATTCAATCCTCAACTTGAACTTATATTTATACCATATGCATTGTCAAGTTAGCTTGAATACATCTTAGAATAATTAATATTCATCTCCTTAGTCAGCTAGAACAAAAAAAAAAATCGATTAAGCTTAATATGCCAAAACAAGAAAATCCTTTGTTAGTTGACCCCACTCAATAGACACTAACTCAGAAATGATTTTCTTGTGTCAACCAAGTGAACTCAGTTAACACTATATCTTCACAAACTTCCTTTGGTAAATGAGTAAACTTGATTAACATTGGTTCTATCCAACTTTCCTTTATTAACTGAGTGAGCCCAATTAACACTCAACTTCTATGAACTTCTCTTTGATACTCGAGTGAAATTGGTAGAGTCTTCCTTCTAAACTTGGCAAAAACTAGAATGCTTGATAGACATATAAAACTATCTTTTTTACCTAAATGAGCTCAATATACACTAACTAGTAAATATATAACATTTTGTATAACATCAAAAAAAAAATATAATTGATAAATTTTTTTCAACACCATTGCTTGTGAAACATAGAGGTAAATTTATGCTAAGTGATAAAATTAGATGTGATGATGCATATTGGGTTCAATAACTAAAGTATAATCTATTGAGTATTTCTCATTTGGATAATATAGGTCACAAGCTAGAGTTTCAAAATGAAAAAGTAAATATCTATGATGATAATGGAAATCTAATTGATACTGGAGAAAAAACAAGAGGTAATCTATATTACCTTGATCCTACTATTAGTAGATGTCTATTTGCAAAATTTGAAGATGCGTCATTGTGGAACAAAAGACTATTTTATGTCAATTTTGAAAATAGGGTTAAAGCTAGTAGAAAGAAGAAAGAAAGAGTCTTACCAAATCTGCATAAACATGAGAATGTTATGTACAAACAATGCCATCTTGGTAAAATAACTAAATCAAGTTTTTCAAGAAAGCAACATTCAACTAGTGATATTTTGGAGCTAGTTCATACTAATTTATGTGGATCAATGAGAGTTGAGAGATATTATGGAGATAGATATTTTATATTGTTTATTGATGATTATTCAAGAATGATGACAATAATACTTTTAAAGATGAAATTTGTTTCTCTTCAAATGTTCAAATAGTATAGATCTAGAGTTGAAAAAGAAACTAGTAAACAATTAAAATGCCTTAGATCAGATAGAGGTGGTGAGTTTATTTATGATGGTTTCACTATTTTTTGTGTTGAGAATAAAATTAAGAGACATTTATCTACACCAATGACTCAATGATAGAATGAGATTTTTGGAAGGAGAAACATGTCAATTGTTGACTATGATAGAATACCCCTAATTGAAAAGGTGTACACAAATATTCTAGAAAGAAGCCATAAGAACTAAAGTATACCATATGATCTCTAGTATGGTCATACACCAAATATAAGTTATTTCAAAATATTTTGAATTAGGTGTTATATCCACAAAGATGCAAGGAATGGAAAATTTGATTCTAAAGGTGACGAAGATGTATTGCTAGGTTAATCTACTAGGAGAAAAGCTTAAAAGTGTTTGAACAATGCTACTAACACTATGATTGCGAGTGAAAAATTGAGAATTATTGAGCTTTCAAATAAGAACAATGAAAAAAGAAAGAAGATATCTTAGCATTATAACAAGTTTTTATATGTCTATGAAGATCCTTGTCCTACTATACTTGAGCATGAAACTAAGTCATTATGATCATACATCAAGTAACAATAGAAGGTTATTGAGCACCAGCCTATATTACCTAAGTCACATACATAACAACTTGAGAAGAATGTTGACCCCTAACCAAGAAATGATAATGTTGGAGATCAAAGATCTAAACCTATCCTAGCTATGTATGTGAGAAAAACCAATTCACCTAAATAAATTATCAAAGGTAAGAGTGTTGAAATCATGACTATAAGTAAGTTGAGGGCTAATAATTGTTTGATTGTTGATTTTTAACCAAAAACTTTGAAAGATGCACTTGATAGTGATGATTAGATCAATGCTATGAATGAAGAAATAGATCAGCTTGAGAAGAATGACATGTGGATAGTAGTGTCCATACCTATAGACAAGAATGTAATTAGAACTAAGTGGATTTTCAGAAAAAAACTAAATGAGAATAGATAAGTTGTAAGGAACAAGGCTAGATTAATTTCTAAAGGTTATACTCAAGAAGAAGGTATTGATTATGGTGAGAACTTGGAACCTATAGCCATATTGGAAGGAGTAAGAACTCTGTTGGCATATGCAACTTACAAGAAAGTCAAGAAGTATCAAATGGATATTAAGTCTGCATTCTTGAATGGAACACTTGAGGAAGAGTTATACATTGAATAAACATAAGAGTTTGTAGAGCCAAATAATAAGCATTTGGTATGAAAATTTTAAAAAAAACACTATATGAACTGAAGTAAGCATTGAGAGCATGGTATGAAATGGTACATTCATGTTTGATTAAGATTGGATATATCAGAACAAGTGAGAAGAATAACGTGTACTTGAAAGTGAAGTTGAAACCAAGGTACTTATTGCTGAAATACTTGTGGATGATATTATATTTAGTGGGAATGATTTTATTTACAAATCATTTTCTTATTAGATGAATAAAGAGTTTGAGATGTCAATGTTTGGTGAGATCAAATTTTTTATTAGTTTTCAAGTTCATCAAATAGAACAAGGTATATATGTAACACAATATAAGCACATTAGGGAGATCTTGAAGACATTTTGTATGCATGAGTCAAGGCTAGCCGGTATACCTATGGTGACCAGACCTAAATTATCTAAGAAGGATACTATTGCTGAAGTAAATGAGACAGAATATAGATTAATGATTCGGAAGTTACAATGTATTGTACATAGTAGACCTTATTTTAAAAATGTAGTTGGTATAGTTACAAGGATTTCCTCTAATCTGAAGGAAATACAAATGACTAATGGTAAAAAGATATTCAAATACCTAAAATAAATAAAATAACATGGATTGTGGTACAAAAAAAAAGGTAATTTTGAACTTAGAGTATACATAGATAATGATTGGGCTAGAAATGTCAATGACAAGAAAAGTACAAGTGATGGAACTTTATTTTTAGGAGAAAGTTTGATTACATGGTTGACAAAGAAATAAAGTTACATATCACAATCTATAGCTGAAGCTAAGTATATTGTTTCTACAATTAATTGTTCAAATATTGTTTAGATTAAACAATTATTGGAAGGAATGCAAGTAGAATTTATTAAGCCTATCACTATCTATTATGATAACATAAGAACAATAAAAATATCCAAGAATCCTATGATGCATGCAAAAATCAAGTATATATCTATAAAATATCATTATTTGAGGGAGCACGTACAAGAAAAGCAAGGCTGGAATATGTGATGTCTAAGGAGAAAATTGTAGACATATTCACAAAGTCACTACTTAAGGATGCTTTTGATTATCTAAGAGGTAAGCTAGGCTATCTTCCCCTATCTAAGATTTACTAAGAAAAGATGCATATTTCATTAAATCATAGAAAACAAAAAAAAAATCTTTTTAGAATTGATGCAAGCATTCACTCTCTAAGGACTCTTTCCTAAAGTTGTAAAAGTGACTGTAATGTAATTGATGTAATAGGTACATGCAAGGTACAAGGTGTAACTACAAGATTTCATAAGTTTCACATTGGAACCTATAGTTACCTTTGGAATTGTTTTCAAAGGGGGAGAGAATCCATATAGAATAAATTAGGATGAAGATGTAATGATCCAGTTATTTGGAGTGATGTACTAGTCAAAGGGAGAAGTTGATATAGAGATGATGCTAAATAAAAAGTAAAGTACACGTAAAGGGGGATAAATTTTTAGAGACTAAATTGGAAATGTTTAATCTATTGCAAAGAACCTAAATAAATTCAAGGAGTTGAAGAGTTGTATACATTTTATTATCTTGTGATGTGAGGTGTTGTAATGTCAAATCTTACATTTATGTGTTTCCATCAATGCCACAAAAGAATATTGTTAGCCTTGATTGATGATTTTAATTAATGTATATATAAGAGTCATATAAGTTGTTATGTTGTAATAAATATCAAGTGTTAGTCAATTAGACATTATGCAAATTTAGTAGAGTGTTATATCATTTGATTGATGAAGACTATTTGAAAATATTATGATGTTATAAGTGTTTATAAGTGTATGGTATTCAATGGACACTTGAATGAGTTATAATCTAATAGTATAATGTTGATTTGATTACTTTACATGATCTTAGGCAAGATGTATATGCAAGATAGTTTGATTGGTGAATGGAGGAATAAAACATTAGCTAAGCTACTATAGTTGTCACCAAGCACCTAGGAAAGAAATGTAGAAGTATAGTGTTAATCAAGTAATTTTAGTGTTCACCATGTCAAGAGCTAACCAAGAAAGTTGTAATGTTCAATGAACATGAACATGAAGAAAAAGGTTTTAAATGCTTATTTGAGGCAAACATTTGGTGAAAATTAAGAATGTTCAAGAAATCTAAAGAATAAGGATGAAGTTATTTATGAGATCAATAGAAAAAAATTTCAAGAGAGATTTAATGAAAGAAATTTACTATTTTCAAAGTGTGCACAAACTTTTAGGTGTAAGAGTATTAACTGAGTGACCATATTCAATAAACCCAAGAGCTAAATGGAGATCTACGATTGTAATTAAGTGAAAAAATCTAGAAGATTTTGGAATGACAAAACTTATCGATTTAAAGGGATGATCGTGATGTTGTTTGTTCTTGATGTTGCTAATTATAGGTGATTATTGAGAAAAGGAAGAAGACAGAAGGTGAACCAGGCATAAAAAAGAAAGGTAGTGCTAAAATGTAATAGATTATTTGATTGTTTCTTTCTTACCATTGTAGCAAAAAAATATCTTAACTAAGTATACCTAAAAAGTCTTTGAAATCCTATATGGTAATATTTAATATTAGTGTTTGCATGTCCTATAGAGTAGGCCATTATTTAGAAATGTCAAGGAGTGATAAGGTCTAGATGATCTTTGTTAAACATCGTCTAACAAGGTTACACTAAAAATGTGTGTGTAACCTTTAATAATGTTGGATTCTAACAAAGTTTACTTCAGAAGAATAAAAGTATTTGGGTTGCTAGTTCCCAAGTGGGTTTTCCCTCTACAAGGTTTACACATTAAATAATTGTGTCAAAAGTGTAATTTATTATTGTGGTGTAAATTTTATTTTATATGTTAACAATTTAATGTTGTAGCTTAGTCTAAGATAGATGATTACTTTGATGCTTAGTTTATTAAGAAACATTGAGATACAAATTTGAAGTGAAGTTATTATAAGTTTCAATTATGATGCTTAATGTTTTTATTGAGTTATTAATCTAAAATTTTATTAAGTTGAAGTTGGTACAAAAAATGTTTTAGGGCTTGTAGGATAACTAGTGATAACTGATTCATCTCCCCCTCTCGATTATCTAACACAAAGCTCCCATTTTGATGTGAGAAATAAGATACTGAAAAAGACTATTTTGTTTAAAATTATGTCAACTATCAACTTTTATTTTTTTGTAAATTTCAAAAGTCCTTTTAGAAAATTTTCTTTTATTTAAATTCATTGTGCTAGTTGATATAACATCTCAATGAGGAATTGTACCAAATAAGTTCTATAGAATATCTTCACCTTAAATTTTGTATACTCATGACATGGTTCATTTGATAACCATAGGTATGTGTAGATGTCTTACCATGTAGCCATTGTATTTATTTCAATATATCTAAAGAGCATTGTAAAGAAGTATATTGCATATGTATCCTTATTTCACATGTTCATAGTTTTCATTTGATTTGTAGGGTACTCAATCAAATTAAACATTTGTGGAGATATTGTTGATCAAATAATATATATAATTCTTGTTCTTTTCTTGCATGAGCCTTGGTAAAAGCTTTCGATCAATGAGCTGCAAATAAAGTACTAATTTGATAAAGGGATTCCATCATCACATATACTCTCAAAAAAAGGATAGTGAAAGTGAGAGCATAAATATATCTTGCATATCCCATATTCTTACCCTGTATTAAGGTTATATATAGTCCTAAAGAAGATGAATACCAAAGTAAAATTGTAGATGAAAAAAAAAATTAGACATAGTATTTATCATGGTTCACCATAACTTGTAACTACATCCACACTAAGTAGAGAATTGTATTGGTTAAAATGATTACACATCAACATTTTCAAAGGCACCAATTGCATAGTAAAAAAAGAGTCTCAAAAATCAAGAGGCACAAAATTGGAGCTAAAACTATATGATTGTTGGCCTTCACATCAACAATCTCCCACCTAAAGCCCAATGGATGCTACAACTCATCAACAATCCCCTTCTTTAATTGTTTCTTCACTTCTTCTTAACAAGCTTAAGATAAGTCTTGGTACATTTAATATTCTCTTTTGGAACTACCTTTATCAAGATATTTGTTAGATTAAACTTTGTGTCTATCTTTACAACTTTCATTTTCTCTTCTTTAACTAAATGACAAAAAAGTGAGCATGTATGTCAATATTCTTATAATGAAACTAAGAGGAATGGTTATTAGACATAAAAATAACACTATGAATATAAAAAATTATAACATTGCCATTTTGTTGACATTTCAAATCACTAAACATTCATTGAAGTCAAATTATTTTGTACACCTTTGGAAAGAGCCAAATACTTAGCCTTGGTAGAAGAAAGAGAAATATAATATTGCATCCTTGAAGCCCAACTAATAAAAAAACCAACAAAAATGAAATAAAAAAAAGTCAACATTCATTTATCTAAACCTCAAGAAAGATTAGAATTAGTGAAACCTTGCACCTATATAAATTATTTCCACAAAAACATAATTAGAAGTTCCTTTGATATATCTTAATATCCATTAACTACTTCCCAATGACCTTTTCCAATATTTATCATTAATCTTTTGTTAACTCCCACTAGATGAGTAATGTTAGGGAAAGTGAAAATTATGACATACATGATGTTACCAACTTTAGCTTTATAAGGATTCCTATTCATGAGTTCCTTTTCTCCTTGTGTGTTTAGAAACAAATAAAAGGTTAAAAAAAAATGAGCAATAAGAGTCAAGTAGAAGAAATCTTTGCATCAACCATGCCAAACATATGTTATTGCTATCAAGATTTAGCTGTGTAATTTTATTGAGTCAAATTCATTCACTCATGTTTCATGAGTAGTGATTCATATGAACCCATCTCTCATGAGAATAAATGGAATACTTAGCACTCATTGGATGTAGGTAATGCTCACAGATTTCTTTTATAGAAGTTTATCAAAAGAACAAGGAGAATAAATATTTTGATTAAAAATAGGTTTCTCATGTGTAATAGTCTTAGTGTAAGCTATTGTCCTAAAACTATAGGCGTGCAAAATCTCATTGTATATTATGTAATGTCCATGATTAATCTAGTCCTATCTACTTGTATAAAAAAGAAGGAATATGAGATCTAAAACTATAGAATTTACCGATTGTAGACTATATTATATTTTTTAGTTCAATACATGAGCTAATTACCTTGCATTTATTATTATTTTCAATATAGGCTTTGATATAACTTTTCATAAGAAAAAAATGAATTAGTAAATAAATAAAAAATTAGATCATTAAGATGCGAGTTTAATTAAATTTTCATAAAAAAGGGTTAGAGTGCTACACAAATTACCTATTTGATAACTTAATAGATAGCAAAGTTTATATAGTTCTACTTTCATTTGTATATTGTAAATGTGTAGTCTATTTTGTAGATCAATATATAATTAACAAGTTCCATTTACTTTATGGGTATACAATATTATTTTCCATGCATATCTATAAAGGGGTAAAATATAATTAAAATATTATGAAATTATGTCAATTCCCAATTAGTTTATGACCATTATATTAAAAATTTATAATATTTTTAAATTAATAGATAGCAAAGTTTGTATAATGTGACTTTCATTTATATATTGTAAATGTGTAGTCTATTTTGTAGGTCATTATATGATTAACAAGTTCCATTTACTTTATGGGTATATGATATTCTTTTCCATGCATATCTATAAAGGGGTAAAATATAATTAAAATATTATATACTTATGTCAATTCCCAATTAGTGTATGACCATTATAATAAAAATTTATAATATTTTTAAATTAATAGATAGCAAAGTTTGTATAATGTGACTTTTATTTGGATATTGTAAATGTGTAGTCTATTTTGTAGGTCATCATATAATTAACAAGTTCCATTTACTTTATCGGTATATGATATTCTTTTCCATGCATATCTATAAAGGAGTAAAATGTAACTAAAATATTATACACTTAGTCAATTCCCAATTAATTTATGACCATTATAATAAAAAAATTTAATATAATTTAATGTCTAAAAAAGTATAATTTTGTATAAACTTGGACTCATTTAGTCATCCTTCACATATCCTCATTTACACACATTCTAATTTATATCTATTCTTATACATACATACATTTCATGTGCAGATGTGCATCTAATGTTCAATATTCATTGGAGAATGTGTGAAGAAATATTAAAATAAATTCACAAACTTTAATTTTTGCTTGAAACTCACTATTGTCGAGTGCCAGATTTACTCGATAGCTTAATAAATTGAGTGGCAAGAGAGTGTTGAGTGAGCTTGGTAGTGTGGATGCCGAGTGAACTCGATAGCCATAGGAGGGTGGAGCTCGGTAGGAGAAGGCACCGAGTGAGCTCTGTAGCCACTACAGGTAGCTCAGTTTGAATTGAAAAAAATGACTTCTACCAAAGACAATACCAAGTGATAGAACTATAATGTAAAATTTTCCACCGTTAAAACCAAAGAACCAAAACTTGAAACATCTAAAAAAACTTCACAAATGCAATGAATAGAAGAAGGACAATGGAAAAGTATGCCTGCTTGCTTTCTATTCAACTTTGATTATAAATATTACAAAATTTGGGAGCATTTAGCTTCAACCAGAAAACCCTAAAACTGGTAAAACTTGAACAACTTCAATAATTCAAAACCTTAAACTTGCAGCTCTAATGGCTACTTACAATAATGCCTGGAGCAATCACTGCTTCAATAGGTTGAAACAAAAAAATGATAAACTTACAGAATGACCAGAGAAGAAACATGTGCATCTGCAGGAACGAAATGAACTTCCTTCCATCTCTGCACTCTGATGATTGGATCTGCTAATCACTTCTTTCTTCTTTCTTGTCTGTAAGTTCTAAGCTATTCAACTTCAAGTCTCTCTCTCTCTCTCTCTCTCTCTCTCTCTCTCTCTCTCTCTCTCTCTCGCTCTCTCTCTCTCTCTCTCTCTCTCTCTCTCTCTCTCTCTCTCTCTCTCTCTCTCTCATCTGCTCTGTTGAACACTGATCTATCTAGTCGAATGAAATTGACCATTCCTTTTTGTCATCTACCACAAAAATTTCCCCCTTTTTTCAAATTTCAAAACTCACCTACCAAGCAATAAATTCTTTTGATCATTTTGTAAGTTGTCATGGAGGTAGGTGGGTGTTTGGCTCTAGGGGCAAACAACCATTTCATTTAATATTCCAACACTCCCCCTTTGTCTTGAGCCAAACAAACAAGGATCACTACTAATCCACATCAACTACACCAAGAAACTCTCTTAGGTGTACAAAACTTCCAATGCCTAATGGCTTTGTCAAAATGTTTGCTAGCTATTGCTTAGACTTAAAAAATTCTATTTTGATATCCCCATTCTCCACCAACTCTCTGATGAAGTGATATCTGATTTATATGTATTTGCTTCTTCCATGGAAGACTAGATTCTTGGATAATGCAATTGATGAGATGTTGTCACAATAAATTGTGGTTCCATCTTCTTGCCTTTCATTCAAATCCGTCAAGATCCTCCTTAGCCAAATTGTTTAACACGCTACTGCATTTGCTGCTATATATTCAACCTCTACTGTAGATTGAGCAACAATAGATTGCTTCTTGGATGCCCATGAAATTGCACCCGATCCCATATGAAATATGTATCCATAAGTGCTCTTCCTATCATCTATACTTCTAGCCCAATCACTATCAATGTAACCAACCAACTTGAAATCTTTATTTGCAGTATACAAAATTCCAAATCCCTTGGTACCTTTCACATACCTTAGGATCGTTTTTCCCG
The DNA here is from genome assembly GCA_028749045.1 of Cupressus sempervirens. Lineage (NCBI taxonomy): Eukaryota > Viridiplantae > Streptophyta > Pinopsida > Cupressales > Cupressaceae > Cupressus > Cupressus sempervirens. The sequence continues at coordinate 364,726,530 of CM053785.1, forward strand.
GTTGCCAATGGGAGTCCTTTGGTGTTTCCATAAATTTGGAAATTAGACTTACTGCATGCATTAGGTCTGGCTGAGTTGTAGTCAACTACATTAAACTTCCAACCATACTCTTGTATAGTGTTGGATCCACTCTCTTGCTAGAGTCTTCCTTGCTCAACTTCAAACCTATTGCTGTTGTGTGGGGGCTGACTTACTGTTCTGCATTCGGAATCTCTCCAAGATCTTCCTTGCATACTTTTCTTGAGAGATGAAGATGCCATCATGCATTTGTTTTACTTCTATGCCTAGAAAGTACTTCAAGAGACCTAGGTCTATCATTTCAAACTCATTTTTCATGGTCTCTTTGAACTCACTAATTAAAGTCTTGTCATTACTAGTAAAAATTAAATCATTTACATACATGACAACAATAAACACATTTTCATTTTCTACCTTCATGTAGAGAGTAGGCTCACCATTGCTTTTTCTAAAGCTATTGCTCATCAAATATGAGTCAATCCTAGTGTACCATGCTTGTGGAGCTTGCTTGAGCCCATAAAGAGCTCTCTTCAATTTATATAGTTAGTTCTCTTCACCTACTACTTCATAACCAGGTGGCTGCTCCACATACACTTCTTCTTTCAATATACCATTTAGGAAGGTAGACTTCACATCCATTTGATATACCTTCCATTTGTGCTAAGCTGTAATAGCTATGACATCATGCACAATTTCCATTCTTGCAATCGGGGCATATGTCTCATCATAATCTCGGCCATACTGCTACTTGTAGCCCTTGACTACCAGCCTTGCCTTATGCCTATCAATCTTGCCTTCAACATTGCATTTGGTCTTGTAGACCCATTTCACTCCAATCATTTGCTTCTTGGGAGGCAATTCAGTTAGCTCCCATATCTCATTTCTTTCTATAGCATCTATTTCCTCATCCATGGCCTTACACCATTTCTTCTCCTAAACAACTTCTTCAAAATATATTGGATCACTATGAGAAAATAATGCAAAATTAACACTCTCATCATAATCTTCATACCTTTTATCTTGGTATATCTCCCTAAGACTCTTGGTCTTTGTTGGTAACATGGAGGAGAGTGTGGGATCAGAATCTTCACTGCTGCTGCTTTGGCAACCAGCTTGGTCTTTATTGTTACTCGGCACTGACACTTGGTCATGCCTAGAGGAGCTCAGCAATGACTGAGGTTGCTTGCTTTTTCTTCTATCTACTCCTTGTTCTTGCTATTCATCAGCATCTTCTTCACTCATAATTGGCACTTTAGTTGAAGTCCTCGGTGACTCATCTGTTGGACTATACCAATACTAGTTTTCAAGAAATTCTACATCTCTTGAGAGAGTCATACGGTCTATATGCCTTTGATTCTAAGCTATACCCTGTGAAGATGAACTCCACACCTTTGTCATCCAATTTTTGCCTTTGCTCTTTAGGCACATGTACATATGCAACACATCCGAACATCCTTAGGTGTTCAACTGTCCATGACCATGCTTCGATTGGAATTCTATCACAGACTGCCTTTGTAGGACACCTATTAATTAGGCAAACTGTTGTTGCCCCATCCTCTCCCCAAAATTCAGTAGGGAGACCTTTCTCTTTCATCATGCTCCTTGCCATTTCAACAATGGTCTTGTTCTTTCTTTTAGCCACTCTATTTTGCTATGGTGTATAGCTGACTGTGAGCTCTTTCTTTATACCATGTTTCATGCAAAAAATTACAAAAGAATTGGACATATACTCCCGTCCTCTATCTGATCTTAGGACCTTGATATAGTGTCCATATTCTCTTTCAGCCTGGGCTCTAAATTCTACAAATTTATCAAATGCATCAGATTTATTCTTTAAGAAATACACACATGTACTATGACTGAAATCATCAATGAATATCATGAAATAAGTACTCCCCCCAATGGAAGTAACTTGCATAGTAATGACTAGGTCAGTATGCACTAACTCTAATGGATATCTCCCTCCTAGAATTTCTAGAATTAAAGGGAAGCCTATGTTGCTTACCAAAAATACAAGCCTCACACTTGTCAGATGAATTTCCTATTCATGGCAAACCTTCTACCATTCTTTTATTTGACAACAAATTTAAACCAACATAGCCTAGATGATCATACCTGAGGTGCCATAGCCATGAGGGGTCTTCAATCACATTCCTTAGAGATGATTGTGTGGGAAGTGCAGCACCAACTTGAGATGAGAAACATGTCTCTATTCTCAAGGGAAACATTTTGTTCTTTGTCATTTGAACTATTGCAAGTAAGTTAAAGCTCCAATCTTTTTCTTGAATGACACACATGTCATTCTCCATCAACACTTTGTATCCATTTTGAATGAACTAACCAATGCTCATCAAATTGTGCTTCATAACCAGGGGCAAAATACACATTTTGTATTTCCTTCTTCTCACCTTTCTTGGTATGGACCATAATAGATCCTTTGCTCACAACTTGTAGGGTTCCATTGCTACCTATTTTAATCTTAGATTTGAAACTCTTGTCAATGAATGAAAACAATGTTTTATTACCACTCATGTGGTTGCTTCATCCACTATCAAGGTACCAAACCTTAGGGTTTCCTTCTTCACCAACATTACATATGATGAAGGCAGTGGCATTGTTTCCACTTCCCATGTTCACATCAGTCACATTTGCTTGTCCTGACTGATCATTTTTCTTCTTCTAGTATTCACTTGCATAATGCCCATATTTATGACAATAGTTGTCAGAATTATTTAGAATAACTGAGAGGGGGGGAGAGGGGGGGGGGGGGTGCGGGGTGAAGCAGTTATCCAAGGTCCAATGATGTCCAATAAAAAATTTTCTACAAATCCTTAATGGCACATAACTGAGATTATCATGCATGCAATTGAACATTAAACAATCATGAAAAGAAAACATGAATCACACCATAAGACTAAGGATTTGATAACCTAGAAACCCTCCAAGAATAAGAAAGTAAAACTAGAGTGGGGATGATACCCACAAAATAATTGCGCAATTGATCTCAACCACTTCTGATGGTCTGCCCTATTAAAGGCCTACCTTGTTAAAGGCTACAACACATTGTTAAATGTGACCTTGTTAAAGGATTTAAGAATATTCAACTTGGAATTTCACCTTGTTAAAAGATTTACATAGAGCTGTTAGGCTCACCCAAATCCATGGGATTTTCAGTCACCTTCTCAAAAGAATTTTTCATCCCTCTCTAAGGATCTCCTATCCTCCTCTTAAAGATCTCTTATCCTTCTCCTAAGGATCTCTTTATCCTTCTCCTATGGATCTCTTTGTCCTTCTCCTGGGGATCTCTTTATCCTTTTCCTGAGGCTTATCCACCTAGCTGTTAAGCTAACCTAGCAGTGTAGGGTTTTCAATATCTAATACAATGGTAAGAAAGTATTAGAAGGGTTTTGACCTGATACAGATTGCAACCCTAACTGTGCAGATTTTAGATCACTCTTCAATTCCTTTCTTTGCTTGGCTTCTCTTCCTTGCAGTGCTGACAGCTTGTTCACCCTTCAAGATCTATCTCCTTAAGTTCTTCCACTCGTTATGCCAATGCAATCTCTAGTCAGTTGATCAACTCAGAGTCTTGATTCTCTATTCTTGCTCCTCTTGACTTCTTCACATGATCACACTTATGACCAATTCCCTCTCTTGCATGCACACTTGATCTCTAACCTATAACTCCTTATAAAGAAGTTTTTTTCTTCATTTCTCACTCAAATCTTAATTTTCTCTTGAGAAAATGGTATTGTTTTTCCCTCCAAATTGTTTCTTCTGGAAACTTCATGATAAATCCATTAGCATTTGCCTTGGATTGGTTTGCATGGATAACATAGAATTTTGTGACATCTACTCATCATTCATAACTTCCAACTACTTCACAAAATTTGATGTAACAACCTTATCACTATTGATCTGGCAAATATTGTCTTAACAAATAATGCAACAACTCGACATTATTGGTCTACTGATGCTCGACACCTTCTATGTTACTCAACTTCTTAATGTTATTTACTAGTGCTCAACACCTTCTGTATCTTGCTCGGCACCTGTATCTTGCTCGGCACTTGATCTTCACTCGGAAATTGAAGGCTGCTCGACACTTGTAGATCACTCGGCACCTAAAGATCACTCGAAAACTAAAGTTGACCTTGCTCAACTTCAACTGAGAATCTGTTCGGCTCTAACTAGCTTGCTCGACTCTTTCTAATGAACTTAGTTAATCCTTACATCTTTGATGTATCTCAGTGTGTCCATCCTCTTAGAGTATGTGATCAATATATTATTTTATCAATGGCTTAGCTAATCCTTATACTTCATTACATCATCATAACTTCAACTTTTCTCTAGGTACTCTAGTTATGTCTTATTGATTGCCACCTCCTTGTCAATCAACCAATTGATAGTATTTGAATCACTAAAGAAATTGTCATTCTTGCAAATAGAAAGTTTGACATCAATGACAAAACAATGATTGAAACATTCTTTACTAGTTCCATTTCTCTTCATTCATGATCTTTTCAATCATTACCAACAATCTCCCTCTTTGGCATTGATGGCAAACTAAACTGATCAAATGATTAAGCTGATCAACTTAGTTTCCACCAAAATCTGAATTTTTTCTATTTTGCTTCTCCCTCTGGATTGCTGCATCCTTACTCTGTATTCCTAATCCTTCATATATTTCTCCCTCTTACTTTGTATTGATCATTTTCTCCTATATCTCCCTGTTTGACATAAATTTCAAAGATGTAGCATCTTTAACATGCTAAATAGAGGCTTTGCATCTTCATATTTTTCTCCCTCTGTCACCATGCTTGTGACTGATTTGGAGTTTCTGCTCCTATTATCATCCTTTGCATCATTCTTCTAATATTTCAATGATCTACTCCTATTGATGCAAGGCAGCTTTTATGTTGCTTTAGACTGCTTGAGTTAGAGGCATTACCCCCAACTTGCCTCTAAGATATTCATAAGCATCCTTGGTCAATGGTTTGGTGAAGATATCTGCAATTTGTTCCTTTGAGTGAATGTATTCTATCTTTACTTGTTTTTCCTCCACCAATTCTCTGACATAGTGACACTTGATTGCAATATGCTTGATTTTTGCATGCATTACTGGATTCTTGGATATATTTATAACACTTGTATTATCACAATATAGTATCACAGGTTTAGTTACCTCGTCTTTCATTCCTTTCAATAGATGTTTAAGCCACACAATGTTTGTGCAATTGACTGTTGCTGCCACATATTCTACTTCTATAGTGGAATGAGATGTGCATGTTTTTTTCTTGCTAGTCCAAGTAACTAGCCTTTTTGCTAAGAATAATGCTTCTCCACTTGTGTTTTTCCTGTCATCAATGTTTCCTCCCCAATCTACATTTGTGTATGCATTGAGCTCAAACTTCTCATTCTTTTTGTAATATAGGCCAAAATCATCAATTCCTTTGAGATACCTCATTATCCTTTTTATTACCACGAGATGATTTTCTCTAGGATTGGCAGAGAATCTAGCCACTATTCCAACTACTAGTGCTATGTCTGGTCTGCTATGTACAACATATTGTAGTTTTCCAATCATGGATATGTACATTGTTTGATTGACTTCAGTCGATTCATCATTTTTATATAGCTTATGTCCTATTGCCATTGGTGTGCTGACAGGTTTGGAGTCTTCTAATCCAAACTTCTTGAGTATCTCCTTGATATATTTTTATTATGTCACAAATATACCATGTTTTAGTTGATGCACCTACAATCCTGCAAAGAATTTGATTTCTCCAAACATAGACATTTCAAACTCATGTTTCATTTTGTCAGCAAAACTTTTGCACAGTACTTCCTTTCCTCCAAAAACTACATCATCCACAAATATTTCAGATACAAGAATATCCTTACCTTCTTCTAATTTGATGTACATGTTGCTGTTATCATTAGTTCTTTCAAATCCTATTTGCACCAAATACTTGTGAAGTCTCTCATACCAAGCTCTAGGGGCTTGCTTTAATCCATATAGAGCCTTATGCCGTTTACATACCTTATTTTTGTTCTTTTCATCAACAAAACCTTCCGGTTGCTCTATGTAGACTTCATCTTCAAGTATACCACTCAAAAATATGAACTTTACATCTATTTGGTAGACTTTAAATCCTTTGAAGGCTGCATATGTCAATAAGGTCCTTACTCCTTCCATTTTGGCAACTGGAGCAAAACTTTCTCCATAATCTAGTCCTTCTTGTGCATATCCTTTGCAAACTAGTCTTGCCTTATTCCTTGTGATTTCACCATTTTCATCTAACTTGTTTATGAACACCCACTTGGTTCCAATCACATTATTGTTAGCTAGTCTTGAGACTAAGGTCCATGTCTTGTTCTTCTAAATTTGTTCTATTTCTTCTTTCATAGCATTATACTAGTCATCATCTGTTATGGCTTCACTTACTATTATTGGTTCCATTTTGCTGAGCAGACATGTTTCATTTTTGAGTCTATTCCTTGTTATTGGTCCTACCTCTTTGTTTCCAATAATTTGATCTGCAAGATGATGTTTTTTCACATACTTTGCCAGTATAGGTTCTTTCTTTTTTTGCATGTTGTCTCTTTCAAAATCTGTATCCTCATGCATATTTTCATCAAGCATTTATTCATTTTCTTCTTGTTAGCTATTCTTAGAGTCTGAATGAACATTTTTTGTATTCTATGGCTCGACTTTTGAATGTGTCTGTTGTTCAACATTTACTATCTATGACTTGACATATACTAGATTTTGTTGATGATGGTCATTCTTAGTTACAACTTCACCATCATTAGGTATAGCTTCATAAAAGTATACAAAGTTCTTGTATTCTTCTACTTTCTTGGTGTTTTCAATACTTTGAACTTCTACAAGCTCATCAAATTTTACATTTGTGCTTTCTACTACTTTGTTAGTTTTAACATTCAAATTGAACATTTTCTATATTCTACGGCTCGACTTCTGAATGTGTCTATTGTTTAGCATTTACTATCTGTGACTCAACAGATACTAGATTTTGTTGCTGATGGTCATTCTGAGTTGCAACTTCACCATCATTAGGTATACCTTCATAAAAGTATTCTTCTTCTGCTTTCTTGGTGTTTTCAATACTTTGAACTTCTACAAGCTCATCAAATTTCACATTTGTGCTTTCTACTACTTTGTTAGTGTTAACATTCAAATTGAACATTTTCTGTATTCTATGGCTCGACTTCAGAATGTGTTTGTTGTTAAGAATTTACTATCTGTGACTCGACAGATACTAGATTTTGTTGCTGATGGTCATTCTGAGTTGCAACTTCACCATCAATAGGTATACCTTCATAAAAGTATACAAAGTTCTTGTATTCTTCTGCTTTCTTGGTGTTTTCAATACTTTGAACTTCTGCAAGCTCATCAAATTTCACATTTGTGCTTTCTACTACTTTGTTAGTGTTAACATTCAAGCACTTATAAGCTTTGCTTCTAGTAGAATAACCAAGAAATGTGCCTTCCTCACTCTTTGCATCAAACTTTCCATTTCTAGACTCTTTATATATATAGCATTTGCATCAAAATATTTTGAAATGTTTTACATTAGGAGAATTCCCCTACCATAATTCAAAAGGTGTTGCATTTATACCTTTCTTGAATTGAACTCTATTGAGTGTGTAGACTGGAGTACTTACAACTTCTCTCCAGTACTTGAGTGCAACATTTTTTTCCATCATTAAGGTCTAGGCACAGTCAATAAATGATCTATTCCTTCTCTCTGCTATACCAATCTGAGGTGGAGTCCGAGGTTCTGATGTTTTCCTTTTAATTCCTCTTTCATTGAAGAACTCTTCAAATTCTTTTGATGTGAATTCACCTACTCTATCAGATCTGAGACATTTTAGGCTCTTTCCAGTTTCTTTTTCAACTCTAGCCAAGTACCATTTGAACATTTGGAATGCATCTAATTTTTGTTTCAGGAACATGACTGTCATCATACTTGAATACTCATCTACAAATAGCATTATGTATATGTCACCTTTGTAGCTTTGTACTTCTATAAGACCACACAAGTTAGTATGAACCAGCTCTAATACTTTATTAGAAGTATAAGTCTTGCTTTTGAAAGTTGACTTGGTCATCTTCCCTAGTTGGCATTGTTTGCACATGATGTTATCAGGTTTCTTCAACTTTGGTACTCCTCTGACTTTCTTCATCTTGCTGATGCTTATCAGATTGTCAAAATTTACATGACATAGCCTCTTGTGCCATAACCATACATCATCAGTTTGAACAATAAGACATGAAGCATCTTCTATGTCTAGATAAAACAGGTTACTCCTAGTCTGATCACCTTTTCCTTTTAGATTTCCTTGAGAATCATAAATCTTAGCAATTCCTTTTTCAAATTCAACCTTACATCCTATGTTGCCTAACTATGAGACACTTAACAAGTTATAATTCAGGCCTTCAACATAGTATGCATTATCACATGATATCTTTTCAGTAAGCTTGATACGACCTTTCCCTTTGATTTGACATGGTGCATTGTTACCAAATCTAACACTATTTTCTTCATATTGAGTAAAGGAAATGAACTTACTTTTATCTCTAGTCATGTGATGAGAGCATCCGCTATCTATGATCCATCTATCATTCTTGTTCATGTAGGTTACCAAGGCAATTGCTTCTTCTTCATCTGATTCATCCTTCATAGCCACATAAACTACTTCATCATCATTTCCGTCAAAGTCTTCTTCAACAATGTAGCATTTTTTGCCTTTAACTTTGTAGTCCTTGTTTTCCTCTTTCTTGTTCTTGAAGTTGCCTCCATCCTTGTAATTTTTCTTTTGTGTGCATCTGGCTGCAATGTGACCAACTTCATTACAATTGAAACAAATGATTGATAGCTTACCTTTGAATTTTGCACTTTCTCTATGAAATCTTCTTGCTAGTAATGCCTCCAATTGGTCTACATCATCTTCATCGGTGCTATTGTTACTAGATACATACTTTTCTATCCCATTCTTTTTCTTTGTTTGCACCTCATCATTGTCTTTTATCATCATCTTAGCTTTGAATGCAGATTCAAAGTTTTCTGGCTTGTAGTTGTCAAAGTTGGATAACTCAAAGGTAGTGAGTCGTCCAATTATTCCTTCAAATGTCACTATGTTGCCTGGTACACACCTTAGCTCTTGGATGGCTGATACTCTTATAGCATAGATGGGTAGCAAAGTTCTTAAGTATTTGCTACATACTATTTCTTCTGCTAACTGTCCTCCTAGGCTTCTTATAGCATTGATTACTTCCTTCATCCTTGCACTGTATTGAGCAGCATTCTCTCCTTCTTCCATTTTCATATCATCAAATTTTCCTCTTAGGCTTTCTCTTTTGGCTCTCTTGACATTGTCATCTCCTCCATAGATTCTTGATAATGTATTCCACATCTAATGTGAAGTATCACATCCTTTGATGTCATCATACTCGACATAGCTTAGTGTTGAAGCAATATCTAACATTGCTTGATTGTGCTCCTTCTTCTTGCTCATATCATTTGTAGTGAGGGGTCCTGCAGGGTCTACATGATCAACTGTAATTGAGGTCTATGAATAGTCACCTATTGATCCAAGGTGTAGCTTCATCAAACTTTGCCATGCAACAAAGTTGTCTTTGTTTAGCTTGGAAACTGCTCTCTTGGACATCTTGATCTTCTTGCTGCTAGTACATTGAAACAAATCAGCAGTGAGCTCTAATACCAATTGTTAGAATTATTTAGAATAATTGAGAGGGGGGGTTGAATAAGTTATCCAAGGTCCAATGGTGTCCAATAAAACTTTTTCTACAAATCCTTAATGGCACATAACTGAGATTATCATGCATGAAATTGAACATTAAACAATCATGAAAAGAAAATATGCATCACACCATAACAATAAGGATTTGATAACCCAGAAACCCTCCAAGAATAAGAAGGTAAAACTAGAGTGGGGATGATACCCACAAAATAACTGCGTAATTGATTTCAACCACTTCTAATGGTTTGCCTTGTTAAAGGCCTGCCCTGTTAAAGGCTACAACACATTGTTAAATGTGACCTTGTTAAAGGATTTAAGAACATTCAACTTGGAATGTCACCCTCTTAAAGGATTTACATAGAGCTGTTAGGCTCACCCAAATCCATGAGATTTTGAGTCACCTTCTCAAAATAATTTTTTATCCCTCCTAAGGATCTCTTATCCTTCTCCTGAGGATCTCTTTATCCTCCTCTTGAGGATCTCTTTGTCCTTCTCCTGGGGATCTCTTTATCCTTTTCTTGAGGCTTATCCACCTAGCTATTAAGCTAACCTAGCAATGTAAGGTTTTGAATATCTAATACAATGGCAAGAAAGTATTAGAAGGATTTTGACCTGATACAGATTGCAACCGTAACTGTGCAGATTTTATATCACTCTTCAATTCCTTTCTTTTCTTGGCTTCTCTTCCTTGTAGTGCTGACAGCTTGTTCACCCTTCAAGATCTATATCCTTGATTTCTTCGACTCATTATGCCAATGCAATCTCTGGTCACTTGATCAAATCAATGTCTTGATGCTCTGTTCTTACTCCTCTTGACTTCTTCACATGATCACACTTATGACCAATTCCCTCTCTTGCACGCGCACTTGATCTCTAACCTGTAACTCCTTATAAAGAAAATAGTATTTTTTTTCCCTTCAAATTGTTTCTTCTAGAAACTTCATGATAAATCCATTAGCATTCACCTTGGATTGGTTTGCATGGATAACATAGAATTCTGTGACATCTACTCATCATTCATAACTTCCAACTGCTTCACAAAATTTGATATAACAACCTTATTGCTGCTGATCTAGCGAATCTTGTATTAACAAATAATGCAGCAACTACGCATTATTGGTCTACTAATGCTCGACACCTTCTATGTTACTCAGCTTCTTAATGTTATTTACTAGTGCTCGGCACCTTCTGTATCTTGCTCAGCACTTGTATCTTGCTCGACACTTGATCTTCACTCGGCACCTGAAGGCTGCTTAACACTTGTAGATCACTCAGCACCTAAAGATCACTCGACACTTGAACTTGACCTTTCTTGGCTTCAACTGAGAATCGGTCCGGCTCTAACTAGCTTGCTCAGCTCTTTCTAATGAACTTAGTTAATCCTTACATCTTTGATGTATCTCAGTGTGTCCATCCTCTTAGAGTATGTCATCAATATATTATTTTATCAATGGCTTAGCTGATCCTTATACTTCATTACATCATCATAACTTCAACCTTTCTCTAGGTACTCTAGTTATATCTTATTGATTGCCACCTCCTTGTCAATCAACCAATTGATAGTATTTGAATCACTAAAGTAATTGTCATTCCTGCAAATAGCAAGTTCATCAATGACAAAACAATGATTGAAACATTCTTTACTAGTTCCATTTCTCTTCATTCATGATCTTTTCAATCATTACCAATAGTAGTAGCATTCTACATTACTCTTATTTGAGTTGTAGTTTTTCTTACCTCCTCTTGAAGTATTTTGTGAGCTACTTGCTCCATCTGCTCTCCTTAAGCTTTCTACTACAGCATTTCTTTGTCCTCCATTACCTCGGCCTCTGCCTCTAGAGTTTTTTCCTGAGCTATTTCTTCCTCTCCCCTTTCCTCTTGGATTTGATTGAACCTTGAATGCTTGCTCTTGGAAAGAAGAATAAGTAAATATGTTGATCCTATGCTCATGGGTTTGAAGAGTACCCATCAACTCATCCATTGTCAAAACAATGATGTCTTTTGCCTCTTCTATAGTCATGACCAAATTGTCATATTTATGAGATAAAATCCTCAATATCTTTTCCACTATCCTCTACTCTTGATAGTCTTCTCCATTTGACTTCAGTTGATTAATCACAGTGGAGGTCCTTGAATTAAAATCTGCAATTGATTCATTTTCCTTCATCTGAAGGTTCTCAAACTCCCTCCTTATATTCTATAGCTTTACTATACAGACTTTATCAGTCCCCTTGAAGTTTGTCTCAAGGATATCCCATGCTTCCTTTGCATAATTTGCTGCTGCAATCTTGGGAAAAATTGTCTCTGTCATTGCTGCCTCAATAAGACTTAATATCTTTGCATCCTTTCTCCTTGACTCTTTCAAATGAGTCTTTTGTACATTTGCGAGGGTAGCATACTAAGCTAGGTCTGTCACATCATTGAACCCATTAACTACAAACTCCCATAAATCATTTGCAACCATTATGGTTTTCATCTTCTTTTTCCATGTATCATAATTTTGTCCATTGAAGGGTGGTGGTTGTTTCCATATCTTTCCTACATCTTCTGCCATGTCAAATATCCCAAGAAAACAAATGCCCTAACTCATTGTGGATGTGGCTCCTCAAAGCTTTGATACCATGTGAATAAATATTAAAAAAAATTCACAACCTTTAATTTTCGCTCGACACTCACTATTTCCGAGTGCCATACTTACTTGGTAGCTTAATAAACTAAGTGGTAGGGGAGTGTCGAGTGAGCTCGACAAATGAACAACAACTCAACACCAATGGATGCCGAGTGAGCTTGGTAGTGTGGATGCCGAGTGAACTTGGTAGCCACAAGAGGGTGGAGCTCGGTAGAAGAAGGCACCGAGGGAGCTTTGTAGCCACTATAGGGAGCTCAGTTTGAACAACAAAAAATGACTTCTACCAAAGACAATACTGAGTGACAGAACTATAACGTAAACTTTTCCACCATTAAAAGTAGAGAACTAAAACTTGAAGCTTCTAGAAAACCTTCAAAAATGAAATGAATAGAAGAAGGACAATGAACAAGTATGCTTGCTTGCTTTCTATTCAACTTTGATTATAAATATGACAAAATTTGGGAGCATTCGGCTTTAACCAGAAAACCCTAAAACTAGTAAAACCTGAACAACTTCAATACTTCAAAACCTTAAACGTGCAGCTCTAATGGCTGCTTAGAATAATTCTTGGAGCAATCACTGCGTCAACAGGTCGAAACAAACAAATGATAAACTTACAGAATGACCAGAGAAGGAACACATGCATCTGGAGGCACGAAATGAACTTCCTTCTATCTCTGCACTCTGATGACTGCATCTACTGATCACTTCTTTCTTCTTCCTTCTCTTCAACTTCGACTCTCTCTCTCTCTCTCTCTCTCTCTCTCTCTCTCTCTCTCTCTCTAATTTGCTCTGTTGAACACTGATCGGTTTGGTCGAATGAAACTAATCATTCCTTTTTGTCATCTACCACAAAAATTTCCCCCTTTTTTCATATTTCAAAACTCACCTACCAAGAAATAAGTTCTTTTGATCATTCTGCAAGCTGTCATGGAGGTAGGTGGGCATTTGGCTCTAGGGGCAAATCGCCATTTCATTTAATATTCCAACAAAATGATGGTGCTTTTGACTGCTTCCTACGCTAGAGTTTCTCTTGCACTAATGTTGTCTACCAATGGCCACGACTTTAGTTCAAATTGCCAAGTAGTGCAGCGTTAAAGGGTCAATGGATGGAGTTTGGTACCATGCAGAGTGCACAAGTCCAGATAGGGGCTTCATTGCAATTAAAAGTTGAAAATAATGGTCCAACTGATGTGTTGGTTAATGGAATGCAGCATATCGAATTCAATGGTCTTTTTGCAAGGTGATTCATCAAAGGCAAGGAGGACTAAATCAATGTTAGATGTAATCAGAGGAAATGATCTCAAGGGTTGTGATGGCAAGGCTGTAAAGGGTAGCGTTAACAAGGCTCTCAAGAAAGAGCAAGCAATCTAAGGTAATGCAGGGTAGTATGAGTTTAGTAATGTGGTTAGGAAGGGTAGTTTAAGATGCAAGGGAAATGATCTATCTAAACAAAGATGGAACAATGATTCGACCGTATCGATTAGCTTATGAACTAGACAATGAGATTGATAGCAATGTCATTATCTTCTTGAATGTAGGTAAGAAGATTTCAAGGTATGTAGGTTTGGTGCGAAGATTTCAAGATATGTGACCAAGCCTAAGGAGCTCAACAAATGGATATTAGAGAACTAGGAACTATTGATGAAGGGTATGTTCAACTATACCCTTGTGCAAAGGGTTTTTTCATTTCATTTTTTAGCAAGTTAGGGATTAGAAAAATGTTCTACATGACAATATCTAGAGTTGGGAGAACAACTATCCCTCTATGCCCTAACCATGGCATCCAAACTTTTCCCCTAAACTAGAAAATTTTGACTGGGAAACACTTTGGGTTAGACTTCTAAATTTTCCTTTATATTTATGGTTTAACTCTTATTTGCAAGCTATTGGGGATTCTTGGGGAAATCTTTTAGTGGTTGATGAGAAATTGTCACACCTTCTACACTCAACTTATGCAAGGATCTTAGTGGAGATGAAAATTCAGGAAGGCCTCCTAACATAGATTAATCTAAAAAATTCAAAAGTATTTTGGGCACAACTTCTGAATTTTGAGGGAGTGCCCTTTCACTGCAAAAGATGTTTTCAGATTAGGCATTTGTCAACCAAAAGTGTCAAGAAGAGATTGATTATTGAAACCTCATGGTGGAAAGATGTTTCACAACACCACCATTACAATGTACAAAAACAAAAGGTGCACATCATATTAGTTTTTCTCAAGTGGCGAGTAAGGAGCAACCTCCCCAATTGGGTGGTGTTGAATTTAAGAAGAGGTTTCAAAAAAGATGATGGCCCTTGAACCTAAGAAGATTATAGCCACTTGTGATGGAAGGGAGGAAAAAATGATGGTGGATGCTCAGGAGATGGATGTTGAACAAAGTGATAGAAGTTTTGAATGAAGGGATGGCTTGGGAAGGAAACACCATGAAATTGCAAGAATTTGTAGCAAAACTGGAGACGGGTTGGAAGACAATGAAGGGCAAAAAAATCAAAGAAGTCACAAACTTCATTTGAAATGACTCTGCAATCACATTATAAGGGGAAAGTGAAATGTGGTCTCTTTGGTTTCTAGGCTATGAGGTCCTACTATATTTCTTTGATGCTAGTTGCTTGTTGTAGTTCTATGGTTCAAGTGAGTTCCCTTTGTTTTCCACACTGTACCTAACTAAGTTTATTGTAGGGCTCTTCAATAAATTAATCTATTACCAAACAATTTTAACTAGATTATTACATTTCCATTTGCTTATTTTGAGACAAATAATATAATATTAAGTGCATGTCTACAAACCTAGCTTTAAACTTATTTATTAAATCATAGTTAGTTTAACCCAAGAAGGCACTTTAGTATACATTTTGTGTCATTATTTTATTTAAACATTAGTATACATCCTAACATCCTCCTAAAATGATTCAAACTCCAAAAAAATCATGGAATATTCTACAAAGGATCAACTCAATTAGTACACTAAAATGAAAGATATTTACTTTAGGAATTAAGTGTGAAATATTTACTATGTTGTATATTGCCCTTTAGCACACTTTTAAATTAAATATATGAAAGAAACTAATCTAGGAGAACTTTTCCTACAAAATATTTTAAGGTATTTTCACATATGTAAATCCTTAGTGAGTAAAACTAAATAAAATATTTCAAGTGTCAAAAGTAAAATTCTTATAAGTGTGAATAACAAATTTATAGCCTATTAATTAGATTTGTGCTTATAAAAGAAAATCAAATACATAAATTTGATTAAAAGATCTACATAGATTTGAGATGTTGGGAAAGATCCAAACTAATTCTTGTGTCCAAGTCATTTTCTTTAGTATTAACATTAAAATCATCTTTAACACTACTCTTGAAATTGATTACACAAGTCTATTACAATTACATTACTAATATAATAATTAGTTATTACATACAATCATCTTAAACTAGTTTACACAAAGATTTACATCCTTTTAAATAAGAGTTCATAAAGAAAGACTTTTTCCTTTTCAAATTTTTTAAAAATATAATGTTATTTTTAATTTAGGTTTACAAAAATGAATGATTAGGTCACATTTCCCCTTTTCTATTTAATATGTGTAACAGGTGTGATGGTGTATAAAAAGTCAAGACTATACTTAAATGTCACATTCTTATAACAAGGTCACACCTCATCCTATCTTAAAGTCATAAGAAATTATCTTATTTGATAAGCAAATGGGGTTGCAAGCTTTGGGTTTAAATATGGAGGAAACTCTGTAGTTAAGCGCGCTCAGGAAGGAGTAGTACTGGGATGGGTGACCTCCCGGGAAGTCTCGGTGCTTCACTCACTACTCACGATAGATGGATTCATGTTGACTCACTACTCATGAAACATGGGTAAATGAGTTTGAGTCAAAATCACATAGTTAAATCCCCTGTTGAGCATCACCTAGATCCAATGAGTGCTAAGTGTTCCATTTATTCTCATGATAGATGGATTCATGTTGACTCACTACTTATGAAACATGGGTCAATGAGTTTGACTCAAAATCACATAGTTAAATCCTGATATTTACATCACAATTTGACTTGCTGTGGAAATTATCTCACAATTATCTTATTTAACAATTAATTTGATTCTTAAAAATATTTTGTAAAAAACACAAAAAAATAATACTTTTACATAATTAAGAAAACAGATTTCATACTACCTAATTTCATTTGTAACATACCAAATTAGAAGAGATAAAAGAGCTATGCTTGCATCATGAGGGATTTGGAAGAGTGCAGGTCAACATTACATTTCAGATGAGATCAATCACTGCACTATACAACTTGAAGCTCTTTTATGAGGTCTATTCTCGCTTCTAAATCTGATGGGTAATTCCCTTCTAAATTCCTTCACATCTTCATGCCCAGCAGCAGCCTTACAAATCTGCAAAATCTCAGACAACTCTCCATCCTCCAAATCTCCCTCAAATCTTTTCATCAAAACTGCATTTTCTTTCTCGAACTTATACGCAACCTCCTCATGATGAACAACTAAAACGTCCTTCAAATTCACATCCAATACACTCTTGAGAGTCCCCTTGCTCAAACTCTTTGCATGATCTTTACTGGTCCAAGGGGACTCTCTATACAGCCGCTGGTCAATAAACATATTGACATCAAGCTTGTCCAGAAAAACATCAGCGTCCTTTTTGGGTGCCTCAGTAAATACCACAACTTCGTGAATTTTTGCCAATTCTGACAAAAAATTGTCCACCCCGGGCCTTTTCATGACATAGTAAGGCAGATTCTGGGCACAAATAATAAAGTCACTTCTCTGGAGAGGCTCAAGGCTTGCCTTGAGCAAAATATCAAACAATCCCAATACAATTGTTTTCGATTTTGTCTTATGTTCTCTTCTTCCTTGGGATTTGAAATTGAAATTCCAGGTAAGCCCTAGAAAACTCACAGGCCTTTCTCTTTCCCTCTCACGATCCCTCAAGTACTGAATTTCTGCATCAGCGGTCTTACTCAGTTCGTAATGTATATTAATGGCCTCTCTTACATCTTCACACTTTGCCGCCATGTTACAAAACTCCATGACTCTCCAAAGCTCCCTGTCTGATAAATCCCCGTAGAAAGGCTTAACGGGAAATGCATTTTCTGGCTGCAATTTGAAGTTTCGAGGATTATCATCAACAATTATGACGTTCTTAAGGTCTCTTCGCAATTTAGTGAGATCTTTATAAATGAGTCCTCTGCTACGACTGCACGAGTCTCTGTACAACCGGTGTTTAATGCTGCTATGGATGTCCAGTTTGTTGAGAACGTCGTCTACGTATTCTTTTGAGGCAGATGTGAATATGATGATCTCGAACTTGTGTTTCGCCAGTTGGAGTAAAAAGGTGTCGACTGCGGGTCTTTTCTGGACGTAGCAGAGATTTGGGTGTTCTTGAAGCTCTTCGACGACAACTGTGAAGTCGTAGTGGGAAGGTGTGGAAGAGAATGTGGCATTGATGAGCGTATTGTCCAAGTCTAATACGATCGTT
Organism: Cupressus sempervirens; assembly: GCA_028749045.1. NCBI lineage: Eukaryota > Viridiplantae > Streptophyta > Pinopsida > Cupressales > Cupressaceae > Cupressus > Cupressus sempervirens. Next base: position 364,744,471 of record CM053785.1, read on the forward strand.
TTGGTCTTCTGAGATTGTGGCCGGGAAAGTATTATGTCTGGCCTGATTTCGTCGATGCTCTTCCTTCTGGGTGGAGCAACTATTATGTCCATTTTGCCTTCAAATCTTTGTGCCTTCGAGTTCGAAACGACGAGGAGTTGGAACGGGTAAGGGTATTGGAATGGAAATGTGTGAGTTTCGTGGCGGACATATAGCCCATCGAAACGCTACACTTTTTTATTTGAAAGGCGTAAGCATTTGATCTGGCATTAATACACCAGCGAAATTAGGGTTTAGATGAGCTGGTTTAAAAAGTTGTTTTACATGAGCTGGTTTTTATTTTTAAGATTATAAAGGATTAAAGTGAAAGATAGAACTCATAACCAGTTTTCTTTATTAGTGAATAAATTTAAAATTTTGGGTAAGGGTAATTGGTTTCTTTGATTTGAGAATGTATGTCAAAATGTTTGTTAGTTTTTAGTTAGTTAGTTTTTTTTTTTTTTTTCAAATTGTGTATTTTGTTTTTTTCTTATTGATAAAGTTAATTGGCTTTGTCACTTTTATAAAAAAAGATCTTGATACTTCTCAATTCATATATTAAATGCAATACATCTAGAGTTGTAATTTTTACCACTCATTTAAATCCTATAAACTTATTATATGAAACTTACTATTCCCCCTCTTTGCAATAATATTACTTGTTATTTAAACTAAGTGTGATGCCTTCCCCTATTTTACTTGAATATTATACTTGAATCTATATTAATAGTATTGACCTACTACTTTAATTTAACCATATTGCCCTCTTTTCTTAATGGATAATCAAAGGGTCCTACACCCACGCTAATATCTTTGATTACTAAGGAACAAAACATCATATTATACTTCCCACATTAACAATATCCATATTTTCTTTATTCTTCTATTTATTTTAGATAATATTTTTACATACATCATTTCATAAGAGCACCTATTAGATTAGTACATTATGCATTTTTAAAAATTAATATACATGATTTATAGTCTTACATGATTATATCTAGATTCTATTTACTCACCTCAATGTAGTTAAGTATTCACTAATTACACTTTACAAGTAGCTCACTTAGAATAATGCATTGCATAGTAGTTCGTCATTTAGACACATAGGATTTTTTGTCTTGATAAGCACATTGTGTAGGATCATTCCAAACATATCATCATCCTCATCATTGCACATACTTCATTTCATAATGGAGGATGATCCACCTTTGGTGGAAATGATTCCACCTTATATAGGTGATAGGTTATCTTCTCCTTATCATCAAGACTCCGATTACCTTTCCTAAATAAGGAGACCTATTATGTATATTTTGATCAATCTAATCAATACATCAGAATTAGTCAATCGTGTCCAGATAGTCCATTGATTTCTCATAATGCAATTGTCTTGTCAATCTATTGTAAAAGTTATCTTAGTCTTTCATATGATTTTGGGGCTATGTAGAATCACCTAAAACTCTTACATGGTATCTGAGCTATCAAGGTGTGAACAACTATTCTCAAGAATATCAATCTTGTCTTGATTTAGTTGTGGATGTGAAATTTTCCAATTTGGGCATCATCATTACATAATTTGTTTGAACCAAATGGAGGGTCTTGTAGTTTGTGACTTTCTATTGTAGTTGAATATTAGAGATTTTTGGTACAATGTAGGTTGGCATCATATTAATGAGGTTCAAAATCCCTAAATTAAATGTTGTTTAATCCAAATGGGACATCCAAGGAAAAATATAGAGCCATTTGAATTTTGGAAGCACAACGACAATAACTTAAGGAAAAAAAATCAAAACAATTTTCAAAGAGTGATATCTCACTCATTCAAACTCCTTTTTTTTCTTTCTTTTTGGGGTAGGGGGATGGGGAGTGGGAGGGCTAGTGGGGTGAAATATCATGATCTACATAGTGGTGAAAGTGATAATGCATAGGCCTTAGTTTGGTCTTTTGTATATTGATCCATATCTATTATATCTTAATTTTGGTGTATAATCATTTATTGGTATTATCTTGTGATGTAATAAATGTATCATTGATGTAATCATGGGTTATGAAACACAAAACCATGGTAATTTTTTTTACTACAGATAATTATGAGTCATGACAAATGGAATCATCAATCATCACACATTGTAGATGGCTTAATCTCTTTCCTCATCTTTATGGGTTCATTCCCAAATCAAATTCACATGTGAAGCAATATGTTTGGGGAGAAAAGAGAGCTCATATTATCAATTTTATTAGTAGTATTACTGGTTGATCTCTCTTCAATTGTATATTTCATTTCATTCCTTTTAGTCTAATAATATATTTTTGCATATTTTTAGAGCCAAACCCTTTCTTTTTCTTGTCTTTTTCTTTATGACATGTTCTTTCATGTAGGTGTTCTACTAGATCTGTGGATTTTTTCTCATCAAATCCTTCATGTTATTAAAGTCAAATCTATTGTAGCTTCTTCTTATTTGGAGAAAAAGAGGAATGAGGGTTTTATAAAATAAATTTGGCTATTTTTAGGTTTTTTTTTTTGTGAAAGTAGGGATGTCTTTGAATTTTGGAGCACTTTGAAGCCAAAAAGACCTCAAGGCTAGATTCAGAGGATCTCAAAACCCTTATTTCCATATAAAATATGTTTATTTTGGAAAACTTTGCATTCTGAGGCAAAAGTGTTCTTACCTTCTAGGGTCGTATGACCTTTGGAATACAAATCAAGATTAAAAATTGCACAAACTCACAAAATTATAATTAAAAAATGCTTTAAAAAAGTGCAAGTGGTTTTTCTTTTATTGCCATAATTAACAAAATTATTAGCAGTTTGCTTAACCTCCAACGATCACTACAAACCACACCACCATTACTATTGTCGAGCTCCATTGCCACTACTATCAAGCTCCACCACTACTACAACTAAGCTCCATTGCTATCACTTAATACCACTGTCTCCACCCCGCCACCTTACCACCTCCAACATTGGAAAATCTCAGCACACCTATTATCCCACCTCCATTGGAGATTCTATTTTAGATTCTCATGCATTCTCCTTTTAGCATCAACTAAGACTTCCAACTTCACCTTACATTCAAGGGTTTCATTGTCCTTGTCTAGTGCCTTTATTTTTTTCAGACTGTAGCCACATTGGTCCATTCATTGAGATAGGAGTTCTACCATTTTTGGGGGGCCATAGTGTCTCAAGTCTCTATCATGGGGTTTTTTTATTGTACTTATGGATTTAAGAGAGTCTCTTGAGACATATCATTTGTACCTTTTCTTTCTATCTCTTTTTGGAGTAGGATTTTTTCTAACTAGGTTTTCTCTCTTTCTCTATTTCATAGAGATTTGGTTGTGATTGGGTACCTCATCAGGCATTCTTGTTAGGACCCAAGTTTGCTATCAACATTGTAGCTTCCTTTCTTTTTCATGCATTGTTTATAGCTGCATTATTGATCATCTTAAGGGGGTGTTAGAGTAAAGGATTAATTAAATTAAATTAAATTAAATTACCTTTACTCCCTTCTTAAGACTTCCCACTATGCACATGCATTCCCATTTAATCATTAAATGACATTTATCTCTTAGGGTTTTCCTTTTAGGTTTTATAATCTCTTTCTAATAGGATTGATCAATTATAAATTTCATTTCATTTCTTTTAGTCTGATAATATATTTTTGCATATTTTCTGAGCCAAAAACTTTGCTTTTTCCTACCTTTTTCTTCTCTATGATAGGTTCTTGCATGTAGGTGTTCTACTAGATTTGTGGATTTATTCTCATCAAATACTTTAGTTTTAAAGAGTCACATTGAACCACTAGATGAGTTTTCTTTAAATTTTTATTTTTTTATTTATAGAAATAGGAAACATAATAGAAGATATTTGAAGATGGTTGGATGAAAATTAAATGATTTAGTTGTTGGAAGGATTAAGTCAACCATTATAGCCAAGAAAGAATGGGAAATAATATGACATATGAAAGTACAAATAAAGTAAAACTTTCTAAATTATAAGTACTTAAAAGAGAATTTGAGAATTTACAAATATAATATTTTTATTTGATAGAACATTTTTTAATCATGTTATTAATTTGGTTGATCAAATAAGGATTGATAGTGATAAGATATTGATGCAGAGCCAAGGAGGTAACATCAATTTCTACACAAAGTTGAATGATTAACCAAGATTCACTAGGTTCTCCAAAGCACTCAAATAGCCCTCAAATGCACAAATATGGAATAGGCCTTTCAACTATCTCTTTCAACCCAACAAAGTGTTTCAACAGACTCAATATGACATTTATAAATAGGTTTTACAATCTCAAAAACCAATTTCATGCATAAACCCAAGTTACCCCTCTTGATTAGGCTACTCTCTTCTTTGGATCAGCAGACCCTATTTTCTTGACTTTTCTCCCAAACTTTACAAAACACCAAGAAAAAAAATATGATTTTTAGATAACCTTTTCATATTTTTATAACATATCCAAAAATTAGATATCACTCCTTCGGAAAGATTGTATGGAATCGGGCAGTTTTATCTCAAAATTAGAACTTTTAAGCCACTTTTACAAATAAAGTCTACTTTCTACTTATCCACTACACTCCAAATCTTTAGAATAGTTGTAACATGATGTAAAATGACAAAATCTTAGAGATCTCTGACCTACTCAACATAAATCACTCAAATCCTCACCCTATGGCTTACAAACCCTCATTGCATAGGTTTTCTTGAAACACATGTTTCCACACTCCTTGGTGATCAAATAATGGGTCACACACCTTCACTATGATTCCCTAGGACACCTGCAATCATAAAACACCTTTCTCCTTTAGTCAGATTGCTTGTTGCTATATAGTTCCCATCAAATTGCCAAGGAATACTTTCATTATTTCCTCCAAAACCTGCTGTCCTCTTTGCAAATACACAACTATTTAGCACTAGTACTGTATCTCAGGGGTTAGCATCATAATATACATGTTAGAACATTCCTCCCATGAAGTTGGGCCCATAGAAGTTCATGGGAGGGTCATTTCTCAATGGAAAAACAAAATTGTCACAGAGTTTTAAATCAAAATTGTCAATAAATAAGATAACAGTCGTAGATTACTCCTTTAAATAGATTAAATTCAATGCAACAGAGTGTAAAATGAAGAAAATAACCCTTCTATATCACAATATGATATTCCAACAAAGAAGGATTCAATGATTCAATGATTCAATGAAATAGCATGAAAAATTCAGAATTTTATTGCTTGCTGCCCCAAACAACCATATAGCAAATGCTTTTCTTCTTCTTCTTCTTCTTCTTCTTCTTCTTCTTCTTCTTTTTTCTACTGTACAAGGTTATTTTAACATTTAATAACCTTCTTCATACCTTCCTCAACCAACTTCAAGCAGTTGGGAGGATTAATTAACTATAAGACATATTAAAACTACTTTCCCTCCAAAACTACTTGAGCATTGTTATTTAAATATTTAAATTGGTAACTTTGTTTCCTATGCATTTATGAATATTTTACCTATTCCATTGACCTATAAAGGTCCAAATGGATTTATTCATGACTCTAAACATGAGAACCACCTAGATCTACCCAATATGGCCATTACATGGCTTTCATCCTTATTACATTATATTTGTTCCTTATTACATTGCCCATTGACCTTGATGTATTGTATTGGGACTTATCAAACTCATTATATATTTTATTGAATCTTTCATGTTCATAAGCCATTATAGGCTCCAACAAATTCCAATTGACCATCTTCACATCTTGGATTCCTGGAGTCTTCTTTTGCACTGTTTTCTTCCTAGATGCCCTTGCATCAGATATCTAATCAAAAGGTTGTAGAAAAGATATTAGAAGTTTTTTATAATTTTCATAATATTATGGTTGCAATTGAGGAGTCCAAATATTTGACAAAATTATTTATTTCATAATTTTTAGGATGAGTTGAACTAGTGTAATAGTAAATGTGTAAAAAATGGAATTAAAAAAAAGGACATTTGACAAGACAAAGGAAGATGAAATACAAGGTTTAGAGGTTTAGAAAAACAAGAATAAAGAATTGTAAAGAGAATAAATAAAAAGTCAAGACATGAATCAACTTTTTACATGAATCAACTTTTTATCTTGGTGCAGGAGCACCTTAATCAAACTCCCTAGGACTAGTTCTTTGTTTTGGTTTTGGCTTGTTTAGACTCTAGCCAATTCTTTGGTTTTTGTTTGGACCTTGGTTGGTCCCTAGAGTTAGGTAGTTAATGGATTGGAATAGTCTCAATCTATGCTTAGTAGCTTTGGTTTAAGTTATGTTTAGCATCCTAGGTCTCTAGACAAGGCTTTTTGGGTTTTGTGTCCTAGTAGCTATGGAAAGTTGGCATAAGTGTCCAAACTGGTCTCTAGAGTGTTTTCCCACCTAAATAGATAATTGAGAGGTCATCAATTACCATTTGGTTAAGAATTATTTAAAATTGTAAAAAGAATCAACAATGTTGCAATGTTGTCAACTTGGCCTAGAGGAGAAAAAATTGGGACAGTCATGTAATCTGATGATGCAAAGACCAAATAATGCCCATATTACCTAGTTGGACCATAGCCAACCTACTTGTAAGATCCCACATTCTAAATGATAGAGTTTCTCAAAGATGCAAAATGTTGTCATGACAACATTTGCAGTTCTCGCAAAGTTGCATGACAACAAAGTCAAAAAGTTGCATAGCATGGAAAAAGAGGTTATATAGTTATGGTAACTAACAAAAAACCCTAGAGATACTTATATTACCTCCAAGAAGATCATTTCTTGAGGTTGGACCATTTAAGGAGGAAGTGTTGGCATTGAAAACCATGAATTTTGTCACTATTTTTATAGTTTTTTTTCTTTTGGATTGCATGCTTATCATAATGAATTGAAGTTTGGATTTTGGCTCTAGAATAGTGGAGTTCATACTTGTACAGTTATTTTCCATTTAGATTTAATGTTTTTAGTTGTTCATTTAAGTAGGTTTTGAAATTCATTTGTAAATACTTTATATATTGGTCCAATTTTGACCATGTTTACAAGAATGGCTCCCCCTTGAATTCCTAATGTGAGTTCTTCATGGATTTAAGAGAAATACGAGTGGAACCAATGTACATAATGTACATATTTTTTGGGGCCATAGAAAGTTGGTTAAGGATTTTAAAATTGATGCCCTAGGCAAGTCTTGAGCACTTGACTAGGGAAAATCAGTGTTTGCAAGTCGGTAAAGGTGGATTGAATACGATCAATAGTTCAATCCTAGTTGTAGAATGAGAGGGGGGATTCTTGAAGATTCTAAGTTGATGGGGAGAAGTTTTTGCAAGAATTTTTGTTGTCCTTTTGGATTGAACCTAGCAAATACTCTCATAACCATCCTAAAACCCTTATTTTTAGGCATGGTTATATCTTTCTAATGTACAGACATGTTGGAGACCTAATACCCACAAGATATTTTATATTTTCAAAAAGGTTACTTGGATCCATGATAATTTTAGCACCTTTTTTAGAGAAACTTGGAATTGTGGCCTAAAAAGTCAATTAGAAGGGCTAATTCAACTAGGCCTAATTGGTGCAACTTGGACAGTTTTACAAGAATTGGTAGAAAAAACCATTGGGATTGAATCTAGAAGGTTTAATGATATTCAAAACATCATAAGGGAGTACCTCAATCCTTGAGGTTGGAAAAGTGTGCAAGATTGATCAAAAAATCAATTTGACAAATAGCTTGAGCAATACCTTTGGGGAGTGCAAGAAGCCAATGCATTGGACTAACTAGGTGGAGAAGAGTTAGAGGATATGATAGAGACACTCTAGTGGTTAGAGAACTAAGGTGAACCCTAAGAGGCTGAGAGAAATCCTGAGCAATTCCTAAAGGAAGAATAGGGCCGAGTTAGAAAACTACCCTAGCATTACATCACATCTCTAGGGAATTCATTAGAAATCAGGTGTGAAAAAAGTATAATAAATCAAATGTTCAATGTTTTTATTTTTGAATGTTGAAAACTTTGGAAATTAGTGTTGAGAGAAACACTATAATATTACAAAGAAAAAAGAAAACTTTATTGAGATTACTTATGAGACATTGTGTATTATATGTCATCTAGTGTTACTTGACAAAATTCTAGAACACTATGTTTGAGATTATGAAGGTTGTCATCACTTGAAATAAAGCTAAAAACATGGTATAGTCACTATTGGAAAAGAGTAAAAGGTACATTATCAAAGTATGATTCAAAGGTTATTGATGACAATATCAAAAAGTCATATATGCCTTATAGAATATTTAGAAAGAAGTTTTATGAGACCCCAATTAATTCATAAATCTAGAAAAGAATTAGAGTAAAGAAGATTATAAGTAAGATTATAAAGAAGGATGTGTGAGGTGTGAAAGAAAGAGAATGTTAAAGTGAAGTTGAATAGAAAGTTATTGGAAGGAAGGAGTGAAGACTATGAATAAGGTGAAAGAGAAAAAATGATCTATCAAGCATTGAAGGAAATCTAGTGTAGGTAAAATTTATTGTTGTTTTATACCAAATACTTTTACAAAAATATTATCCAAATGGACTTTAACAAGGTAGTATTTAATAGAATTTAGGAGTTTTAGTTTTGAAGTTATTGTAAATCTTTTAATAGGGTGAACATTGTATAAGTGGGATTAAATATCTTAATAGAGTAGTGTTTGACATGACTTTTGATAATTCTAATTGGAAATTAGACACTTTTAACAATGTCTAGTCATTCAATAGATGATATTATTTTAAGCTCTTAACAATGCACCTTTTTTCTATAGTGATGAGTTGTGGGTATCATCCCCACTATAGTTTTTCCCTCTAACCAAGGGTTTTTGCAGACCAAAACATTGCGATATGAATTTATGTTTGTGAATTTGTACTTTTAAGTTCATTACATTATATTTCAATGAATATTATTAAGTTATAGACTCTTGATAACATTTTCAGTTACAGTAGGAGATATCAGTGAAAGTATCTAATAGACTATTAGTTTATGTTATATGAAATTATTAAGATTAACATTTATATGGTATTGATTCACCCCCACTCACCTCTTAGTACCCTACTAGATTCATTCCAATGATTGGTATTAAGCATGTTTGATTCTTGGAAAGAAAAGTTAAATGACTTGGAGTAGGTATGTGATAATGGAACTTTACAAGTATATGAATAGTTAGATGAGGCCCTAGATGATACTCATATAAAATAATTGAGCAGAGGAATAAGCTAAGTACCCCATTTGTAAAAAGAAAGAAACTAACCAAAACATTATAAATGAGTATTGATGACCTAGAGACACTATTGAAATGAAGTTTGAATTTAGAAGAAGTCGATGTTGCTATTGCTAGCCTATTGAAAAGGAACAAAAAAATATATGAAGAACTCATCCAAATGAAGAAGGAACATGAAAATCAAGCTCTAAGAATGAAATAATTTTTGGAAAGAATGAGAACTATTAAAGAAACCAAAGAAGATTTTTACATAGAGAAAAGAGAAGGATAGAATAAACAATTAGTGGTAAGGATATAGTTCAAGAAAGATAACAAAATTATATTCAAGTAAGAAATGATTTGATATAAAGAATACGTGAAAAAATCAATAGCTAGAAGTAGAAAATATAAGCTTAAACAAAGAGAATGAATACTTGAGGAAGAGTCTAAAAAATGAAAAGGAACTTAATAGAAGACTTATAGAAATTGAAGAAAGCATGAAAGAAATTGATGAACAACTGAAAATATTGAAGAAATAAGATGACACTATTGGTCTAGGATAGTGCAATGGAGAAGAGAGAATCCTAAAAATATGAACAACAAACTTAAAAAGAATCAAGTGATGGTGAACAAGGTAAGACATTAAATAAACTTGTTTATTATATGGTAAATGTCCACCTTGGCATACTGCAAATGTGTGTAGAAGTAAACAAGTAAGAATTGCATCATTCAATGGTTATTATAATAATTGTAACCAATTTGGTCACAAATGTTGAGTATGAATTTGATACTAATAGTGGAGCATTTAAGAGAATTTTCTATGGATATTTTTATAAATGCATCCACTATGGAGTAAAGATGAAGATTGTAGAAGCCACATTTTGACAACAAGAAAATCAACATACTATCATAAGAAACAAGATAATCCTGTCAAATTTTATCAATGTACAAAACTTTGACACTTGATCTCTTAGTGCAAAAAAGGAACTATTCAACCCTAGAGGCCACTTGGGTTACCATGCCACATATGTTCAAAGTTTGGATATTCTACCTATAATTTCAGATATTAGTTTTCCACCAATAATGATTAGGATGTAAAAGGAAAGAGAAGTGTAAATTAGGAATATGTCGAAGAAGAAATAGGTAAAATATTGAAAAATAAGGAAGATGATGCAACATCAATGGAGGACCCTGTATCAAATGACATATGGAACTCATTTTCTAACTAAGAAAGTAACTACATAGGGACATAGATTTACATTGAAGGTATTAGAAAGATTACCTTAAGATGAGAATGCAATAGAAAACACCTAAGAGTATATTTCTGTAATAATGACTAAGACTTAAAATTTTTTGATGGAAATTACAGAACTACTTTGGTCAACAAGTTTACCACCAGCATGGAAGTTATTATCGGCCCACAATAAATGATCTGTTATAGTGGTTGTTAGACACTTGATATATATATATATATATATATATATGTAGACATCTATCATAAATAAATCACATTAAGATAGATAATTACAAATAAAAAAATTTAAAGAGAATATTATTACATATCACAAATATCTATTTGACAAATGGATTTGTTGTAGTCATTGAGTTATGAACCCTAGTTATGCAGAACCTTTGGATAAGTGACTAGAAAAATATAATGGACATCATGCAAAGAAGAAGTGTATTAACTATCTGATTAGAGGAGGAGAAACCTAAATATCAACTATTCTCTCTTAAATATACTAACGTAAATAGATCTAGAGTATTATCAAGAATATGAACTAGAGTAATTTTTACTAAAGATGTGAGATCATTCATCTATAGATATATAAGGGAGAAGGGATATCAGAAAAATTGAAATTGGTAATGAATAACTAAGTACAACATATAAGTAGATATGCAAGGGAGAAGGGATATCAAGTGATGGCTTTGGACATTTGGAGACAAAAGGATTGACACATATTGTGCAAATGCCAAAGAACTTTGAAGAAGACTAAATTAAATGTATATTGAGAAGGATACACATAGACTATGTGTGGATGAAAGGAGGTGAAAATATTGATATTACAAAGGGTATTATTTACATAATCACAATATTATTGGTAAATGGAAAAGAATGTGCAAAAGAACTAGACTCTAAATTAAAAATTTATGGATTGATTAGATATATAGATGATCAAAAGACCTTCACTGTGAGTGGTATCTTGGAAAAAGAGATGAAGTTTACATCCATGGTTATTGGTTACAATATTTATCAAGAAGAATGGTTGGACAAAATTCCCCATGGAGCTATACATCTTTCTTACAAAATTGTCACCGAGTATTTAACAAGTTTGAATTAGAAGAGATGTTGAGGGATAAATTGATTATGATCCTAAATAAAATCAAGAAGAAAGGAATTAGGTATGGTGCATTATTACTATGTATATTCTTCTATGTACAAAATGAATTTCTAGATATTGGAACAATAAATTGGATAGTAGAAGAACCAATTGTAAATTGAATATGTAGGTATATTGAACAACTAGGAATGAACTATATTGTGATTATTTGGAGTTAATCCACATAATTTTATGGTAAAATGAATGGAAGGTGTTGGATACCACTCCATGTTTTTGAGAAAAATAATAAAATAATGTGACTTTTGGTTAATATAGATACATGCTTAGTGAAAATAAAAAATCCATAAACATCTTAGTTATCACCATTTGGATGTGAAGCTATATAAAATAAATTGATAATAGTAACCAAAGAATTGTTAGAAGAACCAAAAGATATAGAAGCTAATTAGTATGGAACATATGAAGAGGTCTAAAAAAGAATAATATCTAAAGAAAAGAAATTGAAATGTGAAAGAAGTGGTAGATAGGAACAAAAAACAATTCCTGCCATATATACTAAAATCAAGAGGAATTTGGCAAAACTAAAGAAAGCCACAGAACAAGCACTGATAAAGAAAACAAGATAATAAAAAAAAAAAATTATACATAAAAATGATTTAAAGAAGTCAAACTAAAGTAGAAGGAAGATTAAGAAAATGAAGGAGAAAAATGATCCTGAGCCAATATTGGATCCATCAAGATCAAGAATCAATCATTCAGCACAAGATTTAGCAATATGTATTAGGGAATTTGGAACTACTATATATATATATATCTAAACTCAATTAAAAAAGCTATACTAAAGAAGAAAAGAAAATTATAGAAGATTAATTGCATTCTCAGTGCATAAATTTTTAGAATTTCTATGTCAATTAAAGAGAAATATTATAGAGGAGAACTTACTTGACAAAATTACGTGTTGATGGAATGAAGTAGAAGAAGAAGAGAATAAAAGTGGAGAAACAACTCTAATACATACAAAGCAAGAGATAAGTGTTATACAAATTGATCAACTAATAAAAAAAATGAGCACAAATATATCACTAAGTATAGAACAACAAATGTAATTGTTGTATTTTAATCTTCCCACCAAAATTCATAATTCATATTGCCCTTCCCGCCTTTGAAATGTCCATAATCAAATACCCGTGGAAATATTAAAATACCAAGCTTCGAACCTTACAACATATTGTTTGCAGCCCGCAAGTTCTCTACCGTCAGATCCTAGGAAGATCGACAGTTGGCACTATATCACCATCGAAAGCTGCATGAGATTTATGTTCGCAACATGGTGCCTTGATGACACGTGTTTGATGGGTCCAACAGGCAGAGTAACATGTTTTGGCAGGTCAGAAAAGTTCCACGGCACTATGGGCACTATGTCGCTATCATGTGTTGGCGAAAAAATCTTCATCGCACCTGATGGAAATGTCTTACGGTGGGCAGGTTACGTCACCGGGAAATGTTCACAATGAACAGTTAGTTTCACAGGCTGAAAAGTTCAAAAGGCGGCAAGGCGCCATGTCACCATTAGAAAACTCACGAGTTTTTTGATAGTGACATAGTGCCTGGCCAATTGGAGGGTGTTCTATGGTGAGTCCCAGTGTTCGGCGGGCAAGGTTCATGGCAACAAAAAAGTCACCATGGCAAGAGGTTCAGGCAAGTGGTTGGGTCCCATTTTGTACCTCATCTACCCATTTGGTGGAGTTTGGTGCCATGGTGGAAAATCATTGGAAGACACGTGCAAATTAGAAGACATGTCATCGTTGGGCACCATGGCACTATGGGAAGTTAGCCTCAATTTTCCCATAGCGACATAGCGCCTGGGCACCACGTGTCCCCTCAGTAGGGTCAAAGTAGTACGAACCCTCCAGGTTGGTGCCTTGTCAAACCAAGGTGGTGCTTCGTTAGGCCAATGGGGAACAACCACGTATGCTAGGGCAGAATACAGATAGATCGTGGCACCGGATCTTCAACACGACAAGTGTAGTAAAGGGGTAAGATCTCCATCGTCTGATCTGCAGTGATCAACAACAGGTGCCATTGTGCTATGGATAAGCCGCACGAGAATTACAATAGCGAGTTGGTGCCTGGAGGACACATGTCCTTGTGGGTCCAGTTTTGGAGGCATAGGAAATACAGATAGTTGGCATGTGGTCGGTTCCCATTGATTGATACACTGAGGGGCAGGGGATAGTATCTATCTTGTTTGCTGATAGATCAAGGAAAATCGACGGGAAGTGCCATGTCACCATGGTGAAGTTGCACAACCTTTACATAGTGACATCATGCCCTTTCGCCACATGTCAGTGGGGCCAGGTCTCACCAAGGTGCGGTCTCGGAGGTGATGCCAGGTATGCTGACAGCATTTCATAGGCCTAGAGGTTGAAAAGCAAGCACAGAACATGACGAGTCTTCACGATCGTCAGATCAGGGCAGATCAACGGAAGGCGATGTCTTGCTATGGTGAAGTTGTGCGATCTTTTACATAGCGACATAGCACCCAGTCCAATGTAGGGAATGGTCAGCACATGGGACCTTGAGGAGGTGGCAAAATAAAGAGAGACGATTGGCTCGCGTGGCCTAGTTGGCACATAAGGAACTATTTGACTTTCTTTGACCTCGCAGATTCATGAGCCAAAAATAATGAATCAGGTTTCTTGCCACAAGATTTTGATCTGTGATCAATGTCACTGACTCAGAAGTGAATGCAAAGTGCAAGGACATTCTACCACCATTATAGATCTATCTACTATGTCAGGGGATGTTTTCTGGCACCGTTTTGTCTTCTCTAGGCTCTTTCTCAGAGGAATATCAGATTTTGGTACTCAAGACCACCAGATCTTTGATTGGATTTTCAGGGTGAGAAGTTATTTCCAGTAGGTGAGAAGTAAATGTAATGCAAAAAATCCTTAGTTATGCCTGAACTATAAAGGTAATTTTGTGATCTTTTCTTAAGAAGACTCCTTTTTTTATTTCTCTTCTACTACTCACAAATCTGCAGTGTAAAATTCCCTTTGTCTTTGAGCTGTATAACATTCTGTATCATCTCCTTCAGCCATCGATGTGTATGTGCATCTGTCTTGCCTCTCATTGGTGTATTTTTGAGATCTGTGGCTTGCATACTGTGTCTATTTTTGACCTATTGGATAATATATAAGTGGATTCCTTTTCCTTGTGTTATTTGGTTTGGTTTCCTGATCTGTATGTGGTTTTTGATTGACATAAGTCTGGGTGTGTATGTATTTTGAATGTTATCTTGGTTTTGTAGTGCATATATGGGAAAAAATGAGTCTAAACACTCTATTTTGGTGCATCACCTCCTTAGATTAGACTAGGTAGATTTTCTTTCATGCTCTCCTTCTCCCTTTTCCTCTCCAAGAGTAGAGAGGTGTGCCCTGATAGTAAGAGGAAGTCGGCCTTCTCCGGAGACTCAACCTCACAGTTCAAGTCCCACAGCTTGGAGGTTGTTTCCATGTTTCACTAGGTTGTCCTTGTGCATAGGCCTTGGACAAGGGTACAAACCTAAGTGACAATAGTTTTTGGCATGCCCGATGGGACATTTTTCAAACAAAATTTAAAGTCTACTGGTGTCAAGAAGAAAGAGTTTCAGAGATTAATGCGTAAGAGGTAGTGTTGGCTTTAGTATTCAAGCCTTCAAGAGGCTGATTCCTCAAAGTACTTGGCGACTCTAAACATCAAAAAATATAGTTCCAGGCCAAAGTTGCAGTGATTCATGCCCAGAGCTAAAACAAGGGCATCTTCTAGAGGTAAATTTCAATATCAAGAGCTTTCTCTTTCAAATCCTAGAAGAAGGAGGACTAGAACTTTATTATCACCAGTTAGGGGTGTAATAATAGTTAATATACCTATAAGATCTGTCTCTACTCCTCCTGTTGCTCAAACTTAGCCTAGATTGCCATCAACACTCATCAATAGAACACTTGTTTACATGGCATAGCCAAGAATTCATGCTTTTGCCACCTTTAATGGTGGAAGTCCTCTATTGTTAGCCCAAAGACATGATATACCAGTATCTACACTAAAAAGTATACCTAATTTTACTGGTGAAACTTCCATCTCCCCTTTAGAGCATTTCCAAGAAGTAGCAAATGTCTATAATATTTATGGTATTACAGAGGATGATGTTGCTGTCAGACTTCTAGCCTCATCTTTAAAAGGAAAAGCATTACAGTGGTATAGAGGCTTAGCTCATGGTTCTATAACCGATTGGGATGGACTAGGAGTAGGATTGTGCAAACATTTTGAGGATAAAAGTGACTATCTGTCACTTTTAGAGTAGCTGACTACTATAAAAAGGGCCACCCATGAATGTATGACTGATTTTAACTATAGATTTCAAAAGACATGGGATAGAATACCTACTACAGTGAAACCTACCCCCGGTAATGCCTTCTTGCATTACCTTAGAGCTTTTAACAGTGATATTGCCACTACAATCCAAACTATGGGAGGAGATACCTTGCTTAATGCTTATGAGATAGCCATAAAAGCTGAGAACATCCTAATACAAGGAGGAAAGTTGGCTCCAAGGCCCCCTATGCCTTTCGTTCCTGATGTTCCCAACCACCAACCAGCAATGGCCCCTCTTCCTACAACTTCTACATCACAAGCCCTTATTCCAGTTCCCCAAGTTTCTACATCCTCAAATGGGATAGATGAGATCAAAGAAATGCTCCAAGGTCTAGTGTTGAATACAGATAAGAGAGAGATGACCCTAGATAAAAAATTTCAAGAGTAGGGGTGGGAGTTGAAGGACCAAGGAAAGAGATTAGAGGATAGTTTCTTTATGATACAAAAAATGAGTAACAAGGTGGTGGCCTTAGAAAGGCAGCAAGCTCAAGGTGGCAAGCCGCCCCAATTGCAATATCAAGCTCCAAATGGTGGTAGGCCTCCTAACCAGTGGAATAGCTCTTTTGATCAGGGTAGGCAAAATAGTCATGCTTTTGCTTCAAGCTCAAATCAAAACAGAGCTATAGTCCCTAAAAATAACTTGGCCCAAGATCAAGATTTCTATCCTTCCTGCAACTATTCTTATGCCTATTGCATGTGCCAGAAGGCAGAATCTTATTTGGCCCTAACTGACCAAGAACCTGCAGCAAAGAAATCATACAAGGGGGATGATCCCAAGGAGGCCTCATATATTCAAGGACATGATTATTTCTCTTTCATGAATCATCAGATTGTGGAGCATTGTAATGTAAACCAGGATTCCATTGCTCATAACACAAGAAGTAAGAGGAGAGCTATGGAACATGCTGCCCCTCCTTCTCATAAGTAGGCCTCAACTTCAAGTGCTACACCTCATGCACATGCAGCAGATGAACAAACAAGTATTTCACAGTAGCAAAAGCAAGATTCTAGAAAGAAAGATGCAAGTGATCCTAATGTTGTCCCATCTCAACCTCTTATAAGTGCAGCTCCCAAAGTTTCTACCAAAGTTCCTAATACACCATTCAATATGGTAGAGAAAATGAAGAAGACAAATGTGAACATTTCTATGTGGGATGCCGTTGCTACCATGCCAATGCAGAAGAGGATGCTGCAGCAAGAATTAGAGAAGATTGAACCCAAGGATCAGCCATCTATCATGGTGAGTGCCATAAGTCTAGTACAACCAGCAGGGGATGTGGAGGCAAATAAAAAGGTTAGACCTCCTCCATTCTATGTTTCTCTGATTGTAGGGGGAAAATTAGTCCACAATTGCATGATAGATTCAGGGGCTAGTAGCTCAGTAATGCCTAGGTGTGTTGTTGATGCTTTAGGAATGAAATATGAGCCCATTGTTAGGGATGTGTTACAATTAGATGGTAGTACTGTCAAAATTGTAGGTATCCCTAGGAATGTGGAGATGGCCCTTAATGCATGCCCTAGTTGTACTGTGATTCAAGACATATCTATTGCTGAAGTCAAGCCCTATTTTGCCATCTGTCTTTCAAGAGACTTCACTGCTCAAATTGGTGGATTCATATCTGCTGATTGGTCATATATGTCATTTAAGACTAGATATGGAGCCAATGCCTCAATTAGAGCAGAACCTCAAGTCCTTCATCACACTGAATCCTACACCCCCAATCCCATCAACATGAATTGCCCTATTCTAGAGATGGATGAAAATGACATAGTAAATGAGCTTGCCACTTCCATAGCAGGGTGAACCCACAATAATGGGTTCCACTTTACTGGGACGAAAAAAAATGGAAAAAATTGCAAAATGAGAAATTGAGTTTACCATATGTTCGCGTGAACACACTTATTGTGTTCATGTGAACTTTTTTTTTAATTATGTTCGCGCGAACATATTTTGTATGTTCGCGCGAACATATGTGATATATATGTTTGTGCAAACATGATTTGCATGTTCGCGCGAACATACATTCACGCGAACATGGTAAACGTGTTCGCGCGAACGCCATGTTCGCACGAACATGCAAAATCTCAAAAAAATTAACCTTTTTTTCTTTTTTCTTTTTTTTTTGCTCTTTTGACTACCATAATTATAGAAGAATGATCTCCTACTATATTAAAAAAAAAAATTCAAAATGTGCTGCTTGGAGCAAGCTTTCCAACGACTATAATTTTATTACATAATTTAATCATTAAGACTTTCAAATATGAGTTTAACTCATTATAGGTTCATTACCGATTGAACATCAACCGACTTTGACACCTCGGGAAAATTAGAAAATTAGGTCAAATTTTTTTTGAAAAATATGGAGGCATTGGCTCATTGAGATACCTTTCTATTCAAAAAAAATAAAATGGTTTATGATAAATTGAGTTCAAATTATCTGTGTCAAACAAAACGTATGTCTGAATTACGGTTCATGTCACTTCAAAACTTCATAAACTATAGAATATTCAACAAAAATAAATTAAACCAAATGCAGACACTGGATATTGATGTTACAAATCCAACGCCAAAAGAATTACTTCATTATCATTTCTAGAAAAAAAGTTATGTGTGTCAAACGAACTGTCACTTTTTAAAATATTGAATTTTATTATGTACCACTTTTTGGAGGAGATAAAAAAAAATTTACATAATTTTTTTTATTTTTTTTAGATTAAAAAATATGGTTACAAAGTAGGAACAAAGTACTCAAAATCACTAGTTTATGTCATCTTGAAATTATTTATATTTTTGGAGATATAGTCACTTGAATGTGACGTTTGTTGCAAAAATATTGATTTCAGTGTCAAAATTGGTCAAAAAGTGGAACCCATTATTATGGGATCACCCAGCAGAGATTCTTGATTTCTTCTTGGATGAATGGGCTAGTACATATTAGTTTGAACCTATGTCAGAAACTCTTGAGACATGCCTTAGCACATATTGCATAATAGAGAAAGATGCTCAAGTTCCTGATCTAATTGGGACTAATGAGGATATAAGTGGAACATGGAGTATGTACTTTGATGGCTCAAGGAATAGAAATGGATCAGGGGCTAGTCTTATGTTGATCTCTTTTACACAAATAAGATACTACTTCTCCTTTAGGCTCCAATTTAGTTGCACCAATAATGTGGCTGAGTATGAATCTTTGATTCAAGGTCTCTTACTTGCCCAAAAGAGAGGAATTCAAGCCTTGAAAGTATATGGGGATAGTGAGTTGGTAGTTAACCAAGTGAGAAACCAGAATATCATCAAAAATGGCCTGCTCAAGTCTTACAAACATAGAGTCTGGGATTTTCTTGAGGGCTTCAACACATTTAATATTCAGAGCATTCTTAGGAAAGAAAATAGACATGTTGATAGACTTACAGCAGTGGGTGCAGCTTATGATGTACCAGGGAATCTTGAGGAAGAAAAGAAGCAACAAATAAAGGTGGTAGTGAGGCTTTCCATCCCTGACAACAACACTCATTGGCAGGTGTTTGATTTTGATGAAAAAATTGTGAGTTTCTTGCAGAATGAGGCAGAATTCTCAGATAGAAACCAGTCAAGACTGCAAGATCAGTATGGTGATCAGATCATTCACCTCAGTTCTAACAAGTTGCCCAAGGGTCTCATTACCTTGGAGAGTGTCTTTAATCTTGATGATCAAACATGAGGCAAAGGAATGAATCTAGCCGCAGAAAAGGATGATCATGCCCCAGTTACAATTGCTAATGAAAAATCTCTGAATATGGAGAAGGTATGTTCTGAAACTGAGCAAGAAAACTTCATTCAGTTATGTCAAGAATTTAATGATGTATTTGCTTGGACATATGATGATTTAAAAGGGTTTGACCCTAGGTTGTTTCAGCATACCATAGATTTAATTGATAGGGCCAAACCAGTAAGGCAAAAATAGAGGCCAGTGAATCCTAAGATTGAACCTCTAATGAGAAAAGAACTATCCAAGTTGATAGAGGCTAATATAATATTTCCTATCAAACACTCATCATGGGTAGCTAACCTTGTCCCTGTAAGGAAGAAGAATGGATAAATTAGACTGTGTGTGGACTTTAGGGATCTTAATCAAGCTTCTCTTAAAGATCACCATTCTCTCCCTTCCATGGAGAAAATTTTATCTAGAGTTAGTGGGTCAAGGAGATTCTCTTTTCTTGATGGATTCTCTGGTTATAACCAAGTGTTGGTTAAAGAATCTGACAGATATAAGACAACATTTACTACTAAGTGGGGCACCTATGCTTATTGCAAGATGCCATTTGGACTAACAAATGCAGGTGCCACATTTCAGAAGGCAATGGAGATGGCCTTCAAAAAATTAATTGACAAATTTGTCTTAGTATACCTTGATGATATAACTGTATATTCAAAAAATGTAGAAGATCATTTTGATAATCTAAGATAGGTATTTATAAGATGTAGAGAGTTTTGGGTTTCCCTTAACCCAACCAAGTGTGTCTTTGCTATAAGCCAAGGAAAACTATTGGGACACATTGTATCTAAGGATGGGCTAACCATTGATCCAGAAAGAACAAAGGCAATACTTGCCCTTCCTCTTCCTAAACACAAGAAGGGGCTGCAAAGTTTCCTTGGTAGAATAAATTTTGTAAGAAGGTTTATTCCTAATCTTGCTACCATGGTGAAACCTCTTACAGCTATGCTTAAGAAAGGTATGATCTTCTCATGGACCAAGGAAGGGAAGGAGAGTTTTGAAGAGATCAAGACAGCCATAGCATTAGCCCCTCTCATGAACCCAAATTTTGAGAAAGATTTCATCCTCTACACTCTAGGTGGTGAGTCAAGTATCTCTGTTGTCTTGACTCAAACAAATGACAAGGATTAGGAGCAGCCCATAGCCTTCTTTAGTGAAGGGCTCAAGGAATATGAAGATAAGTACAGCTTTGTTGAGAAGCAGGCCCTTGCAGTCATCAGAGCCTTGAAGAAATTCAAGCACCTCTTATCCCACAATAGGATCCATTTTTTGGTGCCCCATGCTAGTGTAAAAGACTTCCTATTAAGCAAAGACATCAGTGAAAAGAGAGCTAGATGGATCACTAAGGTAATGGAGTATTATGTTGATATTCAGATTACCAAGTTGGTAAGAGGGAAGGGGTTGTGCAAAGAAATTTTATCAGGATAGGATTTAGATGAAGAGGCTGCTATGGTATTAACAGAGCAGTAGGAGGAAGGAAATGTTAATGGTCCAAGGAGTTGGATAAATGATATGAAGAGCTTCTTATCAGGGGATGGATACCCTCAGAGATTGGACAGAGCTAAAAGAAGACAATATAGACTGCAGTCCGTTCCCTATGTTGTAATTGATGGTATCCTATTTAGGAGGGATTTTAATGGGACCCTATTGAGATGCATTGAAGGGGATCAGGCTGAGAGGATGAATAAAGAACTTCATGATGGCCCTGATGGTGGCCATTTCTTTGCAAGAAAAACTGCCATGAAGATCATGAGGGCTGGTTATTATTGGCCATCTCTGTTCCATGATTGTTATGGATATGTGAGAAAATGTGAGAAGTGTGCTTTCTTCTCAGGCAAACAAAGGCTTGCAGCTCTCCCCCTTCGTCCTATTCAGGTGGATCAGCCCTTTACCCAGTGGGGGTTGGATTTTATAGGCAACATTAGTCCTCCATCTAGTGCAGGTCACAAATGGATTTTGGCTACTACTGATTATTTCCCTAGGTGGACAGAGGCAGTTGCCTTAAAGGATGCCACAGAACCATCAGTTGTTGAATTCCTTGATGGAATTATATCTAGATTTGGTGCTCCTTCTACTATCATTTCAGACAATGCTAAGTCTTTTGTTGGAACCCGAATTTGTGCATGGGCAATGAATCACAATATCTACCTGAGCACATCATCAAATTACTATACCCAGGGTAATGGTTTGGCTAAGTCTTCCAACAAGAATCTGATCAAAATCATGAGGAGGACAATAGAAGACAATCAGAGGGTCTAGCATAAGAAATTAAGAACTGCTCTGTGGGCTGATAGGATAACACCCAAGAAATTTTTTGGGAATTCACCTTTTGTGCTGGTATATGGTAGAGAGGCCAGACTCCATATTTTATTGGAATTTGCATCCTTGGAGTTGGCTCATTAGCTTGAATTGATTGAAGATAGTGCCATGTCAGTAAGAATGGCAGAGCTAATTGAGTTAGAAGAGAAAACAAATAAAGCTATGCAGACCCTAGATATGCATCAACAGTAGATGAAAAGGAGTTTTGATAAGAAAACTAGGGTTAGGACCTTCAGAGAAGGAGATTTAGTTCTAAAGTGGGATTTAGACAGAGAAAAACTAGGAAGACATTCCAAGTTTGACCCACTATGGAGTGGCCCCTATTTGATTGCCAGTTGCAAACAGGCTAATGCATTCCAGCTAAGCCGACCCAATGGAGAGATTTTGCCCATTCCAGTCAATGGGATCCATCTGAAGCCCTATTTTTGAAAATTTGGGAATCCATGTACATAAGTGGTTTAGTTTCTTTTTTGTTGTTTCCTGCTTTTCAATAAGTGCACATACACATGGTTCTCTCTTTGAGTTTGCCAGCTTCCGAAGTTTTGACAGTTTTGAGGTTACAGAAGTAGAGCTAGGGTTTTCAATGTTTTGATCTCCTCACAGAGGGGTTAGGGTTTTGCAGTTTTTAGATTTAGACCTTTTTGATTCCATGGCCCAATGGATTGTTTACAGGCACTGGTCATGCATTAAGCAGGCTCATGCCCCCTGTGAGTCACCAAAAATGTTGTATTTTAATCTTCCCGCCAAAATTCATAATTCATATTGCCCTTCCCACCTTTGAAATGTCCATAATCAAACACCTATGGAAATATTAAAATACCAAGCTTTGAACCTTATAACATATTTTTTGCGGCCTGCAAGTTCTTTGCTGTTAGATCCGAGGAAGATCGACAGTTGGTGCTATCTCACCATCGAAAGCTGCACAAGATTTATGTTCGCGACATGGTGCCCTGATGACACGTGTCTGGTGGGTCCAATGGGCTGGGAAACATGTTTTGGCAGGTCGAAAAAGTTCCAAGGCACCGTGGGTGCTATGTCGCTATCATGTGTTGGCCAAAAAATCTTCATAGCGACATAGCGCCCGACGAAAATGTCTTACGGTGGGCAGGTTATGTCATCGAGAAATGTTCATAGTGAATGGTTAGTTTCACGGGCTGGAAAGTTCAAAAGGCGACAAGGCGCCATGTCGCCATCAGAAAACTCATTAGTTTTTCGATAGCGACATAGCACTCGGCTAGTCGGAGGGTGTTCTATGGTGAGTCCCAGTGTTCGGCGGTCAAGGTTCATGGCAACATAAATGTCACCATGATGAGAGCTTCAGGCAAGTGGTTGGGTCCCATTTTGTACCTCATCTGCCCAGTTGGTGGAGTTCGGTGCCATGGTGGAAAATCATTAGAAAACACGTGTAAATCAGAATACATGTCATCGTTGGGTGCCATGGTGCAATGGGAAGTTGGCCTCGATTTTCCCATAGCGACATAGCACTTGGGCGCAACGTGTCCCCTCAGCAGGGTCAAAGTAGTACGAACCCTCTCAGTTGGTGTCTTGTTAGACCAAGGTGGTGCTTCGTTAGGCCAATGGGGAACAACCACATATGCCAGGTAAGAATACAGATAGATCATGGGACCAGATCTTCAATGCAGCCAGTGTAGTTAAGGGGTAAGATCTCCACCGTCTGATCTGCAGTGATCAACGACAGGCGCCATCACACTATGGATAAGCCACACGAGAATTATGATAGTGAGTTGGTGCCTGGAGGACACGTGTCCTCATGGGTCCAGTTGTGGAGGTGTAGGAAATACAGATAGTTGGCACGTGGCCAGTTCCCATTGATTGATACACTGAGGGGTAGGGGATAGTATCTATCTTGCTTGCCGTTAGATCAAGGAAAATTGATGGGAGGTGCCATGTCACCATGGTGAAGTTGCGCGACCTTTACCATAGCGACATGGTGCCCTTTTGCCATGTGTCAGTGGGGCTAGGTCTCGCCAAGGTGCGGTCGCGAAGGTGATGCCAGGTGTGCTGACAGCATTTTGCAGGCCCAGAGGTTGAAAAGCAAGCACAGAACATGATGAGTCTTCACGATCATCAGATCAGGGTAGATCAACGAAAGGCATTGTCTCGCTATGGTGAAGTTATGTGATCTTTTACATAGCGACATAGCGCCTTGTCCAACATAGAGAATGGTCAGCGCGTGGGACCTTGAGGAGGTGGCAAAATAAAGAGAGATGATTGGCCTGCGTGGCCTAGTTGGCACATAAGGAACTATTTGACTTGCTTTGACATCACAGATTCATGAGCTAGAAATAATGAATTAGGTTTCTTACCGCAAGATTTCGATCCTATGATCAATGCCACCAACTCAGAAGTGAATGCAAAGTGCAAGGACATTCTACCACCATTACAGATCTATCTACTATGTCAGGGGATGTTTTCTGGCACCGTTCTGTCTTCTCCAGGCTCTTTCTCAGAGGAATATCATATTTTGGTACTCAAGACCACTAGATCTTTGATTGGATTTTCAGGGTGAGAAGTTATTTCCAGTAGGTGAGAAGTAAATGTAATGCAAAAAATCCTCAGTTATGCCTAAACTATAAAGGCAATTTTGTGATCTTTTCTTAAGAAGACTCCTTTTCTAATTTCTCTGTTACTGCTCGTAGGTCTGCAGTGTAAAATTCCCTTTCTCTCTGAGCTATATAACATTTTGTATCATCTCCTTCAACCATTGATGTGTATGTGCATCCGTCTTGCCTCTCATTGGTGTATTGTTGAGATCTGTGGCTTGCATATTGTGTCTATTTTCAACCTATTGGATAACATATAAGTGAATTCCTTTTCCTTGTGTTATTTAGTTTGGTTTCCTGATCTGTATGTGGTTGTTGATTGACATAAGTTTGGGTGTGTATGTTTTTTGAATGTTATCTTGGTTTTGTAGTGCATATATGGGCAGAAATGAGTCTGAACACTCTATTTTGGTGCATCACCTCCTTAGATTAGACTAGGTAGATTTTTTTTCATGCTCTCCTTTTCACTTTTCCTCTCCAAGAGTAGATAGGTGCGCCCTGATAGTAAGAGGAAGCTGGCCTTCTCCGGAGACTCAACCTCATAGTTCAAGTCCCACAGCTTGGAGGTTGTTTCCATGTTTCACTAGGTTGTCCTCGCGCATAGGCCTTGGACAAGGGTGCAAACCTAAGTGACAACAGTAATCAAAGAGGAAAAAGTTAGAGTGGCTATTTTCATTATGAATTAGTATAAAGCCTTTGGCCTTGACGAGTTCCCCCTTGCCTTCTTCCATGTCTTTTGGGATATTGTTAAGTATGACATTGTTCATGTTGTAGGGACTTTTTCAGAATGGAGAACCTACTGAAGGAACTCAATCAAACCTTCATTGTTCTCATTCCTAGGACCAAGGACCCCCAAAGGATGGAAGACTTTAGACCCATGAATTTTTTTAATACTATCTACAAGATCTTTGCTAAAGTTATGTTGAATCACCTCAAGCTCCTCTTGGAAAAATACATTAGTCCTCATTAGAATGACTTTGTGCCTAGGAGACAGATTCTTGATGTGGTCATAACTACCCACAAGGTGATACACTTGATGGAAAAATAAAAAAACCAAGTATGGCCCTTAAACTTGATATTTCTAAAGCCTATGATAAGGTCAGGCATGATTTCTTATTTTCTATTCTAACCAAACTTGGCTTTAATGAGAGGGTCTTAAGAATTATTAAGAATGCTATGACTTCTGTTAAATTCTCAGTGATTGTTAATTGTGCCCCAACAAACTTCTTCTCTTCTTGTTAAGGTCTTCATCAAGGTGACCTCTTATCCCCTTATCTCTTTATTGTTGTAGCAGAAGTATTAAGTAGAAACCTAGTCTCTTTATCTAACTTTCATAGAATTAAGGTCAGCAATCCTACTTCTCGATGCCTCCCCCAAGTCTTACAACAGTGTGTGGATGATACTTTTTTTTTCATCATCTCCTCAATCCATGAAGCCAGAGAGTAGAAAGACACCTTGAATATGTATGCTCTAGTCTCTGGCCAATGCATAAACTACCACAAAAGTAAATTTTATTTTTTCAACACTGGTGTGAGTTTGTGAGAAAAGGTTACCAGTATCCTCAGATGCCAGGAGATGACCTTCTCTTACACTTATCTTGGTATACTACTCACTATTAAGGAAATCCTAAACCATTTCTAGAATGGTCTTGGGGAACATCTAGAAAGAAAGTTGGTGGGCTACAAAGGGAAAATATTGAGCAATGTTGGGAAACTTTAACTCCTCTTAGCCTCCCTGCAAGGCATCTCAGTGTATTTCCTATCCAGTTTTAAACTCCTAGGAAGATTCAAAGATATCATTGAGAAAATTTATTGTAATTTGCTATGGTCTAGAATTGAAGAAAAGGCTAGAATGAGTTTGGTTAGTTGGGAGAGAGTTTGCAAACCTAAGGAGGATTGAATCTAAGAAGATTTGGACATTTGGATAAGGCTCTATTAAACAACATTGGTTAGAATTTGGTTAATTTCTAGGGTAGTTGGAGTAACATCATAATGGATAAATACTTTGAGGGATTTTCTTCCCACCAATTTATAGGGGCACAGGCTCTACCTTAGAGTTCTAAGGTCTAGAATAACATTGTCAACACCTGAAAGATCCTAAGAAAGGGATGTCACTAGATAATGGGGAATGGTAATTCAATAGACTTATGGGAAGATCAATGGATCCACAAGGACCCCCTCAAGCAAACTAAGTTTTCTCCTCTATGTGAGATGTGCACTGGAATGTATGGCCCTTGGACTCGAAACTTTATCACCTATGAAAGATAATGGATCACTTTTCAGAATCTCCCACCAAGGGAGTTGAGTTTAGCTCAGGAACTATAGGACCTCTTGCACACCTATATGATTCCCCTTATCCTAGTTGATGACTCACTAGCATGGAAACTCACATCCTCAAGGGATTTTATTATTAAGTCTTCTTATATTAGCAGGATGGTGGGGAAAGGGACCTCTTGCACACCTATAGGATTCCCCTCATCCTAGTTGAGGACTCATTGGTTTGGAAACTCACACCCTCAGGGTAGTTTACTATTAAGTTTGCTTATCTTAGCAGGATCATGGGGAAAAGGGCATAGGATAATTGGAGAAAATATTGGCACCCTTGGATATACATAAAAAAAACTTCTTTTGATGGTCAACTATGCATGGGTAGATCCTCACCATTGACAACCTCCAATGGCATGGTTGCCAACTTGTCAACTACTACAGTTTATGCCTTGAAGATGTTGAATCTATTCCACACCTACTCATCTACTGTCCCTTTTCCATGGATGTCTGGAGGGAGGTTCTTGCTTTATGGGGGGTCAGTCAGTGTGTGGATAATGAGTTGAAGCAATTTGGCCATTGGGAGGGCCTGACTACCCACCCTTATCTTAGAAATATTTGGTCAATTCTCCCACCTTATATCTCATGGAAAATATGGAAGGAGAGGAACAATAAGATTTTCAGGGAGCAAGCCGCAACTAGCTTAGGGGTGGCTCAACAAGTTATCAGGCTCCTAAAGGAATTTAGTAGGATCTAGTGTTGAAAACTACCCCCTCATCCCTCGAGTGAAGTTGATAGGAACTTGGCTTTGACTTGGTGCATGGGATCGATGGTGGCACAGTTAGACAATTCCAAATTCTAGGTAAGAAAGGAGATGGTTTGGCACCCCCCAAGCCCTAGATAAAGTTAAATTTTGATGGGTTGGCCATGATGGGTAGCACCACTATGGTGGGTATCCTCCAGAACAACATAGGAATGTTGGTGGCCACTTATTTGGGTAACTGTGATGGAGGATCTAATAATAAAGTTGAGGTGATTGTGCTTCTCTGGGGTATGAGAATTTGGCGAGAGTTCAAGGAGTCACCAAGTTGGTCATAGAGGAGGACTTTTTGCTAATCATCAAAGCTGCTAAGGGAGAGGGCAAATGCAATTGGTCAAAAAAAAATAATTGATGAAATATGAAGGATGATGGAAGATTATCAAGATATCCATGTGGCACATATATATCACGAAGGAAACAATGTGGTGGATGACCTTGCCAAAGCTGGCCATGAAATCATGTGATTAGTGGAATGGGATGACACTAGTTTATTGCCATCATCAATTAAAATGGTTATGGAAAGGGAGTGTACCTTCAATAATAACACAAGAAATATCAAATTAGGTGGAAGGTCTCCTTTTCTACATGTGGTCATGGGAATGTGGTGCTCAATAAAGGGTATTTTTTGGAATGTTTAGATATTGATTAACATTTTTGTTTCAACTATCATGAATGTCGATGACTGTAGTAAAAGGATGTAGAGGGGGGATTCTAGGAGATTTAAAGAATGATTTTGTAATGATCATAAAGTTAGGTTTGTTAATTCCCACAATTGGTATAACTAGCAACATTCATTTGCTAATGGAAATGAACTACCCACACATACTGTTCTAGGAGATTTTTGGTTTTTTGGGAAACATTGTGAATTCATGATGACTATGCAATGCCTTTTCATTTTCTCCATTGTATCTTGGCATTTTATATTAACAAAGAGGAATAGGACTTGGAAAAGACTACTGAGGTCCAACTTGATCCATTTATGGGTTCTTGGTGGATGATTCGCTAAAAACCATCCTAGACAAACTAGTGAAAGTGGAGGAGGATGTGGTAGGGGAAGCTTCTAAGGAGAAGAAGAATGGTAACTAGGAGAAGGAAGAGGGCATCTATCCTCGATTCTATTGTGTTTTATTTCTATTTTTATGAAAATGTCTCTAAATTTTACACCCTACGAGGTTTTTTGGAATATGTCAATTAAATGAACCAATAGTAGTAATGCCTTTAAAAGCTACTAGTTTATTATTTAGTTTCTTATGCATGGTAGTTTAAGGACTATGGTTAATGACAATCCAACTCATAAATTTTAATGGTTTTTGATGTTTAAAGTTGGCATTGGTTAGACTACTCAGAGATTACCTGTACTTTGTTCTCAACTTTTTGTACTCCGGGGTCAACCCCCCATCTTTTTGGCTGCTATCAACTACTTTAAAAAAAGATAATCAAAGGACTACAAGAAGATGTTGAAAAATATGATTTGAAGAAATAGAACATAATTGTCAACATTGAAAGAGATACATCAAAAGAATCAATACGAATGGGTAAATTATATGAATTAAATAAACAATTCCAAAAAAGTGAATCCATTGATTTAGCATGGAAGGAAAGTCCTAGTTTTTTTTAGAGAGATTATGATGCATAACATATAGATGTAAATAATTAACATAATGATGGCACTGACAATGAGGAAGAATAATAATTAGAAGAGATGTTTTAAGAGCAATTAGAGGAATAAAATATTTAGGAAACTACAATTAAGACTAAAGAAAATATAAAGTTCATCAATAAGATCCCTACTATCAAAAAATAGTTAATATAGCAATAGTAAGTGAACAAACACAAGATCCAAAATGAACCATGGAACCCAAAGTTGGTTCTATAGAAATAGCAGTTGTAAGAACATTAAAAAACATCACATCAAATGAAGTAGCACAAGAGAAAAGGAAAAAAGAGTCAAACACAAAGAATGAAAATGATTTTGATAATCAACCTAAATATGTTATACTAAAGATGAATTTTGCAAAGTTGAGTTACGATGATCAAAATTATATGCATAATGACTACAAGAAATAACTGAAGTTGAGATATTGCTAGACTAGAAGAAAAGAATGAATCTTTTCAAAAAGATAGCTAATACATTTTCAAACCTACTTCCTAGAGTGTAGATTGAAAAGAAAGAATCAAGTGCAAAAATGTTGCAAGAATATATAGACACTATCAATAATGTTAGAATATTAAAACCAAATTGAAGAATTTTTCAAGAAGGACCAATTATGGAAAAAATAGTCAAGGTTTCAAGAATAGTATTGGAGAGAGACAAAATTACAGAAATTACTAGTTGAAGGATCAAAGGTAGTGAAGCTAATTTTCAAGGAAAATAACATCACAATTGAAGAATTATGTCAATTATTATTATATATGGATCTAATGAAGAATAAAATGAAGGAAAAATATTCTCTCCTAACTATATTATAGTTATAGGAAGAGGATGACACTATTAACAGATTAATACACATAAAAATTCACATCACTAGCAAGGTGAAATTATGAGAACAATGAAATAGAATCTTGCTGAAGGTCACGAGAAAGAAAATACATATTCAAAAAGGAGCAATAACCATGTAAGGACCTAAGACATATCATCATTTTTTCTTTCCTTTGGCATTGATATCAAAGGGGAGAATATTGGCTAAGGGGGTGAAGCCATATAAGGAGAAGTTAACTAGAAAGGGAGAAGTGAGACTTGGTGTGAAATCATTGAGAGAAATGGGTAGAATATTGGAGAAGTCAAAACAAAGTAGACATGTGCAGGTAAAGGGCATGGATGATTATGTATAAAATAGCTTTTTGTAACATTGAAGGGTTTTCCATCAATAAAAAATGGGGAAATTATCACTTGACAAAATCCTAGAGCACAATGTTTGAGATTTTGAAGGTTGTCATTGCTAGGAAGTAAAGATAAAGAGTTTTTGGAGTCACTCTCAGAATAGAGTTATCAAAAAAAGGGATGTGCTATCAAAAAACTAATGGATCTATCAGAGTATAGGCTAATCATTATTGAAGAAAGAAAACCCTTATTGATGATGATATCGAAAAGTCATAAACAAATTAGAGAAGATTCATGAAGAAGTTTAATGAAACCCTAATTAGGACATGAATATAGAAATGAATTAGGTTAAGGAAGATTGTAAGTGAGCTTAGAAAGAAGGATGTGTGAGGTTGGAGAAAAAGAGAATTTTTATAGTGGAGCTAAACAAAAAACTATTAAAAGGAAGGAATGAGCAGTGTGAACTAGGTGAAAGAGAAAAACAAAAAAGAGAGCTATCAATTACTAAAGGAAGGCTAGTATAAGAAAAAATTCTTGTTATTTTATACTTAACAATTTATCAACAAGTCTATCAAAATCCTTTAACAAGGAGATCTTTAACATGATTTAGGACTTCTAGTTTTGAGCTTATTGTAAACACTTTAATAGAGTAAACATTATATAAGGTGGATTAAATCTCTTTACAAAGTAATCTTTAATAGGAATATTGGTAATCTTGATAGGATATTAGATAATTTTAACAGGGTATAATCATCCAAATATTATATTATTGTAATCTATTAACATGACAGCTTGCTATTGTATTAATGAGTTATGCGTATCATCACCATCGCAATTTTTTTTGTGTAACAAAGTGTTTTTGCGAGACCATAATATTATGTTATGAGTTTATGTTTTTGATATTCTATTTTAATTTTATTACTTTATATTTTAGTAAATAACATTATGTTACAAACTCTTGGTAACACTATCAATTATAGAGAAGATATTAGTGAAAGTATCTAATGGACTACCCATTTATGTTATGCAAAGTAATTAAGGTTAATTTTTTTGTGCTCTTAATTCATTCCCTCAAAATCCCCCCCCCCCCTCCTTCATCCCTTCTCTTAGTACCTATGTCAAGATCAAGATCTACTTGAACTAATTTTCAAGGAAACAAGCCAAGACCAAGCACTCCTTTGACTCAACTATACTCTAATAGAGAAGATAGTAAGAAAAACATTGATTCAACTATATTCATAAAATTGTTATTTAGTATGATGCATCTCAAAATAACAAGGAAAAATATTATGAATACAATATATAAAATTGATTCAACTATATTCATAAAATTCGTATTATGAATAAAATTGGTTTTTAGTATGATGTATCTCAAAATAACCTTAACAAATAAAAGGGTAGATCAAAGAATTGGTAAAAGAAAATATGATTTCTTCATACAAGATCCAAACATACATAATATAATTATGTTTCATCATTTAGACTATAGATCATTGGGCATATAACAATGTCAAATGTGAAGTCGATTCTAATAGTCTTAATCAAGATTTTCTTGGCTACTACCTAATTTATATCAAATTACTAAAAGGATGAGTTAATCATCATTTATTTATTTTATTTTGAATAAAACCAGAAGGAAGAGTGCTATGGTTAAGAATTCTATTTGTAAACAAAATATCTATATTTTATGTTAGATAAATAAATAAAAAATAAATGTAATTAGAGGTATTTAAAATATTCTTAAATCACCCAATCAAACATCACTAGAAGAGTATCATATTTCATCATATATCTACTGAAGATAATAGTGAATAGGGAAACAAGATTTTGACATCTTCTAAATTTGATGTGAAAATGGAGAAATAAGACTAATTAAAGTTAGAGAAGGGGTATATGGAGGTTTTTATAAAAAAAAAAATAGAAATTCAAGTAGCAAATTTTACGAAGGGAGTTATATAGGTGAATTAACATCTCAATTATGGATATAACCAAATATTGAGACCATGTACTACCTAAAGAAATTTCTCTTTAATTTAACTCTAATTAATAAGAAAGTAAAAATAATACAATCTCTTTAGATTTTCAAAACTTAAAAAATAAGACCAACATACAATGTATAATATCTAAGAACTACACAACCATGTATTTCTCTGAACCCTTGACTAGAGAAATCAAGAATGGGAAAATGAAAATCAAAATAATTTTAGACTCACTACACAAAAACACCCAACTATTTCCATCAGAAATTACATTGTAAAATTAACTCAAAAATTGGCACACAAATATAGAATCAAGAGTGTGAATAGAAAACTAAAGAATATCGAAAAATTTCTAATATAAATGACATTGTAATATCAACTAACAAAATGACCACAAATGTATTTTACTTGCTAAATACCATCAATTAAAAGAAATTTTCATTTATCATTCTATGTTTTCTTTTTAAATTAAATTTTAAATTAATTAAAATGAGTTTTAAATTTTGAATAGTTCTTACAATATGATAGTTGAAGTTGCCACTTTTATGAGAAAATTTATCAAATAGTTTGTGTTATGTTTCTACACCTCTTCGTTTCACATGTCAAATATATGGTTCATAGACAAAAATGAGATTTTGAAAGTTGTGAGGTTCCTTGAAGGACGCAACCATGCCTTGCCTTAAACTCTTGACTAGATAATCAAGAATTGAAAAATGAAAGTTAGAATAATTATTGACTAACTAAATGATTTTTTCTTTTAAACAACACCAATCCAAGTAAGAATTCTTGTAGTGGCATTGCAAACTATGTATTGGTTAAGAAAATCCTAAATAATTTAATAATAATATATTTAGGAGATCATTTTTAAAATAAATGCTAAATATTATTACTTAAGTTAATAAATATTTTTATCAAAAAATGCTTCAAAAATTAATTAAAGAGAGAAAGAGTAATGAATTTAATAAAGATATTTTAAATTCCAAAAAGTGTGCATGAATATCCAAAAAGTAATAATATATTAAAATAGATTGTGATGAATGAGTTCCCTCGCATGATTGCGCAATCAGTGCCCAAAATTTAGGGGAGAACTCTTTATTAGAGATTGAGTTCATTTCATAGGGAGTGGGATTTTTGGAGAAGGGATTTTTCAGAGAGAGGGTTTTGAGAGAAAAGAGAATTCTCTCACAATCTTTGAGTGGTTGTGTATTAGCATCAAATTTAGGTAGAATCTAGTGCTTCATTCACATAATGAATTATGTAATTTGATGTTCCTGTCTACAACGTGTTTGTTGAATCTGTTTTCCAACATTCGTCTATGATGAATCTTTCACTATGATCTATTGATATTCATATCAAATTTCTATCTATATATGAGGATTGGAAATTAGAAAACCCTTGTTTTGTAGATTAAAAAGTTGTAATTTAATTAGGAAGGGTTTTGAAAAGAAATCAAAATTGTAGGATATTAAAATCAATTAGTTTATTAGAATTTCTCTATCAAAGTATCTATATAAATTTCTTTAAAAGTATATATATTAAAATGGTTTCATGGAAAGGTGATTTTATTTTATCTATATTAAATAATAATAATAAATAAATAAAATTGAATCCTTATATTTTAGGTGGGCGGGAGAGAGATTTTGTTTTGTAAAAAAAAATTATAATTTTTTTTTATTTAGGGTGGGGGCAGGGCCACCAATCCCCACACCCCAACCCTTGTTGCAACCTTAAAAGTTGCATGCAATAGGTAGTACTACTACACACAACAGGAGTATAGTACTACTATTTGCGATAGTAGTGATACTTGCAACCATAGGGATTGTAGACTAATAGGCCTGTAAATATGCCTCATGTTATTATTATTATTTTTAAAAATTTAATTTATTCAAAAATTTAATTTATGTTGTATTTAATTCATTTAAATTTAAATTTAATTAAAATTTAAAATTTAAATATTTAAAATTGAATGTAATTAAGTTGTAATTTAATTAAAGGTTAAGTTTTCATATGTTTTATAGAGATAATGTTTGTTTGTAAGTTTATGGTGACGGTGTGTTCAAATTTAAATGAGAAATGGGTTAAGTTATACAGGGAATATAGTAAAATTTATAAGACCAAAAACGTATAATGAAATGGAAACTTAAACCTAACTGTAAACTCAGACTATGTGTCTTAAAAATCAAGAAAAACTATGAATTATATTGTTTGTTGAGTGTTTTCTTGTATGTTGAAATTGGGAATGGACTAGAGTGTTGATCAGTCCTAGGATGTTTACTAGAGGCTAGGAAGTATTATTTTGGTGATTACATATGATGATTATGTCTGGACTTATGTGTACCTTCTTGGATTAGTCCTGTTAGGATGATCGTATTTGTGATGTTGTCCTTTGACTAAATGATTTCTATACTTGTCAGTTACTTGTTTTGAGAACTGATGTATGGGTTTTGGTCTTTTGAGATCTTTCTACTTTGCTAAGCTTAGGGTAGGTTATCTATATGTTAAGTTGGGAAGTGTCTTGCAGTGGAGGCCGAGGTCCTAAAGAGGCTGATAGGTAAACTATTGTAAGTAGTTAATAAGTGAAAACACTACACTAAAAGAGAGTAAAATGAACCTAATAAGATTCTTTGTCTTTCCTCACCCATGCCTCGAGTGCTAGTACAGACTAGGATGGAAGTATAGAGGAAGCTTGGTTGCGACCATGCATCGTTAGTATGCCTTATTAGTATGAAAGGATACTAGTGTCACATAGAGTCACTAGGGGGCCAGAGGATTAAAAGACTAGCTGGGTAACCTTAGAGTTGGTTTGTGCGATGACGCTTGCCCACTAGCAGTATAGATTCCCTATGTGTCTTTATTTTCCTCTGGGTTTAGATGTCATTTTATCTTGGAACCTTTGAGTTAGATTAATTTTAGGGTTTTCCTTGACTTAGATATTAATTTTGATTTTTTGGATTGATATCCTATTTGGGACCTCCTCAACATGGTGGGAGTGGACCTTTTTGGGTTGCCACAAGGTCGAGTGGTAGTGCTTTTTACTTTTACCATTGAGATCTATCCGTTGATGTTGTGGTTGGAGTTCCTTGTTTTACATTTCCTTTCATTCTATCTCTGTGTATTATAATGGATGGTTATATCTATTTAATGGATGATTTTACTTATTGTATTGTATCTTGTTTCATGGATCTGAAAGGGATGATGTAATCTATTTTATAAATGTACATTCTTTTAGCCT
Source organism: Cupressus sempervirens (assembly GCA_028749045.1). Classification (NCBI taxonomy): domain Eukaryota; kingdom Viridiplantae; phylum Streptophyta; class Pinopsida; order Cupressales; family Cupressaceae; genus Cupressus; species Cupressus sempervirens. The sequence continues at coordinate 364,780,222 of CM053785.1, forward strand.
TTCATACCCTGTGACATGTACAATGGATGATTGTGCATTCTGAATTTATTGCCAAGTGGCATTCGAAAGCATTGTATATTATTTAAATGGATTGGGCTTGTAGTTATTCTTTCATGTGGATGTATTATTTATTAGATTTAGTATTATTTAAATTTATATGCAATTCAACATCTTGGGATCCTCAAGGAATGTAATTTGTTATTTTTGCTTATGTATGATTGTATGTTATTGTTTTTACTACTTTATGATTGTTGTACATGTTATTCTAAAAAAAAAAATGTTTGGCAAACTTAGTAAAACTTTAGGTTAGTTCTTTTGGATCCCTTAGCAGGGCATTACACTTTTTCCCTATCTCATTACCCTTTTAGTAGCCAAGATTTCTAAAGAAGGAGAAGTAACTAAATTTGGACATCTATGAATATTATAAAGTTCCCAAGGTAGGCATATAGAAGTTCAAATGGTAAAGGAGAGAGGCAATTGAATTTTTTTGTGTCTTTTATGTAGAGGGTCCTAATAAATTTTGACATCTTTACATTAAGAATGTGGAGAGCATTAATGCTTTTGAAAAGATGAAAGGAAAATGAATAGACTAACACACACAGAGGGTTGAGAAAAAATTGAATGGTAATAGCAAAAAGGGTCAAAAGTTACCAAAGAGGGACATACTAAAAAATCTAATGTCACTAAAAATTTATGAAATAAAAAAAAATGTAGAAAATAGATAAGCCCTAGATGATGCAATCATGGTAAAGTGCCATGAGAAAAGGAAAAATGTGAAAATATTAAACAAGAGTACCTTTGAATAAAAAGTAGGATTGAGATAGAGAATAGAAATTTGGAGGTGAATCCAACATTTTATCCGCTGAAATGAATCTTTATTTTTGGTAACAAGAAGATACAAGTGATACCCTTGATGTGAGGGAAGTATGCAGAGGCCATGTTTAGTAGTCTACAAAAGAAAATTATTAATGTGTCAGTTCCTTACCACGACTTGCTAGAATTCCCATGTTGATTTTTCCATAATTTTTGTGTAAGAAAATAAAAAGACCTCATGGATAAATGCCCTCCAACAATGAATAAAATAAAATCTTAGAGTAAAAAAATGCATTCAACAAACAATAATATATGAAACTTAGTTTTGTAGGAATATTATCTTATATTCACAAAAAGTCACAAGAAAACATTAGTCTCCCCATTAATTTTCTTCACCTTGAATTATTTGATTGGCAACTCATTCAAGCCTAATCTCACTCCAAAATTTATAAGGGCTCGCCCCCTTAAAGTACTAAGCTTCAAGTTAGTAAAGAAACTTGTAAATTCTTCTTGCTTACCAAAACTTAGAGTTATATGATGGTGGAGCATGAGTACATAGGTAAATGAACAATCAACACCAAAAATAAAAGAAAATTTCCATTCTAGTTGTTTGTGTTGGATTTGTTATTCTAGTGTGGTTTTTATTTTTAGTTTATATTGAAATTTCCTAGATAGAATATTAGAAAATGGTCTAATTGTTCTCAATCTTTTTATTGCCATAGTATTTCTACATTTAATAGGAAAATAAATAAAACTCATATAAAGGAAAATGGTGTAGCTAAATCTATAGAGAGAAAACTAAAAAGGAAACACCAAACAATAGTACAATCTACATAGGAAGTTTAGAAGTCACACTTTGGAAAGAAAAAAAACATAAAAAATATTATGCTAAAGATAAAAGATCTAAGAAGAAATCAAATTGAAATGAAAAGATAAGCACAAAATAGGGGAATTAGAAGATAAAGTGAAAGAAAGGCAAAGAGGAAAATCATAGATAAGTCAATGCTAATTTTTAATGAAGGAAATTAAATCTTCATTGGAATAGAAGAAGACATTTTTGCGTGGAATGTATAGGACCAAAGACTAAGGATATAATTATGTGTAGAGGAAAAAGGAGTAGTATCTAAAAAAATGAAACTACAAGAAGACACACAATGTAAATTAAAAATTATTCATACTATTGAGTACTTTCCCCTCCCCTATTTTTTCCATATAGAGGAAGTGAAAGAAATTTTGTAGAAGAAGGAGGATGTGGTAGCGAAAAATGTTGATACTAGCAAAGAAGAGGAGACCTTGATAAAGAACCCTTGTGCTTCAAATGCTTTGAATAAAAAATTACTCATGATTTGTTTATTGAACCTGATAATTCATTATTGAAAGCATCTCCTAAAGAAATGGAAGAAAAGAATGTGGAAAATAGAGAAAGGATTTTCCCAATCACCAATATAGTCAAGTTGACTGAGGTCAATATGGAGCTGATGGAGGATGATCTCAAAGGGGTGGAAATTTACCTCCATTAGGTGTGCTCCAAATTTGAAAGGAAATCTCCATGTATACCTTCATAATGGAGAAATGGACCTTCAATTCCATAAAAAATCTCAAATTAACTATACCCCTCTAAATGCAACAATGAAAGAAGTGAATAGGGTGAATGAGGGGCCTAAGATTGGTTTTATTGGGAATGATATGGAGAAGAACAATGTGTTGTAGGTGTTGGTTATAGAACTAAGAACCTAGAAAGAACTACCAACACAATTTTCAATAATTACCAAAAACTTCGGGAGGCTTCAGTAAAGAGATTGAATAAAATTATAGGTAACATTGATTTGAACGTGGAAAAAATTATGGTGCTTCACGTGGATGAACCTAAGGGTGTAGAAGAGTCTCCTAGAAAGAAAATAACCATATAAAAACTAAGGAAGCTCAAGGCCAAGAATGATGAGATGATAAAAGAATATGTCAAAGCGGGGCCATAGAAAAAAAGATGGAAAAGGAAGAGAAGTTGGCTCTTTAGCCAGCCTAATGTTTGGTTAGTTGTCTAGGTTATTGGCCTTTCTTGTCTTTTTGAGTCGAAAGTAGGTATGTAGTTTGGTTTTTTTCTCATCTTAGTCTTTTTTAGTGTTGTTTTAGTGGTGAGTTATTGGTTTTTTGGGGTGTTGAATTTCTTTACCAATACATTTTGAAACTATTTAACTTTAAAAAAAAAAAATTAGTGACTTTTGGGGTTTTGGGTCTCCTATAAAACCCCTATTTTAATACTTAATCGAAAATAAATATCTAAAAAAATCATATACAACTAATAAGATAGTAAGAATTCTTGTGGTGGCATTGCAAACTATGTATTGGTTAAGGAAATCCTTTACTTATATGAATCAATAGTAAATTTTTAATAAGAAATTTGAAGCTCAAAAGTTTTTACACAAAGATAACCACATATATCCTTAGGTTGCAAAGGACAATAGCAATGGAAATGTAAATTGTAGAGGATGATGATAATGACATTTTAAACCTATATTGAGCATAGATTCTTATGTCGTATTTCATTACCCTTTCAATGGCCAAGATTTTTGAATATGGAGAAAAAACTAAATTTTGACATCTATGAAGATTGTGATATTGCTATCAAGATTTAACTATGCGATTTTGAGTCAAACTCATTGACCAATGTTTCATGAGTAGTGATTCAACACAAATCCATCTCTCATGAGAATAAATGGGACACTTAGCAATCATTGGATCTAGGTGATGTTTTATAATCTATGAAGATTATAAAGGTGCCAAGGTAGGCACAAAGAAGTTCAAATATTAAAGGAGAGAGATAATTGAATTAATTTGTATCTTTTATATAAATGTTCCTTATAAGTTTTCACTTCTTTATATTGAGAATGTGGAGGGCATAAGTGTTTTCGCAAAGCTGAAAGGGAAAGGAATAGTCCACCACACATAGAGGATTGAAGAAAATTCAAGTGGTAATAGCAACAGGGGTTAGAAGTTTGTAAAGAGGGACATATGGTAAATTTCTAATGCCACTGAACATTTTTGAAATAAAGACAATGTAGGAAATAGACAAGCCCTAGTTGATGCCATCAAAGAAAAGTGCCAAGGGAAAAGGCAAAAGTTGAAAAAACTAAACAAGTGTACCTTTGAATCAAAAGCAGTATTGAGATACATAATAGAAATTCGAAGTCGAATACCACATTTTATCCACGTAAGTGCACCTTCATTTGTTGTAACAAGAACATATAAGTTGTGCCCTTGATGTGAAGGCAATATACAGAGGCCATGTCAAATAGCCTACACAAGAAAACTGTCAACATGTCAGTCCATTTCCACCACTTGGACACCTCACATGCTCATATTTATACAAATTTTTTTATGTTGTAAAATAAACAGCCCTCTTGAAAAAAGGCTCTCCAACAATGAATAAAACAAAATTTTAGGTTAGAATAAAAAATTACATTTAACTAAAAATAATATATGAACCTTAGTTTTATAGAAATATTATCTTATATTAACAACTTTCAAGATTCAAACTTATTAAAAATAGTCATAAGAAAATATTAGTTTCTGCCATTAATTCTCTTCACTTTGAGTTATTCTATAGGAAACTCTTTCGACCCTAATCTTACTCCAAAAAGTTATAAGGGCCCACCCCCTTAGTGCTAAGGTTCAAGTCGGTAAGGCAACTTTCAGTTCTCACTTACACAGAATTATAGTTACATGATGGTGGTGCATGAGTACAAAGGGGAATGAAAATTCAATACCAGCAAAAGGAAAACATTTTCCTATTCCTGCTGTTTTTGTTGGATTTGTTATTCTGTTGTGGTTTTTTTTCCCAGTTTATGTTGAAATTTCTTAGCTAGGAGATTAGAAACTTGTCTAATTTGTTCTCAAACTAGATTTTCCTTTTTTACTGCCATAATATTTCTAAAAAATAAATAAAACTTATTCAAAGGCAACGTGCGTAGCTGAATGTACAGAGAGAAAAAATCAAAAGAAATAGCAATGAATACTACAAGGTGCGTAGGTAGTTTAGAAGTCACAAGTTGGAAAGAAAAAAAACATAAATAAATATTATGCTGAAGATTGCAAGGTCGAAAGATCGAAGAAGAAATCAAATGTAAATGAAAAGATAAGCGCAAAATAGAGGGAATTAGAAGAAGATTGCAGATAACTCAGCACCAAGTTTGAAAGAAGGCAATTAAGTTATAAAACTGTTGGATGGAAGGTATAGGAACAAGGACTGAGGAATATAGAAGTCTGTGTAGAGTGAAAAGAACCAGTGTCCGAAGCAAATTGTGACTACAAGAAGACACACAATGTAAATAAATAACTCTCACACAATGTAAATAAAAACAGAGTTATTTGTAGTAAAAAGATCATACTCACTGAATTTGCAGATTTTATTTTAATCATTGTAAAGATGTAGAAATTTTAAAAAAATTTGAAAGACTTTATTATGTAGTTCTAATTTTAATACTAGGGGAAAGAGTTAGTTGTTGTTTATGTTTGAAAGATTTATTTCTTCAATTACTGTTTATCAAAAATTTCAAAAACTGATAATGGAGGTATTAATAGCTGATTACACATGTACTAAAGTTTATTAATTTTTAGAATTTTTGGTTATTGATTGGTCCATTTGTAAAAAAAAAAATATGGAGGTATTAATAGCTGATTACACATGTACTAAAGTTGATTAATTTTTAGAATTTTTGGTTACTGATTGGTCCATTTGTAAAAAAGTAGTATTTTCTGTGAGTCGCTATAGGGGGTGAATATGACTTAGGGCAAACAAAATGACACTTTTAGACCGCCTCCCACTCTCTATGAGTTCTACAAAGAGCTCAGCAAGAAAGTCAAAAAATTAGATATTCAAAAATAGACAAATTTTGAATATAGATTAAAAACTATAGATACACGAAGTTAAATGATTTTATTGATTTGCTGCAATTCCATCAGCTTGATAAGACAGTTTTTTTCCCCCTTGCATCAGATTGTTCCTAATACCATTTGATCTTTCAAATTATTGACTAAACAAATGAATTTCCGTCACTTCATTTAATTGAGAATGTGATTAAACGTTGAACAACTATTGCTTAGCAACACCATGAAAGGTCGCGTCTTGCCCGAGGGAAGCGTAGTGTTTTAATCCATATTATATACGAGACCACTTACAATCCACTATCATTCGTGTTGTTGCACTGCTCTTGTTAGGCATTCTAGCAACCATGGCACTGTTTGGAATCTCGACTCTTCTTCACAAGATCAACACTGCAGTTACCGAGGGTGCATCAGAACAGAGAGCCCGAATGGACGATCATAACAACAATTCAACAAGAAACGTGAAAACGATAGTCTTGTACATGGAAAACACATTTATAAACGCAAGTTTGACTCCCCTCCCACACTACGACTTCACAGTCTCTCTCCAACGCCACTCCAACATCACATGCTACGTCCAGAAAAGGCCTGGGCTAGACCAACTTCTACAACAACTAGCAGAAACTAATTTCGAAATTGTGATCTTCACTTCAACCACCAAAGATTTCGCAGACCCAATTCTAGACAAGATAGACATCAATAACACAATAGATTTGAGACTATACAGAGATTCCTCCAATATAGAAGCCGAAGAACAAGTACCCATCAAAGATCTTTCTAAGCTTGGAAGAGATTTCAAGAAAATTATCATTGTGGATCACGAGCCGCAATGTTATAAACTTCAGCTGGAAAATGCTTTCCCGGTGAAACCATTTGAAGGCGACCTAACCGATAGAGATCTTCTGAGGGTCATAGATTTCTGTAAAATAGCAGCAAAGTGTAGGGACGTGAGGAATACCATACGGACATATGAAGCTTTGTGTGGGAGCTATAATGTTAAGGAATTAGCTCCCCTTTGCAGTAAGAAGAAAATTATTGCGCTTGAATTGTTTGATGTTTTAGTAAAGGCAAGCCACGAGCCAATGCAACATTATGACTTTGTTATTTCCTTCATTCGTGATACGGCAACTGGGTTGGGAGAAATTGTCCCTTACCATGTCTTGAAAAGGCCCGGGGTAGAAATTTTCTTGGATGAATTGGCTAAGTATTATAAGATTGTAAAGATTGTAATTTTTACAGGTGCCATCTACTGGAATCTTGGAATTTTTTTTATCAAACTATGGGAAAAAGAATAGCCAAAGATAAAAATGAAGAAGAGAATGATCTTCAATTCAAACTTAATGAAGTTGAATTTTCTCTTCAAAATTGTCCAGATGACCTAGTGCAACTGAAGAATTTGGTTTTCATCAAGCATCAAATAGGATTTCTTCATAGATATAAGATATAAGGGCAAAGGATTTGGGCATGAATGAATTGGCTTAGAGATGGTGATATAAGGTCCAATTTTTTTTATAACATTATTAGGGATAAACATAAGGCAAAAAAGAATGAGAATATTCAGATTGAGGGTTGGAAAACTAATAATCCAAAGGTTATTAAGGAAAATTTTTACAATTTTTATTCTAAATTGTTGTCTTTAGAATTTGATCAAGATCAACATAAGCAATTGGGAGAATGTTTGAAGATGATCCCTAAGAAGGTCTATGATAGTCAAAGTGATAATTTGAGAAAGGTATTTCTTTGACTAGTGACTTAATGGTTAATAACAGGATTGGGTCATGGGATGAGATCTTTAGGAAGTTTGACATCCCCATTTCTCAAAGGAAGAGATATACTCTTCTGACCAAAGTTTTATGCAAGGAGAAAGGTGGAAGTTCATGGATAGAAATACTTTTATCAAAAATGTAAAATGGAATGATAGCACTAGTATTAACAACACCTCTATTAAATAGATTTATGATATGTTTAAAGCTAATCAATCTGTGTTATAGCATATAGTTAACTGTTGAGGTCTTGACTATCCTTTCTCAAACTGGCAAATTTTTTTTTGATAATTTTTGGAAGGGTCCATATGAGCTTGTAATAAACCCAATAGGTTATAACTTCTTCAAACACCAAAATCTTCTCTACTTTAGTTGTTCTACATTTTGTCAAACACTTTGCAAGCAAGATCTGTTACAATGATAACTACTAATAGTTACAATAGGAACTTGATAATAGTGATCCCTAAGAATGGAAATGAATCAAATGTAGACACTGTAGTGTGGCATCATGCATGCGTACTATAGCAGCCAAAATCTATTCTCTAATTTATGTACAAATAGAACTCTTGAATTGAAGCTCTCTTGAATACCAAATTCAATGGATATTTCACCACCTCTAATGGTTGCAACACTGAAGAGTTGACATTCTCCAATGGCTGACTGAAATCAGAAACCTTAGTTTCTTCTCCCAACTTAATATCAAATACAATTCATAATAATTAGATGATAAAAAATGAAGCTCTCACCTCTATTTATACTTTTCCTTCGCCCTTCTATAAGGAAATAAAAAATTTAATAATTGTATTCTCTAGAAGTTTCTCCATTTCCAATAATTAAAGTGCTTTTAGGAAATTAAATTACCAGAAGTTTCCCCCTTCCAATAATTTTTGTCACTAGGTTTTCTTTCTATCTCTTTTTGGAGTAGGACTTTTTCCCACTAGCTTTTCTCTCTTTCTCTATTTCATAGAGATTTGGTTGTGATTGGGTACCTCATCAGGTGTTCTTGCTAGGACCCAAGTTTGCTTTTAGTATTGTAGCTTCCTTTCTTTTTCATACATTATTTATAATTTCATTATTGATCATCTTAAGGGGGTGTTAGAGTAAAGGATTAATCTAATTTAATTAAATTAAATTACCTTTACTCCCTTCTTAAGACTTCCCACTATGCACATGCATTCCCATTTAATAATTAAATATTAATCATTAAATGACATTTATCTCTTAGGGTTTCCCTTTTAGGTTTTATGATCTCCTTCTATCAAGATTGATCAATTGTAGATTTAATTTCATTCCTTTTAGTCTAATAATATATTTTTGCATATTTTTAGAGCCAAACCCTTTCCTTCTCTTGTCTTGTTCTTCTCTGCGATAGGTTCTTGCATGCAGGTGTTCTACTAGATCTTTTGGTTTATTCTCATCAAATACTTTAGTTTTAAATAGTCGCATTGACCCACTAGATTAGGTTTCTTTAAATTTTAATAAAATTTTATTTTGGAAACAGGAAAAATAATAGAAGAGATTTGAGGATGGTTGGATGAGAATTGAATGATTTAGTTGTTGGAAGGATTAAGTCAACCATTATAGCCAAGAAAGAGTGGGACATCTTTGATATGAAATATGAAAGTACAAATAAAGTAAAACTTTCTAAATTATAATTACTTAGAAAGAGAATTTGAGAATTTACAAATAAAATATTTTGATTTAGTAGAACATTTTTTTAATCATGTTATTAATTTGGTTGACCAAATAAGGATTGATAGTGATAAGATATCTAATCAAAAGGTTGTAGAAAAGATATTATAAGTTTTTATATAATTTTGATAATATCATGGTTGCAATTGATGAGTCCAACTATTTGACAATATTATCTAAAGATGATTTGTTTTTTTATTGCATAATTTTTAAGACAAGTTGAACTAGTGTAATAGTAAATCTTTAGAAAATGGAATTAAAAAAAAGGACATTTGACAAGACAAATGAAGATTAAATCCAAGGATTAAAGGAAGACAAACAAGAATAACCAATTGTAAAGAGAAGAAATAAAGAGTCAATACATGAATCAACTTTTTATCTTGGAGCAGGAGCACCTTAATCAAACTCCTAGGACTAGTTCTTTGTTTTGGTTTTGGCTTGTTCAGACTCTAGCCAGCTCTTTGCTTGGTGTTTGGACCTTTTTTGGTCTCTAGAGTTAAGTATTTAATGGATTGGACTAGGCTCAATCCATGGTTAGTAGCTTTGGTTCAAGTTGTGTTTAGCATTCTAAGTCTCTAGACAAGGATTTTTCAGTTTTGTGGCCTAGGAATTTTGGAAAGTTGGCATAAGTGTCCAAACTGGTGTCTAGAGTGTTTTTTCAACTAAATGCATAATTGAGAGGTCATCAATTACCAATTGGTTAAGAATTATTTAAAATTGTAGAAATTGTCAACAATGTTGCAATGTTGTCAACATGGCCTAGAGGAGCAAAAATTGGGACAATCATGTAATATGATGATCTAAAGACCAAATAATTCCTATATTACCTAGTTGGACCATATCCAACCTACTTGGAAGATCCTAAGTTCTAAATGATAGAGTTTCTCAAAGATGCAAAATGTTGTCATGACAACATTTGTAGTTCTTGCAAAGTTGCATGACAATAAAGCCAAAAAGTTGCATAGCATGGAAAAAGAGGTTATATGGTTATGGTAACTAACAAAACACCCTAGAGAGACCTATATGACCTCTAAGAAGATCATTTCTTGAGGTTGGACATTGTAAGGAGGAAGTGTTGGCATTGAAAACCACGTTTTTTGTCAAAATTTTGATAGTTTTTGTGCTTTTGGATTGCATGCTTATCATAATGAATTGAAGTTTGGATTTTGACTTTAGATTAGTGGAGTTCATGCTTGTATAGTTATTTTCCATTTAGATTGAAATTTTTTAGGTGTTCATTTAAGTAGGTTTTGAAATTCATTTGTAAATACTTTATATATTGGTGCAATTTTGACCATTTTTAATGGAATGCCCCCAACCCCCCCCCCCCTCCCAACTCCCACCTTGAATTGCTAGTGTGAGTTCTTCATGGATTTTAGAGAAATGGGAGTGAAACCAATGTACATAATGTACATTTTTTGGGGCCCTATAAATTTGATTAAGCATTTTAAAACTAATGCCCTAGGTGAGTCTTGAGCACCTGACTAGGTAAAATCAGTGTTTGCAAGTGGCTAAAGGTGGATTGATTATGATAGATAGTTCAATCCCTGTTGTGGAATGGGAGGGGGAATTCTTGAAGATGCTAAGTTGATGGGGAGAAGTTTCTACAAGAATTTTTGTTGTCCTTTTGAATTGGACCTAGAAAATACTATCATAACCATCCCAAAACCCTTGTTTTTAGGCATGGTTATATCTTTCTGATATATAGATAGGTTGGAGACCTAATAATCACAAGATATTTTATATTTTCCAAAAGGGTACTTTGATCCATGATGAATTTTGCACCTTTTTTAGGGAAACTTGGAATTGTGGCCTATAAAGTCAATTAGAAGGGCTAATTCAATTAGGCCTAATTGTTGCAACTTGGACAACTTTTCAAGAATTGGTAGAAAAACCTATTGGGATTGAGTCCATAAGGTTTAATGATGTTCAAAACATCATAAGGGAGTACTTGACTCCTTGAGGTTAGAAAAATTAGAAAGATTGATCAAAAACTCAAATTGACAAATAGCTTGAACAATACCTTTGGGGAGTGCAAGAAGCCAATGGATTGGTGTAACTTGGTGGAGAAGAGTTGGAGGATATGATAGAGACACTATAGTGATTAGAGAACTAAGGTGAACCCTAAGAGGCTCATAAAGGAAGAATAGGGCTGAGTTAGAAAACTACCCTAGCATTACATCACATCTATAGGGAATTCATTAGAAATTAGGTGTGACAAAAGTATAATAAATCAAATGTTTAATGCTATTATTTCTAAATGTTTGGCCACTTTAGAAATGAGTTTTGAGAGAAACACTGTAATATTAAAAAGCAAAAAGAAAACTTTATTGAGATTACTTATGAGACATTGTATAGTATATGTCATCCAATGTTACTTGACAAAATTCTAGAACACCATGTTTGAGATTTTGAATGTTGTCATCACTTGAAATAAAGCTAAAAACATGGTAAAGTCACTATTGGAAAAGAGCTACTAGAAAAATGGAAGTTATTAGAAAAATAGTCACACTATCAAAGTATAAGGTGCATTATCAAAGTATGGTTCAAAGGTTATTGATGACAATATCAAATATTCATATATGCCTTATAGAATATTCAGTAAGAAGTTTTATGAAACCCCAATTAAGTCATAATTCTAGAAAAGAATTATATTAAAGAAGATTATAAGTAAGATCAGAAAGAAGGGTGTGTGAGGTGTGAGAGAAAGAGAATGTTAAAGTGAAGTTGAATAGAAAGTTATTGGAAGGAAGGAGTGAACATTGCGAATAAGGTGAAAGAGAAAAACTAATCTATCAAGCATTGAAGGAAATCTAGTGTAGGTCAAATTTATTGTTGTTTTATAGCAAACAATTTTCCAAAAATATTATCCAAATCTTTGTAGTATTTAATAGAATTTAGGAGTTTTATTTTTGATCTTATTGTAAATCTTTTAATAGGGTGAACATTATATAAGTGGGATTAAATATCTTAATAAAGTAGTGTTTGACATGAATTTTGATACTTCTAATTGGACATTAGACACTTTTAACAATCTCTAGTCATTCAATAGATGATATTATTGTACGCTCTTAACTGGGCACCTTATTGCTATAGTGATGAGTTGTGGGTATCATCCCCACTATAGTTTTCCCCTCTAACCAAGGGTTTCTGCAACCACAACATTGTGATATGAATTTATGTTTGTCAATTTGTATTTTTAAGTTCATTACATTATATTTCACTGATATTATTAAGTTATAGACTCTTGGTAACACTCTCAGTTATAGTAGGATATATCAGTGAAAGTATCTAAAAGACTATTAGTTTATATTATATGAAATTATTAAGATTAACATTTATGTGGTATTGATTTCATCCCCACCCACCTCTTAGAACCCTACTTGATTCATTCCAATGATTGATATTAAGCATGTTTGGTTCTTGGAAAGAAAATTTAAACAACTCGGAGTAGGTATGTGATTATGGAAGTTTATAGGTATCTGAAGTAGTTAGATGAGGTCCTATATGATGCTCATATAAAATACTTGAGCTGAGGAGTAATCTAAGAACCCCATATGTAAAAAGAAAGAAAAGAAACCAAAGCATTACAAATGAGTATCAATGCCTAGATACACTATTGAAAGGAAGTTTGAATTTAGAAGAAGTTGATGCTACTATTGCTAACCTATTGAAAAGGAACAATGAAATATATGAAGAACTCATTCAAATGAAGAAGGAACATGAAAATCAAGCTCTAAGATTGAAATAATTTTTGGAAAGAATGAGAATTGTGAAAGAAACCAAAGCAGATCTTGAGATAGAGAAAAGAGAAGGAGAGAATAAAAAATTATTGGTGTGGATATAGTCCAAGAAAGATAAAAAAATGATATTCAAATAAGAAATTATTTGATATAAAGAATACATGAACAAATCAATAGCTGAAAGTAGAAATATAAGCTTAAACAAAGAGAATGAAGACCTGAGGAAGACTCTAAAAGTTGAAAAGCAACTTAATAGAAGACTTATAGAAATTGAATAAAGCATGAAAGAAATTTGTGAACAACTAAAAATATTGAAGAAATAAGATGACACTATTGGTCTAGGATATATCAGTAATAGTGCAATGGAGAAGAGAGAATCCTCCAAATATGAACAAAAAACTTAAAAAGAATCAAGTGATAGCGAGCAAGGTAAGACATTCAATGAACGTACTTATTATAATTATGGAAAATATCCACCTCGGCATAGTGAAAATGTGTGTAGAATTAAACAAGTAAGAATTGCATCATTCAATGGTTATTATAATGATTGTAACCAATTTGGTCACAAATGCTATGAGTGTGAATCAGATACTAATAGTGGAGCATTTAAGAGAATTTTCTATGGATATTGTTATAAATGCATCCACTCTGGAGATCAAGATGAAGAATGTAGAAGCCACATTTCGACAACGAGAAAATTAGTATACTTTCATAAGTAAAAAGCCAATCTTGTCAAATTCTATCAATGTACAAAACTTGGACACTTGATCTCTTAGTAAAAAAAAGGAACTATTCAACCTTGGAGGCCACTTGGATTAGCATGCCACATATGTTCAAAGTTTGGACCTTCTACCTATATTTTAAGATATTAGTTTTCCACCAATAATGATTAGGATGTAAAAGGAAAGAGAAGTATAAATTAGTAATATGTCGAAGGAGAAATAGGTAAAATATTGAAAAATAAGGAAGATGATGCTACATCAATGGAGGACCCTATATCAAGTGACATATGGAACTTATTTTCTAACTAAGAAAGTAACTACATAGGTACATAGATTTACATTGAAGTTATTAGAAAGAGTCCCTTAAGATGAGAATGAAATAGAAAAATTCAAAGAGTATATTTTTCTAAGATAATGACCAAGACTTAAAATTTGTTGATGGAAATTACATAACCACTTTGGTTAACAAGGTTACCACCAGCATGGAAGTTATTATTAGCCCAAAATAAATGATTTGTTATAGTAGTTGTTAGACACTTGATATATATATATATATATATATATATATATATATATATATATATACATATATATATATATATATATATATATATGTACATATATATATATATGTACATATATATATATATATATATATATATATATATGTACATATATATATATATATATATATATATATATGTACATATATATATATATATATATATGTACATATATATATATATATATGTACATATATATATATATATATGTACATATATATATATATATGTACATATATATATGTATATATGTACATATATGTATATATGTACATATATATATATATATGTACATATATATATATATATATATATGTACATATATATATATATGTACATATATACATATATGTACATATATACATATATATATGTACATATATATATATATATATATGTACATATATATATATATATATATATATATAGATATATATATATATATGTACATATATATATATATATATATATATATATATATATATATGTACATATATATATATATATATATATGTGTGTGTGTGTGTGTGTATACATACACACACACACACACACACACACACACACACACACACACACACACACACACACACATATAGACACTTGTCATAAATAAACCACATTAAGAAAGATAATCATGAATAAACAAATTTATAGAGAATATTATTACATATGACAAATATCTACTTGGCAAATGGATTTGTTGTAGTCATTTAGTTATGAACCCTAGTTATGCAGAACCTTTGGATAAGTGAGTAGAAAAATACAAGGGACATCATGGAAAGAAGAAGTGTATTAACTATTTGATTAGAGGAGGAGTAACCTAAGCATCAACTATTCTCTCTTAAATATATTGATGTAAATAGATCTAGAGTATTGTCAGGATAATGAACCAGAGTAATTTTTACTAAAGATGTGAGGTCATTCATCTATAGATATATAAGGGAGAAGGGATATCAAAAAAATTGAAATTGGTAATGAAGAAATAAGTACAACATATAAATAGATATATAAGGGACAAGGGATATTGGGTGATGACTTTGGACATTTGGAGACAAAAGGATTGACACATATACTGCATATGCCAAAGAACTTTGAAGAAGACTAAATTAAATGTATAGTGAGGAGGATACACATAGACTATGTATGGATGAAAGGAGGTGAAAATATTGATAGTACAAAGGATATTATTCATGAAATCTGAGAAAGATACACATAGACTATGTGTGGATGAAAGGAGGTGAAAATATTGACAGTACAAAGGATATTATTCATGTAATCACAATATTATTGGTAAATGGCAAAAAATGTGCAAAAGAACCAGACTCTAAATTAAAAATTTAAGAATTGATTAGATAAATAGCTGATAAAAAGGCCTTCACTATGAGTGGTATCTTGGACAAAGAGATGAAGTTTACATCCATGGTTATCGGTTACAATACTTATCAAGAAGAATGGTTGGAAAACATTCCCCATGGAGCTATACATCTTTCTTACAAAATTGTCACCAAGTATTTAATAAGTTTGACTTAGAAGAGATTTTGAGGGATAAATTGAGTATGAACCTAAATAAAATCAAGAAGAAAGGAATTAGGTATAGTTCATTATTAGTGTGTATATTCTGCTATGCATAAAATGAATTTCCAGATATCAAAATAGTAAATTGGATAGTAGGATAACCGATTATAAATTTAATATGTAGGTATATTGAACAACTAGGAATGAACTATAGTGCGATTATGTGGAGTTAATCCACATAATTTTATGGTAAAATGAATGGAAGGTGTTGTATACTACCCCATGTTGTTGAGATATATAGTAAAAAATTATGATTATTGGTTAATACACATACATGCTTAGTGAAAATAATAAATCCATGAACATTTTGGTTATCACCATTTGGATATGAAGCTATATAACCTAAATTGATAATGGTAACCAAAAAATTGTTAGAAGAACCAAAATATATAGAAGCTAATTCGTATAGAACATATGAAGATGTCTACCAAATAATAATACCTAAAGAAAAGAAATTGAAATGTGAAAGAAGTAGTAGATAGAAATAAAAAACAATGCCTACCACATATACTAAAATAAAGAGGAATTTGGCAAAAGTAAAGAAAGCCACAGAACAAGCATTGATAAAGAAACTGAGATTAAATAAATATATATATATATATATATATATATAAATGATTTTAAAAAGTCAAAATAAAGTAGAAGGAAGATCAAGGAAATGAAGGAGAAAAATGAGCCTTAGCTAATATTGGATCCATCAAGATCAAGAATCAAGAATTTGGCACAAGATTTAACAATATGTATTAGGGAATTTGGAACTATCAGATATATATCAATTACAAATGTTATACTAAAGAAGAAAATAAAATTATAAAAGATGAATTGCATTCTCAGTGCATAAATTTTTACAATTTCCAAGTCAATTAAAGAGAAATATTCTAGAGGAGAACTTACTTGATAAAATTATGAGTTGATGGAATGAATTAGTAGAAGAAGAGAATAAAAGTAGAGAAACAACTCTAATACATACAAAGCAAGATATAAGCGTTATACAAATTGATCAATTGATACAAAAAAATGAGCACAAATATATCACTAAGTATAGAATAACAAAGATAATCAAAGAGGAAGAAGTCAAAGTGGCTATTTTTCAGTATGAATTAGTACAAAGCCCTCAACCCTGATAGGTTCCCCCTTGTAATACTATCTACAAGATCTTTTCTAAAGTTATGGTGAATCACCTCAAGCCCCTCTTGGAAAAATAGATTAGTCCTCATCTGAATGACTTTGTGCCTAGGAGATAGATTCTTGATGTGGTCATAACTACCCACAAGGTGATACATTTGATGGAAAAATTGAAAAACCCACGTATGGCCCTTAAACTTTATATTTATAAAACCTATGATAAGGTCAAACATGATTTCTTGTTTTCCATTCTTGCTAAAATTGGCTTTAATGAGAGGGTCCTAAGAATTATTAAGAGTGTTGTGACTTCTGTTACCTTCTCAGTGATTGTTAATGTTGCCCTAGGAAACTTATTCTTTTCCTATCAAGGTATTCATCAAGGTGACCCCCTATCTCCTTATCTCTCTATTGTTGTAGCAAAAGTATTAAGTAGAAATCTAGTCTCTTAATCTAACTTTGGCAGAATTAAGGGCATCAACCCTACTTCTTTGTGCCTCCCCCAAGTCTTACAGAAGTGTGTGGATGATAATTTTCTATTTGGCATCTCCTCCATCCATGAAGCCAGAGAGTAGAAAGACACCCTAGATATGTATTCTCTAGACACAGGCCAATGCATAGACTACCACAAAAATAAAGTTTATTTTTTCAACACTGGTGCCAGTTTGTGGGAAAAGGTTACCGGTATCCTTGGATGCCAGGAGGTGACCCTCCCTGACACCTATCTTGGTCTACTACTCATTATTAAGGAAATCCCAAACCATTTCTAGAATGGTCTTGGGGAACAACTGCAAAGAAAGGTAGCAAGCTAGAAAGGGAAAATATTGAGAAACACTAGGAAACGTCAACTCCTCTTAGCCTCCCTGCAAGGCATCCTAGTACATTTCCTATCCTTTTTTAAACTACCATAAATATTTAGAAAGATCATTGAGACAATTCAATATAATTTTGTATGGTTCGAAATTGAAGAAAAGGCTAGAATGAGTCTGGTTAGCTGGGAGAAAGTTTGCAAACATATAGCTCAAGGAGGATTGAATCTATGAAGAATTGGACACTTGAACAAGGATCTATTAACCAAAATTGGTTGGAATTTGGTGAATTTCTAGGGTAGCTGGAGTAACATTATAATGGCTAAATATTTTAAGGGATTGTCTTCCCACCAATTTATAGGGGCACAGGCTTTGCCCCAGGGCTCTAAGGTCTAGAATAACATTGCCAACATCTAAAAGATCCTAGGAAAGAGGTGTCATTAGATCATGGGGAATAGTAATTCAATAGACTTATAGGAAGATCAGTGGATCCACAAGGATCCCCTACAAAAAATTATATTTTCTCCTCTATGTGAGATGTATAGTAGAATGCATGGCCCTTGAACTCAAGACTTTAACACCCTTGAATGAAAATGGATCACTTCTCAGAATCTCCAACCAAGGGAGTTGAGCTTTTCTCAAGAACTACATGATCTCTTGCACACCTATAGGATTTCCCTCATCCTCATTGAGGACTCATTGGTTTGGAAACTCACACCGTTAGGAGAATTTAATATTAAGTCTTCTTACCTTAGCAAGATGGTGGGGGAAGGGGCATAGGCCAATTGGAGAAAAGATTGGCACCCCTAGATACTACATAAAATAAACTTTTTTTGGTGGTCGACTTTGCATGGGTCGATCCTCACTATTGACAACCTCCAATGGTGTGGTTGTCAACTTGCCAACTACTGCATTTTATGCCTTGAATATGTTGAATCTATTCCCCACATACTCATCCACTATCCCTTTTCCATTGATGTCTTGAGGTAGGTTCTTGCTTTATGGGGGTTCAGTCGGTGTGTGGATAATGAGTTGAAGAATTTTTCCCACTGGGAGGGCTCAACTACCCAATCTTATATTGGAAACCTTTGGTTCATTCTCCCAGCTTATATCTCATGGAAAATATGGAAGGAGAGGAACAATAGGATTTTTAGGGAGCAAGCCACAACTAGCTTTGGGGTGACTCAACAAGTTAGTAGGCTCCTAAAGGAATGGAATAGGATCTGGTGCTAGAAACCCCCCTCATCCCCTAAGTGAAGCTAATAGGAACTCAACTTCAATTTGGGATGTGGAACCAATGGTGGCACAATTTGGCAGTTCCAAATTCTAGGCAAGAACATAGATGGTTTGGCACTCCCCAAGTCCTGGATAAAGTTGAGTTTTGATGGGTTGGCGATGATGGGCAGAACCATTATGAGAGGTATCCTCTAGAAAATCATAGGAATGTTGGTTTCCACTTATTTAAGTAACTATAGCGGAGGTTCTAATAATAAATTTGAGGCAATTTTTCTTCTCTAGGGTATGAGAATGGTGAGAACTTAGGGAGTTACTAAGTTGGTCATAGAGGAGGACTCTATGTTAATCATCAAAGCTGCTAAAGGAGAGGGAAAATGTAATTTGTTGATTAAAATCATTATTGATGAAATGAAAAGGATGATGGAAGATTATCAAGATATCTAAATGGAACATATATATCAGGAAGGAAACAATGTGGCAGATGACCTTGCCAAAGTTGGCCACGTTGTCATATGATTAGTGGAATGGGATGACACTAATTTATTACCATCATTAAGTCAAATTTAGATGGAAAGGGAGTGTAGCTTCAATAATGACACATAAAATATCAAATTAGGTGGTAGGTCTCTTTTTCTACATGTGTTCATGGGAATGTGGAACTCAATAAAGGTTTTTTTTTTGGCATGTTTGGATGTTGATTAACATTTATGTTCCAACTATCATGAAAATTGATGATTGCACTAAAAGGACACAAAGGGGGGATTTAGTTAGATTTAAAGAATGTTTTTGTAATGATCATAAAGTCAGGTTTGTTAATTCCCATAATTGGTATAGCTGGTGACAATCGTTTGCTAATAGAAATGAATTCCCAACACATACTTTTTTGGGAGATTTTTGGTTTTTTGGGAAACATTGCAGATCCATGATGACTATGCAATGCCTATTCAATTTCTCCATTGTGGCTTAGAATTTAATATTTTGCAACTCCAAAACTTGGTGCAAGGCTATGTCATCAAAGGAGTAGGTTGTGGACCTGGGTGACGATCTGGGCACTAGCAACCATATTGAACAAGTGGGTGTGGAGGATTGTTTTAGTAACATTGAAGTTGCGATGATCTACTTGTAGGAGGGGGGCCTTTTACCTTGTATAGAGTGCATTTTTAAACACAATGAGGCATCTCGATGCAATTCTATCAAACTTGGAAGGATAGAAAAGTTAAGGTTAATGGCATGACCTTTGAGACTTTTGAAGAAAACATTGCAAGGGCTAGGGATTTTCCATAGGATGGCAAGAAATGATGGAGGCAAGCTAAGGTCAATGAGGAGGTGAGTTTGTATAAATTCTTCAAATCCAAGGAGGAACCAAGGAGTTTGCATGGTGGGTTTGCGTGGGCCACCCTTCCTAAGCCTTGGGATACCATTTTATATTTGATTATTAGATACATTACTTTGGAGGAACATTGTCAGGTACTATATTATTATCATTTTCCTATCTTGAATTATTTCAAAAATCTAGACCTTATCTCCTTTCTATTTCTATTATGCACTTGCTAGAGGATAACATCTTTAAGGGTAGAATTAAACATGAGGAGGGGAAACCCATCTACCTTATCCTCCTCTCTTGCTTAAACCCATGGCCTCTATCACCCCTTAGACCTCCCTAGACCCCAGCCCTAGATTTACTATTAACAGGCCCAAGAAAGGTCATGCCATTAAGGTCAAAATTAACCCTGAGGTTAAAATTAGCATTATTGAGTTAGACTCAGATACCAGGAAGGGTAAGTAGTGTGCTAGGAGAACCAAAAAGTGTCTCTAGATAGAGAAATTTAAGACCCCCCGAAGTAGAATCCAACTCTGAGTGCTTTGGTAGTGAGGAGAAACCTGCTAAAAGGAAAAGACTCAACTAGGACATCAAACCTAGCCCCAACTCTATCAACCCATCCAATGCCTTTGATACCCTAGAAGCTACCCAAACTCATAGTGGGGGGGAAGACACCACTTCTCCTAGGAAGGCTAACCCCAAGGTTATTGGGATCAAAGGAAAACATAGTCATATCAAGATGTAGTTGGAGAGGCTTGAGTTGGCTGTGAGAGACTTGGCGAATAACCATACCACTATATGCCATAGGTTTGAAACTATGGTGGAGTTCTTTGCCAAGGTTATGTGCTCCGAAAACACAACCCTCTAATTCCTATAAGATAAAAAAGAGAAACATGACTTGGAAAAGACTACTGAGACAACTTGATCCATTTATGGGTTCTTGGTAGAGGATTGGCTAAAAGCCATCCTAGACAAACTAGTGAAAGTGGAGGAGGAGGATGCAGTAGGGGAAGCTTTTGAGGAGTAGAAGAATGCTAACCAAGAGAAGGAAGAGGGCATCTAGCATAGATTTTTTTGTGTTTTATTTCTATTTTTGTGACAATGTCTTTGAATTTTACACCCCATGGGGTTTTTTGGACTATGTCAATTAAATGGACCAATAGCTGTGATGTCTTTAAATGTTGCTATTTTATTATTTAGTTTCTCATGCATAGTAGTTTTAGGACTATGGTTAATGACAATCTGGATCTTAAAGTTTTATGGTTTTTGATGTTTAAAGTTGTTATAGGTTAGACTATTGGGAGGTTACCTCTGGCTGGTTCTTAGACTTTTGTACTTTGGGGTGAGCCCCCATCTTTTTGGTTGCTATCAACTACTTCAAAAAAAAGATAATCAAAGGACTACAAGAAGACATTGAAAAATATGGTTTGAAGAAATAGAAGATAATTGTCAACACTAAAAGGATCAATATGAATGGGTATATTATATGAATTAAATAAACATTAACTACAAAGTGAATCCATTGATTTAGCATGAGAGGAAAGTCCTAAATTTTTTGAGAGAGATTATGATGCATAACTTATAGATGTAAAAAATTAAAATAATGATGATAATAGCAATGCAGAAGAATAATAATCAGAAGAGATGTTTGAAGAGAAAATGTAGGAGTCAAATATTTTGGAAACTACAATTAAGACTAAAGAAAATATAAAGTTCATCAATAAGATCCCTAATATCAGCAAATTGTTAATATAGTAATAGTAAGTGAACAAACACAAGATACAAAATGAGCCATGGAACCCAAAGTTGGTTCTATAGAAATAGAAGTTCCAAGAACATTAAAAGACATCACATCAATTGAAGTAGCACAAGAGAAAAGAAACAAAGAGTCAGACACAAAGAATGAAAATGATTTTGATAATCAACCTAAATTTATTATACTAAAGATGAATTTTGTAAAGTTGAGTTACGATGATCAATATTATATGCACAATGACTACAAGAAATAACTAAAGCTGAAAGATAACTAGAATAGAAGAAAAGAAGGAAACTTTCAGAAAAGAGAGCTAATACATTTTCAAACCTACTTCTTGGAATGTATATTGAAAAGAAATAATTAGGTGCAAAAATGTTGCAAGAATATATATAAACTATCAATAATGTTAGAATATAAAAACCAAGTTGAAGAAATTTTTCAAGAAGGACCAATGATAGAAAATCTTGTCGAGGTTTCAAGAATAGTATTGGAGAGAGACAAAATTAAAGGAATTACTACTTGAAGGATTAGAGGTAGTGAATCCAATTTTTAAGGAAAATAACATCGCAATTGAAGAATTATGTCAATTTCTATTGTATATGGATCTAATGAAGAATAAAATGAAAGAAAAATATTCTCTCCTAACTATATTATAGTTATAGGATGAGGATGAAAGTATTAATAGATTAATACACATAAAAATTCACATCATTGGCATAGTGAAATTATGAGAAGAATGAAATAGAATCTTGGTGAAGGTCACGAGCAAGAAAATACATATTCAACAAGGAGCAATAACCATGTAAGGGCTCGAGACATATCATCATTTTAGCTTGCCTTTGGTATGACTATCAAAGGGGAGAATATTGGCAAAGGGGGTGGAGCCATGTAAGGAGATGTCAACTGGAAAGGGAAAAGTGAGACTTGGTGTGAAATCATTGAGAGAAATGGCGAGAATATTGAAGAAGTCAAATCAAAGTAGACATATGCAGGTAAAGGGAATAGATGTTTATGTATAACAGAGCTTTTTGTAACTTTGAAGGGTTTTCCATCAATAAAAAGGGGGAAATTATCACTTGACAAAATCCTAAGAACAATGTTTGATATTTTGAATGTTGTCATTGCTGACAAGTAAAGATAAAGAGTTTTTGGAGTCACTCTCAGAATAGAGTTTTCAAAAATAGGGATGTGCTATAAAAAAACTAATGGAGCTATTAGAGTATAGGCTACACATTATCGAAGAATGAAAAACCTTATTGATGATGATATTGAAAAGTCATAAACAAATTATAGAAGATTCATGAAGAAGTTTAATGAAACCATAGTTAGGACATGAATATAGAAATGAATTAGGTTAAGGAAGATGTAAGTGAGATTGGAAAGAAGGATGTGTGAGGTTGGAGAAAAAGATAATTTTTATAGTGGAGCTAAAAAAATTACTATTAAAATGAAGGAATGAGTAGTGTGAACTAGGTGAAAGAGAAAAAAAAAAAGAGCTATCAAGTATGAAATGAAGGCTAGTATAAGAATAATTTCTTGTTATATTATACTTTATAATTTATCAACAAGACTATCAAAATCATTTAACAAGGAGATCTTTAACATGATTTAGGAGTTCTAGTTTTGAGCTTATTGTACACACTTTAATAGAGTGAACATTATATAAAGTGGATTAAATATCTTAACAAAGTACTCTTTAATAAGATTATTGATAATCTTGATAGGATATTAGATGATTTTAATAAGGTATAATTACCCAAAGATGACATTATTGTAATCTGTTAACATGACACCTAACTATTGTATAGATGAGTTATGGGTATCATCACCACCACAATTTTTCTATGTAATGAAGGGTTTTTGCAAGACCAAAATATTATGTAATGAGTTTATGTTTTTGATATTCTATTTTAATTTTATTATTTGATATTTTATTAAATAACATTATGTTACAAGCTCTTGGTAACACTATCAATTATAGAGAAGATATCAGTGAAAGTATCTAATGGACTTTCCATTTATGTTATACAAAGTAATTAAGGTTAAATATTTTTTTCTCTTGATACATTCCCTCGACCCCCCTTTCCCCTCATTCCCCCCCCCCTGCCCCCCTCTTAGTACCTAAGTCAAGATCAAGATCTACTTGAACTAATTCCAAGAAAACAAGCCAAGACCAAGCATACCTTTGATTCAACTATATTCTAAGTAGAGAAGATAGTAAGAAAAACATTGATTCAACTATATTCATAAAATTGGTATAATTTAGTATGATGTATCTCAATATAACTAGGAAAAATATTATTTATAGAGTGAGTATGGTTTTAAATTTGATGGATTCACTTAAGAATTGACATTGGTAGAAAAAAAAGAGAATATTAAGGTACATTACAAGAATGATGAATCATGGCATATTGTATTCTACTTTAGATTATTTTTAATCATCTAAATATAAAAAATATAATTTTGCAAAGATTATTTATGATATGAGTGTACATTTAGAAACGCATTCCATCTTAGAGTACATATTTTGGAATGAGAATCAAAGAAGAAGCCTATAGTGGCCATCTCATCATCTAAAGAGGAGTATGTGGTAGGTACATCAATAATATGTTAAGTAGTATGGACGCAAAGAGTTTTGAAAGATTCAAGACATGATAAAATCTAACCTAATATAGTATATTCTGGTAACAAGTCCTCCATTGCACTTTCAAAGAATCATGTTTTTCAAAAAGGGAAAAAATAGATTGGAACTAGGTTTTTCTTCATTTAAAAGTTCCTCAAGAATAGATACTCTTTTATATCATTGTAGATCTGAAGAGAAGATTATAGATATATTCATGAAGGCAATAGCACAATTACAATTACAATTTATGAGAGAAATTTTAGGAATTATAAATATCAATGTAATTAGTAATTGGTGTAGAAGCTAGTGGGAATGTTAAAAAGTTCTAGTGATTTCTATCGCCATCCATTTTTCAACATTCACTATAAGTGTTAGTTTAATTTATTTTTCATTATTATCTTAGAAATGGAATTTTATAAAGTATAATAAATATTTATATCTTTGTTTTCTCTAATAGGTAGTTTCCAAAATTTTCTTGTATTATCTATATAAATAAATTTTATAAATTATTTTCAATCAAGTGACAAGTTTTTATTTATTAGTGCAAAAGCAATAAGAATCTTATTATTTTCTTATTATTTATGTCTATACTCGTATCAATACAATTGTAAACCTAAATAAATAAAAGGATAGATCAAAGAATTGATAAAAGCAAATATGATTTCTTCATACAAGATCCAAAGATACATAATATAATTACATTTCATCATGTACACTATAGAAGATTAGGCATATAACAATGTCAAATGTGAAGTTGAGTCTAATAGTCTTAATCAAGATTTTCTTGGCTACTACCTAATTTATATGAAATTACTAAAAGGGTGAGTTAATCATTATTTATTTATGTTATTTTGAATAAAATCAGAAGGAGGAGTGCTATAGTTAAGAATTCTATTTGTAAACAAAATATCTATATTTTATGTTAGATAAATATACAAAAATAAAATGTAATTAAAGGTATTAAAAATATTCTTCAATCAGTATCATATTTCATCATATATCTACTGAAGATAATAGTGAATAGGGAAACAAGATTTTGATATCTTTTAAATCTTATATGGAAATGGAGAAATAAGAGTAATTAAAGTTAGAAAAGGGGTATATGGAGGTTTTTATAAAAAGAACACATAAATTCAAGTAGCAAATTTTACAAAGGGAGTTATATAGGTGAATTAACATCTCAATTATGGATATAACCAAATATTGAAACTATGTACTACCTATAGACATTTCTCTTTAGTTTAACTCTAGTTAATAAGAAAATAAAAATAATACAATTTCTTTAGATTTTCAAAACTTAAAAAAGCACGCATAGTATAATATATAAGACCAACATACAACGTATAATATCTAAGAGATACACAACCATGTATTTCTCTGAACCCTTGACTAGAGAAATCAAGAATGGGAAAATGAAATCAAAATAATTTTTGATTTGCTACAAAAAAAACACCCAACTATTTCCATCATAAATTACATTATAAAGTTAACTCAAAAAATGACACAAAAATATAGAATCAAGAGTGCAAATAGAAAACTAAAGAATATCCAACAATTTCTAAATAAATGACATTATAATATCAACCAACAAAATGACCACAAATGTATTTTACTTGCTAAATACCATAAATTAAAATAAATTTTCATTTATCATTCTATGTTTTCTTTTTAAATTAAATGATCAATTAATTAAAATGAGTTTTAAATTTTGAATAGTTCTTACAATATGATAGTAGAAGCAGCCACATTTATGAGAAAATTTATCAAATAGTTTGTGTTATGTGTCTACACCTCTTTGTTTCACATGTCAAATATATGGTTCATAGAAAAAAATGAGACTTTGAAAGTTGTGAGGTTCCTTGAAGGACACAACCATGCCTTACCATAAACTCTTGACTAGATAAATCAAGCTTTGAAAAATGAAAACTAGAATAATTATTGACTAACTAAATGATTTTTTTCTTTAACCAACACCAATCAAATTAAGAATTCCTGTAGTGGCATTGCAAACTATGTATTGGTTAAGGAAATTCATTATTTATATGAATAAATAATAAACTATTTACTCAGAACTCAATAAATTTTATACAAAGAGCACCACACATATCATTAGTTTGTAGATTCAAACAACAATGGGAAAATACATATTCGAGGATGATGATAATGTCACTCTTAACCTTCATTTAGCATAGATTCATTTTGTAGTGCCTGCCCCTAGTATACTTTCAGTTATTATTGCCGAACTCTTTTAGGCCAATTTATGTTTATGCTTGATGATTAGTAATATTTTTTTCTAGATTATTAGATATTGTTTTCATACTCAGTTGATTATATGATGAGACTACTTCGGTTTCAGTTAGTTCATGTATGCATGATTATACTTTGATGATGATTATTTACAGTGATTTCAGTTATTTGATGATGTTAGTAAGATTGATTATTTATACATTTTTTCTATGGATACTTACCCCATACTACATGTGTATGGTGTGTGTGTGTGTATGTTTTCTTTATGTGTGATATTTTTGATGTGGTTACGAAAGGGAGTCGTGGTCACCTGCTAGTCGGGATCTACATGATGCACCACTTCTTACCATTGCCTATTTAGTTTAGAATATATGTACTTGTATATGTGTGAATTTTATGTAGATTGTAGGTACTGGGTATTGACTTCCCTAAATTGCCAAGATGAGTGAACCCTATTGCAATATCTCAATGGTAAGAGAGGGGAGATAAATTATTGAGTCCAAATCCTAACCTTAAAACTATTTGTCTTAGAAATTAGGATAAGTATCTGAGATGATTACCCTTCTGAATTCGTTGTATGACATAAATTTGTGATTACAACCCTTGAGTTTGATCTTGTATGTTGTATTTTATGATGGGTTTTCATATTTCATCTTGTAGGTCTTTGGTGATTTTTCTATTAATTAAGTCAAATTAAAAGAATATTTCATGATTTAATTTAATGGAAAATTATTAAGATAATTTCAATATTTAATTATATTTAATTAATTGAAAAATTAATTAAATAGAAGAATTAAATTTAAAGAGAAATTTATAGTTCTAATTTTAGAGTGTAATAATATTTATTTAATTTAATAATAGTATATTTAGGAGATCATTTTTAAAAAAAATGCTAAATATTATCATTACTTAAATTAATAAATATTTTATCAAAAAAAGCTTCGCAAAATTAATTAAAGAGAGAGAGTAATGAATTAATAAAGATATTTTAAATTGCAAAAAGTGTGAATGAATATCTAAAAAGAAATAAACTATTAAAAAAGATTGTGTTCAATGAGTTTCCTCATGTGACTGCACAATTAGTGTCCTGAATTTAGGGGAGAACTCCTTATCAGAGATTAAGAGTTCATTTTGTAGGGACCAAGATTTTTGGAGAAGGGATTTTTCACAGAGAAGTTTTTGAGAGAAAAGAGAATTCTCTAACAATCTTCGAGTGATTCCATATTAGCATTAGATTTAGGTAAAATCTTATGCTTCATTCACATAATGAATTATGTAATTTGATATGCCTATCTACATCGTATTTGTTGAATCTGTTTTCCAAAATTCATCTATGATGAATCTTTCATTGTGATTTACTCATATTCCTATTGAATTTCTATCTATATATGAGGATTGAAATTTAGAAAACCCTCATTCTATAGATTAAAAAGTTGTCATTTAATCATGAAGGGTTTTGAAAAGAAATCAAAATTGTAGAATATTCAAAATCGATTGGTTTATTAGAATTAGAATATATATATATATATATATATATATATATATATATATATATATATATATATATATATAATGGTTTCATGGAAATTTGATTTGGTTTTATTTATATTAAAAAATAAATAAATAAAATTGAATCCTTATATTTTGGGTGATGGGGAGGGTAAGAGATTTTTTTTTGTAAAAGAAAAATTATAAAAAAAAATTATTAAGGGTAGGGACATGGCCACCAATCCCCACACCCCAACCCCTATTCTGACCTTAAAAACTATGCACAATAGGTAGTACTATTGCATGCAGAAGCAGTATAGCATTGCTGACTGCAGCCGTAGGGATTATAGGCCGATGAGCCTCTAAAGGTACCTTGTGTTATTATTATTATTTTTAAAAAATTTAATTTATTTAAATTTTTAATTTAAATTTTATATTTAATTCATTTAAATTTAAATTTAATTAAAATTTATAGTTTTTAATATTTGAAATTGAATTTAGTTAAATTATAATTTAATTAAAGGTTAAGTTTCCATATATTTTATTAATAATTTTCTTAAATTATTAAAATGTGATAATTCACTTAGGGTTCTCGTTGTTAATGATTAATGTAGCTAATTTAGTTATTAATTAGTTGTCGATGGAACACTATAAAAGAAATTGATTATGGGAATTTTCTATTTAAAACTTAATAATATTAAATAATTTCCAATTAATTTTTTATTAATTATTACTTGAAATTTAAGATCTTTATAGCAATAATATTTGTTTGTAAGTTTATGGTGATGGTGTGTTCAAATTTAAATGAGAAATGGGTTAAGTTATACAGGGAATATAGTAAACTTTATAAGACCAAAAATTTATAACAAAATGGAAACTTAAACCTATCTGTAAACTCAAACTATGTGTCTTCAAAATCAAGCAAAACTATGAATTAAATTGCTTGTTGAGTGTTTTCTTGTATGTTAGAATTGGGAGTGGACTAGAGTGTTGATCAATCCTAGGATATTTACCAGAGCCCGAGAAGTATTATTTTGGTGATTATATATAATGATTATGTGTGGACTTATGTGTACCTTCTTGGACCAGTCTTGCTAGGATGAATGTATGTGTGATGTTGTACTTTGAATAAATGATTTCTATACTTGTTAGTTCCTTGATTTGAGAATTGATGTATGGGTTTTGGTCTTTTGAGATCTTTTTGTTTTGTTGAGCTTAGGGTAGGTTATTTGTATGTTAAGTTGAGAAGTGGCTTGCAATGGAGGCCAAGGCCCTAAAGAGGCTGATGGTTAACCCATTGTAAGTAGTTAATAAATGAAAACACTACACTAAATGAGAGTAAAATGAACCTAATAAGAATCTTTGTCTTTCCTCGAGCATGCCTAGAGTGTAAATATAGACTAGGATGGGAGTAGAGAGAATTCTTGGTTGCGACCATGCATCGATAGTATGCCTTGTTAGTACGAAAGGATACTAGTGTCACATAGAGTCACTAGGGGGCTAGAGGATTAAAAGACTACCCAAGTAACCCTAGAGTTGGTTCATGCAATGACACTTGCCCACTAGCAATATAGATTCCCTACGTGTCTTTGTTTGCCTTTGGGTTTAGATGTCATTTTATCTTGGAACCTTTGAGTTAGATTACTTTTAGGGTTTTCCTTGACTTAGATATTACTTTTGATTTTTTAGATTGATATCCTATTTGGGACTTGATACTATCTCCCCACCGTGGTGGGAGTGGTCCTTTTTAGGTTACTATGAGGTTGGGTGGTAGTGCTTTTTAGTTTTACCATTGAGATCCGTCCATTGATGCCATGGCTGAAGTTCCTTGTTTTACATTTCCTTTCATTCTATCTTTGTGTATTATGATGGATGGTTATATCTATTTGATGGATGATTTTACTTATTGTATTGTATCTTGTTTCACAGATCCGAAAGGGATGATGTAATCTATTTTATAAATGTATATTTTGTCAGCCCTTCATACCCCGTGACATGTACAATGGTTGATTGTGCATTACAAATTTATTGCCAAGTGGCATTGGGAACAAATGTATATTATTTAAATGGACTAGACTTGTAGTTAATCTTTAATGTGGATGTTTTATTTATTGGACTTAGTATTATTTAAATTTATATGTGATTCAACATCTTGGGATAATTTGTATGTTATTGCTTCTACTACTTTATGATTATTGTACATGTTATTCTTAAAAAAATATTTTTGTTTTGGCAAAATTAGTAAAAATTTAGGTTAGTTCCTTTGGATCCCTTGGTGGTGTTAGAGTAAATAATTAATAATTAATTATTTATTCTATTTACTTAAGCTTACTTAGGTAAATACATTTCATTTATTAGTTGTAGGCTAGGAGTTAGTTATAAGTTGTTAAAAATATGGGAGTTTGTTCTCTCCTAAGTCATACTTATCCTCTCACCTTGTTCGAGGACTTTCCACCTCATGTGGATGTATGCTTAGTTGGCACACTTATCTCCTAGTGTCTTCTAGCTTCTTCTAGGAGATTCCTGGAGCTCTTTATATTCAGGCTCCCTCATTGTATTTTCATCATATTATCTCATTTTGCATATTGTAAATACATATTTTCTTGTGTTTGGATACTTGTTTTCTCTCATGTTTGTTTAGGGTTTTGCCCTTGCTCCATGCTCTTCTCTACTTGGCTTCCCTTTGATAGGTTATTGCATGTAGGTGATCTTGGGCATCTTTGGAGTTAGATTTCATCAACTCCAACATGGTATTAGAGCCTTCCTGTTGCTACTTCGTTGAAGGATTTTTGAAACCGTGATTTGAAGTCACAAACCCTAGCTTGTTTGTGCATTTTTTATTCAAATTAGGGGAACAAAAATTTTTTAGAGCACTTTGGACCCAAACGAATGCTGCCATTGGATTCAAAAGGCACTTTCCAGCTAGGATCCATATAAAGTTTTTTGATTTTGGAGATAGGGCTCTGGGAGGCAAAAAAAAATTAAGCTCAAAGGACCATCTGTACGGTCGTACGGATGCGTAGGCTTAAAAAAATTAACAAAAACATTGCATAGAGCATGCCACTATGGCTCCACCCCACGGCCATCATGAGGCTACCCATGCTTTGCCTGCGCCCCACTGCAATAGAGTGCGCTACTGCAGGACCTCCATGACCCCGCTGTTGCTGCTAGGCCTCCCCTGCATCGCTCTCCTGTAACCCCCACAAGCTGAGCAACCAATACCCACCACCCTCGCTGTACTTTTGCAGTGCCTAGGTCACCAGCTCCTGTTCTTGTCCTCCACTCCAGGTCGACCTATACACTCAGCCGACTAGTCAACTCGCGTGGAGGGTTATCTTGCTGACATGTGGATTTTCTCTTCTCCGTTAGCCGACCCATCCGTACATAGTTATCTGCCCAGTCAGCAGTTCATGTACAGTGTCTGTAGGTTTTGCTACCACTTGGCACAATGCAGGGGTGACACATGTCCTCGACGCCATGTGGCACACTGCCACATGGACCTGCCATGTCACCCCTGCCACATCAAATTTTGCCACATGGACCTGCCACGAGGTGTGCCACATGGCTTCTTTTTGCTGCGACGGCTGACTGGCTATCAAATTAAATGTCATGATCTATTGATGCTAGCATGACATCACCTGCATCATCCCTTACACCTCTTCAAGGTCATTTTGACCTACTTGTGTTTTTTGGCCATAACTTGAGCATACAGAGGTTTTTTTTCGATCCAAAAGAAGCACCAAAAAGCTGGTTCTGAGATGGAGACATTGGTGTAGGTATTTTCAAGTTTTGATGCATTTTTTTCTTGCTTTTTTAGCTGAAGTCTGAAGTGGTTTTTTTTTCCACTCTGACATGCATATCTTTTGCATCCCATGTCAGTTTTTTGAAAACGTTAAATTTTTGGAAAGCTGGTTTTGTCACCTTTTTAGAAATGTAGTCTTTTTCCTTAGATTTTGAACCATGCTCCTTCTATCATATTTTTGACATTTTTTCTATATGGCGGATATCTTGGGTATTTTAGGTCCAAGGATCATTTTCCTGGCATGATTTCTTTTATTTTTGGTTGTACTTTCTTTTGTGCCATCTTTTTCTTTTTTTTGATCATTGTAGACATCATTCGTAAGCACTTTTGTATACACACTGAGATAAAGTGTCACTTTTTCATTTTAGGTTAATGAACATTGTTTTTGAGTCAATTGTACATGCACAATTTTTATAAAGCACCATGGGGGGGATAGTTGTTTGTTGTTTTAGGCCTTCTCCTTTTGTCAAGTGAGTGTCCCTTCCATGAAATTAGCCCCATGTAGTGTCGTTGTGACTGTGTCTTTATAGGTGTTTGTACCTCTTCGTCTCTCGTTGTTCTTGGTTTGTCTGCAGGAGATTTTTGGCCCACCTTCTCAGTTGCCTGTCATCTCACCCCGTCTGCATTAAGGGGGGGTTATGCTATTGTTCTAATGCATCTGTGGTTTGATGGTTCGATAGTGTGAACTATGTATTCAATGGTTGATCCTATATATAAGGTGATTGTAGTGGCTGGCTACCTATGCATTTTGGTGAGATGGATCATCTACCATATAGACATGCTTAGTTTGTGCCTTCTTCTTCCATGGAGGTTCTTCAGATCATCATTTTTCTTTTTGATGGTAGATTTTGTGTCTTCTTCATGCTTCAGTGATGCTCTTGATGATCACCTTTTGTTCCTGTTTTAGGGGACATTCCCCTAGTTGGAGGCTTCTTTAGTTCTTCACTAGGTTCTTACCTCTTTTTGAGGGAGGGTTTTTCCCACATGGTTTTCTCTCTTTCCCCATTTTCAGAGGTTGCATCTTTGCTTTGTACATGGGTACCTAACATGGCCTCATTGCTGGGACCCATTCTAAATTTTCTTCTTAGTTTTATGAGCTTAAGGCATTTCCCTAGGTTTCACTTAAGGGGGGGTGTTAGAGTAAATAATTAATAATTAATTATTTTTTCTATTTACTTAAGCTTACTTAGGTAAATGAATTTCATTTATTAGTTGTAGTCTAGGAGTTAGTTATAAGTTGTTGATAATACGAGAGTTTGTTCTCTCCTAAGTCATACTTATCCTCTCACCTTGTTCAAGGACTTTCCACCTCCTGTGGATGTATGGTTAGTTGTCACACTTATCTCCTAGTGTCTTCTAGGTTCTTCTAGGAGATTCCTAGAGCTCTTTATATTCGGGCTCCCTCATTGTATTTTCATCATATCATCTCATTTTGCATATTGTAAATACATATTTTCTTGTGTTTGCATACTCGTTCTCTCTCATGTCTGTTTAGGGTTTTTCCCTTGCTCCACACTCTTCTCTCCTTGGCTTCCCTTTGATAGGTTATTGCATGTAGGTGATCTTGGGCATCTTCGGAGTTAGATTTCATCAACTCCAACAGGCGGGGCATTACACTATTTCCCTATCTCATTACCATTTTAGTGGCCAAGATTTTTAAATAAGGAGAAGCAACTAAATTTGGAAATCCATGAATATTATAAAGGCCTCAAGGTAGGCATATAGAAGTTCAAATAGTAAAGGAGAGAGGAAATTGAATTGTTTTGTGTATTTTATATAGAAGGTCCTAATAAATTTTGACATCTTTACATTGAGAATGTAGAGAGCATTAGTACTTTTGAAAAGATGAAAGGAAAATGAATAGACCACCATGCATAGAGGGTCGAGAAAAATTTGAATGGTAATAGCAACAAGGGTGAAAAGTTAGCAAAGAGGGACATATGCTAAAAACTTTAATGCAACCGAAAATTTATGAAATAAACAAAATGTAGGAAATAGATAAGCCCTAGATGATGCAATCATGGTAAAGTGCCAAGAGAAAAGGAAAAATGTTGAAAATATTTAACAAGAGTACCTTTGAATCAAAAGCAGGATTGAGATAGGGAATAGAAATTTGGAGGTGAATCCAACATTTTATCCACTCAAATGCACCTTTATTTTTGGTGAAAAGAAGATACAAGTTGATGCCCTTGATGTGAGGGAAGTATGTAGAGGCCATGTTTAGTAGTCTACAAAAGAAAATCATTAATGTGCCAATCCCTTACCACGACTTGCTACAATTCCCATGTTGATTTTTCCGCAATTTTTGTACAAGAAAAAAAAAAAACCTCATGGATCGGTGTTGTCCAATAATGAATAAAATAAAATCTTAGAGTAAAAAATTGCATTCAACAGACAATAATATATGAATCTTAGTTTTGTAGGAATATTATCCTATATTCACAATTTTTGAATCTCGACTTACAAAAAAAATTCACAAGAAAACATTAGTCTCCCAATTAATTTTCTTCACCTTGAATTATTTGATTGGGAACTCGTTCAAGCCTAATCTCTCTCCAAAAGTTATAAGGGCTTGCCCCCTTAAAGTACTAAGCTTCAAGTCAGTAAAGAAACTTATAAATTCTTCTCTCTTATGAAAACTTAGAGTTATATGATAATGGTGCATGAGTACACAAGTAAATGAACAATCAACACCAAAAATAAAAACATTTTTCCATAGTAGTTGTTTGTGTTGGATTTTTTATTCTAGTGTGCTTTTTATTTTTAATTTATATTGAAATTTCGTAGATAGAAGATTAGAAAATGGTCTAATTGTTCTCGATTTTTTTGTTGCCATGGTATTTCTACACTTAATAGGAAAATTGATAAAACTCATACAAAATAAAATGGTGTAGCTGAATATATAGCGAGAAAATTAAAAAAGAAATACCAAACAATAGTATAGTCTACATAGGAAGTTAAGAAGTCACACTTTGGAAAGAAAACAAACATAAAATATATTATGCTAAAGATGAAAGATCTAAGAAGAAATCAAATTGAAATGTAAAGATAAGCACAAAATAGGAGGATTAGAAGATAAAGTGAGAGAAAGTAAAAGAGGAAGATCATAGATAACTCAATGCTAATTTTTAAAGAAGAAAATTAAATCTTCATTGGAATAGAAGAAGACATTGTTGTGTGCAAGGTATAGGACCAAAGACTAACGATAGAATTATCTGTAGAAGAAAGATGATGTGGTAGCCAAAAATGTTGATACTAGTGAAGAAGAGGAGATCTTGATAAAGAACCCTTGCACTTAAAATCCTTTAAATAAAACATTACTCATGATTTGTTTATTGAACCTAATAATTCAGCACTGGAAGTATCCCCTAAAGAAATGGAAGAAAAGAATGTGGAAAATAGAGAAAGGATTTTCCCAAATTCCAATAAGGTCAAGTTGACTAAGGTTAATGTGGAGCTAATGGAGTATAATCTCAAAGGGGTGAAAATTTACCTCCATTAGGTGTGCTCCAAATTTGAAAGGCAATCTCCATGTATACCTTCAGAATGGAGCAATGGATCTTCAATTCCATAAAAAATCTCAAATTAACTATAGAGCTCTAAATGCAACAGTGGAAGAAGTTGTGAATAAGGTGAATGAGGGGCCTAAGATTGGTTTCATTGGGAATGATATGGAGAAGAAAAATGTGTTGCAGGTGTTGGTTATAGAACTAAGACCCTATAAAGAACTACCAACACAATTTTTAATAATTACCAAAAACTTTAGGAGGCTTTAGTAAAGAGAATGAATAAAATTATAGGTAATGTTGATTTGAACATGGACCAAATTATGGTACTCCACATGGATGAACCTAAGGATGTAGAAGAGTCTCCTAGTAAGAAAAGAACTATATAAAAACCAAGGAAGCTCAAGGCCAAGAATGATGAGATGATAAAAGAATATGTCAAACTGGGGCCATGGAAAAGAAAATGGAAAAGGAGGTGAAGTTGGCTCTTGAGCTAGCCTAATGGCTCTAAATGCAACAATGGAAGAAGTTGTGAATAAGGTGAATGGGGGGCCTAAGACTGGTTTCATTGGGAATGATATAGAGAAGAACAATGTGTTGTAGGTGTTGGTTATAGAACTAAGAACCTATAAAGAACTACCTACACAATTTTTAATAATTACCAAAAACTTTAGGAGGCTTTAGTAAAGAGGATGAATAAAATTATAGGTAATGTTGATTTGAACATGGACCAAATTATGGTACTCCACATGGATGAACCTAAGGGTGTAGAAGAGTCTCCTAGTAAGAAAAGAACCATATAAAAATCGAGGAAGCTCAAGGCCAAGAATGATGAGATGATAAAAGAATATGTCAAACCGGCACCATGGAAAAGAAAATGGAAAAGGAGGTGAAGTTGGCTCTTGAGCTAGCCTAATGTTTGGTTAGTTGTCTAGGTTATTGGCCTTTCTTGTCTTTTTGAGTTGAAAGTAGGTCTGTAGTTTGTTTTTTTTTTCTCTTCTTAGTCTTTTTTTAGTGTTGTTTCAGTGGTGAGTTGATTTTTGTCTGCGGTGTTGACTTTCTTTTCTAGTACATTTTGAAACTATTTAACTTTAATTATTATTTTGTAGTGACTTTTGGGGTTTTGGGTCTCCTATAAAACCCCTATTTTAATACATAATAAAAAATAAATGTCATATACAAGTAATAAGATAGTAAGAATTCCTGTGGTGGCATTGCAAACTATGTATTGGTTAAGGAAATCCTTTATGTATATGATTCAATAATAAATTTTTAATAAGAAATTTGAAGCTCAAAAGTTTTTACACAAATAACCACACATATCCTTAGGTTGTAAAGGACAACAACAATGGCAAACTAAATTGTAGAGGATGATGATAATGACATTCTTAGCCTATATCTAGCATAGACTCTTATGTCCTATCTCATTACCCTTTTAGTGGCCAAGATTTTTGAATACGGAGGAAAAACTAAATTTTGACATCTATGAAGATTGTGATATTGCTATCAAGATTTAACTATGAGATTTTGAGTCAAACTCATTCACCCATGTTTCATGAGTAGTGATTCAACACAAATCCATCTCTCATGAGAATAAATGGAACACTTAGCACTCATTGGATCTAGGCGATGTTTTCTAATCTATGAAGATTATAAAGGTGCCAAGGTAGGCACAAAGAAGTTCAAATATTAAAGGAGAGAGACAATTGAATTAATTTGTATCTTTTATGCAAATGTTCCTTATAAGTTTTGACTTCTTTATATTGAAAATGTGGAGGGCATAAGTGTTTTCACAAAGCTGAAAGGGAAAGGAATAGTCCACCACACATAGAGGATTGAACAAAATTCAAGTGGTAATAGCAACAAGGGTTAAACATCTACAAAGAGGGACATATGGTTAAAACTCTAATGCCATTGAACATTTTTGAAATAAAGAAAATGTAGGAAATAGACAAGCTCTAGTTGATGCCATCAAAGAAAAGTGCCAAGGGAAAAGACAAAAGTTGAAAAAACTAAACAAGAGTACCTTTGAATCAAAAGTAGTATTGAGATACATAATAGAAATTTGAAGTCCGATACAATGTTTTATCCACTTAAGTGCACCTTCATTTGTGGTAACAAGAACATATAAGTTTTTCCCTTGATGTGAAGGCAATATGCAGAGGCCATGTCGAATAGTCTACACAAGAAAACCGTCAACATGTGAGTCCATTTCCACCACTTGGACACCTCCCATGCTCATTTTTATACAATTTTTTTAATGTTGGAAAATAAATAGCCCTCATGAAAAAGGCTCCTCAACAATGAATAAAACAAAATTTTAGTTTAGAATAAAAAATTACAGTTAGTTTTATAGAAATATTACCTTATATTCACAACTGTTGAGATTCAAACTTATTAAAAATAATCACAAGAAAATATTAGTTCCTGCCATTAATTCTCTTCACCTTGAGTTATTCCATAGGAAAATCATTCGTCTCTAATCTTCCTCCAAAAATTTATAAGGGCTCACCCCCTTAGTGCGAAGGTTCAAGTCAGTAAGGCAACTTTCAGTTCTCACTTACCTAGAAATAGAGTTATATAATGCTGGTGCATGAGTATACAGGGGAATGAACATTCAATACCAGCGAAAGGAAAACATTTTCCTATTCCTGCTGTTTTTGTTGGATTTATTATTTTGTTGTTTTTTTTTCCAGTTTATGTTGAAATTTCTTAGCTAGGAGATTAGAAACTCATCTAATTTGTTCTCAAACTAGATTTTTCTTTTTCACTGCCATAATATTTCTGAAAAATAAATAAAACTTATTCAAAGGCAAGGTGCGTAGCTGAATGTACAAAGAGAAAATAACAAAAGAAAGGCATATGTAGTTTAGAAGTCACAATTTGGAAAGAAAATAAGCATAAATAAATATTATGCTGAAGACTAAAAGGTCGAAAGGTCAAAGAAGAAATCAAACGTAAGATAAGCGCAAAAATAGAGGAAATTAGAAGATAAAGTGAAAGAAGTGAAAAGAGGAAGATTGTAGATAACTCAACACCAAGTTTGAAAGAAGGCAATTAAATATTCATTGGAAAACTGCTGCATGGAAGGTATAGGAACAAAGATTGAGGAATATAGAAGTCTGCGTAGAGTGAAAAGGACTAGTGTCTGAAACAAATTGTGACTACAAGAAGACACACAATGTAAATAAAAACAAAGTTATTTGTAGTGAAAAGATTATATTCAATTTTTTTTTTTTTTTAATCGGTAAATAGGGTGAAGCTTAGATTAATTATTATTTGTTGGAATTAATTATTATTATATATTGAGCGAAGGTAGATTCGAACCTAAGACCTCTACATGAGAGGCTCGCAAGTTACCGCTGCATTGTAAGCTGCCTAATTTATAAAATTTATTTTAATCATTGTAGACATGTAGCAATTTTAATAAAATTTGAAAGACTTTATTATATAGTTCTAATTTTAATATTAGGGAGAAGAGTTAGTTGTTGTTTATGTTTGAATGATTTATTTTTTCAATTACTGTTTATAAAAAATTTCAAAAAATGATAACAAATGTATTTATAACTAATTACACACGTACTAAAGTTAATTAATTTTTAGTATTTTTGGTTACTGATTGGTCCATTTGTAAAAAAGTAGTATTTTCTAGTGAGTCGTTATTGGGGGTGAATATACTTAGGGTGAACGTTTTAAAATGACACTTTTACACCACCTCCCACTCTCTATGAATTCTACAAAGAGCACAGTAAATGTAGGAAAGTCTAAAAATTAGATATTCAAAAATAGACAAATTTTGAATATAGATTAAAAACTATAGATACACGCAATTCCATCAGCTTGATAAGACGACAGTTTTTTTTTTCCCTTGCATCAGATTGTTCCTAATACCATTTGATCTTTCAAATTATTGACTAAACAAATGAATTTTCGTCACTTCATTTAATTGAGAATTTGATTAACCCTTGAACAACTATCGCTTAGTAAAACCAGGAAAGGTTGCGGCTTGCCCAAAGAAAGCGTACTGTTTTAACCCATATTATATAGGAGACCACTTACAATCCACTATCATTCGTGTTGCTGCACTGCTCTCGTTAGGCATTCTAGCAATCATGGCACTGTCGGGAATCTCAACTCTTCTTCACAAGATCAACACTGCAGTTACCGAGGGTGCATCAGAACAGAGAGCCCGAATGGACGCTCATAACAACAATTCAACAAGAAACGTGAAAACGATAGTCTTGGACATGGAAAACACACTTGTAAACGCAAGTTTCACTCCGCTCCCACACTACGACTTCACAGTCTCTCTCCAACGCCACTCCAACATCACATGTTACGTCCAGAAAAGGCCTGGGCTAGACCAACTTCTACAACAACTAGCAGAAACTAATTTCGAAATTGTGATCTTCACTTCAACCACCAAAGATTTCGCTGACCCAATTCTAGACAAGATAGACAGGAATAACACAATAGATTTGAGACTATACAGAGATTCCTGCAATATAGAAGCCGAAGAAGAAGTACCCATCAAAGATCTTTCTAAGCTTGGAAGAGATTTCAAGAACATTGTCATTGTGGATCACGAGCCGGAATGTTATAAACTTCAGCCGGAAAATGCTTTCCCGGTGAAACCATTTGAAGGCGACCTAACCGATAGAGATCTTCTGAGGGTCATAGATTTCTGTAAAATAGCAGCAAAGTGTAGGGACGTGAGGGATGCCATACGAACATATGAAGCTTTGTGTGGGAGCTATAATGTTAAGGAATAAGCCCTCCATTGCAGTGAGAAGAAAATTATTGTGTTGGAATTGTTTGATGTTTTAGTCAAGGCAAGCCACGAGCAAATGCAACATTATGACTTTGTTATTTCGTTCATTCGTGATACGGCAACTGGGTTGGGAGAAATTGTCCCTTATTATGTCTTGAAAAGGCCCGGAGTAGAGACTTTCTTGGATGAATTAGCTAAGTATTATAAGATTGTAATTTTTACAGATGCCCAGAAAAAATATGCAGATCTTGTATTGGACAAACTTGATATTGATTTAAAAATAGAACGTCGTTTGTATAGGGATTCGTGCACTCATTGTGATGATGTTTATGTGAAAGATTTGACTAAGATTAATCCTTCTCATAGGATTCGAGATTTGCATTTGAAGGATGTTTTCATGGTCGATGTTAATCCAAGATGTAAATTTCAAGCAGAGAATGGTGTTTTGGTCAAGCCATTTGATGGTGATATGGGTGATAGGGAATTGTATGAGCTTGCTGAGTTTTGTAAAAGTGCAGTTGAATGTAATGATGTGAGAGAAGCTATAAGAGTTCATACTGATTCTTCAGCTCCCACGTGTTTGGCAGCTCGCAAGTTGCAGAACTTCGCCAGAACTGCGCAGTTGATTTTGCACCACCATCGCCATCTTCATCTCCCTCATTTCTCCCATCATGATCATTAGTGATTACGTTGCATTCATTTGATTGATTCCATGGATGTAAAAGCACTCTGTTGTTTCATGTATTTAAGAGAGCATTTGTTCTTTCACATTGATGTTTACGAAGTTTCCATGCTTTGAATGATTGTTATGAAACTCACACAGTTCGCATTTTGTATTCCTAGCTAGTTCTATCTGGTTGCACTAAGATGTATATTTTTAGAACATCACGTAAGGAGGTTATAATAAAAATGGTGGAAGAATGAAAATTTAATTTAAGAATGTCTAATGATATATGTGAACTACCATGGATCGCACAAAAAAGATCGATCCTTATGCCAGACTTAATTATTTTCCGATAAGAATCAGAAAGGGAGGACAGGAATGAACTTATTACATAATTTTTTTCCCCCCCTTCATTTTACGTTATTGGATGAACTTATGTTTTTTATATTTTTAAAGTAAATATTCAAACAATATTTTCACTTTAATAGATTAGTTTGAGCTGTTTTCTAATGTATATATGGTAGATTTTTTATTTACAAAATCCATAAAACTATTTTACTTCAATTCTATTCGCTCACACATTTGGGGTCTTATAAGGGCGGATTTCCAAGAAGCATACCCCTATTGTGTGGCAATATTTTTAAAAATATCTCATTCTATTATACAATATATTTTTAAATGACTTTGTTCAACAAAATATTGTGAAATTTTATTTTCACTTTGCTTTATGTATTTAATTATTTAAATTATCTTAATTTATTTTTGTTAAAAATTTCACTTTGAAAAATCATATAATTGTGAATACATCTTAATTAAAGGAAGAAGCAAATGAGTATGGAAGATATTTATTTAGAAAGAGACTAAAGATTATGAAGGAGTTTTGATTGGAAGAGTCTAAAATCTAAGATAATAACATCACTAAAACTAAAATTTATTATTTAAATTTTTTTTGAGTCATACTAAATTATTTGTTTTTATTATGATAAATATTTTTTTATAGTAATCAATTATTTTTTATGCCTACTACATTATTTTTTTTATTACGATAAACATCTTTTATTATGACAATCAATACCTTGATTTATAAGAAAAAATAAGTTCTTATATTTATATAATTTTAAAAAGAAGATTAATATTATATAAACATATTAACAATTTTCAAAATAGACTGATTTAATTATGAGGAGGATATAATAGGGTTATGTAACATTTATGCCCCAAATGATTATAGGGATAGAGTTGTGTTATGGGATTGGTGTTCTTGTAACCTGTCGAAAGCATATTGGATATTTGTAGGAGATTTTAACATGGTGGAAGCCACATGTGATAAACAAGGAGGTTTGAAACATCAATGGAAAGGTAATGAGCTATATTTTTGGTGTAAATTCAAAATATGTTTTAATTTGATTGATCCATTGGAGAATAATAGGGAGAACTTTAATGACATTTAGTTTAGTTGGTGCAATAATCAAGGGGGGCAGAATAGAGTAGATTGGATAGGATTTAATGTGATTCTTCTTTTTTCTTTTCATTCCAGATTGAAGAGGGTCATTCTCCTATAACTGTGCTTCTTGCTGCAATATCAGATCATTCTCCTATTTCTGCAAGGATGCTAATAAATAAGGTTGATAATATTAATAGAATGAGTAACAAAGGAAAAAGTTTTAAGTTAAATACCTCTTTATTGAAAGACCCTGATAATAAAGAGGCTATTAGAATGGTGAATTTTTTATTCAAATTATGTAATCAATCTATAAGACTAGTTAAACATTGGTGCCATCTAATGGAATCTTGGAAAATAAATTATCAGATTATTGGGAAAAAAATAGCCAAAGATAAAAATGAAGAAGAGAATGATCTTCAATTCAAACTTAATGAAGCTGAATTTGCTCTTCAAAATTGTCTAGATGACCTAGTGCAGCTAAAGTATTTGGTTTTCATCAAGCATCAAATAGGATTTCTTCATAGATATAAGATCC
This sequence comes from Cupressus sempervirens, assembly GCA_028749045.1. Lineage (NCBI taxonomy): Eukaryota > Viridiplantae > Streptophyta > Pinopsida > Cupressales > Cupressaceae > Cupressus > Cupressus sempervirens. Next base: position 364,823,301 of record CM053785.1, read on the forward strand.
AAGGGCAACGGATTAAGGCAAGAATGAATTGGCTTAGAGATGGTGATATAGGGTCCAAATATTTTTTTAACATTATTAGGGCTAAACATAAGATAGAAAAGATTGAGAATATTCAAATTGAGGGTGTTAAAACTAATGATCCAAAGGTTATTAAGGAAATATTTTACAATTTTTATTCTTAATTGTTCTCTTTAGAATTTGATCAAGATCAACATAAGCAATTGGGAGAATGTTTGAAGATGATCCCTAAGAAGGTCTCTGATAGTGAAAGTGATAAGTTGGGAAAGGTATTTCTCTGACAACACCTCTATTAAATAGATTTATGATATGTTTAAAGCTGATCAATCTGTGTTACAACATATAGTTAATTGTTGGGGTCTTGATTGTCCTTTCTCAAACTGGCAATTATTTTAAAATTATTTTTGGAAGGGTTCATGTGAGCCTAAGTTTATTCATTTTAGATGGTTTTTTTTTATTAAGAAGCTTGCTATTGCATTTGTTTTGTCATCCATTAATGTTGAGTCTGTGATCTATAATCTATGTAATAGACTCAAGAGTTTTGAACATATTTTCTTTGAGTGTATTTATGCATCTAAAGTTTGGGTCATTTTCTTTGGTTATCCTATTGATTAGAAAAATAACAATGGTTTTTCGTGGTGTGAAATTTTGGTTGGTTATGTGAGATCTTTTGACTTATCTCTTAATAGATTTTGGTTTGGTCTTACTAGTGAAGTACTGTGGCTTCTTTGGAAGGAAAGGAACAAGGAGATATCTCAAAATGTGAGAAGGTCCACTAGTGAGTTTAACCTTAAACTCACACATTTTTACATCATGTCATAGGTTTCCTTTTTCTTGGAGATTACAAAGTCTAGATTCATGAAGTGGATGCATGCTGGGATGTTGTTGATTTACAAAGATGAAGTTAAAGCTACACAATACATTGAGAGATACCAAAGTTCCCTTACACAAGCATAAATTGAGGAGCTTGGCAATCTCCTAGAGAAATGTCATCTGGATGTTGATATGTAGACAAGTACATGTGTTGGATCCACTTTAGCACATATTAATGATACTAATCAACCAGAACATGAATATTAGAAATTATAGTTATCTAGTGCAAGTATTATATATTGAGTAATTTTGTTATATCATATATGGTTTTGGATTTTTGTATTAGAAACATTATATATAGTCCTACAGTTGGCTTAACTCCTCCTTCCAATTTTGTATAGTATTAAGGGTTGGTTGTTTTTCAAATTGACAAGTTTTCTTGGATGTTGTTTAAACCTTTTCAATAAAAATAAAAAATAGATTGATTTATAAGATCTTTGAAACATTAAATTATATAATTTATATTTGACTTTATTCAATTTCTTTTTTACATTTTGTACTAAAATGAGTACAATTCTCAAGTCTTTCCTTTTCAAATGCATTACCAAATGTTTAAAGAATGACTTCAAAAGAACAAATAAGGAAGATCTATACAAGGAAAAAATAGACACAAAATAGTTATCACTCATTCTCACAAGAATGAAGTAAAAATTTAGATAAGATTTTTTATAACATCAATTTTATATTTGAAAATGTTGTGAATGAAGAAAATTGTGATTCTTTATAGTTATAAATACTTGAATTTTACTATTTAACTAATAAAATGAGGTGATATTATTTTTTACAATTTAAATCTAGATAAATAGGAATAAAATAAAATTAAAATTCAATTTAATAATATTTATTTTTTATTTGAAAAAGTTTGAAGTTAGTTCAATAGTTTATACTATATAGATACATTTTTTTATTATATTAATTTTTTATCATTTAAATATTTTCATATTAATAATAATGTAATAATAAATTATCATAATCTTCAACTCTAGAATATGTTAAAACTCTTTTAAGAATATTCTTCTAATGTTTTTTTTTTTTTTTTTTTCACTTTAACTCAATACAATAGTATAAGTTGTTATTATTATTTACATTATACTTCATGTACCTTCCTAACCCATCCAATTATTTTTAGAGTTTCAACTAGTCAAATTAAATTCAAGAATATTATTGATTTTCACTTATTTGGGTCATAAAGGATAATTTTTATAAATCAGAAATTGAATATTAATTCTTTTGTTTTAATAATCGATTCTTTTATAATTATTAACTATTAAATTTAATATACTATTCTAAACTATTATAGCTTGCAGAAAATACAAGCCACGATGTGGCACTTATTTATTATTTATTCTTCAATTAAAATCTATAACATATATTCATTTCAAGATTTAATCTAAAATTATTAGTGGAAGTCTTATAGTATTCAAGATTTTTTTTTTTGAACACCTTAAAATGAATCTTATATCAAATAATATGATTTAGTTGAGATAGTTAGGTCACAAGGAATGAAATCATAAGAAAGAAACTCAATCATATAAGTAAATAAATTTTATCTAAATAAATGGGGTATCTAAAATGGGAAATTTTTAGAGCTTACTAATAAAGGTTTTGTGTCATCTATTTTAGTTGGAAAAGAATGTGAGAAAAAAGGGGGATTATAAAGTGATACATAAAAGATTGAGGAGTGTGAGTTCTCTAGGTTCAACCATATCTTTTTTGTCATGCTTGACCTTACTCCTTCCTGTTTCTCTTCGTTTGTTTTAGTTTGTTGTTGTGATTCAAGTTCATTGCTATGATATTATCAAACTTTGTTTATCAATTTGTTAAATTTAGTTAGTTGAGTTTTGGTTTTGTGTTGATACAGTTATAGTGATAATTATCTGTTTATGTTAGTTTATTGTAATTAGGATTCAGCTATTTTGAAATGGCTCATTACATTGATTCTTAGTGCATGTTTGAACTCGGAACTGATACCAATGTTTGAGTTGGATGGAAGTGAATTTAATTTGATGTTAGTTGCATGACTTTAACATTGAAGTAATATGTTATTTGGGCATAGTATTTCTAATTTGAATTATGTTAAGAATTAACTATATTCTTTTAAGATGAGCATGGATGTTTTATAGAGTTTTGGAAATTAAACACATTTAATGTGTGTATGACATATCCATTTTGGTATCCCTAATATTGAGAATTTCTCATTTATATTGGTGTTTATGTTAATTTATGAGAAATTCATTAAATAGCTATTTGTGCTTGACTTGTGTAAACATATATATATATATATATATATATTTATATTAAGTTGATATCATGAAGATTCATTTTCTAAAACCCTAGTGGGTTTCGAATGCCATGAAAGGGTAATATGTTAATGGTTTTAAAAGCCAAAATATGGCGGTGGATTTGGACTGTCATTATACTCTGTCCTGCACTTGAATTTAATGCATGATTGTGGGAAATAATGGCACTTAAGCAATGGGTTGGCCATTTCATTTTGGTTTTGAGATAGCCAAGTTTTGGGCCACTTGCTTTGTGAAGTGAAACACCTATGAGGCATTGCTGTGGAATAGGTAACATGGTTGGGAAGAAGCTCTGTTTTATGAGGCTAAGTATGTTGTATTGCACACAGCTTTTTTTATTCTTTTGTCAAGGTTGCTCTCTAGTTTTTCGATTTGGCATTTGGGGCTTTGGATACGAGCTATATTTCAGAGCATTGAGTTGGGCGTTTTGTTCTTCTTCTGAGATTTTGAGGTAGGGGGCCTTTCTTAAACCCTATCCTCTCTCTGTCGTGTGTGTTGCATTTTGAAATTGTTAACTATATTGTTAAAAGATGTTTTGTTAAAGATTTTGCATATCGACACCCAAGGGTGGGTGTATGCAGGGTTCAACAATATATTTGATGAATTCTGTATTTTCCCAAATTTGGATGTGGGTATGGAGTAATCGCCATGGTAGCATAGTTTTCTGTAGCGTTTTGTTAATTGTTAAGGAAATAAGTAATATTGTGATGCTTACAACTTCCATCGAGTCGAGTTGTGTGAGAAATACAAACACGCCACAGTTAGCTTGAAACTTATATTCGTTGAACTCCTTAGTTATGAGCCGTGGCATATTGTCAAATAGTTTGTAGAAAGTCTATGCATAATATAACTTGGGATGTTTTTCATTTTCCATGTTCAGTCAGCATTATGAGAATTAGAATGAATGTATGTCTGTATCGCAGTAAGATTTGGGGTGTAAAACCTGAGCCTGTCTTATGAAATTTATATATATAGGAAAGAGGTTCAGTCCGACTCATAGTGAATGTTTTAAAACATCAGTATTTATAGTTTTAAATGGTACACAAGTTCTATGAACCTAAAACATAGACAAGCTTTCGAATATCTACATTAAACAGAGGGCGGGCGTTTGGTCAAACGGTTAGCTTGAAACTTTTAAAATGGTGTAATAGCAATTGTTGGCATAGTGTATTATGTGTTTATTATGCTGTTGACAGTTGATGCCGTGGAAATTTGTTGTGTTGGAATTTCTTATCATCGACATTAAGTGTCATATGATAATTGAAAACTTGGTGTATTGCTGTTACCAACACCAGTAATGATATCTTGTCAAATAGTTAAGAGGAAATCAGAAATAGGTCGATATATCATTGCGACAACATAGTTTTCTCATTAAGTTATGAAAGAATGTAGAAAGGTATCAAGTTATAACAACTGTTGTTTATTGAATTTTCCATATGATTTGGTTTCATTCACAATTGTATAAGGTATTTGTGATAGTAAAAAAAAACAATTACTTAGCTGTTGTTACTTAATGTCCAGAATGAAAATTATGTTGAACAATAAGTGCGCATCCTAAGACATGGTGAATTTCCATTCTAGTTAGTTACAGTTGTTGGTATGCTAGAAGTTTTTAAGTACCTATGTAAAAAGCATAATAATTTGATTAAGTTTCACAATTTTGTATGTTATTAAGATTCTAGTTATGGGCAGTAACATATTGTTAATTAGTTGGTGCAATTCAAAAATTGGTGTTAGCTTATGAATTGTCCATAAGTAGAATTTGCATTTGGATATTGGAATTAATGTTGAATACATGGTATCATTATTGATGTTTTTTTTTTAATATATAAAACATTATTTGGAGAAATCTACCAGTCATGATTAAATTAGTTTAATTATGTTATGAAGTATTCTGATGAACATTCATATGATGTTATGAAATTAAAATTAGAAAATTAGAAATCTTTTATTATAAAGATGAATTTCAGTTCTTAATTGAAATAAAAGTTGTTGCAAGTAATGAGGCAGACTATGATATATGTTTGATGATATGTCATTTAAAGCAAGAATATCATATGCATTTTTGATTTTTTATCTTGGTCATTTCAAAGTTAAGTTTAGATGGTTGTGTCAGCAGGAAAGTGAATGTATAATCTTAAGATTAAGTAAGTACCGTTAAGCTGAGATAACAGTTTAATTGTATTTGCGTGATTTTGATTTTATAGGTTTCTATTTTTGTTGTTATAATTATCTATATTTACCTTTGAAATTGGCAGAATAAGATAAGTTACAAATAGATGGAAGGATGTGGTATCATGTTGTATACTGATTTTATGTCTGTTGCATGTACATTCTTAGTATATCTGTTTGATGTGTATTTTAAGAATAGCTGTGATGAACGTATATCGAGGTGGCTGAATTTAGTTTATCCTATTTAGTTAATTAATTCATTGATAACTTTAAAATAAATTGGGTGGGTTAATTACATATAAAAGATAATTGGCCTTACCTATGACTTAAACCTATATGGTTAGTACGGAGAACAAGACATATCTCTATTCTACCATTGACAAGTATAATAGAGAATTACCGTTATGTGTTGTCTATGGGCATACCGTACACGGATGCAGAATCTTAGTGCCATAACAATGAAACCTCAGTATATATATGATTCATTTACGGGTTATTCTTAGTGCGAGTTTAATTTTGCATTGTTAAGCAAATGTTTTCTTCTTGCATATTAATTTCAGAACTGCACTATGTTAAGTGGATCAGATATCTGCATTATGGTTATATATATATATATATATATATTTATTCTAACATGTATGCAGGTGGATTACGCTTTTCAACTCAGTGTGTACTGAGCCCCCTTTTTGTATTGTGTTGGATTTCTATATGTTTTACAAGTGCTTCAAGTTGGTTAGCAAGTAGCTAAGGATGACTGTTGAAGTTTCTTCCTGATTCAGTTTTTAATTACTTGTAGGGTCTGTATGTTGGACATTAGTGATTAAGAAAGGTCTTTTACTTCATTATTGTACTAAACTTTATATGTATTCACATTATAATGGATATGTACTTGGATGACATCATCTTTCATTTTGAGGTTTTCAGATTGACAGTGGTTCAATCTATGTATTTGTACTTATATTAAGTTGATATAAAAAAAAATTGTTGTGTTTATTGTTCTTTGTTATATATCTATCGGTTTGTGCTTAGTATGGCATTAAATTTGGTATTAGAACAAGGTTAGAATAACCAGGACTCTTGGGTTATAGGGTTTAACCCGTTATCGATGCGTGTTAATAGTTGTTTGTTTGTAGGTTGCTATCATGCCTCCTGTCACTAGAGGAACTTGAGTACATGACATTCCTGAGGATAACCTTGCTGGCAGAGGCAAAGGTAGGGGCAGGGACCATGGTAGAGGTCCTAGGCACCAGAATGATGCTGGAGTTGGTCAGTTTGATCAGAATGCTGGGGTTGGAAACAACCAAGATAACCAGGCAGACCAAGCTATTGTATTTTAGAGAATAATGGAACGTCTCGATAATATTGAGACTAACAACCAGATTCCTGGTAGGGGAGTGAATGATAGGAGACCTCTTGTGCAGGGTATTAACCTTCTTGTAGAGGATGATCTAGTGGCAAGAGCTCATCTCAAGGATCTTTCCAAGATGAAAGGGTCGTTATTTTATGGTACAGAATAGGGTACAGCAACAAAATCTTGGCTACTGAATATTGGGTGATACTTTGTCTTACACCGTTACTTGAGTAACGTGAAGGTAAGATGGATGGTTATGCATTTAAGGGGTTTTGGTTCCTTGTGGTGGGAACAGGAGTTGGAAAAATTTGGCATTGATATCTCTCTTGTTACTTGGGAGCTCTTTGTAGAGCGATTCAAGGAGAGGTTTGTGTCTAAATATTGGCGTCAGGCTCGTGCAGAGGAGTTCTTTCAAATTATGCAGTCTGGCTCTACAGTGGAAGCTTATGAATGTAGGGTCTACGAGCTTAAAATTTTTTTTGGGTGGGCTGAAAATAATAAGGCCATGATACAACACTTCATCAAAGGGCTTATGCCCAAGATTGGGGAGGAAGTGAGAACTTTTCGACCTTTGACTATATAGGAAGCTTTAGAGCAAGCAAAGTTGATTGATATGAAGTCTGGTTATCATGGGGCTTCATACAAAACCAACATGAATCCACCTACGCCGAATGTCAGTTTCAATCAAACGCCTCCACAGAGTAGCTCAAAATCAGGGTATTGAGGTGGAAAATTCAAGAAGAAGAAATTTGGTAAGGATTCCAAAGGTTCTAAAAAAGCCTAGACCATCTCAACCACCTCAGAGTGTACAGAGTAATAAATTATCTCCTAATCCTTCTGGTCAGAACATGGGATTCAAGAAATCTGTTGAGTGTTTTCATTGTGGACAGTTAGGTTATTACCAGTCTCAGTGCCCTAACTGGGACAAGCCAAAGGTTTGACCTAAGCTAGCTAGATCTGAAGCGATAGTTGGTGATTTTTTTAGGAACCACCGTATCTTTGCAACCCTGGATTAGAAGTAGGCCAAACACCAGAACATGGTTATAGAAGCTCAAGGTAATACTCAAGGTATGAAATTATCTATCTTATTTGAATCTTGAGCTACTGACTCATTTATTTCTTCTGTGTTAGTTACAAATAGTGGAATTCCTATGGTGAGGGCAAGGAACAGATGGCAAGGGGAGTTAGTGTTAGGTTCTAAGGTGAAAGTTGATATTGTTGCTCTTGACTGTAAGATTCGTATGAAATCTTTCACTACTTCAGCGAACCTTAGGGTTATACCTTTAGGATTGTATGACATAGTTTTGGGTATCGATTGGTTAGAACATCATCAAGCTATTATGAATTGCAAGGATAAGTCAATCAGTTGTGTGGATGATTTTGGATCAGCTAGGGTAATTGCTGGAATTAAGAGACCCATCTCTTTGCGGACAATTTTTGCCAAGCAATTGGCAAGGTGTGCTCGGAAAGGCTGGAGTTTGTTTGCCATTTTGGTAAATGATTTAGAAGATTCTATGGTTAAGAGTTCTTCTCTCGATCATCCAGTCTTGCAGAATTTTTTGGATTTTTTTGTTGAGGAGATTCCTGGAATACCTCTGAGAAGAGAAATTGATTTTCGAATTGATTTAGTGTTAGGAACGAAACCAATTTCCAAGACTCCTTACAGAATGATAGCTCAAGAATTGGTCAAACTTAAATTTCAGTTGGAGGAGCTTTTGGAGAAAGGTTTGATTCATCCCAGTGGTTCTCCATGGGGTGCTCCAGTAATCTTTGTCAAGAAGAAAGATGACTCCTTAAGACTTTGTATCGATTATAGACTGTTAAACAAGGTCACTATTAAGAACAGGTATCCTTTGCCTAGAATTGATGAATTATTTGACCAAGTCAAGGGTACCCAAGTCTTTTCGAAGATTGATCTGAAATTCGGGTATCATCAACTTAGAATCTAGGAAGGTGATATTCATAAGACAACTTTTCACACCAGATATGGGCACTACGAATTCACAGTGGTACCTTTTGGGTTAACTAATGCACCTTCTGTCTTTATGAGCCTAATGAATGCTGTGTTTAGGACTTATCTAGATAAGTTTGTAGTGGTTTTTCTGGATGATATTTTGGTGTATTCTAACTCTACTGAGGAGCACGAGAAGCATTTAGAGAAAGTTTTGGAATGCCTTCATAGGAACAGACTGTATGCCAATCCTGAGAAGTGCAAATTCTTCAGATCAGAGATTTGTTACTTGGGGCATATCATTTTTGGGGATGGAATTTCTGTAAATCCATCCAAAATTTGGGCTATTGTTGATTGGCCAGTACCTACGAATGTGTCCGAGGTTCAAAGTTTTATGGGCTTAGCAAGCTATTATCGCAAATTTGTATCAGATTTCTCCAGAATAGCTTATCCTATCACATCTCTTTAGAGAAAAGGGAAGAAATTTGTGTGGATAGATGAATGTGAGGCAACATTTCAAAAACTTAAGGAATGTTTGACCAGTGCATTAGTCCTGGCAGTCTCAGATTCTGCTAAGGAGTTTGTGGTTTGCACTGATGCATCTGTGGATGGTATACGAGTAGTGTTGATGCAGGATGGACGTGTTATAGCTTATGAGTCCAGAAAGCTAAAGAGTCATGAGGTGAACTATCCTACTCATGATCTCAAACTTGCTGCGATTATGCATGCTTTGACCAAGTGGCGGCATTTCCTTCTGAGTCAATGGTTTGAGTAACATATTGATCATCGAAGCCTTCAGTATATTTTTACACAACCAGACCTCAACGCTAGGTAGTGAAGATGGATGGAGTTCTTGTGTGAATATGACTTTGAGATTAGATATGTCCAAGGGAAGGAGAACATGGTTACTAATGCACTTAGTAGAAGGCGACATGAATTATCTTCTCTAATCTTAATGGTGGATCTTAAGGATAAGATTTTACAGAACCTTTCCACAGATCATTGGTTTCAAGATGTTAAGGCTGTTATGGATAGTGGTAGCGTCTTGGAGGGGCATTTTGAGGGGTATTTATTGAATTCTAAAGGTTTACTACTGTATAGAGGGTGTGTGTACGTTCCTGAGTTGGGTGATTTGAGAAATCTGATTATGTTTGAGGCCCACAAAGCACCATATTCAGCTCATCTGGGTGTCAAGAAAATGCATGCTAACCTTAAGCAGCATTATTATTGGCCTGGAATGAAGAGAGACATAGAAAATTTTGTGGCTCGATGCTTGGAATGTCACCGAGTTAATGCTGAACATCAAAACCCTGTGGGATTATTGCAGCCACATAGTATTCCAGAATGGAAATGGGATACCATTTCGATAGATTTTATTACTGGATTTCCTATGATAGCTCGTAGGCATGATCCTATTATGGTGGTAGTGGATCGATGTTCAAAGGTTGCTCATTTCATTCCTGTTAGATCGTCCTATAATGCAGCAACAGTTGCCAAGATATATATGGAATAGATAGTTAAGTTACACAGAATTCTTAAAAAGATTATTTTTGATAGGGATCCAGTGTTTACATCTTCTCTTTGGAAATCCATGCAGTGTGAGTTAGGTACTTAGCTGAACTTTAATTTAGCCTATCACCCAGAGACAGACGAACAAACTGTATGTGTCAACCAGATTCTGGAAGACATGCTTAGGATGTACATAATGGATAGACAGAATAAATGGGAGGAGTATCTACACTTGGTTGAATTTTCTTATAATAATGGATATCACAGTTCCATAGGTATGGCACCATTTCAAGCATTGTATGGTAAACCTTGTAGGACACCTCTCAGCTGGGATAATTTGGAAGACAGGACTCTTTTTAGGACCTATTATGTTGCAAAATTTGGAGCAATAGGTTAAGAGGATCAGAGAGAGTCTTATTATTGCTCAAGATAGATAAAAGAAATATGCTGATAAGCATAGAATTGATCATCAATTCTTGATTGGTGATAAAGTATTCCTCTGGGTAAGGCCGCATAAACGTCCAATTTGTTATGGAAAGGGATCTAAGTTAGCACCACAATTTGTTGGTCTGTTTGAAATTCTGGAATGGATTGGACCTGTTTCCTACAAACTTGCCTTGCCACCGAGTCTTTCACACATTCATAATGTATTTCATGTTTCAATTTTACATAAGTATATACCTATTATTATTCATGTACTTGATTGAAAAAATTTGCAAATTTTGGATGGTTAGATCATGCTGGAACTAGTGCAGATCATGCAAAGCAGAACTATGAGTTTAAGAGGAAGAGAAATAAGATAGGTAAAAGTCCTATGGGACCCCAATGATGAAACATCTGCTACCTAGGAGGAAACTGATATGATGAGAGCTGCTCATCCGCAGTTATTTGCTGACTTCTAGGAGAAAGTCAAGAACTAGTGGGGGAGGATGTCATGCCTGACCTTACTCCTTCCTGTTTCTCTTCGTTTGTTTCAGTTTGTTGTTGTGATTCAAGTTCATTGCTATGATATTATCAAAATTTGTTTATCAATTTGTTAAATTTAGTTAGTTGAGTTTTGGTTTTGTGTTGATATAGTTATAGTGATCATTATCTGTTTATGAAATTTATATATATAGGAACGAGGTTCAGTTTGACTCACAGTGAATGTTTTAGAACATCAGTATTTATAGTTTTAAATGGTACACGAGTTGTATGAACCTAAAACATAGACAAGCTTTCAAGCATCTACATTAAATTGAGGGCGGGCATTTGGTCAAACGGTTAGCTTGAAACTTTTAAAATATTGTAATAGCAATTGTTGGCATAGTGTATTGTGTGTTTATTATGCCATTGATAGTCGATGCCATGGAAATTTGTTGTGTTGGAATTTCTTATCATCGACATTAAGTGTCATATGATAATTGGGAACTTGGTGTATTGCTGTTATCAACACTAGTCATGATATCTTGTCAAATAGTTAAGAGGAAATTAGAAATAGGTCGATATATCATTGTGACAACATAGTTTTCTCATTAAGTTATGAAAGAATGTAGAAAGGTATCAAGTTATAACAATTGTTGTTTATTGAATTTTCCATATGATTTGGTTTCATTCACAATTGTATAAGGTATTTGTGATAGTAAAAAAAAAAAAAACTTAGCTGTTGTTACTTAATGTCCAGAATGAAAATTATGTTGAACAGTAAGTGTGCATCCTAAGACATGGTGAATTTCCATTCTAGTTAGTTACGGTTGTTGGTATGCTAGCAGTTTTTAAGTACCTGTGTAAAAAGCATAATAATTTGATTCAGTTTCACAGTTTCGTATGTTATTAAGATTCTAGTTATGGGCAGTAACATATTGTTAATTAGTTGGTGCAATTCAAAAATTTGTGTTAGCTTATGAATTGTCCATAAGTAGAATTTGCAATTGGATATTGGAATTAATGTTGAATACATGGTATCATTATTGATATATTTTTTTTAATATATAAAACATTATTTGGAGAAATCTGCCAATAATGATTAAATTAGTTTAATTATGTTGTGAAGCATTCCGATGAACATTCATATGATGTTATGAAATTAAAATTAGAAAATTAGAAATCTTTTATTATAAAGATGAATTTCAGTTCTTAATTGAAATAAAAGTTGTTGCAAGTAATGAGGCAGACTATGATATATGTTTGATGATATGTCATTTAAAGCAAGAATATCATATGCATTTTTGATTTGTTATCTTGGTCATTTTGAAGTTAAGTGTAGATGGTTATGTCAACATGAAAGTGAATGTATAATCTTAAGATTAAGTAAGTACCATTAAGCTGAGATAACAGTTTAATTGTATTTGCATGATTTTGATTTTATAGATTTCTGTTTCTATTGTTATAATTATCTATATTTACTTTTGAAATTGGCAGAATAAGATAAGTTACAAATAGATGGAAGGATGTGGTATCATGTTGTATACTGATTTTATGTTTGTTGCATGTACATTCTTTGTATATTTGTTTGATGTGTATTTTAAGAATAGCTGTGATGAATGCATATCGAGGTGGCTGAATTTGGTTTATCCTATTTAGTTAATTAGTTCAGTGATAACTTTAAAATAAAATGGGTGGGTTAATTACATATAAAAGATAATTGACCTTACCTATGACTTAAACCTATATGGTTAGTACGGAGAACAAGGCATATCTCTATTCTGTCATTGACAAGTATAATAGAGAATTACCATTATGTGTTGACTATGGGCATACCGTACATGGATGTAGAATCTTAGTGCCATAATGATGACACCTCAGTATATATATGATTCATTTATGGGTTATTCTTAGTGCGAGTTTAATTTTGCATTGTTAAGTAAATGTTTACTTCTTGCATATTTATTTTGCAACTGCACTATGTTAAGTGGATCAGATATCTGCATTATGGTTATATATTAATATATATATGTATATTCTAACATGTATGCAGGTGGATTACGTTTTTCTACTCAGTGTGTACTAAGCCCCCTTTTTGTGTCGTGTTACATTTCTGTATGTTTTATAGGTGCTTCAAGTTGGTTAGCAAGTAGCTAAGGATGACTGTTGAAGTTTCTTCCTAATTCAATTTTTAATTACTTGTAGGGTCCATATGTTGGACATTAGTGATTAAGAAAGATGTTGTACTTCATTATTGTACTAAACTTTATATGTATTCGCATTATAATGGATATGTACTTGGATGACATCATCTTTCATTTTGAGGTTTTTAGATTGAGAGTGGTTCAATCTATGTATTTGTACTTATATTAAGTTGATGTAAAAAAAAAAATTGTTGCGTTTATTGTTCGTTGTTATATATCTATCAGTTTGTGCTTAGTATGGCATTACATTTTTGCTTACCTTACCATAGTAAATAAATGAATTTTTATCTATTTATTTTACAATGGTAATTATCATTGCCAGAATGTAATAATCCATTTTTGAGTTGCAAAGCAATTTGGGGTGATATATCAAAATTTTTGTAGTGCCTCTTACCACACCATACCCAATGAGGTATGACACTTAAAGTTGGGATCTACCAAGGTAATTTATAGCATTTTTATTCAACATTTTTCTTTTGATTTTTTTTCTATATCTATTTGTTCCTCTATAGAATTGATAAATTCCCCCTTATGCTAATGAGTGTAGAAGCATCCAAAAGTGATGATTGAGGTAACAATTGATGTGTTGTGTAGTCTAGTAGGTTGTAACATAGATGGTAGGAAGGGATGGGTATCAAAATTTGAATTCAACATTGATGTTTGAGATCATTCTCGGAAAGCATTCATTTACTCCCATTCACCAATTTAGAATCACATCACAAAGTTTTTAAAGTACATACAATAAGCGAAGAATCTTCACCCCAACAACATGGATGGATTTGTACATCTATGCTTTTGAGGTAATTTTTTTGATGAAAAAATGCATAGGAAGTTTTAAACTTCCTATGATTTTGAAAAGATAATAATAAATGAGCATATAGATTTCTTTATGGATACATATAAAATTTAGAAGATTTGTGTAAGGATGTAAGATCATATAAATAAGGTTAAGGACAACCTCAAATACACCAATTCATTTGCATAGCGGCTTAAAACATATAATGAAGATACCATTATGGAGGAGCATCCTTGGTGTAAGGGTAATTTTGCATCACCAAAAATATCATATAGTTTTTTGCAATAAGGGCTATCTCAGTGAAAGGTATTATTTCTACAAACATACTAATTTTATAAAAGCTATTTGTTGGAGTTCAAAATGTTCTAACTTATTTCCTATAGGTTCACTTTAGTAAATACCAAGATGCCAATAATGTCTCATTGTATGATCAAATCTACTTTTGAAGATATTAAAAATTTCCTATATGGGCAAAAGGGTATAAAAACTTTGAAATTAATCTTGAAGGAATTAGGGGATTTGGAAAGGGGTATAACCTTGGCATGAGTGGAGATTTACAATCAAACCCTGATATTGAATTATAATATACAATAGGTCAACTAACAAAGAGCTATGGTCTCTAAAAGTTGTACTACTTAATTTTTTTATAAAAGAAAATTTCTTGAAACCATATTTGACTTGCAATTGTTTTTTACAACATAATCCAATATAATAGAATATGAATACTAATATCCTAGGTATAGTAAACCTCAATTTTTAGGGTTAAATTTTCTAAAACCTTCTTGGATAGTTAAAATTTGTCTTTATTTAATGAAGCCTCATAGAGTTATTGAGGATAGTTTTAAGGATGTTTATGGTGGTTTGACTTGTAAAATATTGTAAATAAAAATGCCCATGTGGATGTGCATGCCATATTTTTTAATATTATAATTTTACTTTATTAGTGGTAATTGAAAGAAATATTGGAGTAATTACCATGTTGGGATAGTTGGGGGTTTGTAGAAGTGGGTTTTAGAGCCCTCTAGAGACAATTGTGATCGTTGAAGGAGCATCTTTATTGAGGAATTCATCTTATAGTAAGAGATTAACGTGGGTAGGATTTTTAGTAAGGAGAAGTTGAAAAAGGAATACTAGAATAAACTAGACATTCTAAGGAGAATAAATTTATTTTTGGAAACTTAAAATTGGAACAATTTTTTATTTATTATTGATGTTAAATCTATTAATGAGACATATTGCTACATAATCTAAATATCATATTTATTTGATTGATGAAGAGGATTTGAAAGTTACTCATAACTATAACACCTAGAGGAAAGGTTGAAGTGATGAAAAGGAGTTACAATGGATATTTGATCAGATAGAATTTGATTAAGAAAAGTAGTTATTTATGTCAATGAAGCTAAGCCAAGCTAAGTATAAGAGTAAATTACTAAGGAGTGTCGAATAATGCTAGTGTGAACCGTGCCACAGTTAGTGCTAAGAAACTCTATTCTTGACTAAGCATTAGCATTTATTGAGAAAGTTATTGATGCCAAGCTAGAAAGTAAAAAACATTGACCAAGTGTTTTAGTGTTGATCGAGTGTGAGAATTTAGTGATTGTCGAGTAATAGTAAAAGATCCAATTCAAAGGAATTGTAGGATCAAGCTGACTCAGTTGATTTCTTGGGAGACGTAAAATGCATTGAGGATTAGATTGATTAGTTATATCATTAAATTCAAGGTGATGATGAGGTAAAGACCTAATAGAAGGAATCTAGAGAAGTTTCTAGAGGATGATCAAGAAGTTGTATAAATACATTGAATCGAGTTGAAGTTGATCATAAACCCTAAGATCTATGGTGGATGTAGAAAATGACAAAGAACAAATTACCAATTTAAAGGGATATTGAACCAAAATTTTGGTTCCATATCCACTCAAGCCCAACTGAGCCCAACTAGTGTGTATTAGTGAGTTCATATATAGAGCAAGGTTGATAAGAAGCACACAAGAGGGTGAATGTGAAGCTAAAAGAGAAAGCTTGTAGATGTGATGTTGTTATTAATAAGTTATTTTGAGCAAAAGGTTTAAGTGTTGATGGGAAGTGTAGACTGATTGCTTGAAGGGTATCCAAGCAGATCAAGATCAAAGATGACAATGAAAGGCTTATCAATGAACCAACATAAGGATTGAATAGAGATCTAAACTAGCGAAATTGAGTTGTAATCACATAGATCAAAATCTACTATTTTATTTCTTATCATTGTAAACAATTTTTTTTCAAATCCTTTAAACAAAGGTTGACCTAACAAGGTAAAAACACAAACCTATGTCACCCTTTTGTAAAGGAAAAGGCTAACAAAAGTATAATTGTTCACCTTCAATGACATAAAATTGGTATTATTAGTAAGAATTTGAAAATGAAGTAAACTAACAAAATGCATAAAAATGGATGAAGTTTAGGATTATAATTTGTAATAATTATTTGGAATAAGATTTGATATATTTTCCTAATTTTTATAGATAATTTTTTAGTTTTTTAAAAATTCGGAAATTGGGGGTTTAGTTCCCACCACAAAACTATATGGAACTAAACTTATTTCTATTTGAACTTAGACTATGTTATAAATAACATATATAGCTAGAACAATAAAAAATAAAAAATGACTTTAGACCTATATTTTTGCTTTTGCAATGATTCAAATTTCAACTTAGCTAAAATTGATAGTTTTCATGTCCCACCACATTTTTCAAAACAGATATATTCTAACCAAAAGAAAATTTATACATTCTAGAAGAGAACTCTCTCTCCTCTAGAATGCCATATAATTTTTAAATTTTTTTGATATGATTTAATATTTTTTTCTTTCTCAAAATTGACATCTTTTTTAGTATAAAAGTGTAGGAGTTGTTGAAATCCAACTGCACAGATCACCAAGATCACTTGCATGCAAATAACCTATCAAAGGGAAACCAAGAAGGAAGAAGTGGAGCTTGGAAAAACCCTAAATGGACATGAGAGAGAACATATTGCAAAACAAGGAAATTGTATTTACAATGAAAATGGAATCAAAAAATACAAAGAGAGATCCTGAATATAAAGGCTTCATCGAAGCTTGAAGAACAAGCTAAAAAGTGGTAGAAGATAAGGTTGACAACTAAGCATCCACAAAAAGTTGGAACATGCTAGAATGGAACAAATTCCCTTGTTGTCAACAACTCATTACTACAACATTTAAATACTAAATATCAAATAAATACATTAACCTAAGTAAGCTTAAATAAATAGAATAATTAATTAATAATTAATTATTTACTCTAACACCCCTCCTTAAGTGCAACATAGAGGAATGCCTTAAGCTTACAAAACTAAGAGAAAATGTAGAATGGGTCTTGACAACGAGGAAATGTTAGGTACCCATGTACAATGCAAAGAAATGCAACATTTGAAAATAGGGAAAGAGAGAAAACCATGTAGGTAAAACCCTCCCCAAAAAAGAGGTAAGCTAGTGAAGGATTGAAGAAGCCTCAAACTAGAAAATGTCCCCTAAAATAGGAACAAGGAGTGATCATGAAGAGCATCAATAAAGCATGAAGAAGCCACAAAATTTACCATCAGAAAGAAACTACTGATCTAAAGAACCTCCATGGAAGGAGAAGGCATGAACTCAGTGTGTCTATATGGTAGATGATCCATCTCATTGAAATGCATAGGTAGCCAGCCACTACAATCACCTCATGTATAGGATCAACCATTGAATACATAGCTCATACTATTAAACCATCAAACCACAGATGCATTAGAACAATAGAATAACCCCTCCTTAATGCAGAAGGGGTGAGATGATAGGAAACTAAGAAGGTGGGCCAATATCCTCTACAGATAGAACCAAGAGAAATGAGAGAGTGAAAGAGATACAAATACCTATAAAGACATGGTCACACTGATGCTGCATGGGAAAACAAAAGGAAGAAGTCCTAAAATAGAAAACAACTATCACCCTCATGGTGCTTTATAAAAAAAGTGCAAATACAACTGTCTCAAAACAACATTCATGAACCTGAAATGCCAAAATGACACTTTATCTTAGTGTGCATACATAAATGTGCTTACAAATGATGTCTACAATGATCAAAATAAAAAAAAAGCTAATACAAAAGATAGTACAACCCAAAACAAAAGATCCCATCCCTTGAAAATGATCCGTAGACCTAAAACACGCTAGATATCCACCATAGAGAAAAAATGCCAAAAACATGATAGAAAAAGCATGAGATAGAATCTAAAGAAAATGACAACATTTCTAAAAAGGTGAGAAAACTAGCTATCCAAAAATATAATGTTTTCAAAAAATAAACATGGGACGCAAAAGATATGCATGTTGGAGTCAAAAATAGAACTTCAAACTTCAACTACAAATATGAGCAACTAAACTACGTCAAAACCTAAAAACACCTACACCAATGTCTCTGTCTTATAACTAGCATTTTGGCACTTCTTTTGGATTAGAAAAATACCTCTATATGCTCAAGATATGGCCAAAAAACTATAAGTAGGTTAAAAGGGACCCTAGAGAGGTGTAAGAGGTTGATGATGTAGTGCTAATGTCAGCATTTCATGCCAAAAAATTTGATGGCTTGGTAGTTGTCACAGCAAAAAAAGGTGCCATATGGTAGCCACGTGGCAGGGTTCATGTGGAAAAGTGCCATGTGGAACCCATGCCACATGTTAGTCATGGACTGGTGCTCAAAACTACCTAATTTTGTTGACTGTGTCCAACTATTTGCTGACTGTAACTACCAACTATGTGAAACTACCACACAAACAAGTTACTGGGTAGGCATTGCAAATTGGTGGCAAATGAGTGCTAAGAAGTGGTGATGCTGGTGGAGGTTGGAGCTGGGGGCACCACCTAGCCACGGTGGCCAATAGGTGGCCCGTTGGTGGTGGTGGTGCTGCGGCTTCACTGTGGCAGTGCAACCGCTATGGGCTGTGCGCTTGTGGGGCTGTGGTGATTGCCTGGCAGTGCGACACTTTATATATTTTTTAAACTTCTTTTGCCAAAATTTCCATAGGACCATATAGCTAGCCCTGCAACTTAAAAATTTGCCTCTTGGAGCCCTGTCACCAAAATCAGAAAATTTTATATAAATCCTAATTTTAAATAGCCTTTCGAATCCAATGGCAGCGTCTGTTTGGGCCCAAAGTGCTCTGAAAAAATGATCTTCCCCCGGATTGAAGAAAAATGCACAAATAAACTAGGGTTTGTGTCTCTAAATCGTAGCTTCAAAAAACCTTCAACAAAGCAATAGTAGAGAGGCTCTGATACCATGTAGGAGTTGATGAAATTCAACTTCACAACTCACCAAGATCACCTGCATGTAAATAACTTGTCGAAGGGAAACCAAGAAGGAAGAGGTGGAGCTTGGAAAAACCATAAATGGACACGAGAGAGAACATATTGCAAAATAAGGAAATTACATTTACAATTAAACTGGAATGAGAAAATACAAAGAGAGAGTCCAAATATAAAGGCCTCACGGAAGCTTGTAGAACAAGCTAGAAAGTGGTAGAAGATAATGTTGACAACTAAGAATCCACAAAAAGGTGGAACATGCTAGAAGGGAACAAACTCCTGTGTTGTCAACAACTCATCACTACAACTATTAAATACTAAATATTAAATAAATGCATTAAGCTAAGTAAGATTAAGTAAATAGAATAAATAATAAATAATTAATTATTTACTCTAACAAAAAATACGTGCTTGTAGAATTTTTTAATTACAATATACTATATCTAATTAAAACACTATAGACTCTATATGAGAATATTCTTGACTTTGAGCTCTCTAAAATGGTGTTTATATGTTATAAAAAAATATCATAAAAAATAGTAAGAGTTATTCAAATGTCAATTTTTTGAAATAATTTTATTTCTTTAGTAATTGGATACAAACTAGTCTAAAACATGCATTTACAATTGGAAAAGTGTGAGACCATATATAACTTAGCTAGAATAAATTTATCAAGATCATATTTTTTGAGAAAAAATGGTTTTTGAATAGAAATACTCAAATTCAATCATTTTGATATGTTAGCTTGAAAGGCGACACAACTTTTCATTCTTTCCCAAAAATCTTTGGAAGACTTAATAGTTTATGTAAAGTTATCCTTTGAGTAGGTGACATTCTAAATGGAATGATCAAAGTCCTCTTACAAGGCCACTCCTAACAGCATGATTAAATCCTCTATCTAGGTCACATTTAACAATTTGTACTATAAACCTTTAGCAGTGTTGGCTCCTAATAGAGCTCACTTTGAAAGAGTAAAAAAGAGTGACATGTTGATGATGGGTTTTCCCAAATTAGGTTTCCATGTAGAATCCTTATGTCAAACTATGATGAATGTGTTATGAATGTTTTACATGTGTTGATGTTTTTTACTATGCAAAACAAGTTAAGTTTATGAAAATTTTATAGTGTAGACCAAGCAACAATAAGTTTTTGAAGTACTTGATAGCAACCAAAAAGACAGGTGGTTGGCCCCAGAGTGCAAAAAGGATGAGAATTCATTCTGAGGTTACCTCCTAGTTATCTAACCTATACCAACTTTAAACATCAAAAACCATAATATGTTTGAAGTAGAATTGTCATTAGCCATAGTCCTTAAACTGCTATGCATAAGAAACTAAATAATAAACTAGAAACATTTTAAAACATCATTGTTATTGGTCCAAGTAATTGGCATAGTCCAAAAAACCCCATGGAGTGTAAAGTTTAGAGACATGATTATCAAAATTGTTAAAAAACACAATAGATCCTGGGCTAGATGCTCTCTTCCTTCTCTTGGTTACCATTCTTCTACTCCTCGAGTGCTTCCTTCATTGCATCCTCCTCTACTTTCACTAGTCTATCTAGGACGGTTTCTAGCTGGTACTCCTCTAGGAATCGATAGGTGGAACAGGTTGTCTCAATTGTCTTTCTCAGGTCCTTTTCCTCTTTGTTAGCCTATAAGAAATAGATGGTTGTGGTCATAGAGTGCATTACCTTGGTGGAGAACTCCACTAGGGTTTCAAATCTATGGAAAATAGTTGTATGGTTATCCGTCAAGTCCCTCATGACCTTCTCAAGCCTCTCCATCTACATCTTAGTGTGCCTATGATTATCTTTCTTCCTAGTTCGCTTAGGGGTTTCCTTCCTAGGAGGCAGGATAAATAATAGAACATTGATGTGTTTAATATTCAATAGTTCAAGTGGTACATATAGACATTGAGTAACTGATTCACCCACCCCAATTATTCTAAACATTTCTAACATTTATGTTGGTCAATTATAGGATTGGAAAGAATATTTTGAGTATCAATATGTTGTAAATCCTAAGAGGGTTAACTTGGTGAAGGAAAAGTTGAATAGTCATAGAAAAATTTGGTGGCAAGAGATTTAGTTAGAGATGAATAGAAGAGGAAAGGAGAAAATCACATGATGAAACTAGATAATGAAGAAATTGAAAATACAATTCATTCTCATATACTATGAGTTTTATCTGCTCACAAAAATAGAAGGGTTGAAGCAAGAAGGAAGATGAATACAAGAATATACAAAATAATTATGTGAAATTCTTATTAGAATAGGCCAATGCAAAAGTTGATAAGAAAATATTTGCCTGTTATTTGAATGCACTAAGGCCAAGTATTTATGAGAGGTTAAGTCTATTCAAACTAACCACTATTGAATAGGCATAACAATTTTCTTTAAGTTATGGAGTCCTTGAATATTTTATGATATAGTTTCTTGATGCCTGAGCATCTTGGGTGTATAGGAAATTTTATATCTCCCAAAAATATCTAGTTTTCCTTTTCTATATGGGTTATCTCCATGTTGAGTTGCTATTTCTAAAAATTTACTATTTGTAGAAAATTAGTCGTTGGAGCTTAGAATGTTCTAATTTATTCCTTGGGGCTTCATTCTAGATGTATTTGGAAATAGGTCTCATTATTAGATCAAGCCTTTTTTTAGAGATATTGAAAATTTTGAGTTTTGGAAATAGGGTATAGAAAATTTTAATTCATTTTTGAAGGATTTAGAGGATTTGAATAGGGTCAAACCTCAAATTATAGGAGCTTATGCAAGTCAATCATTGTTGAGAAATTAATGGCATTTTAAAGATTGGATCATAATAGTCAATCTGAGAATCTAGCAGTGATTAATGGCTCCCAAAGTTTTTTTTACCTAAAATTGGAGGAAAATGAAATTCCTTGTAGATTTCTTTAGAAATTCAAAAAATTTAGGGTCTACTAAAATTTAATAAAATAAAAATAAAAATAGGCTTAGCTGGCATCAAAGTCTAGGGTTAATTTTTTTAGTACTTTTTTGGGTGTTGAAAATTGCCTTTTCAAAGAAGGCTCATTAGGTTTTCTAGGATAGTTCTAGGGATGTATATGGTGGCTTTGGCTTGTTGAATATTGTAAGGAAAACACCATGTGGTTTAGCATGTCATATTTTTTAATATTTTAATTTTCTATTTTGTTGTAGATAATTATAAGAAGCTAATTTCCTGCTCTTGTAAATTATAGCTATTTCTCTATTCTCTTGTATATGTTTGTATTAACAAGGGGAGAACCTATCATCATTCATAGTGCATGACTTACTATGGAAGTTAATAGTAAAATTTTATATATCTATAGTTGCATTGATTCACCCCACCTTCAATTCCATATTACATCAAAAACCTCATCACAACATTCTTAAAAATGCATGCCAAGAATATCATATACAAAGAAAGGACCATGTTTAGACTTCTAAGGAAATGCACAAAATTTATACAAAGTATAATTTCATAGAATTTAAAGATGGTATCAACTGATGGGACTTTAAAAGGATTTGGAATAGAAATCATTTCTCTAAGCCAAAACAAACTAACACATCTTTTAGTTTTAGATTAAGGTAAAAATAGGCCTTGAAAGGGACCCGAAACCCTTAACAAAAAAGAAAAAAGAAAAACCATGGAGCACTACTAGCTTTTACAAGGACCTAAAACTTTCAGTTTAATAGTAACAAAATTAGGTTTTACAGGGACCTAAAACCACAAAAAAGCACCATAAAACAAACCCAGGTTTTACAAGGACCTAGAACCTAGTTTATACAATAGAAATAAACCAAATAAAATAACCAAGATCAGTGACCAATTATCAGGACTACAACAAAAAATAGAGACCAGATACTAGTGACACTATTAGCTACTATTGTAGCTCTTTAATTATTTTGACCACCTCTTTCCCTACCTTCGTAGTGCCTTGGATGGTATCAGTAGCCAAACCTCTAGTAACCTTAGCTACCCTTTTCCTAGAGCTTTGTCTAGTTCTTTTACTTGGTCCACCTAGAGATATGATTTCTTCATTGGTATGCTTCCCCAAACTTGTAGTAGTAGCAAAAATTCTAGAAGTAAACTACTCCATCTTATTAACACTTTCTTTGATTAGCAAAAAAATTTTATGTTCATAATCCTTTAGTTTCTTTAGTATATTACCCTCCTGAAATTCCATCTAATTGATCTTAGCACTGTCAATTTCCTCCTCCTATTGCACTTTTTCCACTTTTCTTTTCAGACTCATTAATTCATTATACAACCATGAGTTAGCTTGCAGAGAGGTATCAGCTTTAAGCTTTGCAGTATGCAAGAAAGAAAGCATAGTATCCCTATGAGTAGACTCATTCTTCTCGTTCCCTATTTCTTCCTTGCTAGAAGATTCATCCTTCTCTGTCCCTACATCTTCCCTCACATTCACATAGAAGGGTCCTCCTTTTCCTTCACCATTTCTTCTTTTCCATCCCTCACTCCCTTGGAATGCTCACTCTAATTTTCCTCTTCACCATCATTACCCAACCCTATAATTTTGTCATTACTTTCTTCCTCCTCATCCTTACCAATCTCACCCTTGCTTCCTAGGTAACCTTCCAAATTGGAGCTGAAATCTCCCACATCCCTATTCTCCTCCTCCAAATTTTTCTCTTCATTATTTTCTAACTTATCAGACTCAGCAATCGCTTCCACATTTTACTGAGGGGTTAGCTAGGTTTCTTGCTTCAGACTCCTCCTTTTTCCCTTAATCCCTTCCTCACCCTTACTCTTCCTAGAGTAAGTTTTGCTAACAGAGCCCTTATTTTTTTCAAAAGGGTAAGAAGACACAATGGCCTTGTTTTTACAGTAATCCTTAATAAGTAAAATTAACCCTTCATGCAAAATCGGACAAGACTATTTTTTCCTATGAGCTTGCAAACTTTGGAGTAAAGAAAATCTTAGATAAAAAGGAAATGAGAGCCTATCCTTGTGGCTAAAGTGATTAAGGAAAAATAAATGAAGTTTATGAACATGCTTAGCTCTACCATCTAAAATAAAATATTGACAAATGCACAAGAGCACATCTTGCCAGATAACCTTAATCTGGCCCAGTTCATAAAAATCACCATTCTTCTCAAAAAAAATTTCCTCCTCATCTATTTTGGGAAATTTCTTAAACGTTGCATTTGAAATATTCATTTTTTTACTGAACTTTATGCCTTCCTTAATGTTTTTATTGAGTTATTAATGTAAAATTTTATTAAGTTGAAGTTCGTACAAAAACTGTTTTAAGGCTTGTAGGATAACTGGTGATAACTGATTCATCTCCCCCTCTCGATTATCCAACACAAAGCTCCCATTTTGATGTGAGAAATAAGATACTGAAAAAGACTATTTTGTTTAAAATTATGTCAACTATCAACTTTTATTTGTTTTTAAATTTCAAAAGTCCTTTTAGAAATTTTTCTTTTATTTAAATTCATTCTGCTAGTTGATATAACATCTCAATGAGGAATTGTACCAAATAAGTTCTATAGAATATCTTCACCTTAAATTTTGTATACTCATGACATGGTTCATTTGATAACCATAGGTATGTGTAGATGTCTTACCATGTAGCCATTGTATTTATTTCAATATATCTAAAGAGCATTGTAAAGAAGTATATTTCATATGTATCCTTATTTCACGTGTTCATAGTTTTCATTTGATTTGTAGGGTACTCAACCAAATTAAACATTTGTGGAGATATTGTTGATCAAATAATATATATAATTCTTGTTCTTTTCTTGCATGAGCCTTGGTAAAAGCTTTCGATCAATGAGCTGCAAATAAAGTACTAATTTGATAACGGGATTCCATCATCACATATACTCTCAAAAAAAGGATAGTGAAAGTGAGAGCATAAATATATCTTGCATATCCCATATTCTTACCCTGTATTAAGGTTATATATAGTCCTAAAGAAGATGAATACAAAAGTAAAATTGTAGATGAAAAAAAAAATTAGACATAGTATTTATCATGGTTCACCATAACTTGTAACTACATCCACACTAAGTAGAGAATTGTATTGGTTAAAATAAGTTGGTTATAATGATTACACATCAAAATTTTCAAAGGCACCAATTACATAATAAAAAAAGACTCTAAAAAATAAAGAGGCACAAAATTGGAGCTAGAACTATATGATTGTTGGCCTTCACATCAACAATCTCCCACCTAAAGCTCAATGGATGCTACAACTCATCGACAATCCCCTTCTTTAATTGTTTCTTCACTTCTTCTTAACAAGCTTAAGATAAGTCTTGGTACATTTGATATTCTCTTTTGGAACTACCTTTATCAAGATATTTGTCAGATTAAACTTTGTGTCTATCTTTACAACTTTCATTTTCCCTTCTTAAACTATATGACAAAAAACTGAGCATGTATGTCAATATTCTTATAATGAAACTAAGAGGAATGGTTTTTAGACATAAAAATAACACTATGAATATAAAAAATTATAACATTGCCATTTTGTTGACATTTCAAATCACTAAACATTCATTGAAGTCAAATTATTTTGTACACCTTTGGAAAGAGCCAAATACTTAGCCTCGGTAGAAGAAAGAGAAATATAATATTGCATCCTTGAAGCCCAACTAATAAAAAACCCAACAAACATAAAATAACCAAAATTCAACCTTCAATTATCTAAACCTCGAGCAAGATTAGAATTAGTGAAACCTTGCAGCTATATAAATTATTTCCACAAAAACATAATCAGAAGTTCCTTTGATATATCTTAATATCCATTAACTACTTCCCAATGACCTTTTCCAATATTTATCATTAATCTTTTGTTAACTCCCACTACATGAGTCATGTTAGGGAAAGTGAAAATTATGACATACATGATGCTACCAACTTTAGCTTTATAAGGATTCCTATTCATGAGTTCCTTTTCTCCTTGTGTGTTTAGAAACAAATAAAAGGTTAAAAAAATATGAGCAATAAGAGTCAAGTAGAGGAAATCTTTGCATCAACCATGCCAAACATATGATATTGCTATCAAGATTTAGCTATGTAATTTTATTGAGTCAAATTCATTCACTCATGTTTCATGAGTAGTGATTCATATGAACCCATCTCTCATGAGAATAAATGGAATACTTAGCACTCATTGGATGTAGGTAATGCTCACAGATTTCTTTTATAGAATTTTATCAAAAGAAAAAGGAGAATAAATATTTTGATTAAAGATAGGTTTCTCACGTGTAATAGTCTTAGTGTAAGCTATTGTCCTAAAACTATAGGCGTGCAAAATCTCATTGTATATTATGTAATGTCCATGATTAATCTAGTCCTATCTACTTATATAAAAAAGAAGGAATATGAGATCTAAAACTATAGAATTTACCGATTGTAGACTATATTATATTTTTTAGTTCAATACATGATCTAATTACCTTGCATTTATTATTATTTTCAATATAGGCTTTGATATAACTTTTCATAAGAAAAAAAATGAATTAGTAAATAAATAAAAAATTAGATCATTAAGATGCGAGTTTAATTAAATTTTCATAAAAAAAGGTTAGAGTGGCACACAAATTACCTATTTGATAGCTTAATAGATAGCAAAGTTTATATAGTGCTACTTTCATTTGTATATTGTAAATGTGTAGTCTATTTTGTAGGTCATTATATAATTAACAAGTTCCATTTACTTTATGGGTATACAATATTCTTTTCCATGCATATCTATAAAGGGGTGAAATATAATTAAAATATTATGCACTTATGTAAATTTGTAATTAGTTTATGACCATTATAATAAAAATTTATAATATTTTTAAATTAATAGATAGCAAAGTTTGTATAATGTGACTTTCATTTATATATTGTAAATGTGTAGTCTATTTTGTAGGTCATTATATGATTAACAAGTTCCA
The DNA here is from genome assembly GCA_028749045.1 of Cupressus sempervirens. NCBI lineage: Eukaryota > Viridiplantae > Streptophyta > Pinopsida > Cupressales > Cupressaceae > Cupressus > Cupressus sempervirens. The sequence continues at coordinate 364,850,639 of CM053785.1, forward strand.
TTTACTTTATGGGTATATGATATTATTTTTCATGCATATCTATAAAGGGGTAAAATATAATTAAAATATTATATACTTATGTCAATTCCTAATTAGTGTATGACTATTATAATAAAAATTTATAATATTTTTAAATTAATAGATAGCAAAGTTTGTATAATGTGACTTTCATTTGGATATTGTAAATGTGTAGTCTATTTTGTAGGTCATTATATAATTGACAAGCTCCATTTACTTTATGGGTATATGATATTCTTTTCCATGCATATCTATAAAGGAGTAAAATGTAACTAAAATATTATACACTTAGTCAATTCTCAATTAATTCATGACCATTATAATAAAAAAATTTAATATAATTTAATGTCTAAAAAAGTATAATTTTGTATAAATTTGGACTCATTTAGTCATCCTTCACATATCCTCATTTACACACATTCCAATTTATATCTATTCTTATACATACATACATGTTTCATGTGCAGATGTGCATCTAATGTTCAATATTCATTGGAGAATGTGTGAAGAAATATTAAAATAAATTCACAAACTTTAATTTTTTCTCGGAGCTCACTATTGTTGAGTGCTAGATTTACTCGATAGCTTAATAAATCGTGTGGTAGGAGAGTGCCGAGTGAGCTCGGAAAATGAACAACAACTCAACACAAATGGATGTTGAGTGAGCTTGGTAGTGTGGATGTCGAGTGAACTTGATAGCCATAGGAGGGTGGAGCTCGGTAGAAGAAGGAACGGAGTGAGCTTTGTAGCCACTACAAGGAGCTTAGTTTGAATTGCAAAAAATGACTTCTACCAAAGACAATACCAAGTGATAGAACTATAATGTAAAATTTTCCACCATTAAAACCAAAGAACCAAAACTTGAAGCTTCTAAACAAACTTCAAAAATGCAATGAATAGAAGAAGGACAATGGACAAGTATGCATGCTTGCTTTCTATTCAACTTTGATTATAAATATTACAAAATTTGGGAGCATTTAGCTTCAATCAGAAAATCCTAAAACTGGTAAAACTTGAACAACTTCAATAATTCAAAACCTTAAACTTGTAGCTCTAATGGCTACTTACAATAATGCCTGGAGCAATCGCTGCTTCAATAGGTTGAAACAAACAAATGATAAACTTACAGAATGACCAGAGAAGAAACATGTGCATCTGCAGGAACGAAATGAACTTCCTTCCATCTCTGCACTCTGACGATTAGATCTGCTGATCACTTCTTTCTTCTTCCTTGTCTGTAACTTCTAAGCTCTTTAGCTTCAACTCTCTCTCTCTCTCTCTCTCTCTCTCTCTCTCTCTCTCTAATCTACTCTACTGAACACTGATCTATCTAGTCGAATGAAACTGATCATTCCTTTTTGTCATCTACCACAAAAATTTCTCCCTTTTTTCAGATTTCAAAAGTCACCTACCAAGCAATAAATTCTTTTGATCATTCTGCAAGCTGTCATGGAGGTAGGTGGGCGTTTGGCTCTAGGAGCAAACAACCATTTCATTTAATATTCCAACACTCCCCCTTTGTCTCGAGCCAAACAAACAAGGATCACTACTGATCCACATCAACTACACCAAGACACTCTCTTAGGTTTACAAAACTTCCAATCCCTAATGGCTTTGTGAAAATGTCTGCTAGCTACTGCTTAGACTTACAGAATTTCATTTTGATATCCCCATTCTCCACCAACTCTCTGATGAAGTGATACTTGATTTATATGTATTTGCTTCTTCCATGGAAGACTAGATTCTTGGACAATGCAATTGATGAGATGTTGTCACAATAAATTGTGGTTCAATCCTCTTGCCTTTCATTCAAATTTGTCAAGATCCTCCTTAGCCAAATTGTTTGATATGCTACTGCATTTGCTGCTATATATTCAGCCTCTGCTGTAGATTGAGCAGCAATAGATTGCTTCTTGGATGCCCATGAAATTGCACCTGATCCCATATGAAACATGTATCTAGAAGTGCTCTTTCTATCATCTATACTTCTAGCCCAGTCACTATCAGTGTAACCAACCAACTTGAAATCTTTATTTGCAGTATACAAAATTCCAAATTCCTTGGTACCTTTCACATAACTCAGGATCCTTTTTCTCGGTTGCCAATGGGAGTCCTTTGGTGTTTCCATAAATTTGGAAATCAGACTTACTGCATGCATCAGGTCTAGCCGAGTTGCAGTCAAATACATTAAACTTCCAACCATACTCTTGTATAGTGTTGGATCCACTCTCTTGCTAGAGTCTTCCTTGCTCAATTTCAAACCTATTGCTATTGGTGTGGGGGCTGACTTATTGTTATGATTTGGAATCTCTCCAAGATCTTCCCTGCATACTTTTCTTGAGAGATGAAGATGCCATCATGCATTTGTTTTACTTCTATGCCTAGAAAGTACTTCAAGAGACCTAGGTCTGTCATTTCAAACTCATTTTTCATGGTCTCTTTGAACTCACCAATTAAAGTCTTGTCATTACTAGTAAAAATTAAATCATCTACATACATGACAACAATAAACACATTTTCATTTTCTACCTTGATGTAGAGAGTAGGATCACCATTGCTTTTGCTAAAGCTATTGCTCATCAAATATGTGTCAATCCTACTGTACCATGCCCGTGGAGCTTGCTTGAGCCCATAAAGAGCTCTCTTCCATATATATACTTTGTTCTCTTCACCTACTACTTCATAACCAGGTGGTTGCTCCACATACACTTCTTCTTTTAATACACCATTTAGGAAGGCAGACTTCACATCCATTTGATCTACCTTCCATTTGTGCATATCTGTAATAGCTATGACAGCATGCACAATTTCCATTCTTGCAATCGGGGCATATGTTTCATCATAATCTTTGCCATACTGCTATTTGTAGCACTTGACTACTAGCCTTGCCTTATGCCTATTAATCTTGCCTTCAACATTGCATTTGGTCTTGTAGACCCATTTCACTCCAATCATTTGCTTCTTGGGAGGTAATTCAGTTAGCACCCATATCTCATTTCTTTCTATAGCATCTATTTCCTCATCCATGGCCTTACACCATTTCTTCTCCTTAACAACTTCTTCAAAATATATTGGATCACTATGAGAAAATAATGCAAAATTAACACTCTCATCATAATCTTCATACCTTTTATCTTGGTATATCTCCCTAAGACTCTTGGTCTTTCTTGGTAATAAGGAGGAGAGTGTGGGATCAGAATCTTTACTGCTGCTACTTTGCCGACCAGCTCGGTCTTCATTATTACTCGGCACTGACACTTGGTCATGCCTAGAGGAGCTCGGCAATGACTGAGGTTGCTTGCCTTTTCTTCTATCTACTCCTTCTTCTTGCTATTCATCAGCATCTTCTTCACTCATAATTTCCACTTTAGTTGAAGTCCTCGGTGAGTCATCTGTTGGACCCTACCAAGACTAATTTTATAGAAATTCTACATCTCTTGAGAGAGTTATCTTGTTGTTCAATGGGTCATACAGTCTATATGCCTTTGATTCTAAGCTGTACCCTGTGAAGATGAGCTTCACACCTTTGTTATCCAATGTTTGCCTTTGCTCTTTAGGCACATGTACATATGCAACACATCCAAACACCCTTAGGTGTTCAACTGTCCATCTTCCTCGTGAGCATGCTTCCATTGGAATTCTATCATAGACTGCCTTTGTAGGACACCTATTAATTAGGCAAACTGTTGTTGCCACATCCTCTCCCCAAAATTTGGTAGGGAGACCTTTCTCTTTCATCATGCTCCTTGCCATTTCAACAATGGTCCTGTTCTTTCTTTCAGCCACTCCATTTTGCTGTGGTGTATAGCTGACTATGAGCTCTTTCTTTATACCATGTTCCATGCAAAAAATTACAAAAGAATTGGACATATACTCCCCTCCTCTATATGATCTTAGGACCTTGATATAGTGTCCACATTCTCTTTCAGCCTAGGCTCTAAATTCTACAAATTTATCAAATGCTTCAGATTTATTCTTTAAGAAATACACACATGTCCATCAGTGGCTTGAGATTTGAGGATATCTCAATTAGATCAATCCACTCATTATGGGCCCTATAGTCACTCACTTTGCTCTTATATCTTTCCATACAAGAGTTAGCCCATCTATTATATGGCTCTATCTTCCATAAAGGCCCTTGTCTAAGTTAGTCATCATGCTAGAAATTTATGTTTTCTCCATTTCCTAGTTTCCATTTAGCTTTCTCAAAAGCTACACTCTTTGTTCTCATAATGCCATTCTAGATGTTAGAACCCCTAGAGTCAAGATCCCTACTAATAAAATGTCAAAAATTAATATTGGCAACATACTTCTACTTTGAAATACCTCTCCATTCCCCTGTCGTGTTGAATAACTTCCATATCTATTTCACTTGGAGGGCTCTATTGAATTGTTTCAAATTCCTGATCCCCACTTCCCCCTTGCTTCTTGGTTCTACAAATGATCTCCCAAGCCACCAATGGGTACTTCTTGTTGCCATCGGTACCACCCCACATAAAATTACTTTGTATGGATTCCAACATATCAACCACCTTTGAAGGAATAGAGAAGAGGCCTAAATCATTAGTAGGCAAGTTTTGCAAAGTAGATTTAATTAGAAGCACTCTTCCTTCTTGACTTAGAGTGATGCCTTTCCAACCTGCAAGCTTTCTATTAAATCTATCAATGAGATTATTCCAAAAGAGGTTAGGAGGTTTGTTCCCCAAAGGAAGTCCAAAATATGTGGAAGGAAGAACACCAATATTACATCCTAGAATGTCAACAATTTTCCTCTATTTGTCTATTGGGGTGTTTATAAAGAATATTGAACTCTTGCTCTAGTTGACGAGTTTCCCAGTGGCATTGGAATAAGTATTGAGGATGCTCTTCACAATTTTAGCTTCTCTCACTAAAGCCTCTCCCCCTAAAATGGTGTTATCCATGAATTGTTGATGGGAGAAGATCAAGGGACCAGAGGAAGGTTTCAAGCCCACAAATTCCCCCTTGTGCCTTTTGTCATGAATAAGTCTACCCAAGCCTTTAGCTAGAATGATAAAGAGGATAGGTGAGAGAGGAGCACCCTACCTAAGCCCCTGGTAGATTTAAAGAAGTTAGAGGGTGTCCGATTAACCATGACCGCAAAGGAGGGTGTGGAAATTAGTTGAGAAGTAATATTTCTAACTTTGGCATTGAAACCAGAAGCTTCTAAAATTTTACCCAAGAACCCTAGTCCACCCTGATATAGGCCTTTGAACGATCAAGTTTTGAGCAGAAAACCCTCCTATTTACCTTCCTCTAAGGAATGAATCACTTCATGAGCAATAATGATGGAATCCAAGATTTGTCTACTAGGGAAAAATCCTAATTGCTAAGGTGTAATAATCTCTAGCAGTAATTTGATAATCCTATTAGTAAAAACCGTCACAAAAATCTTGTAAAAAGAGTTGCATAGACTAATAGGTTCAAAAGAATCTACATCTATGAATTTAGGGATCAAAACCAAAAAAGTGGTATTGATTTCTTTAAGTAGGTTCTTGGCTCCCAAAAATTCTTGGACAAATGACAAGGTCATCTTCGATAACATCCCAGTACATCTAGAAGAAAAAGGTAGAGAAGCCATTAGGGCCAGGGTCTTTCTCAGTAGGAAGAGAAAGAACAACTTCCTTAATTTCTTCCATCTTTAGGATGGCCAATGGTATTGAGAATTTCATTCTGGTCCTCTTCATCCAAGTTTAGGTCTTTAGATAGGATGGAAGAGAAGTACTTGATAGCTTCCTTCACTATCTCATTATCTTCCCCTATAGTATCATTCCCCTTTTTAATCCCACTAATTATGAACAAGATGATGTTTTTTGCTGGTGTTGCTAATTTTTGGTTATTATTGTGAAAAAGAAGAAGACAAAAGGTGCACCGATAATAACTATGTTGAGAAAATTAAGAAGAGGAAGTACTAAGTGAAATTGTGAGTGTGTGAATTAGCTAGAAAGAGATTAGAAGGAAGAGATAGAGTGAAGAAGAGATATGAATAAGGTATTGCTAAAACCTAACAGATCATTTGATTGTTATTTTATTACCATCGTAGCAAACAAATATTTACCGAATAGACCTAACAAGTCTTTGAAGTACTATATGGTAACATTCAATAGTAATATTTGTAAGTCCTTTAGAGATAGTCACTCTTTAGAAATGTCAAGGAGTGATAAGGTCTTGACGATCTTTGGTGAAAATCTTCTAACAAGGTCCCACTAAAAATATGCATGTAACATTTATCAAGGTTGGCTCCTAACAAATATCACTTCAGAAGAGTAAAAAATATTTGGGTTATTGGTTCCTAGGTGGGTTTTCCCTTTATATGATTTCTATATTAAATACTTTTGTCAAATGTGTGATTGATTATTATTTTGTAAATTTTATTTTATTTTTGTTATTTAACATTGCAACTTGGTATAATCTAGATGATTACTTTGATACTCAGTATATTAAGAAACAATGAGATGAAAGTTTGAAGTGAAGTTGTTATATGTTTGAATTATGATGTTTAATATTTCTATCGATTTATTGATATGAAATTTTATTAAGTTAAAGTTGGTAGAAAAGTGTTTTAAGGAATGTAGGATAACTGGAGATAACTAATTCACCTCGGTGTCCCAATTATTTAATAATTCATATTAGATATAAGTGTTTGAAGGAATAATTTTGAAGGAACTTGAGCTAAGATTTGAAGATGTATAAGAGAGAGGTACCAAAGATGAATAGGGAGAATTTCTCCTCATGGAAAAGAAGAATAAGGCTTTATCTATTCTAGATTAGAGATAATGAACTATTCTATTTGGAAAAATAGCACACCCCTCCCAACAGAGCTATGATAGTTGATGAGATGAACCAAAATAAGGAATAAAATAGTCTCATGATTGAGATTGCTTCTGCATTAAATGATGCTGACTTTGATAATGTCAAATTTTATGCTACTACTAAAGAAACGTGGGACAATATAACACTTGTGCATGGAAGATATGAGAATGTGCTAAGCACTAAAGCAAAAAGCTTGAGAGGTAAATATGATGAGATGAAGATGAAAGATGGAGAAAATATTGTTTAGTATGTAAACTAAATCAAGGAAGTTGTTAGTGCTATCAAAGTTGTTGGAGATTCCATCAGTAATGAAGAAATTGTTAGTAAATTTCTCATACCACTTTTATGTATTTATGCTATAAGAGTATCTTCAATTTAGGAATTTAGAGCTATTCCTAGTAATGATATTGCTCCTGATGGTTTAGTTGGTCATTTGATTACATTTGAATTAAGTAATTATGATATTAGTATTCCTAAGATTGAGAATGGATTCAAGTCATCACTAGCCATTAGATGTTAGAAGAAAGAAAAGGATAAAAGTGATTCAGAATAAAGGAATAATTGGATGAGATTGAAGCATTGATTGCAAGGTGGGTACTAAAAGGTAAAGGAAAAATCAAATGCAAACTACCCTTGATATGTTTTAAATGTAATGAAGTTGGTCATTTCACTTCTACATGTCCTAAAATGAATAGGAGTGATAAAAATGATAAGAAGGAACACAAATAAAGAAAGAACAAGGACTATAAGGTAAAAGGGAAGAAGTCATGCTACATTGTTGAAGAAGACCACATTGAGTTAGACATATAAGATAAAAAAGAATGATTAGAAGTGGTGTATGTTATTGGTAAAGAACATGCTAATGAGGAAATCTATTAAGAACAAAAAGCCCTTATTTCTCATCTTGGTAAAGTGATCCATAGATTATTGATAGTGGATGCTCACATCACATGGCTGGAGATATAAGTAAGTTTGATAAAATTAAGGAATATAATGGTGAAACTGTTAAACTTGGGAATGATGTTCCATGTGATGGAAATATAGGAGAAGTAACTGAGAGGGGAGGGGTGAATTAGTTACCACTAAAATAAATATTAGATCCCTTAGATATCAGTATAGAATATAAACTTTTACTAAAAATAATGTAGCTCAGTAAACACATAGGCACTCAGTTAATACTGATAATATTCTAAAACTCGCTAACCATTGAAATAAAAACTATAACTCAAAAAATTCTTAACATGAAAAATTTAGGATATTATCTATGATTAACCTTAATTAAATTAGTTATATACACATAAAAGAAATAACATGAACACAAGTGACACCAAGATCTAACGTGGAAACCCAATTTGGAAAAAACCACCAATTGCAACTAGTTATTGATTTTAACTTTTCTAAAGTAAGCCTTGCTAGGAGCCAGCCCTATTAAATGTTACAAAATACACTATTAGGTATGACCCTATTAGAGGATTTAATGAACTTGTTAGGAGTCACCTTATTAGAGGTCTTTAGACACTTTAATCTAGAAATGCCACCTTGTTAGAGGATTTACAAATATAGCTATTAAGCCAACTCTATTAAGAGATTTAAATCACTGCTACAATGGTTAGAGAGTAACAATGAGATGACCTAATTTATGATGCAATTGAATTGCTAATTTTAGATCCCAATTCTGGCTTGAATAGTTGATCCTTCTCCATCAAATGTATCTTTGTAGCTCCTCAAGGATATTTTGCTTATCCTTCTAATTCTCTTCCTCTAGGCATCTTCTATTCTTCCATACAAATGCACACATTTAATCCTCACCTTGACCTTATATTTATACCTTATGCATTATCAAGTTAGCTTGAATACAACTTAGAATAACTAACATTCATCTCCTTAGTTGGCTAGAACCAACAAACAAATCATTAAGCTTAATATGTCAAAACAAGAAAATCTTTCGTTAGCCAACCCTGCTTGGTAGACACTAACTTAGAAATGATTTTCTTGTGTCAACCAAGTGCACTAAGTTAACACTACATCTTCATGAACTTCCTTTAGTAATCAAGTGATCTCGGTTAGTACCCAGTTGTATCAAACTTTCCTTCATTAATTGAGTAAGCTTGATTAAAACTCAACTTCTACAAACTTCTCTTTGATGCTCAAGTGAAATTGGTAGACTCTGCCTTTTGATCTTGGAAAATACTAAAATTCTTAGTAGGCATATAAAACTATCTTCATTACCTGAGTGATCTTGACATATACTACCTAGTAAAGATATGGCATTTTGTGTAGCATCAAAGACAATATACAATTGATCAATTATTTTCAACAATCTCCCTCTTTGATATTGATGGAAACACAACATGTCATAATATAATGAAATTTTAGAGAAAAATGATAGTAAGGATAATATCCTTAGTCTCATTTTGAATATCATCCATGAGAACTCCCTCTATTAGTGTGAAATCCTTCCAACTTCAATTTCTCCCTCTATCATCAAACTTTGATGAACTCTCCCTCTTTGATATCTTCAAGTAAAATTGCTATGATATGAAAACTAACTCTCCCTCTTTGACATCTCATGCCAAAGATAATATTCAATGAATTACAATGTACCTCATGCACAAATTCATATGCAATTTGCCCTTTCAATTTTGCACCAACTTGAATGATCTTCAATTTTCTCTAGTTGATGCACCATTAAAGCTCATTTAGTGAGATTTAGATAGGGGAATAACCCCTAGGCTACCTCTTAGATACAAAAATTCATCCTTAGGTAATGGCTTGGTCAATATGTCTACAATTTGTTCTTTAGTATTCACATATTCCAGTCTCACCTATTTGCCTTGCACCAATTCTCTCAGAAAATAATATTTTATTGCATCGTGCTTGGTATTGGTATGCATCACATGATTCTTTGATATATTAATTGTAACATTGGTGTTATTATAAAAGATAACCACTTGATCCTTGATCTCTACCTTCATACCTACCAATAGTTGCTTGAACCAAACTACATTGGAACAATTAACTACTACAAAAACATATTCTACCTCTGTTTTAGACTTAGAAATGTAGTTCTACTTCTTACTTGTCCAAGGCACTAGTCTTTTACCAAGAAAGAATGCTCCACCACTAGTGCTCTACCTATCATCAACAATTCCTTCACAATCAACATCAGTAAATGCCTTTTTATCTAAATTGCCTCCTTTCTTGTATCATAATCCATAGTCTTTAGCACCCTTTAGATACTTCATGCTTCTCTTAATTTGCATCATATGATTTTCTCTAGGATTAACTGAGAATCTTTCCACCATACCAATTACTAATGCAATATTAGACCTTGTATGCACTACATATTGTAGTTTTTCAATCATTGATATGTATGTGGTTTGATCTACCTCCTTGGAATCATCATTTTTGGAATCCTTATGTCCAATAAACATAGGTGTTCCAACTGGTCATCTTCCATTCCAAATTTCTTTAGTATCTCCTTGATATACTTAGATTGAGTAATGTAGACACCATATTTCTTTTGTTGAATCTTCAATCCAACAATAAATTTAATTTCTCCAAACAAGGACATCTCAAATTCCTTACTCATTTCTTCTATAAAGGCTTTGCATAAATCATCATTTCCAATAAACAATGTGTCATCCATAAATATTTCTACCAACAAAATCTTCTTATCTAGTGCTTATTTGATGTATAGGATACTATTATCATTAGTCCCTTAAAATCAATTCTTCATCAAATAATTATGGAGTCTTTTGTACCAAGCTTCAGGAGCTTTCTTGAGACCATACAATGCTCAGTGTAGTTTACAAACTATATCCCTTTTGTTAGGATCTACAAAACCTTCAAGTTGTTCTATGTAAACTTATTATTTAAGAATTTCATTCAAGAATGTAGATTTCACATCTATCGGATAAACTTTAAGGGTAAAAGTACAAACTTGTGTAACCCTTTTGTAAAGGAAAAGATTAACAAAAGTATAATTGTTCACCTTCAATGACATAGAATTGGTATTATTATTTTGAATTTGAAAATGAAGTAAACTAATGAAATGTGTAGAAATGGATGAAGTTTAGGATTATAATTTTAATAATTATTTAAAATAAGAATTGATATATTTTCTTAATTTTTATAGATAATTTTTTAGCGGCCGAAAAGTGCTGAAGATTAGGGGTTTAGTTCCCACAACAAAACTAGATGGAAATAAATTTATTTCACTTTGATCTTAGACTATGTTATAGATAAAATATATGGTTAGAACAATTAAAAATAAAAATCATCTTTAGACCTATATTTTCTCTTTTATAATGATTCAAATTTTAGGTCACTTGAAATCGTTAGTTTTTATCTCCCACCAAATTTTTCAAAACAAATGTATTCTAACCAGGAGAAAAATTATACATTCTAAAAGAGGACTCTCTCCTCTAGAACATCATATAATTTTAATTTTTTAAAATATGATTTAATATTTTTTTCTTCTCAAAATTGACATCTTTTCAAGTGCTAAATACGTACGTGTAGAATTTTTTAATTACAATATACTATATCTAATTAAAACACTATAAACTCTATATGAGAATATTCTTGACTCTGAGCTCTATAAAATGTTGTTTATATGTTATTAAAACAATATTATAAAAAATAGTAAAAGTTATTGAAACACAACTTTTCTTAAATAATTATTTTTCTTTAGTAATTGGATACCAACTAGTATAAAACATGCATCTAATAGACATTTCCAATTGGAAAAGTGTGAGACCATATATAACTTAGCTAGAATAAATTTATCTAGATCATACATTTGGACAAAATTGATTTTTAGATAGAAATACTGAAATTCAATCATTTTGATAAGTTAGCCTAAAAGGTGACACAACTTTGTACTTTTACCCTTAAATCCATTGTGTACAACATAAGCAAGTAAAGTCCTAACACCTTCTAATCTTGCAATGAGAGAAAAAGTTTCACCATAATCAATACTAATGCAAAGGAACCTACAAAGAAACCAATAAATGGGATGCATGCTTATCCCATCAAAATCCATTAGATAAATTCCATGCTTAGAGACATCTCATGATGCAAAACATGAAACTTTCCAATAAAAGTTTACTAATACTTCACCATTTACACTGTCTAATTTTTGTTCAAGAATATATTATTCATAACTTTTATTTCTGAATGTTTCTTGAAACACCATTTGTATGAGTTGTTCCAAATTATACCTTCTAAAACATATCCAACTCTGAGACCAATATAATCAACAGATTGCAAGCTATGATCTCTATACTAAGACCCATTTTTACTATCATAAACCAGTAAAAAAACTTGTAACCCTGCCTAGGGCATCCCATATCATTCACTATAAACAACCAAATGATCCAAAACTAAGTTCATAATAAGTATTATTGAGTCTAGTTTCCAACTATATAAATTTTTGAATCTTCCAATTCATAAATCATTACATGTATGCAAATCTATGCTTGCAACTCCATTGAAGATATTAAAAAACTAGTTTTTACTAAGAAATTTATAACTTCCACAAATCTTAATGCAAATGACTAAAACCAAAAGAAAATAAACTATATTCACATATGTTTCCAATTAATCTATTTAGAGCTCATAACTATTCCATATGTGTCCATACTAAGTGATTCAACATAACTACTGTCAGGGAATCCCAGATCTACAAACAAGCACTTTTACCAAAATGCTCATAACTTGTTCATTTCTCCATATAATCATTCCAAACCAAAACAAAAATGAAGGTTATTCATCCTAATATTAAAATATATATAATTTACATGGATTCCAGTCTGGACATGGTCATAAAAAACCTAAAATCAACGCAAAACTAAAAAATTAATCAAAACAACTCAGAATAACTCCAAATTTGTTTCAAATGTAAATATTTCCTTCACTTCTAGTTTGGTTTGACCATACATAAGTTTCTATAGCCTCATTGGCCATTTCAAACTTCTCAACCAACTTTTGAACCAACTCTTTATATTCTTTTAACCCTTTTTGCACTTTTTGCAATAGTTTTGCACTTTTTGCAATATTACAACTTATAGTTTTGCACTTTCCTTGAGAAATTTAAATGTATTTCCTTTAGGAATTACCATTTATTCAATTACATGGAATATCACGTAAAAAAAAAAGGAAGTACATCAAATAATTAAATTATTTCTATGGATCATCTCTAATATCTTTATGACTAGGTGCTATTGCACCAAATACTTTCTTTTTCATACTAACCTTGCTTTGTTTCTTGAAACTTCTCCATCTTTATTCAAATTATTTCTAAAAACCCACTTTGTGCCAATTAAATTCTTATCCTTGGGTATAGGAACAAGAGTCCAAGTCTTAATCCTTTCTATCTGTTCTATCTCTTCATTCATTGCTTCAATCCAACCTTCATTATCCAAAGCATCTTTAACTAATCTAGGTTCAAATCTAGTAAGAAAACATGTTCCTTTTAATTTGTTCCTTGTTAATGTACCATCTAACTTGTCTCCAATGATTTGCTTAAGTGCATGGTGCCTTCTAACATATCTTGCTAACACTAGTACTTTGGACTTAGAACTAGTTCCACTTTCCTCACCATGATCTTCTATATTGGTCCCACTATCTATGACTTGAGTCTTTCAAACTTGGTTTGGTCTAGCTATAACTCGGTAGCCTTTGACTATGACTCAGGTTCTTTAGACTGTGACTTGGGTTGCATTGGATGAAACGTAGGCGCTCTTGAAGATTTTGGGGACTTGGGAGGTGAAGTCAACTAACTTCCAATTATATTTGGAAATATATAAGGTTCATAGTAAATAAACTTTATGTAATCTTCAAGTTCTTTGATGCTCTCTTCTTCACTCTTTTTTGCAAACTCATCAATTCTCACATGTGCACATTCTATGGTCTTATAAGTAGACATATTCAAACATTTGTATGCTTTACTTCTACAGGAATATCCTAGGAATATACCTTCATCATCGTTGACATCAAATTTATCTTTCCTGGATTCCTTCAAGATATAACATCTGCTATGAAATACTTTCAAGTAACTTACATTACGTTTGTAGCTATACAATAGTTTATAAGGAGTTTAATTTGAGTATTTCTTCAGCTATACTCTTTTCAAGGTATACACTACAATATTAATTTCTTCCTTCTAGTATTTGATGGCAACATTCTTTTCTATCATCAAGGTTCCTGCACAATTCATGATTGACATGTTCCTTCTTTCAACTATACCATTATTCTATGGTATACTAGGGGTTGATACTTGTCTTTTGATTCCTCTTTCAATGTAGAATTCATTGAACTCATTAGACATGAATTCTCCTCCTTTGTCTGATCTTAAACACTTTAGCTTCTTTCTTATTTCTTTCTCCACTCTTGCCAAATACCACTTAAACTTTTGAAAAGCATCAGACTTTTCATTTAGATACATTATAGTCATCATTCTAGAATAATAATCAAAAAATAAAACAAATTACTTATCTCCACTGTATCTCTTGTAGAAGTTGATGAAAGCCAACTTCACAGTATGTCAAGATCACCTGCATGAAAATATCTTGCTGAAGAGAAATTGAAGGAGCAAGAGCTTGAAGCAAATCAATAGAAAAAATATTTCACAATAAGAAATGAAATTTCTATGTGAATGATATGAATCTACAATGAGAGAGACTGAATATAAAAGCTTCATAGAAGCTTGTAGAACAAGCTGGAAAGAGCTAGAAGATAAGGTTGACAACTAAGCACATGTTTACAAAAAGGTGGAGGATACAAACTCTGTGTTGTCAACAACTCATCAACTACAACTATTAAATAAATGCATTAACCTAAGTAAACTTAAGTAAAAGAATATATAATAAATAAATAATTATTTACTCTAACACCCCTCTTAAATGAAACTTAGGGAATGCCTTAAGCTAACAAAAACTAAGATGAAATGCATAATGGATCTCGAAAACAAGGCCATGTTAGGTACCCATGAACAATGAAAAGAAATGCAATCTCTAAAACTAGTAAAAGAGAGAAAAGCACATGGGAGAAACCCTTCCCCAAAAAGAGGTAAAAAAAAACATGAAGGAAGGAAGGCCTCAACAAGAACCCCTAAGGACAATGACTAGAAATGGCTCAAGAGGCCCTGTCAAAACCATAACTACAAATAGTCCCCCCATGAGAGATAGAAAAGATGCCAAAGCCCCCCTAGAATAGAAATGATCAAACCAATCAAACTCCAATGTGGAAGGAACAAGGGCACATAACAAGGGAACCCCTGAATGAGAGGGGAAATTGGAAGGCCTATCTGATGCCCAAAAGAAAAAGTAGGAGGATCCTAAAATGGAATCCCCAAGGTAGGTGTGATGAAACTATCATGAATGTCCACTATAGAATCCACAATAGGTGCACTTGGAGGCTCAATGAATGGAGCTAGAGGATCAAGCAGAGTGGAAGAAGAATCTTACAGAAGAGAAAAGTCCTTAACTGGATGTGGTGTGGAAGTCAAAACAAGGATCTCAGGAACAATACAAAGGTTCAAGTATCCTAATTGCACCACATGATGCTCGTACAAAAGAGAAATGTCGTGCTCCAAAAATGGAGATCGTGGGAAAAAGTGTGAGAAGGTGTAGAGACAGGTGGAAGAATCAACTATCCCTATAGCAATAAGGCCTCTTGTAGCATGATCTTGAATGAAGAATAAATCAGCAATGAACTCAACTATCTTCCCTGATCCATTGCGTGTAATCTGAGAAATCGAGAGAAGGTTGGTAGAGAAAGATGGAACATACAATACATCATTGAATATACCATCCTAGATGTGAACTGACCCTTTCCTACAAATTGGTAGGGTAGTGTTATTTTCCATGAGAATATGAGGAATGGGAGAAGCCTCGAGAGTAGAGAAGACACCTTGAGAAGATGACATATTGTGAGAAGCACCTAAATCTAGTATCCAAGGGACCTATGAAAGGGATGCAAAGGATGCCTATAATGCATGACCCTTTGCAAGATCTAGTGTAGATGTCAAAGATGTGGAAGAAGCCTGAAAAGAAGAACCATGTGAGATAGAAGAGGATGGAGAGGAAATAGTGCTCTTCTGAAGGAGAGCTTGCAAATCTGCAATTTGTTTCTCATAGCCATCAAATCTCTTTTGAAAATAATGTGCCTCATCATGAGATCCTTTCTAACAATAGGAATAGGTAGGAGTTTGAGTCTCTTTTTCTCCTTCTTCTTAGAAGATGATGAACTAGTAGAAGGGGAATTTGATATCTATTACAGCTTTTACTCCTATGTATCCTTGACAAGCAATGCCTGCAATAGTGAACCTGAAAGTGAATCCATCTGATTGATCTTGGACTATTCATGAGTTAACCGATCACAAAATATCTCAAATGAAGGCATCTTGTATCTATCACCCAAGGTATCCATAGTATAGTAGAAAGTGGAAGAGAAGATCTGATACTATCCTTACAAATTTGAGAGTATAAAAAAGATACACTCATCATCTATTTTGGTTTTCCACATCCTTGTAAAACTACACACAGAGATTTGAACTTCATCAAGAAGTCTTCAATGGTGGAAAAGTTGGCTAGTGATAATGAAGTCAACTCTGCATCAAGTTGAAGTGCCTAGAACTCATTCACTATGCCAAAAAAAGTTTGAAATTTGAGTCAATAAGCTCATGGAGTGGTCAAACCATCCAAGTGAAATAATAGACTGTCTAAAATGTCCAGTGCAATCAATCCCATGGCCTCATCCATTTTATTCCTATGCTGAAGAACCTCAAAAGGGCATGTTAGAGTAGGTTGGTTCTCATCTAGACATGACCATAAACCTCATTACATAAGAATCCTAGTCATTTGTGTTTTCGAGGTGTGATAGTTGTGCGGCATGAGTTGGGTCACAGAAGGACCTGACATTGAGAGAAGAAGATAGAAGTGAAAGGGTATATTCTAAAGTAAATTATAGAAAAGAAAATGCCCCCCCCCCCCCCCCCCCCCCGAGAAACTGATAAAGATATCTCTCAAATACCAAAGAAATAACTATAGAAAGAACAAAAATTGAGAAAAAAAAAAAAGGATTCTGGATGTAAAGAAGGAGGAAACTGAAGCCTCTACTTCAATACCAAAAAAAGGAGCTCAATATTACTCCAAACTGTTTCGAGATATGAAAAGTAGACAATAAATCATGCACTTTTTAAAAAATAGCAATGAAATATGTGTCCATATGAGCCTGAATGAAGTCTTTGAAGGTGCAAAAAATGGGATTTTTGAGTTGCACAAAAATTGAGGAATAGAGATGTCAAACATCCTACATCAATGTGTAGATCACAAAATTCTACCTCAAAACAAAAAAAATTGCTTGAAAAAAATGAGTCTGTATGAGGGAGATATCGCTATTTGAAAATCACTTTTGTAGTTAGTTTTTTTGAATCACTTTCGTCGCACCTCCAACAAATAAAGAAAAAAGCTCAAAAAATGTTAGATCTATTATGTCAAACCCTCTTTCTCCTTTTTCTCCAAATACTAAAAAAATGCTCTTCCTCTTGATTGAAGAAAAAATCACAAAAAAACTAGGGTTTGTGTCTTCAAATTGTGGCTTCAAAAATCCTTCAACCAAGAAGTAGCAGGGAGGCTTTGATACCATGTGGAAGTTGATGAAAGCCAACTTCATAGTGTGCGAAGATCACCTCCATGCAAATAGCTTGCTGAAGAGAAACCAAAGGAGCAAGAGCTTGAAGCAAATCAATAGAGAAAATATTTCACAATAGAAAAATGAAATTGTTATGTGAATGATATGAATTTACAATGAGAAATATTGAATATAAAGGCCTCAAGGAAGCTTGTAGAACAAGCTAGAATAGCTAGAAGATAAGGTTGACAACTAAGCATACATCCACAAAATGGTGGAGGGAAAAAATTCTGTTTTGCCAACAACTCATTAACTACAACTATTAAATAAATGCATTAACCTAAATAATTTAAGTAAAAGAATAAATAATAAATAAATAATTATTTACTCTAACATCTCTCAATTCCAATAGGTCCACAAAGGTTTGTATGGACCAGCTCCAAGATTTCCTCAGAATGATAGCTCTTGCTTTTGAAACCTATCTTGTCCATCTTACCAATTTGATAATTTTTGCATAGACCCATATCAGGTTTCCTCAAACTACAAATACCCCTCACTCTTATTTTCCTTATCTTGATTAAATTATCAAAGTTCACATGACATAACCTTTTATACCATAACCAACTTTCTTCTACTTGAGCAATGAAACATGAACTTTCACTAAGACCTAGGTAGAATAAGTTACCTTTTGTTTGGTTACAAGATCCAACTAGATTTTCTTTTCCATCTAGTAGCTTGGCCTTCCCATTGATGAATTCTACCTTGAATCCAATGTTGTTCAAGTGTACCACACTTAGTAGATTATTCTTTAGTCCTTCAACCCAATAAGCGTTATCACATCTAAGCTCATTGGTTAGTGATATACAACCTTTTCCTTTTATGCAACATGGTTCATTGTTTCCAAATCTGACACTTCCACCATCATAGTGTTCCATATGTTAAAACTTTGTTTTGTCCTGAGTCATATGATGTGAACAACCATTATCAATAATCCATGTGTCATTTTTGCTAACATGAGAAATAAGTGCTACTTTATCTTCTTCATCATCAGATTCATCTTTTTCAGCAATATAGACCATTTCATCATCATCACCACTACCTAAATCTTTAGCCATAAAACAAGACTTCTTACCTTTATCCTTGTAGCTTTTGAAATCCTTCTTGCCTTTGTATTTTTCATTCTTCTTTTCATCTTTGTCTTCTCTATTTGGACACCTTGCAACAATGTGACCAACCTCTTCACAAGAAAAGAAGATTGAAGAAATTTTACCTTTGTAATTTCCTTTGTTTTTGGGATACATTCTTTCAAGCAATACTTCAGTAGTTTCAAGATCATTGTCAGAACTATCTTCTTCTTCACTTTTAGATTGTTTACCTTTTGAATTTTTAGCTTTCTTCTTGAGTGTAACTTGGCTTCAAATGTAGACTCAAGATTGCTAGAACTAGGAATATAATTATCATAGCTATCCAGCTCAAATTTTGTTAATCTACCAACTACTACATCCAATCATTCTTTGGATTTCATCTCATCTCTTGAATTTCTAATACTCTGATTGCATATATAGGAAGAAATGTTCTAAGAAACTTACTTACCACTATCTCATCTTCAATCTTTCTTCCTAAAGATTTGATTACACAAATAGTGGCTTTGATTCTATTGCTATACTTTACAATGTTCTCATCTTCTCTCATCTTTATTTGATCAAATTGTCCTTTGAGACTTTCAGCTTTGGCTCTTTTTATATTATCATCTCTTCCACGGATGGCTTTCAACTTGATCCACGTCTCATAAGTAGTTCCATAGTCTTTGACTTCATCAAATTTGACATAGTTGAGAGATGAAGCAATATCAATCATCATAACATTATGACTCTTCTTATCTTCAATTTCGTCAATAATCATAGTTCCAATAGGTGCATCATATTTGGAGTTAAGATATTTCAGAGCTAAGTCACAATCTGTTGCCAAATACAACTTCATAAGTTCTTTCCATGCATTAAAATTATCTCTATTCAACTTGGGGATCTCCCTTCTATAAGACATCTCAATCTTCATCTTAGGTCCTTGAAACCTTCTTTGAAAGCACCAAAATCTCTAATAAAAATTGTTGGAAATATAAGAGGAGTAACTAAGAGGGGAGTGGAAAATTAGTTATGAATAAAATAAATCCTAGATCCCTTAGATGTTAGTACAAAACATAAACTTTTACTGAAAATACTTTAGCTTAGTAAACAGACAAGCACTTGGTTAATACTGCTAATATGTTGAAACTCAATACATAACAACTAAAATAAAGACTATAACTCAAAAAATTCATAACATGAAGATTTTAGGATATTATTTATGATTATCCTTAATTATCTTAGTTGCATACACATAAGAGAAATAGCATGAACACAAGTGGCACCATGATTTAACATGGAAACCCAATTTGGTAAAAACCACCAATTGTAAGTAATTATGAATTTTCACTTTTCTGAAGTGAGCACTGTTAGGAGTTAACCCTATTAAAGGTTACAAAACACACTGTTAGGCGTGACCTTATTAGAGGATTTAATCACCCTACTAGGAGTGGCCTTTTTAGAGGTCTTTAGATATTTCAATCCAGAAATGTCACCTTGTTAGAGGATTTATAAATAGTTGTTAAGCCAACTCCGTTAAGAGATTTAGATCACTGTTATAATGGTTAGAGAGTAACAATGTGATGACCTGATTTCTGATGCAACTGAATTGCTAATTTTAGATCTTAATTCTAGCTTGAATACTTGATCCTTCTTAGTTGAATGTATCTTTGTAGCTCCTCAAGGATATTCTACTTATCCTTCTAATTCTCTTCCTCTAAGCATCTTCTATTCTTCCATACACTTGCACACATTCAATCCTCAACTTGAACTTATATTTATACCATATGCATTGTCAAGTTAGCTTGAATACATCTTAGAATAATTAATATTCATCTCCTTAGTCAGCTAGAACAAAAAAAAAAAAATCCATTAAGCTTAATATGCCAAAACAAGAAAATCCTTTGTTAGATGACCCCACTCAGTAGACACTAACTCAGAAATGATTTTCTTGTGTCAACCAAGTGAACTCAGTTAACACTATATCTTCACAAACTTCCTTTGGTAAATGAGTAAACTTGATTAACACTGGTTCTATCCAACTTTCCTTTATTAACTGAGTGAGCCCAATTAACACTCAACTTCTATGAACTTCTCTTTGATACTCGAGTGAAATTGGTAGAGTCTTCCTTCTAAACTTGGCAAAAACTAGAATGCTTGATAGACATATAAAACTATCTTTGTTGCCTAAATGAGCTCAATATACACTAACTAGTAAATATATAACATTTTGTGTAACATCAAAAAAAAATATATAATTGATAAATTTTTTTCAACACCATTGCTTGTGAAATATAGAGGTAAATTTATGCTAAGTGATAAAATTAGATGTGATGATGCATACTGGGTTCAATATCTAAAGTATAATCTATTGAGTATTTCTCATTTGGATAATATAGGTCACAAGCTAGAGTTTCAAAATGAAAAAGTAAATATCTATGATGATAATGGAAATCTAATTGATACTGGAGAAAAAACAAGAGGTAATCTATATTACCTTGATCCTACTATTAGTAGATATCTATTTGCAAAATTTGAAGATGTGTCATTATGGAACAAAAGACTATTTTATGTCAATTTTGAAAATAGGGTTAAAGCTAGTAGAAAGAAGAAAGCAAGAGTCTTACCAAATCTGCATAAACATGAGAATGTTATGTACAAAAAATGCCATCTTGGTAAAATAACTAAATCAAGTTTTTCAAGAAAGCAACATTCAACTAGTGATATTTTGGAGCTAGTTCATACTAATTTGTGTGGATCAATGAGAGTTGAGAGATATTATGGAGATAGATATTTTATATTGTTTATTGATGATTATTCAAGAATGATGACAATAATACTTTTAAAGATGAAATTTGTTTCTCTTCAAATGTTCAAATAGTATAGATCTAGAGTTGAAAAAGAAACTAGTAAACAATTAAAATGCCTTAGATCAGATAGAGGTGGTGAGTTTATTTATGATGGTTTCACTAATTTTTGTATTGAGAATAAAATTAAGAGACATTTATCTACACCAATGACTCAATGATAGAATGAGATTTTTGGAAGGAGAAACATGTCAATTGTTGACTATGATAGAATACCCCTAATTGAAAAGGTGTACACAAATATTCTAGAAAGAAGCCATAAGAACTAAAGTATACCATATGATCTCTAGTATGGTCATACACCAAATATAAGTTATTTCAAAATATTTTGAATTAGGTGTTATATCCACAAAGATGCAAGGAATGGAAAATTTGATTCTAAAGGTGACAAAGATGTATTGCTAGGTTAATCTACTAGGAGAAAACCTTAAAGGTGTTTGAACAATGCTACTAATACTATGATTGAGAGTGAAAAATTGAGAATTATTGAGCTTGCAAATAAGAACAATGAAAAAAGAAATAAGATATCTTAGCATTATAACAAGTTTTTATATGTCTATGAAGATCGTTGTCCTACTATACTTGAGCATGAAACTAAGTCATTATGATCATTAATCAAGTAACAATAGAAGGTTATTGATCACCATCCTATATTACCTAAGTCACATACATAACAACTTGAGAAGAATGTTGACCCCTAACCAAGAAATGATAATGTTGGAGATCAAAGATCTAAACCTATCCTAGCTATGTATGTGAGAAAAACCAATTCACCTAAATAAATTATCAAAGGTAAGAGTGTTGAAATCATGACTATAAGTAAGTTGAGGGCTAATAATTGTTTGATTGTTGATTTTTAACCAAAAACTTTGAAAGATGCACTTGATAGTGATGATTAGATCAATGCTATGAATGAAGAAATAGATCAGCTTGAGAAGAATGACATGTGGATAGTAGTGTCCATACCTATAGACAAGAATGTAATTAGAACTAAGTGGATTTTCAGAAAAAAACTAAATGAGAATAGATAAGTTGTAAGGAACAAGGCTAGATTAATTTGTAAAGGTTATACCCAAGAAGAAGGTATTGATTATGGTGAGAACTTGGAACCTATAGCCATATTGGAAGGAGTAAGAACTCTATTGGCATATGCAACTTACAAGAAATTCAAGAAGTATCAAATGGATATTAAGTCTGCATTCTTGAATGGAACACTTGAGGAAGAGTTATACATTGAATAAACATAAGAGTTTGTAGAGCCAAATAATAAGCATTTGGTATGAAAATTTTTAAAAAAACACTATATGAACTGAAGTAAGCATTGAGAGCATGGTATGAAATGGTACATTCATGTTTGATTAAGATTGGATATATCAGAACAAGTGAGAAGAATAACGTGTACTTGAAAGTGAAGTTGAAACCAAGGTACTTGTTGCTGAAATACTTGTGGATGATATTATATTTAGTGGGAATGATTTTATTTACAAATCATTTTCTTATTAGATGAATAAAGAGTTTGAGATGTCAATGTTTGGTGAGATCAAATTTTTTATTAGTTTTCAAGTTCATCAAATAGAACAAGGTATATATGTAACACCATCTAAGCACATTAGGGAGATCTTGAAGACATTTTGTATGCATGAGTCAAGGCTAGCCAGTATACCTATGGTGACCAGACCTAAATTATCTAAGAAGGATACTATTGCTGAAGTAAATGAGACAGAATATAGATTAATGATTGGGAAGTTACAATGTATTGTACATAGTAGACCTTATTTTAAAAATGTAGTTGGTATAGTTACAAGGATTTCTTCTAATCTGAAGGAAATACACATGACTAATGGTAAAAAGATATTCAGATACCTAAAATAAATAAAATAACATGGATTGTGGTACAAAAAAAAGGTAATTTTGAACTTAGAGTATACATAGATATTGATTGGGCTAGAAATGTCAATGACAAGAAAAGTACAAGTGATGGAACTTTATTTTTAGGAGAAACTTTTATTACATGGTTGACAAAGAAATAAACTTACATATCACAATCTATAGCCGAAGCTAAGTATATTGTTTCTACAATTAATTGTTCAAATATTGTTTAGATTAAACAATTATTGGAAGGAATGGAAGTAGAATTTATTAAGCCTATCACTATCTATTATGATAACATAAGAACAATAAAAATATCCAAGAATCCTATGATGCATGCAAAAACCAAGTATATATCTATAAAGTATCATTATTTGAGGGAGCACGTACAAGAAAAGCAAGGCTGGAATATGTGATGTCTAAGGAGAAAATTGTAGACATATTCACAAAGTCACTACTTAAGGATGCTTTTGATTATCTAAGAGGTAAGATAGGCTATCTTCCCCTATCTAAGATTTACTAAGAAAAGATGCATATTTCATTAAATCATAGAAAAAAAAAAAAAATCTTTTTAGAATTGATGCAAGCATTCACTCTTTAAGGACTCTTTCCTAAAGTTGTAAAAGTGACTGTAATGTAATTGATGTAATAGGTACATGCAAGGTACAAGGTGTAACTACAAGGTTTCATAAGTTTCACATTGGAACTTATAGTTACCTTTGGAATTGTTTTCAAAGGGGGAGAGAATCCATATAGAATAAATTAGGATGAAGATGTAATGATCCAGTTATTTGGAGTGATGTACTAGTCAAAGGGAGAAGTTGATATAGAGATGATGCTAAATAAAAAGTAAAGTACACGTAAAGGGGGATAACTTTTTAGAGACTAAATTGGAAATGTTTAATCTATTGCAAAGAACCTAAATAAATTCAAGGAGTTGAAGAGTTGTATACATTTTATTATCTTGTGATGTGAGGTGTTGTAATGTCAAATCTTACATTTATGTGTTTCCATCAATGCCACAAAAGAATATTGTTAGCCTTGATTGATGATTTTAATTAATGTATATATAAGAGTCATATAAGTTTTTATGTTGTAATCAATATCAAGTGTTAGTCAATTAGACATTATGCAAATTTAGTAGAGTGTTATATCATTTGATTGATGAAGACTATTTGAAAATATTATGATGTTATAAGTGTTTATAAGTGTATGGTATTCAATGGACACTTGAATGAGTTATAATCTAATAGTATAATGTTGATTTGATTACTTTACATGATCTTAGGCAAGATGTATATGCAAGATAGTTTGATTGGTGAATGGAGGAATAAAACATTAGCTAAGCTACTATAGTTGTCACCAAGCACCTAGGAAAGAAATGTAGAAGTATAGTGTTAATCAAGTAATTTTAGTGTTAACCATGTCAAGAGCTAACCAAGAAAGTTGTAATGTTCAATGAACATGAACATGAAGAAAAAAGTTTTAAATGCTTATTTGAGGCAAACATTTGGTGAAAATTAAGAATGTTCAAGAAATCTAAAGAATAAGGATGAAGTTATTTATGAGATCAATAGACAAAAATTTCAAGAGAGATTTAATGAAAGAGATTTACTATTTTCAAAGTGTGCACAAAATTTTAGGTGTAAGAGTATTAACTGAGTGACCATATTCAATAAACCCAAGAGCTAAATGGAAATCTACGATTGTAATTAAGTGAAAAAATCTAGAAGATTTTGGAATGAAAAAACTTATCGATTTAAAGGGATGATCGTGATGTTGTTTGTTCTTGATGTTGCTAATTATAGGTGATTATTGAAAAAAGGAAGAAGACAGAAGGTGAACCAGGCATAAAAAAGAAAGGTAGTGCTAAAATGTAATAGATTATTTGATTGTTTCTTTCTTACCATTGTAGCAAAAAAATATCTTAACTAAGCATACCTAAAAAGTCTTTGAAATTCTATATGGTAATATTTAATATTAGTGTTTGCATGTCCTATAGAGTAGGCCATTATTTAGAAATGTCAAGGAGTGATAAGGTCTAGATGATATTTGTTAAACATCGTCTAACAAGGTTACACTAAAAATGTGTGTGTAACCTTTAATAATGTTGGATCCTAACAAAGTTTACTTCAGAAGAGTAAAAGTATTTGGTTTGCTAGTTCCCAAGTGGGTTTTCCCTCTACAAGGTTTACACATTAAATAATTGTGTCAAAAGTGTAATTTATTATTGTGGTGTAAATTTTATTTTATATGTTAACAATTTAATGTTGTAGCTTAGTCTAAGATAGATGATTACTTCGATGCTTAGTTTATTAAGAAACATTGAGATACAAATTTAAAGTGAAGTTATTATAAGTTTGAATTATGATGCTTAATTTTTTTATTGAGTTATTAATCTAAAATTTTATTAAGTTGAATTTGGTACAAAAAAATGTTTTAAGGCTTGTAGGATAACTAGTGATAACTGATTCATCTCCCCCTCTCGATTATCTAACACAAAGCTCCCATTTTGATGTGAGAAATAAGATACTAAAAAATACTATTTTGTTTAAAATTATGTCAGCTATCAACTTTTATTTGTTTGTAAATTTCAAAAGTCCTTTTAGAAAATTTTCTTTTATTTAAATTCATTTTGCTAGTTGATATAACATCTCAATGAGGAACTGTACCAAATAAGTTCTATAGAATATCTTCACCTTAAATTTTGTATACTCATGACATGGTTCATTTGATAATCATAGGTATGTGTAGATGTCTTACCATGTAGCCATTGTATTTATTTCAATATATCTAAAGAGCATTGTAAAGAAGTATATTGCATATGTATCCTTATTTCACATGTTCATAGTTTTCATTTGATTTGTAGGGTACTCAATCAAATTAAACATTTGTGGAGATATTGTTGATCAAATAATATATATAATTCTTGTTCTTTTCTTGCATGAGCCTTGGTAAAAGCTTTCGATCAATGAGCTGCAAATAAAGTACTAATTTGATAAAGAGATTCCATAATCACATATACTCTCAAAAAAATGACAGTGAAAGTGAGAGCATAAATATATCTTGCATATCCCATATTCTTACCCTGTATTAAGGTCATATATAGTCCTAAAGAAGATGAATACCAAAGTAAAATTGTAGATGAAAAAAAACATTAGACATAGTATTTATCATGGTTCACCATAACTTGTAACTACATCCACACTAAGTAGAGAATTGTATTGGTTAAAATGATTACACATAAACATTTTCAAAGGCACCAATTGCATAATAAAAAAAGAGTCTCAAAAATCAAGAGGAACAAAATTGGAGCTAAAACTATATGATTGTTGGCCTTCACATCAACAATCTCCCACCTAAAGCCCAATGGATGCTACAACTCATCAACAATCCCCTTCTTTAATTTTTTCTTCACTTCTTCTTAACAAGATTAAGATAAGTCTTGGTACATTTAATATTCTCTTTTGGGACTACCTTTATCAAGATATTTGTTAGATTAAACTTTGTGTCTATCTTTACAACTTTCATTTTCCCTTCTTCAACTAAATGACAAAAAAGTGAGCATGTATGTCAATATTCTTATAATGAAACTAAGAGGAATGGTTATTAGACATAAAAATAACACTATGAATATAAAAAATTATAGCATTGCCATTTTGTTGACATTTCAAATCACTAAACATTCATTGAAGTCAAATTATTTTGTACACCTTTGGAAAGAGCCAAATACTTAGCCTTGGTAGAAGAAAGAGAAATATAATATTGCATCCTTGAAGCCCAACTAATAAAAAACACAACAAAAATGAAATAAAAAAAAGTCAACCTTCATTTATCTAAACCTCGAGCAAGATTAGAATTAGTGAAACCTTGCACCTATATAAATTATTTCCACAAAAACATAATTAGAAGTTCCTTTGATATATCTTAATATCCATTAACTACTTCCCAATGACCTTTTCCAATATTTATCATTAATCTTTTGTTAACTCCCACTACATGAGTAATGTTAGGGAAAGTGAAAATTATGACATACATGATGTTACCAACTTTAGCTTTATAAGGATTCTTATTCATGAGTTCCTTTTCTCCTTGTGTGTTTAGAAACAAATAAAAGGTTAAAAAAAAATGAGCAATAAGAGTCAAGTAGAATAAATCTTTGCATCAACCATGCCAAACATATGTTATTGCTATCAAGATTTAGCTGTGTAATTTTATTGAGTCAAATTCATTCACTCATGTTTCATGAGTAGTGATTCATATGAACCCATCTCTCATGAGAATAAATGGAATACTTAGCACTCATTGGATGTAGGTAATGCTCATAGATTTCTTTTATAGAAGTTTATCAAAAGAACAAGGAGTATAAATATTTTGATTAAAAATAGGTTTCTCATGTGTAATAGTCTTAGTGTAAGCTATTTTCCTAAAACTATAGGCATGCAAAATCTCATTGTATATTATGTAATGTCCATGATTAATCTAGTCCTATCTACTTGTATTAAAAAGAAGGAATATGAGATCTAAAACTATAGAATTTACTGATTGTAGACTACATTATATTTTTTAGTTCAATACATGAGCTAATTACCTTGCATTTATTATTATTTTCAATATAGGCTTTGATATAACTTTTCATAAGAAAAAAATGAATTAGTAAATAAATAAAAAATTAGATCATTAAGATGCGAGTTTAATTAAATTTTCATAAAAAAGGGTTAGAGTGCTACACAAATTACCTATTTGATAACTTAATAGATAGCAAAGCTTATATAGTTCTACTTTCATTTGTATATTGTAAATGTGTAGTCTATTTTGTAGGTCATTATATAGTTAACAAGTTCCATTTACTTTATGGGTATACAATATTCTTTTCCATGCATATCTATAAAGGGGTAAAATATAATTAAAATATTATGAAATTATGTCAATTCCCAATTAGTTTATGACCATTATAATAAAAATTTATAATATTTTTAAATTAATAGATAGCAAAGTTTGTATAATGTGACTTTCATTTATATATTGTAAATGTGTAGTCTATTTTGTAGGTCATTATATGATTAACAAGTTCCATTTACTTTATGGGTATATGATATTCTTTTCCATGCATATCTATAAAGGGGTAAAATATAATTAAAATATTATATACTTATGTCAATTCCCAATTAGTGTATGACCATTATAATAAAAATTTGTAATATTTTTAAATTAATAGATAGCAAAGTTTGTATAATGTGACTTTCATTTGGATATTGTAAATGTGTAGTCTATTTTGTAGGTCATTATATAATTAACAAGTTCCATTTACTTTATGGGTATATGATATTCTTTTCCATGCATATCTATAAAGCAGTAAAATGTAACTAAAATATTATACACTTAGTCAATTCCCAATTAATTTATGACCATTATAATAAAAAAATTTAATATAATTTAATGTCTAAAAAAGTATAATTTTGTATAAACTTGGACTCATTTAGTCATCCTTCACATATCCTCGTTTACACACATTCTAATTTATATCTATTCTTATACATACATACATTTCATGTGCAGATGTGCATCTAATGTTCAATATTCATCGGAGAATGTGTGAAGAAATATTAAAATAAATTCAAAAACTTTAATTTTTGCTCGAAACTCACTATTGTCGAGTGCCAGATTTACTCGATATCTTAATAAATCGAGTGGCAAGAGAGTGTCGAGTGAGCTTGGCAAATGAACAACAACTCAACACCAATGGATGTTGAGAGAGCTTGGTAGTGTGGATGCCGAGTGAACTCGATAGCCATAGGAGGGTGGAGCTCAGTAGAAGAAGGCACCGAGTGAGCTCTGTAGCCACTACAGGGAGCTCAGTTTGAATTGCAAAAAATGACTTCTACCAAAGACAATACCAAGTGATAGAACTATAATGTAAAATTTTCCACCATTAAAACCAAAGAACCAAAACTTGAAGCTTCTAAACAAACTTCACAAATGCAATGAATAGAAGAAGGACAATGGAAAAGTATGCCTGCTTGCTTTCTATTCAACTTTGATAATAAATATTACAAAATTTGGGAGCATTTATCTTCAACCAGAAAACCCTAAAACTGGTAAAACTTGAACAACTTCAATAATTCAAAACCTTAAACTTGCAACTCTAATGGCTACTTACAATAATGCCTGGAGCAATCACTGCTTCAACAAGTTGAAACAAACAAATGATAAACTTACAGAATGACTAGAGAAGAAACATGTGCATCTGCAGGAACTAAATGAACTTCCTTCCATCTCTGCACTCTGACGATTGGATCTGCTAATCACTTCTTTCTTCTTCCTTGTCTGTAACTTCTAAGCTCTTCAACTTCAACTCTCTCTCTCTCTCTCTCTCTCTCTCTCATCTGCTTTGTTGAACAATGATCTATCTAGTTGAATGAAATTGATCATTCCTTTTTGTCATCTACCACAAAAATTTCCCCCTTTTTTCAAATTTCAAAACTCACCTACCAAGCAACAAATTCTTTTGATCATTCTGCAAGCTGTCATGGAGGTAGGTGGGTGTTTTGCTCTAGGGGCAAACAACCATTTCATTTAATATTCCAACACTCCCCCTTTGTCTCGAGCCAAACAAACAAGGATCACTACTGATCCAAATCAACTACACCAAGACACTCTCTTAGGTGTACAAAACTTCCAATGCCTAATGGCTTTGTCAAAATGTCTACTAGCTACTGCTTAGACTTAAAAAATTCTATTTTGATATCCCCATTCTCCACCAACTCTCTGATGAAGTGATATCTGATTTATATGTATTTATCTGATTAGTGAATAAATTTAAAATTTTGGGTAAGGGTAATTGGTTTCTTTGATTTGAGAATGTATGTCAAAATGTTTGTTAGTTTTTAGTTAGTTTTTTTTTTTTTTTTTTTTTCAAATTGTGTATTTTGTTTTTTTCTTATTGATAAAGTTAATTGGCTTTGTCACTTTTATAAAAAATGATCTTGATACTTCTCAATTCATATATTAAATGCAATACATCTAGAGTTGTAATTTTTACCACTCATTTAAATCCTATAAACTTATTAGATGAAACTTACTATTCCCCTAATATTACTTGTTATTTAAACTAAGTGTGATGCCTTCCCCTATTTTACTTGAATATTATACTTGAATCTATATTAATAGTATTGACCTACTACTTTAATTTAACCATATTGCCCTCTTTTCTTAATGGATAATCAAAGGGTCCTACACCCACGCTAATATCTTTGATTACTAAGGAACAAAACATCATATTATACTTCCCACATTAACAATATCCATATTTTCTTTATTCTTCTATTTATTTTAGATAATATTTTTACATATATCATTTCATAAGAGCACCTATTAGATTATTACATTATGCATTTTTAAAAATTAATATACATGATTTATAGTCTTACATGATTATATCTAGATTCTATTTACTCACCTCAATGTAGTTAAGTACTCACTAATTACATTTTATAAGTAGCTCACTTAGAATAATGCATTGCATAGTAGTTCGTCATTTAGACACATAGGATTTTTTGTCTTGATAAGAACATTGTGTAGGATCATTCCAAACATATCATCATTCTCATCATTGTACATACTTCATTTCATAATGGAGGATGATCCACCTTTGGTGGAAATGATTCCACCTTATATAGGTGATAGGTTATCTTCTCCTTATCATCAAGACTCCGATTACCTTTCCTAAATAAGGAGACCTATTATGTATATTTTGATCAATCTAATCAATACATCAGAATTAGTCAATCGTGTCTATATAGTCCATTGATTTCTCATAATGCAATTGTCTTGTCAATCTATTGTAAAAGTTATCTTAGTCTTTCATATGATTTTGGGGCTACATAGAATCACCTAAAACTCTTACATGGTATCTGAGCTATCAAGGTGTGAACAACTCTTCTCAAGAATATCAATCTTGTCTTGATTTAGTTGTGGATGTGAAATTTGCCAATTTGGGCATCATCATTACATAATTTGTTTGAACCAAATGGAGGGTCTTGTATTTTGTGACTTTCTATTGTAGTTGAATATTAGAGATTTTTGGTACAATGTAGGTTGGCATCATATTAATGAGGTTCAAAATCCCTAAATTAAATGTTGTTTAATCCAAATGGGACATCCAACGAAAAATATAGAGCCATTTGAATTTTGGAAGCAGAATGAAAATAACTTAAGGAAAAAAAATCAAAACAATTTTGAAAGAGTGATATCTCACTCATTCAAACTCCTTTTTTTTCTTTCTTTTTGGGGTAGGGGGATGGGGGGTGGGAGGGCTAGTGGGGTGAAATATCATGATCTACATAGTGGTGAAAGTGATAATGCATAGGCCTTAGTTTGGTCTTTTGTATATTGATCCATATCTATTATATCTTAATTTTGGTGTATAATCATTTATTGGTATTATCTTGTGATGTAATAAATGTATCATTGATGTAATCATGGGTTATGAAACACAAAACCATGGTAATTTTTTTTACTACAGATAATTATGAGTCATGACAAATAGAATCATCAATCATCACACATTGTAGATGGCTTAATCTCTTTGCTCATCTTTATGGGTTCATTCCCAAATCAAATTCACATGTGAAGCAATATGTTTGGGGAGAAAAGAGAGCTCATATTATCAATTTTATTAGTAGTATTACTAGTTGATCTCTCTTCAATTGTATATTTCATTTCATTCCTTTTAGTCTAATAATATATTTTTGCATATTTTTAGAGCCAAACAATTTCTTTCTCTTGTCTTTTTCTTTGTGACATGTTCTTTCATGTAGGTGTTCTACTAGATCTGTGGATTTTTTCTCATCAAATCCTTCATGTTATTAAAGTCACATCTATTGTAGCTTGTTCTTATTTGGAGAAAAAGAGGAATGAGGGTTTGATAAAATAAATTTGGCTATTTTTAGGTTTTTTTTTTTTGTGAAAGTAGGGATGTCTTTGAAGTTTGGAGCACTTTGAAGCCAAAAAGACCTCAAGGCTAGATTCAGAGGATCTCAAAACCCTTATTTCCATATAGAATATGTTTATTTTGGAAAACTTTGCATTCTGAGGCAAAAGTGTTCTTACCTTCTAGGGTCGTATGACCTTTGGAACACAAATCAAGATTAAAAATTGCACAAACTCACAAAATTATAATTAAAAAATGCTTTAAAAAAGTGCAAGTGGTTTTTCTTTTATTGCCACAATTAACAAAATTATTAGTAGTTTGCTTAACCTCCAACGATCACTACAAACCACACCACCATTACTGTTGTCAAGCTCCATTGCCACTACTATCAAGCTCCACCACTACTACAACTGAGCTCCATTGCTATCACTTAATACCACTGTCTCCACCCCGCCACCTTACCACCTCCAACATTGGAAAGTCTCAGCACACCTATTATCCCACCTCCATTGGAGATTCTATTTTAGATTCTCATGCATTCTCCTTTGAGCATCAACTAAGACTTCCAACTTCACCTTACATTCAAGGGTTTCATTGTCCTTATCTAGTGCCTTTATTTTTTTCAGACTGTAGCCACATTGGTCCATTCATTAAGATAGGAGTTCTACCATTTTTGGGGGGCCATAGCGTCTCAAGCCTCTATCATGGGGTTTTTTTATTGTACTTATGGATTTAAGAGAGTCTCTTGAGACATATCATTTGTACCTTTTCTTTCTATCTCTTTTTGGAGTAGGATTTTTTCTAACTAGGTTTTCTCTCTTTCTCTATTTCATAGAGATTTGGTTGTGATTGGGTACCTCATCAGGCATTCTTGTTAGGACCCAAGTTTGCTATCAACATTGTAGCTTCCTTTCTTTTTCATGCATTGTTTATAGCTGCATTATTGATCATCTCAAGGGGGTGTTAGAGTAAAGGATTAATTAAATTAAATTAAATTAAATTACCTTTACTCCCTTCTTAAGACTTCCCACCATGCACATGCATTCCCATTTAATCATTAAATGACATTTATCTCTTAGGGTTTCTCTTTTAGGTTTTATAATCTCTTTTTAATAGGATTGATCAATTATAAATTTAATTTCATTCCTTTTAGTCTGATAATATATTTTTGCATATTTTCAGAGCCAAAACTTTTTCTTTTTCTTGCCTTTTTCTTCTCTATGATAGGTTCTTGCATGCAGGTGTTCTACTAGATTTGTGGATTTATTCTCATCAAATACTTTAGTTTTAAAGAGTCACATTGAACCACTAGATGAGTTTTCTTTAAATTTTTATTTTTTTATTTATAGAAATAGGAAACATAATAGAAGATATTTGAAGATGGTTGGATGAAAATTAAATGATTTAGTTGTTGGAAGGATTAAGTCAACCATTATAGCCAAGAAAGAATGGGAAATATTTGATATGACATATGAAAGTACAAATAAAGTAAAAATTTCTAAATTATAAGTACTTAAAAGAGAATTTGAGAATTTACAAATATAATATTTTGATTTAGAAAAACATTTTTTAATCATGTTATTAATTTGGTTGATCAAATAAGGATTGATAGTGATAAGATATTGATGCAGAGCCAAGGAGGTAACATCAATTTCTACACAAAGTTGAATGATTAACCAAGATTCACTAGGTTCTCCAAAGCACTCAAATAGCCCTCAAATGCACAAATATGGAATAGGCCTTTCAACTATCTCTTTCAACCCAACAAAGTGTTTCAAAAAACTCAATATGAGATTTATAAATAGGTTTTACAATCTCAAAAACATATTTCATGCATAAACCCAAGTTACCCCTCTTGATTATGCTACTCTCTTCTTTGGATCAGCAGACCCTATTTTCTTGACTTTTCTCCCAAACTTTACAAAACACCAAGAAAAAAAATATGATTTTTAGATAACCTTTTCAGATTTTTATAACATATCCAAAAATTAGATATCACTCCTTCGGAAAGATTGTACGGAATCAGGTAGTTTTGTCTCAAAATTAGAACTTTTAAGCCACTTTTACAAAGAAAGTCTACTTTCTACTTATCCACTACACTCCAAATATTTAGAATAGTTGTAACATGATGTAAAATGACAAAATATTAGATATCTTTGACCTACTCAACATAAATCACTCAAATCCTCACCCTATGGCTTACAAACCCTCATTGCATAGGTTTTCTTGAAACACATGTTTCCACGCTCCTTGGTGATCAAATAATGGGCCACACACCTTCACTATGATTCCCTAGGACACCTAAAATCATAAAAAACCTTTCTCCTTTAGTCAGACTGCTTGTTGCTATACAGTTCCCATCAAATTGCCAAGGAATACTTTCATTATTTCCTCCAAAACTTGCTGTCCTCTTTGCAAATACACAACTATTTAGCACTAGTGCTGTATCTCAGGGGTTAGCATCATAATATACATGTTAGAACATTCCTCCCATGAAGTTGGGCCCATAGAAGTTCATGGGAGGGTCATTTCTCAATGGAAAAACAAAATTGTCACAGAGTTTTTAATCAAAATTGTCAATAAATAAGATAACAGTCATAGATTACTCCTTCAAATAGATTAAATTCAATGCAACAGAGTGTAAAATGAAGAAAATAACCCTTCTAGATCACAATATGATATTCCAACAAAGAAGGATTCAATGATTCAATGAAATAGCATGAAAAATTCAGAATTTTATTGCTTGTTGCCCCAAACAACCGTATAGCCAATGCTTTTCTTCTTCTTCTTCTTCTTCTTCTTCTTCTTTTTTCTACTGTACAAGGTTCTTTTAACATTTAATAAACTTCTTCATACCTTCCTCAACCAACTTCAAGCAGTTGGGAGGATTAATTAACTCTAAGACATATTAAAACTACTTTCCCTCCAAAACTACTTGACCGTTGTTATTTAAATATTTAAATTGGTAACTTTGTTTCCTATGCATTTATGAATATTTTACCTATGCCATCGACCTATAAAGGTCCAAATGGATTTATTCATGACTCTAAACATGAGAACCACCTAGATCTACCCCATATGGCCATTACATGGCTTTCATCCTTATTACATTATATTTGTTCCTTATTACATTGCCCATTGACCTTGATGTATTGTATTGGGACTTATCAAACTCATTATATATTTTATTGAATCTTTCATGTTCATAAGCCATTATAGGCTCCAACAAATTCCAATTGACCATCTTCACATCTTGGATTCCTGGAGTCTTCTTTTGCACTGTTTTCTTCCTAGATGCCCCTGCATCAGATATCTAATCAAAAGGTTGTAGAAAAGATATTAGAAGTTTTTTATAATTTTCATAATATTATGGTTGCAATTGAGGAGTCCAAATATTTGACAAAATTATCTAAAGATGAATTTTTTTATTGCATAATTTTTAGGATGAGATGAACTAGTGTAATAGTAAATGTGTAAAAAATGGAATTAAAAAAAAGGACATTTGACAAGACAAAGGAAGATGAAATACAAGGTTTAGAGGTTTAGAAAAACAAGAATAATGAATTCTAAAGAGAATAAATAAAGATTCAAGACATGAATCAACTTGTTACATGAATCAACTTTTTATCTTGGTGCAGGAGCACCTTAATCAAACTCCGTAGGACTAGTTCTTTGTTTTGGTTTTGGCTTGTTTAAACTCTAGCCAATTCTTTGGTTTGTGTTTGGACCTTGGTTGGTCCCTAGATTTAGGTAGTTAATGGATTGGAATAGGCTCAATCTATGCTTAGTAGCTTTGGTTCAAGTTATGTTTAGCATCCTAGGTCTCTAGAAAAGGCTTTTTGGGTTTTGTGTCCTAGTAGCTATGGAAAGTTGGCATAAGTGTCCAAACTGGTCTCTAGAGTGTTTTTCCACCTAAATAGATAATTGAGAGGTCATCAATTACCATTTGGTTAATAATTAT
This sequence comes from Cupressus sempervirens, assembly GCA_028749045.1. Taxonomy (NCBI): domain Eukaryota; kingdom Viridiplantae; phylum Streptophyta; class Pinopsida; order Cupressales; family Cupressaceae; genus Cupressus; species Cupressus sempervirens. The sequence continues at coordinate 364,886,876 of CM053785.1, forward strand.
TTAAAATTGTAAAAAGAATCAACAATGTTGCAATGTTGTCAACTTGGCCTAGAGGAGAAAAGATTGGGACAGTCATGTAATCTGATGGTGCAAAGACCAAATAATGCCCATATTACCTAGTTGGACCATAGCCAAACTACTTGGAAGATCCCACATTCTAAATGATAGAGTTTCTCAAAGATGCAAAATGTTGTCATGACAACATTTGTAGTTCTCGCAAAGTTGCATGACAACAAAGTCAAAAAGTTGCATAGCATGGAAAAAGAGGTTATATAGTTATGGTAACTAACAAAAAACCCTAGAGAGACTTATATGACCTCCAAGAAGATCATTTCTTGAGGTTGGACCTTGTAAGGAGGAAGTGTTGGCATTGAAAACCATGAATTTTGTCATTATTTTTATAGTTTTTTTCTTTTGGATTGCATGCTTATCATAATGAATTGAAGTTTGGATTTTGGCTCTAGAATAGTGGAGTTCATACTTGTACAGTTATTTTCCATTCATATTTAAAGTTTTTAGGTGTTCATTTAAGTAGGTTTTGAAATTCATTTGTAAATACTTTATATATTGGTCCAATTTTGACCATGTTTACAACAATGAATCCCCCTTGAATTCCTAATGTGAGTTCTTCATGGATTTAAGAGAAATATGAGTGGAACCAATGTACATAATGTACATAGTTTTTGGGGCCATAGAAAGTTGGTTAAGGATTTTAAAATTGATGCCCTAGGCGAGTCTTGAGCACTTGACTAGGGAAAATCAGTGTTTGCAAGTCACTAAAGGTGGATTGAATATGATCAATAGTTCAATCCTAGTTTTAGAATGAGAGGGGGGATTATTGAAGATTCTAAGTTGATGTTGCAAGAATTTTTTTTGTCCTTTTGGATTGAACCTAGCAAATACTCTCATAACCATCCTAAAACCCTTATTTTTAGGCATGGTTATATCTTTCTAATGTACAGACATGTTGGAGACCTAATACCCACAAGATATTTTATATTTTCAAAAAGGTTACTTGGATCCATGATGATTTTAGCACCTTTGTTAGAGAAACTTGGAATTGTGGCCTAAGAAGTCAATTAGAAGGGCTAATTCAACTAGGCCTAATTGGTGCAACTTGGACAGTTTTACAAGAATTGGTAGAAAAAACTATTGGGATTGAATCTAGAAGGTTTAATGATATTCAAAACATCATAAGGGAGTACCTCAATCCTTGAGGTTGGAAAAGTGTGCAAGATTGATCAAAAAATCAATTTGACAAATAGCTTGAACAATACCTTTGGGGAGTACAAGAAGCCAATGCATTGGACTAACTAGGTGGAGAAGAGTTAGAGGATATGATAGAGACACTCTAGTGGTTAGAGAACTAAGGTGAACCCTAAGAGGCTGAGAGAAATCCTGAGCAATTCCTAAAGGAAGAATAGGGCCGAGTTAGAAAACTACCCTAGCATTACATCACATCTATAGGGAATTCATTAGAAATCAGGTGTGACAAAAGTATAATAAATCAAATGTTCAATGTTTTTATTTTTGAATCTTGAAAACTTTGGAAATGAGTGTTGAGAGAAACACTATAATATTAAAAAGAAAAAAGAAAACTTTATTGAGATTACTTATGAGACATTGTGTATTATATGTCATCTAGTGTTACTTGACAAAATTCTAGAACACTATGTTTGAGATTTTGAAGGTTGTCATCACTTCAAATAAAGCTAAAAAAATGGTATAGTCACTATTGGAAAAGAGTATAAGGTACATTATCAAAGTATGATTCAAAGGTTATTGATGACAATATCAAAAAGTCATATATGCCTTATAGAATATTTAGAAAGAAGTTTTATGAGACCCCAATTAATTCATAAATCTAGAAAAGAATTAGAGTAAAGAAGATTATAAGTAAGATTATAAAGAAGGATGTGTGAGGTGTGAAAGAAAGAGAATGTTAAAGTGAAGTTGAATAGAAAGTTATTGGAAGGAAGCAGTGAAGACTATGAATAAGGTAAAAGAGAAAAAATGACCTATCAAGCATTGAAGGAAATCTAGTGTAGGTAAAATTTATTGTTATTTTATACCAAATAGTTTTAAAAAAATATTATCCAAATGGACTTTAACAAGGTAGTATTTAATAGAATTTAGGAGTTTTAGTTTTGAACTTATTGTAAATCTTTTAATAGGGTGAACATTGTATAAGTGAGATTAAATATCTTAATAGAGTAGTGTTTGACATGAATTTTGATAATTCTAATTGGAAATTAGACACTTTTAACAATGTCTAGTCATTCAATAGATGATATTATTGTAAGCTCTTAACAATGCACCTTTTTGCTATAGTGATGAGTTGTGGGTATCATCCCCACTATAGCTTTTCCCTCTAACCAAGGGTTTTTGCAGACCAAAACATTGCGATATGAATTTATGTTTGTGAATTTGTACTTTTAAGTTCATTACATTATATTTCAATGAATATTATTAAGTTATAGACTCTTGGTAACATTTTCAATTACAGTAGGAGATATCAGTGAAAGTATCTAATAGACTATTAGTTTATGTTATATGAAATTATTAAGATTAAAATTTATATGGTATTGATTCACCCCCACTCTCCTCTTAGTACCCTACTAGATTCATTCCAATGATTGGTATTAAGCATGTTTGGTTCTTGGAAAGAAAAGTTAAATGACTTGGAGTAGGTATGTGATAATGGAACTTTACAAGTATATGAATAGTTAGATGAGACCCTAGATGATACTCATATAAAATAATTGAGCAGAGGAATAATCTAAGTACCCCATTTGTAAAAAGAAAGAAACTAACCAAAACGTTATAAATGAGTATTGATGACCTAGAGACACTATTGAAATGAAGTTTGAATTTAGAAGAAGTTGATGTTGCTATTGCTAGCCTATTGAAAAGGAACAACAAAATATATGAAGAACTCATCCAAATGAAGAAGGAACATGAAAATCAAGCTCTAAGAATGAAATAATTTTTGGAAAGAATGAGAACTATTAAAGAAACCAAAGAAGATTTTGACATAGAGAAAAGAGAAGGATAGAATAAACAATTAGTGGTAAGGATATAGTCCGAGAAAGATAACAAAATTATATTCAAGTAAGAAATGATTTGATATAAAGAATACGTGAAAAAATCAATAGCTAGAAGTAGAAAATATAAGCTTAAACAAAGAGAATGAATACTTGAGGAAGAGTCTAAAAAATGAAAAGGAACTTAATAGAAGACTTATAGAAATTGAAGAAAGCATGAAAGAAATTGATGAACAACTGAAAATATTGAAGAAATAAGATGACACTATTGATCTAGGATAGTGCAATGGAGAAGAGAGAATCCTCAAAATATGAACAACAAACTTAAAAAGAATCAAGTGATGGTGAACAAGGTAAGACATTAAATAAACTTGTTTATTATATGGTAAATGTCCACCTTGGCATACTGCAAATGTGTGTAGAAGTAAACAAGTAAGAATTGCATCATTCAATGGTTATTATAATAATTGTAACCAATTTGGTCACAAATGTTGAGTATGAATTAGATACTAATAGTGGAGCATTTAAGAGAATTTTCTATGGATATTGTTATAAATGCATCCACTATGGAGTAAAGATGAAGATTGTAGAAGCCACATTCTGACAACAAGAAAATCAACATACTATCATAAGAAACAAGATAATCCTGTCAAATTTTATCAATGTACAAAACTTGGACACTTGATCTCTTAGTACAAAAAAGGAACTATTCAACCCTGGAGGCCACTTGGATTACCATGCCACATATGTTCAAAGTTTGGATATTCTACCTATAATTTTAGATATTAGTTTTCCACCAATAATGATTAGGATGTAAAAGGAAGGAGAAGTGTAAATTAGGAATATGTCGAAGAAGAAATAGGTAAAATATTGAAAAATAAGGAAGATGATGCAACATCAATGGAGGACCCTGTATCAAATGACATATGGAATTCATTTTCTAACTAAGAAAGTAACTACATAGGGACATAGATTTACATTGAAGGTATTAGAAAGATTACCTTAAGATGAGAATGCAATAGAAAACACCTAAGAGTGTATTTCTATAATAATGACTAAGACATAAATTTTTTTGATGGAAATTACAGAACTACTTTGGTCAACAAGTTTACCACCAGCATGGAAGTTATTATCGGTCCACAATAAATGATCTGTTATAGTGGTTGTTAGACACTTGATATATATATATATATATATATATATATATATATATATATATATATATATATATATATATATATATATATATGTATGTATGTAAACATCTATCATAAATAAATCACATTAAGATAGATAATTAAAAATAAAAAAATTTATAGAGAATATTATTACATATCACAAATATCTATTTGACAAATGGATTTGTTGTAGTCATTGAGTTATGAACCCTAGTTATGCAAAAACTTTGGAAAAGTGACTAGAAAAATATAATGGACATCATGCAAAGAACAAGTGTATTAACTATCTGATTAGAGGAGGAGAAACCTAAATATCAACTATTCTCTCTTAAATATACTAACGTAAATAGATCTAGAGTATTATCAGGAATATGAACTAGAGTAATTTTTACTAAAGATGTGAGATCATTCATCTATAGATATATAAGGGAGAAGGGATATCAGAAAAATTGAAATTGGTAATGAATAAATAAGTACAACATATAAATAGATATGCAAGGGAGAAGGGATATCAAGTGATGGCTTTGGACATTTGGAGACAAAAGGATTGACACATATTGTGCATATGCCAAAGAACTTTGAAGAAGACTAAATTAAATGTATATTGAGAAGGATACACATAGACTATGTGTGGATGAAAGGAGGTGAAAATATTGATATTACAAAGGGTATTATTTACGTAATCACAATATTATTGGTAAATGGAAAAGAATGTGCAAAAGAACTAGACTCTAAATTAAAAATTTATGGATTGATTAGATATATAGATGATCAAAAGACCTTCACTATGAGTGGTATCTTGGAAAAAGAGATGAAGTTTACATCCATGGTTATTGGTTATAATATTTATCAAGAAGAATGGTTGGACAACATTCCCCATGGAGCTATACATCTTTCTTACAAAATTTTCACTGAGTATTTAACAAGTTTGAATTAGAAGAGATGTTGACGGATAAATTGATTATGATCCTAAATAAAATCAAGAAGAAAGGAATTAGGTATGGTGCATTATTACTATGTATATTCTTCTATGTACAAAATGAATTTCTAGATATTGGAACAATAAATTGGACAGTAGAAGAACCAATTGTAAATTGAATATGTAGGTATATTGAACAACTAGGAATGAACTATATTGTGATTATTTGGAGTTAATCCACATAATTTTATGGTAAAATGAATGGAAGGTGTTGGATAACACTCCATGTTTTTGAGAAAAATAATAAAATAATGTGACTTTTGGTTAATATAGATACATGCTTAGTGAAAATAAAAAATCCATAAACATCTTAGTTATCACCATTTGGATGTGAAGCTATATAAAATAAATTGATAATAGTAACCTAACAATTGTTAGAAGAACCAAAAGATATAGAAGCTAATTAGTATGGAACATATGAAGAGGTCTAAAAAACAATAATATCTAAAGAAAAGAAATTGAAATGTGAAAGAAGTAGTAGATAGGAACAAAAACCAATTCCTACCATATATACTAAAATAAAGAGGAATTTGGCAAAACTAAAGAAAGCCACAGAACAAGCACTGATAAAGAAAACAAGATAATAAAAAACAAAATTATAAATAAAAATGATTTAAAGAAGTTAAACTAAAGTAGAAGGAAGATTAAGAAAATGAAGGAGAAAAATGATCCTAAGCCAATATTGGATCCATCAAGATCAAGAATCAATCATTTAGCACAAGATTTAGCAATATGTATTAGGGAATTTGGAACTACTAGATATATATATCTAAACTCAATTACAAAAGTTATACTAAAGAAGAAAAGAAAATTATAGAAGATTAATTGCATTCTCAGTGCATAAATTTTTTGAATTTCTATGTCAATTAAAGAGAAATATTATAGAGGAGAACTTACTTGATAAAATTATGTGTTGATGGAATGAAGTAGAAGAAGAAGAGAATAAAAGTGGAGAAACAACTCTAATACATACAAAGCAAGAGATAAGTGATATACAAATTGATCAACTAATACAAAAAAATGAGCACAAATATATCACTAAGTATAGAACAACAAAAGCAATTGTTGTATTTTAATCTTCCCGCAAAAATTCATAATTCATATTGCCCTTCCCGCCTTTGAAATGTCCATAATCAAATACCCGTGGAAATATTAAAATACCAAGCTTCGAACCTTACAACATATTGTTTGCAGCCTGTAAGTTCTCTACTGTCAGATCCGAGGAAGATCGACAGTTGGCACTATCTCGCCATCGAAAGCTGCATGAGATTTATGTTTGCAACATGGTGCCTTCATGACACGTGTTCGGTGGGTCCAATAGGCCGGGTAACATATTTTGGCAGGTCAAAAAAGTTCCACGACACCATGGGCGCTATGTCGCTATCATGTGTTGGCCGAAAAATCTTCATAGCATCTGATGGAAATGTCTTACGACGGGCAGGTTACGTCACCGGGAAATGTTCACGGTGAACGGTCAGTTTCACGGGCTGAAAAGTTCAAAATGCGGCAAGGTGCCATGTCACCATCAGAAAAATCATGAGTTTTTCGATAGTAACATAGCGCGTTGCTGGCCGGAGGGTGTTCTATGGTGAGTCCTAGTGTTCGGTGGGCAAGGTTCGTGGCAACGAAAAAGTCACCACGATAAGAGATTCAGGCAAGTGGTTGGGTCCCATTTTTTACCTCATCTACCCAATTGGTGGAGTTTGGTGCCATGGTGGAAAATCATTAGAAGACACATGAAAATTAGAAGACATGTCATCGTTGGGCACCATGGCACTATGGGAAGTTGGCCTCGATTTTCCCATAGCGACATAGCGCCTGGGTGCCACATGTCCCCTCAGTAGGGTCAAAGTAGTACGAACTCTCCGGGTTGGTGCCTTGTCAAACCAAGGTGGTGCTTCATTAGGCCAATGGGGAACAACCACGTATGCCAGGGCAGAATACAGATAGATCGTGGCACCGGATCTTCAACACGGCCAGTGTAGTAAAGGGGTAAGATCTCCACCGTCTGATTTGCAGTGATCAACGGAAGGTGCCATCATGCTATGGATAAGCCACACGAGAATTACAATAGCAAGTTGGTTCCTGGAGGACACGTGTCCTTGTGGGTCTAGTTTTGGAGGCACAGGAAATACAGATAGTTGGCACGTGGTCGGTTCCCATTGATTGATACACTGAGGGGCAGGGGATAGTATCTATCTTGCTTGCCAATAGATCAAGGAAAATCAACGGGAAGTGCCATGTCACCATGGTGAAGTTGCACAAAATTTACAATAGTGACATCGCGCCCTTTCACCATGTGTCAATGGGGCCAGGTCTCACCAAGGTGCGGTCCCGGAGGTGATGCCAGGTGTGCTGACAGCATTTCATAGGCCCAGAGGTTGAAAAGCAAGCACAGAACATGACGAGTCTTCACGATCGTCAGATCAGGGCAGATCAACAGAAGGTGATGTCTCACTATGGTGAATTTGTGCGATCTTTTACATAGCGACATAGCACCCAATCCAACATAGGGAATGGTCAGCACATGGGACCTTGAGGAGGTGGCAAAATAAAGAGAGACGATTGGCTCACGTGGCCTAGTTGGCACATAAGGAACTATTTGACTTTCTTCGACCTCGCAGATTCATGAGCCAAAAATAATGAATCAGGTTTCTTGCCATGAGATTTCGATCTATGATCAATGCCACTGACTCAGAAGTGAATGCAAAGTGCAAGGACATTCTACCACCATTATAGTTCTATCTACTATGTCAGGGGATGTTTTCTGGCACTGTTCTGTCTTCTCCAGGCTCTTTCTCAGAGGAATATCAGATTTTGGTACTCAAGACCACCAGATCTTTGATTGGATTTTCAGGGTGAGAAGTTATTGCCAGTAGGTGAGAAGTAAATGTAATGCAAAAAATCCTTAGTTATGCCTGAACTATAAATGCAATTTTGTGATCTTTTCTTAAGAAGACTCCTTTTTTGATTTCTCTGCTACTACTCACAAATTTGCAGTGTAAAATTCCCTTTGTCTTTGAGCTGGATAACATTCTGTATCATCTCCTTTAGCCATTGATGTGTATGTGCATCCGTCTTGCCTCTCATTGGTGTATTTTTGAGATCTGTGGCTTGCATACTGTGTCTATTTTCGACCTACTGGATAATATATAAGTGGATTCCTTTTCCTTGTGTTATTCAGTTTGGTTTCCTAATTTGTATGTGGTTTTTGATTGACATAAGTCTGGGTGTGTATGTCTTTTGAATGTTATCTTGGTTTTGTAGTGCATATATGGACAGAAATGAGTCTGAACACTCTATTTTGGTGCATCACCTCCTTAGATTAGACTAGGTAGATTTGCTTTCATGCTCTCCTTCTCCCTTTTCCTCTCCAAGAGTAGAGAGGTGTGCCCTGATAGTAAGAGGAAGTCGGCCTTCTCTGAAGACTCAACCTCACAGTTCAAGTCCCACAGCTTGGAGGTTGTTTCAATGTTTCACTAGGTTGTCCTTGTGCATAGGCCTTGGACAAGGGTGCAAACTTAAGTGACAATAGTTTTTGGCATGCTCGATGGGACATTTTTCAAACAAAATTTAAAGTCTACTGGTGTCAAGAAGAAAGAGTTTCAGAGATTAATGCGTAAGAGGTAGTGTTGGCTTTAGTATTCAAGCCTTCAAGAGGCTAGTTCCTCAAAGTACTTGGAGACTCTAAACATCAAAAAATCTAGTTCCAAGCCAAAGTTGCAGCGATTCATGCCCAGAGCTAAAACAAGGGCATCTTCTAGAGGTAAATTTCAATATCAAGAGCTTTCTCTTTCAAATCCTAGAAGAAGGAGGACTAGAACTTTATTATCACCAGTTAGGGGTGTAATAATAGTTAATATACCTATAAGATCTATCTCTACTCCTCCTGTTGCTCAAACTTAGCCTAGATTGCCATCAACACTCATCAATAGAACACTTGTTTACATGGTACAGCCAAGAATTCATGCTTTTTCCACCTTTAATGGTGGAAGTCCTCTATTGTTAGCCCAAAGACATGATATACTAGTATCTACACTAAAATGTATACCTGATTTTACTGGTAAAACTTCCATCTCCCCTTTAGAGCATATCCAAGAAGTAGCAAATGTTTGTAATATTTATGGTATTACAGAGGATGATGTTGCTATCAGACTTCTAGCCTCTTCTTTAAAAGGAAAAGCATTACAGTGGTATAGAGGCTTAGCTCATGGTTCTATAACCGATTGGGATGGACTAGGAGTAGGATTGTGCAAACATTTTGAGGATAAAAGTGACTATCTGTCACTTTTAGAGTAGCTGACTACTATAAAAAGAGCCCCCCATGAATGTATGACTAATTTTAACTATAGATTTCAAAAGACATGGGATAGAATACCTACTACAATGAAACCTACCCCCGGTAATGCCTTCTTGCATTACCTTAGAGCTTTTAACAGTGATATTGCCACTACAATCCAAACTATGGGAGGAGATACCTTGCCTAATGCTTATGAGATAGCCATAAAAGCTGAGAACATCCTAATACAAGGAGGAAAGTTGGCTCCAAGGCCCCCTATGCCTTTTGTTCCTGATGTTCCCAACCACCAACCAGCAATGGCCCCTCTTCCTACAACTTCTACATCACAAGCCCTTATTCCAGTTCCCCAAATTTCTACATCCTCAAATGGGATAGATGAGATCAAAGAAATGCTCCAAGGTCTAGTGCTAAATATAGATAAGAGAGAGATGACCCTTGATAAAAAATTGCAAGAGCAGGGGTGGGAGTTGAAGGACCAAGGAAAGAGATTAGAGGATAGTTTCTTTATGATACAAAAAATGAGTAACAAGGTGGTGGCCTTAGAAAGACAGCATGCTCAAGGTGGCAAGCCGCTCCAATTGCAATATCAAGCTCCAAATGGTGGTAGGCCTCCTAACTAGTGGAATAGCTCTTTTGATTAGGGTAGGCAAAATAGTCATGCTTTTGCTTCAAGCTCAAATCAGAACAGAGCTATAGTCCCTCAAAATAACTTGGCCCAAGATCAAGATTTCTATCCTTCCTGCAACTATTCTTATGCCTATTGTGTGTGCCAAAAGGAAAAATCTTATTTGGCCCTAACTGACCAAGAACCTGTAGCAAAGCAATCATACAAGGGGGATGATCCCAAGGAGGCCTCATATATTCAAGGACATGATGATTTCTCTTTCATGAATCATCAAATTGGGGAGCATTGTAATGTAAACTAGGATTCCATTGCTCATAACACAAGAAGTAAGAGGAGAGCTATGGAACATGCTGCCCCTCCTTCTCTTAAGCAGGCCTCAACTTCAAGTGCTACACCTCATGCACATGCAACAGATGAACAAACAAGTATTTCACAACAGCAAAAGCAAGATTCTAGAAAGAAAGATGCAAGTTATCCTAATGTTGTCCCATCTCAACCTCTTATAAGTGTAGCTCCCAAAGTTTCTACCAAAGTTCCTAATACACCATTTAGTATGGTAGAGAAAATGAAGAAGAATAATGTGAACATTTCTATGTGGGATGGCGTTGCTACCATACCAATGTAGAAGAGGATGTTGCAGCAAGAATTAGAGAAGATTGAACCCAAGGATCAGACATCTATCATGGAGAGTGCCATAAGTCTAGTACAACCAGTAGGGGATGTGGAGGCAAATAAAAAGGTTAGAACTCCTCCATTCTATGTTTCTCTGATTGTAGGGGGCAAATTAGTCCACAATTGCATGATAGATTAAGGGGCTAGTAGCTCAGTAATGCCTAGGTGTGTTGTTGATGCTTTAGGAATGAAATATGAGCCCATTGTTAGGGATGTGTTACAATTATATGGTAGTACTATCAAAATTGTAGGTATCCTTAGAAATGTCGAGATGGCCCTACATGCATGCCCTAGTTGCACTGTGATTCAAGACATATCTGTTGCTGAAGTCAAGCCCTGTTTTTCCATCTATCTTTCAAGAGACTTCACTACTCAAATTGGTGGATTCATATCTGTTGATTGGTCATATATGTCATTTAAGACCAGATATGGAGCCAATGCCTCAATTAGAGCAGAACCTCAAGTCCTTCATCACACTGAATCCTACACCCCCAATCCCATCAACATGAATTTCCCTATTCTAGAGATGGATGAAAATGACATAGTAAATGAGCTTGCCACTTCCATAGCAGGGTGAACCCACAATAATGGGTTCCACTTTACTGGGACGAAAAAAAATGGAAAAAATTGCAAAATGAGAAATTGAGTTTACCATATGTTCGCGTGAACAAACTTATTGTGTTCATGTGAACTTTTTTTTTAATTATGTTCATGCAAACATATGTGATATATATGTTCGCGTAAACATGATTTGCATGTTCGCGTGAACATACATTCACGCAAACATGGTAAACGTGTTTGCGCGAATGCCATGTTCACACGAACATGCAAAATCTCAAAAAAATTAACCTTTTTTTCTTTTTTCTTTTTTTTTGCTCTTTTGACTGCCATAATTATAGAAGAATGATCTCCTACTATAAAATAAAAAATTTCAAAATGTGTTGCTTTGAGCAAGCTTTCCAACGACTATAATTTTATTACATAATTTAATCATTAAGACTTTCAAATATGAGTTTAACTCATTATAGGTTCATTACTGATTGAACATCAACCGACTTTGACACCTCGGGAAAATTAGAAAATTAGGTCAAATTTTTTTTGAAAAATATGCAGGCATTGGCTCATTGAGATACCTTTCTATTAAAAAAAAATAAAATTGTTTATGATAAATTGAGTTCAAATTATCTATGTCAAACGAAACGTATGTCTGAATTACGGTTCATGTCACTTCAAAAATTCATAAACTATAGAATATTCAACAAAAATAAATCAAACCAAATGCAAAAATTGGATATTGATGTTACAAATCCAACGCCAAAAGAATTACTTCATTATCATTTCTAGAAAAAAAGTTATGTGTGTCAAACGGACTGTCACTTTTTAAAATATTGAATTTTATTATGTACCACTTTTTGGAGGAGATAAAAAACATTGGCATAATTTTTATTTATTTTTAGATTAAAAAATATGGTTACAAAGTAGGAACAAAGTACTCAAAATCACTAGTTTATGTCATCTTGAAATTATTTATATTTTTGGAGATATAGTCACTTGAATGTGACGTTTGTTGCAAAAATATTGATTTCAGTGTCAAAATTGGTCAAAAAGTGGAACCCATTATTGTGGGATCACCCAGTAGAGATTCCTGATTTCTTCTTGGATGAATGGGCTAGTACATATTAGTTTGAACCTATGTCAGAAACTCTTGAGACATGCCTTAGCACATATTGCATAATAGAGAAAGATGCTCAAGTTCCTGATCTAATTGGGACTAATGAGGATATAAGTGGAAAATGGAGTATGTACTTTGATGGCTCAAGGAATAGAAATGGATCAGGGGCTGGTATTATGTTGATCTCTCCTACACAAATAAGATACTACTTGTCCTTTAGGCTCCAATTTAGTTACACCAATAATGTGGCTGAGTATGAATCTTTGATTCAAGGTCTCTTACTTGCCCAAAAGAGAGGAATTCAAGCCTTGAAAGTATATGGGGATAGTGAGTTGGTAGTTAACCAAGTGAGAAACCAGAATATCATCAAAAATGGCCTGCTCAAGTCTTACAAACACAGATTCTGGGATTTTCTTGAGGGATTCAACACATTTAATATTCAGAGCATTCCTAGGAAAGAAAATAGACATGTTGATAGACTTGCAGCAGTGGGTACAACTTATGATGTACCAGGGAATCTTGAGGAAGAAAAGAAGAAAAAAATAAAGGTGGTAGTGAGGCCTGCCATCCTTGACAACAACACTCATTGGCAGGTGTTTGATTCTGATGAGAAAATTGTGAGTTTCTTGCAGAATGAGGCAGAATTCTAAGATAGAAACCAGTCAAGACTGCAAGATCAATATGGTGATCAGATCATTCACCTCAGTTCTAACAAGTTTCCCAAGGGTCTCATTACCTTGGAGAGTTTCTTTAATCTTGATGGTCAAACAAGAGGCAAAGGAATGAATCTAGCCATAGAAAAGGATGATCATGCCCCAGTTACAATTGCTAATGAAAAATCTCTGAATATAGGGAAGGTATGTTCTGAAACTGAGCAAGAAAACTTCATTCAGTTATGTCAAGAATTTAATGATGTATTTTCTTGGACATATGATGATTTAAAAGGGTTTTACCTTAGGTTGTTTCAGCATACCATAGATTTAATTGATAGGGCCAAACCAGTAAGGCAAAAATAGAGGCCAGTGAATCCTAAGATTGAACCTCTAATGAGAAAAGAACTATCCAAGTTGATAGAGGCTAATATAATATTTCCTATCAAACACTCATCATGGGTAGCTAACCTTGTCCCTATAAGGAAGAAGAATGGAGAAATTAGACTGTGTGTGGACTTTAGGGATCTTAATCAAGCTTCTCTTAAAGATCACCATCCTCTCCCTTCCATGGAGAAAATTTTATCTAGAGTCAGTGGGTCAAGGAGATTCTCTTTTCTTGATGGATTCTCTGGTTATAACCAAGTGTTGGTTAAAGAATCTGATAGATATAAGACAACATTTACTACTAAGTGGGGCACCTATGCTTATTGCAAGATGCCATTTGGACTAACAAATGCAGATGCCACATTTCAGAAGGCAATGGAGATGGCCTTCAAAAAATTAATTGACAAATTTGTCTTAGTATACCTTGATGATATAACTGTATATTCAAAAAATGTAGAAGATCATTTTGATAATCTAAGATAGGTATTTCTAAGATGTAGAGAGTTTGGGGTTTCCCTTAACCCAACCAAGTGTGTCTTTGCTATAAGCCAAGAAAAACTATTGGGACACATTGTATCTAAGGATGGGCTAACCATTGATCCAGAAAGAACAAAGGCAATACTTGCCCTTCCTCTTCCTAAACACAAGAAGGGGCTGCAAAGTTTCCTTGGTAGAATAAATTTTGTAAGAAGGTTTATTCCTAATCTTGCTACCATGGTGAAACCTCTTACAACTATGCTTAAGAAAGGTATGGTCTTCTCATGGACCAAGGAAGGGAAGGAAAGTTTTGAAGAGATCAAGACAACCATCGCCTCAGCCCCTCTCATGAACCCAAATTTTGAGAAAGATTTCATCCTCTACACTCTAGGTGGTGAGTCAAGTATCTCTGCTATCTTGACTCAAACAAATGACAAGGATGAGGAGCAGCCCATAGCCTTCTTTAGTGAAGGGTTCAAGGAATATGAAGATAAGTACAGCTTTGTTGAGAAGCAGGCCCTTGCGGTCATCAGAGCCTTGAAGAAATTCAAGCACCTCTTATCCCACAATAGGATCCATTTTTTGGTGCCCCATGCCAGTGTAAAAGACTTCCTATTAAGCAAAGACATTAGTGAAAAGAGAGCTAGATGGATCAGTAAGGTAATGGAGTATGATGTTGATATTCAGATTACCAAGTTGGTAAGAGGGAAGGGGTTGTGCAAAGAAATGTTATCAGGCTAGGATTTAGATGAAGAGGCTGCTATGGTATTAATAGAGCAGTAGGAGGAAGGAAATGTTAATGGTCCAAGGAGTTGGATAAATGATATGAAGAGCTTCTTATCAGGGGATGGATACCCTCAGAGATTGGACAGAGCTAAAAGAAGACAATATAGACTGCAGTCCATTCCCTATGTTGTAATTGATGGTATCCTATTCAGGAGGGATTTTAATGGGACCCTATTGAGATGCATTGAAGGGGATCAGGCTGAGAGGATGAATAAGGAACTTCATGATGGCCCTGATGGTGGCCATTTCTTTGCAAGAAAAACTGCCATGAAGATCATGAGGGTTGGTTATTATTGGCCATCTCTGTTCCATGATTGTTATGGATATGTGAGAAAATGTGAGAAGTGTGCTTTCTTCTCAGACAAACAAAGGCTTGCAGCTCTCCCCCTTCGTCCTATTCAAGTGGATCAGCCCTTTACCTAGTGGGGGTTGGATTTTATAGGCAAAATTAGTCCTCCATCTAGTGCAGGTCACAAATGGATTTTGGCTACTACTGATTATTTCACTAGGTGGACAGAGGCAGTTGCCTTAAAGGATGCCATAGAACCATCAGTTGTTGAATTCCTTGATGGAATTGTATCTAGATTTGGTGCTCCTTCTACTACCATTTCAGACAATGCTAAGTCTTTTGTTGGAACCCGAATTTGTGCATGGGCAATGAATCACAATATCTACCTGAGCACATCATCAAATTGCTATCCCCAGCATAATGGTTTGGCTAAGTCTTCCAACAAGAATCTGATCAAAATCATGAGGAGGACAATAGAAGACAATCAGAGGGTCTAGCATAAGAAATTAAGAACTGCTCTATGGGCTGATAGGATAACACCCAAGAGATTTGTTGGGAATTCACCTTTTGTGCTGTTATATGGTAGAGAGGCTAGACTCCCAATTTTATTGGAATTTGCATCCTTGGAGTTGGCTCATTAGCTTGAATTGATTGAAGATAGTGCCATGTCAGTAAGAATGGCAAAGCTAATTGAGTTAGAAGAGAAAAAAAATAAAGCTATGCAGACCCTAGAGATGCATCAGCAGCAAATGAAAAGGAGTTTTGATAAGAAAACTAGGGTTAGGAACTTTAGAGAAGGAGATTTAGTTCTAAAGTGGGATTTAGACAGAGAAAAACTAGGAAGACATTCCAAGTTTGACCCACTATGGAGTGGCTCCTATTTGATTGCCAGTTGCAAATAGGCTAATGCATTCCAGCTAAGCTGGCCCAATGGAGAGATTTTGCCCATTCTAGTCAATGGGATCCATCTGAAGCCCTGTTTCTGAAAAGTTGGGAATCCATGTACATAAGTAGTTTAGTTTCTTTTTTGTTGTTTCCTGCTTTTCAGTAAGTGCGCATGCACATGGTTCTCTCTTTGAGTTTGCCAGCTTTCGAAGTTTTGACAGTTTTGAGGTTACAGAAGTAGAGCTAGGGTTTTCAATGTTTTGATCTCCTCACAGAGGGGTTAGGGTTTTGCAATTTTTCAGATTTAGACCTTTTTGACTCCATGGCCCAATGGATTGTTTACAGGCACTGGTCATGCATTGAGCAGGCTCATGCCCCCTGTGAGTTGCCAAAAATGTTTTATTTTAATCTTTCCGCCAAAATTCATAATTTATATTGCCCTTCCCACCTTTGAACTATCCATAATCAAATACCTGTGGAAATATTAAAATACAAAGCTTTGAACCTTATAACATATTTTTTGCGGCCTGCAAGTTCTTTGCTATTAGATCCGAGGAAGATCGATAGTTGGTGCTATCTCACCATCGAAAGCTGCACAAGATTTATGTTCGCGACATGGTACCCTGATGACACGTGTCTGGTGGGTCCAATGGGCTGGGCAACATGTTTTGGCAGGTCGAAAAAGTTCCACGGCACCGTGGGCGCTATGTCGCTATCATGTGTTGGCCGAAAAATCTTCATAGTGACATAGCGCCCAACGAAAATGTCTTACGATGGGCAGGTTATGTCATCGGGAAATGTTCATAGTGAATGGTCAGTTTCATGGGCTAGAAAGTTCAAAAGGCAACAAGGCACCATGTCGCCATCAGAAAACTCACTAGTTTTTCGATAGCGACATAGCACTCGGCTAGTCGGAGGGTGTTCTACGGTGAGTCCCAGTGTTCGGCGGGCAAGGTTCATGGCAACATAAATGTCACCACGACGAGAGCTTCAAGCAAGTGGTTGGGTCCCATTTTGTACCTCATCTGCCCAGTTGGTGGAGTTCGGTACCATGGTGGCAAATCATTGGAAGACATGTGCAAATCAGAAGACATGTCATCGTTGGGTGCCATGGTGCTATGGGAAGTTGGACTCGATTTTCCCATAGCGACATAGCACTTGGGCGCCACGTGTCCCCTCAGTAGGGTCAAAGTAGTACAAACCCTCTAAGTTGGTGCCTTGTCAGACCAAGGTGGTGCTTCGTTAGGCCAATGGGGAACAACCACGTATGCCAGGTAAGAATATAGATAGATTGTGGGACCAGATCTTCAACGCAGCCAGTGTAGTGAAGGGGTAAGATCTCCACTGTCTAATCTGTAGTGATCAACGATAGGCGCCATCACACTATGGATAAGCCACACGAGAATTATGATAGTGAGTTTGTGCCTAGAGGACATGTGTCCTCGTGGGTCCAGTTGTGGAGGTGTAGGAAATACAAATAGTTGGCATGTGGCCAGTTCCCATTGATTGATACACTGAGGGACAGGGGATAGTATCTATCTTGCTTGCCGTCAGATCAAGCAAAATTGACGAGAGGTGCCATGTCACCATGGTGAAGTTGTGCAACCTTTACCATAGCGACATGGTGCCCTTTTGCCACATGTCAGTGAGGCTAGGTTTCACCAAGGTGCGGTCGCGGAGGTGATGCCAGGTGTGCTGACAGCATTTTGCAGGCCCAGAGGTTGAAAAGCAAGCACGAAACATGACGAGTCTTCACAATCATCAGATCAGGGTAGATCAACGAAAGGCGTTGTCTCGCTATGGTGAAGTTATGTGATCTTTTACATAGCGACATAGCGCCCAGTCCAACATAGGGAATGGTCAGCGCATGGGACCTTGAGGAGGTGGCAAAATAAAGAGAGACGATTGGCCTGCGTGGCCTAGTTGGCACATAAGGAACTATTTGACTTGCTTTGACCTCGCAGATTCATGAGCTAGAAATAATGAATCAAGTTTCTCGCCACGAGATTTCGATCCTATGATCAATGCCACCGACTCATAAGTGAATGCAAAGTGCAAGGACATTCTACCACCATTACAGATCTATCTACTATGTCAGGGGATGTTTTCTGGCACCGTTCTGTCTTCTCCAGGCTCTTTCTCAGAGGAATATCAGATTTTGGTACTCAAGACCACTAGATCTTTGATTGGATTTTCAGGGTGAGAAGTTATTGCCAGTAGGTGAGAAGTAAATGTAATGCAAAAAATCCTCAGTTATGCCTAAACTATAAAGGCAATTTTGTGATCTTTTCTTAAGAAGACTCCTTTTCTAATTTCTCTGCTACTGCTCGCAGGTCTACAGTGTAAAATTCCCTTTGTCTCTGAGCTATATAACATTCTGTATCATCTCCTTCAGCCATCAATGTTTATGTGCATCCGTCTTGCCTCTCATTGGTGTATTGTTGAGATCTGTGGCTTGCATACTGTGTCTATTTTTGACCTATTGGATAATATATAAGTGAATTCCTTTTCCTTGTGTTATTTAGTTTGGTTTCCTGATCTGTATGTGGTTTTTGATTGACATAAGTCTGGGTGTGTATGTTTTTTGAATGTTATCTTGGTTTTGTAGTGCATATATGGGCAGCAATGAGTCTGAACACTCTATTTTGGTGCATCACCTCCTTAGATTAGACTAGGTAGATTTTCTTTCATGCTCTCCTTTTCGCTTTTCCTCTCCAAGAGTAGATAGGTGCACCCTGATAGTAAGAGGAAGCCGACCTTCTCCGGAGACTCAACCTCACAGTTCAAGTCTCACAGCTTGGAGGTTGTTTCCATGTTTCACTAGGTTGTCCTCATGCATAGGCCTTGGACAAGGGTGCAAACCTAAGTGACAACAGTAATCAAAGAGGAAAAAGTCAGAGTGGCTATTTTCATTATGAATTAGTATAAAGCCTTTGGCCTTGACGAGTTCCCCCTTGCCTTCTTCCATGTCTTTTGGGATATTGTTAAGTATGACATTGTTCATGTTGTAGGGACTTTTTCAGAATGGGGAACCTACTGAAGGAACTCAATCAAACCTTCATTGTTCTCATTCCTAGGACCAAGGACCCCCAAAGGATGGAAGACTTTAGACCCATGAATTTTTGTAATACTATCTACAAGATCTTTGCTAAAGTTATGTTGAATCACCTCAAGCTCCTCTTGGAAAAATACATTAGTCCTCATTAGAATGACTTTGTGCCTGGGAGACAGATTCTTGATGTGGTCATAACTACCCACAAGGTGATACACTTGATGGAAAAATAAAAAAACCAAGTATGGCCCTTAAACTTGATATTTCTAGAGCCTATGATAATGTCAGGCATGATTTCTTATTTTCTATTCTAACCAAACTTGGCTTTAATGAGAGGGTCTTAAGAATTATTAAGAATGCTATGACTTCTGTTAAATTCTCAGTGATTGTTAATTGTGCCCCAAGAAACTTCTTCTCTTCTTGTTAAGGTCTTCATCAAGGTGACCTCTTATCCCCTTATCTCTTTATTGTTGTAGCAGAAGTATTAAGTAGAAACCTAATCTCTTTATCTAACTTTCATAGAATTAAGGTCAGCAATCCTACTTCTCGATGCCTCCCCCAAGTCTTACAACAGTGTGTGGATGATACTTTTTTTTTCATCATCTCCTCAATCCATGAAGCCAGAGAGTAGAAAGACACCTTGAATATGTATGCTCTAGTCTCTGGCCAATGCATAAACTACCACAAAAGTAAAGTTTATTTTTTCAACACTGGTGCGAGTTTGTGAGAAAAGGTTACCAGTATACTCGGATGCCAGGAGATGACCTTCTCTTACACTTACCTTGGTATACTACTCACTATTAAGCAAATCCTAAACCATTTCTAGAATGGTCTTGAGGAACATCTAGAAAGAAAGTTGGTGGGCTACAAAGGGAAAATATTGAGCAATGTTGGGAAACTTTAACTCCTCTTAGCCTCCCTGCAAGGCATCTCAGTGTATTTCCTATCCAGTTTTAAACTCCTAGGAAGATTCAAAGATATCATTGAGAAAATTTATTTTAATTTCCTATGGTCTAGAATTGAAGAAAAGGCTAGAATGAGTTTGGTTACTTGGGAGAGAGTTTGCAAGCCTAAGGAGGATTGAATCTAAGAAGATTTGGACATTTGGATAAGGCTCTATTAAACAACATTGGTTAGAATTTGGTGAATTTCTAGGGTAGTTGGAGTAACATCATAATGGATAAATACTTTGAGGGATTGTCTTCCCACCAATTTATAGGGGCACAGGCTCTACCTTAGAGTTCTAAGGTCTAGAATAACATTGTCAACACCTGAAAGATCCTAAGAAAGGGATGTCACTAGATAATGGGGAATGGTAATTCAATAGACTTATGGGAAGATCAATGGATCCACAAGGACCCCCTCAAGAAAACTAAGTTTTCTCCTCTATGTGAGATGTGCACTAGAATGTATGGCCCTTGGACTCGAAACTTTATCACCTATGAAAGATAATGGATCACTTTTCAGAATCTCCAACCAAGGGAGTTGAGTTTAGATCAGGAACTATAGGACCTCTTGCACACCTATATGATTCCCCTTATCCTAGTTGATGACTCACTAGCATGGAAACTCACATCCTCAGGGGAGTTTTTTGTTAAGTCTTCTTATATTAGCAGGATGGTGGGGAAAGGGACCTCTTGCACACCTATAGGATTCCCCTCATCCTAGTTGAGGACTCATTGGT
The DNA here is from genome assembly GCA_028749045.1 of Cupressus sempervirens. Lineage (NCBI taxonomy): Eukaryota > Viridiplantae > Streptophyta > Pinopsida > Cupressales > Cupressaceae > Cupressus > Cupressus sempervirens. The sequence goes on from CM053785.1 coordinate 364,907,556, forward strand.
TTGGAAACTCACACCCTCAGGGTAGTTTACTATTAAGTTTTCTTATCTTAGCAGGATCATGGGGAAAAGGGCATAGGATAATTGGAGAAAATATTGGCACCCTTGGATATACATAAAAAAAACTTCTTTTGATCATCAACTCTACATGGGTCAATCCTCACCATTGACAACCTCCAATGGCATGGTTGCCAACTTGTCAACTACTACAGTTTATGCCTTGAAGATGTTGAATCTATTCCACACCTACTCATCTACTGTCCCTTTTCCATGGATGTCTGGAGGGAGGTTCTTGCTTTATGGGGGGTCAGTCAGTGTGTGGATAATGAGTTGAAGCAATTTGCCCATTGGGAGGGCCCGACTACCCACCCTTATCTTAGAAATCTTTGGTCAATTCTCCCACCTTATATCTCATGGAAAATATGGAAGGAGAGGAACAATAAGATTTTCAGGGAGCAAGCCGCAACTAGCTTAGGGGTGGCTCAACAAGTTATCAGGATCCTAAAGGAATTTAGTAGGATTTAGTGTTGAAAACTACCCCCTCATCCCTTGAGTGAAGTTGATAGGAACTTGGCTTTGACTTGGTGCATGGGATCGATGGTGGCTGAGTTAGACAATTCCAAATTCTAGGTAAGAAAGGAGATGGTTTGGCACCCCCCAAGCCCTAGATAAAGTTAAATTTTGATGGGTTGGCCATGATGGGTATCACCACTATGGTGGGTATCCTCCAGAACAACATAGGAATGTTGGTGGCCACTTATTTGGGTAACTGTGATGGAGGATCTAATAATAAAGTCGAGGTGATTGTGCTTCTCTGGGGTATGAGAATTTGGCGAGAATTCAAGGAGTCACCAAGTTGGTCATAGAGGAGGACTTTTTGCTAATCATCAAAGCTACTAAGGGAGAGGGCAAATGCAATTGGTCAAAAAAAATAAAAATTGATGAAATATGAAGGATGATGGAAGATTATCAAGATATCCATGTGGCACATATATATCATGAAGGAAACAATGTGGTGGATGACCTTGCCAAAGCTGGCCACGAAATCATGTGATTAGTGGAATGGGATGACACTAGTTTATTGCCATCATCAATTCAAATGGTTATGGAAAGGGAGTGTACCTTCAATAATAACACAAGAAATATCAAATTAGGTGGAAGGTCTCCTTTTCTACATGTGGTCATGGGAATGTGGTGCTCAATAAAGGGTATTTTTTGGAATGTTTAGATGTTGATTAACATTTTTGTTTCAACTATCATGAACGTCGATGACTGTAGTAAAAGGATGTAGAGGGGGGATTCTGGGAGATTTAAAGAATGATTTTGTAATGATAATAAAGTTAGGTTGGTTAATTCCCACAATTGGTATAACTAGCAACATTCATTTGCTAATGGAAATGAACTACCCACACATACTGTTCTAGGAGATTTTTGGTTTTTTGGGAAACATTGTGAATTCATGATGACTATGCAATGCCTTTTCATTTTCTCCATTGTATCTAGGCATTTTATATTAACAAAGAGGAATAGGACTTGGAAAAGACTACTGAGGTCCAACTTGATCCATTTATGGGTTCTTGGTGGATGATTCGCTAAAAACCATCCTAGACAAACTAGTGAAAGTGGAGGAGGATGTGGTAGGGGAAGCTTCTAAGGAGAATAAGAATGGTAACTAGGAGAAGGAAGAGGGCATCTATCCTCGATTCTATTGTGTTTTATTTCTATTTTTATGAAAATGTCTCTAAATTTTACACCCTACGAGGTTTTTTGGACTATGTCAATTAAATGAACCAATAGTAGTAATGCCTTTAAAAGCTACTAGTTTATTATTTAGTTTCTTATGCATAGTAGTATAAGGACTATGGTTAATGACAATCCAACTCATAAATTTTTATGGTTTTTGATGTTTAAAGTTGGTATTGGTTAGACTACTCAGAGATTACCTGTACTTTGTTCTCAACTTTTTGTACTCCGGGGTCAGCCCCCCATCTTTTTGGCTGCTATCAACTACTTGAAAAAAAAGATAATCAAAGGACTACAAGAAGATGTTAAAAAATATGATTTTGAAGAAATAGAACATAATTGTCAACATTGAAAGAGATACATCAAAAGAATCAATATGAATGGGTAAATTATATGAATTAAATAAACAATTACAACAAAGTGAATCCATTGATTTAGCGTGGAAGGAAAGTCCGAATTTTTTTTAGAGAGATTATGATGCATAACATATAGATGTAAATAATTAACATAATGATGGCACTGACAATGAGGAAGAATAATAATTAGAAGAGATGTTTTAAGAGCAATTAGAGGAATAAAATATTTAGGAAACTACAATTAAGACTAAAGAAAATATAAAGTTCATCAATAAGATCCCTACTATCAAAAAATAGTTAATATAGTAATAGTAAGTGAACAAACACAAGATCCAAAATGAGCCATGGAACCCAAAGTTGGTTCTATAGAAATAGAAGTTGTAAGAACATTAAAAAACATCACATCAAATGAAGTAGCACAAGAGAAAAGGAAAAAAGAGTCAAACATAAAGAATGAAAATGATTTTGATAATCAACCTAAATTTGTTATACTAAAGATGAATTTTGCAAAGTTGAGTTACAATGATCAAAATTATATGCATAATGACTACAAGAAATAACTGAAGTTGAGATATTGCAAGACTAGAAGAAAAGAATGAATCTTTTCAAAAAGATAGCTAATACATTTTCAAACCTACTTCCTAGAGTGTAGATTGAAAAGAAAGAATCAAGTACAAAAATGTTGCAAGAATATATAGACACTATCAATAATGTTAGAATATTAAAACCAAGTTGAAGAATTTTTCAAGAAGGACCAATTATGGAAAAAATAGTAAAGGTTTCAAGAATAGTATTGGAGAGAGACAAAATTACAGAAATTACTAGTTGAAGGATCAAAGGTAGTGAAGCTAATTTTCAAGAAAAATAACATCACAATTGTAGAATTATGTCAATTATTATTATATATGGATCTAATGAAGAATAAAATGAAGGAAAAATATTCTCTCCTAACTATATTATAGTTATAGGATGAGGATGACACTATTAACAGATTAATACACATAAAAATTCACATCACTAACAAGGTGAAATTATGAGAACAATGAAATAGAATCTTGGTGAAGGTCACGAGAAAGAAAATAAATATTCAAAAAGGAGCAATAACCATGTAAGGACCTAAGACATATCATCATTTTTTCTTTCCTTTGGCATTTCTATCAAAGGGGAGAATATTGGCTAAGGGGGTGAAGCCATATAAGGAGAAGTTAACTAGAAAGGGAGAAGTGAGACTTGGTGTGAAATCATTGAGAGAAATGGGGAGAATATTGGAGAAGTCAAAACAAAGTAGACATGTGCAGGTAAAGGGCATGGATGATTATGTATAAAATAGCTTTTTGTAACATTGAAGTGTTTTCCATCAATAAAAAAGGGGGAAATTATCACTTGACAAAATCCTAGAGCACAATCTTTGAGATTTTGAAGGTTGTCATTGCTAGCAAGTAAAGATAAAGAGTTTTTGGAGTCACTCTCAGAATAGAGTTATCAAAAATAGGGATGTGCTATCAAAAAACTAATGGAGCTATCAAAGTATAGGCTACACATTATTGAAGAAAGAAAAACCTTATTGATGATGATATCGAAAAGTCATAAACAAATTAGAGAAGATTCATGAAGAAGTTTAATGAAACCCTAATTAGGACATGAATATAGAAATGAATTAGGTTAATGAAGATTGTAAGTGAGATTAGAAAGAAGGATGTGTGAGGTTGGAGAAAAAGAGAAATTTTATAGTGGAGCTAAACAAAAAATTATTAAAAGGAAGGAATGAGCAGTGTGAACTAGGTGCAAGAGAAAAACAAAAAAGAGAGCTATCAAGTACTAAAGGAAGGCTAGTATAAGAAAAAATTCTTGTTATTTTATACTTAACAATTTATCAACAAGTCTATCAAAATCCTTTAACAAGGAGATCTTTAACATGATTTAGGAGTTCTAGTTTTGAGCTTATTGTAAACACTTTAATAGAGTAAACATTATATAAGGTGGATTAAATCTCTTTACAAAGTACTCTTTAATAGGACTATTGGTAATCTTGATAGGATATTAGATAATTTAAATAGGGTATAATCATCCAAATATTATATTATTGTAATCTATTAACATGACAGCTTGCTATTGTATTGATGAGTTATGGGTATCATCACCATCGCAATTTTTTTTGTGTAACAAAGTGTTTTTGCGAGACCATAATATTATGTTATGAGTTTATGTTTTTGATATTCTATTTTAATTTTATTACTTTATATTTTAGTAAATAACATTATGTTACAAACTCTTGGTAACACTATCAATTATAGAGAAGATATTAGTGAAAGTATCTAATGGACTACCCATTTATGTTATACAAAGTAATTAAGGTTAATTTTTTTGTGCTCTTAATTCATTCCCTCAAAATCCCCCCTCCTTCATCCCTTCTCTTAGTACCTAAGTCAAGATCAAGATCTACTTGAACTAATTTTCAAGGAAACAAGCCAAGACCAAGCACTCCTTTGACTCAACTATACTCTAATAGAGAAGATAGTAAGAAAAACATTGATTCAACTATATTCATAAAATTGTTATTTAGTATGATGCATCTCAAAATAACAAGGAAAAATATTATGAATACAATATATAAAATGGATTCAACTATATTCATAAAATTCGTATTATGAATAAAATTGGTTTTTAGTATGATGTATCTCAAAATAACCTTAATAAATAAAAGGGTAGATCAAAGAATTGGTAAAAGAAAATATGATTTCTTCATACAAGATCCAAACATACATAATATAATTATGTTTCATCATTTAGACTATAGATCATTAGGCATATAACAATGTCAAATGTGAAGTTGATTCTAATAGTCTTAATCAAGATTTTCTTGGCTACTACCTAATTTATATGAAATTAATAAAAGGATGAGTTAATCATCATTTATTTATTTTATTTTGAATAAAATCAGAAGGAAGAGTGCTATGGTTAAGAATTCTATTTGTAAACAAAATATCTATATTTTATGTTAGATAAATAAATAAAAAATAAATGTAATTAGAGGTATTAAAAATATTCTTAAATCACCCAATCAAACATCACTAGAAGAGTATCATATTTCATCATATATCTACTAAAGATAATAGTGAATAGGGAAACAAGATTTTGACATCTTCTAAATTTGATGTGAAAATGGAGAAATAAGACTAATTAAAGTTAGAGAAGGGGTATATGGAGGTTTTTATAAAAAAAAACATAGAAATTCAAGTAGCAAATTTTACGAAGGGAGTTATATAGGTGAATTAACATCTCAATTATGGATATAACCAATTATTGAAACCATGTACTACCTAAAGAAATTTATCTTTAATTTAACTCTAATTAATAAGAAAGTAAAAATAATACAATCTCTTTAGATTTTCAAAACTTAAAAAATAAGACCAACATACAATGTATAATATCTAAGAGCTACACAACCATGTATTTCTCTAAACCCTTGACTAGAGAAATCAAGAATGGGAAAATGAAAATCAAAATAATTTTAGACTCACTACACAAAAACACCCAACTATTTCCATCATAAATTATATTTTTAAATTAACTCAAAAATTGGCACACAAATATAGAATCAAGAGTGTGAATAGAAAACTAAAGAGTATCGAAAAATTTCTAATATAAATGACATTGTAATATCAACTAACAAAATGACCACAAATGTATTTTACTTGCTAAATACCATCAATTAAAAGAAATTTTCATTTATCATTCTATGTTTTCTTTTTAAATTTAAATTTAAATTAATTAAAATGAGTTTTAAATTTTGAATAGTTCTTACAATATGATAGTTGAAGTTGCCACTTTTATGAGAAAATTTATCAAATAGTTTGTGTTATGTGTCTACACCTCTTCGTTTCACATGTCAAATATATTGTTCATAGACAAAAATGAGATTTTGAAAGTTGTGAGGTTCCTTGAAGGACGCAACCATGCCTTACCTTAAACTCTTGACTAGATAATCAAGAATTGAAAAATGAAAGTTAGAATAATTATTGACTAACTAAATGATTTTTTGGCTTAAACAACACCAATCCAAGTAAGAATTCTTGTAGTGGCATTGCAAACTATGTATTGGTTAAGAAAATCCTAAATAATTTAATAATAATATATTTAGGAGATCATCTTAAAAATAAATGCTAAATATTATTACTTAAGTTAATAAATATTTTTATCAAAAAATGCTTCAAAAATTAATTAAGGAGAGAAAGAGTAATGAATTTAATAAAGATATTTTAAATTGCAAAAAGTGTGCATGAATATCCAAAAAGTAATAATATATTAAAATAGATTGTGATGAATGAGTTCCCTCGCATGATTGCGCAATCAGTGCCCAAAATTTAGGGAAGAACTCTTTATCAGAGATTGAGTTCATTTCATAGGGAGTGGGATTTTTGGAGAAGGGATTTTTCAGAGAGAGGGTTTTGACAGAAAAGAGAATTCTCTCACAATCTTTGAGTGGTTGTGTATTAGCATCAAATTTAGGTAGAATCTAGTGCTTCATTCACATAATGAATTATGTAATTTGATGTTCCTGTCTACAATGTGTTTGTTGAATCTGTTTTCTAACATTCGTCTATGATGAATCTTTCACTGTGATCTATTGATATTCATATCAAATTTCTATCTATATATGAGGATTGGAAATTATAAAACCCTTGTTTTGTAGATTAAAAAGTTGTAATTTAATTAGGAAGGGTTTTGAAAAGAAATCAAAATTGTAGGATATTAAAATCAATTAGTTTATTAGAATTTCTCTATCAAAGTATCTGTATAAATTTCTTTAAAAGTATATATATTAAAATGGTTTCATGGAAAGGTGATTTTGTTTTATCTATATTAAATAATAATAATAAATAAATAAAATTGAATCCTTATATTTTAGGTGGGCGGGAGAGAGATTTTGTTTTGTAAAAAAAATTATAATTTCTTTTTATTTAGGGTGGGGGCAAGGCCACCAATCCCCACACCCCAACCCTTGTTGCAACCTTAAAAGTTGCATGCAATAGGTAGTACTGCTACACACAACAGTAGTATAGTACTACTATTTGCGACAGTAGTGATACTTGCAACCATAGGGATTGTAGACTGATAGGCCCGTAAAGATGCCTCATGTTATTATTATTATTTTTAACAATTTAATTTATTCAAAAATTTAATTTATGTTGTATTTAATTCATTTAAATTTAAATTTAATTAAAATTTAAAATTTTAATATTTAAAATTGAATGTAATTAAGTTGTAATTTAATTAAAGGTTAAGTTTTCATATGTTTTATAGAGATAATGTTTGTTTGTAAGTTTATGGTGATGGTGTGTTCAAATTTAAATGAGAAATGGGTTAAGTTATACAGGGAATATAGTAAACTTTATAAGACCAAAAACGTATAACAAAATGGAAACTTAAACCTAACTGTAAACTCAGACTATGTGTCTTAAAATCCAAGAAAAACTATGAATTATATTGTTTGTTGAGTGTTTTCTTGTATGTTGAAATTGGGAATGGACTAGAGTGTTGATCAGTCCTAGGATGTTTACTAGAGGCTAGGAAGTATTATTTTGGTGATTATATATGATGATTATGTCTAGACTTATGTGTACCTTCTTGGATTAGTCCTGTTAGGATGATCGTATTTGTGATGTTGTCCTTTGACTAAATGATTTCTATACGTGTCAGTTACTTGTTTTGAGAACTGATGTATGGGTTTTGGTCTTTTGAGATCTTTCTACTTTGCTAAGCTTAGGGTAGGTTATCTATATGTTAAGTTGGGAACTGTCTTGCAGTGGAGGCCGAGGCCCTAAAGAGGCTGATAGGTAAACTATTGTAAGTAGTTAATAAGTGAAAACACTACACTAAAAGAGAGTAAAATGAACCTAATAAGATTCTTTTTCTTTCCTCACCCATGCCTCGAGTGCTAGTACAGACTAGGATAGAAGTATAGAGGAAGCTTGGTTGCGACCATGCATCGTTAGTATGCCTTATTAGTATGAAAGGATACTAGTGTCACATAGAGTCACTAGGGGGCCAGAGGATTAAAAGACTAGCTGGGTAACCTTAGAGTTGGTTTGTGCGATGACACTTGCCCACTAGCAGTATAGATTCCCTATGTGTCTTTATTTTCCTTTGGGTTTAGATGTCATTTTATCTTGGAACCTTTGAGTTAGATTAATTTTAGGGTTTTCCTTGACTTAGATATTAATTTTGATTTTTGGATTGATATCCTATTTGGGACCTCCTCAACATGGTGGGAGTGGACCTTTTTGGGTTGCCACAAGGTCGAGTGCTAGTGCTTTTTACTTTTACCATTGAGATCTATCCATTGATGTTGTGGTTGGAGTTCCTTGTTTTACATTTCCTTTCATTCTATCTTTGTGTATTATAATGGATGGTTATATCTATTTAATGGATGATTTTACTTATTGTATTGTATCTTGTTTCATGGATCTGAAAGGGATGATGTAATCTATTTTATAAATGTACATTCTTTTAGCCTTTCATACCCTGTGACATGTACAATGGATGATTGTGCATTCTAAATTTATTTCCAAGTGGCATTCGAAAGCATTGTATATTATTTAAATGGATTGGGCTTGTAGTTATTCTTTCATGTGGATGTATTATTTATTGGATTTAGTATTATTTAAATTTATATGCAATTCAACATCTTGGGATCCTCAAGGAATGTAATTTGTTATTTTTGCTTATGTATGATTGTATGTTATTGTTTTTACTACTTTATGATTGTTGTACATGTTATTCTAAAAAAAAAAAAGTTTGGCAAACTTAGTAAAACTTTAGGTTAGTTCTTTTGGATCCCTTAGCAGGGCATTACACTTTTGCCCTATCTCATTACCCTTTTAGTAGCCAAGATTTCTAAAGAAGGAGAAGTAACTAAATTTGGACATCTATGAATATTATAAAGGTCCCAAGGTAGGCATATAGAAGTTCAAATGGTAAAGGAGAGAGGCAATTGAATTTTTTTGTGTCTTTTATGTAAAGGGTCCTAATAAATTTTGACATCTTTACATTAAGAATGTGGAGAGCATTAGTGCTTTTGAAAAGATGAAAGGAAAATGAATAGACTAACACACACAGAGGGTTGAGAAAAAATTGAATGGTAATAGCAAAAAGGGTCAAAAGTTACCAAAGAGGGACATACTAAAAAATCTAATGTCACTAAAAATTTATGAAATAAAAAAAAATGTAGGAAATAGATAAGCCCTAGATGATGCAATCATGGTAAAGTGCCATGAGAAAAGGAAAAATGTGAAAATATTAAACAAGAGTACCTTTGAATCAAAAGTAGGATTGAGATAGAGAATAGAAATTTGGAGGTGAATCCAACATTTTATCTGCTGAAATGAATCTTTATTTTTGGTAAGAAGAAGATACAAGTGATACCCTTGATGTGAGGGAAGTATGCAGAGGCGATGTTTAGTAGTCTACAAAAGAAAATTATTAATGTGTCAGTTCCTTACCACGACTTGCTAGAATTACCATGTTGATTTTTCCACAATTTTTGTGTAAGAAAATAAAAAGACCTCATGGATAAATGCCCTCCAACAATGAATAAAATAAAATCTTAAAGTAAAAAAATGCATTCAACAGACAATAATATATGAAACTTAGTTTTGTAGGAATATTATCTTATATTCACAAAAAGTCACAAGAAAACATTAGTCTCCCCATTAATTTTCTTCACCTTGAATTATTTGATTGGCAACTCATTCAAGCCTAATCTCACTCCAAAATTTATAAGGGCTCGCCCCCTTAAAGTACTAAGCTTCAAGTTAGTAAAGAAACTTGTAAATTCTTCTTGCTTACCAAAACTTAGAGTTATATGATGGTGGAGCATGAGTACATAGGTAAATGAACAATCAACACCAAAAATAAAAGAAAATTTCCATTCTAGTTGTTTGTGTTGGATTTTTTATTCTAGTGTGGTTTTTATTTTTAGTTTATATTGAAATTTCCTAGATAGAAGATTAGAAAATGGTCTAATTGTTCTCAATCTTTTTACTGCCATAGTATTTCTACATTTAATAGGAAAATAAATAAAACTCTTACAAAGGAAAATGGTGTAGCTAAATGTATAGAGAGAAAACTAAAAAGGAAACAGCAAACAATAGTACAATCTACATAGGAAGTTTAGAAGTCACACTTTGGAAAGAAAACAAACATAAAAAATATTATGCTAAAGATGAAAGATCTAAAAAGAAATCAAATTGAAATGAAAAGATAAGCACAAAATAGGGGGATTAGAAGATAAAGTGAAAGAAAGGCAAAGAGGAAGATCATAGACAAGTCAATGCTAATTTTTAATGAAGGAAATTAAATCTTCATTGGAATAGAAGAAGACATTTTTGCGTGGAAGGTATAGGACCGAAGACTAAGGATATAATTATGTGTAGAGGAAAAAGGAGTAGTATCTAAAAAAATGAAACTACAAGAAGACACACAATGTAAATAAAAAATTATTCATACTATTGAGTACTTTCCCCTCCCCTATTTTTTCCATTTAGAGGAAGTGAAAGAAATTTTGTAGAAGAAGGAGGATGTGGTAGCGAAAAATGTTGATACTAGCAAAGAAGAGGAGATCTTGATAAAGAACCCTTGTGCTTCAAATGCTTTGAATAAAACATTACTCATGATTTGTTTATTGAACCTGATAATTCATTACTGAAAGCATCTCCTAAAGAAATGGAAGAAAAGAATGTGGAAAATAGAGAAAGGATTTTCCCAATCGCCAATACAGTCAAGTTGACTGAGGTCAATATGGAGCTAATGGAGGACGATCTCAAAGGGGTGGAAATTTACCTCCATTAGCTGTGCTCCAAATTTGAAAGGAAATCTCCATGTATACCTTCATAATGGAGAAATGGACCTTCAATTCCATAAAAAATCTCAAATTAACTATACCCCTCTAAATGCAACAATGAAAGAAGTGAATAGGGTGAATGAGGGGCCTAAGATTGGTTTTATTGGGTATGATATGGAGAAGAACAATGTGTTGCAGGTGTTGGTTGTAGAACTAAGAACCTAGAAAGAACTACCAACACAATTTTCAATAATTACAAAAAACTTCGGGAGGCTTCAGTAAAGAGATTGAATAAAATTATAGGTAACATTGATTTGACCGTGGACAAAATTATGGTGCTTCACGTGGATGAACCTAAGGGTGTAGAAGAGTCTCCTAGAAAGAAAATAACCATATAAAAACTAAGGAAGCTCAAGGCCAAGAATGATGAGATGATAAAAGAATATGTCAAAGGAGGGCCATAGAAAAAAAGATGGAAAAGGAAGAGAAGTTGGCTCTTTAGCCAGCCTAATGTTTGGTTAGTTGTCTAGGTTATTGGCCTTTGTTGTCTTTTTGAGTCGAAAGTAGGTATGTAGTTTGGTTTTTTTCTCATATTAGTCTTTTTTAGTGTTGTTTTAGTGGTGAGTTATTGGTTGTTTGGGGTGTTGACTTTCTTTACCAATACATTTTGAAACTATTTAACTTTTAAAATAAAAAATTTAGTGACTTTTGGGGTTTTGGGTCTGCTATAAAACCCCTATTTTAATACTTAATCAAAAATAAATATCTAAAAAATATCATATACAACTAATAAGATAGTAAGAATTCTTGTGGTGGCATTGCAAACTATGTATTGGTTAAGGAAATCCTTTACTTATATGAATCAATAGTAAATTTTTAATAAGAAATTTGAAGCTCAAAAGTTTTTATACAAAGATAACCACATATATCCTTAGGTTACAAAGGACAATAGCAATGAAAATATAAATTGTAGAGGATGATGATAATGACATTTTAAACCTATATTGAGCATAGATTCTTATGTCCTATCTCATTACCCTTTCAATGGCCAAGATTTTTGAATATGGAGAAAAAACTAAATTTTATCATCTATGAAGATTGTGATATTGCTATCAAGATTTAACTATGTGATTTTGAGTCAAACTCATTGACCAATGTTTCATGAGTAGTGATTCAACACAAATCCATCTCTCATGAGAATAAATGGGACACTTAGCAATCATTGGATCTAGGTGATGTTTTATAATCTATGAAGATTATAAAGGTGCCAAGTTAGGCACAAAGAAGTTCAAATATTAAAGGAGAGAGATAATTGAATTAATTTGTATCTTTTATATAAATGTTCCTTATAAGTTTTCACTTCTTTATATTGAGAATGTGGAGGGCATAAGTGTTTTCGCAAAGCTGAAAGGGAAAGGAATAGTCCACCACACATAGATGATTGAAGAAAATTCAAGTGGTAATAGCAACAGGGGTTAGAAGTTTGTAAAGAGGGACATATGGTAAAATTCTAATGCCATTGAACATTTTTGAAATAAAGACAATGTAGGAAATAGTAAAGCCCTAGTTGATGCCATCAAAGAAAAGTGCCAAGGGAAAAGGCAAAAGTTGAAAAAACTAAACAAGTGTACCTTTGAATCAAAAGCAGTATTGAGATACATAATAGAAATTCAAAGTCGAATACCACATTTTATCCAGTTAAGTGCACCTTCATTTGTTCGAACAAGAACATATAAGTTGTGCCCTTGATGTGAAGGCAATATACAGAGGCCATGTCAAATAGCCTACACAAGAAAACTGTCAACATGTCAGTCCATTTCCACCACTTGGACACCTCACATGCTCATATTTATACAAATTTTTTTATGTTGTAAAATAAATAGCCCTCTTGAAAAAGGCTCTCCAACAATGAATAAAACAAAATTTTAGGTTAGAATAAAAAATTACATTTAACTAAAAATAATATATGAACCTTAGTTTTATAGAAATATTATCTTATATTAACAACTTTCGAGTTTCAAACTTATTAAAAATAGTCATAAGAAAATATTAGTTTCTGCCATTAATTCTCTTCACTTTGATTTATTCTATAGGAAACTCTTTCGACCCTAATCTTACTCCAAAAAGTTATAAGGGCCCACCCCCTTAGTGCTAAGGTTCAAGTCGGTAAGGCAACTTTCAGTTCTCACTTACCCAGAATTAGAGTTACATGATGGTGGTGCATGAGTACAAAGGGGAATGAAAATTCAATACCAGCAAAAGGAAAACATTTTCCTATTCCTGCTGTTTTTGTTGGATTTGTTATTCTGTTTTGGTTTTTTTTCCCAGTTTATGTTGAAATTTCTTAGCTAGGAGATTAGAAACTCGTCTAATTTGTTCTCAAACTAGATTTTCCTTTTTTACTGCCATAATATTTCTGAAAAATAAATAAAAATTATTCAAAGGCAATGTGCGTAGCTGAATGTACAGAGAGAAAAAAATAAAAGAAATAGCGATGAATACTACAAGGTGCATAGGTAGTTTAGAAGTCACAAGTTGGAAAGAAAACAAACATAAATAAATATTATGCTGAAGATTGCAAGGTCGAAAGATCGAAGAAGAAATCAAACGTAAATGAAAAGATAAGCGCAAAATAGAGGGAATTAGAAGAAGATTGCAGATAACTCAGCACCAAGTTTGAAAGAAGGCAATTAAGTTATAAAACTGCTACATGGAAGGTATAGGAGCAAAGACTGAGGAATATAGAAGTCTGCGTAGAGTGAAAAGAACCAGTGTCTGAAGCAAATTGTGACTACAAGAAGACACACAATGTAAATAAATAACTCTCACACAATGTAAATAAAAACAGAGTTATTTGTAGTAAAAAGATCATACTCACTGAATTTGCAGATTTTATTTTAATCATTGTAAAGATGTAGAAATTTTAAAAAAATTTGAAAGACTTTATTATGTAGTTCTAATTTTAATACTAGGGGAAAGAGTTAGTTGTTGTTTATGTTTGAAAGATTTATTTCTTCAATTACTGTTTATCAAAAATTTCAAAAACTAATAATGGAGGTATTAATAGCTGATTACACATGTACTAAAGTTGATTAATTTTTAGAATTTTTGGTTACTGATTGGTCCATTTGTAAAAAAAAAAATATGGAGGTATTAATAGCTGATTACACATGTACTAAAGTTGATTAATTTTTAGAATTTTTGGTTATTGATTGGTCCATTTGTAAAAAAGTAGTATTTTCTGTGAGTCGCTATTGGGGGTGAATATGACTTAGGGCAAACAAAATGACACTTTTAGACCGCCTCCCACTCTCTATGAGTTCTACAAAGAGCTCAGCAAGAAAGTCAAAAAATTAGATATTCAAAAATAGACAAATTTTGAATATAGATTAAAAACTATAGATACACGAAGTTAAATGATTTTATTGATTTGCTACAATTCCATCAGCTTGATAAGACAGTTTTTTTCCCCCTTGCATCAGATTGTTCCTAATACCATTTGATCTTTCAAATTATTGACTAAACAAATGAATTTCCGTCACTTCATTTAATTGAGAATGTGATTAAACGTTGAACAACTATTGCTTAGCAACACCATGAAAGGTCGCGTCTTGCCCGAGGGAAGCGTAGTGTTTTAATCCATATTATATACGAGACCACTTACAATCCACTATCATTCGTGTTGTTGCACTGCTCTTGTTAGGCATTCTAGCAACCATGGCACTGTTTGGAATCTCGACTCTTCTTCACAAGATCAACACTGCAGTTACCGAGGGTGCATCAGAACAGAGAGCCCGAATGGACGATCATAACAACAACTCAACAAGAAACGTGAAAACGATAGTCTTGGACATGGAAAACACACTTATAAACGCAAGTTTCACTCCCCTCCCACACTACGACTTCACAGTCTCTCTCCAACGCCACTCCAACATCACATGCTACGTCCAGAAAAGGCCTGGGCTAGACCAACTTCTACAACAACTAGCAGAAACTAATTTCGAAATTGTGATCTTCACTTCAACCACCAAAGATTTCGCAGACCCAATTCTAGACAAGATAGACATCAATAACACAATAGATTTGAGACTATACAGAGATTCCTCCAATATAGAAGCCGAAGAACAAGTACCCATCAAAGATCTTTCTAAGCTTGGAAGAGATTTCAAGAAAATTATCATTGTGGATCACGAGCCGCAATGTTATAAACTTCAGCTGGAAAATGCTTTCCCGGTGAAACCATTTGAAGGCGACCTAACCGATAGAGATCTTCTGAGGGTCATAGATTTCTGTAAAATAGCAGCAAAGTGTAGGGACGTGAGGAATACCATACGGACATATGAAGCTTTGTGTGGGAGCTATAATGTTAAGGAATTAGCTCCCCTTTGCAGTAAGAAGAAAATTATTGCGCTTGAATTGTTTGATGTTTTAGTAAAGGCAAGCCACGAGCCAATGCAACATTATGACTTTGTTATTTCCTTCATTCGTGATACGGCAACTGGGTTGGGAGAAATTGTCCCTTACTATGTCTTGAAAAGGCCCGGGGTAGAAATTTTCTTGGATGAATTGGCTAAGTATTATAAGATTGTAATTTTTACAGATGCCAAGAAAAAATATGCAGATCTTGTATTGGACAAACTTGATATTGATTTCAAAATAGAACGTCGTTTGTATAGGGATTCGTGCACTCATTGTGATGATGTTTATGTGAAAGATTTGACTAAGATAAATCATTCTCATAGGATTCGAGATTTGCATTTGAAGGATGTCTTCATGGTTGATGCTAATCCAAGATGTAAATTTCAAGCAGAGAATGGTGTTTTGGTGAAGCCATTTGATGGTGATATGGGTGATAGGGAATTGTACGAGCTTGCTGAGTTTTGTAAAAGTGCAGTTGAATGTAATGATGTGAGAGAAGCTATAAGAGTTCATACTGATTCTTCAGCTACCACGTGTTTGGCAGCTCGCAAGTTGCAGAACTTCGCCAGAACTGCACAGTTGATTTTGCACCACAATCGCCATCTTCATCTTCCTTATTTTTCCCATCATGATCATTAGTGATTACGTTGCATTCATTTCTTTGATTCCATGGATGTAAAAGCACTCTATTGTTTCATATTTTTAAGAGAGCATTTGTTCTTTCACATTGATGTTTACGAAGTTTCCATGCTTTCAGTGATTGTTATAAAATTCACACAGTTCGCATTTTGTATTCCTAGCTAGTTCTATCTGGTTGCAGTAAGATGCATTTTTTTAGAACATCACATAAGGAGGTTATAATGAAAATGGTTGAAGAATGAAAATTTAATTTGAGAATGTCTAAGGATAACTACCATTGATCGCACAAAAAAGATCGATCCTTATGCCAGACTTATTATTTTCCGATAAGAATGAGAGAGGGAGGAAAGGAATGAACTTACTACATAATTATTTTTTTCCCCTTCATTTTACGTTATTGGATGAACTTATGTTTTTCATATTTTTAAAGTAAATATTCAAACAATATGTTCACTTTAATAGATTAGTTTGAGCTGTTTTAATTAATTAAAATATTTACAAATTAATCAATAAAAATAAAATTGTAGTATAAAATTAGAATTTTGAGTACCGTAATTCTTATTGTATTTGTCATAATATACTATTGCAATCACTTCTACTTAAATAGTGATTAATCTTTCTTTTTTCAACCAATCATATCTAAGTATTTTTATTTTAAATTTTGGTTTTTATATTTTCTAATGTATATATGGTAGATTTTTAATTTACAAAATCCATAAAATTATTTTACTTCAATTCTATTCGCTCATACATTTGGGGTCTTATAAGGCCAGATTTCCAAGAAGCATACCCCTATCGTGTGACAATAAATAAGATTAACATTATGATAAAAATATTAACGAATTTAACATCAAATTGATTTAGAAAGATTTTTAAACTATCTCATTCTATTATACAATATATTTTTAAATGACTCTGTTCAACAAAATATTGTAAAATTTATTTTCACTTTATTTTATGTATTTAATTATTTGAATTATCTAAATTTATTTTTGTTAGAAATCTCACTTTGAAAAATCATATAAATGTGAATGCATCTTTATTAAAGGAAGAAGTAAATGATTATGGAAGATATTTATTTAGAAAGAGACTAAAGATTACGAAGGAGTTTTGATTGGAAGAGTCTAAAATCAAAGCTAATAACATCACTAAAACTAAAATTTATTATTTTATTTTTTTAGTCATACTAAATTATTTGTTTTTATTATGATAAATATTTATTTTTATTATACAATTATTTTTTATTCCTACTACATTATTTTCTTTTATTATGATAAACATATTTTATTATGACAATCAATACCTTGATTTATAAGAAAAGATAAATTCTTATATTTACATAATTTTAAAATGAAGATTAATATTATATAAAAAAATTAACAATTTTAAAAATAATTTGATTTAAATATGAGGGGGATATAATTGAGGTATGTAACATTTATGCCCTAAATGATTATAGGGATAGAGTTGTGTTATGGGATTGGTGTTCTTCTAACCTGCCGAAAGCATCTTGGATATTTGTAGGAGATTTTAGCATGGTGGAAGCTGAATATGATAAAAAAAAGGAGGTTTGAAACATCAATGGAAAGGCAATGAGAAATATTTTTGGTGTAAATTTAGAAGATATTTTAATTTGATTGCTCCATTGGAGAATAATAGGGAGAACTTTAATGACATATGGTTCACTTGATGCAATAATCAATGGGGGTACAATAGAGTATATTGTAGATTGGATAGGATTTATTGTGATTCTTATTTTTTTTCCTTCTAGGCTGAAAAGGGTCAGTCTCCTATTACTTTTCTTCTTGCTGCAATGTTAGATCATTCTCCTCTTTCTGTAAGGATGCTAATAAATAAGGTTGATAATGTTAATAGAATGAGTAACAAAGGCAAAAGTTTTAAGTTAAATACCTCTTTGCTAAAAGAACCTGATAATAAAGAGGCTATTAGAATGGTGACTTTTTTATCCAAATTATGTAATTAGTCTGTAAGACTAGTTAAACAGTGGTGCCATCTATTGGAATCTTGGAAAAAAATTTGTCAAACTATTGGGAAAAGAATAGCCAAAGATAAAAATGAAGAAGAGAATGATCTTCAATTCAAACTTAATGAAGTTGAATTTTCTCTTCAAAATTGTCCAGATGACCTAGTGCAACTGAAGAATTTGGTTTTCATCAAGCATCAAATAGGATTTCTTCATAGATATAAGATCTAAGGGCAAAGGATTTGGGCAAGAATGAATTGGCTTAGAGATGGTGATATAAGGTCCAAATTTTTTTTTAACATTATTAGGGATAAACATAAGGCAAAAAAGAATGAGAATATTCAAATTGAGGGTTGTAAAACTAATGATCCAAAGGTTATTCAGGAAACATTTTACAATTTTTATTCTAAATTGTTGTCTTTAGAATTTGATCAAGATCAACATAAGCAATTGGGAGAATGTTTGAAGATGATCCCTAAGAAGGTCTATGATAGTCAAAGTGATAATTTGAGAAAGGTATTTCTTTGACTAGTGACTTAATGGTTAATAACAGGATTGGGTTCATGGGATGAGATCTCTAGGAAGTTTGACATCCCCATTTCTCAAAGGAAGACATATACTCTTCTGACCAAAGTTTTATGCAAGGAGAAAGGTGGAAGTTCATGGATAGAAATACTTTTATCAAAAATGTAAAATGGAATGATAGCACTAGTATTAACAACACCTCTATTAAACAAATTTATGATATGTTTAAAGCTAATCAATCTATGTTATAGCATATAGTTAACTATTGAGGTCTTGACTATCCTTTCTCAAACTGGCAAATTTTTTTTTGATAATTTTTGGAAGGGTCCATATGAGCCTGTAATAACCCCAATAGGTTATAACTTCTTCAAACACCAAAATCTTCTCTACTTTAGTTGTTCTACATTTTGTCAAACACTTTGCAAGCAAGATCTGTTACAATGATAACTACTAATAGTTACAATAGGAACTTGATAATAGTGATCCCTAAGAATGGAAATGAATCAAATGTAGACACTGTAGTGTGGCATCATGCATGCGTACTGTAGCAGCCAAAATCTATTCTCTAATTTATGTACAAATAGAACTCTTGAATTGAAGCTCTCTTGAATACCAAATTCAATGGATATTTCACCACCTCTAATGGTTGCAACACTGAAGAGTTGACATTCTCCAATGGCTGACTAAAATCAGAAACCTTAGTTTCTTCTCCCAACTTAATATCAAATACAATTCATAATAATTAGATGATAAAAAATGAAGCTCTCACCTCTATTTATACTTTTCCTTCACCCTTCTATAAGGAAATAAAAAATTTACTAATTGTATTCTCTAGAAGTTTCTCTGTTTCCAATAATTAAAGTGCTTTTAGGAAATTAAATTACCAGAAGTTTCCCCCTTCAAATAATTTTTGTCACTAGGTTTTCTTTCTATCTCTTTTTGGAGTAGGGCTTTTTCCCACTAGCTTTTCTCTCTTTCTCTATTTCATAGAGATTTGGTTGTGATTGGGTACCTCATCAGGTGTTCTTGCTAGGACCCATGTTTGCTTTTAGTATTGTAGCTTCCTTTCTTTTTCATACATTATTTATAATTTCATTATTGATCATCTTAAGGGGGTTTTAGAGTAAAGGATTAATCTGATTTAATTAAATTAAATTACCTTTACTCCCTTCTTAAGACTTCCCACTATGCACATGCATTCCCATTTAATAATTAAATATTAATCATTAAATGACATTTATCTCTTAGGGTTTCCCTTTTAGGTTTTATGATCTCCTTCTATCAAGATTGATCAATTGTAGATTTAATTTCATTCCTTTTAGTCTAATAATATATTTTTGCATATTTTTAGAGCCAAACCCTTTCCTTCTCTTGTCTTGTTCTTCTCTGTGACAGGTTCTTGCATGCAGGTGTTCTACTAGATCTTTGGATTTATTCTCATCAAATACTTTAGTTTTAAATAGTCACATTGACCCACTAGATGAGGTTTCTTTAAATTTTAATAAAATTATATTTTGGAAATAGGAAAAATAATAGAAGAGATTTGAGGATGGTTGGATGAGAATTGAATGATTTAGTTGTTGGAAGGATTAAGACAACCATTATAGCCAAGAAAGAATGGGACATCTTTGATATGCAATATGAAAGTACAAATAAAGTAAAACTTTCTAAATTATAATTACTTAGAAAGAGAATTTGAGAATTTACAAATAAAATATTTTGATTTAGTAGAACATTTTTTTAATCGTGTTATTAATTTGGTTGATCAAATAAGGATTGATAGTGATAAGATATCTAATCAAAAGGTTGTAGAAAAGATATTATAAGTTTTTCTATAATTTTGATAATATCATGGTTGCAATTGACGAGTCCAACTATTTGACAATATTATCTAAAGATGATTTGTTTTTTTATTGCATAATTTTTAAGACAAGTTGAACTAGTGTAATAGTAAATCTTTAGAAAATGGAATTAAAAAAAAGGACATTTGACAAGACAAATGAAGACTAAATCCAAGGATTAAAGGAAGAAAAAAAAGAATAACCAATTGTAAAGAGAATAAATAAAGAGTCAAGACATGAATCAACTTTTTATCTTGGTGCAGGAGCACCTTAATCAAACTCCTAGGACTAGTTCTTTGTTTTGGTTTTGGCTTGTTCAGACTCTAGCTAGCTCTTTGCTTGGTGTTTGGACATTTTTTGGTCTCTAGAGTTAAGTAGTTAATGGATTGGACTAGGCTCAATCCATGGTTAGTAGCTTTGGTTCAAGTTGTGTTTAGCATTCTAAGTCTCTAGACAAGGATTTTTCAGTTTTGTGCCCTAGGAATTGTGGAAAGTTGGCATAAGTGTCCAAACTGGTGTCTAGAGTGTTTTTCCACATAAATTCATAATTGAGAGGTCATCAATTACCATTTGGTTAAGAATTATTTAAAATTGTAGAAATTGTCAACAATGTTGCAATGTTGTCAACACGGCCTAGAGGAGCAAAAATTGGGACAATCATATAATATGATGATCTAAAGACCAAATAATTCCTATATTACCTAGTTTGACCATATCCAACCTACTTGGAAGATCCTAAGTTCTAAATGATAGATTTTCTTAAAGATGCAAAATGTTGTCATGACAACATTTGTAGTTCTTGCAAAGTTGCATTACAACAAAGCCAAAAAGTTGCATATCATGGAAAAAGAGGTTATATGGTTATGGTGACTAACAAAACACCCTAGAGAGACCTATATGACCTCTAAGATGATCATTCCTTGAGGTTGGACATTGTAAGGACGAAGTGTTGGCATTGAAAACCATGTTTTTTGTCAAAATTTTGATAGTTTTTGTGCTTTTGGATTGCATGCTTATCATAATGAATTGAAGTTTGGATTTTGACTTTAGATTAGTGGAGTTCATGCTTGTATAGTTATTTTCCATTCAGATTGAAATTTTTTAGGTGTTCATTTAAGTAGGTTTTGAAATTCATTTGTAAATACTTTGTATATTGGTGCAATTTTGACCATTTTTACAAGAATGCCCCCCCCCCCCCCCTCCCTCCCAACTCCCACCTTGAATTCATAATGTGAGTTCTTCATGGATTTTAGAGAAATGGGAGTGAAACCAATGTACATAATGTACATTTTTTGGGGCCCTATAAATTTGGTTAAGCATTTTAAAACTAATGCCCTAGGTGAGTCTTGAGCACCTGACTAGGTAAAATCAGTGTTTGCAAGTGGCTAAAGGTGGATTGAATAAGATAGATAGTTCAATCCCTATTGTGGAATGGGAGGGGGGATTATTGAAGATGCTAAGTTGATGTGGAGAAGTTTCTACAAGAATTTTTGTTGTCCTTTTGAATTGGACCTAGAAAATACTATCATAACCATCCTAAAACCCTTGTTTTTAGGCATGGTTATATCTTTCTGATATATAGATAGGTTGGAGACCTAATAATCACAAGATATTTTATATTTTCCAAAAGGGTACTTTGATCCATGATGAATTTAGCACCTTTTTTTAGGGAAACTTGGAATTGTGGCCTATAAAGTCAATTAGAAGGGCTAATTCAATTAGGCCTAATTGTTGCAACTTGGACAACTCTTCAAGAATTGGTAGAAAAACCTTTTGGGATTGAGTCCATAAGGTTTAATGATGTTCAAAACATCATAAGGGAGTACCTGACTCCTTGAGGTTAGAAAAAATAGAAAGATTGATAAAAAACTCAAAATTACAAATAGCTTGAACAATACCTTTGGGGAGTGCAAGAAGCCAATGGATTGGTGTAAGTTGGTGGAGAAGAGTTGGAGGATATGATAGAGACACTATAGTGATTAGAGAACTAAGGTGAACCCTAAGAGGCTCGTAAAGGAAGAATAGGGCTGAGTTAGAAAACTACCCTAGCATTACATCACATCTATAGGGAATTCATTAGAAATTAGGTGTGACAAAAGTATAATAAATCAAATGTTTAATGCTATTATTTCTAAATGTTTGGCCACTTTAGAAATGAGTTTTGAGAGAAACACTGTAATATTAAAAAGCAAAAAGAAAACTTTATTGAGATTACTTATGAGACATTGTATAGTATATGCCATCCAATGTTACTTGACAAAATTCTAGAACACCATGTTTGAGATTTTGAATGTTGTCATCACTTGAAATAAAGCTAAAAACATGGTAAAGTCACTATTGGAAAAGAGCTACTAGAAAAATGGAAGTTATTAGAAAAATAGTCACACTATCAAAGTATAAGGTACATTATCAAAGTATGGTTCAAAGGTTATTGATGACAATATCAAAAATTCATATATGCCTTATAGAATATTCAGTAAGAAGTTTTATGAAACCCCAATTAAGTCATAATTCTAGAAAAGAATTATATTAAAGAAGATTATAAGTAAGATCAGAAAGAAGGGTGTGTGAGGTGTGAGAGAAAGAGAATGTTAAAGTGAAGTTGAATAGAAAGTTATTGGAAGGAAGGAGTGAACATTGCGAATAAGGTGAAAGAGAAAAACTAATCTATCAAGCATTGAAGGAAATCTAGTGTAGGTCAAATTTATTGTTGTTTTATACCAAACAATTTTCCAAAAATATTATCCAAATCTTTGTAGTATTTAATAGAATTTAGGAGTTTTATTTTTGAACTTATTGTAAATCTTTTAATAGGGTGAACATTATATAAGTGGGATTAAATATCTTAGTAAAGTAGTGTTTGACATGAATTTTGATACTTCTAATTGGACATTAGACACTTTTAACAATCTCTAGTCATTCAATAGATGATATTATTGTACGCTCTTAACTGGGCACCTTATTGCTATAGTGATGAGTTGTGGGTATCATCCCCACTATAGTTTTTCCCTCTAACCAAGGGTTTCTGCAACCACAACATTGTGATATGAA